>CM056724.1:62807092-64057092 GCA_029844215.1 Przewalskia tangutica | reverse complement strand
CTTAGCTTCTATGCAGATGGAGGTTTCTACTGGTTTTAACATGATAAATTGTCATTACTTCTTTCCTTTATTAACGCTGCATTGGCTTGTTCGATTCTTATTCCCATTTCCGAAATTTATGCAACATTATTCTTTTAAAAACCAAGTACTCATTTCTCACGAAAGAGGTTTCACACTTTTCAACACCATTTAGGCCAATTACAAGTCATGTCTCTCATCTTTGAAATCAACAACCCATTCTTTTACCTACATAAAGTGGTTATAACAAAATTCCCATAAAGCCGTTATAACACTTTATGTTTTAAACCAACCAATTACAACTATAAGCCCTTATGAGACCAAGAGGGCTTATTCTTCAACAACCAAGTACCCATTACTAACGAATGGGAGTTTACTACTTTTTCACACAATCAAGACCTTTACACTTCATATCAAGTCAAGGCACAAAAGGGAAATTTAATTCCTTTAACACACGTGCGTCTACCGCACTATATATTTCACAAATAGTCATGCTGAAGAGGATAGGAAGAATCACATACCTCGCGACGATTGTCGACACTTAGCAAAATGCTCCACAGTACTATACCCTTCAGGTAGGACACGCTACTCGTAGCACTTCAATCCTATAAGGGTCATAAAACGTCTATCAATCTCTAGCTTCGAACGTAGAATAAACTAGGTGCAAGGCCCCTACATTCTACGGAAATTTGGACAGAACTTCCTTTGTTTCTACTAACTTTGCCACCTTTTTCAAGGTCGAATTTCAATAACCATCGCCACATTTAAGGCACACAATTCAGCTAACCACAAAGGGGATTACACGCCTTTACAGGACGCGTAAAATTCCGCCCCACAATGATACAAAATAACCCAATAATTTCCATGCCATTCTTAGCCAACAACATAACCAATACTACCCCTTTCAATTCTTTTCCAAACCAAGTTCTTAGGTCTAACATGATATCTAGCCTTAGACATCTTCAACAACTACAATCCCCCTTTAACAACATGCGACGACCCAATTAGTAACCAAATTGAAGTTATCAACTTAAGGCTAACATGCTCATTTCAGTTTTCAACAAGACAACAAGATCCAAATCTATTCAAATATAACAGCCTCAGGCTCAATTCTAAACTACTAAAATATAACAGCCTCAGGCTCATTTCTAAACTACTATAACAAGCATAACTCATATCCAAGAGAAGGGGAAACTTTTACCTTTGGAGAAACCCACAAAAGCCTCTTTCTTCCACTTCTTTTCCGTCAAACTCATCTACCAGCGTTCCCCACAAGTTTACCCACACTTTTCCTTCTTGTTTCTTGGGAGGGTTTGAGAAGAAATGGCCAAGTCTTCCAAGACTTGGCCCTAAAATAGGACCACTTTCTGGTCAACATGATGGGAGGGACACTTGTCACCCTCCCATAGGCTTTTAAACAAATATCCCCTAATTTTCGTCTTTTCCCGCAGAAAATCCCGCCTCGGCGCTTGTGGCCACTTCGTAAATTAATTTCCGCATTCGGCGCGACCCTGCGTCCGGCGCGCTGCACCCTGCGAACCCCCAGCACAACCGGCGCACTGCGTCGCGTGGCCACTGTACCCCTGAACCAAAACCACAGTTTTGCCTGACTGCGCACCAAACTTGAAACTTCCATAACTTTTGACTCCGATGTCCTATCGACGAACGGTTTGTTGCGTTGGGATCTAGATTTAACGGACTACACACTAGGCTTTTGGAAACACCTAAAAAAAATACTTAACAATTGGGGTACAACACTCCAAGGTAGACTCAAAATCCGTCCAACACATGTTTGTCATCTTATATTATCTTCTCGAATTTACGGGGTGTAACATTCTTCCCCCCTTAGAAACATTCGTCCCGAATGTTCCTGCTAAGTCTCCAAAACGCAGACGCCAGTATAGTCTTCACTACTCCACTCACAACAGAATCAGTTATGCCACTCATGGACTTATCACCCGAAAAATACTCCCCACATACTATGTACTTCCGATAAGGATCACTGTAAAATCTTTTACTCTAGTCAGCCTTACCTCAAAGGTCTCAATTGTTATTAATCCTAAAGTTCAAAATTTTCTCATCCTCAGACTTACCCTTTTTCAACTACCCATGTTCTCTAATTCACAACTAACCCAATGCTATCCGTACATAGCACTCAACATGTATCCACCATAACAACATAAACCCGTCTCCTAAGGGCTGAAGATATCTCTGCAACTACTGCCTCACTTTCCCTTTGTTGCTCTAATCATAATCCTGCCCTGCAGGGCGCCTAGCTATATAAGGCGATGCCCACCACGATCCCGGCGAGTCCCTACATCTGTGCTACCTCTAATCGGACAAACTCCCACCAAATGGATCTGCTGGCCGCAAGCATAACAACCTCCCCAAACTAGTACGACACCCTGAGGACCATCCTCAGCTCTCTATCCATAGAACTCTGGCAAACTGCGACTCAAGAAATCCCGAAGTCTCAGACTATCGAATCTAGGGTGAGTCACTGGTACTGCCGGAACCACCGGCTCCCATCCGTCCTCATTCCCAGCCACCAGCCTAGCTAGTAACTGGGCCATCTCCTTGAACTCATATCCTCGGCTCCTGGCCGTGGAACTGGAGGCCCTGGTATCGTGGCCTCAGTAGAAACTACTGTCGCTCTAAACTCTCCTGGGGCTAGCGGCGTCGCAGAACTCCCCGAATGAAGCGCTATCTCAGATAATGGCGGGCGTGCCTCGTAACCTCTCGTGCTCGTTCGCGACTCCTCTGCGCCTTGCCTCGCCTCCTGGGCTCTGGTTGCCTTGCGTAGAGGCGTAACGGGTACATAAGAATACGTCAGAGAGAGTCCAACTTATAACACAGCTCTAAGGCACGATCTCAGAGTGAGAAGAATGGAAACTAATCCTAAATATCCTATAGCCTCCTGATTATAGATGTGGTGCACAACACATCGATAATCAAGACTCTACTAGATACGGTCTGTAGACACTTTCCAAGGATTAACTGCTCTGATACCACTTTTGTCACGACCCGATCCGGGCGTGGTGATGCCTTACCCCGGGCACCCTAGTGATACAACATCAGAGAAAAACCAGCGGAAATAAAAACTCAAGAAAGAAAACAGTGAAATAAGAAAGCAGGCTAACCCAAACGGTTACCTTTTTGTACATAAATTAAAACTTGAGCGATTCATCTCTTACAAACACACTTGTGATTACTCTGCACCTCTAAGAATTTTGAAACCATAATGACGGGACAGGGCCCCGCCATGCCCTGAATATACAAAAGTCCACTACTTGAGGCAGTACCACAGACAAGCTTAGGAAATATGGAGCTTTCAGAATCGAACAATGATCCTAAGAGTGCGGATCAACAAGCTATGTACCTCAACTGCGGCATGAACGCGGCCCAGGAGGTCGATAACAGTACCAAGTATGTAAAGCGAAAATCACGTAAATGAAATCATAATAGTCTATATAAAAAGCAGGAGACATGTATGATAACCAAACTACGATTCACAATATATATTAGCGATCGTGTCAAGATAGGACTCATGCGTGAAATCATCACTCAAATACAACCCGAATTTAACGCCTGATAGGCTGCGTGCCGCATCTTACCTCGGTATAAGCATGGCCTGGAACCGTCTAGTGGGCCCATACGTGGACCATCCAACGTGTCGGTATGCCCAAAGGAGATAACAGATAACAATCCTGTGGAAGCACACGCTGGCTACCCAACGTGTCGGTATGTCCGAACAGCTAACAAGATAATACTCACCGTGGAAGCATACCCGTGGGCTACCCAACGTGTCGGTATGTCCAAACAACTACAAGATAATACTCACCGTGGAAGCATACCCGTGGGCTACCCAACGTGTCAGTATGTCCATCAATCAACTAGATAGCCGGCCCTCCAACGAGAGACGCGGTAGCACAGAAATACAACACTTGCACAACAAAAGCTATCACAAGAAGCATAGGTCAGTTCAACGTACTTTCATTCCTTCAAAACAAAGACCTCTTTCTACGTAAATGCCACACGATACTAACACCCGTAGTATCGAACACATTCAGGTTTAAATCAAGCACTTTAAACATTTTTTAGCACAACGTCAAGTATACCAATCTAAGTCCAATTATAAAAACATTCCTTTGTTTTCGTAAAGTCGTTATAACTAACTTCCCATAAAGCTATTATAACACTTTATGCTTTAAAACAATACAAGACAAAACCATGTCTTTCTTTTTAAAACAAAACACTTCAACTTCTTAAGTCTCTTTTCTTTTAGAAATCGAATTCCTTACTTTGGAATTTTTAAGAAGATCAAAACTTGGTTTCAACAATTCTTATTAGAGCAGCCATGATCTAGGAAATGTAACACCATTTTGTCTTATCTTAGCTTCTATGCAGATGGAGGTTTCTACTGGTTTTAACATGATAAATTGTCATTACTTCTTTCATTTATTAACGCTGCATTGGCTTGTTCGATTCTTATTCCCATTTCCGAAATTTATGCAACATTATTCTTTTAAAAACCAAGTACTCATTTCTCACGAATGAGGTTTCACACTTTTCAACACCATTTAGGCCAATTACAAGTCATGTCTCTCATCTTTGAAATCAACAACCCATTCTTTTACCTACATAAAGTGGTTATAACAAACTTCCCATAAAGCCGTTATAACACTTTATGTTTTAAACCAACCAATTACAACTATAAGCCCTTATGAGACCAAGAGGGCTTATTCTTCAACCAGTACCCATTACTAACGAATGGGAGTTTACTACTTTTTCACACAATCAAGACCTTTACACTTCATATCAAGTCAAGGCACAAAAGGGAAATTTAATTCCTTTAACACACGTGCGTCTACCGCACTATATATTTCACAAATAGTCATGCTGAAGAGGATAGGAAGAATCACATACCTCGCGACGATTGTCGACACTTAGAAAAATGCTCCACAGTACTATACCCTTCAGGTAGGACACGCTACTCGTAGCACTTCAATCCTATAAGGGTCATAAAACGTCTATCAATCTCTAGCTTCGAACGTAGAATAAACTAGGTGCAAGGCCCCTACATTCTACGGAAATTTGGACAGAACTTCCTTTGTTTCTACTAACTTTGCCACCTTTTTCAAGGTCGAATTTCAATAACCATCGCCACATTTAAGGCACACAATTCAGCTAACCACAAAGGGGATTATACGCCTTTACAGGACGCGTAAAATTCCGCCCCACAATGATACAAAATAACCCAATAATTTCCATGCCATTCTTAGCCAACAACATAACCAATACTACCCCTTTCAATTCTTTTCCAAACCAAGTTCTTAGGTCTAACATGATATCTAGCCTTAGACATCTTCAACAACTACAATCCCCTTTAACAACATGCGACGACCCAATTAGTAACCAAATTGAAGTTATCAACTTAAGGCTAACATGCCCATTTCAGTTTTCAACAAGACAACAAGATCCAAATCTATTCAAATATAACAGCCTCAGGCTCAATTCTAAACTACTAAAATATAACAGCCTCAGGCTCATTTCTAAACTACTATAACAAGCATAACTCATATCCAAGAGAAGGGGAAACTTTTACCTTTGGAGAAACCCACAAAAGCCCCTTTCTTCCACTTCTTTTCCGTCAAACTCATCTACCAGCGTTCCCCACAAGTTTACCCACACTTTTCCTTCTTGCCGCCGCTCCAACAATTTCCTCTTAGGCTAGGTTTCCTTCAAAAAATCAAGAGAGAAGGGAGAGGGTTTTTCTTGGGAGGGTTTGAGAAGAAATGGCCAAGTCTTCCAAGACTTGGCCCTAAAATAGGACCACTTTCTGGTCAACATGATGGGAGGGACACTTGTCACCCTCCCATAGGATTTTAAACAAATATCCCCTGATTTTCGTCTTTTCCATGAAAATCCCTCGCCAGCCGCGGCCTGCCAGAAATTAATTTCCAGCATTCCGCGTCGCGGCCTGCATTCGGCGCGCATGCGCTGCAACCCTGCGAACCCCAGACAACCGGCGCGCGTCAGATTCGGCGCCAGGCTGTACCACGAACTAAAACCACGGTTTTGCACATCACGCACCAAACTTGAAACTTCCATAACTTTTGACTCCGATGTCCTATCGACGAACGGTTTGTTGCGTTGGGATCTAGATTTAACGTACTACACACTAGGCTTTTGGAAACACCTAAAAAAAATACTTAACAACTGGGGTACAACACTCCAAGGTAGACTCAAAATTCGTCCAACACATGTTTGTCATCTTATATTATCTTCTCGAATTTACGGGGTGTAACATACTACTTATGCCATGGATTTGCTACCCATGATGCGAGTGCGGCGGTTGTACTCATGCGGATCCGGTCCACAGGATCCATGCGGGTGAAATAGTCTCATGCGAGTACGGCGATGGTACTCATGCGGGTCCACAGGATCCATACGGGTGAAATAGTCCCATGCGGGTGAAATAGTCCCATGCAGGTGAAATAGTCCCATGACGAGGCGGATGACCTCATGCGGGTCCACAGGACCTATGCGGGTGAAATAGTCCCAGGAGTAGGATTGCTTAATGATACTACGGGCGAGGTACCCTGTTTTGATCATGAGCTTCCTATTTTTATGCGGTATATATATACATTTGTTGCTCATTGTTTGTAACGACCGTTACGGGGCGTTCTTGGTGCCTTATCGGGCACCCTAGTGACACAACATCGAGAAAACCGGAAAATAAAACTTTAAACAAGAAACAAGATATATGAACATAAACAAAGCAGGCCAACGGTTACCTTCCAATAACATAAATAAATACAACTCTTTCAAAACGAGCAGTTTAATCCTTTTTACAAACCACGCCTGTGAAGATTACGGACCTCTAAGATTTACAACGACTATGACGGACGGGGCCCGCCATACCACGAATGTACAAGAACCTACAACTCGGGAAACACATACCAAAAGATAAGCCTCCGAGAAAGCGGGCTTCCCGATATCTTTGGCGTGATCCTATGGCGAGGATCCACGGCCGATGTACCTCTACTGCGGCATGAACGCGGCCACGAGTCGATGCAAGTACCAAGTATGTGAAGCGTAAAATCAGAAATGAAATCATACTAGTCTATATAAAGCGGAGACATGTATGATAACCAAACTACGATTCACAACATAAAGCGATCATGTCGATCGAGGACTCACGCCTCAAGTCATCACTCAAATATAACTATGGGTCTCACGCCACAACATCAATCATGTTCGCGTCATGGCCGCATGCCCCGGTCTGCGCCGGTGTAGACATGTCCATGATGCAACAATAATACCAATGCCCGTGCGCGTGCCCGGAATTACGCGCCGGTGTAGAACGCGTCCATGTGACATCAACAATAATATCTTTGGGTGATCAACCGCGCGTAGCCACATGCCGGAATTCTACCTCGGTGTAGACATGTCCGTGACATCAACAACAAGATAATCAAAAATGGAAACATACCCGTGGAATTCTCCACATCGCCAAAGACGTCAAGTAAGTTCTCAACAAGTCAACCGCCTACTATCGAGAGGCGGTAACCGAAATACAACACTTGTACAACAAAGGCTATCATCACAAGCATAGGCAAGTTTCACACAACTCAAAGTACTTTCCCATAAGTCACAATACCCGTAGTATAAAAATAGAGTGACTATCTTTTAAGTAAACCAAAATACTTCCTTTGCAAAAATCAAGTAACCACATTATTTCCAAACGCTCAAGTTTGCCTAACAAGTGCTCAAGTTTCTCATTTTAGAAAGGTTTTATAACCCATAGTCTTAATCCCTTTTAAAACAATTGAGTAACATATGTCATACATGTGAGTAGTTTATTCTTGTTTATAACATCTTATTACAGCAGCCATGATCTAGAAAATGTAATATCATTTTGTCTCATCTTAGCTTCTATGCAGATGGAGGTTTCTACTGGTTTTAATACAACACATCATTATTCAATACATTTTTTTTTTTAACGCTGCAGTGGTCTGTCGATACACATTCTGATTTCCAAATCAAGAAACATTATCCCTTTAAAAACCAAGTACTCATTACTCACGAATGAGGTTTCACACAAACATCCACATTAAAACAAATAAGTTAAGTCTCTTATCTTATTAGATCAAGTCTCTTAACTTCTAACATCAGTAAACCATTTACTTACCTACATAAAGCTGTTATAACCAACTTCCCATAAAGCCGTTATAACACTTTATGTTTAAACCAAACAAATACACTTAGCACTTTGACGTCCGCGTCTTACATAGTTACACACATATCATGCTAGAACAGATAGGAAGAGGTTCACATACCTCGCGGCGAGTATCGACAATAAGCAAAATGCTCCAAGTACTACAACGCGCTAGCCCTTTCCACTCGCCAAGTAGAATACGCTACTCTTAGTACTTTCACCTAAAAGGTCACAAACGTCTATTAACTTCAAAACACAAGGTTCCATTTCTCTACAGAAAATTCGGCGACCTCCCACAACAGCGTAAATCTCTCTCTATCGAGCGGCTACTAAGCCAGCGGGGTTTACACGTCTAACCTGGGCGTGTACCATTCTACTACACAACAATGCTACACAAGTCTCATGTCAGATACGCTATGTAATTACGATTCGATTCTCTTCTTTAAATTCAGGCTTAAGTCAAAAGACATTGCCGCACAATAATGTTCAGTTCTATATATAGTATACCTCAACTATATATTCCTACTACATGTAATCTCCAATTACAATAAGGGGACAAGAATATTTACCTCGACAAGCCCAAAATTATCCAAGTTAAATGTCGATCCTTAGCAACGTTTAGCTCCAACTCCGTGCGCTCCAATCCGCTCCAAACAACCCTTAGAAGTTCTAACCAACTTCTACTCAAATACTTCAACCAACTATGAAGATTTCCTTAGGGTTTCGGTTTGAGACTAAAAGGACAAAAGGTAGTATTTCCGGGCTCTACGTATAGAGGTAACTTTTGGAATACAACAAGGTAAAGGCTAAGGTATTTTGGGCATTATAACAATACTCGGAGAGTATTTCTACCAAGAGGGGGGGTGTATTATACGAAACAACTAGGCTAGTGGGTACCCAGCTAGCACCACAAAGGGGAGGGGCAAGGCTTAGGACGAGAACACACTCAAAGGGAGGGAGAGGGACTCAAGACTTGGAAGATTTTAGGAATGGATGAAGTCTTGAGCTTAGTGGTATTTATAGCAAAACAAGGCAACCAATGGCAAGATCAAGCCATGTGCAAGGCAAGTGTAAGGCCAAGATCAAGCCAAGTGCACCCTAGTCCTACTCCTTAAAACCCTCACAAATATCTACACAAATATCTACCATCAACTTGCCCTTCATCGGCCAGTCACCCACTTGTTTCCATTGTGAGGTGACACATGTCACCCTCCCGTTGGTCCAAAATGTTTCGCCTCTCGGAAAAATCCATAAAAATAAGAAAAGACATAGCGAAATTTTCCTCGCAGTTATGTAAAACGTTTCGTCAAAACGACTCTAACAAGGGTGTTGTGCACAAATGTCATTCGGCGAGCCACTAGGCGGGGTGACACGTGTCACCCTCCTATTGGCCCTCATAAAACGTCTTCCGAAAAATATCCACAATGGCCAAAATCTCGAACACAAAGTGGGCCCCCAAACCCGTAAATTTCTCCGTGGGCCCACGTGACCATTTCCAAAATAAAATTCCATAATTCTAATATAATCTAAGAAGCCCAAATTCCAAATGGGAACCCAATTCCCTTCAACGAACATTTTCCTTACAAAACCGGAAACTTTTAGTGGAAGAATCACTCTTTCTTCCTTTCCAATTTTTCTGCCGTGCTCGCACGTGCGTCCTCGCATACATACCACGAGAATACGGGTATAACATTCTCCCTCCTTAGAAACATTCGTCCGAATGTTCCTTCTCAAGACGGATATCGATGAAGTTCCTCTAACAAGTTGTCAACGCCACACGGCCACGAAATAACACACGCCCTCTTCCTTCCTTACTCGTCGTGCCGCTTCTCGAACACTTGAACTCTCCCAAGACGTACCATACTTCGTCATTACTTGCCGTTCCCAAAAATCTGCGGAGTCACTACCTCCAAACTTGGTCATCTTACTAACCTCAAACTTCCTTAAGGCCATTCCCGCCTTTACGAACCGCTTACGGTCGAACGCGTCCACGAACTCATACGATGATCATACAAACTTGGGCCTAGCATCCTCGTGACCCTACCACTGGCGGGACCACCTAACCGACCCACCTTAATCCAAGACTCGGTTGACCGTATCACGTCCTCAACCCGACCCCATCAAAGTCACGGGGCCACGGGGCCACGACCGCTTGCTCTGGGCTTTGAAAATGAGGTAGGGCGCTCTGCTGGCCGTGGTGCAAATCGGACTTCTGGCGATGCCGCCACCACGAGGACCACCAAAAGAACCGGCCGTCTTGGCCTTCTTCTGGCTGATATCGCTCTACCCGTGCTCTACGCTCCTCACATCCTGGTCATGAGCTGCATACGGGTTATGTCCATGCTCGGTGAAGGGACACACCCGCACAAGACTCACCATGTAATCATCTAGCCCGGTGACATAGCGATGCACCACTGTCCTCCATCTCTGCTACGGTCAGGACATATCGAGACAAAGAATCAAACTTCGACATTGTACTCCTCACTGCGTCCTCCGCCTCGGCAACAAGAATCTATCGGCTCGTGCCCTCTCATCCGCGGAGGCAAGAAGTGTGTGAGAAAAGCCTCAAAACTCCTCCCATCTGCTGGAGGTGCATGCTCTCCCGAAAGCTCCATGAATCAAACCAATCGGCTGCGGTATCACGCGCGGCCGTCTGACCGAATGTCACGACCTCGGTCTCAAGCCACGATCACCGCGTAATCCTCTGCGGTGACGGATGAACTCCTGCGGATCATCCTCGGCCTCGACCAGTAAAACTCGCGGGCTACAACTCAAGAAATCTCGTAGCCTCAAACTATACGCCTCGGGTGCACTACGGGTGCGATCGAGCTGAGCTGAGCTCGCGTCGGCCTCTCTCCTCGTGTCGGGCCACAACTTTAGCCAATAGTGGGCCATCTCCTTGTACCCTAACTCCTCCGCCCGGTGTGGGACGGGGAGGTGTGGGTACTGTGGTCTCTTTGGGGCGTGGCGTCATAGAACTCGCTGTCTCGGTATAGGGCACGAGCCCTCGTAACTCTGGGTGTCTGCTAGCGGCTCCGCCATTGCCTTGCCCTTCGGGCGGGTTGCCTTACGTGGAGGCATAATCATTACGAGGAAAGGAATACGTTAGAGGGGTCCAACCTATAACACAGCTCTAAAGCACGATCTCAGAATGAGAAGAATGGAAACCAATCCTAAATATCCTATAGCCTCCTGATTATTGGTGTGGTGCGCGACACACGATAATCAAGACTTACTAGATACGATGCGTAGACACTTTCCGAGGATTAAGCGCTCGATACCACTTTTGTCACGACCGTTCGGGGCGTGGTAGTGCCTTCTAGGGCACCCAAGTAGTCATATATCAGAGTAACCAGCGGAATATAAAACAAGACAGGAAACAGTTTATCTGATGAAATGCTTGCCTTTCGGCATAATATAAATAACTCAAGTTTTGCAGTTACATCCCAACTGTACAATAGTACTACAGACCTCTAAGGAAGTAAACAACTATGGCGGGACAGGGCCCCACCATACCGATCAGACAAAACTATCTACCATACAGGAGATCATACCCAAGTAGAGCCTCGGAGAAGATGGAGCTCGACACCAACGCAAAGATCCTAAGGATGTGGATCTAGCACTGCTTGCCCTTACTGCGGCATGAACGCGGCCCGAAGAGGTCGATGCACAGTACCAAGTATGTGAAACTATAAAGTACTTTAAAATGAAATCAAAGTATTTAAAACCTTTTCACAAATACAATCAGTTCAATTGCACATAGTGCCACATCACAAACAACAACAGTAATAGGAAAACTGTAACAGGTCTATTCTAGGCCACGAATGATCGAAGCAAGGCCAATCGCCCATAGTATCATTCTGCGTGCCTAGTCCTGGACTTCCGCAGTCCGCATAGGTCCCACGCACCCGCGTGAGATATTTCGCATCGGGGGCAGCTACCCGGCGTCCGCCTAGGCTCCGCACCCGCATAGCCTCAAAAGACCGCATAGTCTCAGCAGACCGCATGGAGTCCCGCGTCGGGCTAAACGCCGGAATGATCAATCCTGGAGCATACCGGCTCGCGCATAGTCTCACAGACCGCATAGCCGTAGAGACCCGCGTCAAGGGCAAGCCGCGGTATAACGATCGAGGGTAGGTGATACAATAACAAGATCAATGGACTTACCGGTTAGCAACGTAAGCACAGCAAGAATGACCCCCTTACACAGCATTACAAGACACTAACACAGGTAGCATCATAACATGTCTACTTATCAAACAATCTTACTACACTTAACAGAAATCAATACAAGGCTTTTATAAACAAACAAGTAAACATTTCCTTTTTATCTTCTTAAGTTGTTATACCTGACTTCCCATAAAGCTGGTATAACTCTTAAGCTTTTGTTTTAAAACCAAATATTTATCTTCTGTTAAAAATGATTCGATATTCTTTTGAAATGTTTTGATTCTTTGTTATTCAGCTTAAGCGTGAGGCATTCAGTAAGTATTATCGAGCTTAAGCGTGAGGCATTACCATAAGTATTATTCGGGCTTAAGTCAAAGACATTGCCGTAGTTATTATTCGATTAACACGTATGCGTCTGGTACTATATATTGTAAAATATCATGCTTTAGGAAGAATCACATACCTTGAAAACCACCGCTAAGTTGAATATGTCGCGCAGAGTCACCTATAATAGTCACAGATATCTATCAAAGACTACTCGAGGTCATTCTAAGCGGGGTTCATAATTCTCTGGAAAGTCGGGCAGACCACTACGGTGAGCTATGTAAGTCTCTTGTGAAAACATTCTATGTGAGTCTGATTCAATTATTCTTCTTTTAAACCGCCCTTGTGATAATAGTTCAATTCTATTCGTGATATTCTTCTAAGTATCTAATACTTATTCTAATACTACAACATGAAGTATTCTCTAATTCAAAAGAGGGTTAGGATTAGTTACCTCGGTAAGCCCAATAATATCCTAGATAAAGTCGCGCTGAGCAAGGTTTAGCTCCTAAGTTGTATGCGCTCAGAGCTCGAGAAACCTTAGAAGTTCTTCTCAACGTCGACTAAGGAGGCTGGGATGTGGGCTAGGGTATTTTGGGCATTATAACGATCCGAGAAGACAACTTTTCTACCACGGGAGGGGGGTAGATTTCGGCTAGGCTAGGGGGGTAGGCTCTCGGCCACACTACACAAGGGGAGGGAAGAGGTGTTGGACGAAAAGCTTAAGGAGAGGAGAGGATTTTTAGACTTGGAAGATAACTTTGTGGATGAATAACTCTTCATCTCTAAGGGGTATTTATAGCTCAAGCCTTGGCCAACCAATGGCAAGATGAAGACAAGTGCAAGGCAAGTGTAGGGTGAGGATTAACTAAACACAAATATCCTACCAACCTCGACTTGTGCACAAGGCACAAAAACGTGCCTTGGCTCTCCAATTTCGTCCATGGACGATTCAAGTCCATCAATGGGAGGGTGCCAAGTGTTGCCCTCCCGTTGGTCCAAAATGTTTCGTCTCTCGGAAAAATCCGCAAAAATTAGTAATGGCATAGCCGGAATTTTCCCTACGAAAGTTGTGGAAACGTTTCGTCGGAAAACGATTCTTTAAGCGAGTTGTGTACAAAAAAACGTCCAAGGCTTAACTTTAAAGCCAAACTTTTTGTACGTATTCCCTTACGTACATACTCTGGAAATACGGGGTATAACATCCCTACTCCTTAAAACCCTCACAAATATCTACACAAATATCTACCATCAACTTGCCCTTGATGGCCAAGTCGCCCACTTCCGTTGTGAGGTGACACGCCACCCTCCGTTGTCCAAAATGTTTCGTCTCTCGGAAAAATCCATAAAAATAAGAAAAGACATAGCCGAAATTTTCCCTCGCAAGTTATGTAAAGCGTTTAGTCAAAACGACTCTAACAGGGTGTTGTGCACAAATGTCATTCGGCCCGAGCCACTGGCGGGGGTGACACGTGTCACCCTCCTATTGGCCCTCATAAAACGTCTTCCGAAAAATATCCACAATGGCCAAAATCTCGAAAACAAAGTGGGCCTACAAAGCAGTAAATTTCTCCGTGGGCCCACGTGACCATTTCAAAATAAAATTCCATAATTCTAATATAATCTAAGAAGCCCAAATTCCAAATCACGGGAACCCAATTCCTTCAACGAACATTTTCCTTACAAAAACCGGAAACTTTTTAGTGGAAGAATCACTCTTTCTTCCTTTCCAATTTTTCATCGTGCTCAAATGCGTCGTCCTCGCATACATACCACGAGAATACGGGTATAACATTGTTAGTAAGGCACGGTGCAAAGTAAAGCTTTTTCGTTTATGACTCAAATTATTTTTACTTATGATATTACTACGGTATTTTCGATTTACATACTTGGTACGTTGTGTCGACCCCTTTCTCGGGCTGCGTTCATCCGCAGGGTAAGTGTCAGTTGTGGATCCTCGTTCTTAGGATCACTATTCCGGTGTCAGAAGCTCCATTCCTCCGGAAGCTTGTTTATTGGTACGGACATTCCCTGATGCTATAGGTATTTTGTACATTCGTGGTATGGTGGGGCCGCCATACGCTTGTTATCTTTAAGTGCGTGGTCACATTTATGTTTTGGGCTCTAAGAACCAGTTGTACTACTATACCTTGTTTAAGTATGTTTTATGGAAGGAAGCCACTGTCGGTGGCGATGATGTTTACCATAACATAAGTTATGTGTTATGTATGTTCATTCTTATTCTCGACATATACGGCGAGGTACCTCGGTAGGGTACCAGTCGCGGCCCCGGGGTTGGGTCGTGACACATGTGGCTAGCCACATGTCTCAATTTTGTTGTGGACATGTGGTTGGTAGAACCCACACACACATGTCCCAATCTAGACCACACACTTGCTTTGATCCTAGCCATTGGTTGGCTTATAAATAGACCCTTAAGCTTGCAAGACTTTATTCATTCCACACTTAGAGATTTAAAGTCTTGAAAAATTATCTCCCTTCCCTTGTTGTGTAGCTCTCGTTTTTGCCTAGATTTCTTGAGCCAAAAGTTGTCCAACAATCCTTAAACTTTTAAGTGTTCTTCCATAAGGTGTTAGGAAGATTGTGAACCAAGAGTTGGAAAAGATTTCTGTCACGACCCATTCCGGGGCCCGTGACTGGTGCCTTACCGGGGCACCCAAGTAGTCATACATCAGAGTAATCAGCGGAAACATAAAGCAAGACATGAAACAGTTTATAAAACAAGACACAGATTATGTGAGAAAACATCGCCTTTCGGCATATATATATAATCATGTTTTAGCGATTCATCCAAACCTTTGCAACATGACTACAGACCTCTAAGGAAATATACAACTATGGCGGGACGGGGCCGCCATACCACTATCGTACAAAAACTATCTCACGGGGAGATCATACCAAAAGTAGAGCCTCGGAAGAGATGGAGCTCACGACACCAACGTAGAGATCCTGAGGATGCGGATCTAGCACACTGCCCTTACTGCGGCATGAACGCGGCCCCGAAGGAGTCGATAACAAGTACTAAGTATGCGAAAGCGTAAAGTACTTAAATGAAAACATATCATTTTAAAACCGGTTTACAAATATGTGTGAAACAACCCGAGAAACGCGCATAGTGCCACATCACAAACAAGAGCAACAATAGGTAATCGTAATACGTCTTGTCTAGCCGCGAATGATCGAAAGCAGGCCACTCGCCCACATCCTCATTCTGCAAGCCTAATCCTCGACTCGAGTCGCATAGGCCACTCGCGTGGGCGCGTGAGGTATAACCCGCATCGAGGTAGCTACTCCTCGGCATCGCCCCGACTCATTGTCGCATGGCGCATAGACGCGTGAGGCATAACCCGCATACTAACTCCGGAACTCTCGTAGCTCCGCATAGGCCCCCTGGACCCGCGTAGGTATTCTCGAATCATGGTCCTGCATCACCTGAGTCTACCCGCGTCGGAGGCGACAACCCCGGTATCATCTCAAGAGGTGAGTGATAGTATACTAACATAACAACTTATCTTTAAGTAACATAAGCACAACAAGGATACTACGCTATACAAACGTTACAAGATACTAACACACATAGCATCATATCATGTCTACTTATCAAACCATCTTATTATTCTTTTCACAATATAAGTCTGTTATAAACACATAGGCAAACTTGTTTCTTTTATCAATCTTAAGTGGTTATACTTACTTCCCATAAAGCTAGTATAACTCTTAAGCTTCTGTTTTAAAAACCAATTAGTTCTCTTCTGTTAATAAATGGTTCAGTAGTCCTTTTGAAATGTTTTCAGTTCTTTATTATTCAGGCTTAAGCGTGAGGCATTCTGTAAGTATTATTCGGGCTTAAGCCGTGAGGCATTGCCGTAAGTATCATTCGATTAACACGTATGCGTCACCGTACTATATACATTTTGTAAAATATCATGCTTTAGGAAGAATCACATACCTTCTCGGAAATCCACGCCAAGTCGAGTATGTCGCGAGAGAATCGACTATAATAGTCACGGATATCTATCAAGGTCTAGACTATTACGTAGGTCATTCTAAGCAGAGGGTCCTCAATTCTACGGAAAGTCGGGCGGCACAACCCTACGGTGAGTTATATAAGTCTCATGTGAAAGCAGTCACATGTAAGTCAGTTTGATTATTCTTCTTTAAACCCTTCTAAGTGATTAACACTTCAATTCTATTACGTGATATACTTCTAAGTATTTATATTATTCTTATTCTACAACAAGAAGTATTCTTTAATACAAAGAGGGTTAGGATTAGTTACCTCGGTAAGCCCAATAATATCCTAGAAAAGTCGCTGAGCAAGGTTTTGCTCTAAGTTGTATGCTCGAGAAACCTTAGAAGTTCTTCACAACTTCTACTAAGTGCTAAGGTATTTGGGCTAGGGTATTTTGGGCATTATAACAATACAAGAAGGCAACTTTTCTACCAAGGGAGGGGGTAGGTTTCGGCTAGGCTAGGGGTGGGGTAGCCTCGGCCAAGCTTCTCGAGGGAGGGTGTGTTTGGGACGAAACAACAAGAGGAGAGGGAGGATTTGAGACTTAGGTAGATTGCTCAATTTAGGATGAAATAACTCTTCAACAAGGGGGGGTATTTATAGGTCAAGACATGGCCAACCAATGGCCAAGATTGTGCCAAGTGCAAGGCAAGTGTAGGGTGAGGATTTAGGCAAGTGTCCTTGGCCAACTTGCACACAAAATATCTAGCCAACTTTATGACAAGGCTTGGCATCCATTCGCCCTATTGCGTGACAAGTCCACCAATGAGAGGGTGGAAAGTGTCGCCTCTCATTGGTCCAAAGTGTTACGTCTCTCGGAAAAATCCGCAAAAAGAAATGACATAGCGGAATTTATCCTATGAAAGTCGTGGAAGCGTTTCGTCGGAAAACCGTTCGCTTTGTGAGTTGTGCCTAAAAATCGTCAAGGCCTAATCTTTAAGACCAAAACTTTTTTATGCGTATTCCTTTACGTACATACCACAAATACGGTATAACATTCTCCCCTCGCCAGAAACATTCGTCGAATGTTCCTTCCCAAGCAGGATAACGATAAGGTTCTTCAAAACTTAAGCAGTTTGCAAAAGCCACACACGGCCATAAACAACACTTAGGCATAAACGATAATGAAGATTTACAAGTAGGAAGCGAATTACGGAGGGTGGGAGCGGTGAGGATATACGCCTCATGTCCTCGCCGGCTTCCACGTCATCTCCACGAGCTCGTTCGCCACAAGACTTTGTGGAAGCCACGTCCTTCGTCGCAGACGCTAACTCGGCGATCGATTATCGCTATGGGAATCTCCTCATCGATAACCCCTCGATCACTGGACATCGTCAATCGGGTGTACCACTAGATGGATCCTCGATACATCTCGCCGGCGTAGATACGTGAAAAACCGGATCACCGCCTCGGATCGGACGGCGGATCAACTCATAGGCAACCTTGCCTACCTGCGGACAATGCGAAGCGGCCCGATGTACCGGTGAGTTTCCCTTCTTCCCGAATCTCATCACCGCCGCCATGGGTGACACTAGGAAAACCCAATCATGAACCTCGAACTCAAGATCTGACGACGATGATCTGCATCGACTTACGACTCGAGCCGTCGATAGCCGCTCTCGGATAAGCTTCACTTATCCACTGCTGCGCCAAATCTGGTCCCACTAGCCGCACCTCGCCCACATCGAACCAACCTATAGGCGATCTGCACTTCCTCATACAAGGCCTCATAAGGCGCCATCCGAATCTTTGGGTGGTAGCTATTATTATCGCGAACTCAACGGAGGCAAATGATCCTCCCAACTACCACTGCGAAGTCAATAACACGGGCTCGCGGCATATCCTCGAAGTGCGGATAGTGCGCTCTGCTGTCGATGCATGCGTGGATGAAATGCGATTACTCGGGCTCACTGCGTCCCTAAACCCCTGGAAGGACCTCAGTTGGCGTAAATGGGCTCTCTGTGCGAAATGATCGAAGTAGGGACTCCATGCGATCGACGATCTCTCGGATGTAAAGTCGGCATAATCCTCGGTAGAAAAAGTCGTCTGCGGGAAGAAAGTGGGCTGATTTTGTCACCGTCGACGATAACCCATATAGAATCATGTCTCCTGCGAGTGCGAGGTAATCCTGTGATGAAGTCCGTGTTGATTACCTCCACTTCAGTCGGGATCTCTATCGCTGTAACAAACCACGGGTCTCTGGTGCTCTACCTTCACTGCGACAACACGGGCGAGCTACGAACTCGCAACGTCCTCTTCAAGCCATCCCACCAATACGGATCTAAGGTCGTGGTACATCTTGGTCGACCGGATGGATAGAGTGCTTGTACCGTGTGCTTCCCCGAACCTGCTGCCAAGTCACGAAACATCTGGAACACACACGCCCTCAAATCTTAGCACCCGTGGTGCTACCTCAAGGACCGCGCCTCACGAAGAGGCGTATCACGATAACGTGCCAAAGCGGATCCTCGAGCTGTTGCCTCTTCGCTCGCCGACGATGGAAGACTCGGCAACCTCACGAACTCTAACCCATTGCTATCGTAATCAATCAAGCGGACACGAGGCTCGCTAATCGATGCAAATCACGAACCATGTCCGCTCTCTAGCTGCACATCCGATAGGCTCCCCATCGACCTACGACTAAGGCATACGCCACAACATTGGCCTTGCGGGTAGTGCAGGATGTCCACATCGTAATCCTTAAGCAACTCTAACCACCGTCTCGCCGTAAGTTCGGCTCCTGCAGTGAAGATGTCTTGGAGGCTCTTGTGGTCCGTAAAAATATCCACGTGAACCCCATACAAATAGTGCCTCCGGATCTTGGCGTGAATCACGGTGCGACTCCAAATCATGGGTGGGGTAGTTCCTCGTGTTTCTTGGTGTCGGGATGCATATGCTATAACTCTGCCATCTGCATCAACACATCCCAACCCGATGCAGACGTCACAATACACGACATAACCATCTGGACCTGCGGAAGAGTAAGAAGCGAAGCGGTCGTCGGTCTCTTTCAAGAATCGAAACCCCGCTCCAAGCATCACCATCGAAACTTGGCGCTTCGAGTCGGCCCTAGTCAATGGTGCGAAGATAAAGCAAACTTCTCCACGAACCGCCGATAATACCTGCAAGGCCCGAGCTGCGAACCTCTGCCGGAGTAGTAGGTCTAGGCCAAGTCATCGCCTCGATCTTGGCGTATCAACTCGAATGCCATCGGCCCGACAATATGCCCAAGAAACGCCATCAAGTCAACAAAACTCACATTTGGAAAACTTGGCGTCTAACGCTGTCTGAGAAGCTATCGCCGATCGCTCAAATGCTCGCGTGCTCCTGCTCTGGCGAGAATAAACCAAGATATCATCAATGAACACTATCACAAGCGTGTCCAAAAATGGTTTGAACACTCGGTTCATCAAATCCATGAATACCGCCGAGCATTGGTCAACCAAAGACATGACCACGAACTCATAATGCGTCACGTCCGAATGCGATCTGGGGACATCCACCTCTCGACTCGCACTGATGATAGCGATCGCAGATCAATCTTGGAGAAACATCTCGCACTCGCAATCGGTCGAACAAATCATCAATCCTAGGAAGGGTATCTGTTCTTAATGGTCACCTTGTTCACCGCTGTAATCGACACACGTGCGCGGCGTCCGTCCTTCTTCTTCACGAACAATCTGGCGCTCCCGGGAGAAACACTAGGCCTAATAAAGCCCTTCTCTAGCAAATCCCTAAGGCGATCCTTGACTCTCTCAACTCGGCAGTGCCATTACGTATGGCGGAATGGAAATAGGCCGAGTATCTGGCAATACATCAATACAAAACTCGATCTCCCTCTCAGGAGGGATACCCGGGAGGTCATCTGGAAACACGTCTGGGAACTCGTGACTCTCTGGGCCAGCGGAAAATCTGGTACCGCACCTCGTGATCAAACACCCGAACTAGATGGTAGATATACCCTTCGCACCATCTTCCTAGCCTTGAGGTAGGAAATAAACCTACCTCGGCGATACCGTGCTCCTCCCACTCAACCACGGGCTCGCAGAAACGGAACCGTACTACTCTCTCTGCGGTCTACATTGGCATAGCAAGAGGCTAGCCAATCCATCCCCATAATCACGTCAAAGTCAATCATCTCCAACTCTATCAAGTCGGCTAGGGTCTGACGACTGTAAATGGTCACAGGGCAAGCCCTATATACCCGCCGAGCTACCACCGAATCCCCCACTGGCGTAGCTACCTCGAACGGGTCTATGGACTCAGGCTCTATCCCTATCCTACTAGCAACAAGGGGAGATATATAGGACAGAGTAGAACCGGATCTATCAAGGCATAAATATCAAACCCAGAAACTGATAAGGTACCTGTGACGACATCAGGTGAGGCCTCCTGATCCTGTCGGCTGGACAAAGCATAAATGCGGTTCTGAGGACCGCTAGAACTGGGACCTGAGCCACGACCTCTGCCGCGACCTGCTGACCCATGAGCACCCTGCCCTCCGGGGCGGGTAACTGTAGGAGATGATGAAGCGGCAACAGAACACGGTGAGCCGCTTCCACCGTGCCCCGGTCGGACGATCCGCAAAGTGACCTGCTGCCACAATCGTAACAAGATCAAAAGTAGTACCACACTTCCGTAATGGGATCTGCGCATCGGCCACCGCTGGGGTGGTCGGCGGCGATACCTCTGCTACCTCGGCGTCAAGCCACAGGGCCAGTGCGCCCTCAGCGTGGTGTCTTGAGGACGGTGCGAGTGCTCTGTCTTTGGCGTGGTGCGAATCTAGGCTCTGCCGAGGCCGCCCCACGATAACCACGAGAAGACCCTCCGTCACGGCGCCTTCTGCTGTCTGTCATCACTCGTCGACCTCTGCGCTCGCCTCGCATCGCGGCGTGAGCTGCGTGCGGGTAATGTCCATACCGGTGGAGAAACCCCGCACATGACTCGGCCATATAGTCGTCTAGCCGGTGACATAGCGGTGCACCTATCCTCCATATCTGCTACCAATCTTTGGGACATATCGAGCCAATGAATCAAACTCGACATTGTACTCCACGACGGTCGTCTCTGCCTCGATGGTAAAAATCTATCGGCCGCGCCCTCGCCATCCGTGGAGGCAAGAAGTGAGTGAGAAAGCCTCGAGAACTCATCCCAGTAGGCGGGGACGCGTGCTCTCCCGGGATAACTCCCGTGAATCAAACCAATCATTGCGGTGTCCACGCGGCCTATGTGAACAAAGATCACGGACTCGGTCTCGGCATGCGATCACTCTCAAAATCCTCACGAATCGGCGGATGAACTCCTGCGGATCATCCTCGGCCTCGACCCATAGAACTCGGCGGGCTCTGACTCAAGAAGTCTCGTAGCCTCAAACTCTCGCCTCGGGTGAACAACGGTGCAGTGGGCTGGGTGGGCTGCCGCATCCGGCCTCTCTCGTGTCGGGCCTGACTTTAGCCAAAAGCTGGGCCATCTCGCGTACCTAACTCCTCCGCCCGGTGTGGGCGGGAGGTGTGGGTACTGTGGTCTGTCTTTGAAGGCGGCGTCATAGAACTTCGCCGTCTCCGGTATAGACGGGCACGAGCCCTCGTGACTCTGGGTGTCTGCTAGCGACTCCGCCTTTGCCTTGCCATACGGGCGGGTTGCCTTACGTGGAGGCATAATCATTACGGAAAGGAATACGTTAGAGGTCCAACCTATAACACGACTAAAGCACGATCTCGGAATGAGAAGAATGGAAACCAATCCTAAATATCCTATAGCCTCACGATTATTGGTGTGGTGCAACACACCGATAATCAAGACTCTACTAGATACGGTTGCATAGACACTTTCCGAGGATTAATCGCTCGATACCACTTTTGTCACGACCCGTTCGGGGCGTGGTCGTGCCTCTACCGGCACCCAAGTAGTCATACATCAGTGTCGGCGGAAACATAAAGCAAGACATGAAACGATTTATAAAACAAGACACAGTTATGTGAAAACATCGCCTTTCGGCGTATATATATAATCATGTTTTAGCGATTTACATCCGACATCGCATAACATGACTACAGACCTCTAAGGAAATATACAACTATGGCGGGACGGGGCCCGCCATACCACTATCATACAAAAACTATCTCTGACGGGAGATCATACCAAAAGTAGAGCCTCGGAAGAGATGGAGCTCACGACACCAACGTAGAGATCCTAAGGATGCGGATCTAGCACTGCTTTGCCCACCTGCGGCATGAACGCAGCCCCGAGGAGGTCGATAACAAGTACTAAGTATGCGAAGCGTAAAGTACTTAAATGAAAACATATCATTTTTAAAACGGTTTACAAATATGTGTGAAACAACCGAGAAACCGCGCATAGTGCGCATCACAAACAAGAGCAACAATAGTAAGCATGTCGTCTTGTCTAGGCCGCGAATGATCGAAGCAGGGCCACTCGCCACATCCTCATTCTGCAAGCCTAATCCTGGACTCCGGTCGCATAGGCCACTCGCGTGGGCGCGTGAGGTATAACCCGCGTCGGTAGCTACTCCTCGGCGTATCGCCTGGACTCATTGTCGCGTGGCCACATAGACCGCGTGAGGCATAACCCGCATACTAACACGGAACTCTCGTAGCTCGCATAGGCCCCCTGGACCCGCGTGAGGTATTCTCGAATCATGGTCCTGCATCGCTGAGTCTACCGCGTCGGAGGCGGCTTAACCCCGGTATCGTCTCAAGAGGTGAGTGATAGTATACTAACATAACAACTTATCTTTAAGTAACATAAGCACAACAAGGATACTCACCTATACAAACGTTACAAGATACTAACACACATAGCATCATATCATGTCTACTTATCAAACCATCTTATTATTCTTTTCACAATATAAGTCCGTTATAAACACATAGGCAAACTTGTTTCTTTTATCAATCTTAAGTGGTTATACTTACTTCCCATAAAGCTAGTATAACTCTTAAGCTTCGCTTAAAAACCAATTAGTTCTCTTACATTAATAAATGGTTGATGAGTCCTTTTGAAATGTTTTTGATTCTTTATTATTTAGGCTTAAGCGTGAGGCATTCCGTAAGTATTATTCGGGCTTAAGCGTGAGGCATTCGTAAGTATCATTCGATTAACACGTATGCGTCTACCGCACTATATACATTTTGTAAAATATCATGCTTTAGGAAGAATCACATACCTTCTCGTGAAATCCACCGCCAAGTCGAGTATGTCGCTAGAGAATCGACCTATAATAGTCACGGATATCTATCAAGGTCTAGACTATTACGTAGGTCATTCTAAGCAGAGGGTCCTCAATTCTACGGAAAGTCGGGCGTAACCCTACCCGGTGAGTTATATAAGTCTCTTGTGAAAGCAGTCCTATGTAAAAATCTGTTTGATTATTCTTCTTTTAAACCCTTCTAAGTGATTAACACTTCAATTCTATTACGTGATATACTTCTAAGTATTTATATTATTCTTATTCTACAACAGTAAGTATTCTTTAATACAAAGAGGGTTAGGATTAGTTACCTCGGTAAGCCCAATAATATCCTAGAAAAGTCGCGCTGAGCAAGGTTTTGCTCACAAGTTGTATGCTCCAGAAACCTTAGAAGTTCTTCACAACTTCTACTAAGTGCTAAGGTATTTGGGCTAGGGTATTTTGGGCATTATAACAATACAAGAAGGCAACTTTTCTACCAAGGGAGGGGGTAGGTTTCGGCTAGGCTGGGGGTGGGGTAGCCTCGGCGAGCTTCTCGAGGAGGGTGTGTTTGGACGAAACAACAAGAGGGAGAGGGAGGGATTTGAGACTTAGGTAGATTGCTCAATTTAGGATGAAATAACTCTTCAACAAGGGGGGGTATTTATAGGTCAAGACATGGCCAACCAATGGCCAAGATTGTGCCAAGTGCAAGGCAAGTGTAGGGTGAGGATTTAGGCAAGTGTCCTTGGCCAACTTGCACACAAAATATCTAGCCAACTTTATGACAAGGCTTGGCATCCATTCGGCCCTATTGCCGTGACAAGTCCACCAATGAGAGGGTGGAAAGTGTCGCCCTCTCATTGGTCCAAAGTGTTACGTCTCTCGGAAAAATCCGCAAAAAAAGAAATGACATAGCCGGAATTTATCCTATGAAAGCTGTGGAAACGTTTCGTCGGAAAACCGTTCGCTTTGTGAGTTGTGCCTAAAAATCGTCCAAGGCCTAATCTTTAAGACCAAAACTTTTTGTACGTATTCCTTTACGTACATACCCTGGAAATACGGGGTATAACAATTTCACACCCCTAGCCTAGAAAGGTTGCCTTGGCCGAAAGTTTCCATTTTTAAAGCCTAAGTGTTCTTCACTTTTTGGAGTTGGATCTTGAAGAGAAGTTGGTTAGGAACTTCTAAGGGTTGCTGGGAGTGGATTGAAACGTAAGGAATTGGAGCTAAACGTTGCTCAGGATCGACTTATAAATCTTGGATAATTTTGGGTTTATCGAGGTAATGATCTTTATCCCCCTATTGTAATTGGAGATTGCATGTTGTAGTAATGTATAGTTGAGTATACTATATGTAGAATGGATATTGTAAAGAATTTAACTGTATTTACATTGGACTGTATTTACAGTAGACTTATGCAGTATTATTGTGGGGCAGAATTATACACGTCCGGTTAGACGTATAATCCCCTTGGAGTTGTTGGCTTGATAGCGGTCCTTGATATAGAAGGATATTTATGTGGTTGCGGGGGGGAGGGGGGGAGGGGGGGGAGGTGCTGCCGAATTTTCCGTAGAATAAGGAACCTTATACTTAGAATGTTCTACGAGGAGAACTAGAAGTTAATTGATGTATTGTGTTTATTATAGGTGGGTATTCTACGTGCGACATACTCGACTTGGCTTGTGGATTAAGCCGAAGAGGTATGTGATTCTTCCTATTCTCTTGAGCATGATATTTGTGAAATATATATAGTCATGACGCGTGTGTTAAAGGAGTTTGATTTTCCTTGTATGTCCTTGACTTGATTCTAAAATTAAGTGACTTGTTATGAAATGTTAAAGACTTGAATTGTGTTAAAAAAAGTTGTGAAGCCTCATTCGTGAGTAATGGGTGCTTAGTCTTTTAAAAGAATAAAGTTATCTTGATTTCGGAAATGAGAGTAGTTGTCCTTGGTTGGTTTAAAACATAAAGTGTTATAATAGTTTTATGGAAAATTAGTTATAACACTTTATGAAAACGAAAGAATGGTTTTATTATTGGATTTAATATGATAACTTGACATTTTAAAAGTTAGGAGGAGGATTTCCTTAAAAGATATGAGATTTGATTCAAAGATTTTGAGACTTAATTTTGAAAGTAAAGAGACTTGACTTATAAACATCTTGATTTTGGGAAAGGAGAAGTAACTTGATTTAAAGGTATAGGTTACTTGTTTTGAAAGGAGTAAGTTACTCGGGTTTTTAAGAAGTATACTTGACGTTGTTTTAAAAAGTGTAAGCCACTTGGTTTAAAAAGTATATTGCTACTTGACTTTAAAAAAGGAGAAGTGTCTTGGTTTAAAAAGAAGGTATGGTATTGTCTTGATTTGGTTTTAAAGAAAGACATGGTATTGTCTTGTTTCGGTTTAAAAATAAGGCATGATATTGTTTTGATTTACTTAAAATGATAGTTACTCTATTTTGATACTACGGGTGTTAGTATCATGTGGCTTTTGTGAAAGAAATGGATCTTTTTAAAGAGATTAAGTACGTAGTACTTTGGGGTTAGAACCCGGATTTTTGGCATAAAATAAAAATACCTCGAGTGTGAGTAACTTGCCTATGTTTGCTTGTTATAGCCTTGTTGTGCAAGTATTGTATCCTTATGCTACCGCGTCTCTCGATGGAGGGCCGGTCATGTTATTCTTGATCACTTTGGGCATACTGACTCGATGGATGGTCCACGGGTATGCGGCCATGATGAGGGTTCGTTCCCTGTTGATAGTGTTATTCCATGGACTAGCTCTCCATGAGGTTTACTGATGCAGGGGTCGCCACTTAGATTTTTTTATGTAATAGATCAAAGCTAATGGGTCAAGCAAACAAGAAATAGAAAGTTGGAGGTGATAGCTAGGGTTGCCTTTGATATCTTCCTTCTGACAAAAACAAGCCAGAAATGAGGTGGGAAGCTAACTTGATGATTCTTGAGAATCCTTTAATTCCTCAGTTATATTGAACAAAATAATGTTTCACAACTCCAAGAGTAAACTTTTTAAAATTAAAAAAAAAGGAAAGAATGAATGAAACAGAAAGGGAAAATAAGGTGCTCAGGCGGGGGGAGATTACATAACAGTCAATAAGAAGATAAATAAGGATACAAGTTCAAAACGATGACGGATAACATTAGTCCGTCATAAACGATGCATTAGCAAAATTAAAACAATGTCGTCTCGGACATAGTTGAAATAAAAACAGTAAGTAGTACCAATCCATTCTCAATCATCCATGATGGAGAATGAATCTTCTTCCTAGTAACTACAATCCAAACATCATGAAACATACATATAAAGTATCAAATTTCAGAGAAAGAGAGAGTGAAGATGACCTGAGTCCTAATTACATAGAAAGAGAGAGCGAAGATGACCTGAGTCCTAACCATGATTGATGAGTCTTGTTGAAGAAGAACCCAAGAGACCCCAAAATATCTCCCCAGGGTAACTAACTTCTCATGCATTGGAACTGCATAACCATTTAATGGAGTTCCTTAAAAAGTTAAATGAAATATGATAAAAGCTAAAGTGATTTACCAAAGAAAAGGAAAATTCAACACTATCCACTATCCCTCCTATATTAAAGTAAATGGGGATAAAATTACCCAATTTTAGCCCCCCCAATACTTTAAACAACATTAAAAACAAAACATCAACAGTCAATTCAGACAGTCCCCCTATCCTCAAGAGGGATTGCTGGCTTGTTAGACACAGTGTGTGTGATTATCCAAATGAAAATTTAAAAAGATTTTCAAAAGGTGATTGATCCTAGTCTAAGTTCTAAAACCCTAAGACTAGTTAATAGTTAGCAGTAACAAAAACTTTGGGCATCCTCATGCCCATGATTTCTAAAACTTCTATAACATCTACAAGTTATAAAGCTTAAGTTGGAGGGATTAGCCATTTCATGATCCACATTAAGGTGAAGTTGAAAAGACTATAAGTTGGAATATTCTTGAAATTTACATGAATTTTTTTTTTTCAAAACTAAAACTAACTGGGAACTTTTTAGTTGAGCCCTTGAGATGAAAAATTTGCTCAGCCTTTCCAAGGCTAAGTTTTTAGAGATAAAAAGAAGAAGATAAAAACATGACCACCAACTAAGCTGTTTTGATAGCTTGAGTTGGTGATGATGAGATGCATATGCATGTTTTGTTTCTCTTGAAGGACCCTTTCCATACAAGAGAAGAAATGGAAATGTGGATAATTTAATTTTACTCCACATTTATTTGAAGGTAGGGTACCCCTATGGGGGGCTTTAAACTTGTGGAGAAGCCCTTGTCCATACGCGGGCCGGTCTCCATTTGAGAAAGAGAAAGATGCAAGAGAAGCATGGTTAGGCCAAAGATCCCTCAGGGAGGTAGCATTATAAGATCAATGTTGTATCGATCTATGTTGACCATTTGACAATTATACGATTGATCTCTCTTAACGATGAGGAATGGGTGCACGCAGCGTCATTGTCACGCCTGTGGCACAGCAAAACAAACTGTCAAAGATATTAGTACCTCTCCTTATTATTTCCCATGATCAGATGTTAATTAAGGGTGTCATATACAAACCTGAATGCAATGCAGGTGAGGGAGCGAGGGAAATGGGGGTACCATAGTGCTGTGCTGGGTAACCCGCGCCAGTAGCAGCTGAATAGGGGAAGAGATGGTGTGGGTACTGAACACCATAGCCCTGGCAGGCTGTGTAGCCGCCATTACCGCTTCCTTCTCCAAAATTCATGTACGGGTAAAACGCAGCAGCTGCACTCGATAACACACCACTAACCGCCGCAGTCCCATACACTGGATATTGTCTTGTTGCTCCTCCATACACACTATAGTAACCCTGCACATATTAAAACTATTACACTCATAATACCAATGCCTGTGCACCAAATGGGCAAAAGATCATGTCCAGTTTTTTGCTTTCAAATCTGACTTCTCATGGAGTTACATAAGTTATTAGTAAATCCTCGACCTTAATATTACTCCCTTCATTTCATATCACAGTTGTTCTAGCTTAGGAAAGAAAAAAGATTCTTGTCAAATTTTTAACACAGTCCTTTTAAACATGACATAATATTTCTATAGCTATAAAATTATGTCTTCAATAGTAAAATAAAAGTTAGATGTCATTCTCTTGAAAATTAACATACAAAATAAAATGGAAAAAGATGGTTTAGTAAATTTGGAAATAGATTCAACTCTGACACCGTTCATATTTTAAGAGTTAAACTTGAAATACAATATTTTAAGTATTTTGAAAAATAATTTATATATTTAGAAATTAAATAAAAAATATTACTCCATAAATTACAATAATTAATAATTTTAAAAAATAAAGAATATACAAATAAATCATGGTCAAAATTTTCTTGTATAATTTTTTTAAAATAAAAAAATAGAGATAAATAGACTGAAAATTTGAAGCAAAATCTGACAAAGTTTATTAACGGGTGAGACTGCAAAGGAGGAAATATCATGCATCATGCATGCCACCAACTGAAGTTCAACATTCACGCCTTCTTTTTTTTTTTTTTTTTGATAGTTCTAGGCGCAAGCCTGACTGCTTCACTGGTATTACCCAGACGTCCTGGAGGTAATATCACCGATTCTTCAACACTATTATCAGTAAATTACGGGATGTGCTCCGGTGGCCAGTTTCTGGGAGCGTACAACTGATCAATGAGACAAGGTCCAATTTCCCAACATGCAGAGTTACTTCGTGTTTGCAGAGAATCGAACCCACGCTGTTCATGCCAGAGCGCCTTATAGCGCCCAAACTTTGCCACTGGATTATGCCCCGGAGGTGAATCCAGTGACAGGGTACTTTATTCAACTTCACGCCTTCTTCTTTAATTGGGAAAAGGTCGACAATCAGCTTTTGACTAAAACCACATGCATTCCAAATGCTTCAGCACAACTGGTTTTTGACTTATGCGTCCTCCTTCACTTCCATTAATTTTATACGTTTTATGTTTAGTCTGTTTCAAATTTTTCATTTTATATTTAATGACAAGCTTTTATAATTATAGAAATATCATAATGTGTGTAAAACAATACTGTTTGTATGAGTGAAAAATCTTTTTGTGTATCAAACACGGCACCTAAAAGGAAACGATCGGAGCAGTAAACTCATCCCTTTAAAGAGGTAACATGCATATTGTAGTTGAAGTGTTAAATGAAAGATAAAGAGTGATAGGGACTAAGAAGGGTACAAACCGAAGGGTAAGTGTAATCTGGCGAGTAAGGAGAGTACCTGACAGTTTGTCACAAGAAAAACATTAGAATGTGGAAGTTAGTTTTATTAGTGAACAGTGAGTGAATTGTAAAACAAATGATAGTATATCAATATCAATGAATGCGTGAGTCATTTCTTCTTGTCCCAGGATGAGCTGTGTATATATAATATAATGGCGGGGACATTAGTATGATAGAGAGAAAAGAATGGTAGTATGAGCATGCGTGGATAATATAATGAGGTTTTGTTGGAATGAGTTGGCAAATGCACGTGAAGACTCACTCATGTGATCCCACCCCCTACTTCCTAATGAAAAAAAAAAGTTGTTTATTACGGTACCGTTGTAGAAAATAAAGCATCATACCCATAAAGATTGTAAGGGATCCCTTGTTGGATGGCATAATGAGGGAAGGTTGCTGCTGAAGGAAAAGCTGTTCCCAACCCACCACCTGCTGCTGCTTGAAAGCCTCTTTGAAAACCATTCATCACCCTAAAGTTCCTGCCTCCTCCTGCTCATTAATTTTATAGTGAAAATTTTCACCTAAATATATTATACATAAATAGAAGATTTCCTCTGAATATTAAGTAATTAACTTGAAAGAAAGGTAAAAATGAAAACTAGGCATGGAAAAAGCAAAAGGTGTACGTTTGTTACACAGAAGAATGAGCTGTCATGCTTTTCTAAAACATATCCTTACACATGCTATATTGGTGGTGCAGCTAAAGCAAAGAACATCATAAAGTGGACTCATACAAAATCTTATTATTTTTTATTTTTTTGATAATCCAAGTTTCGGGATGGCCTGAATATCCCATATCGCTAGTACCAGCATAAGTACTGATACTATGCTCCTGGAGGCGAATGGAACCCGTTCTTAGCCGTCACCGCCACTCATACACAATCTTAAGTTCATAACAAAGAATTTATATTATAGTAACTTTTTTTCCATAATGGGGAGAATATTTATGCTGTGTGAAGAAGCGACTAGTCAAACATAATGACATCCACTAATTGATTTGAATTAATTAGTTAAATATGCAAGAAAGACTACATGTGATAATAGTAAGTTTTAACAAAAAGAAAAAAGAGAAAATATACCATGTTTAGGGGTAGTAGGCTTAGATCGTTGAACTCCCATGGAAGCAAGATTGCAGTTGGCCCTTCTGCCATCAATGACAGGAGCAGCATCAACACAAGCCCTCATCGCTGCTTCTGCCTCACGAAATGTTACCTATTTTGGAAATTAACAACGTAATCATCAAAGATTACCGCTACTGTGATTATCTTTTTCCCTAATATTATTTCAACAACAGATCTCCATAACTTAGTAGTAAAAAATAAAAAGAGTTAATTAGGTTTGTTTTTTTGAGAAGAAAAAGTAGTACATACAAATCCATAGCCTTTGGACCTTCCAGTAGCCTTATCAGTGATGACGACAGCCTCCAAGATATCACCAAACTGTTCAAAGTATTTCTTCATGGTCTCCTTCTGAGTCTCCCAAGCCAAACCTCCAACAAACACCTTAGTGTAGGTGGTGTCCCCGAATTGACCTGATGGAGTCATCTTCTTCAATAGGAAACAAGTGGATATTGATCTACAAGTGATGAAGAAGAAGGATGTTGAAAGAGACAATTAGGTCAGATATGGAAGTAGGGAGGCAGGGAGGGAAAAAGAGGAAAATGGGAGGGAAGGGAAAGCAAAAGAAAGATAGGAAAGGGGGAGGAAAAAGGAGGAGTTACATAATAGGGACATGAAATTATAAACATTGCCTCCTGCTCCTAACTGCCTTTACACACTGGCATCCTCAACTATCCTCACGCGCTCTGCCTTCATGTCGAGATCCGACTCATTCGACAAGCGCTTCATCAATTTTTTAAAGAATTGGAACAATATAATATTTTACTATCAATTTTTGTGGGGCCCACGAGATTTTTGATATTTTGACCAATTATGAAAATTTTGGGAAACGAAATATTATGGATCAATGGGAGAGCGACACGTGTCACCCTCCACATGAATCATCTTGGACGAAATAGTGTGGTTAGTGTAACAAGTTTTAGCTTGATAAAATGGACCAAGTCAAAGGGTCAAAATAGCTTGATATAATTGACCCTATCCTAGCCACACATTTGTTTTAATCTAAGCCATTGATTGTATTATATATAGCTACTACTAATGCAAGACTAGTCTTCAACACTTAGAAAAAAAATCAAGAACTTGTGTAGCTCACTTAGAAGCTCTCGGCCAAGCTCTATTGAAGAGAAATAAATTTTGCAATCTTGCTTCATAAAACCCAATATTCAAACTCAAGATCCCTAAAGGTATTCTAAGGATATCCCCCCACAAAAATCCCGGAAAAACTACGTTTTTACGTTAGTCGCAAGATGAAAACCTAAGGGATTTTTCTAATTGGAGTTGGAACTTGAAGAGGAGTTCTTTATAAGCTTTTAAGGGTTGCTTGGAGTGGATTTGAACATCAAGAAGAGGAGCTAAAGTTGCTAAGGATCGACTTGAAGTCTTGGATAATATTTGGGCTTATTAAGGTAATAATCTTCGTCTTACTATTGTAATTAAAGATTCCATGTTATGATAAGTTAGGAATGATCATGTGATATATATTATGAAGTTTGAAAAGATTTGGATCATGTCAACATGTTAAAAACCGAAAGTGGACATGTTAGTCATTTATGTTGTAATCATTTGGTCGATAGTTACAATCGTCACATGTTAAGAAAGAAATGATTTGTAGTTGTTATAATTGTTATAGGGTATATAACATATTAGAATAACAACTTGAATTGAAAAAGGAATTGAAGGGAAATTGATATTATTGCGGCATTGATTGTAGCCGAGAAAGGCTTAAGTTGTTGGATAGTTTTTATATTAATTGTGGGGCAGAATTTTACGTCTGTTAGGCGTGTAATACCACTCAATTTCTTGAATTATCGAGCCTTAAATGTGGCGTTTGGTTATTGATTTTCGGGCCTTGAAAAGGTGGAAAATCTTTATTACACCAGTAATTCCGGGACATGAATAAGAGAATAGGCGAGAACACAAGACTTGAAAATTGGTGCGAAAGAAAGAATTGTTTTTAGAAGGAAAATCTTAGAACTTCGGAAAGAAAAAATGTTCGTTGATGAGAATTAGATTCTTAGAATACATTATTTGAGGAGTATGAAATTTATTATCATTGTGGAAATTTATTTTACGGATTTGGTCACGTAGGGCCCACCCGAGAAATTTTACGTTTTGTGGGGCTCACGAGAGTTTCGAAATTTTATGGACGAATGGGAGGGCGACACGTGTCACCCCCATTTGCATAGTCTTGGACGAATTGGACCATGGTTAAGTGGTCTTGTGACCAAGGTTAAGTAGTATGTGGATGATCAAGTCTTGAAGCCTAGCTTGAGATTGTTAACTAAGTCAAGAGCCCACTTGGCTAGATATTTAATCTCCTCCATCCAAGCCACACAAGTGTTTTGATCTAAGACCTCCATTGTTTTATTTATAGTACACTAGTGCAAGACAAGTCTTCAAGACTTAGAAAAAAATTGAGAAAACTTTGTGCACATAATGTTGCTCTTGGGTTTAGCCTTTTTCCCACACAAAAAATTTGCAATTTTGGATCATAATTAACAAGACTTTAACCCAAGGTTCCTAGGGGTATATTAAGGATATCTCAATAGAAAGATCCCGGAAAAACTGTTATACCCCGTATTTCCAGAGTATGTACGTAAGGGAATACGTACAAAAAGTTTGGCCTTAAAGTTAGGCTTGGACGTTTTTGGGCCTGACTCACAAAGCGAATAGTTTTTCCGACGAAAGCGTTTCCACGGCTTTCGTAGGGTAAATTCCGGCTATGCCATTTCTAATTTTTGCGGATTTTTAGAGGCGAAACATTTTGGACCAGCGGGAGGCGGCTTGTCACCTCCAATTGATGGATGTGAGGCGTTCTTAGGGCCGAATGGATGGTCAATTTTGTCAAGTAGTTGGTAGGATATTTTGTGTGCAAGTTGGCTAGGTACACTTTGTTATACCCCGTATTTCCAGAGTATGTATGCGAGGACGTACGTACGAGAATACGGCAGAAAGATTGGAAAGGAAGAAAGAGGTGATTTTTCCACGGAAAAGTTTAGGTTTTGTGAAGGAAAAAGGTTCGTTAATGGGAATTGGATTCCCAGTTTGGTATTCGGACTTCTGGAATATTAGAGAATTATGGAATTTTATTTTGGAAATGGTCACGTGGGGCCACGGGAGAAATTTACTGATTTTGTAGCCACTTTGTTTTGAGATTTTGGCCATTGTGGATTTTTTTGAAGAGCGTTTTTGAGGGCGATAGGAGGTGACACGTGTCACCGCTTTAAATGGCCGAAATGACCTTTGTCTGGCCTTTGGTTAAGTCGTTTTTCGACGAAGCGTTTTTGCGTAACTGCGAAGGAAAATTCCGGCTATGTCGTTTTGTATTTTTGCGGATTTTTAGAGGCGAAACATACGGACCAGCGGGAGGGTGGCGTGTCACCCTCATGATGGAGACAAGTGGGCGTGACAGCGAATTGAGGGCTTGTGGTGCTAGATATTTGTGTAGATATTTGTGAGGTTTTAAGGAGTAGGGGCTAGGGTGCACTTGGCTTGATCTTGGCCTTACAACACCTTGCCATTTAGATCTTGGCCGTTGGTTGGCACTTTGGGTTTCTTATAAATACTCCCTAGTATTGTTATAATGCCCAAAATACCTTAGCCTTGTACCTTGTAGTATTCAAAGATACCTCTTTCTTTCGTAGAGTCAAAATACTACTTTTGTCCTTTAGTCTCAATAAAACCACACAAGGAAATCTTCATAGTTGGTTGAAGTATTTTGAGTAGAAGTTGGTTAGAACTTCTAAGGGTTGTTTGGAGTGGTTTGGGCGCACGGAGTGGAGCTAAACCTTGCTCGGGATCGACATTATAACTTGGATAATTTTGGGCTTATCGAGGTAATTATCTTGTCCTCTTGTAATTGGAAATTACATGTTTGGTTGAATATATAGTTGAAGTATACTATATATGGAACTACTTAGTATTCGCGATGTCTTTTGACTTAAGCTGAAGAATAAAGCCCAGGCTGAGCTGTATTTACATAGGGTGTATTGCGATGGACTTGTGTAGAATTGTACACGTCAGGGTAGGCGTGTAAACCCCACTGGTTGGCTTGGTAGGCCTCGATAGAGGAGGAGATTTACTGTTGTTGCGGGAGGTCTTTAGAATTTTCTATAGAAAGATAGAAACTTGTGTTTTGGGGTTAATAGGCGTTTTGACCTTTATAGGTGAAAGTACTAAGAGTAGCGTATTCTACTCGAGAGTGGAAAGGGCTAGCAAGGTTGTAGTACTTGGAGCATTTTGCTTATTGTCGATAAATCGTCGCGAGGTATGTGAACCTCTTCCTATCTTTTCTAGCATGATTGTTGTGAACTATGTAGTACGGTAGGCGTCACAGTGCTAAGTGATTTGGTTGGTTTAAAACATAGGGTGTTATAATAGCTTTATGGGAAGTTAGTTATAACGACCTTATGTAAGTGAAAATGGTTTCTTGATGTTAGAAGTTAAGAGACTTGATCTTATAAGATAAGAGACTTAACTTATTTGTTTTAATGTGGATGTTTGTGTGAAACCTCATTCGTGAGTAATGAGTACTTGGTTTTAAAGGGATAATGTTTCTTGATTTGGGAATCGGAATGTGTATCGACAGGACGGCTGCGGCGTTAATAAAGGAAATGTATTGAATAATGATGTGTTGTATTAAAACCGGTAGAAACCTCCATCTGCGTAGAAGCTAAGATGAGACAAAATGATATTACATTTTCTAGATCATGTTCTTTGTAATAAGATCGTTATAAACAAGAATAAACTACTCACGTATATGACATATGTTACTCGATTGTTCTAAAAGGAATCAGTGATTAGGTTTGGGAACTATGAAACCATTTGAAAATGAGAAGCTTGAGTAATTGAAACTAGGCAAGCGGAACTTAGGAAAGAATGTTGTTACTTGATTTTGAAAAGGAAGGTGGGTTGGTCATTCTAATACTACGGGTATCGGGTGACTTTTATAAAAGTAATGGATCTCTTTTAAAAGAACTTAACGTATGTAGTACTTTGGGGTTAAAAACCGGACTTTGGCATAAAATGAAAGTACTTTGAGTTGTGTGAAACTTACTATGCTTGTTGTTGTGAAACTTGCCTATGCTTGTGATGATAGCCTTTATTGTACAATCGTTGTGTTTTACGTATTCTGGCGTCTCGATAGAGAGTCGGTTGGTAGTTGAGAACTTACTTGGGCGTCTTGCGGCGGTGTGGAGAAATTCCGCAGATGCGTTCTGATGATAGTATTATTGTTGTTAATCGCTTTGGACATACCGACACGATCGTAGCGCGCGGGTATGCTTCCATTTTGGTTAAGGTCTTGTGGTTAATCGCTTTGGATATCTTGACGCGATCGTGGCGCGCGGGTATGTTTCCATTTGATTATCGCCGTGATTTCCCTTTGGACATCTTGACCACGATGCGTGGCGCTGCGGGTATCGTCCATTTGGAATGTTGTCTTATTTTCCCTTTGGACATCTCGACACGATCGTGGCGCGCGGGTATCGTCCATTTGGAATGTTGTCTTATTTTTCCCTTTGGACATCACGGCGATCGTAGCGCGCGGGTATGCTTCCATTTGGATTCTTTGTCTTGTTGTTGAGTCACATGGACATGTCTACACGATCTGCGAATCAGGGGCATGTGGCCATGGGACATTGGTATTATTGTTGCATCATGGACATGTCTGCCGTCTGATGTTAAGGGGCATGCGGCCATAATCGAACTGATTGATGTTGTGGGCGTGAGACCCGTAGTTATATTGGAGTGATGATGTTTTATGTTGTGAGCTGTAGTTTGGTTATCATACATGTCTCTGCTTTATATAGACTAGTATGATTTCATTTCTGATGTTATGCGATTTCACATACTTGGTACTGTTATCGACCTCGCCCGAAGTGCGTTAACGCTGCATGAGTAGAAGTACATCGGTCGTGGTTCCTCGCTCATGGGATCACGATTCGGTCATTTGAAGCTCCGTTTCTCCGGAGGCTTATCTTTTAGTAGGTGTTCCACTGAGTTGTAGGTTCTTGTACATTCGGGGTATGGCGGGCCCTGTCCGTCATAGTCGTGTATATCTTAAGTGCAGTAATCTTGTTGTGGCGGGGTTGTAAAGAGATTAAAGCTTGAGTTTTATGTATATCTTGAAGGCAAGCTGTTTTGGTTGGCTGTTTATTCATTTATCTCTTGTTAAATGACTCTTGTTTTGTGTTCATTGATTTTCTCGATGTTTGTATCACTAGGGTGCCGGGTAAGGCACGATGCGGGCCGGGCAGGTCGTTACACTGTTGCCCTAATCTTGACCTTACACTTGCACTTGACTACATCTTGGCCCTTGGTTGGCCGTCCCTTGACCTATAAATACCCTCTTGAGATGAAGAGTTCTTCATCCACAAAAGCTTCAGTCTAAAAATCCCCTCCTCTCCCTTTGTAGCCTTTTAGTCCAAACACTCCTTTTGAAGTTTGGCGAGGGCCCCCACCTAGCCAAAATCTACCCTCCTTGGTAGAAAAGTTGTCTTCTAGTATTGTTATAATGCCCAAAATACCTAGCTCAAATCCCTTAGTACTTAGTAGAAGTTGTGAAGAACTTCTAAGGTTTCCTTAGACATCTGACTTAGGAGCAAAACCTTGCTCAGGCGACTTTATCTAGGATATTATTGGGCTTACCGGGTAACTAATCCTAACCCTCTTTTGAATTAGAGAATACTTCTTTGTAGTAGTATAAGAATAAGTATTAGATACTTAGAAGAATATTGCGAATAGAATTGGTATTATCACGGTGAAGGGTTTAAAGAAGAATAATCAAAGCTGTACTTACATAGAATTTGTTTTCCTGATAGACTTGAGTAGCTCATGGGTAGGAAATGCGCCCGATTTTCCGTAGGATATAGAACCCTCTGTTTAGAGCTGTTTACAAAGTAGTGCGAGCGTTGATAGGCGTGTCGACTATTATAAGTGATTCTCTGCGCGACATATTGACTTGGCGGTGGTTTTTTGAGAAGGTATGTGATTCTTCCTTAAGCATGATATTTTACAATATATATATAGTGCGGTGAGCGTACGTGTGTTAATCGAATAATAACTACGGCAATGTCTTTGACTTAAGCTGAATAATACTTACGGCAATGCCTCACGCTTAAGCACGAATAATACTTACGTGATGTCTCACGACTTAAGCTGAATAATAAAGAAGTAAAGCATTTCAAAAGAATCTTGAATCATTTTTAACAGAAGAGAACTAATTGGTTTTTAAAACAGAAGCTTAAGAGTTATACTAGCTTTATAGGAAGTTAAGTATAACCACTTAAGATTGATAAAAAAACAGTTTGCCTATGTGTTTATAACAGACTTATATTGAATTGTGAAAAGAATAATAAGATGGTTTGATAAGTAGACATGATATGATGCTATGTGTGTTAGTGTCTTCAGCGTTTGTATAAGAGAGTATTCTTGTTGTGCTTATGTTGTTTAAAGATAATTTGTTATGTTAGTGTACTATCACTCGCTCTTGACATATTGCAGGGGTTAAGCGCCTCCGTCTGGGGTAGACTCGGTGATGCAGGACCGTGATTCGAGAATACCTCATGCGGGTCGGGGACCTATGCGGAGCTACGGGAGTTCGAGGTTAGTGATGCGGGGTTATACCTCATGCGATCTATGTGGCCATGCGGACTACGAGTCGGGGCGATGCAGAGTAGCTACCCTCGATGCGGGGTTATGTACCTATGCGGGCTATGTGAGTGGCCTATGCGGACTCTGAGTCGAGATTAGGCTTGCATGGTTATACTACGAGCGGTGGCCTGCCCGATCATTCGCGGCTAGAAAAGACACATTCTGATTTACCTATTGTTGCTCTTGTTTATGATGTGGCACTATATGCGGTCCATGGTTGTTTCATACATACTTGCAAACCGATTTTAAAATGATATGTTTTCATTTAAGTATTTCTGATTTCATATACTTAGTACTGTTATCTTGACCTCCTTGAGTGAGCATATAAAGAGGCGAGCCTACCACGAAACAGACGGCAAGTGGCTCTCGTATGTACGTCACGAGAAGGAACTAAGGTTCATGCCTCGGGGATCGCAGCGACGGTACCATTTGTTGGGTCGTCGGAGTGGGACTCGCGACAAAGTGACAAAAGTGGTATCGAAGCGATTAATCCTTGGAAAGTGTCTGAGCCGTATCTAGTAAGTCTTGATTATCGGTGTGTTGTGCACCACGCAATGTCGGAGGCTATAAGATATTTAGGATTGGTTTCCATTCTTCTCACTCTGAGATCGTGCTTTAGATGTGTTAAATTGGACCCTCTAACGTATTCCTTTTATGCAGATTATGCCTCACGTAAGGCAACCGGGCCCGAAGGGCAAAGCGGCGAGAGCTTCGATCGGACAGGAAATTCACGAGGCTCGAGCCCGATCTATGCAGAGGCGGCGAGTTCTACGCCGCCTTGATCCCAGCGAGACCACAGTACCCGCCTCGCATCCCGCGGCACAGGCGGAGGTTAGGAAATCTGAGAGATAACCCGGACTATTGGCTAGAAGTTGTGGCGAATCGAGATAAGGCTGAATCTGGCGATTCGATTCAGCTCGGCTCGGTCGCGCGTGGTGCACCCGAAGCGAATAGTTTGAGGCTACGAGATTTCTTGAGTTGTAGCGCTTGAGTTTCTGGTCGGCGGAGGATGATCGCGAGGAGTTCATCCGTCGGCTTGAAGGATCATGCGGGTGATCAAGGCCTCGAGGCGAGTCTGTGACGCCCGGTTCGCGTCGGTGCGTGATCCGCGATCGATTGGTTTGATTCGTGGGAGTTATCCGGGAGAAAGCAGCGTCCCGGCTACTTGGGATGAGTTCTCGGAGGTTTCCTCACTCACTTCTTGCCTCGCGGATGAGAGGCGCGGGGTGATAGATTTTTCTTGCGAGGCGAGAGAGGCCGCCTTGTCGGGGATTACAATGTCGAGTTTGATTCATTGGCTCGATATGTCCCAGCGTTAGTAGCGATTATGGAGGATAGGGTGCACCGCTACGTCAGGGCTAGATGACTATATGGCGAGTCGTATGCGGTGTTTATCTTCGGCCGGTATGGACATTACCGCATGCGAGCTCATGCTCTTGGATGTGAGGCGTAGAGACCGCGGGTTGTGACAGCGGCGAAGAAGGCCGGGGCGCGAGTCTTTTGGTAGCTATCGTGGTGGCGGCCTCGGCAGCGATGTAGATTTGCACCACGGCCGGCTCGAGCACTCTGCACCGTCCTCGGCCTGACGGAGATATTCGGCGAACCGAGGCCCCGGGACTTGACGTCGAGCGGCGAGAGTGCGGCGTCCGGGACCACCCGCCGGTGTGGCGTCGGCGAGATCCACCGGGAGTTGTGGTGCTACGGGAGCTTGTTTGATTGTGTCAGCGGGTCACTATCACGGCTGTCAGACCAGGCGATCTTGATGGTAGGGTCGACTACGAGTTCTTTCGAGTCTTCATCCCAGCGATTACTCGCCACGGAGGGCAAGGTACTCATGGACGGCCAGTCGCGGCGGAAGGTCGTGGCGCGGGTCGATTCGCGGTCCTCGAACCGCATTTATGCTTTGTCGGTAAGCGAGATCGGGAGGCCTCGCTGATGTCGGCACGGTACCTTATCGGTTCAGGTTTGATGTGTATGCTTTGATAGATCCGGGTTCTACTGTCTATATATCTCCCTTGTTGCTAGTAGGATAGGGATAGAGCACGCGTCCATAGACCGCTTGAGGTAGCTACGCGATGGGTGATTCGGTGGTAGCTCGGCGGGTATATAGAGCTTGTCTATGACCGTTTATAGTCGTCGGACCACTGGCCAAACTTGATAGAGTTGGAGATGATTGACCGGCGTGATCATGGGGATGGATTGGCTAGCCTCTTGCTACGCCAATGTAGGCTGAGAGAGAGTAATGCAGTTCCGATTTCTGAGGCCGGTTGTTGAGTGGGAGAGCACGGTATCGTAGGGTAGGTTTATTTCCTACCTCGAGGCTAGGAAGATGGTGCGAGAAGGGTATATCTACCATCGTTCGGGTGTTTGATCTTGAAGGCTGCGGTACCAGATTTTCCGTCGATTCGATGGTGAGAGAGTTCCCGAGCGTGTTTCAGACGACCTCGGGTATCCCTCACGAGAGGAGATTGAGTTTGTATAGACATATTGCGGACACTCGGCTTTATTTCCATTCGCCATACAGAATGGCACCTGCCGAGTTGAGAGAGTTGAAGGATCAACTTAGAGATTTGCTGGAGAAGGGCTTCATCAGGCCTAGTGTTTCTCCGCAGAGGCGCGGTTTTGTTCGTGAAGAAGAAGGGCGGGGCAGCTGCGCATGTGTGTTGACTACATGCGGTGAACAAGGTGACCATTAACAATGAATACCCCGCTTCCCGAGATTGATGATTTGTTCGACCGGTTGCGAGTGCGAGATGTTTCTCAAGATTGATCTGGTCGGGCTATCATCAGTGCGAGTCGAGAGAGGTGGATGTCCCTAGAATTCGCATTCGGGACCGTGCGAGCATTATGAGTTCGAGTCATGTCTTTTGGGTTGACCAATGCTCGTGGTATTCATGGATTTGATGAACGAGTGTTCAAACCATTTTGGACACGTTTGTGATAGTGTTCATTGATGATATCTTGGTTTATTCGCTCGGAGAAGGAGCATGCGGAGCATTTGAGGCTGTCTTGTGATTCTCGGGACCAGCGATTATCGCCAAGTTTTCCAAATGTGAGTTTTGGTTGACTTGGTGGCGTTTCTTGGGCATATTGCCGGGTGATGGCATTCAGTGAATCTGGCAAGATCGGCGATCGAGGACTTGGCCTGAACTGCTACTCGTGAGGTTCGCGATTTTACGGGCCTTGCGAGGATAGTATCGGCGGTTCGTGGAGAAGTTTGCGTCTATCTCTGCACCATTGACTAGGTGACTCGTAAGCGGCCAAGTTTGATGGTGATGCTTGTGGCGGGGTTTCGATTCTTGAAAAGAGGCGACGACCGCCCGTTCTTACTCTTCGGAGGTCGAGCGGTTATGTCGTGTATTGTGATCGTCGAGCATCGGGTTGGGATGTGTTGATGCGGCATGGCGGGGTTATAAGCGTATGCATCCGACGGTGAAGAAACACGGAGGAACTACCCCCATGATTTGGAGTTAGCGCGGTGATTCACGCCTTGAAGATCTGGAGGCACTATTTGTATGGGGTTCGTGGATATTTATCTGAGACCACAAGAGCCTCGGTATATCTTGACGGAGGAGGCGAACTTCGGCGAAGGCGGTGGTTAGAGTTGCTTAAGGATTACGATGTTGATATCTGTACCACGGGAAGGCGATGTTATGGCGGATGCTCTTAGTCGTAGGTCGATGGGAGCCTATCGGATGTGCGGCTAGAGAGGAGGGCATGGTTCGTGATTTGCATCGATTAGCGAGCCTTGGTGTCCGTTTGATTGATTACGATAGCGGTGGGGTTAGAGTTCGTGAGGTTGCGAGTCTTCCATCGTCGAGGAGGTGAAGAGGCAACGATTCGAGATCGGCTTTGATTCGATATCGTGATCTGACTCTCCGTGAGGCAAGGGTCCTTTTGAGGTAGCTTTTTGATGGGGTGCTAAGGTTTGAGGCGAGTTGTGTGTTCGGATGTTTGAGGACTTGGCGGAGTTCTTGGGAAGCACTGCGGTAGCGTTACTCTATCCATCGAGTCGACCAAGATGTACCACGACGCAGATGCGTGTATTGGTGGGATGGCTTGAAGAGGGCGTTGCGAGTTCGTAGTTCGGTGCGTGTTGTCGGCGGTGAAGGTAGAGCACCGGAGGCACGGTGGTTTATTCTGACGATAGAGATCCCGACTTGGAAGTGGGAGGTGATCAGCATGGACTTCATCACGGGATTACCTCGCTTTCGGAGAGGACATGATTCTATTTGGGTTATTGTCGACGGTGGCGAAATCAGCCCACTTTCTTCCGTCGGGGCGACTTTTGGTGAGGATTATGCGGACTTTACATCAGAGATCGTCGGTGCGCATGGAGTCCTATTTCGATCATATCGGATAGAGAGCCCGGTTCTGGCTAACTTACGGAGGTCTTTCGAGAGGTTTAGGGGCGCGGTGAGCACAGTCTGCATTCCATCCACGCAGAGCAGACGGACGGGCGCGCACTATCCGGACTGCGAGGATATCTTTGCGAGCTGTGTTATCGACCGAGGTAGCGGGAGGATCATTTTCCTCTAGTTGAGTTCACATACAATAATAGCTACACTCAGGTATTCGATGGCGCCTTATGAGGCCTTGTATGGGAGGAAGTGCGGTCGCCTATAGGTTGGTTCGATGTGGGCGAGAGTGCGGCTAGTGGGACCAGGTTGGTGCGTGAGCGATGGATAAGGTGAAGCTTATCCGAGGCGGCTATTGACTCGAGTCGACATAAGTCGTATCAGATCATCGTCGTCGGCATCTTGAGTTCGAGGTTCATGATTGGGTTTTCCTAAAGGTGTCACCCATGAAGGGTGTGATGAGATTCGGAAGAAGGAAACTTCGGCCCAAGGTACATTGGGCGTTTCAGTTGTCGCGAGGTAGGCAAGGTTACTACGAGTTGAATCTGCCGTCCGTCTGGAAGGCGGTGCATCCGTGTTTCACGTATCTATCTTTGAGGAGATGTATCGGGGATCCATCTAGGGTACACCCGATTGGCGATGTCTAGGTGACCAGGGGTTATCGTGTGAGAGATTCCATGGCGATAGTCGATCGTCGGAGTTAGGCGTCTGCGGACAAGGATGTGGCTTCCGTCAAAGTCTTGTGGCGGAGCGAGCTTAGGAAGAGATGGCGTGGGAAGGCGAGGAGGGACATGAGGCGGAGGTATCCTCGCTATTCCCACACCTCCGGGTAATTCACTTTCCTACTTGTAAATTTTCGTTATCGTTTTGCCTAAGTGTTGTTTTGTGGCGTGTGTGGCTTTTGCAAGCTGTTAAGTTATGAAGAACCTTATCGTTATCTGTCTTGGGAAGGAACATTCGGGACGAATGTTTCTAAGGAGGAGAATGTTATACCGTATTTCCAGTATGTGCGTGGGAATACGTCAAAAGTTTGGCCTTAAAGTTAGGCTTGGGCGTTTTTGGGCCTGACTCACAAAGCGAATAGTTTTTCGACGAAGCGTTTCCACGGCTTTCGTAGGGTAAATTCGGCTATGCCATTTCTAATTTTGCGGATTTTTAGAGAGGCGAAACATTTTGGACCAACGGGAGGCGACACTTGTCACCTCGATTGATGGATGTGAGGCGTTCTTAGGCCGAATGGATGGTCAATTTTGTCAAGTAGTTGGTAGGATATTTTGTGTGCAAGTTGGCTAGGTACACTTGCCCTAATCTTGACCTTACACTTGCCTAGCACTTGGCTACATCTTGGCCCTTGGTTGGCCATCCCTTGACCTATAAATACCCCTCTTGAGATGAAGAGTTCTTCATCCACAAAATCTTCCAAGTCTAAAAATCCCCTCCTCTCCCTTTGTAGCCTTTTCGTCAAACACCCTCCCTTTTGAAGTTTGGCGAGGCCCCACTGCCTAGCCAAAATCTACCCCTCCCTTGGTAGAAAAGTTGTCTTCTAGTATTGTTATAATGCCCAAAATACCCTAGCTCAAATCTCTTAGTACTTAGTAGAAGTTGTGAAGAACTTCTAAGGTTTCCTTGGAGCATACAACTTAGGAGCAAAACCTTGCTCAGGCACGACTTTATCTAGGATATTATTGGGCTTACCGAGGTAACTAATCCTAACCCTCTTTTGAATTAGAGAATACTTACTGTAGTAGTATAAGAATAAGTATTAGATACTTAGAAGAATATTGCAGAATAGAATTGAGTATTATCACGGTGAAGGGTTTAAAGAAGAATAATCAAAGCTGTACTTACATAGAATTTGTTTTCACAATAGACTTGAGTAGCTCACCGGGTAGGAAGTGCCCAATTTTCCGTAGGATATAGAACCCTCTGTTTAGAATCTGTTTACAAAGTAGTCCGAGCGTTGATAGGCGTGTCGACTATTATAGGTTGATTCTCTGCGCGACATATTCAACTTGGCGGTGGTTTTATTTGAGAAGGTATGTGATTCTTCCTTAAGCATGATATTTTACAATATATGTATAGTGCGGTAGGCGTACATGTGTTAAGCGAATAATAACTACGGCAATGTCTTTGACTTAAGCTCGAATAATACTTACGGCAATGCCTCACGCTTAAGCACGAATAATACTTACGATGCCTCACTTAAGCACGAATAATAAAGAAGCGAAAGCATTTCAAAAGAATCTTGAATCATTTTTAACGAAGAGAACTAATTGGTTTTAAAGCGAAGCTTAAGAGTTATACTAGCTTTATGGGAAGTTAAGTATAATCACTTAAGATTGATAAAAGAAACAGTTTGCCTATGTGTTTATAACAGACTTATATTGAATTGTGAAAAGAATAATAAGATGGTTTGATAAGTAGACATGATATGATGTTATGTGTGTTAGTGTCTTGTAACGTTTGTATAAGAGAGTATTCTTGTTGTGCTTATGTTGTTTAAAGATAAGCTGTTATGTTAGTGTACTATCACTCACCTCTTGACATATTCAGGGGTTAAGCGCCTCCGTCTGGGGTAGACTCGGTGATGCAGGACCGTTATTCGAGAATACCTCATGCGGGTCGAGGACCTATGCGAGCTACGGAGTTCGGGTTAGTGATGCGGGGTTATACCTCATGCGGTCTATGTGGCCATGCGGACTACGAGTCGGGGCGATGCCGAGGAGTAGCTACCCTCGATGCGGGGTTATGTACCTATGCGGGCCTATGTGAGTGGCCTATGCGGACTACGAGTCGTGATTAGGCTTGCATGGTTATACTACAGGCATTGGCCCGCCGATCATTCGCGGCCTAGAAAAGACACATTCTGATTTACCTATTGTTGCTCTTGTTTATGATGTGGCACTATATGCGGTCCCCTTGGTTGTTTCATACATACTTGCAAAACTGATTTTAAAATGATATGTTTTCATTTAAGTATTTCTGATTTCATATACTTAGTACTGTTGTCTTGACCTCCTTCGGCTGCGTTCATGCCGCGGTAAGAGCAGCAGTGCTAGATTGTCACGACCGTTCGGGGCGTGATCGTGCCTACCGGCACCCAAGTAGTCATACATCAGAGTAATCAGCGGAAATATAAAGCAAGACATGAAACAGTTTAATAAATAAGACACAGTTTATGTGAGAAAACATCGCCTTTCGGCATATATATATAAAATCATGGTTTAGCAGTTACATCCGACACTGTACAACATGACTACAGACCTCTAAGGAAATATACAACTATGGAGGGACAGGGCCCCGCCATACCCTGACTGTACAAAACTATCTACAACAGGGAGATCATACCAAAAGTAGAGCCTCCGGAAGAGATGGAGCTCCTGACACCAACGTAGAGATCCTAAGGATGCGGATCTAGCACCTGCTTGCCCTTACCTGCGGCATGAACGCAGCCCCCCGAAGGAGGTCAGTACAACAGGTACTAAGTATGCGAAACTGTAAAGTACTTAAATGAAAACATATCATTTTTAAAACCAGTTTACAAATATGTGTGAAACAACCAGAAACCGCGTAGTGCTCATCACAAACAAGAGCAACAATAGGTAACTGTAATAGGTCTTGTCTAGGCTGCGAATGATCGAAACAGGGCCACTCGCCCATATCATCATTCTGCAAGCCTAATCTTGGACTCCCGGAGTCCGCATAGGCCACTCACATGGGCCCGCATGAGGTATAACCCCGCATCGAGGGTAGCTACTCCTCGGCGTCCCCGACTCGTTGTCCGCATGGCCACATGTAGACGCGTGAGGTATAACCCGCATACTAACTCGAACTCTCGTAGCTCGCGTAGGCCCCCTGGACCCGCGTAGGGTATTCTCGAATCATGGTCCCATCACCGAGTCTACCCGCGTCGGAGGGCTTAACCCCGGTATCATCTCAAGAGGTGAGTGATAGTATACTAACATAACAGCTTATCTTTAAACAACATAATCACAACAAGCATACTCTTTTTCACAAACGTTACAAGACACTAACACACATAGCATCATATCATGTCTACTTATCAAACCATCTTATTATTCTTTTCACAATTCAATATAAGTCTGTTATAAACACATAGGCAAACTGTTTCTTTTATCAATCTTAAGTGGTTATACTTAACCTCTCATAAGGTTAGTATAACTCTTAAGCTTTTGTTTAAAAACCAATTAGTCTTCTTCTGTTAAAAAAAAGATTCAGTATTCTTTGAAAATGCTTTCAGATCTTTATTATTCAGGCTTAAGCCGTGAGGCATTGCCGTAAGTGTTATTCAGGCTTAAGCCGTGAGGCATTGCCGTAAGTGTTATTCGGGCTTAAGCCGTGAGGCATTGCCGTAAGTGTTATTCGGGCTTAAGTCAAAGACATTGCCGTAGTTATATTTTAGTTAACACATGTACGCGTACTATATATATTGTAAAATATCATGCTTTAGGAAGAATCACATACCTTCTCATGAAAACCACCGCCAGTTGAATATGTCGCGAGAGAGTCACCTATAATAGTCACAGATATCTATCAAGGACTACTCAAGGTCATTCTAAAGCAGGGTTCACAATTCTATGGAAAGTTGGGCAGCACCCTACCCGCGAGCTATATAAGTCTCATGTGAAAACGATCCTATGTAAGTACAATTTGATTATTCTTCTTTTAAACCCTTCATCGTGTAATAGTTCAATTCTATTCTGTGATAATCTTCTAAGTATTTATACTTATTCTTATACTATAACATGAAGTATTCTCTAATTCAAAAGAGGGTTAGGATTATTACCTCGGTAAGCCCAATAATATCCTAGAAAAGTCGCGCTGAGCAAGGTTTTGCTCACAAGTTGTATGCTCAGAACCTTAGAAGATCTTCACAACTTCTACTAAGTACTAAGGTATTTGGGCTAGGGTATTTTGGGCATTATAACGATACAAGAAGGTAACTTTTCTACCAAGGGAGGGGGGGTAGATTTCGGCTAGGCTAGGGGGGTAGGCTCTCGGCCACACTACCTGAGGAGGGAAGAGGTGTTGGACGAAAAGCTTAAGGGAGAGGAGAGAGGATTTTTAGACTTGGAAGATAACTTTGTGGATGAATAACTCTTCATCTCTAAGGGGTATTTATAGCTCAAGCCTTGGCCAACCAATGGCCAAGATGAAGACAAGTGCAAGGCAAGTGTAGGGTGAGGATTAACTAAACACAAATATCCTACCAACCTCGACTTGTGCACTGCACAAAAACGTGCCTTGGCTCTCCAATTTCGTCCATGGGCGATTCAAGTCCACCAATGGGAGGGTGCCAAGTGTTGCCCTCCGTTGGTCCAAAATGTTCGTCTCTCGGAAAAATCCGCAAAAATTAGAAATGGCATAGCGGAATTTTCCTCTGAAGTGTGGAAAGCGTTTCGTCGGAAAGCGATTCTTTAAGCGAGTTGTGTACAAAAACGTCAAGGCTAACTTTAAAGCCAAACTTTTTATGCGTATTCCCACGTACATACTGGAAATACGGTATAACATTCTCCTCGCCAGAAACATTCGTCCGAATGTTCCTTCAAGACGATTATCGAAGAAGCTTAAACAGTTAGCAAATGCCACACACGGCCACAAACAACACTTAGGCATAAATGATAATGGAAATTTACAAGTAGGAAAGTGAATTACGGAGGTGTGGGAATAGGTGAGGATACTTCGCCTCATGTCCTCGGCTTCCACGTCATCTCCTCCACGAGCTCGTTCGCCACAAGACTTTGTGGAAGCCACGTCCTGCCGTCAGACGCCTAACTCGACGATCGACTATCGCATGGGAATCTCCTCATACGATAACCCGCCGGTCACTGGACATCGTCAATTGGGTGTACCTTAGATGGATCCCGATACATCTCCTCGGCGTAGATACGTGAAACACGGATGCACCGCCTCCGGATCGGACGGCAGATCAACTCGTAGCAACCTTGCCTACCTGCGGACAATCTGAAACGGCCAATGTACCTTGGTGAGTTTCTTCTTCCCGAATCTCATCACACCGCCGTGGGTGACACCTAGGAAAACCCAATCATCTATCGCGAACTCCGGATCTGCGACGATGATCTGCGCATACGACTTCCGACTCGGTATCGATAGCCGCTCTCGGATAAGCTTCACCTTATCCATCACTGCCGTACCAAATCTGGTCCCACTAGCGTCCTCGCCCACATCGAACCAACTATAGGCGATCTGCACTTCCTCCCATACAAGGCCTCATAAGGCGCCATCCGAATCTTGGAGTGGTAGCTATTATTATACGCGAACTCAACTAGAGGCAAATGATCCTCCCAACTACCATCGAAGTCAATAACACGGGCTCGCGGATATCCTCAAGAGTGCGGATAGTGCGCTCTGCTGTCCGTCTGCGTGGATGAAATGCGATTGCTCGTGCTCACTGCGTCCTAAACCCCTCTGGAAGGACCTCGAAGTTAGCCGTGGGGGCTCCACATGCGATATGATCGAAGTAGGGACTCCATGCGATCGACGATCTCTCGGATGTAAAGTCCGCATAATCCTCGGTAGAAAAAGTCGTCCGACGGAAGAAAGTGGGCTGATTTAAATCGACTGCCGACGATAACCCATATAGAATCATGTCTCCTCCGAGTGCGAGGTAATCCCGTGATGAAGTCCATGTTGATTACCTCCCACTTCGGTCGGGATCTCTATCGCTGTAACAAACCACGTGCCTCGGTGCTCTACCTTACTGCGACAACACGGGCGAGCTACGAACTCGCAACGTCCTCTTCAAGCCATCCCACCAATACACGGATCTAAGGTCGTGGTACATCTTGGTCGACCCGGATGGATAGAGTAACGCGTTGTGTGCTTCCCCGAACTGCTGCCAAGTCACGAAACATCCGGAACACATGATCGCCAAACCTTAGCACCCCATCGGTCTACCTCAAAGGACCGCGCCTCACGAAGAGTCAGATCACGATATCGAATCAAAGTGGATCCTCGAATCATTGCATCTTCACCTCGCCGGCGATGGAAGACTCGGCAACCTCACGAACTCTAACCCATCGCTATCGTAATCAATCAAACGGACACCAAGGCTCGCTAATCGATGCAAATCACGAACCATGTCCTCTCTCTAGCCGCACATCCGATAGGCTCCCATCGACCTACGACTAAGAGCATACGCCTGACATTGGCCTTCCCGGGTGGTACAGATATCAACATCGTAATCCTTAGCAACTCTAACCACCGTCTCGCCGTAAGTTCAGCTCCTCCGGGTCAAGATATCTGGAGGCTCTTGTGGTGCGTATAAATATCCACGTGAACCCATACAAATAGTGCCTCAGATCTTCAAAGCGTGAATCACGGTGCGACTCCAAATCATGGGTGGGGTAGTTCCTCTCGTGTTTCTTGGTGTCGGGATGCATATGCTATAACCCGCCATGCCGCATCAACACACATCCCAACCGATGCCCGACGATCACAATACACGACATAACCATCCGACCCTCCGGAAGTAAGAACGGGGCGGCGTCGATCTCTCTTTCAGCGGAAACCCCGCTCCAAGCATCGATCCATCAAACTTGCGCCTCGAGTCGGCTAGTCAATGGTGCGAGATAGAAGCAAAATTCTCCACGAACGCGATAATAACTGCAAGGCCCGAAAATCGCGAACCTCAGCCGGAGTAGTAGGTCAGGCAAGTCTGTGCCTCGATCTTGGCGTATCCACTCGAATGCCATCGGCCCGGCAATATGCCCAAGAAACGCCATCAAGTCAACAAAACTCACATTTGGAAAACTTGGCGTCTGGCTGATCTCGAGAATCGGCCAGATCGCCAAATGCTCCGCATGCTCGCTCTGGCGAGAATAAACCAAGATATCATCAATGAACACTATCACAAACGTGTCCAAAATGGTTTGAACACTCGGTTCATCAAATCCATGAATCTGGCGAGCATTGGTCAACCAAAAGACATGACCACGAACTCATAATGCGTCTGGGTCCGAATGCAATCTAGGGACATCCACCTCTCGACACGAACTCGATGATAGCGAACGCAGATCAATCTTGGAGAAACATCTCGCGCCGCAACCGGTCGAACAAATCATCAATCACAGGAAGGGGTATCGTTCTTAATGGTCACCTTGTTCACGCTGTAATCAACACACGTGCAGCGGCGTCGCCCTTCTTCTTCACGAACAATACGGCGCTTCTGCGGGAAACACCGGGCCTAATGAAGCCCTTCTCCAAAGAAATCCTCGGTGGTCCTTCACTCTCTCAACTCGGCGGTGTCATTACGTATGGCGGAATGGAAATAGGCCGAGTATCCAGCAATATGTCAATACAAAACTCGATCTCCTCTCGGGAGGATACCCGAGGTCATCCGGGAACACGTCGGGAACTTCGACTACGGAATCGAAAATCTGGTACGCGGCCTCGTATCAAACACTCGAACTAGATGGTAGATATACCCTTCTCGCACCATCTTCCTAGCCTTGAGGTAGGAAATAAACCTACCCCGGCGATACCGTGCTCCTCCCACTCAACAACCTGGCTCGCCGGAAAGCGGAACGTACTACTCTCTGCGATCTACATTGGCATAGCAAGAAGCTAGCCAATCCATCCCCATAATCACGTCGAAGTCAATCATCTCCAACTCTATCAAGTCGGCGGTCGACGGCGTAAATGGTCACAGACAAGCCCTATATACCCGCCGAGCTACCACCGAATCACCCATGGCGTAGCTACCTCGAAAGGGTCTATGGACTCGTGCTCTATCCCTATCCTACTAGCAACAAGGGAGATATATGGGACGAGTAGAACCGGATCTATCAAGGCATAAACATCAAACCTGGAACCGATAAGGTACATGGCGACATCGGTGAGGCCTCCGATCTGTCGCTTACCGACAAGCATAAATGCGGTTCGAGGACCGCTAGAATCGGACCGAGCCACGACCTGCCGCGACCTGGCTGACCCATGAGCACCACGCCTCGGGCGAGTAATCGTAGGAGATGATGAAGCGGCAACAGAACTCGAAGGTGAGCCTACCACGCTGCCCCGGTCGGACAGATCCTCGCAGTGACCTGCTGGCCACAATCAGAATAAGCTCCAAAAGTAGTACCACACTTCCGTAATGGGATCCCCGCATCGGCCACACGGGGTGGTCGATCGGCGATCTCTGCTACTCGACGCTCGAAGCCACAGGGCCGGTGCGCCCTCGAAAACTCGGTGTCGGGGCGGTGCGAGAGTGCTCTGCCGGGCGTGGTGCGAATCTAGATCTGCGAGGCCGCCCACCACGATAACCACCGAAGACCCTCCGCCTGGCCTTCTTCTCATCGTCCCACTCGTCGACCTCTGCGCTCGCCGCATCCAAGGCGTGAGCTGCATGCGGTAATGTCCATACCGGTGGAGAGAAACCCCGCACAAGACTTCGGCCATATAGTCGTCTAGCCGGTGACATAGCGGTGCACCCTATCCTCCATCTGCTACAATCTTGGACATATCGAGCCAAAGAATCAAACTCGACATTGTACTCCACGACGGTCGTCCTCTGCCTCGCATAAAAATCTATCGACCGCGCCCTCCTCATCTGTGGAGGCAAGAAGTGAGTGAGAAAGCCTCGAGAACTCATCCCAGTAGGCTGGGACGTGCTCTCCACGGGATAACTCCCATGAATCAAACCAATCGACTGCGGTATCACGCAACCTATGTGAACCAAAGATCACGGACTCGGTCTCCGACGCCCTGATCACTCTCAAAATCCTCTGAAGCTGACGGATGAACTCCTGCGGATCATCCTCCGGCCTCGATCCATAAAACTCCGGTGGGCTACAGCTCAAGAAGTCTCGTAGCCTCAAACTATCGCCTCGGGTGAACAACGGTACGACCGAGCTGAGCTGAATCGCGTCCATCCTCTCTCGTGACGGGCCTGACTTTAGCCAAAAGGCGGGCCATCTCTCTTTCCTAACTCCTCCGCCCAGCCGTGGGACGGGAGGTGTGGTACTGTGGTCGCTTTGGGTGGCGGCGTCATAGAACTCGCCGTCTTTGGTATAGGCGGGCACGAGCCCTCGTGACTCTGGGTGTCTGCTAGCGCCTCCTCGCTGCCTTGCCTTCGGGCCGGGTTGCCTTACGTGGAGGCATAATCATTCTGAGAAAGGAATACGTTAGAGGGTCCAACCTATAACACGGCTCTAAAGCACGATCTCGGAATGAGAAGAATGAAACCAATCCTAAATATCCTATAGCCTCACGATTATTGGCGTGGTGCATGACACCGATAATCAAGACTCTACTAGATACGATGCGTAGACACTTTCCGAGGATTAATCGCTCGATACCACTTTTGTCACGACCCGTTCGGGGCGTGATCGTGCCTTCCGGCACCCAAGTAGTCATACATCGTAGTAATCGGCGGAAATATAAAGCAAGACATGAAACAGTTTAATAAATAAGACACGCTTTATGTGAGAAAACATCGCCTTTCGCATATATATATAAAATCATGGTTTAGCGATTACATCCGACATCGCAACATGACTACAGACCTCTAGGAAATATACAACTATGGCGGGACGGGGCCCGCCATACCTGGCATACAAAACTATCTACAACGGGGAGATCATACCAAAAGTAGAGCCTCGGAAGAGATGGAGCTCAGACACCAACGTAGAGATCCTAAGGATGCGGATCTAGCACGCTTGCCCTTACTGCGGCATGAACGCAGCCAGAAGGAGGTCGATAACAGTACTAAGTATGCGAAATCGTAAAGTACTTAAATGAAAACATATCATTTTTAAAACCAGTTTACAAATATGTGTGAAACAACCAGAAGCACGCGTAGTGCACATCACAAACAAGAGCAACAATAGGTAATCGTAATAGGTCTTGTCTAGGCCGCGAATGATCGAAGCAGGCCACTCGCCCATATCATCATTCGCAAGCCTAATCTGAACTCGAGTCCGCATAGGCCACTCACGTGGGCGCATGAGGTATAACCCGCATCGAGGGTAGCTACTCCTCGGCATCGCCCCGACTCGTTGTCGCGTGGCCACATAGACCGCGTGAGGTATAACCCCGCATACTAACACGGAACTCGTAGCTCGCGCAGGCCCCCTGGACCCGCGTGAGGCATTCTCGAATCATGGTCCTGCATCACCGAGTCTACCCGCGTCGGAGGCGACAACCCCGGTATCATCTCAAGAGGTGAGTGATAGTATACTAACATAACAGCTTATCTTTAAACAACATAATCACAACAAGCATACTCTTTTTCACAAACGTTACAAGACACTAACACACATAGCATCATATCATGTCTACTTATCAAACCATCTTATTATTCTTTTCACAATTCAATATAAGTCTGTTATAAACACATAGGCAAACTGTTTCTTTTATCAATCTTAAGTGGTTATACTTAACCTCCCATAAGGTTAGTATAACTCTTAAGCTTTTGTTTAAAAACCAATTAGTCTTCTTCTGTTAAAAAGATTCAGTATTCTTTAAAAATGCTTTCAGATCTTTATTATTCAGGCTTAAGCCGTGAGGCATTGCCGTAAGTGTTATTCAGGCTTAAGCCGTGAGGCATTGCCGTAAGTGTTATTCGGGCTTAAGCCGTGAGGCATTGCCATAAGTGTTATTCAGGCTTAAGTCAAAGACATTGCCGTAGTTATATTTTAGTTAACACATGTACGTCTACCGTACTATATATATTGTAAAATATCATGCTTTAGGAAGAATCACATACCTTCTCAGCGAAAACCACCTGCCAAGTTGAATATGTCGCGCGCAGAGAGTCAGCCTATAATAGTCACAGATATCTATCAAGGACTACTCTAAAGGTCATTCTAAGCAGAGGTTCACAATTCTATGGAAAGTTGGGCGCACCCCACCGAGCTATATAAGTCTCGTGAAACAATCCTATGTAAATCTGATTTGATTATTCTTCTTTTAAACCCTTCTACTGTGGTAACAGTTCAATTCTATTCTGTGATAATCTTCTAAGTATTTATACTTATTCTTATACTATAACAGTAAGTATTCTCTAATTCAAAAGAGGGTTAGGATTATTACCTCGGTAAGCCCAATAATATCCTAGAAAAAGTCGCGCCTGTGCAAGGTTTTTCTTCTAAGGTGTATGCTCCAAGAACCTTAGAAGTTCTTCACAACTTCTACTAAGTACTAAGGTATTTGGGCTAGGGTATTTTGGGCATTATAACGATACAAGAAGGTAACTTTTCTACCAAGGGAGGGGGGGTAGATTTCGGCTAGGCTAGGGGGGTAGGCTCTCGACCACTCTACACAAGGGGAGGGAAGAGGTGTTGGACGAAAAGCTTAAGGGAGAGGAGAGGATTTTTAGACTTGGAAGATAACTTTGTGGATGAATAACTCTTCATCTCTAAGGGGGTATTTATAGCTCAAGCCTTGGCCAACCAATGGCCAAGATGAAGACAAGTGCAAGGCAAGTGTAGGGTGAGGATTAACTAAACACAAATATCCTACCAACCCTTGACTTGTGCACAAGGCACAAAAAACGTGCCTTGGCTCTCCAATTTCGTCCATGGACGATTCAAGTCCACCAATGGGAGGGTGCCAAGTGTTGCCCTCCCGTTGGTCCAAAATGTTTCGTCTCTCGGAAAAATCCGCAAAAATTAGAAATGGCATAGCCGGAATTTTCCCTACGAAAGCTGTGGAAACGTTTCGTCGGAAAACGATTCTTTAAGCGAGTTGTGTACAAAAAAACGTCCAAGGCTAACTTTAAAGCCAAACTTTTTGTACGTATTCCCTTACGTACATACTCTGGAAATACGGGGTATAACATTCTCCCCTCCTTCTTAGGATCTCTACGTTGGTGTCGGGAGCTCCATCCTTTCCGGAGGCTCTACTTTTGGGTATGATCTCCCTGTTGTAGATAGTTTTGTCTGATCGAGGTATGGCGGGCCCTGTCCGCCATAGTTGTATATTTCCTTAGAAGTGCATGTAGTCGTATTTATGCGATTATCGGATGCTTGCTAAACCATGTTTATATATATATCTTGAAAGCGACGTTTTCTCACATAAACTGTGTCTTATTTTATAAACTGTTTCATGTCTTGTTTTATATTTCCGCTGATTACTCTGATGTATGACTACTTGGGTGCCCCGGTAAGGCACCAGTCACGGGCCCCGGAATGGGTCGTGACAAAAACGACGTTTTTACGTTAGTCGCAAGGCGAAAACCTAAGGTGTTCTTCAACTTTGAAGATGAAACTTGAAGAAGAGTTTTTCATGAGCTTCTAAGGAGTGCTTGGAGCGGATTGGAACATAAGAAGATGAGCTAAAATTTGCTAAGGATCGACTTTGACGCTTGGATATTATTAGGGCTTATTGAGGTAAAATCTTCATCTTCTTAATGTAATTAAAGATTACATGTTATAGTAGTTAAGAAATGAGCATGTGATATATAGAATGAAGTTTGAAAAGATTTGGATCATGTTGACATGTTAAAACCGAAAATGGACAAGTTAGCCATTAATGTTTTAATCAATTTGGTCGATAGTTGAAATCGTCGCATGTTAAGATAGAAAGGATTTATAGTTGTTGTAATGGTTATTATGTATATAACATGTTGGAATAACAACTTGGATTGAAAAAGGAAATTGAAAGACAATTGATAATGTTATGGATAGTGTTATTGCCGAGAATGTGCCTTAAGGAATGGACAGTTTTATATTGATTGTGGGGCAGAATTTTACACGTCATATTAGGCGTGTAATCCCCTTTGTATTTGCTGAATTGTTGGGCCTTAAATGTGGCATTTGGTTATTGATTTTCGGGCCTTGAAAAAGGTGGAAAAGTACGTAGAAACAAAGGAAGTGCTGCCCTATTTTCCGTAGAATAAGAGACCTTACACTTAGTATGATTCTACGTTAAAAAGTTAGGAGTTGATAGACTTGTTATGATTAATATAGGTTGAAGTACTACGAGTAAGCGTATTCTACTTAAAGGATGGAATAACTATCAAGGTTGAAGTACTTTGGAGCGTTTTGCTACTTGTCGATAATAGTCGCGAGGTATGTGAACCTCTTCCTCCTTTTGGCATGATTATATGTATGAAATATACATGTGGTGTTATTTCATGATTCCTTCTACTCTTAGAAGTTAAGAGGTATGTATGTTGATTTACTCTATGTAAAGGTTACGTCTAAATTATCTTAAGTTCTTACCAAGTCTTATGGGGGATGTTGGTAAGAGTCGTTAGGAATTATTTGGAGTCAAGTTGACTTTGCTAAGTTACTGCATGAATGAGAATAAGTATCGAACAAACCATTGCAGCGTTAATAAAAGAAAATGTATCGGCAATCAATTAAATTAAAATGAGTAGAATTCTCCATCTGCATAGAAGCTAAGATAAGACAAAATTATATTACATTTTCTAGATCATGGATGCTTTAATAAGATCGTTATAAACGAGTGTAACCTATTCACAACGCATAAAAGTATATGTTACTTAATTTAAAGAGTTTACGTTACGGAGTTTTAAGACTATGAACCTTGAATTCTTAAAAGGTTAAGAGACTTGATATTCTAAGTTAAAGAGACTTGATATTCTAAGTTAAGAAACTTGATTTCTTAAAAGTTAAGAGACTTGAAATATTTTGAAAGCTATGTAACTTGATTTGAAAGTATAAGTCTCTTGGTTATAAAAAAATTAATTTTGTCTAAGACATAAGAGTTATAACGGCTTTATGGAAAGTTAGTTATGACGGCTTTATGAAAGGTTAAGGATGTCTTAGTTTCTAAAGCATAAAGTTAGTATAACGGCTTTATGGGAAGTTGGTTATAACAACTTTATGGAAGGTTAAAAGAAATGGGTTTCTCTAGTAATATAAACAAAGAAATGATTTGAAATAAGGAAGGACAATTTGATTTAAAGGTATCAATTGCTTAAAGTTTTAAAGTAAGGGTCACTTGATTTAGAAGCCTAGAAATGTATTTCTAAAAATGTAGTGACTTGTTTAAAATGTAGACATGCCTTGATACTACGGGTGTTAGTATCTTTGGGTTTTATATGAAAATGAGTCTTTTCAAAAGAATGGAAGTACGTAGTACTTTGGGTTAAATTCCCGGATTTTTATGTAAAACGAAAAGTTCCTTGAGTTTATAAAATGAAATTCATTTTTGTATGATAATGAAAGTCTAAAGATTTTATGAACTTGCATATGCTTGCTTGTAATAGCCTTGAGTGCAAATATTATACGTTTACACTGTCGTGACTCTCAGTTGGAGGGCTGGTTGTCTTGTTGTGAATTTACTTGGACGTACCGACAGTGACGGAGGCGTTCACGGGTATGCTTCCATTGTGATTGATCCTTGGACATGCTTATACGATGTGGGATTAAGGGGCATGCGACCAGGATGCGGGTTAGATTCCCAGATTGTTTTTATTACTCCTTGGACATGCTTATACGATGAGGGATTCCGGGGCATGCGACCAGAAAGCGGGTTAGATTCTCGGATTTGTTTTATTACCCCATGTCCATGCTTATACGATGAGGGATTCCCGGGCATGCGACCATGTTATGTACTATTACTCCAAGTACTAGCTCCCCATGAAGACATGTACCCGAGATGAGGGATTCCACGGGCATGTTATATACGATTATTACCCCATGGATTAGCTCTCCATGAAGACATGTACCCGAGATGAGAGATTCCACGGGCATGTTATATACGATTATTACCCTATGGATTAGCTCTCCATCAAGTCATGTACCCGAGATGAGGGATTCCACGGACATGATATATATATATATATATATATATATATATATATATATATATATATATTGCATATGTGTGTCTGTAAACAGTGAGGTAGGATGCCACGGGCGCGTCACATGGTTATATTTTACACTTACGGCTGTCAGCAGTGATGGGGGATTCCACGGGCACGCTTTGATATTTGTGGGCTTGAGACCCTTACTGGACTATGTGATGATATTTGAGGGCTTGTGTCCATAGCCCTGGTGTGACTATTGTTCATGTGTTGAAATAGTCTTTAAAAGGTAAAATTGACTTTCATTACTTTCACTTCGGCAAGGCACAGTGTACTGTTATTTTGGTTATCATACATGTCTCCTGCTTTATTTTAGACTATTATGATTTCATTACAGTACTTATAGTTTTACATACTTAGTACATATTTCGTACTGACCTCCTTCGGGGGGCTGCGTTCATGCCGCAGGTTGAGGTAGATAGCTTGCTGATCCTCATTCGTAGGATCATTGTTCAACTGGTTGGAAAGCTCCATTATTTCGGAGGCTTTGTATTTTGGTACAGTTCTCTGAGGTTGTAGATTTATGTACATTCAGGGGTATGGCAGGGTCATGTCCCGTCACAATTGTTATGTTAAAAATTCTTAGAGGTCTGTAGTCATATCTTATGGATTGGGTTGTGTAAAGAAATAAAAAAAAGAGGTAACTGCTTTTGGGTTACGTGTATATTTTTGGAAGGTGGCCTTATCGGCTAGCCTGTTATTTATTTCTTTTGAGATGTATGTATGTTTCTCTGATGGTCTCTGATGTATACCTGTAAGGGTGCCCAGGTAGGGCACCAGTCGCGGGCCCGGGGTCGGGTCGTGACAAAAATGGTATCAGAGCAGTTAGTCCTCGGAAAGTGTCTACAGACCGTGTTTAGTAGAGTCTTGATTATCGGTGTGTTGTGCACCACATCTATAATCAGGAGGCTGCAGGACATTTAGGATTGGTTTCCATTCTTCTCACTCTGAGATCGTGCGATAGAGCTGTGTTGTAAGAGTCGTCTCTCCCTACCGAGTTATGTTGATTGCAGCTATGAGAAAGGCAGCAATGACCCAGGAAGGGCTATGTAGATTGCGTATCCAGGTTGGTAATGATTGTAGTATAGTTGGTATTATGACACACAGATATACGGAGTTATGTATGAGGGTCAGACGCGTGTTGCCTAAAATGATTTTAGATTACCAGGATTTGGTAAGGACTAAATAGATACCGGGAAGGTATGAAACAGTTAATGAATTCTCATCGAGGTTTTACGTATTATGTTGAGATAATTGGGAAATGATGAGCTGCTTGAGAAGGTATTGAACCCTTAAGAAGTCATGTTAAGGAACTTAACGGAATGCCATGTTAATAGATTAAGCTACGTGGTAGGCTTAAGAGAATTGTACGGATGAGATCCGTATGGAGTAAGTAATGGTTGTTGTGATCAAGACAACACGATTATGGTATTATGAGAAGTTATTGTACCCATTTACGGGGGGACTGGTAAGGTAGGCTTGGAGCATGGAAATTGCGAGCCTAAGAATATTGATAACCGCCGAGACCTTAGGTATATAAGGCCTTCTCGGGCAATAAGATTTTATTCAGACTAAGGATAAGAGTTAAGTGCGACGGTGGGTCGGGTTAAGGACCTATTACGGGTCGCCTCATAGTTTGAAATGGAGTGGGATCAGTTGGTAGTAGTCCCTCTACGTGACAGGGTGTTATACCCCGTATTTCCAGAGTATGTACGTGAGCGCGTACGTATTATAATTTGAGCCTTAAAGTTGGCTAGTTTCAAAATTTGTACACAACACCCGATTAAAGTCATTTTTCGTGAAAGCGTTTCCCACGACTTACGTAGGGAAAATTCCGGCTATGTCATTTATTATTTTTGCGGATTTTTCCGAGAGACGAAACATTTTGGACCAACGGGAGGGTGACAAGTGTCACCCTCACATTGGCCTTGAGTGGGCGGCTTAATGGACGATTTTGGGCTACTTTAGTTGGTAGGATATTTTGTGCAAGTTGTGTGGTAGATGGATAAGGTCCACATGGTTGAAATCTAGCCCTACACTTGCACCACACTTGTCTTCATCTTGGCCATTGGTTGGCCTTCACTTGACTATAAATACCCTCTAGTTGAAGACATTCTTCATCCTAAACTTGAGCAATCTATCTAAGTCTCAAAATACTCCCTCTCCCTTGAGCTTTCGTCACCACACACTCCCTCAGAGCCCTCGGCGAGAGCCACCTCCTCCACTGTGGTGTTTTGGTGGGTACCACTAGACTAGTTGTCTCGTATAAATACCCCCTTTTGTGGTATATAAATACTCTCCAAGTATTGTTATAATGCCCAAATACCTTGGCCCAAATACCTTGTAGTTTTCCCAAGGTTACACTTTTACAAGCCAGAAAATACTATTATACTTCCTCGATCCACAACGAAACCCTAAGTAAATCTTCACCGTAGTTGAAGTTATAAGTAGAAGTTGGTTAGAACTTCTAAGGGTTGGTTGGGCGGTCGGAGCGCACGAGTAGGAGCTAAACCTTGCTCAGGATCGACATATAAACTCGGATAATTTTGGGCTTATCGAGGTAAACATTCTTAACCTTCTGTTGTAATTGGAAATTACATGTTGTAGGAGTATATAGTTAAGTATACTATATATAGAACTGAACATAGTTGTGCGGCAATGTCTTGCGACTTAAGCCTGAATTTAAAAAGTGAGCTGAACTGTAATTACATAGGACTGTATTACAGTAGACTTGTGTAGCATTACTGTGTAGTAGAATTGTACACGTCCGGTTAGACGTGTTAACCCCGGTTGGCTTGGTAGCCGGCCTCGCTAGAGAGGAGATTTACGCTGTTGTTGCGGGAGAAGTCTTTGCGAATTTTACGTAAGATATTCTCCATTGAGATCTAGATGTTAATAGGCGCCTTGTGGCCTCTATAGGTTGAAGTACTACGTATGGCGTGATCTACTTGGCTTAAGGAGTGGCCAAGCGGTTTGAGGTACTTGGGCGTTTTCTATTAGTCGATAATCGTCGCGGGGTATGTGAACCTCTTCCTATCTGTTCTAGCATGATATGTGTATAACTATGTAGTACGGTAGACGTACCTGTGTTTAATGTATTTGACTGGTTTGAAACATAAAGTGTTATAACAGCTTTATGTAGGTAAGAAAATGCTTTGTGATTTCAAAGGGTAACTGATTTGACTTATAACGGATTTGATGTGTAGTAATAAAGAACTTGAAGTGTTTCAAAAAGACCTTTTTGAAAGAAGAGTAATACTTGGCTTTGAAAACATAAGAGTTGTACTAGCTTTATGGGAAGTTAGGTATAACGTCTTAAGAGTGATAAAAAGAATGGTTTACTGATTTTTAGAAGATAAGAGACTTGACTTAATGGTATTAATATGAATTTTGTTAAAAGTGTGAAAACTCATTCGTGAGTAATGAGTACTTGGTTTTAAGAGGAATAATGTTTTACTGATTTCGGAAATCAGAGTGAGTATTGACAAACCACTGCAGCTTTAATAGAGGAAAATGTATTGAATAATGAAGTATGGTATTAAAACCAGTAGAAACCTCCATCTGCATAGAAGCTAAGATAAGACAAAATGATATTACATTTCCTAGATCATGGCTGCTTAATAAGATTGATTATAAACAAGAATAACCTACTCACATATAAGACATATGTTTCTCAAAACGTTTAAAGGAGAATTATGTTTTAAAGGATTTAAAACTATGAACTACGAAACCTTTTCTAAAATGAGAAACCTGAGCTTTTGAAATTAGGCAAACTTGAACGTTTGGAAAATAAGGTTGTTACTTGATTTTACAAAGGAAAGCATTTTGGTTTACTTAACAATGTTAGTCACTCTATTTTTATACTACGGGTATCGGGTGACCTTCGTAAAAGAAATGGATCTTTAAAAGGAATTTAACGTACGTAATACTTTAGGGTTAAAATCCGGACTTTGACATAAAATGAAAGTACCTTGATTTGTGTATAACTTGCCTATGCTTTTGTTATGAAACTTGACCATGTTACGTGTGATAGCCTTGTTGTGCAAGTATTGTGTTACTCTCAACTACCGGTTCATCCGAATGTATTTCACTTGATTACGGTTCATCCGAATGTATTTCACTTGATTAGGTTCATCCGAATGTATTTCACTTGATTACGGTTCATCCGAATGTATTTCACTTGACTCTGGGTTCATCCGGAATGTATTTCACTTGATTAGGTTCATCAGAATGTATTTCACTTGACTCTGGTTCATCCGAATGTATTTCACTTGACTCTGGTTCATCAGGAATGTATTTCACTTGACTAGGTTCACCCGAATGTATTTCACTTGACTCTAGGTTCATCCGGAATGTATTTCACTTGACTACGGTTCACCCGAATGTATTTCACTTGACTAGGTTCATCAGAATGTATTCCTGCGTTTCTATATTGGGTCCATAAGATGGGCGAGACACATTATACGTATCACATGATTTGTACCTAGACTGGCGGTGAGGATGGAGTTCCACGGGCATGAGGATGACTTTGAGGCGTGAGTCCACGACTTGACATATTCGCTTTTATGTTGTGAATCGTAGTTTGGTTATCATACATGTCTCTGCTTTATATAGACTATTATGATTTCATTTATAGTATTTCTGATTTCACATACTTGGTACTGTTGTCTTGACCTCCTTGAAGTGCGTTCATCTGCGAGTAAAGGTACATCGATCGCCGATCCGCTTCTAGGATCACATTCAGCGGGTTGGGAAGCTCCGTTCCTTGGAGGCTTATCTTTGGTATGTTACCACAGTGCAGCAGGTTCTTGTACATTCGAGGGTATGGCGGGGCCTGTCGTCATAGTTGTTGTCACTTCTTAGAGTGCAGTAATGCTTGTTGTGGCGATGCGTAAAAAGGATAAGCTGTTCGGTATTTATGTATATATCACGAAAAGCTGTTTTGGTTGCTTTGTTTACTTATCATGTCTCTTAATTAATGTTCATGTTTTTAATTCAGCTGATTTTCTCGATGTTGTATCACTAGGGTGCCGGTAAGACACGATCCACGGGCGAGTTCGGTCGTGACAAAAGTGGTATCGAAGCGATTAGTCCTCGGAAAGTGTCTGAGACCGTGTCTAGTAAGTCTTGATTATCGGTGTGTTGTGCACCACATCTATAATCGGGAGGCTGCGAGACATTTAGGATTAGTTTCCATTCTTCTCATTACGAGATCGTGCCTTAGAGGCGTGTGATAAATTGGACCCTCGACGTATTCCTTTCCTTTACGATTATGCCTCGCGTAAGGCAACCTGAGCCCAGATGGGCAAGCGATCGAGGCTGTAGTGAGATCTGAGGAGTGCGAGCGCGAGCGGTCGATACACGAGCAGTGCCGACGGCGGGTTTCGCGGCCGCCCGGCACCAGCGAGTTTAAGCGCGGCGATGGCTGCTGAGACTCTGATACACGAGCCTCGATCCGCGGCTGGAAGCGAGATGAGATAAGTACAGGAGATGGCGATTCTTGGCGAGTCGTGGCGAATATGAGATAAATTTGGATCTGGCGATTCCGGCCCAGTAGCACCGTAGTTCACCCGGCGAGCGGTTTGAGGCTACGTGACTTTACGAGTTGTAGCCCGCGATGTTCTATGGATCGAGCCGAGGATGACCTCGTGAGTTTATCAAGCGACTACTGACGGATCATGAGTGATCGAGTCTCGAGCGAGTCGGTGGTATTGGGTTCGCATCACCGCGGATATCGCAGATTGGTAGTTTGATTCGTGGGAGTTGTCGGGAAGAGCATGCACTTCCACCGTATGGGACGAGTTCTCAAGGGCTTTCTTGCACATTTCTTGCCCCACAAATGAGAGGCTCGGGCGACAGATTTTTGACGTTGAGGCGGGGCGGGCGGGCCGGTTAGAAGTACAATGTGAGTTCGACTCATTAGCTCGGTATGTTCCATTGTAGTGGCGATATGGAGGGCCAGTACACCGCTACGTCACGGGTGGATGATTACTTGGCGAGGCTTGCGGGAGTAGCTCTTCACCGGGCATGGACATTGCCGCATGCAAGCTCATGCACTAGGATGTGAGGCACGGAGAGGTCGACGGAATGGCGAGATCGCGAAGAGGGCGAGCAGCGGGGTCCTTTGGTAACTTTCGGCGGACCGCCTCGGCAGCCGATCTAGTTATGTACCTCCACCGATGCAGTGGTCCCCGCCGATCTTGGGACGTTGAGTATTCGGGGCTGGTCGAGCTCGGGGCTTACGTTCCACGGTATACGTGAGTGCTAGCCGCGAGATTCATGTCCCCCTCGGTGTGCGATGTGGCAAACATCATCCGGGAATGTCCTCTTTTTGGTGCTTGTTTCACTGCGGCGTCGGGGCCATGTGACGAGAGCGTGCTTATAGGAGAGTGCGGCGAGCGCGACCTGCGGATCGATGGCGGGTTCATCGCCTTCTACGATTATGCGCCTGCGGTGCACTTATGATTAAAGTGGGCGGTAGCTTGGTATATCCTTAACCCTCAGAGATTTGTATGCATGATTGATGACCTTATTATTGTGTGCTACGTTCGGATAACGTTATGTTGGTTATGAGTTAGAAAGCTTGGCTAGTTGAAAGGATATGTATGGGGGCATGGAAAGTGTGAACTTTAAAATATTTCATGTTGAGACCTTAGATGTAAGGTCATCTTGAATAAAAGATTTTACGGTTAGTCCTTGTTGAAATACTTGGTTTGCGTATAAATGTATTGTGTGATAAGTCACAGGTTGGGTAAATGAAAGTGGTATCTTTCCGATGTGATTTAGCAAGGTTGTTCGGATCGAGAAGCGAGAGTCGGCGTGTGAGGCTCGGGTTGAGGGCGTGTTGCGTGTCAACCCGTGGCCGGAATGAGGTGGGGTCAGCTCTGGGTGGTCCCGCCAGGTGGTAGGGTCACGAGGGTGCTAGGCCCAAGTTTAGATGACCATCGTATGAGTTCGTGGATATGTTCGACCTGAAGCGGATCGTGAAGGCCGGAAGTGGCCTTAAGGAAGATTGAGGCTAGTAAGATAACCAAGTTGGAGGTGGTGACTCCAAGGTTTGGAGAAGCTGGCGATGGTCAAGTGTGTGCGATATCTTGGAAGAGTTCAAGAGTTCGAGAAGAGTACGACGAGTAAGGGTAGAGCGAGCATGTATTGCGAGCATAGATATGATCATTTCTTGTAAAGGGAGAAGGTGCAAAGGATGTATATTTTAGACCTCGGGAATCGCATGCGATCGGTACCATTGGTTGGTCGCGGAGTGACACTAGAACCTCGCGGCAAAGTGACAAAAGTTTGTGATGTTAGAGGTGTTTCCTCGTGGACTTGGATATAAGTATTTGCGTGCATGTGTTGTTTAAGTGGCGGTTGTGGCGTTGGCAACTTATTAGAAGAACTTTATCGTTATCGTCTTGAGAAGGAACATTCGGGACGAATGTTTCTAAGGAGGAGAATGTTATACCCGTATTTCAGTATGTATGCGTGAGTGCGTCGTATTATAATTTGAGCCTTAAAGTTGGCTAGTTTCGAAATTTGTACACAACACCCGATTAAAGTCGTTTTTAAAACGTTTCCACGACTACGTAGGGAAAATTGTCACGACCGCTCGGGGCGTGGTCGTGCCTTCCGGGCACCCAGTAGTCATACATCGAGTAACGGCGGAAATATAAAACAAGACAGAAACATAGTAAAAAGCGAAGCAGTTTATCTCAAGAAAAGCTTGCCTTACGGCATAATATAAATGACTCAAGTTTTTGCGATTACATCCCAATGTACAATAGTACTCTGCACCTCTAAGGAAGTAAACAACTATGGCGGGACGGGGCCCGCCATACCACTATCAGACAAAACTATCTACAATCTGAGGAGATCATACCCAAAGTAGAGCCTCGGAGAAGATGGAGCTCGACACCAGCAAAGATCCTAAGGATGTGGATCTAGCACTGCTTGCCTTTACTGCGGCATGAACGCAGCCCGAAGAGTCGATAACAGTACCAAGTATGTGAAACTATAAAGAATCAAATAAAATCAAAGTATTTAAAACCTTTTCACAAATACAATCGGTTCAATTGCACATAGTGCCACATCACAAACAACAACGATAATAGGAAAAGCGTAAGTCTATTCTAGGCGCGAATGATCGGCAAGGCGATCGCCCATAGTATCATTCTGCGTGCCTAGTCTCGACTTCCGCAGCCAGCATAGGTCACACACGCACCGCGTGAGGTATTCCCGCGTCGGGGCAGCCAACCCGGCATCCGCCTAGGCTCGCGCCCGCATAGCCTCAAAAGACCGCGTAGTCTCAGCCAGACCGCATAGGAATCCCGCGTCGGGCTAAACACCCGAATGATCAATCCGGAGCATACCGCTCCGCATAGTCTCACGAACCGCATAGGCCGTATAGACCCGCGTCGAGGCAAGCCCTCGATATAACGATCGAGGGTAGGTGATACAATAACGATTACAACGGACTTACGGTTAGCAACGTAAGCACAACAAGAATGACCCTTTACCACGCAATTCAAGACACTAACCCGGTAGCATCATAATATGTCTACTTATCACGCAAATCTTACTACACTTAACAGAAATCAATACAAGGCTTTTATAAACAAACAAGTAAATGTTCCTTTTATCTTTCTTAAGTTGTTATACCTAACTTCCCACAAAGCTAGTATAACTCTTAAGCTTTTGTTTTAAAAACCAAGTATTTATCTTCTGTTAAAAAATGATTCAGTATTCTTTTGAAATGTTTTCAGTTCTTTGTTATTCAGCCTTAAGCCGTGAGGCATTCTGTAAGTATTATTCGAGCTTAAGCGTGAGGCATTCTGTAAGTATTATTCGAGCTTAAGTCAAAGACATTGCGTAGTTATTATTCGATTAACACGTATGCGTCTACCGTACTATATATTGTAAAATATCATGCTTTAGGAAGAATCACATACCTTCTCAAAAACCACCGCCAAGTCGAATATGTCGCGCGCAGAGATTCATCCTATAATAGTCACAGACATCTATCAAAGACTACTCTGAAGGTCATTTTAAACAGAGGGTTCACAATTCTATGGAAAGTTGGGCAGCACTTCCCTACCCGGTGAGCTATATGAGTCTACTGTGAAAACAGTCCTATGTGAGTATAGTTTGATTATTCTTCTTTTAAACCCTTCTACTGTGGTAATAGTTCAATTCTATTCTGCGATATTCTTCTAAGTATTTAATACTTATTCTAATACTACTACAGTATGTATTCTCTAATTCAAAAGAGGGTTAGGATTAGTTACCTCGGTAAGCCCAAAAATATCCTAGATAAAGTCGCGCCTGAGCAAGGTTTAGCTCTAAGTTTATGCGCTCGTAGCTCCAGAAACCTAGAAGTTCTTCACAACTTCTACTAAGTACTATGGGATTTGGGCTAGGGTATTTTGGGCATTATAACGATACTAGAAGACAACTTTTCTACCAAGGGAGGGGGGTAGATTTCGGCTAGGCTAGGGGGGGTAGGCCCTCGGCCAAACTCACTCAAGGGGAGGTGTTGGACGAAGGCTAAGGGAGAGGAGGATTTTTCAAGACTTGGAAGATTTGTGGATGAAGAACTCTTCATCTCTAAGAAGTATTTATAGCTCAAGCCTTGGCCAACCAATGGCCAAGATGAAGACAAGTGCAAGGCAAGTGTAGGGTGAGGATTAACTATACACAAATATCCTACCAACTCCTTGACTTGTGCACAAGGCACAAAAAACGTGCCAAGGCATTCCAATTCGTCCAAATGGACGATTCAAGTCCACCAATGGGAGGGTGCCAAGTGTCGCCCTCCCGTTGGTCCAAAATGTTTCGTCTCTCGGAAAAATCCGCAAAAATTAGTAATGGCATAGCCGGAATTTTCCCAACGAAAGCTGTGGAAACGTTTCGTCGGAAAACGATTCTTTTAGTGAGTTGTGTACAAAAAAAACGTCCAAGGCTAACTAAGGCCAAACTTTTTGTACGTATTCCCTTACGTACATACTCTGGAAATACGGGGTATAACATTCTCCCCTCCTTAGAAACATTCATCCCGAATGTTCCTTCTCAAGACAGTATCGAAGAAGCTTAAACAGTTTGTAAGTGCCACACATGGCCACAAAAAAAAACACTTAGGCATAAATGATAATGGAAATTTACAAGGAGGAAAGTGAATTACCTGGAGGTGTGGGGAATACGTGAGGATACTTCTGCCTCATGTCCTCCTCGGCTTCCCACGTCATCTCCTCCCTGAGCTCGTTCGCCAAGACTTTGTGGAAGCCACGTCCTTCGTCATGACGCCTAATCGACGATCGACTATCGCTATGGGAATCTCTCATACGATAACCCCTCGGTCACTGGACATCGTCAATCGGGTGTACCACTAGATGGATCCCGATACATCTCGCCGGCATAGATACGTGAAAACCGGATGCTGCGCCTCCGGATCGGACGGCAGATCCAACTCATAGGCAACCTTGCCTACCTGCGGACAATCAAGCGGCCCGATGTACCTAGGTGAGTTTCCTTCTTCCCAAATCTCATCACACCCTTCATGGGTGACACCTTTAGGAAAACCCAATCATGAACCTCGAACTCAAGATGCCGACGACGATGATCTGCATCGACTTACCGACTCGAGCTGTCGATAGCCGCCTCGGATAAGCTTCACCTTATCCACCGCTGCGCACCAAATCTGGTCCCACTAGCGCACCTCGCCCACATCGAACCAACCTATAGGCGATCTGCACTTCCTCCCATACAAGGCCTCATAAGGCGCCATCCGAATCTTTGGGTGGTAGCTATTATTATACGCAAACTCAACTAGAGGCAAATGATCCTCCCAACTACCACGAAGTCAATAACACGGGCTCGCGGCATATCCTCAAGAGTGCGGATAGTGCGCTCTGCTGTCCGTGCATGCGTGGATGAAATGCGATGCTCGGGCTCACTGCGTCCTAAACCCCTGCGGAAGGACCTCCGAAGTTAGCGTAAACCGGGCTCCTCATGCGATATGATCGGTAGGGACTCCATGCAGTCTGACGACCTCTCGGATGTAAAGTTTGGCATAATCCTCAGCCGAAAAAGTCGTCCGAACGGGAAGAAAGTGGGCTGATTTCGTCAGCCTGTCGACGATAACCCATATAGAATCATGTCTCTCTCGAGTGCGAGGTAATCTGTGATGAAGTCCATGTTAATTACCTCCCACTTCCGGTCGGGATCTCAATCGTCGTAACAAACCACGGGCCTCGTGCTCTACCTTCACTGCGACCACGGGCGAGCTACGAACTCGCAACGTCCTCTTCAAGCCATCCCACCAATACACGATCTAAGGTCGTGGTACATCTTGGTCGACCACGGATGGATAGTAACGCTTGTGTGTGCTTCCCCAGAACCTGCCGCCAAGTCCTCAAACATCTGGAACACACATCGCCTCAAACCTTAGCACCCCATCGGTGCTACCTCAAGGACCCTTGCCCTCACGAAGAGTCGTATCACGATATCGAATCAAAGGATCCTCGAATCGCCTCTTCACCTCTCAACGATGGAAGACTCGGCAACCTCACGAACTCTAACCCCACCGCTATCGTAATCAATCAAGCGGACACCAAGGCTCGCTAATCGGTGCAAATCACGAACCATGTCCCTCCTCTCTAGCACATCCGATAGGCTCCCATCGACCTACGACTAAGAGCATCCGCCACAACATTGGCCTTCCCGGGTGGTACAGATATCAACATCGTAATCCTTAAGCAACTCTAACCACCGCCTCTGCCGTAAGTTCGGCTCCCTGCGGTGAAGATATCTTGGAGGCTCTTGTGGTGCAGTAAAAATATCCACGTGAACCCCATACAAATAGTGCCTCAGATCTTCAAAGCGTGAATCACACCGCGACTCCAAATCATGGGTGGGGTAGTTCCTCTCGTGTTTCTTCGGTGTCGGGATGCATATGCTATAACCCCGCCATGCTGCATCAACACACATCCCAACCCGATGCCCGACGATCACAATACGACATAACCATCTGGACCTGCGGAAGAGTAAGAACGGGCGGTCGTCGATCTCTCTTTCAAAGAATCGAAACCCCGCCACAAGCATCACCATCAAACTTGCGCCTTACGAGTCGACCTAGTCAATGGTGCGAAGATAAAGCAAACTTCTACGAACGCCGATAATATCCTGCAAGGCCCGAGCTGCGAACCTCTGCCGGAGTAGTAGGTCTAGGCAAGTCCCGATCGCTTCGATCTTGGCGTATCCACTCGAATGCCATCGGCCCGACAATATGCCCAAGAAACGCCATCAAGTCAACAAAACTCACATTTGGAAAACTTGGCGTGCAGTGCTGGTCGGAGAACCGTCACGATCGCCTCAAATGCTCCGCATGCTCGCTCTGGCGAGAATAAACCAAGATATCATCAATGAACACTATCACAAGCGTGTCCAAAAATGGTTTGAACACTCGGTTCATCAAATCCATGAATACCGCCGAGCATTGGTCAACCCAAAGACATGACCACGAACTCATAATGCGTCTGGTCCGAATGCGATCCTGGGACATCCACCTCTCGACACGAACGATGATAGCCCGACGCAGATCAATCTTGGAGAAACATCTCGCGCTTCAGCTGGTCGAACAAATCATCAATCACAGGAAGGGGTATCGTTCTTAATGGTCACCTTGTTGGTGCTGTAATCAACACACGTGCGCGGCGTCGCCCTTCTTCTTCACGAACAATACCGGCGCTCCCGGGGAGAAACACTAGGCGATGAAGCCGCTTCTCCAAAGAAATCCCTAAGTGATCCTTCACTCTCTCAACTCGGCGGTGCCATTACGTATGGCGGAATGGAAATAGGCGAGTGTGCAATATGTCAATACAAAACTCAATCTCCTCTCGGGAGGATACGGGAGGTCGTCTGAAACACGTCGGGAACTCTCGACCACTGGGCGACGGAAAATCTGGTACCGCGACTTGATATCAAACACCCGAACGAGATGGTAGATATACCCTTCAGACCATCTTCCTAGCCTTGAGGTAGGAAATAAACCTACCACCGGCGATACCGTGCTCCTCCCACTCAACAACCGGCTCCTCGGAAGCTGGAACCGCACTACTCTCTCTCTGCGGTCTACATTGGCGTAGCAGAAGCTAGCCAATCCATCCCCATAATCACGTCGAAGTCAATCATCTCCAACTCTATCAAGTCGGCTGTGGTCCGACGTAAATGGTCACGGGACAAGCTCTATATACCCGCCGAGCTACCACCGAATCACCATCGCGTAGCTACCTCGAAAGGGTCTATGGACTCGTGCTCTATCCCTATCCTACTAGCAACAAGGGAGATATATAGGGCCAGTAGAACCCGGATCTATCAAAGCATACACATCAAACCCGAACGATAAGGTACCGTGACGACATCGGTGAGGCCTCCACGATCTGTCGGTACCGACAAAGCATAAATCTGATTACGAGGACCACTAGAATCGGGACTGCGCCACGACCTGCGCGACCGCTGATCCATGTGTACCTTGCCTCGGCGAGTAACTGTCGAGGATGAAGAAGCGGCAACAGACCTTGGGATCGGGCCCTACTACCGGCGCGCTCGGTCGGACAAACTCGCGAAATGACCGCCCGGCCACAAGTATAGCGGGCTCGAGTATGGCTCCCGAATGGTATTCGCCACAGCACACCGAAAGCGGACCTCGAGCGGTTAGCACCTGCTACCGAAATCCAAGTCCTGGGGCCGACCGCCCCGGCTGCTCTGCAGATCGAAAATGAGGTAGGAGCGCTCTGCGGCTGGTGTGGTGCAAATCGACTTCTGGCGATGCCGCCCACCACGAGGACCACCAAAGAACCGGCCGTCTTGGCGCCTTCTTCTGGCTGATATCGCTCTACCCGGTCTCTACGCTCCTCACATCCCGGTCGCATGAGCTGCATACGGGTTATGTCCATGCTCGGGTGAAGGGACACACCCGCACAAGACTTCGGCCATGTAATCATCTAGCCCAGTGACATAGCGATGCACCACATCCTCCATCTCTCGCTACGGTGCAGGACATATCGAGCCAAAGAATCAAACTCGACATTGTACTCCCTCAAGTGCGTCCTCCTGTCTCGGCCAACAAGAATCTATCACCGTGCCCTCTCATCTGCGGAGGCAAGAAGTGTGTGAAAAAGCCTCAAAACTCATCCCATACGGCGGAGGTGCATGCTCTCCCGAAAGCTCATGAATCAAACCAATCGACTGCGGTATCACGCAGCCGATGCGAACCGAATGTCACAGACTCAGTCTCTGAAGCCCTGATCACCCGCATAATCCTCTGCTGCTGACGGATGAACTCCTGCGGATCATCCTCCGGCCTCGACCCGTAAAACTCTGGAGGTCTACAACTAAGGAAATCCCGTAGTCTCAAACTATCTGCCCTCGGGTGCACTACGGTGCGGCCGAGCTGGGCCGGGCTGGCTGCCGCGTCCGGCCTCTCGCCGTGTCGGGCCTGACTTTAGCCAAAAGGCTGGGCCATCTCCTTGTACCCAACTCCTCCGCCCGGTGTGGGACAGAGGTGTGGGTACCGTGGTCTCTTTGGCTGGCGTCATAGAACTCGCCGTCTGGTATAGGCCCGGGCACGAGCCCTCGTGACTCTGGGTGTCTGCTAGCGCCTCCTGCCATTTGCCTTGCCGCCAGGCGGGTTGCCTTACGTGGAGGCATAACTGTTACAGGAAAGGAATACGTTAGAGGGGTCCAACCTATAACACAGCTCTAAAGCACGATCTCAGAATGAGAAGAATGGAAACCAATCCTAAATATCCTATAGCCTCCTGATTATTGGTGTGGTGCACAACACACCGATAATCAAGACTCTACTAGATACGGTCTGTAGACACTTTCCGAGGATTAACTGCTCTGATACCACTTTTGTCACGACCCGTTCCGGGGCCCGTGACTGGTGCCTTACCGGGGCACCCAAGTAGTCATACATCAGAGTAACCAGCGGAAATATAAAACAAGACAGGAAACATAGTAAAGACAGAAACAGTTTATCTGAAGAAAAGCTTGCCTTACGGCATAATATAAATGACTCAAGTTTTTGCAGTTACATCCCAACTGTACAATAGTACTACAGACCTCTAAGGAAGTAAACAACTATGGCGGGACAGGGCCCCGCCATACCCTGACTGTACAAAACTATCTACAATACAGGGAGATCATACCAAAAGTAGAGCCTCCGGAGAAGATGGAGCTCCTGACACCAACGCAAAGATCCTAAGGATGTGGATCTAGCACTGCTTGCCTTTACTGCGGCATGAGCGGCCCAGAAGCAACAGGTACCAAGTATGTGAAACTATAAAGAACTGAAATGAAATCAAAGTATTTAAAACCTTTTCACAAATACAATCAGTTCAATTGCACATAGTGCCACATCACAAACAACAACAGTAATAGGAAAACTGTAACAGGTCTATTCTAGGCCGCGAATGATCGAAGCAAGGCCAATCGCCCATAGTATCATTCTGCGTGCCTAGTCCTGGACTTCCGCAGTCCGCATAGGTCACATGCATCCGCATGAGGTATTCCCGCGACGGGGCAGCCAACCCGGCGTCCGCCTAGGCTCCCGCGGCGCATAGCCTCAAAAGACCGCATAGTCTCAACAGACCGCATAGGGAATCCCCCGCATCAGGCTAAACACCCGGAATGATCAATCCTGGAGCATACCGCTGCTCCGCATAGTCTCACAGACCGCATAGGCCGTATAGACCCGCATCAAGGGGGGCAAGCCCTCGGTATAACAGTCAAGGGGGTAGGTGATACAATAACAGTACAACGGACTTACCGGTTAGCAACGTAAGCACAACAAGAATGACCCCTTTACACAGCAATTCAAGACACTAACCCAGGTAGCATCATAATATGTCTACTTATCACGCAAATCTTACTACACTTAACAGAAATCAATACAAGGCTTTTATAAACAAACAAGTAAACAGTTCCTTTTTATCTTCTTAAGTTGTTATACCTAACTTCCCACAAAGCTAGTATAACTCTTAAGCTTTTGTTTTAAAAACCAAATATTTATCTTCTGTTAAAAATGATTCAGTATTCTTTTGAAATGTTTTGCTTCTTTGTTATTCAGCTTAAGCGTGAGGCATTCTGTAAGTATTATTCGTGCTTAAGCGTGAGGCATTCTTGTAAGTATTATTCGTGCTTAAGCGTGAGGCATTGCCGTAAGTATTATTCGGGCTTAAGTCAAAGACATTGCCGTAGTTATTATTCGATTAACACGTATGCGTCTGGTACTATATATTGTAAAATATCATGCTTTAGGAAGAATCACATACCTTCTCATGAAAACCACCGCCAAGTCGAATATGTCGCGCAGAGTCACTCTATAATAGTCACATACATCTATCAAAGACTACTCAAGGTCATTTTAAGCAGAGGGTTCACAATTCTATGGAAAGTTGGGCGGACTTCCCTACGGTGAGCTATATAAGTCTCATCAAAAAAGCATTCTATGTGAGTATAGTTTGATTATTCTTCTTTAAACCCTTCTACTGTGGTAATAGTTCAATTCTATTGCGATATTCTTCTAAGTATTTAATACTTATTCTAATACTACTACGGTATGTATTCTCTAATTCAAAGAGGTTAGGATTAGTTACCTCGGTAAGCCCAAAAATATCCTAGATAATGTCGCGACTGAGCAAGGTTTAGCTCCTAAGTTGTACGCTCCGGTAGCTCCAAGAAACCCTAGAAGTTCTTCACAACTTCTACTAAGTACTATGGGATTTGGGCTAGGGTATTTTGGGCATTATAACGATACTAGAAGACAACTTTTCTACCAAGGGAGGGGGGTAGATTTCGGCTAGGCTAGGGGGGGTAGGCCCTCGGCCAAACTCACTCAAGGGGAGGTGTTGGACGAAGGCTAAGGGAGAGGAGAGGATTTTTCAAGACTTGGAAGATTTGTGGATGAAGAACTCTTCATCTCTAAGGGGGTATTTATAGCTCAAGCCTTGGCCAACCAATGGCCAAGATGAAGACAAGTGCAAGGCAAGTGTAGGGTGAGGATTAACTATACACAAATATCCTACCAACTCCTTGACTTGTGCACAAGGCACAAAAAACGTGCCAAGGCATTCCAATTCGTCCAAATGGACGATTCAAGTCCACCAATGGGAGGGTGCCAAGTGTCGCCCTCCCGTTGGTCCAAAATGTTTCGTCTCTCGGAAAAATCCGCAAAATTAGTAATGGCATAGCCGGAATTTTCAAAGGCGTGGAAAGCGTTTAGTGGAAAACGATTCTTTTAGTGAGTTGTGTACAAAAAAAACGTCCAAGGCTAACTAAGGCCAAACTTTTTGTACGTATTCCCTTACGTACATACTCTGGAAATACGGGGTATAACAAAAATTCCGGCTATGTCATTTATTATTTTTGCGGATTTTTCCGAGAGACGAAACATTTTGGACCAACGGGAGGGTGACAAGTGTCACCCTCACATTGGCCTTGAGTGGGCGGCTTAATGGACGATTTTGGGCTACTTTAGTTGGTAGGATATTTTGTGCAAGTTGTGTGGTAGATGGATAAGGTCCACATGGTTGAAATCTAGCCCTACACTTGCACCACACTTGTCTTCATCTTGGCCATTGGTTGGCCTTCACTTGACCTATAAATACCCCTCTAGTTGAAGACTTTCTTCATCCAAAAACTTGAGCAATCTATCTAAGTCTCAAAATACTCCCTCTCCATTGAGCTTTCGTCCACCACACCCCCCTCCCCCTTTGAGAGCCCTTGGCCGAGAGCCACCTCCCTCCCCTTTGTGGTGTTTTGCCGTGGGGTACCCCCCCCCTAGCCTAGTTGTCTCGTATAAATACCCCCCTTTTGTGGTATAGAAATACTCTCCAAGTATTGTTATAATGCCCAAATACCTTGGCCCAAATACCTTGTAGTTTTCCCAAGGTTACACTTTACAAGCCAGAAAATACTATTATACTTCCTCACCACAAAAACGAAACCCTAAGTAAATCTTCACCCGTAGTTGAAGTTATAAGTAGAAGTTGGTTAGAACTTCTAAAGGTTGGTTGGAGCGGTCGAGCGCCTTGCAGTAGGAGCTAAACCTTGCTCAGGATCGACATATAAACTCGGATAATTTTAGGCTTATCGAGGTAAACATTCTTAACCTTCTGTTGTAATTGGAAATTACATGTTGTAGGAGTATATAGTTAAGTATACTATATATAGAACTGAACATAGTTGTGCGGCAATGTCTTGCGACTTAAGCCTGAATTTAAAGAAGAGAACTGAACTGTAATTACATAGGGCTGTATTACAGTAGACTTGTGTAACATTACTGTGTAGTAGAATTGTACACGTCCGGTTAGACGTGTTAACCCCTGGTTGGCTTGGTAGCCGGCCTGCTAGAGAGAGATTTACTGCTGTTGCGGGAAATCTTTGCGAATTTTCTGTAAGATATTCTCCATTGAGATCTAGATGTTAATAGGCGCCTTGTGGCCTCTATAGGTTGAAGTACTACGTATGGCGTGATCTACTTGGCTTAAGGAGTAGCCGACGGTTTGAGGTACTTGGAGCGTTTTGCTATTAGTCGATAATCGTCGCGAGGTATGTGAACCTCTTCCTATCTGTTCTAGCATGATATGTGTATAACTATGTAGTACGGTAGACGTACCTGTGTTTAATGTATTTGACTGTTTGAAACATAAAGTGTTATAACGGCTTTATGGGTAGTTGGTTATAACAGCTTTATGTAGGTAAGAAAATGCTTTGTGGTTTCAAAGGGTAAGATTTGACTTATACGGTTTGATGTGTAGTAATAAAGAACTTGAAGTGTTTCAAAAGACCTTTTTGAAAGAAGAGTAATACTTGGCTTTGAAAACATAAGAGTTGTACTAGCTTTATGGAAAGTTAGGTATAACGTCTTAAGAGTGATAAAAGAATGGTTTCTTGATTTTTAGAAGATAAGAGACTTGACTTAATGGTATTAATATGAATTTTGTTAAAGTGTGAAAACTCATTCGTGAGTAATGAGTACTTGGTTTTAAGAGGAATAATGTTTCTTGATTTGGAAATCGAATGAGTATCGACAAACCAACTGCAGCGTTAATAGAGGAAAATGTATTGAATAATGAAGTATGGTATTAAAACCGGTAGAAACCTCCATCTGCATGAAGCTAAGATAAGACAAAATGATATTACATTTCCTAGATCATGGTCGCTTAATAAGATTGATTATAAACAAGAATAACCTACTCACATATAAGACATATGTTTCTCAAAACGTTTAAAGGAGAATTATGTTTTAAAGGATTTAAAACTATGAACTACGAAACCTTTTCTAAAATGAGAAACCTGAGCTTTTGAAATTAGGCAAACTTGAACGTTTGGAAAATAAGGTTGTTACTTGATTTTACAAAGGAAAGCATTTTGGTTTACTTAACAATGTTAGTCACTCCATTTTTATACTACGGGTATCGGGTGACCTTCGTAAAAGAAATGGATCTTTAAAAGGAATTTAACGTACGTAATACTTTAGGGTTAAAATCCGGACTTTGACATAAAATGAAAGTACCTTGATTTGTGTATAACTTGCCTATGCTTTTGTTATGAAACTTTACCATGTTACGTGTGATAGCCTTGTTGTGCAAGTATTGTGTTCTACTCAACTACCGGTTCATCCGGGAATGTATTTCACTTGATTCGGTTCATCCGAATGTATTTCACTTGATTACGGTTCATCCGGAATGTATTTCACTTGATTACTGGTTCATCCGAATGTATTTCACTTGACTACGGTTCATCCGAATGTATTTCACTTGATTACCGGTTCATCCGAATGTATTTCACTTGACTACGGTTCATCCGAATGTATTTCACTTGACTCTGGGTTCATCCGAATGTATTTCACTTGACTACGGTTCACCGGAATGTATTTCACTTGACTCCGGTTCATCCGGAATGTATTCCACACGTTTCTATATTGGGTCCATAAGATGGGCCGAGACACATTATACGTATCACATGATTTGTACCTAGGCTGGCGGTGAGGAAGGAGTTCCACGGGCATGAGGATGACTTTGAGGCGTGAGTCCACGACTTGACATGACCGCTTTTATGTTGTGAATCGTAGTTTGGTTATCATACATGTCTCTGCTTTATATAGACTATTATGATTTCATTTATAGTATTTTCTGATTTCACATACTTGGTACTGTCTTGACCTCGCCCGGGGCTGCGTTCATGCCGCAGTAAAGGTACATCGATCGCCGATCCGCTTCTAGATCACATTCAGCGTGTTGGGAAGCTCCGTTCCTTGGAGGCTTATCTTTGGTATGTTACCACTGAGTCCGTAGGTTCTTGTACATTCGTGGTATGGCGGGCCCGTCCGTCATAGTTGTTGTCACTTCTTAGAAGTGCAGTAATCGTTGTGGCGATGCAGTAAAAGGATAACCGTCGTATTTATGTATATATACTGAAGGCAACTGTTTTGGTTGGCCTGTTTACTTATCATGTCTCTTAATTCATGTTCATGTTTTTTATTTCCGCTGATTTTCTCTGATGTTGTATCACTAGGGTGCCCGGGGTAAGGCACCAGTCACGGGCCCGGGTTCGGGTCGTGACACAGGGTCACGATGGTGCAAGGCCCAAGTCTAGTTAATTGTTTTACGGGTTCGTGGACGCATTCCACCGGAACCAGGTCGTGAGAGTCGGAAATGGCCTTATATTGTTTAATAGAGTGACTCCAAAAGATTGGAGGCCAGAATCGATATGGAGGTTATGTAAGTATGCTAGTGTAAGTTGGAGGTACGGAAAGAATACAACCAGTAAGAAAGTGTAGAATCGTCGTTTGGTTGGTTCCACGTAGGTGAGGTTCAGATAATTGGCCCAGACTTGATTAAGCGGGCTGTGGATAAGACGAAGCTTATCCAGGAAAGATTTTTGGTAAGCTCGGAGGCAGCAGAAGCTTTATGCAGATAATCGACGTCGACACTTGGAGTTCAGGTTGACGTTTTAGTTTTAGTATTGTTGTGTGGCCGCGGGTGGCATATGTTGTATGAAGGGTGTAGTAAAAGGAGACTATGTCGCTATCTAATTAGATTGGAATCCGAAAGAACACTCGGGGACGAATGTTTCTAAGGGGGGAAGAATGTTACACACCATAATTCCAGGACATGAATAATAGAATAGACGCGAGAACACAATACTTGAAAATTGGTACGAAAGAAAGAATTGTTTTTCCGAAGGAAAATCTTCCGAACTTCGGAAAGGAAAAATGTTCGTTGATGAAAATTAGATTCTTAGAATACATTATTTGAGGAGTATGGAATTTATTATCATTGTGGAAATTTATTTTACGGATTTGGTCACATAGGGCCCACCCGAGAAATTTGACGTTTTGTGGGGCCCACAAGGGTATCAAAATTTTATGGTCGAATGGGAGGGCGACATGTGTCACCCCCCCTTTGTATAGTCTTGGACGAATTGGACCATGGTTAAGTGGTCTTGTGACCAAGGTTAATTAGTATGTGGATGATCAAGTCTTGAAGCCTAGCTTGAGATTGTTGACTAAGTCAAGAGCTCACTTGGCTAGATATTTAATCTCCTCCATCCAAGCCACACAAGTGTTTTGATCTAAGACTTCCATTGTTTTATTTATACTACACTAGTGCAAGACAAGTCTTCAACACTTAGAAAAAAATTGAGAAAACTTTGTGCACATAATGTTGCTCTCGGGTTTAGCCTTTTTCCCACACAAAATTTTTGCAATTTTGGATCATAATTCACAAGAATTTAACCCAAGGTTCCTAGGGGTATAGTAAGGATATCTCAATAGAAAGATCCCGGAAAAACGACGTTTTTACGTTAGTCGCAAGGCGAAAACCTAAGGTGTTCTTCAACTTTGAAGATGAAACTTGAAGAGGAGTTCTTCATGAGCTTCTAAGGAGTGCTTGGAGTGGATTGGAACATAATAAGAGGAGCTAAAAGTTGCTAAGGATCGACTTTGACGCTTGGATATTATTAGGGCTTATTGAGGTAAAGTCTTCATCTTCTTAATGTAATTAATGATTACATGTTATAGTAGTTAAGAAATGAGCATGTGGTATATAGAATGAAGTTTGAAAAGATTTGGATCATGTCGACATGTTAAAACCGAAAATGGACAAGTTAGCCATTAATGTTGTAATCAATTTGGTCGATAGTTGAAATCGTCGCATGTTAAGGAAGAAAGGATTTATAGTTTTTGTAATGGTTATTATGTATATAACATGTTGGAATAACAACTTGGATTGAAAAAGGAAATTGAAAGACAATTGATATTGTTATGGATAGTGTTATTACCGAGAATGTGCCTTAAGGAATGGACAGTTTTATATTGATTGTGGGGCAGAATTTTACACGTCCTATTAGGCGTGTAATCCCCTTTGTATTTGCTGAATTGTTGGGCCTTAAATGTGGCGTTTGGTTATTTATTTTCGGGCCTTGAAAAAGGTGGAAAAGTACGTAGAAACAAAGGAAGTGCTGCCCGATTTTCCGTAGAATAAGAGACCTTACACTTAGTATGATTCTACGTTAAAAAGTTAGGAGTTGATAGACTTGTTATGATTAATATAGGTTGAAGTACTACGAGTAGCGTATTCTACTTAAAGGATGGAATAACTATCAAGGTTGAAGTACTTTGGAGCGTTTTGCTACTTGTCGATAATAGTCGCGAGGTATGTGAACCTCTTCCTCCTTTTGGCATGATTCTATGTATGAAATATACATGTGGTGTTATTTCATGATTCTTTCTACTCTTAGAAGTTAAGAGGTATGTATGTTGATTTACTCTATGTGAAAGTTATGTCTAAGTTATCCTAAGTTCTTACTAAGTCTTATGGGGGATGTTGGTAAGAGTCGTTAGGAAGTATTTGGAGTCGAGTTGACTTTGCTAATTTACTGAACGAATGAGAATAAGTATCGAACAAGCCATTGCAACGTTAATAAAAGAAAATGTATCGACAATCAATTATATTAAAATGAGTAGAATTCTCCATCTGCATAGAAACTAAGATAAGACAAAATTGTATTACATTTTCTAGATCATGACTGCTTTAATAAGATCGTTATAAACGAGTGTAACCTATTCACAACACATAAAAGTATATGTTACTTAATTTAAAGAGTTTACGTTACGGAGTTTTAAGACTATGAACCTTGAATTCTTAAAAGGTTAAGAGACTTGATATTCTAAGTTAAAGAGACTTGATATTCTAAGTTAAGAAACTTGATTTCTTAAAAGTTAAGAGACTTGAAGTATTTTGAAAGCTATGTAACTTGATTTGAAAGTATAAGTCTCTTGGTTATAAAAAGATTAATTTTGTCTAAGACATAAAGAGTTATAACGACTTTATGGGAAGTTAGTTATGACGGCTTTATGAAAGGTTAAGGATGTCTTAGTTTCTAAAACATAAAGTTAGTATAACGACTTTATGGGAAGTTGGTTATAACAACTTTATGGAAGGTTAAAAGAATGGTTTTCTCTAGTAATATAAACAAAGAAATGATTTGACATAAGGAAGGACAATTTGATTTAAAGGTATCAATTGCTTAAAGTTTTAAAGTAAGGGTCACTTGATTTAGAAGCCTAGAAATGTATTTCTAAAAATGTAGTGACTTGTTTGAAATGTAGACAAGCCTTGATACTACGAGTGTTAGTATCTTGGGGTTTTATATGAAAATGAGTCTTTTGAAAAGAATGGAAGTACGTAGTACTTTGGGTTAAATTCCCGAATTTTTATGTAAAATGAAAAGTGCCTTGAGTTTATAAAATGAAATTCATTTTTGTATGATAATGAAAGTCTAAAGATTTTATGAACTTGCCTATGCTTGCTTGTAATAGCCTTGAGTGCAAGTATTATACGTTTACGCTGCCGTGACTCTCAGTTGGAGGGCCGGCTGTCTTGTAATAATTTACTTGGGCGTCTAGCGATTCACGAGGCTTCCACGGGTATGCTTCCATTGTGATTGATCTTTGGACATGCTTATACGATGTGGGATTCCGGGGCATGCGACCAGGATGCGGGTTAGATTCCCGGATTGTTTTTATTACTCCTTGGACATGCTTATACGATGAGGGATTCCGGGGCATTCTACCAGGAGGCGGGTTAGATTCCCGGATTTGTTTTATTACCCCATGGCCATGCTTATACGATGAGGGATTCCGGGGCATGCGACCAGGTTATGTACTATTACTCCATGGACTAGCTCCCCATTAAGACATGTACCCGAGATGAGGGATTCCACGGGCATGTTATATACGATTATTACCCCATGGATTATCTCTCCATGAAGACATATACCCGAGATGAGGGATTCCACGGGCATGTTATATACGATTATTACCCTATGGATTAGCTCTCCATGAAGTTATGTACCCGAGATGAGGGATTCCACGGGCATGATATATATATATATATATATATATGTGTGTGTGTACGCCGACAGTGAGGTAGGATGTCACGGGAGCGTCACATGGTTATATTTTACACTTACGGCTGTCGGCAGTGATGAGGGATTCCACGGGCACGCTTTGATATTTGTGGGCTTGAGACCCTTACTGGACTATGTGATGATATTTGATGTCACGACCCGAACCTGGGCCCGTGACTGGTGCCTTACCCCGGGCACCCTAGTGATACAACATCAGAGTAATCAGCGGAACATAAACACCTACATGAAACAAATGAAGTACAAAACAGTAATCTGAGGAAAAACTTGTCTTTCGGCATATATATAAATAACAACTCTTACAAATGAACAGTTTAATCCTTTTTACAAACCACACTTGCCACAGTACTACGGACTTAAGAAATGATATGACAACAATGGCGGGACGGGGCCGCCATACCACGAATGTAATACCTACAACGACGGGGACTATACCAAGATAAGCCTCGGAAAGCGGAGCTTTCCCAACGCTGAATGTGACCCTAAGAGCGAGGATCAACGGCGGCGTACCTTTACTGCGGCGTGAACGCAGCCCCGAAGGAGGTCGATCTGGCAGTGCAGGTATGTGAAATCAAAAATCGTAAATGAAATCATAGTAGTCTATATAAAGCGGGAGACATGTATGATAACCAACTACGATTCACAACAAATAAGCGATCATATCAAGTCGTGACTCACGCCTCGAAGTCATCACTCGATATAACAATGGGTCTCACGCCCACAACATCAATCATGCGCGGAATACCTTCCTCACCGGCGATCAATGATAGAAAAGCACCAAGGAATACACATGAACAACAGGTCCCACCTGTGTCTAAATAAAACAGTACGGGGTAAGTACGAAGGCATAGCCGACTACTAACACCTACAGTACTAACAAGGTCATAAATCAGATCAAGATATCTGTCTGCATCGTCACATGATCAAAGTCGGTCACTCGCCCGCGATATCAAATGTGCGCGTCTAGCCACGAACTTTCCGCAGACTCGCATAGGCCAACCTCATAGGCCCGCGTGAGGTATAACCCCGTCGAGGGTAGCTACTCCCGGCATCGCCCCGACTCGCGATCGCACGGCCACATGCACCGCGTGACCATAAAGGCCGCACACTAACCTCGAACTCTCGTAGCTCGCATAGGCCCCGTGACCCGCGTGAGGTATTCTCGAATCATGGTCCCGCATCTTCGAGTCTACCCCGCGTCGGAGGCAGCTTAACCCCCGGAAACACGGTGAGTGGTATAATACCAACATAACAGTTTATCGTTTAAACAACATAAGCACAATCAAGGGAAAACCCCTTTACACCAACGTCACAGAATAATAACACACGTAGCATCCTAATATGATTACAGAACAAAGCATCACGGAAGGTATTACAAGGCTATCACAAACCAACACAATCAAGTTATACACACAAGGTACTTTCTACTATATGTCACATGTTCGGGTTTCTATCCCCAAAGTACTTCATACATTAACCTTTTTTTTAAAAGATACGTTACTTTCACAATATTCACACAATAAAAGTAGTATATGAAAATAGAGTGATTATCTTTTGAATTGAATCAAAACACTTATCTTTGTAAAATCAAGTATCAACATTATTATTCATACGTCCAAGTTTGCCTAATTTCAAATGTTCAAGTTTCTTATTTTAGAAAGGTTTCGTAGTTCATAGTCTTATTCATTTAAGAATACAATTCTTCTTTAAACTATCTGAGAAACATAAGTCTTATATGTGAGTAGGATATTCTTGTTTATAGCAATCTTATTACAACAGCCATGATCTAGGAAACATCATTTTGTCTCATCTTAGCTTCTATGCAGATGGAAGTTTCTCGATTTTAATAATACTAAATCTGTCAAAACATTTCCTTTTATTAACGCTAGTTGGTTTGTCGATACACACTGATTTCAAATCAAGAAACATTCTTAAGCCGTTATTACCTAACTTCCCATAAAGCTAGTATAACTCTTAAGTTTTCAAAACCAAGTATTACTTCTTCTTTCAAATGATTCAAAATCTTTTGAAATACTTCAAGTTCTTTATTAACACATAACAAGCGCTTATAGTTCGGATCGATTACCTTTTTAAAAACCACAAGTATTTTCTTACCAACATAAAGTTGTTATAACCAACTTCCCATAAAGCTGTTATAACACTTTATGTTTTAAACCAATCAAATACATTTTGCACACGTATGCGCTACCGTACTACATAGTTCACACATATCATGCTAGAAGAGATAGGAAGAGGTCCACATACCTCGCGACGATTATCGACTAATAGCAAAACGCTCCAAGTACTTCCAACTGTCGGCTACTCCTTCAAGCCAAGTAGATCGCGCCACACGTAGTACTTCAACCTATAAGGCCAAGGCGCTTTATTAACATTTAGATCCCTTCAAGAACATTCTACGTAAAATTCGGCACCTCCCCCGCAACGCGTAAATCTCCTCTCTATCGGGCCGCTACCAAGCCAACCGGGGGTTATAAGTCTAAACCGGACGTGCACAATTCTACCTCGTAAAGCTACACAAGTCTCTCATGTCGATCCTATGTAAATACATTCGAGACTCTTCTTTCGAAAAGGTTTCTTATTATTCAGGCTTAAGTCCAAAGACATTGCCGATAACTACGTTCAGTTCTATATATAGTATACTTCAACTATATAATCATACAACATGTAATTTTCAATTACAATAGAGGGACAAGATATTTACCTCGATAAGCCCATAATTATCCAAGTATAAAGTCGATCTGAGCAATCGCTTAGCTCAACTCCGAGCGCCCAACCCGCTCTAAACCACCCTTAGAAGTTCTAACCAACTTCTACACAATACTCCAACGGACTATGGAGATTTTCCTAGGGTTTCGGTTTTGTGACTGACGGGAAGTATAATAGTATTTCTGGGCTTTTCATATAGGTATAACCTTAGAATACTACAAGGTATACGGCTAAGGTAATTTGGGCATTATAACAATACTTTTGAGAGTATTTCTACCAAGAGGGGGGGTGTATTATACGAGACAACTAGGCTAGGGGGGGGTACCCCACGGCCACACTACAAGGAGGGGGGGAAGGGCTCTCGGCCAAGGGGGCCTTTCAAAGGGGGAGAGGGGCTCTTGGACGAGAGTCAACAAGAGGGGAGAGGGAGGGATTTTAACACTTAGGAAATATTTGGAATGGATGAAGAAGTCATCCTAAGGGGGGTATTTATAGCACAAGCCAAGGCCAACCAATGGCCAAGATCTTGCCAAGTGCATAGCAAGTGTAGGGCCAAGATCTTGCCAAGTGCACCTTATCCATCTAACACAAAAATATCCTACCAACCCTTGACCAAACAAGGCCAACTTTCGGCCACCTTTACCGCCCCCACTCCACCAATGAGAGGGTGCCAAGTGGCGCCCTCTTGTTGGTCCAAAATGTTTCGTGTCTCGGAAAAATCCGCAAAAATTAAAAATGACATAGCCGGAAATTCCCCTACGAAAGCTGTGAAAACGTTTCGCCGAAAAACGACTCTAACCGGGTGTTGTGAACAAATAAATTTCGGCCAAGCCTAATTCTCAAGTTCAAATTTTCTACGTACGTCCATACGTACATACTCGGGAAATACGGGGTATAACATTCTCCCCTCCTTAGAAACATTCGTCCCGAATGTTCCTTCTAAGTCTCAAAACAAACGTGCGCCAGTATAGTCTTCACTACCATACTTACGAAACAATCCTGCCACAATGGCCACAGACACAACTGCGCAAAATACTTATATCCAAGTCCACGAGGAAACACCTCTAACATCATAAAGCATACCACTTTTGTCACTTTGCCGCGAGGTTCTAGTGTCACTCCGGCGACCCAACAAATGGTACCGGACTACATGCGATCCCCGAGGCTGTCGTACACTCGAACTCTTACCACATTTCGAGCATCGCTTGTTCCAAAACTCGGTTACTATCTCTAACGTGGTCATCATTAACTGGGAACACTCTGGATGGATCTCCGATACTTTCCCGATCATAACAATACGAAAGACTGGACATACTGCTTCCTAAGTCGGACGGCAAAAACTAACATATAGGCAACCTGGCCTATTCTTCACATGGACTCAAAGGCCCAAAGTAACTCGGGCTAAGTTCCTTCTGTATTCCAAAACTCGTCACACCCCGGTGGTACTTTCAAGAAGACCGTCGACAATCGAACTCTGGCGTCGTCGCCGATTATCCGCACGATTTCTCCGAGCCGCGTAACCTCTTCTAGACAAGCTTTACTCTATCCACAATCTGCCGGAACAAGCTCAACCAACTATCTGAATCTTGCCAACGCCGAACCAATCAACCTGAACTTACACTTCCGCCCCTACAAGGCGTCACAAGGCGATATCCGAACACTGAAATTGTATCTATAAAACACTTCCCCAACAGGAGATAACAATTCTCGCAACTATCCCCGAAATCCAACCACTGGCCCGAGGGCGAATGTGATTCTGAGACTCACCTGAGTTCTTAACCCTGCTTGGTAAAACTTCCAGAAACAAAACAGCCGCACTGGCTCCATGCGCCATAAGGTGAAGGTAGGCACCGTGCGACCTTACAACTTTTCGATACATCATCTCGCATAACCTCTGCCGAGTAAACGGTCTTTGCTAGAAGACAAGGCGGTGACCTCGCCGGCCCGACCATCGGTCGAATCGTCCACGAATTCGACGTTGGTTAACTAAACTCGCCTAACACCCTCGTAACCCCAACCCAAAGCGGGACCACCACAAACTGACCCCACCACCAAACCTGCCGCGGGTTGACCCGCATCGTGGCCTCAACCCGACCCGGCAACGCGCATCATACTAGCTCCCCGAACCGGAACAATCTCACTAATCACGTTACGAAAACCTAGCGGTCTTCTTAGCTCAACTACCCTCTTTCATTCCACACTACTCAGGGACTAATCCACCAACATAACTCACGTGCATTAAGCACTCCTATAAGGGTCAAACATAAACAATACATCTTTTACTCGAGATGGCCTTACCTCTAAGGTCTCTACGTATAAAACTCTAAGGCTCACACCTTCTCTATCCCCCAAAATCTTACTCGGTTAACCCACCATGATTTCTAATCACAACTAACACACTGCTATCAGAACATAGCACTTAAGGTATACTCACCTTATCACACATACAGATCTCTAGAGGGTTAAGGATATATCTATATCTACTGCTTCACTCCCCTTAGTCGTTCTAATCAAACCTGCCCCGTAGGGCGCATAGCTAAGGAAGGTGACGACTACCCATCGATCCTGAAGGCTAAGTCCTCCTACAAGGACACTCTTTCGACATCAGACCCTGACGGTCATAGGTACAACAAGTACCAACTAAAAGACGACATTCCCCGGGATGACGTGCATCGTAATGAACCGGAAGATCTGGAGCTCTGACCAACTCCTGCGTACCCCGAACGTCCTGAAATTTGTGGAGGACCTCGCTGCACTGGTGGATGTGCATAATCTAATCTGCTGGTGAGGCGACTCGCCTCGAAAGTTACCAAAGGACCTTGCTGCTCTGGCCCTCTTCTCATCGCCCGTTAACGTCGATCTCTTCACGTCTCGGCTCGCTGCGCAAAGCCCGTACGTGCCATGCTCAAGCCTAATCAAGAATTACTCTTGCACAACCTCTCTTAGATAGTCATCAAGACTCGCGTACATCGGTATACTCTATACTCACTGTTCCGGCCGCGGGCAAGGTCCAAACATCGTGGCGCAGTAGGAATCGCCGCCGTGCTAAAACTCTGCGGGGCTAGTGACGCCGCAGAACTCCCGAATGAAGCACTATCCTAGGTAATGATTTGGCCGTGCCCTCGCCACCCTCTGAACTCTACTCGCGACTCCTCGGTGCCTTGCCCTCCAGGCGGGTTGCCTACGCGAAGGCATAACGATAAGAAATAATTTCGTCGGAGGGTCAACTAACAACACGGCTCTAAGGCACGATCTCGAGTGAGAAGAATAGAAACCAATCCTAAATACCCTATAGCCTCACGATTATTGGTGTGGTGCACAACACACCGATAATCAAGACTTCATCGATACGGCGTAGACACTTTCCGAGGATTAATCGCTCTGATACCACTTTTGTCACGACCGAACTGGGCGTGGATCGTGCCTACCGGGCACCCTAGTGATACAACATCGAGTAATCACGAACATAAACACCTACATGAAACAAATGAAGTACAAAACGATGTCGAGGAAAAACTTGTCTTTGGCATATATATAAATAACAACTCTTACAAATGAACAGTTTAATCCTTTTACAAACCACCACAACAAGACTACTGCACTTCTAAGAAATGATATGACAACAATGGCGGGCAGGTTCGCCATACCTCGAATGTAATACCTACAACGATGGGACTATACCAAGATAAGCCTCCGAGAAACGGAGCTTTCCCAACGCCGAATCGTGACCACTAGAGCGAGGATCAACGGCGGCGTACCTTTACTGCGGCATGAACGCAGCCCCGGGAGGTCGACAACAAAATTTAGTATGTGAAATCAAAATATCGTAAATGAAATCATAGTAGTCTATATAAAGCAGAGACATGTATGATAACCAACTACGATTCACAACAAATAAGCAATCATATCAAGTCGTGACTCACGCCTCGAAGTCATCACTCGATATAACAATGGGTCTCACGCCCACAACATCAATCATGCGCGGAATACCTTCCTCACCGCCAAATAATGATAGAAAAGCACCAAGGAATACACATGAACAACAGTCCCACGTGTCTAAATAAACAATGCGGGGTAAATGCGAAGGCATAGCCGACTACTAACACCTACGGTACTAACAAGGTCATAAATCGTATCAAGATATCTGTCTGCATCATTACATGATCAAAGCGGTCACTCGCCGCAGATCAAATGTGCGCGTCTAGCCTCGAACTTTCGCGACTCCGCATAGGCCAACCTCATAGGCCCGCATGAGGTATAACCCGCATCGAGGGTAGCTACTCCCGGCATCGCCCCGACTCGCATCCGCATGGCCACATAGACCGCATGACCATAAAGGCGCGCACTAACACGAACTCTCGTAGCTCCGCATAGGCCCCGTGACCCGCATGAGGTATTCTCGAATCATGGTCCTGCATCGCTGAGTCTACCCGCGACGGAGGCGGCTTAACCCGGAAACACGGTGAGTGGTATAATACCAACATAACAGTTTATCGCTTAAACAACATAAGCACAATCAAGGAAAACCCCTTTACACCAACGTCACGCGAATAATAACACACGTAGCGTCCTAATATGATTACTTATCAAAGCATCACGAAGGTATTACAAGGCTATCACAAACCAACACAATCAAGTTATACACACAAGGTACTTTCTACTATATGTCACATGTTGGGTTTCTATCCCCAAAGTACTTCATACATTAACCTTTTTTTAAAAGATACGTTACTTTCACAAAAGTCACACAATACCCGTAGTATATGAAAATAGAGGATTATCTTTTGAAGTGAATCAAAACACTTATCTTTGTAAAATCAAGTAACAACATTATTATTCAAACGCCCAAGTTTGCCTAATTTCAAATGTTCACGTTTCTTATTTTAGAAAGGTTTCAGTAGTTCATAGTCTTATTCATTTAAGAATACAATTCTTCTTTAAACTATCGAGAAACATAAGTCTTATATGTGAGTAGGATATTCTTGTTTATAGCAATCTTATTACAACCATGATCTAGGAAACATCATTTTGTCTCATCTTAGCTTCTATGCAGATGGAAGTTTCTCGATTTTAATAATACTAAATCACAAAACATTTCCTTTTATTAACGCCGCAGTTGGTTTGTCGATACACACTGATTTCAAATCAAAAACATTCTTAAGCCGTTATTACCTAACTTCCCATAAAGCTAGTATAACTCTTAAGTTTTCAAAACCAAGTATTACTTCTTCTTTCGAAATGATTCAAAAATCTTTTGAAATACTTCAAGTTCTTTATTAACACATAACAAGCCAGTTATAGTTCAGATCAGTTACCTTTTAAAAACCACAAGTATTTTCTTACCAACATAAAGTTGTTATAACCAACTTCCCATAAAGCCGTTATAACACTTTATGTTTTAAACCAATCAAATACATTTAGCACATGTACGTCTACCGTACTACATAGTTCACACATATCATGCTAGAAGAGATAGGAAGAGGTCCACATACCTCGCGACGATTATCGACTAATAGCAAAACGCTCCAAGTACTTCCAACTGTCGGCTACTCCTTCAAGCCAAGTAGATCGCGCCACACGTAGTACTTCAACCTATAAGGCCACAAGGCGCTTATTAACATTTAGATCCCTTCGTAGAACATTCTACAGAAAATTCGGCAGCACCTCCCCCCCCCGCAACCGCGTAAATCTCCTCCTCTCTATCGGGCCGCTACCAAGCCAACCAGGGGTTATAAGTCTAAACCGGACGTGCACAATTCTACCTCACGAAAGCTACACAAGTCTCAGTACGATCCTATGTAAATACATTCGAGACTCTTCTTTCGAAAAGGTTTCTTATTATTCAGGCTTAAGTCCAAAGACATTGCCGATAACTACGTTCAGTTCTATATATAGTATACTTCAACTATATAATCATACAACATGTAATTTTCAATTACAATAGAGGGACAAGATATTTACCTCGATAAGCCCATAATTATCCAAGTATAAAGTCGATCCTGAGCAATCGTTTAGCTCCAACTCCGAGCGCTCCAACCCGCTCTAAACCACCCTTAGAAGTTCTAACCAACTTCTACACAATACTCCAACGGACTATGGAGATTTTCCTAGGGTTTCGGTTTTGTGACTGACGGGAAGTATAATAGTATTTCTGGGCTTTTCATATAGGTATAACCTTAGAATACTACAAGGTATACGGCTAAGGTAATTTGGGCATTATAACAATACTTTTGAGAGTATTTCTACCAAGAGGGGGGGTGTATTATACGAGACAACTAGGCTAGGGGGGGGGGTACCCCACGGCCACACTACAATGAGTGGAAGGGCTCTCGGCAAGGGCCTTTCAAAGGGGGAGAGGGGCTCTTGGACGAGAGTCAACAAGAGGGGAGAGGGAGGGATTTTAACACTTAGGAAATATTTGGAATGGATGAAGAAGTCATCCTAAGGGGGGTATTTATAGCACAAGCCAAGGCCAACCAATGGCCAAGATCTTGCCAAGTGCATAGCAAGTGTAGGGCCAAGATCTTGCCAAGTGCACCTTATCCATCTAACACAAAAAAATATCCTACCAACCCTTGACCAAACAAGGCCAACTTTCGGCCACCTTTACCGCCCCCACTCCACCAATGAGAGGGTGCCAAGTGGCGCCCTCTTGTTGGTCCAAAATGTTTCGTGTCTCGGAAAAATCCGCAAAAATTAAAAATGACATAGCCGGAAATTCCCCTACGAAAGCTGTTAAAACGTTTCGCCTAAAAACGACTCTAACCGGGTGTTGTGAACAAATAAATTTCGGCCAAGCCTAATTCTCAAGTTCAAATTTTCTACGTACGTCCATACGTACATACTCGGGAAATACGGGGTATAACATTTGAGGGCTTGTGTCGTAGCCCTGGTGTGACTATTGTTCATGTGTTGAAATAGTCTTTAAAAGGTAAAACTGACTTTCATTACTTTCACTTCGGCAAGGCACAGTGTACTGTTATTTTGGTTATCATACATGTCTCCAGCTTTATTTTAGACTATTATGATTTCATTACAGTACTTTCAGTTTTACATACTTGGTACATATTTCGTACTGACCTCCTTCGGGGGGGTGCGTTCATGCCGCAGGTTGAGGTACATAGCTTGCTGATCTTCATTTGTAGGATCACTGTTCAGCTGGTTGGAAAGCTCCATTATTTCAGAGGCTTTGTATTTTGGTACAGTTCCCTGAGGTTGTAGATTTATGTACATTCAGGGGTATGGCGGGGCCCTGTCCCGTCACAGTTGTTATGTCAAAAATTCTTAGAGGTCTGTAGTCATATCTTGTGGATTGGGTTGTGTAAAGAAAGAAAACAAAAAAGGTAACTGCTTTTGGGTTACGTGTATATTTTTGGAAGGTGGCCTTATCGGCTAGCCTGTTATTTATTTCTTTTGAGATGTATGTATGTTCCGCTGATTGTCTCTGATGTATACCTGTAAGGGTGCCCAGGTAGGGCACCAGTCGCGGGCCCGGGGTCGGGTCGTGACAAGTACGTAGAAACAAAGGAACTGCTGCCCGATTTTCCGTAGAATTAAAAGTCCTTATACTTAGAAATATTCTACGTTGAAAGCTAGTAGTTGATGAACGTATTATGGTCATTATAGGTTGACATTCTACGTACGGCGTATTCAACTTGGCAAGTGGTTTAAGTCGAAGAGGTATGTGGAACTTTTTTTATCTCTTGAGCATGAGTAGCTATAAATGTATAGTACGGTAGACGTACGAGATTTAAATGAATTTAGTTTCATTTGATGTCCTTGACTTGTTTAAGAATGTCTAAGTTGGTTGAGTTAGAGAATTAACTCACTTGTTTTAAAGGTTAAAGATGTCTTAGTTTCTAAAGCATAAAGTTAGTATAACGACTTTATGAGAAGTTGGTTATAACGACTTTATGAGAAGTTGGTTATAACAACTTTATGGAAAGTTAAAAGAATGGTTTATTCTAATAAGGTAAACAAAGATTTCTTGACTTGAAAATGTATAGAATGATTGATTTGGAATGTATTGATTACTTGAACTATTCTAAAGTTAAGAAACTTGATTTCTAAAGTTAAGAGACTTGAAGTATTTTGAAAGTATATGATACTTGGTTTTTGAAAGTATAAGTCTCTTGGTTATAAAAAGAATGTAATTGTCTAAAACATAAAGAGTTATAACGGCTTTATGGGAAGTTAAGAGAGTGTCTACTTGATTTATAGGCACGAGTTGCCTAGGTTATGAAAGTAGAAGTTACTTGGTTTTAAAGCCTTGAAATGAAATTCTAAAGGTGTAGTAACTTGATTTGAAAAATAGACATGCCTTGATACTACGGGTGATAGTATCTTGGGGTTTTTATATAAAAAAGGTTCTTTTAAGGCGGAGTACATATGTCACGACCGAACCCAGGGCGTGGTGGTGCCTACCAGGCACCCTTCCACCTAACAACACAAGTAAACTGCGGAAATTTAGTAACACCTCATTTTTTTTTAAAACCAACATACGTACAAGGGCAAAGCCGACAAGGCTGCCATATAATATACATAATAAAAAGACATCAGATCGTATACGAGTCCAATCCACATATGAATACGCACTTAATAGTTATATCAACTATGACGGACAAGGCCCATTACCCATCGTACAAAAAGCACATCGAAAGAACTTATACCAAAAAGATAAACTCTCGAACAGAAGGAGCAATCCAAAAACTCTGAGCAGGGTCCTACACCTGCAGATCACCAAACAGCGTACCTAAACCTGCGGCATGAACGCAGCCCCCCGAAGGAGGTCAGTACGAAGAATGTACCAAGTATGTGAAACAATAAGTACTGTAATAAAATCATAACAGTCTAAACAAAACTGGAGACATGTATGATAGCCAACCTACAGTACACAATACATAAGTAGTTATATCAAGTCAGGGACGCATGCCCTCAAAGTCGCTATTCAAATATAACTATGGGTCTCATGCCCATAATATCAATCATGCCTAACACCAATAAGCATATCCAAGGAGTATCCCTCGTGGTCGCATGCCCCGGAATCCCACATCGTATAAGCATGACCATGGGGTATACAAACAAATCCGGGAATCAAACCCGCTCCTGGTCACATGCCCCGGAATCCCACATCGTATAAGCATGTCCAAGGAGTATCCCTCGTGGTCGCATGCCCCGGCATCCCACATCGTATAAGCATGACCATAGGGTATCCCTCGCGGTCGCATGCCTCGGCATCCCACATCGTATAAGCATGACCGTAGGGTAACACAAACAAATCCGGGCATCTAACCCGACTCCTGGTCACATGCCCCGGAATCCCACATCGTATAAGCATGTCCATGGAGTATCCTCGTGGTCGCACGCCTAATCCCACATCGTATAAGCATGACCATGGGTAACACAAATAATGGAAGCATACGGTGGAATCCCACATCACCTTCGACGCGTCAAGTAATCTTACAACAGATGTACCACTCCAACCGAGAGTCACGACAACGTAATAAAACATAATACTTGTACTCAAATGCTATCACCAGCACACATTGGCAATTCTCAATTAAACAAGCCAAAGTACTTATCAAGGCACACATAGAATAATTCTCAATTAATCAAGCCAAAGTACTTATCAAGGCACACGTAGAATAATTCTCAATTAATCAAGCCAAAGTACTTATCAAGGCACACTTAGACTAATTCTCAATTAATCAAGCCAAAGTACTTATCAAGGCACACTTAGACTAATTCTCAATTAATCAAGCCAAAGTACTTATCAAGGCACACTTAGACTAATTCTCAATTAATCAAGCCAAAGTACTTATCAAGGCACACTTAGACTAATTCTCAATTAATCAAGCCAAAATACTTATCAAGGCACACTTAGACTAATTCTCAATTAATCAAGCCAAAGTACTTATCAAGGCACACTTAGAATAATTCTCAATTAATCAAGCCAAAGTACTACGTACGTACATTCTTTTTTAAAGGACTCCTTTTTATGTAATACCCCAAGATACTAACACCCGTAGTATCAAGGTGTGTCTATTTTTCAAAGTAAGTTACTACACTTTATAAAACTCATTTCAAAGCTTGAAATCAAGTAACTTCAAATTTTCACAATCAAGGCAACTTATGCCCATTAATCAAAATAGACAACTTTCTAAACCTTCCATAAAACCGTTATAACCAACTTCCCATAAAGCCGTTATAACCCTTTATGGTTTTTAGACAATTTCATTCCTTTTATAACCAAGAGACTTATACTTACCAATCAAGTTCTTAACTTTCAAAATACTTCAAGTCTCTTAATATTTAGAAAACAAGTTTCTTCTACTTTTAAACCTCAAGTATCTTACACCTTTAAAACAAGTTACTTCTCTTAAATCATGTCATTTCTCCTCTTTTAAAACAATTAAGTAAATCACTCCTTTGACTTCCCTAAAGTCATTAAAACGACCATTAGGTTTTGGAAACCACTTCCTTTTCAAGACTCCATGTACTTTAAGCAAAATACTTTCACTTTTAAGAATCCAAACTTCACTAAGGAAATGGATTATACAACTTACAATTTAAACATCAAAGTACAATCAAGGAAGTACATAGAACAAATTCTACTTTAGGCAATCCAAATACAACCAAGGAATGGATCATTTAAGGAGTGTGAAATACTTTCTTTATCTTAAGGAATCATGCTAGAAGAGGAGATAGTTCACATACCTTTTGGGCTAAATCCACAAGCTAAGCCGAATACGCCGTACGTAGAAGTGTCAACCTATAATGGTCACAACAAGTCTATCAACTTCTAGTCTCTAACGTAGAATAATACTAAGTAAGCGGTCTCTAATTCTACGGAAAATCGGGCAGAACTTCCTTTGTTTCTACTCACTTTGCCACCTTTTTCAAGGTCGAATACAATAACCAACACACCACATTTAAGGATCCAAACAACAACCAAACAAAGGGGATTACACGCCTTACAATACGTGTAAAATTCCGCCCCACAATTAATACAAAGTAGTTTAATACTCACTAGTCATTCTCGGCCAACAATAACCAACAACACTAAGTCTTTTCCAATTCCAAGTCCTAAGGTCTAACATGTTATATAGTCTTAAGCAACTTCAACAACTACAATTTCCTTCTTACACAACATGCGACGACTTAAACGAATAATCAACTTGAATTCCAATCTTAAGGCTAAACATGCTAGTTTTCGGATTAGAGTTCCAATAGCCAATATAATTATCAAACTTCATACTATACATCTCATGCTTGCTAATATCCATAGCTACAACAATAAGTAAACATTAATTGCTAAAACGACAAAATTATACCTTTATAAGCCCTTAAAAATTCCAAGATTCAAAGTCGCGCCTTAGAAATTCTTAGCTCCTTTCCTTAAGTTTCAATCCGCTCCAAGCACTCCTTAGAAGCCTATGAAGAACCCATCTTCAAGTTCCAACTTCAAAGATGAAGAACTCCTTAAGTTTCCGCCTTGCGACTAATACGAAAACGCCGTTTTTCCGAAATCTTTCTATTGAGATATCCTTATAATACCCTTAGGGACATTGGGTTTAAGTCTTGTGGCTAATGGATCAAAACTACAAAATTTCTTGTGAGGAACATGCAGGCAGAGCACTTGTTGAAGAACAAGGTGTTGTCTAATTTTTCTAAGTGTAGAAATGCCAAGTCTTGCTACTAGTGTAGTATTTAAAACACATTGGAGGGATTAGATTACAACAAATGTGTGGCTTGGATGGGTTTCACTAGGATCAAGCTCATGTGGACAAGTTGACAAGTCAACAATGTCATGCTAGAAAGACTAATCTTCTAAGGTGGTCAATGACCATTTTACCCTCACTAAATTTCGTCCAAGACCACATGTGGGGGTGCCACGTGTCTCCCTCTCATTCGTCCATAAAATTCCGTAACCCTCGTGGGCCCCACAAAACGTAAAATTCCTCGGGTGGGCCCCACGTGACCAAATTCGTAAAAATAATTTCCATAATGTTAATAAGTTTCATACTCTTCAAATAATGCATTTTGAGAATCCAATTCTCAACAACGAACATTTTTCCCTTCCGGCGTTCGGAAGATTTTCAGTCGGAAAAACAATTCTTCCTTTCGTACTAACTTCCAAGTCTTGATTCCTTATATACATTCTCTTATACATGTCCTGGACTTACGGGGTGTAACAACATAGTACTTTGGGTTAAATTCCCGGATTTTTAATGACATGTTAGTGCCTTAAGTTAAATAAAATGAGAGTGCATGATAATTAAGACTAATAAGAAGTTAGGAGAATTCTTAACTTGCTTATGATAATTATGATAAGCCGGTGGTGCTTATGTTATGTATGATAAGCTGGTGGTGCTTATGTTATGTATGATAGCCGGTTGTGCTAGTGTTATGTTATTCTTGCGGGGTAAACCCCCGGGTTACTACTTATTCCATGGATTTGCTACCCATGATGCGAGTGTGGCGTTTGTACTCATTGCGGGCCCACCGGGCCTAAACGGGTAAATAGTCCCATGCGAGGCGGATGACCTCATTGCGGGTCCACAGGACCTATGCGGGTGAAATAGTCCCAGGAGTAGGATTGCTTAATGATACTACGGACGGGTGGCCCTAATTCGATCATGAGCCTCATATTTTTATGTAGTAAAGTATACTCTTGTTTACTCTCATTGTTAGTAAGGCACAATGTACTGTTAATGTGGTTATCATACATGTCCCCAACTTTATTTTAGACTATTATGATTTCATTACAGTACTTTCAGTTTCACATACTTGGTACCTGTTGTACTGACCTTGTCACGCCCCGAACCCCGGGCCCGTGACTGGTGCCCTACCTGGGCACCCTTCTACCTAACTGACACAAGTAAACTGCAGAATTTAAATAACACCTTTTTTTTTAAAACCAACGTACGTGCAAGGGCAAAGCCGACAAGGCTACCATATAATATACATAATCAAAAGACACTACACTGTACATGAGTCCAATCCCACATATTAATACAGACCTCTAAGTATTTTACTGAACTATGACGGGACAAGGCCGCCGTACCATAATCGTACAAAGCCTGCTTGAAGGATCTATACCAAAAAGATAAACTCCTGAACAGATGGAGCTATCCAAAAACTCTGAGCAGGGTCCTACACCTGCAGATCACCAAACTGCGTACCTAAACCTGCGGCATGAAGGCAACCCCCCGAAGGAGGTCAGTACGAAGAATGTACCAAGTATGTGAAACAGTAATTACTGTAATGAAATCATAACAGTCTAACAAAACATGAGACATGTATGATAGCCAACCTACAATATACAATACATAAGCAGTCATATCAAGTTAGGGACGCATGCCCTCAAAGTAATTACTCAAATATAACCATGGGTCTCACGCCCAAAATATCAATCATGCCTGTGGAATCCTTCCTCACTGCCGGCAGTCCATGATATAATACAACATCAGTAAGCACACTGAACCTTGCAATCATGAGAGTAATTCAATCCTTTTTATCTTTTAAGTTATGTCTTTAACAATGAGAATTACTGTTCCACTTTAAATCATACACACACTGCACCATTTCATTAATGAAATCACTACCGTTTCAAAACATGAAGGTCGTGCCAGTGTCAACCACCCTCTGTGTGATAATGCAACCTATCATAGGACTATTTCACCCGCAAGGGACTATTTCACCCGCATAGGTCGTGTGGACCCGCAATGAGTCATCGGTACATGATACTCGCATCACGGAGAGCTAATCCATGGCTTATATATATCCCGGGAATTTAACCCGCCCGAGTCAAATACCGACCCGCCGTGAGTGTGTACCACTCACCCCCATGGGGAGCTAACCCATGGTATCCTTGAAACAAGTTGCCGACCCTTTATGGAGGGACGCGGAGATGTGGAAATATGACACTTGCACGAATGTCTATATGAGCAACCCATATGCAAGTAAACCAAGACAATACCATGCCTTTCACACCAAGACAATACCATGCCTTTCTTTTTTACATAAACCAAGACAATATCATGCCTTTACACAAACCAAGACAATTACCATGCCTTCTTTTTACATAAACCAAGACAATTACCATGCCTTCTTTTTACATAAGCCAAGACAATTACCATGCCTTCTTTTTACATAAGCCAAGACAATTACCATGCCTTCTTTTTACATAGACCAAGAGAAAATCCTTATTTAAGCAATCCAAAGTACTATCAAGGCACAAATACAATAATTCTCATTTAACAAGCCAAAGTACTTATCAAGGCACAAATAGAATAATTCTCATTTAACAAGCCAAAGTACTACACACGTCTATTCTTTTCAAAAGACTCATCTTTATATAAAATCCCAAGATACTAACACCCGTAGTATCAAGGCGTGTCTATTTTTCAAAATAAGTTACTACACCTTTAGAAATTCATTTCAAGGCTTTGAAACCAAGTAACTTCAATTTTCACAATCTAGGAAACTCATGCCTATTAATCAAAATAGACAATTTACTTAACCTTCCATAAAGTCGTTATAACTAACTTCCCATAAAGCCGTTATAACTCTTTATGGTTTTAGACAAATTCACTCTTTTTATAACCAAGAGACTTATACCTTTAAAACCAAGTACCACATACTTTCAAATCAAGTTTCTTAACTTTTAAAATACTTCAAGTCTCTTAACCTTTAGAAATCAAGTTTCTTAACTTTCAATCATGTCATTTCTCCTCTTTTAAATCAATTAAGTAAATCACTCCTTTGACTCCCCTAAAGTCATTATAACAACCTTTAGGTTTTGGAACTAAGGCACTAGCCAAAAGATTTGAAAACCACTTCCTTTTCAAGACTCTATGTACTTTAAGTAAAACACATTCACTTTTGAAAATCCAAACTTCATTAAGGGAATGGATTATAACAGCTTCCAATTTAAACATCCAAAGTACAATCAAGTAGTATAAAATAAATCAACAGATTAGCCGATGAGGCTACCTCCCTGGATATATAAAAACATAACCGAAGCAGTTGCCTCATTTCCTTTACAAACTGACCCACAATATATGACTACAGACCTCTAAGAGTTTTAACATAACAACTGTGGCGGGACAGGGCCCCGCCATACCCCTGAATATACATGAATCTACAACCTCAGGGGAAACCTTACCAAAAGATAAGCCTCCGGAGTAAATGGAGCTTTCCAAGAACTGAACCGTGATCCAAAGAGTGTGGATCAGCAAGCTATGTACCTCAACATGTGGCATGAGCGCAGCCAGAAGGAGTGCATGCGAAATATGTACCAAGTATGTGAATCGAAAATCAGAATGAAATCATAACGATCATATAAAGTCAGAGATACGTATGATTGCCAAAATGACAGTACACTGTGCCTTGCCAAAGTGGAAGTAATGAAAGTCAGTTTTTACCTTTTAAAGACTATTTCAACACATGAACAATAGTCACACAGGGCTACCGACACAAGTCCTCAAATATCATCACATAGTCCAGTACGGGTCTCAAGCCAACAAATATCAAAGCGTGCCCGTGGAATCCCCCATCACTGCCGGTAGCTATAAGTGAAGAATATAACCATGTGACGCGCCCGTGGCATCCTACCTCACTGTTGGTGTACACACCTAGAATACATATATATATCTATACCCCCTGCCCGTGGAATCCCCCATCACTGCCGACAGTCGTAAGTGTAACATATAACCATGTGACGCTACCGGCATCCTACCTCACCGCTTGTACATACATATACAAGACATATATATATATATATATATATATATATATATATCTCATGCCCGTGGAATCCCTCATCTCGGGTACATGACTTCATGGAGAGCTAATCCATGGGGTAATAATTGTATATAACACGCGTGGAATCCTCATCTCTGCACGTGTCGTGGGAGCTAGTCCATGGAGTAATAGTCGTACATAACATGGTCGCATGCCCCGGAATCCCTCATCATATAAGCATGTCCAAGGGTAATAAAACAAATACGGGAATCTAACCCGCCTCCTAGTCGCATGCCCCGGAATCCCTCATCGTATAAGCATGTCCGAGTAATAAAGACAATCTGGGAATCTAACCCGCATCCTGGTCACTTGCCCTGGTATCCCACATCGTATAAGCATGTCCAAGGATCAATCACAATGGAAGCATACCCGTGGAAGCCTCCGTCACTGTCGGTACGTCCAAGTAGATTCACAACAAAACAACCGACCCTCCAACTGAGAGTCACGGCAGCGTAAACATATAATACTTGCACTCAAGGCTATCACAAGAAAGCATAGGCAAGTTCATAAAATCTTTATACTTTCATTTTATATACTCAAGACACTTTTCATTTCACATAAAAATCCGGGAATTTAACCCAAAGTACTACGTACTTCTTTTCCTTTAAAAAATAACTCTTGTTCATATAAACTTCCAAGATACTAATAACCGTAGTATCAAGTCATATCTACTTTTCAAGACAAGTCACAATACCTTTTAGAAATACATTTATAGGCTTCTAAATCAAGCGACTTCTTTCTTTTGAAACATTAAGAAATTGATGCCTTCAAATCAATTTGACTTTCATAATTTCAAGTCATTTATCATTACTTACATTACTTAGAGTAAACCACTCTTATAACTTTCCATAAAACTATTATAACCAACTTCCCATAAAATCGGTATACTAACTTTATACTTTAGGCAAATACATTTTTTTTATAACCAAGAGACTTATACTTTCGAAAACCAAGTATCGCATACTTTCAAAATACTTCAAGTCTCTTATCTTTTAGAAATCAAGTTTCTTACTTTAGAAATCAAATCTTCTTATCTTTTAGAATGTCAAGTAATCAATACTTTCCAAATCAAGTATTCTATACTTTTAAATCAATTCATTTCTTCCTTTAAGAATCAAGTCCCATAACTTGAAAAATAAAGTCTCTTAACCTTTTAAGAATTCATAGTTCATAGTCTTAACACATCATAACGTAAATTCTTTAAGTTAAGTAACATATGCCTTATGTGTGTGAGTAGGTTATACTTATTTATAACGATCTTACTAAAGCAACCATGATCTAGAAAATATAATACAATTTTGTCTTATCTTAGCTTCTATGCAGATGGAGAATTCTACTCATTTTAATGTAATCAATTGTCATTACATTTTTCCTTTATTAACGCTGCAATGGCTTGTTCGATAGTTATTCTTATTCGTGCCTTAAATTAGCCAAGTCAACTTGGCTCCAAATACCTCCTAATGACTCTTACCAACATCCTCCATAAGACTTGGTAAGAACTTAGGATAACTTAGACATAACCTTTACATAGAGTAAATCACATACATACCTCTTAACTTCTAAGAGTAGAAGGGAACATGAAATAATATCACATGTATATTCCATACATAGAATCATGCCAAAGGAAGGAAGAGGTTCACATACCTCGCGACGATTATCGACAAGTAGCAAAATTGTTATACCCCGTAGTTGCAGGGTATGTATGTGAGGACGTACGTATGAGAGTACGACAGAAATTTTGAAAAGAAAGAAAGATGTGAGTTTTCGACGGAAAAGTTTCCGGTTATTTGTGAAGAAAAAGGTTCGTTAATGGGAATTGGATTCCCAGATTTGGTATTTGGACTTCATAGATTATATTAGAATTTTGAGATTTTATTTTCGGAAATGGTCACGTGGGGCCCACGGAGAAATTCTGGTTTTGTAGGGCCCACTTTGTTTTGAGATTTTGACCATTGTGGATATTTTTCGAAGACGTTTTTGAGGGCCAATAGGAGGGTGACACGTGTCACCCCGCCTGCGTGGCTTCGCCGAATGACATTTGTGCACAACACCCGGTTAGAGTCGTTTTTAGACGAAACGTTTTTCGTAACTTGCGAGGAAAATTCCGGCTATGTCGCTTTGTATTTTGCGGATTTTTAGAAGCGGCGAAACATTTTGGACCAACGAGAGGGTGACACTTGTCACCCCTGTGGACTAAAGTGAAGCTCGGTGGGACGAATTCATGCCTTGTTTTGGCCTTGTTTTGTGCAATGTTTTGTGCAATGTTTTGTGGCTTGTTTTGTGGAGTAGGGTCTAGGGTGCACTTGGCTTGATCTTGGCCTTACACTTGCCTTGCACATGGCTTGATCTTGGCCATTGGTTGGCTTTTGGTTTTGCTATAAATACCCCCCTTATGTTGATGAACTCTTCATCCACAAATGAAACCTTCCAAGCCTAAAATCCCTCCCTCCTCTAGTGTTGAGTTCGTCCATCTCATCCCCTCTCCCCCTCCCCTTTGTGGTGCCTTGGCCGTGGGGTACCCCCCCTAGCCTAGTTGTTTTCGTATAATACCCCTTGTTGTGGTATAGAAATACTCCCCTAGTATTGTTATAATGCCCAAAATACCTTAGCCTTGTACCTTGTAGTATTCCAAAGATACCTCTATACGTAGAGCCCGGAAATACTACCTTTTGTCCTTTTTAGTCTCAAACCGAAACCCTAAGGAAATCTTCATAGTTGGTTGAAGTATTTGAGTAGAAGTTGGGTAGAACTTCTAAGGGTTGTTTGGAGTGGTTTGGAGCGCACGGAGTAGGAGCTAAACCTTGCTCAGGATCGACATTATAACTTGGATAATTATGGGCTTATCGAGGTAATTATCTTGTCCCTCTATTGTAATTGGAAATTACATGTTTGTTAGAATATATAGTTGAGGTATACTATATATAGAACTGAACATTATTGTGCGGCAATGTCTTTTGACTTAAGCCTGAAGAATAAAGAATCGAATCAGTATTTACATAGGGTATTGCGGAGACTTGTGTAGTATTCTTTGTGTAAAATTGTACACGTCCGGTTAGACGTGTAAACCCCCCCCTGGTTGGCTTGGTAGCCGCCTCGATAGAGAGGAGATTTACGCTGTTGCGGGTGAGGTGTCTTGAATTTTACGTAGAAAGATAGAAACTTGTGTTTTGGGGTTAATAGACGTTTGTGACCTTTATAGGTGAAAGTACTAAGAGTAGCGTATTTTACTCGAGGAGTGGAAAGGGCTAGCAAGGTTGTAGTACTTGGAGCATTTTGCTTATTGTCGATAAATCGTCGCGAGGTATGTGAACCTCTTCCTATCTTTTCTAGCATGATTGTTGTGAACTATGTAGTACGGTAGACGTACATGTGCTAAGTGATTTGGTTGGTTTAAAACATAGGGTGTTATAATAGCTTTATGGGAAGTTAGTTATAACGACCTTATGTAGGTGAAAATGGTTTACTGATGTTAGAAGTTAAGAGACTTGATCTTATAAGATAAGAGACTTAACTTATTTGTTTTAATGTGGATGTTTGTGTGAAACCTCATTCGTGAGTAATGAGTACTTGGTTTTTAAAGGGATAATGTTTTTTACTGATTTCGGAAATCAGAAGGTGTATCGACAGACCACTGCAGCGTTAATAAAGGAAAATGTATTGAATAATGATGTGTTGTATTAAAACCAGTAGAAACCTCCATCTGCATAGAAGCTAAGATGAGACAAAATGATATTACATTTTCTAGATCATGCTTTGTAATAAGATCGTTATAAACAAGAATAAACTACTCACATATATGACATATGTTACTCAATTGTTTTAAAGGAGATTAAGACTATGAGTTATGAAACCTTTCTAAAATAAGTGACTTGAGCATTTGAAAATGAGAAGCTTGAGTAATTGAAACTAGGCAAACTGGAACTTAGGAAAATAATGTTGTTACTTGATTTTGAAAAGGAATGTGGGTTGGTCATTCTAATACTACGGGTATCGGGTGACTTTATAAAAGTAATGGATCTCTTTTAAAAGAACTTAACGTATGTAGTACTTTGGGGTTAAAAACCCAGACTTTGGCATAAAATGAAAGTACTTTGAGTTGTGTGAAACTTGCCTATGCTTGTTGTTGTGAAACTTGCCTATGCTTGTTGTTGTGAAACTTGCCTATGCTTGTGATGATAGCCTTTGTTGTGCAAGTGTGGTATTTACGTGTTCCGCTCTCGATAGAGGGCCGGTCGACTTGTTGAGAACTTACTTGGACGTGCTGGCAGTGATGGAGAATTCCACGGGTATGTTTCCATTTTGATTACTGTCTTGTTGTTGATGTCACATGGACATGTCTACACCGAGGTAGAATTCCGGGGGCATGCGGCCATGCGGTCGGGTTGATTACCCGATATATTGTTATTGTGGTTACATGGACATGTCTACACCGAGGTAGAATTCCGGGGGCATGTGGCCATGCGGCAGGGTTGATCACCCAGTATATTATTGTTGATGTCACATGGACGTGTCTACACCGAGGTAGAATTCCGGGGGCATGTGGCCAGGGGCATTGGTCTTATTGTTGCATCATGGACATGTCTGCCGATGCGAATTCGGGGCATGCGTCATGATGCGAACATGATTGATGTTGTGGGCGTGAGACCCATAGTTATATTTGAGTGATGACTTGAGGGCGTGAGAGTCCCTGACTTGACATGACTGCTTTTATGTTGTGATCGTAGTTTGGTTATCATACATGTCTCTGCTTTATATAGACTAGTATGATTTCATTCTGATTTTCTGATTTCACATACTTGGTACTGTTATCTTGACCTCGCTTGGAGTGCGTTCATGCCGCAGTAGAGGTACATCGATCGTGGATCCTCGCTCTTAGGATCTCGATTCAGCGTTTTGGGAAGCTCCGTTTCTCCGAGGCTTATCTTTCGGTATGTGTTCCCTGAGTTGTAGGTTCTTGTACATTCGGGGTATGGCGGGCCTGTCGTCATAGTTGTTGTAAATCTTAGAAGTGCATGTAATCTTGTTGTGGGCGGGGTTGTAAAAAGGATTAAACCGCTCGTTTTGAAAGAGTTGTATTTATTTATGTTATTGGAAGGTAACAGTTGGGTTGCTTTTTTATGTTCATATATCTTGTTTCTTGTTAAAGTTTATTTTCGCTGGTTTTCTCGATGATTGTATCACTAGGGTGCGGGATAAGGTGTCACGACCGAATCTGCCCGTGGATCGTGCCTTACCCCGCACCCTAGTGATACAATCATCGAGAAAATCAATAAAATAAAACATGAACATGAAATGAGAGATATTATAAATAAACAAAGCAACCCAGCTGTTGCCTTTCAACATATATATATAAAGACATTTGAGCCATAATCCTTACAACCCCGCCACAACAGCTGCTGCACTCTAAGATTTATACAACAACTACGACTGACGGGCCCGCCATACCGAAGCGTCTGAAACTACTGCACTGTGGTAACATACCAAAGATAAGCCTCGACGAAACGAGCTTCCCAAAACGTCAAATGAGATCCTAAACGCGGATCGACCGACGATGTACTTCTGCGGCATGAACGCAGCCTTCCGAGGTCGCATAACAGTACCAAGTATGTGAAATCAGAATATCTGTAAATGAAATCATAATAGTCTATAAAAAGCGAGAGACATGTATGATGACCAAACTACGATACATAACATATAACCGATTCATCAAGTCGTGGACTCACGCCTCCAAATTATCACTGCGTGCGTGGAATTTCTTCCTCATCACGGCAGCTTTATGATATAACAATACCAAGGAGTATACATGAACACGTGTCCCACCTGTCATAAAAACCGTCAGACAAGTACAACTACCGGATCGGCCATTACCAATAATACAATGCAACCACAAACACGGCGACGGGGCAAGTCGCGAGCCGACTACCAGATACAAGGCGGCCACGTGGTGGCCGGGCAGTAATCACGGCTGACCACCGGTACCGGTCGTATCACGAGACTTCGTCACTACATCGAACGGGACAAGTGCGAGGGCTAACTACTAGGTACAAGGCCGAATCAGCCGAGGCGGGGCAAATCTGGCGACCACCACGGGTACCAAGGCGAATAAGAAGAAACCTCGTGGAGCTAGTCCATGGAATAGCACTATCAGCGAGGAGCATACCGTGGAATTTTCCGTCCGCTGCAGACGCCCAAGTAAGTCCTCAACAAGTCAACGCACTCCATTGAGACACGGTTATATAGAACACCATTTGCACAACAAAGGCTATCACCACAAGCATAAGCAAGTTACACAACAACAAGCATAGGCAAGTTACACAACAACAAGCATAGGCAAGTTACACAACAACAAGCATAGGCAAGTTACACAACAACAAGCATAGGCAAGTTACACAACTCAAGCTACTTTCATTTTATGCCAAAGTCCGGGTTTTTAACCTTACAGTACTACGTACGTTAAATTCCTTTTTAAAGATCCATTCCCTTTTATAAAAGTCACCCGATACCCGTAGTATAAAAATAGAGTGACTTATATCTTTTAAGTAAACCAAAACACTTCTCTTTTTAAAGTCAAGTTACCACATTAAAACCAATGATAAAACCTTTTCTTTTGTTTTCATAAAGTCGTTATAACCAACTTCCCATAAAGCTGTTATAACACTTTATGTTTTAAACCATTTTAAGACAACCCAATGCCTTTCTTTTCCCTAACGTTCCAGTTTGCCTAATTTCAATTACACAAGTCTCTTTTTAGAAAAGTTTCATAGTCCAATGTCTTAATCTCTTTTTTAAAACAATAGAGTAACACATGCCATAGGCGAGTAGGTTATTCTTGTTCATAATCAATTTTATTAAGCAGCCATGATCTAGAAAATGTAATATCATTTTGTCTCATCTTAGCTTCTATGCAGATGGAGGTTTCTACTAGTTTTAGTAATACTTAATTATTCAATACATTTTCCTTTATTAACGCCGTGGTTTGTCGATACACATTCGATTTCAAATCAAGAAACATTATTCCTTTCAAAAACCAAGTACTCATTACTCACGAATGAGGCTTCACACAAAATTCATATTAATTCATTCAAGTCATGTAACGACCCGTTGCGGGGCCCGTTACTGGTGCCTTACCCTGGGCACCCTAGTGATACAAACATCAGAGAAAATCAGCGGAACACAAAACAAGAGTCATTTAACAAGAGATAAATGAATAAACAGGCCAACCAACGCTTGCCTTCAAGATATACATAAAACCCGAGCAGTTTAATCCTTTTACAACCCCGCCACACAAGATTACTACACTTAAGATATACTGACGACTATGACGGACGGGGCCCGCCATACCACGAATGTACAAGAACCTACAACTCAGGAACACCTACTAAAAGATAAGCCTCGAGAAACGGAGCTTCAAATCTGTTGGCCGTGATCCATGGCGAGGAACCACGACCGATGTACCTCACTGCGGCGTGACGCGGCCCAAGGAGGTCGATCTAACAGTACAGTATGTGGCATGCAATCAGAAATGAAATCATACTAGTCTATATAAAGCAGAGACATGTATGATAACCAAACTACGATTCACAACATAAAACGATCATCACTCCAATATAACTATGGGTCTCACGCCCACAACATCAATCGAGTTCGCATTATGGCGCGTGCCCTAATCGCGACGGTGTAGACATGTCCATGATGCAACAATAATACCAATGTCCCATGGCCACATGCCCGACTTGCGCCGGTGTAGACATGTCCATGTGACCTCAACAACAAGACAGCAATCCAAATGGAAGCATACCCGTGCGCTACGCATCGTGTCAGTATGTCCAAAGCGATTAACAACAATAATACTATCAACAGGAACGTACCCGTGGAATTTCTCCGTCACTGCCGGCACGTCCAAGTAAGTTCTCAACTACCAACCGACTCTATCGAGAGAGCAGCGGTAATACGAAACACAACGATTGTACAATAAAGGCTATCATCACAAGCATAGGCAAGTTTCACAACAACAAGCATAGCAAGTTTCACCTGACTCAAAGTACTTTCATTATATGCCAAAGTCCGGTTTTTAACCCCAAAGTACTACATACGTTAAGTTCTTTTTAAAAGAGATCCATTACTTTTATAAAAGTCACCCGATACGTAGTATTAGAATGACCAACCCACCTTCCTTTTCAAAATCAAGTAACAACATTCTTTTCCTAAGTTCGGTTTGCCTAGTTTCAATTACTCAAGCTTCTCATTTTCAAATGGTTTCATAGTTCCCAAACTTAATCACTTGATTCCTTTTGAGCAATTGAGTAACATATGTCATATATGTGAGTAGTTTATTCTTGTTTATAACGATCTTATTACAAAGACCATGATCTAGAAAATGTAATATCATTTTGTCTTATCTTAGCTTATGCAGATGGAGGTTTCTCTTGGTTTTAATACAACACATCATTATTCAATACATTTTCCTTTATTAACGCTGCGGTGGTCCATCGATACACATTCGATTCGAAATCGGTAAAACATTATCCCTTTAAAACCAAGTACTCATTACTCACGAATGAGGTTTCACACAAACATCCACATTAAAACAAATAAGTTAAGTCTCTTATCTTATAAGATCAAGTCTCTTAACTTCTAACATCAAGAAACCATTTTCACTTACATAAGGTCGTTATAACTAACTTCCCATAAAGCTATTATAACACCACATGTTTTAAATCAACCAAATCACTTAGCACGTATGCGTCACCGTACTACATAGTTCACAACAATCATGCTAGAAAAGATAGGAAGAGGTTCACATACCTCGCGACGATTTATCGACAATAAGCAAAATGCTCCAAGTACTACAACGCGCTAGCCCTTTCCACTCGCCGAGTAGAATACGCTACTCTTAGTACTTTCACCTATAAAGGTCACAAACGCGTCTATTAACCCCAAAACACAAGTTTTCTATCTTTAAAGAAAATTCGTGACCTCCCCACAAACAGAAATCTCCTCCTCTATCGAGGCCACTGCTTGACGGGGTTTACGCCTACCGGACGTGTACAATTCTACACAAGTCTCTTGCTGATCACAACTATGTAAATCTGATTCGATTCATTCTTTATTCTTCAGCTTAAGTCAAAAGACATTGCGAATACTAAGTAGTTCTATATATAGTATACTTGACTATATATGCTAACAAACATGTAATTTCCAATTACAATAGAGGACAAGATAATTACCTCGATAAGCCCAAAATTATCCAAGTTATAATGTCGATCCTGAGCAAGGTTTAGCTCACCCAGTGCGCTCCAAACCACTCCAAACAACCCTTAGAAGTTCTAACCAACTTCTACTCAAATACTTGACCAACTATGAAGATTTCCTTGGGTTTCGGTTTGAGACTAAAAAGGACAAAAGGTAGTATTTAGGACTCTACGTAAAGAGGTATCTTTGGAATACTACAAGGTACAAGGCTAAGGTATTTTGGGCATTATAACAATACTAGGAGTATTTCTATACCACAACAAGGGGTATTATACGAAAACAACTAGGCTAGGGGTACCTACTGCCAAGCCTCACTCGAAGGGGGCCTCTCGGCCAAAGCTCACAAGGGGAGGGCTTTGGACGATTTCAACTCACTGAGGAGAGATTTCAAGACTTGGAAAATGATTTTGGATGAAGAAAGTTCATCAACTAAGGGGTATTTATAGCAAACCAAAGGCAACCAACGGCCAAGATCTAGCCAAGTGCAAGGCAAGTGTAAGGCAAGATCAAGCCAAGTGCACCTAGCCCCTACTCCTTAAAACCCTCACAAATATCTACACAAATATCTAGCACCAAGCCCTCAGTTCGGCCAAGTGCGCCCCACTGTCTCCATTGTGAGGTGACACACGCCACCCTCCGTTGGTCCAAAATGTTTCGCCTCTCGGAAAAATCCGCAAAATACAAAACGACATAGCCGAATTTTCCTTCGCAAGTTACGAAAACGCTTCGTCGAACGACTCTAAGGGTGTTGTGCACAAATGTTATTTCGGCCAAGGGTGCCACGTGGGGTGACACGTGTCGCCCCGATTCGCCGAATATTTCGTCTTGAAAATATCCAAAATACCGGAAAACTCAAAAACAAAGCGGGCCCACAAACGTAAATTTCTCCGTGGGCCCACGTGACCATTCCAAAATAAAATCTCAAAATTCTAATATAATCTATGAAGTCCAAATACCAAATCAGGAATCCAATTCCCATTAACGAACCTTTTCTTCACAAATAACGGAAACTTTTCCGTGAAAACTCACATCTTTCTTTCTTTCCAATCTTTCTGCAGATTCTCGTACGTACGTCCTCGCATACATACTCTGGAAATACGAGGTATAACATTCTCCTCGCCGAAACATTCGTCCGAATGTTCCTTCACAAGACGGATATCGATGAAGCTCTTCTAACAAATTGCAGCCGCGGCAGTCACGAAATAACACACGTTATCTTCCTTCCTTACTCGTCGTGCCCTTCTCGAACGCTTGAACTCTCCCATTACGCACCATACTTCAGTCATTACTTCGTTCGAAAATCTCTGAGTCACTACCTCCAAACTTGGTCATCTTACTAACCTCAAACTTCCTTAAGGCCATTCCGGCCTTTACGAACCGCTCGTCGAACGCGTCCACGAACTCATACGATGATCATACAAACTTGGGCCTAGCACCCTCGTGACCCTACCACCGCGGGACCACCGAACTGACCCACCCCAAACTGGTTACTGGTTGACATGCAAATGGTCCTCAACCCGACCCCAATCGCGCGAACTCTTGTTCCCGATCCTAACAATCTTACTAATTCACATCATGAAAGCTACCACTTCCATCTCACACTACCCATGGACTTACCACACAAATAAATCCCGTATGCTACTCACCCATAAAGGTCAAACATAAAACGAATCTTTTACTCAAGACGACCTTACCTCTAAGGTCTCGATCGTGAAATAGTCTAAGGTTCACACTTACCATGCCTCCATACGTATCCTTCCAACTAACCATGCATTCTAACTCACACATATCACAATGCTATCCGTACATAGCACACAATAATGAGATCATCATAACAAGCATACCAAAACTCTAGAGGTTAAGGATATACCGGCTACCGCTCTCTAATCATAGGCACGCCTGCGCAGGCGTAGTAGAAGGTGATGAACCAGCCACGATCCTGAAGGTGAGTCGTAACATCCGCTACCCTTGGTGGACAGTTCCGCAAAATGGCCCTGTTGGCGCATGCAAAACAAACTCCCAATCTAGCACGACACTCTCCAAAATGGAGTCTACCACAATGGTCACAACGAGGTAGGGTGGCTTGGTGGTTAACACCCGCTCTGCCGAAAATCTGAACCCTTCGAGCCACGACTGCTCACGAAGACGGTGGAGGACCACTGCAGACGGTGGGGGTATATAACTAGCTTTCTTCGGCGAGGCGCCTCGAAAGCCACCAAAGGACCTGCCGTCTGGCCTCTTCTGCGATCCAGTCATTCCGCCGACCCTCCGTGCCTCACATCCTAGCACGAGCTGCATGCGGGCAATGTCCATGCGGTGAAGAGAAACACCCGCAAGACTTCACCATATAATCATCTAGCCGGTGACGTAGCGATGCACCTATCCTCCATATCTGCAACTAGCGAGGGACATATCGAGCGAAGAATCGAACTCGACATTGTACTCACGACGGTCGCCTCTCTGTCTCGGTAATAAAAATCACCGGCGTGCCCTCTCATCTGCGGAGGCAAGAAGTGCGTGAGAAAGCCCGAAAACTCATCCCATTCTGCTGAGGTGCATGCTCTCCCGAAAGCTCCATGAATCAAACCAATCGATCGCGGTATCACGCGGCCGATGCGAACAAAGGTCACAGACTCGGTTTACGAAGCCTTGATCACCGCGTGATCCGTGTATCGCCGGATGAACTCGCGGATCATCCTCGTGCCTCGACCGTAAAACTCGGGCTACAACTCGTAAAGTCCGTAGCCTCAAACTATCGCTCGGGGTGAACGGCTGGTGCTCTTCGAACTGAACTGCTGCGTCCGGCCTATCCTCATATTCGCCACGACCACGGCGGCCAAGAATCGCCATCTCGCGTAACCCATCTCCTCCTGCGCCCGGTGTGGATCGAGGCTCAGTATGCGGTCTCAGCAGCCATTCTTTGCGGCTCTAACCTCTCTTTGGCCGGGCGGCGTCCAAACCGCCGTCAAGCACAACTCGTGCATGCGGGCTGCGCCCTCGTACTCCTCAGATCTCACTAGCGGCACCCTCGGCTGCCTTGCCCTCGGGCTCTGGGTTGCCTTGCGCGGAGGCATAATCGTAAAACGAGATACGTCGGAGGGTCCAACTTACAACACGGCTAAGGCACGATCTCGTAATGAGAAGAATGGAAACGATCCTAAATGTCCTGCAGCCTCACGATTATAGATGTGGTGCACAACACATCGATAATCAAGACTCTACTAGACACGGTGCGTAGACACTTTCCGAGGATTAATCGCTCGATACCACTTTTGTAACGACCGTTCGGGGCATCTTCGTGCCTTACCACGCACCCTAGTGATACAAACATCGGAGAAAATCAGCGAACACAAAACAAGAGTCATTTAACAAGAGATAAATGAATAAGCAAGCCAACAAAGCGATTGCCTTCGGTATATACATAAAACACAGCAGTTTAATCCTTTTACAACCCCCCACAACAAAGATTACATGCACTTAAGATATATTAATGACTATGACGGACAGGGCCCCGCCATACCCCGAATGTACAAGAACTCTGACTCGTGGAACACTACTAAAAGATAAGCCTCGGAGAAACGGAGCTTCAAATGCCTGAATTGTGATCCTATGAGCGAGGAACCACGGCCGATGTACCTCTACTGCGGCGTGACGCGGCCGAAGGAGGTCGATCTGGCAGTACCAAGTATGTGAAGCATGCAATCAGTAAATGAAATCATACTAGTCTATATAAAGCGGGAGACATGTATGATAACCAAACTACAATTCACAACATAAAGCGATCATCACTCCAATATAACTATGGGTCTCACGCCCACAACATCAATCGAGTTCGCATTATGGCGCGTACCGGAATCGTGCATCGGTGAAGACATGTCCATGATGCAACAATAAAACCAATGACCCATGGCCAAATGCCCCCGGAATACTCCATCGGTGTAGAAATGTCCATCTGACCACAACAACAAGACAAAGAATCCAAATGGAAGCATACCCGCGCTACGCGTAATGTCGATGTCCAAAGGGAAAAATAAGACAACATTCCAAATGGACGATACGTGCGCTACGCGTCGTGTCGGTATGTCAAAGGAAAAATAAGACAACATTCCAAATGGACGATACCCGTGCGCTACGCGTCGTGTCGGTATGTCCAAGGGAAAAATAAGACAACATTCCAAATGGACGATACCCGCAGCGCTACGATCGTGTCGGTATGTCCAAAGGGAAATCACTGGCGATAATCAAAATGGAAACATACCCGCGCTACGCGTCGTGTCGAGATATCCAAAGCGATTAACCACAAGACCTTAACCAAAATGGAAGCATACCCGTGCGCTACGCATCGTGTCAGTATGTCCAAAGCGATTAACAACAATAATACTATCAACAGGAACGTACCCATGGAATTTCTCCGTCACTGCCGGCACGTCCAAGTAAGTTCTCAACTACCAACCGACTCTATCGAGACGCGGTAATACGTAAACACAACGATTGTACAATAAAGGCTATCATCACAAGCATAGGCAAGTTTCACAACAACAAGCATGGCAAGTTTCACACAACTCAAAGTACTTTCATTATATGCCAAAGTCGGGTTTTAACCCCAAAGTACTACATACGTTAAGTTCTTTTAAAAGAGATCCATTACTTTTATAAAAGTCACCCGATACCGTAGTATTAGAATGACCAACCACATTCCTTTTCAAAATCAAGTAACAACATTCTTTTCCTAAGTTCCGGTTGCCTAGTTTCAATTACTCAAGCTTCTCATTTTCAAATGGTTTCATAGTTCCCAAACTTAATCACTTGATTCCTTTTTAGAGCAATTGAGTAATATATGTCATATATGTGAGTAGTTTATTCTTGTTTATAACGATCTTATTACAAAGACCATGATCTAGAAAATGTAATATCATTTTGTCTTATCTTAGCTTATGCAGATGGAGGTTTCTCTTGGTTTTAATACAATACATCATTATTCAATACATTTTCCTTTATTAACGCTGCGTTGGTCCTGTCGATACACATTCGATTCGAGAAATCAGTAAAACATTATTCCTTTAAAACCAAGTACTCATGAATGAGGTTTCACACAAACATCCACATTAAAACAAATAAGTTAAGTCTCTTATCTTATAAGATCAAGTCTCTTAACTTCTAACATCAGTAAACCATTTTCACTTACATAAGGTCGTTATAACTAACTTCCCATAAAGCTATTATAACACCCTATGTTTTAAATCAACCAAATCACTTAGCACGTATGCGTCTACCGTACTACATAGTTCACAACAATCATGCTAGAAAAGATATGAAGAGGTTCACATACCTCGCGACGATTTATCGACAATAAGCAAAATGCTCCAAGTACTACAACCTTGCTAGCCCTTTCCACTCCTCGAGTAGAATACGCTACTCTTAGTACTTTCACCTATAAAGGTCACAAACGTCTATTAACCCCAAAACACAAGTTTTCTATCTTCTAAAGAAAATTCGGCGAGACTCCCATGGCAGCGTAAATCTCCTCCTCTATCGAGGCGCTACCAAGCCAACCAGGGGTTTACGCCTACCGGACGTGTACAATTCTACAAGTCTACTGCAATCTGATCTATGTAAATACATTGATTCGATTCTTTATTCTTCAGCTTAAGTCAAAAGACATTGCGAATACTAAGTAGTTCTATATATAGTATACTTCAACTATATATGCTAACAAACATGTAATTTCCAATTACAATAGAGGACAAGATAATTACCTCGATAAGCCCAAAATTATCCAAGTTATAATGTCGATCCTGAGCAAGGTTTAGCTCACTCAGTGCGCTCAAACCACTCCAAACAACCCAGAAGTTCTAACTAACTTCTACTCAAATACTTCAACCAACTATGAAGATTTCCTTAGGGTTTCGGTTTGAGACTAAAAAGGACAAAAGGTAGTATTCCTGACTCTACGTAAGAGGTATCTTTGGAATACTACAAGGTACAAGGCTAAGGTATTTTGGGCATTATAACAATACTAGGAGTATTTCTATACCACAACAAGGGTATTATACGAAAACAACTAGGCTAGGGGTACCCACGGCAAGCCTCACTCAAAGGGGGCCTCTCGCCAAAGCTCCATGAGGAGGGCTTTGGACGATTTCAACTCACATGAGAGAGATTTCAAGACTTGGAAAATGATTTTTGGATGAAGAAAGTTCATCAACTAAGGGTATTTATAGCAAACCCAAAGGCCAACCAATGGCAAGATCTAGCCAAGTGCAAGGCAAGTGTAAGGCCAAGATCAAGCCAAGTGCACCTAGCCCCTACTCCTAAAACCCTGCAAATATCTACACAAATATCTAGCACCACAAGCCCTCCAATTCGGCCAAGTGTCGCCCACTTGTCTCCATTGTGAGGTGACACACGCCACCCTCGTTGGTCCAAAATGTTTCGCCTCTAAAAATCCGCAAAAATACAAAACGACATAGCCGAATTTTCCTTCGCAAGTTACTGAAAACGTTTCGTCGAAAACGACTCTAGCAAGGTGTTGTGCACAAATGTTATTTCGGCGAGGGTGCCACGTAGGGGTGACATGTGTCGCCCGATTCGCCAGAATATTTCGTCTTAGAAAATATCCAAAATCTGGAAAACTCAAAAACAAAGAGGGCCTACAAAACCGTAAATTTCTCCCGTGGGCCCCACGTGACCATTTTCAAAAATAAAATCTCAAAATTCTAATATAATCTATGAAGTCCAAATACCAAATCTGGGAATCCAATTCCCATTAACGAACCTTTTTCTTCACAAATAACCGGAAACTTTTCCGTCGAAAACTCACATCTTTCTTTCTTTCCAATCTTTCTGCCGTATTCTCGTACGTACGTCCTCGCATACATACTCTGGAAATACGGGGTATAACAAGTCAAGTCTCTTATCTTTTAAGATCAATGAACCTTTTCATTTTACCTTCCTTAAGACGTTATACCTAACTTCCCATAAGGCTAGTATAACTCTTATGTTTTCAAAACCAAGTATTACTCTTCTTTAAAAAAAAGGTTTCTTAATCTTTTAGAATACTTCAAGGTTCTTTTACATCAAGTCGGTTATAAGTCAAATCAGTTATCTTTTAAAAACCACAAAGCATTTCTCATTTACATAGAGTTGTTATAACCAACTTCCCATAAAGCCGTTATAACACTTTATGTTTAAAGACAATCAAATACATTTAACACATGTACGTCTACCGTACTACATAGTTATACACATATCATGCTAGAACAGATAGGAAGAGGTTCACATACCTCGCGACGATTATCGACTAATAGCAAAACGCTCCAAGTACCTCAAACCGTCGGCTGCACCTTAAGCCGAGTAGATCGCGCCACACGTAGTATATCAACCTATAGAGGCCACAAGGCGCCTATTAATATCTTTAGATCCCGACGTAGAATATTCTACAGAAAATTCGAAGACCTCCCCATGACAGCGTAAATCTCTCCTCTATCGAGGCTACGGCTTGACGGGGGTTTAAAACGAATAACCGGACGTGTACAACTCTACTCAGCAATACTACAAGTCTACTGTCTGATCCTATGTAATTCTGATTCGATTCTCTTCTTTAAATTCAGGCTTAAGTCGCAAGACATTGCCGTAAGTATTATTCAGGCTTAAGTCAAAAGACATTGCCGCACAATTATAATGTTCAGTTCTTATATATAGTATACTTCAACTATATATTCCTACAACATGCAATTTCCAATTACAATAGAAGGTCAAGAGTGTTTACCTCGATAAGCCCAAAATTATCCGAGTTTATATGTCGATCCTGAGCAAGGTTTAGCTCCTACTCCGTGCGCTCCAACCCGCTCCAAACAACCCTTAGAAGTTCTAACCAACTTCTACTCCATTACTTCAACTATCAATGAAGATTTCCTTAGGGTTTCGTTTAGTGGCTAAAGGAAGTATAATAGTATTTTCCGGGCTCTACGTATAGAGGTAACTTTGGAAGTACTATAAGGTATATGGGCTAGAGTATTTTGGGCATTATAACAATACTAGGAGAGTATTTCTATACCACAAAGGGGGGGTATTTATACGAGACAACAAGGCTAGGGGGAGGGTACCCCACGGCTAGACACCACAAAGGGGGGAAAGGGGGAGGCTCTCGGCTAGCTCACAGGGGAGGTTTCGCCAAGGTTGGGCCGAGAACCACAAGAACAAAGGGGGATTTCAAGACTTGGAACAATTTTGGATGAATAAGTTCATCAACTTAGAGGGGTATTTATAGGTTAAGTGAAAGCCAACCAATGGCCAAGATCTATCCAAGTGTAAGGCAAGTGTAAGGTCAAGATGAAGCCATGTGTTTGTGGGTCCCACTTGCTCATCAACTACACAAAAATATCCTACCTAACCCTTGACCACAAAATAGCACAAAAAACGTGCCAAAGAAAGCTCAACCAAACCGTCCACTTGGGTGACAAGTGTCACCCTCCCGTTGGTCCAAAATGTTTCGTCTCTCGGAAAAATCCGCAAAAATTATAAATGACATAGCCGGAATTTTCCCTACGAAAGCTGTGGAAACGTTTCGTCGAAAAACGACTCCTTTCGGTACTTGTGCACAAAATTTTCGAACTTAGCCTAACTTTAAGGCTCAAATTATAATACGTACGCGCTCACGTACATACTCTTGAAATACGGGGTATAACATTCTCCCCTCCTTAGAAACATTCGTCCCGAATGTTCCTTCTCAAGACGGATTATGATGAAGATCTTCTAACAAGTTGCCAACGCCACGCCTGGCCACGAACTAACACACGTTCTCTTCCTTCCTTACTCGTCGTGCCCTCCTCGAACACTTGAACCCTTCTAGTATACGCACCATACTTCAGTCATTGCTTCAGTTTTCAAAACCTTGGAGTCATCACTCCCAAACTTGGTCATCTTACTAGCCTCAATCTTCCTTAAGGCCATTCCCGGCCTTCACGATCCGCTTCTGGTCGAACATAACCACGAACTCATACGACGGTCATCTAAATTTGGGCCTAGCACCCTCGTGACCCTGCCACCTGGCGGGACCACCTCGATCTGACCCCACCTCAATCCGGGCTACGGGTTGACACGCAACACGTCCTCAACCCGAGCCTGCCACGCCCGACTCTCTCGACTCTCGATCCGAACAATCTTACCTATACAGTCATGAAAGCTACCACTTCCATTTACACCATCCAAGGAAATTCTTCCACAAATACACCACGCATACTTACACATTCGGACAAAGATCCCCGCAAAATCTTGTACTCAGATGGCCTTACATCTAAGGTCTCAACAGTAATATTCTAAGGTTCATCACTTTCTCACCCCGACTTACCCTTTTCTTCTTGACTGTGTTTCTAAATCACATTTTAGCACAAAGCTATCCGAACATAACACTAAACACATCATCAACATCAATACAATATAAGTCTCTGAGGTTAAGGATATACTGACAATAGGCGGTTCAAAGGACCGCTAAGCGGGAACTCCACCGCGACCTCTGGGGGCTGCCGGTGTCACGAACATCCCGCTGCCTATGGAAGGTGAAGAACCCGAATCGCTCTAGTAGTCCATGCTATCCTACCGGTGCTACCCACTGGTCGGACGATCTCTTGCCGGATGGCCTGCTGGCGCAAAAATAACAATCTCCCGAGTCGATCGACACTCTCCCTTATGAAGTTTTCCTGGCCACACTGAGACAAGGGCAACCTCATCCGCGAGCACTCGCTCCGAAAATCTGAAACACAGGAGCCCAGGCACGCTCTGAACATCTTGAAGGTCCCGAAGGCGTGGAGGACCACTCAGTCTTGGTGGAGCGCATCGCGGCTCTTCTTGAGGCGGTCCGCCTCGAAAGTCACCAAAGGACCTGCTGTTACGGCCTCTTCACGACCACAGTCATTCCGTCGATTTATCCGTTCCTCACATCCAAGTGCATACGCTGCGTGCGAGCAATGTCCATGCGGTGAAGAGCTACGAACAACTCTCGGCTAGGTGATCATCGAGCCACTGTAACAAATCGGTGCACTCGATCTTCCATACTAGCTACCAACGCGGGACGTCTGGGCGATGAGTCGAACTCTACATTGTACTCGAACCGTCGGCCGTTACTGCCGTAACACCAAAAATCTGCGCCGGGCCCTCTCATCTGCGAGGCAAGAAATGTGCAAGAAAGGCCTCGAGAACTCGTCCCATAAAGGCGGAAGTCATGCTCTCCCGGGACAGCTCCACGAATCAAACCGATCATTGCGGTATCACGCGGCCGATGCGAACCTAGGACCACCGACTCGGTCTCCGTGGCCTTGATCACTCTACGATCCGCTGGAATCGCTTGATGAACTCCTGCGGATCATCCTCGTGTCTCGACCCGTAAAACTCTGGCGGTTTACAACTCGGAAAATCCGTAGCCTCGAACTATCGATCTAGGGTGAACGGCTGGTGCTCTTTGGGCTGCTGCGTCCGGCTATCCTCAAGTCAGCCTGACCACGGCCATTAATCGGGCCACACTCGTGACTCATCTCCTCTGCTCGGTGCGGGATCGAGGCTCGAATCTTGTGGTCTGCTCTGCCGTTGCTACTCGCGGCTCCGCCTGCGCCTTGCCGCCACGGGCGGGTTGCACGCGGAGGCATAATCGGTAAGCGAAGTATGTCGGAGGGTCCAATCTTATCACCACGGCTCTAAGGCACGATCTCGGAATGAGAAGAATGAAACCAACCCTAAATGTCCTGCAACCTCACGATTATAGATGTGGTGCATGACAACCGATAATCAAGACTACTAGACACGGTGCAGTAGACACTTTCCGAGGACTAATCGCTCGATACCACTTTGTCACGACCGAATCGGGCGTGGTCGTGCCTTACCGGGCACCTGGTGATACAATCATCGAGAAAATCAGAGGAATATAAAAGATGAACATGAAATGAGAGATATTATAAATAAGCAGGCCAGCTAAAGCGATTTGCCTTTCAACATATATATATAAAGACATTTGAGCGATTCTGATCCTTACAACTCGCCACACTTGTGGCATTACTCTGGACCTCTAAGATTTATACAACAACTACGACGGGGCGGGGCCGCCATACCACTGAGCGTACAAGAACTTACGGACTCGGTGGTAACATACCAAAGATAAGCCTCGACGGAACGGAGCTTCCCAAAGCTGAAATGAGATCCTAAACGGGGATCGATCGGCCGTGATGTACACTGCGGCGTGACGCGGCCCGAAGGAGGTCGATAACAGTACCAGTATGTGAAATCAGTAAATCAGTAAATGAAATCATAATAGTCTATAAAAGCGGAGACATGTATGATGACCAAACTACGATACATAACATATAACGATTCATCAAGTCGGGGACTCACGCCTCCAAATTATCACTCGTGCGTGGAATTTCTTCCTCACTGCCGTGATTTATGATATAACAATACCAAGGAGTATCATGAACACGAGTCCACCTGTGTCATAAAAACCGTCTGGAGACAAGTACAACTACGGATCCGGCCGTACCCGATAATACAATGCAACCACAAACACGAAGGCGACACGGGGCAAGTGCGAGAGCCGACTACGGATACCAAGGCGGTCACGTGGTGGCCGGGGCAATCACGGTGACCACCGGTACAGGCGTATCCACGAGACCGTCACTACTGGCTGAGCAGGACAAGTCACGAGGGCTAACTACAGTACGAGGCGAATCAGCCACGAGGCGGGGCAAATCTGGCCGACCACCGGTACCAGCGAACAGTAAGAAACCTCATGGAGAGCTAGTCCATGGAATAGCACTATCAGCGAGGAAGCATGCGGTGGAATTTTCCGTCACTGCCGACGCGTCAAGTAAGTCCTCAACAAGTCAACCGGCACTCCATTGAGAGACGCGGTTATATAGAACACCATTTGCACAACAAAGGCTATCACCACAAGCATAAGCAAGTTACACAACAACAAGCATAGGCAAGTTACACAACAACAAGCATAGGCAAGTTACACAACAACAAGCATAGGCAAGTTACACAACTCAAGCTACTTTCATTTTATGCCAAAGTCCGGGTTTTTAACCTTACAGTACTACGTACGTTAAATTCCTTTTTAAAGATCCATTCCCTTTTATAAAAGTCACCCGATACCCGTAGTATAAACATAGAGTGACTTATATCTTTTAAGTAAACCAAAACACTTCTCTTTTTAAAGTCAAGTTACCACATTAAAACCAATGATAAAACCTTTTCTTTTGTTTTTATAAAGTCGTTATAACCAACTTCCCATAAAGCTGTTATAACACTTTATGTTTTAAACCATTTTAAGACAACCCAATGCCTTTCTTTTCCCTAACGTTCCAGTTTGCCTAATTTCAATTACACAAGTCTCTTTTTAGAAAAGTTTCATAGTCCAATGTCTTAATCTCTTTTTTAAAACAATAGAGTAACACATGCCATAGGCGAGTAGGTTATTCTTGTTCATAATCAATTTTATTAAGCGACCGTGATCTAGAAAATGTAATATCATTTTGTCTCATCTTAGCTTCATGCGGATGGAGGTTTACTAGTTTTAGTAATACTTAATTATTCAATACATTTTCCTTTATTAACGCTGCAGGTGGTTTGTCGATACATTCGATTTCAAATCGATTAAACATTATTCCTTTCAAAAACCAAGTACTCATTACTCACGAATGAGGCTTCACACAAAATTCATATTAATTCATTCAAGTCAAGTCTCTTATCTTTTAAGATCAATGAACCTTTTCATTTTACCTTCCTTAAGACGTTATACCTAACTTCCCATAAGGCTAGTATAACTCTTATGTTTTCAAAACCAAGTATTACTCTTCTTTAAAAAAAAGGTTTCTTAATCTTTTAGAATACTTCAAGGTTCTTTTACATCAAGTCGGTTATAAGTCAAATCAGTTATCTTTTAAAAACCACAAAGCATTTCTCATTTACATAGAGTTGTTATAACTGACTTCCCATAAAGACGTTATAACACTTTATGTTTAAAGACAATCAAATACATTTAACACGTATGCGTCTGGTACTACATAGTTATACACATATCATGCTAGAACAGATAGGAAGAGGTTCACATACCTCGCGACGATTATCGACTAATAGCAAAACGCTCAAGTACCTCAAACCGTCATTGCACCTTGCCGAGTAGATCGCGCCACACGTAGTATATCAACCTATAGAGCCACAAGGCGCTATTAATATCTTTAGATCCCGACGTAGAATATTCTACGAGAAAATTCGTGACCTCCCCCACACATGGCAGCGTAAATCTCTCTCTATCGGTGGCTGCCACCAAGCCAACCGGGGGTTTAACACGTCTAACCGGGCGTGTACAACTCTACTCACAGAATACTACACAAGTCTCAGTAATACGGTCTATGTAATTCTGATTCGATTCTCTTCTTTAAATTCGGGCTTAAGTCGCAAGACATTCTGTAAGTATTATCGAGCTTAAGTCAAAAGACATTGCGCAATTATAATGTTCAGTTCTTATATATAGTATACTTCAACTATATATTCCTACATGCAATTTCCAATTACAATAGAAGGTCAAGAGTGTTTACCTCGATAAGCCCAAAATTATCAGAGTTTATATGTCGATCACGAGCAAGGTTTAGCTCACTACTCATGCGCTCAACCCGCTCAAACAACCCAGAAGTTCTAACCAACTTCTACTCCATTACTTCAACTATCAATGAAGATTTCCTTAGGGTTTCGTTTAGTGGCTAAAGGAAGTATAATAGTATTTTCCGGGCTCTACGTATAGAGGTAACTTTGGAAGTACTATAAGGTATATGGGCTAGAGTATTTTGGGCATTATAACAATACTAGGAGAGTATTTCTATACCACAAAGGGGGGGTATTTATACGAGACAACTAGGCTAGGGGGGGTACCACGGCTAGACACCACAAAGGGGAAAGGGAGGCTCTCGGCTAGCTCACAAGGGGAGGGTTTCGCCAAGGGTTGGACGAGAACCACAAGAACAAAGGGGGGGGGGGATTTCAAGACTTGGAACAATTTTGGATGAATAAGTTCATCAACTTAGAGGGGTATTTATAGGTTAAGTGAAAGCCAACCAATGGCCAAGATCTATCCAAGTGTAAGGCAAGTGTAAGGTCAAGATGAAGCCATGTGTTTGTGGGTCCCACTTGCTCATCAACTACACAAAAATATCCTACCTAACCCTTGACCACAAAATAGCACAAAAAACGTGCCAAAGAAAGCTCAACCAAACGTCCACTTGGGTGACAAGTGTCACCCTCCCGTTGGTCCAAAATGTTTCGTCTCTCGGAAAAATCCGCAAAAATTATAAATGACATAGCCGGAATTTTCCCTACGAAAGCTGTGGAAACGTTTCGTCGAAAAACGACTCCTTTCGGTACTTGTGCACAAAATTTTTGAACTTAGCCTAACTTTAAGGCTCAAATTATAATCGTCTGGCGCTCGTACATACTCTTGAAATACGGGTATAACATAAGGCACGATGCGGGCCGGGCAGTCGTTACAAAAGTGGTATCGAGCGATTAATCCTCGGAAAGTGTCTACGCATCGTGTCTAGTAGAGTCTTGATTATCGATGTGTTGTGCACCACATCTATAATCGAGAGGCTGAGACATTTAGGATTGGTTTCCATTCTTCTCATTCCGAGATCGTGCCTTAGTTGTGTTGTAAGTTGGACCCTCGACGTATCTCGTTTTTACGATTATGCCTCGCGCAGAGCAACCGAGCCGAGAAGGCAAAGCGGCCGAGTGCTGCTAGTGAGATCTGAGAGAGTGCGAGCGCGAGCCGGACGATACACGAGCCTCGGTCCACGATGCAGGGGCGGAGGAAATGGGTTACAAGGAGATGGCCCGATTCTTTGGCGAGTCGTGGCAGATATGAGGATAAATTTGGATCTGGCGATTCCAGTTCGATGCACCGATGGTTCACCCGAGCGATAGTTTGAGGCTACGGTACTTTACGAGTTGTAGCGCCAGAGTTTTATGGGTCGAGGCACGAGGATGATCCGCAGGAGTTCATCCGGCGATTCTGACGGATCATGCGGGTGATCAAGGCTTGAGACCGAGTCTGTGACCTTTGGTTCGCATCGGTGCGTGATACCGCGATCGATTGGTTTGATTCATGGAGCTTTCGGGAGAGCATGCACCTCAGCAGTATGGGATGAGTTTTGGGGCTTTCTCACGCACTTCTTGCCTCCGCGGATGAGAGGAGCGCGGGTAAACAGATTTTGATGCTTAGACGAGGCGGGCGTGCGGTTGAGTACAATGTGAGTTCGACTCATTGGCGTGCGTCCAGCGTTGGTAGCTAGTATGGAGGATCGAGTGCACCGATATGTTACGAGGCTCGATGATTACATGTTAGAGGCATGTTCGAGTAGCCCCGGTAGGGCATGGACATTGCCGCATGCAGCTCATCTGTGCAGGATGTGAGGCACGGAGAGGTCGACGGAATGACGAATCAGCGAAGAGGGCGAACAACGAGGTCCTTTGGTGACTTTCGAGGCGGACCGCCTCAACAACATACTAGTTTTGTACCTCCGCCGGTCTGAGTGGTCCTCCATAACCTTGAGTATTCGGAGCGGTCGAGCTCGAGGTTGAGTTTCCGGGAAGTAAGGGTGTTGGCGGATCGGTCACCCTACCTCGGTGTGGTCGATGTGGTAGACGCATTTGGGAGTGTCGTGGTGCGGGGAGCTTGTTATTTTTGCGGCGGCGGGGCCATTTTGCGAGAACTGTCAGGCCAAGGTAGCACGGATGTTACGACTCACCTACCGGATCGATGGCTGGTTCATCGCCTACGATTATGCGCCTGCGGTGCCTATGATTAGAGTGGAGCGGTAGCTTCAGGTTTATCCTTAACCCTCTAGAGTTTTGGTATGCTTGTTATGATGGTCTCATTATTATGTGCTATGTACGAATAGCGTTGTGTTAATTATTGAGTTAGAAAACATGCTTAGTTGGGAGGATACGTATGGGGGCATGGTAAGTGTGAACCTTAGACTATGTCACGTCTGAGACCTTAGGTGTAAGGTCGTATTGAGTTAAAGATTTATTTTATGTTTGACCACTTATCGAGTAGTGGTATACGTGGGATTTATTTGTGTGATAAGTCCGTGGGTAGTGTGAGATGGAAGTGGTAGCTTTCATGATGTGAGTTAGTAAGATTGTTCCGGATCGGGGAACAAGAGTTTGGCGCGGTTGGGGGTCGGGTTGAGGACCATTTGCGGGTCAACCCGTAACCGGTTTGGGGTGGGTCGATTAGGTGGTCCCGGTGGTAGGGTCACGAGGATGCTAGGCCCAAGTTTGTATGATCATCGTATGAGTTCGTGGGCGCGTTCGACGAGTGGTTCGTAAAGGCCGGGAATGGCCTTAAGGAAGTTTGAGGTTAGTAAGATGACCAAGTTTGGAGGTAGTGACTCAGATTTTCGGAGCAGGTAATGGTCAAGTATGGTACGTCTTTGGGAGAGTTCGAGTGTTAGAAGGGTACAACGAGTAAGGAAGGAAGATAACGTGTGTTATTTCGTGGCGGTATGGCGTTGACAACTTGTTAGAGGAACTTCATCGTTATCCGACTTGAGAAGGAACATTCGGGACGAATGTTTCTAAGGAGGAGAATGTTATACCCGTAGTTGCGGGGTATGTATGTGAGGACGTGCGTGTAAGTCTGCAGAAATTTTGAAAAGAAAGAAAGATGTGAGTTTTTCGCGGAAAAGTTTCTGTTATTTGTGAAGAAAAAGGTTAGATTCTTGGGGTGGATTCCCAGTTTGGTATTGGACTTCATAGATTATATTAGAATTTTGAGATTTTATTTTGGAAATGGTCACGTGGGCCCACGGAGAAATTTCTGATTTTGTAGGGCCCACTTTGTTTTGAGATTTTGACCATTGTGGATATTTTTGGAAGACATTTTTGAGGGCAATAGGAGGGTGACACGTGTCACCCCGCCTAGGCTTGGCCGAATGACATTTGTGCACAACACCCGGTTAGAGTCGTTTTTCGACGAAACGTTTTTCGTAACTTGCGAGGGGAAAATTCCGGCGATGTCGTTTTGTATTTTTGCGGATTTTTCCGAGCGACGAAACAATTTGGACCAACGAGAGGGTGACACATGTCACCCCGAGTGACAGTAAAGTGAAGCTCAAGTGGGACGAATTCATGCCTTGTTTTGGCCTTGTTTTGTGCAATGTTTTGTGCAATGTTTTGTGGCTTGTTTTGTGGAGTAGGGTCTAGGGTGCACTTGGCTTGATCTTGGCCTTACACTTGCCTTGCACATGGCTTGATCTTGGCCATTGGTTGGCTTTTGGTTTTGCTATAAATACCCCCCTTATGTTGATGAACTCTTCATCCACAAATGAAACCTTCAAGCCTAAAATCCCTCCTCCTCTAGTGTTGAGTTCGTCCAACTCATCCCCCTCTTTTGAGAGTCTTGGCCGAGGCCTCCTCCCTCCCCTTTGTGGTGCCTTGGCAGTGGGGTACCCCACACTGCTAGTTGTTTCGTATAATACCCTTGTTGTGGTATAGAAATACTCCTAGTATTGTTATAATGCCCAAAATACCTTAGCCTTGTACCTTGTAGTATTCCAAAGATACCTCTATCGTAGAGCAGGAAATACTACCTTTTGTCCTTTTAGTCTCAAACCAAACCCTAAGGAAATCTTCATAGTTGGTTGAAGTATTTGAGTAGAAGTTAGTAGAACTTCTAAGGGTTGTTTGGAGTGGTTTGGAGCGCACGGAGTAGGAGCTAAACCTTGCTCAGGATCGACATTATAACTTGGATAATTATGGGCTTATCGAGGTAATTATCTTGTCCCTCTATTGTAATTGGAAATTACATGTTTGTTAGAATATATAGTTGAGGTATACTATATATAGAACTGAACATTATTGTGCGGCAATGTCTTTTGACTTAAGCCTGAAGAATAAAGAAGCCCAATCGTATTTACATAGAATTTGTGTGCGGTAGACTTGTTTAGTATTCTTTGTGTAAAAATTGTACACGTCAGGTTAGGCGTGTAAACCCTCCCAGTTGGCTTGGTAGTAGCCTCGATAGAGGAGGAGATTCTGTTGTTGCGGGGAGAGTCTTTGAATTTTACGTAGAAAGATAGAAACTTGTGTTTTGGGGTTAATAGACGTTTGTGACCTTTATAGGTGAAAGTACTAAGAGTAGCGTATTTTACTCGAGAGTGGAAAGGGCTAGCAAGGTTGTAGTACTTGGAGCATTTCGCTTATTGTCGATAAATCGTCGCGAGGTATGTGAACCTCTTCCTATCTTTTCTAGCATGATTGTTGTGAACTATGTAGTACGGTAGACGTCCATGTGCTAAGTGATTTGGTTGGTTTAAAACATAGGGTGTTATAATAGCTTTATGGGAAGTTAGTTATAACGACCTTATGTAGTGAAAATGGTTTCTTGATGTTAGAAGTTAAGAGACTTGATCTTATAAGATAAGAGACTTAGCTTATTTGTTTTAATGTGGATGTTTGTGTGAAACCTCATTCGTGAGTAATGAGTACTTGGTTTTAAAGGGATAATGTTTCTTGATTTGGAAATCGGAAGGTGTATCGGCAGGACCAACTGCGGCGTTAATAAAGGAAAATGTATTGAATAATGATGTATTTGTATTAAAACCGGTAGAAACCTCCATCCGCATGAAGCTAAGATGAGACAAAATGATATTACATTTTCTAGATCATGGTCTTTGTAATAAGATCGTTATAAACAAGAATAAACTACTCACATATATGACATATGTTACTCAATTGTTTTAAAGGAGATTAAGACTATGAGTTATGAAACCTTTCTAAAATAAGTGACTTGAGCATTTGAAAATGAGAAGCTTGAGTAATTGAAACTAGGCAAAGCGGAACTTAGGAAAAGAATGTTGTTACTTGATTTTGAAAAGGAATGTGGGTTGGTCATTCTAATACTACGGTATCGGGTGACTTTATAAAAGTAATGGATCTCTTTTAAAAGAACTTAACGTATGTAGTACTTTGGGGTTAAAAACCCGGACTTTGGCATAAAATGAAAGTACTTTGAGTTGTGTGAAACTTGCCTATGCTTGTTGTTGTGAAACTTGCCTATGCTTGTGATGATAGCCTTTGTTGTGCAAGTGTGGTATTTACGTATTCTGGCGTCTCGATAGAGGCGGTCGACTTGTTGAGAACTTACTTGGACGTGCTGGCAGTGATGGAGAATTCCACGGGTATGTTTCCATTTTGATTACTGTCTTGTTGTTGATGTCACATGGACATGTCTACACCGAGGTAGAATTCCGGGGGCATGCGGCCATGCGGTCGGGTTGATTACCCGATATATTGTTATTGTGGTTACATGGACATGTCTACACCGAGGTAGAATTCCGGGGGCATGTGGCCATGCGGCAGGGTTGATCACCCAGTATATTATTGTTGATGTCACGTGGGCGATGTCTACAGGTAGAATTCCGGGGGCATGTGGCCATGGGGCATTGATATTATTGTTGCATCATGGACATGTCTACACCGATGCAGAATTCCGGGGGCATGCGGCCATGATGCGAACATGATTGATGTTGTGGGCGTGAGACCCATAGTTATATTTGAGTGATGACTTGAGGGCGTGAGTCCCTTACTGGACATGACTGCTTTTATGTTGTGAACTGTAGTTTGGTTATCATACATGTCTGCTGCTTTATATAGACTAGTATGATTTCATTCTGATATTTTTACGATTTCACATACTTGGTACTGTTGTCTTGACCTCGCCCGGGGCTGCGTTCATGCCGCAGGTAGAGGTACATCGGTCGTGGATCCTCGCTCTTAGGATCTCATTTCAGCGTTTTGGGAAGCTCCGTTTCTCCGGAGGCTTATCTTTCGGTATGTGTTCCCTGAGTTGTAGGTTCTTGTACATTCAGGGGTATGGCGGGGCCCTGTCCCGTCATAGTTGTTGTAAATCTTAGAGTGCAGAGTAATCTTGTTGTGGCGGGGTTGTAAAAAGGATTAAGCATTCGTTTTGAAAGAGTTGTATTTATTTATGTTATTGGAAGGTAACCGTTGGGTTGGCCTGTTTTATCTTCATATATCTTGTTTCTTGTTAAAGTTTTATTTTCCGCTGGTTTTCTCTGATGATTGTATCACTAGGGTGCCCGGGATAAGGCACCAGTAACGGGCCCCGGAACGGGTCGTTACAAAAATGCTCCAAAGTACTATAACCTTGCTAACTTTTCCACTCTTCAAGTAGAATACGCTACTCGTAGCACTTCAACCTATAATGGTCATAATACGTCTATTAACTTCTTACTTCAAACGTAGAATATTCTAAGTGCAAAGTCACTAAATTCTACGGAAAATCGGACAGCACTTCCTTTGTTTCTACATACTTTTCCACCTTTTTCAAGGCCCGAATTCAATAACCAAACATGCCACATTTAAGGCTCATCAATGTAGTTAACAATAGGGGATTACACGCCTAATAGGACGTGTAAAATTCCGCCCCACAATTAGTATCAAACTAGTCCATAATACAATGCCATTTGGCCAAAGGTGTAACAACATATCTACCTTTCCAATTCCTTTTCAATTCAAGGTGTTTAGTATAACATGTTATAAAGCCGCAATCGATTATAACAACTATAACCATCAAGTAGATAACATGCGACGATTCTAATTATCGACCAAATTGTATTTCAATTTCAAAGGGCTCACAATGCCATTTCGGCTATAGGCTTCCACAATCCATATCACTTATCAAACCTGAATACATATACCTCATGCTAGTAAAAATGTAAGGCTACAACAATATGTAATCTTATAACACTAAGAGAACAAGATTGTTACCTTAACGAGCCTTAATCCAACTTAAAGATCCGAAGTCGCTCCCTAGCAACTTAGAGACTCTCCTTGACACTATAATCCGCCACTTGAAGCCCTTAGAAGATCCCCAACAACTTTCCTTTAACTTCCAAACCAAACCTAGGAAAGTAACTAGGTTTTCACCTTGCGACTAATACGAAAACGCCATTTTTTTGGGATCTTTCTATTGTGATACCCTTAAAATATCCTTATGAACCTTGGTTTAAAGTGTGGAGCTTATTGAACAACAAACTAATTTTTTTTTCTTTTGGAAGCCTTGAACCCGAGAGCACTCTTCAAGAGTTCATCCAATTTCTTGAAAATTTAGCTAAGTGTGGGAGCTTATCTTGCTACTAGTAAGCTTATATAACCAAATGGAGGGTCAAGATTAGAACAAATGGGTGGTTGGATGCAAAAATCTAGCCAAGTGGCCCTTTTGACTTAGTCAATATTATCAAGCTCTACTTGCAAGACTTAGTAATCTTCACATAGGTTAAATGACCATCTAACCCATGTCCAATTCGTCCAAGGCCAACTTAAGGGGGTGACACGTGTCGCCCTCCCACTCGTTGCAATATTTCATTTTCCGATAATTCCATAATTCCGATAATTTTTTACTAGTCTCCAATCTTAACATTTTTTAATTCTTACGTACGTTCTTATAAACATGTCCTGAATAACGGGGTGTAACATTCTACCCCCCTTAGAAACATTCGTCCTCGAATGTTCTTTCGGAGCTCAATCTATCATTTCTCGGCATAGTCTCATAAAACTACACTTAATGAAACCTAATTATGCCACATATGACCCTAATACCTTGCACACACATATCCATCCATCATAAGCCCAAAAAGGATTATCTTTTCGTACTTCCAAGTTACTCTAGCATACATACATAGTCTCAATATTATCCGTTCGTGACACTTAAACTTACAACAACCTTATCATGCATACAAGTCTCTAAAGGGGTCAAAGATATACCTGAAATCATATAGGCGGTTCAAAGGACCGCTAAAACTGGGAACTTCCACCACGACCTCTGTCACGGCCTGCCGGTGCATAAACATCCTGCCTAGCTATTGAAGGCGAAGAACATGGCCCGATCGATGGCGTGTTATCCCACCAGTGCCTCCTCTGGTCGGATAGTCTCTCACCAAATGGCCCTGCTGGCCGCAAGTATAACAAGCTGTCAAAGTAGTACGACACTCCCCAAAGTGGAATCTACCACAGCGACCACACCGGGGCAAAGGTGGCTTCCCCTGGCTACTATCCTCGGACATTTGTGAACCTGCAGCCCTGACCTGTTCCCGAATATCCCCGGCGACCAAACCTCCGGCCAGAAGACCGGGAAGGAGCACTCTGTGTCGGCTGAAATGTAGACCTAGCCTGCTGTTGAGGCTGTCCGCCTCGAAAGTTACCCTGGAACCCTGCCGTCACCGCCTCTTGGTGGATTTGCGTCTGGCTAGTCCTCTCTTTCTCTGTCCTCGATCCCTTGTGCATAAGCCTGCATCCTGGCAATATCCATACCTAGCTGAAGGGCCACTCCCAGGCATGCAATAATCATATAATGGTCTAGCCCCATCATATAACGGTGAACTCTGTCCGCCATATCAGCCACAATAGTGTGCACATACCTGGCCAACGAGTCAAACTCCAGGTTGTACTCCCTGATAGTCCTCCCATTCTGCCTCAATGACAAGAACCTATCAACACGGGCTCTCCTCATTTCAGGAGGCAAAAAGTGATCAAGAAAGGCCTCTGTGAACTCATCCCAAACTGCTGGAAGAGCACCCACACCCCTCGACAGCTCCCAAGACTCAAACCAGTTCAACGCAATATCGCGTAACCGGTAAGAAGCTAACACAACTGACTCTATCTCCGAGGCCCTAAGCACCTGCATAGTCTGTTGTATCTGCCAAACGAACTCCTGAGGGTCATCCTCAGATCTCGAACCATAGAACTAGGGTGGATTACAACCCAGAAAATCCCGAATACTCAAACTGTCGGCTCTAGGGTTAGCTACTTGCTCCTGTCGGCGCTGCCCTACCACTATGCTAGTCAATAACCTGATCTGCTCTCCATAATCTCTAAACTCTGCCCCTGGCTGCGGAGCTGGAGGCTCGGGTATTGGAACCTCTGGAGCTGCGGCTGTTCTCGGCTCCTCTAACACTGTCGCTTATGGCCCAACTCGCCGTCGAGCCTGACCTCGTGCATAATGGGCTCGAGTCTTGGTAACCCTCTGTGGACCACTAGCGACTCACTGCCTTGCCTCTGGGCCACAGTCGCCTTCCGTGGAGGCATAACTGATACATAAGAATAGGTCAGAGAGGATTCAACCTACTATTCTGACTCTCTTGCGATCTTAGAGAGAAGAATGAAACCAATCCTAAATGTCCTGCAGCCTCCTGATTATAGATGTGGTGCACAACACACCGATAATCAATACTCTACTAGACACGGTCTATAGACACTTTCCGAGGACTAACTGCTCTGATACCACTTTTGTCACGGCCCGACTCCAGACCCGCGACTGGTGCCCTACCTGGGCACCCTTACAGGTATACATCAGAGATAATCAGCGGAACATATATGAAACTTATAAAATAAATCAACAGATTAGCCAATGAGGCTACCTCCCTGGATATATAAAAACATAACCGAAGCAGTTGCCTCCTTTCCTTTACCAACTGACCCACAATATATGACTATAGACCTCTAAGAGTTTTAACATAACAACTGTGGCGGGACAGGGTCCCGCCATACCCCTGAATATACATGAATCTACAACCTCAGGGGAAACCGTACCAAAAGATAAGCCTCCGGAGTAAATGGAGCTTTCCAAGAACTGAACCGTGATCCAAAGTGTGTGGATCAACAAGCTATGTACCTCAACCTGCGGCATGAACGCAGCCCCCCAAAGGAGGTCAGTACAAAATATGTACCAAGTATGTGAAACTGAAAATACTGTAATGAAATCATAACAGTCTATATAAAGCTGGAGACATGTATGATAACCAAAATGACAGTACACTGTGCCTTGCCAAAGTGGAAGTAATGAAAGTCAGTTTTTTACCTTTTAAGACTATTTCAACACATGAACAATAGTCACACAGGGCTACCGACACAAGCCCTCAAATATCATCACATAGTCCAGTACGGGTCTCAATCCCACAAATATCAAAGCGTGCTCGTGGAATCCCCCATCACAGCCGACAGCTATAAGTGAAGAATATAACTATGTGACGCGCCCGTGGCATCCTACCTCAATGTCGGCGTACACACCTACTATACATAAATATATCTATACCCCTGCCCGTGGAATCCCCCATCACTGCCGACGGTCGTAAGTGTAACATATAACCATGTGACGCGCCCGTGGCATCCTACCTCACTGTCGGCGTACACATATACAACACACACACACACACATATATATATATATATATATATATCTCAAGCCCATGGAATCCCTCATCTCGGGTACATGACTTCATGGAGAGCTAATCCATGGGGTAATAATCGTATATAACATGCCCGTGGAATCCCTCATCTCGGGTACATGTCTTCATGGGGAGCTATTCCATGGAGTAATAGTCGTACATAACATGGTCGCATGCCCCGGAATCCCTCATCGTATAAGCATGGCCATGGGTAATAAAACAAATCCGGGAATCTAACCCGCCTCCTGGTCGCATGCCCCGGAATCCCTCATCGTATAAGCATGTCCAAAGAGTAATAAAGACAATCCGGGAATCTAACCCGCATCCTTGTCACATGCCCCGGAATCCCACATCGTATAAGCATGTCCAAGGATCAATCACAATGGAAGCATACCCGTGGAAGCCTCCGTCACTGTCGGTACGTCCAAGTAGATTCACAACAAGACAGCCGGCCCTCCAACTGAGAGTCACGGCAGCGTAAACATATAATACTTGCACTCAAGGCTATCACAAGCAAGCATAGGCAAGTTCATAAAATCTTTAGACTTTCATTTTATATACTCAAGGCACTTTTCGTTTCACATAAAAATCCGGGAATTTAACCCAAAGTACTACGTACTTCTTTTCCTTTAAAAAATAACTCTTGTTCATATAAACTTCCAAGATACTAATAACCGTAGTATCAAGTCATATCTACTTTTCAAGACAAGTCACAATACCTTTTAGAAATACATTTATAGGCTTCTAAATCAAGCGACTTCTTTCTTTTGAAACCTTAAGAAATTGATGCCTTCAAATCAATTTGCCTTTCATAATTTCAAGTCATTTATCATTACTTACATTACTTAGAGTAAACCACTCTTATAACTTTCTATAAAGCTATTATAACCAACTTCCCATAAAGTCGTTATACTAACTTTATACTTTAGGCAAATACATTCTTTTTATAACCAAGAGACTTATACTTTCGAAAACCAAGTATCGCATACTTTCAAAATACTTCAAGTCTCTTATATTTTAGAAATCAAGTTTCTTACCTTAGAAATCAAATCTTCTTATCTTTTAGAATGTCAAGTAATCAATACTTTCCAAATCAAGTATTCTATACTTTTAAATCAATTCATTTCTTCCTTTAAGAATCAAGTCTCATAACTTGAAAAATAAAGTCTCTTAACCTTTTAAGAATTCATAGTTCATAGTCATAACACTTCATAACGTAAATTATTTAAGTTAAGTAACATATGCCTTATGTGTGTGAGTAGGTTATACTTATTTATAACGATCTTACTAAAGCAGTCATGATCTAGAAAATGTAATACAATTTTGTCTTATCTTAACTTCTATGCAGATGGAGAATTCTACTCATTTTAATGTAATCAATTGTCATTACATTTTTCCTTTATTAACGCTGCAATGGCTTGTTCGATACTTATTCTTATTCGTGCCGTAAATTAGCCAAGTCAACTTGGCTCCTAATACCTCCTAACGACACTTACCAACATCCCCCATAAGACTTGGTAAGAACTTAGGATAACTTAGACATAACCTTTACATAGAGTAAATCACATACATACCTCTTAACTTCTAAGAGTAGAAGGGAACATGAAATAATACCACATGTATATTCCATACATAGAATCATGCCAAAGGAAGGAAGAGGTTCACATACCTCACGACGATTATCGACAAGTAGCAAAATGCTCCAAAGTACTATAACCTTGATAACTTTTCCACTCTTCAAGTAGAATACGCTACTCGTATCACTTCAACCTATAATGGTCATAATACGTCTATTAACTTCTTACTTCAAACGTAGAATAATCTAAGTGCAAAGTCCCTAAATTCTACGGAAAATCGGACAACACTTCCTTTGTTTCTACATACTTTTCCACCTTTTTCAAGGCCCGAATTCAATAACCAAACACGCCACATTTAAGGCTCATCAATGTAGTTAACAATAAGGGATTACACGCCTAATAGGACGTGTAAAATTCCGCCCCACAATTGGTATCAAACTAGTCCATAATACAATGCCATTCGGCCAAAGGTGTAACAACATATCTACCTTTCCAATTCCTTTTCAATTCAAGGTGTTTAGTATAACATGTTATAAAGCCGCAATCGATTACAACAACTATAACCTTCAAGTAGATAACATGCGACGATTCTAATTATCGACCAAATTGTATTTCAATTTCAAAGGGCTCACAATGCCATTTCGGGTATAGGCTTCCACAATCCATATCACTTATCAAACCTTAATACATATATATCATGCTAGTAAAAATTTAAGGCTACAACAATATGTAATCTTATAACACTAAGAGAACAAGATTGTTACCTTAACGAGCCTTAATCCAACTTCAAGATCCGAAGTCGCTCCCTAGAAACTTAGAGCCTCTCCTTGACACTCCAATCCGCCACTTGAAGCCCTTAGAAGATCCCCAACAACTTTCCTTTAACTTCCAAACCAAACCTAGGAAAGTGACTAGGTTTTCACCCTGCGACTAATACGAAAACGCCACTTTTTCGGGATCTTTCTATTGAGATACCCTTACAATACCTTATGAACCTTGGTTTAAAGTGTGGAGCTTATTGAACAACAAACTAATTTTTTTTTCTTTTGGAAGCCTGGAACCCGAGAGCACTCTTCAAGAGTTCATCCAATTTCTTGAAAATTTAGCTAAGTGTGGGAGCTTATCTTGCTACTAGTAAGCTTATATAACCAAATGGAGGGTCAAGATTAGAACAAATGGGTGGCTTGGATGCAAAAATCTAGCCAAGTGGCCCTTTTGACTTAGTCAATATTATCAAGCTCTACTTGCAAGACTTAGTCATCTTCACATAAGTCAAATGACCATCTAACCCATGTCCAATTCGTCCAAGGCCAACTTAAGGGGGGTTACACGTGTATCCCTCCCACTCGTCGCAATATTTCGTTTTCCGACAATTCCATAATTCCGATAAATTTTTACTAGTCTCCAATCTTAACATTTTTTAATTCTTACTGTTATACCCCGTAGTTCCAGGGTATGTATGTGAGGACGTACGTACGAGAATACGACAGAAATTTTGGAAAGAAAGGAAGATGTGATTTTTTCGACGGAAAAGTTCCGGTTTTTGTGAAGAAAAAGGTTCGTTAATGGGAATTGGATTCCCAGATTTGGTATTTGGACTTCTTGGATTATATTAGAATTTTGAGGTTTTATTTTCAGAAATGGTCACGTGGGACCCACGGGAGAAATTTACGGTTTTGTGGGGCCCGCTTTGTTTTTGAGATTTCCGGTATTTTGGATATTTTCGGAAGACGAAATATTTTGGACGAATTGGGGGGCGACACGTGTCACCCCATGTGGCACTTGGCCGAAATGGGTGGATGATGGCTAGGCCACTGTCCTTGGCCGATTGGCCTCACACTTGGCACCATTTTCGTTTGGCCATGTGGTGTGGTGGGACCCACACACACATGGCCCAATCTTGACCTACACTTATATTGATCTTGGCCCTTGGTTCTTCTATAAATACCCTTGGCGAAGAGTAAAATCATCCACTCGGCAGAAAGCTTTCCAAGCAAATGTTTTCCCTCCTTTGTGTAGATTTCGTCCCTCCCTCTTGTGTAGAAAATACTTGGTGTATTGTTGTATAATCCCAAATACCTTGGCCTAGTATCCTAGTAGTATTCCAAAGTTATTTCAATACTAGGGCAGGAAATACTACTTTATTCAATAATGTAAAGCGAAACCACAGAAAAATCTTCCTAGCTTGGTGGAAGTATTTAGAAGTTGTTTAGAAACTTCTAAGGGTCGCTTGGAGCGGGTTGGAGCGTAAGGATTGGAGCTAAACGTTGCTCGGGATCGACTTATAACTTGGATAATTTTGGGCTTATCGAGGTGATCTATGTCCCTATTGTAATTGGATATTACATGTTGTAGTAGTTATACTTGAGTATATTATATTGGAAGGATGATTATAAAGTTGAAGTATTTACATTGGGCATGTACTTACAGTAGACTTGTGTAAGTATTATTGTGAAGATATTTGAACACGTCCAGGTTAGGCGTGTAATCCCCAGGAGTTGTTGGCACAGTAGCGGGCCTGGTTAGGAGGAGATTTATGTGATAGCGGGGAGGTCTTTGCCAAATTTACGTAGAATAAGGAATCTTGTGTTTAGAATATTCTACGGAGAGTGCTAGAAGTTGATTTATATATTGTGGTTGTTATAGGTGGATCTTTCTCGCGGCATACTTGACTTGGCTTGTGGTTTAAGCTAAAGGTATGTGATTCTTCCTATACTCTTGAGCATGATTGTTGTGAACTATATAGTACGGTGAGCGTGCGTGTGTGAAACGATTTTGTTTGTTTTAAAACATAAAGTGTTATAATGGCTTTATGGGAAGTTAGTTATAACGACTTTATGAAGATAAAAGAAAGATTTGGTTTTGTGATAAAGCGACTTGATTTTGAAAGTTAAGAGACTTGATCTTGAAAGATAAGAGACTTGACTTATAACGACTTGTTTTGGAAGGAGAAGTAACTTGATTTTAAGTATAGGTTACTTGTTTTGAAAAGAGTAAGTTAATTGGGTTTTAAAAAGTATACTTGATGTTGTTCTAAAAGAAAAGCACTTGGTTTATAAAGTATAGAGTACTTGATTTTAAAAGCCTTGTAAAGATTTTCTGAAGGTGAAGTAATTTGGTTTTAAAAGTAAAGCGTGTTTTCTTTATATACTACAGTATTAGTATCACGTGGCTTTACGTAGAAAGAGGTCTTTTGAAAGAAGGAAAGTATGTAGTATTTTGGGTTTGAAACCGGATTGTTGATTAAAATGAATGTATGTTAAACTTGCCTATGCTTGTTGTGATAGTCTTTGATGTGCAAGTGTTTTGTTGATGTCTTGCCGTGACTCTGCAGGAGGCTATCGATTATTTCCTTTGGACATGCGCGTGATGGATGTTCCACGGGCGTCGTCGATGGGATGGTTTCATGGCCATGACTTAGAGGTAAGATCGGGGCACGCGGTCATTGTGAGGTTGATCGTTAGTCCATGGACCGCTAATCCATGAAGCTTGCCGCGGTGACGGCGATCACGGGCTTGGTTTATGCGTGTGGTTCGAGCACACTTTAGATACTTGTTACGGTCATTTTCGTGTCTGGTAGCCTCTGGTAGATAGCTTAAGATACTTGCCTCGTCATATCTTGTGAGGCGGTAGGCTATTGTGCGTTAGCTTAAGATACTTGCCTCGGCCGATTCGTGGCTAGCTTTTGGGTAGTAGTTGGCTTCGTACCTTGCCCGTGATGGGATATGACTAGCTTTTGGGTAGTAGTTGGCTATTCTACTTGGCGTCGGTTTTGATGACGCAGCGAGGATCTAGTGTTCGAGTTCACATATGGGTGTTGTTTTACATCATGCTTCGCGGCGATGAGAATGAGTTCCACGGGCATGAGTGGTATTATGGCGTGAGACCCATAATTATGTGAGTGATTATTCGGGATATCGTCCACTTACTTGACATCTTGTTTACTTATTGCGAAATGGTTTTATAAAATGATGAAATGTGATTTCATTACTGATTTTCGATTTCACATACTTGGTACTGTTATCTTGACCTCGCCCGAAGTGCGTTCATGCTGCAGTAGGTACACCAGTTGGTTGATCCTCGCTCATGGATCGCGATTCGGCGTTAGGAAGCTCCGTTCCTCGGAGGCTTATCTTTTAGTATAGTCCCTGTCATTGTAGGTACTTGTACATTCGTGGTATGGCGGGAGCCCTGTCCGTCATAGTTGTTGTATATCTTAAGTGCATGCTTTGTTGTGGGCGGGGTTTGTAAAAGGATAAGCTGTTCGGGTTTTATGTATATATCTTGAAAGCGGCGGTTGGGTTGCTGTTTATTTATTTATGTCTCTCATTTCATGTGTAAAGTTTTTATTTCCATTTGGTTTTCTCGATGTTGTATCACTAGGGTGCAGGGTAAGGCACGATGGCGGGCCGGTTTGGGCGTCAAGTGGTATCGAGCGATTAATCCTCGGAAAGTGTCTCTGCACCGTGTCTAGTAAGTCTTGATTATCGGTGTGTTGTGCACATCTATAATCGGAGGCTGCGGGACATTTAGGATTGGTTTCTATTCTTCTCACTCGAGATCGTGCCTTAGAGCGATGTTGTAAGTTGGACTCCTTCCGGCGTGTTCTTTTACGCGATTATGCCTCGCGCATGGCAACCGGGCCCGGAAGGGCAAAGCGGCCGTGGAGCTGCTAGTGGGACACGAGAAGTACGAGCGCGAGCGGTCATTACACGAGATAGTTCTTGACGGCGAGTTTTGCGACGCCGCCCATTGTTATTATACCGTATTTCTAGAGTATGTACGTAAGGGCGTACGTATAATAATTTAAGCCTTAAGGATTGGCTAGTTTCGAAATTGTACACAACACCCGATTAGAGTCGTTTTTCGACGAAACGTTTCCACAGCTTTCGTAGGGAAAAATACGGCTATGTCATTAATATTTTTGCGGATTTTTCCGAGAGACGAAACATTTTGGACCAACGGGAGGGTGACATGTGTCACCCTCACATTGGAAGAGGTTGGACGGCAATTGGTTAGGCTTGCACGTTTTTGGTGTGAATTTTTGGTCAAGGGTTAGGTAGGATATTTTTGTGTAGATGGATAAGGTAGCACATGGCTAAATCTTGGCCTTACACTTGCTATGCACTTGTCTTCATCTTGGCCATTGGTTGGCCTTCACTTGACCTATAAATACCCCCTTAGTTGATGAACTTTCTTCATCCAAAAATTGAGCAATCTACCTAAGTCTCAAAATACTCCCTCCCTCTTGTGGTTCTCGTCCAAAGCCTCTCCCCCTCCCCCTCCTAGTGGCCTTTGGCCGAGAGCTTCCCCCTCCCCCTTTGTGGCGTTTTGCCGTGGGGTACCCCCCCCCTAGCCTAGTTGTCTCGTATAAATACCCCTTGTTGTGGTATAGAAATACTCTCCTAGTATTGTTATTATGTCCAAATACCTTGGCCCAAATACCTTGTAGTATTCCCAAGGTTACACTTATACTAGCCCAGAAAATACCGTTATACTTTCCCTCAGTCACTAAAACGAAACCCTAAGTAAATCTTCACCCGTAGTTGAAGTTATAAGTAGAAGTTGGTTAGAACTTCTAAGGGTTGGTTGGAGCGGGTCGGAGCACTCGGAGTAGGAGCTAAACCTTGCTCAGGAGCGACATTAAGCTTGGATAATTTTGGGCTTATCGAGGTAAACACTCTTGACCTTCTGTTGTAATTGGAAATTACAAGTTGTTGGAATATATAGTTAAGGTATACTATATATAGAATTGAACATAATACTTACGGCAATGTCTTGCGACTTAAGCCTGAATAATACTTACGGCAATGTCTTGCGACTTAAGCCTGAATTTAAATAAGAGAACTGACGTAATTACATAGGGGTGTATTCTGATGACTTGTGTAGTATTCTTGTGAGTAGAATTGTACACGTCGGTTAGGCGTGCAAACCCCCCTGGTTGGCTTGGTAGCGGCCTCGATAGAGGAGGAGATTTCTGTTGCGGGGAGAGTCTTTGCGAATTTTCTGTAGAATATGGAACGATGAGATCTATATGTTAATAAGCGCCTTGTGGCCTTATAGGTTGAAGTACTACGTGTGGTGCGATCTACGTGGCTTAAGGAGTAGCCGACGGTTTGAAGTACTTGGAGCGTTTTGCTATTAGTCGGCACTCGTCGCGAGGTATGTGAACCTCTTCCTATCTCTTCTAGCATGATATGTGTGAACTATGTAGTACGGTAGGCGTACGTGTGTTAAGCGTGTTTGATTGTCTTTAAAACATAAAGTGTTATAACGGCTTTATGGGAAGTTGGTTATAATGACTTTATGTAGGTAAGAAAATACTTTGTGGTTTTAAAAGGTAATCGATGTGAATTATAAGCGGCTTGTTATAATAAAGAACTTGATGTATTTCAAAAGATTTATAAATCGTTTTGAAGGAGAGTAACACTTAGTTTTAAAGGTTTTAAAAGAGTTATACTAGCTTATGGGAAGTTAGGTATAATGTCTTAAGAGAGGTAAAGAAAATGGTTTCTTGATGTTAGAAGTTAAGAGACTTGATCTTATAAGATAAGAGACTTAACTTATTTGTTTTAATGTGGATTGTTTGTGTGAAACCTCATTCGTGAGTAATGAGTACTTGGTTTTAAAGGGATAATGTTTCTTGATTTGGAAATCGTAATGTGTATCGACAGGACACTGCGGCGTTAATAAAGGAAAATGTATTGAATAATGAAGTATTGTGTTAAAACGGTAGAAACCTCCATCTGCATAGAAGCTAAGATGAGACAAAATGATATTGCATATCTAGATCATGGTGCTTAATAAGATCGATTATAAACAAGAATAAACTACTCACATAAGGCATATGTTTCTCAAATCATTAAAGGAGAATTATGTTTTAAAGGATTAAAACTATGAACTACGAAACCTTTTCTAAAAATGAGAAACTTGAGCATTTGAAATTAGGCAAACTTGAACGTTTGGAAAATAAGGTTGTTACTTGATTTTACAAAGGAAAGCATTTTGTTTATTTAACAATGCTCGTCACTCTATTTTTATACTACGGACATCGGGTGACTTTTATAAAAGGAATGAATCTCTTTAAAAGGAATTTAACGTACGTAGTACTTTAGGAGTTAAAAACGCGGACTTTGGCATAAAATGAAAGTAACTTGAGTTGTGTAACTTGCCTATGCTTGTGTTGTGTAACTTGCCTATACTGGTTGTTGTGTAACTTGCCTATGCTTGTGTTGTGTAACTTGCCTATGCTTGTTGTTGCGTAACTTGCTTATGCTTGTGGTGATAGCCTTAGTTGTGCAAGAATGGTTATTTTATGGACTAGCTCTCCATGAGGTTTCTTCTTGTTCGGCCTTGGTCCACGGTGGTGGCTCGTACTTGCCCGTCTCGGTGATTCGGCCTTGGTACGATGGTCGACCCTCGCTTGCCGTTCGGTGTAGTGACGAAGTCTCGTGATCTGACCTTGGTCCACAGTGGTCACCCTCGTACTTGCCCGGTCGACTCGTGGCCGCCTTGGTATCCGATGTCGGCTCTCGCACTTGCCGTATCGGCCGTGTTTTGGTTGCATTATATTATTGATGCGGTCGGATCGGTAGTTATACTTGTCTATACGGTTTTATGACACAGGTGGGACACGGTGTTCATGTATACTCCTTGGTATTGTCATATCATAAAGCTGGCGGTGAGGAAGAAATTCCACGCACGAGTGATAATTTGGAGGCGTGAGTCCACGACTTGATGTAACTAGTTATATGTTATGTCGTAGTTTGGTCATCATACATGTCTCTGCTTTATATAGACTATTATGATTTCATTTACGTATTCTGATTTCACATACTTAGTACTGTTATCTTGACCTCCTTGAGGCTGCGTTAAATCTGCAGTAGAAGTACATTAGGTGTCGATCCAGCTCTTAGGATCACCTTTCGTATTAGGAAGCTCAGTTCCGTCGGAGGCTTATCTTTTGGTATGTGTTCCACTGAGTTGTAGGTTCTTGTACATTCGAGGGTATGGCGGGGCCCTGTCCGTCATAGTTGTTGTAAATCTTAAGTGCAGTAGCCTTTGTGTGGCGGGGTTTTGTAAAAGGATTAAAGCTTGCGTTTTGAAAGAGTTGTTTATATATATTTTTAATGGAAGGTAACCGTTTGGTTGGCCTGTTTTATTATCTTGTCTCATGTTCATGTTTAAGTTTTTATTTCCGCTGGTTTTCTCTGATGTTGTATCACTGGGGTGCCCGGGGTAAGGCACCAGTCACGGGCCCGGGATCGGGTCGTGACAAAAGTGGTATCAGAGCAGTTAATCCTCGGAAAGTGTCTACAGACCGTGTCTAGTAGAGTCTTGATTATCGGTGTGTTGTGCACCACATCTATAATCAGGAGGCTATAGGACATGTAAAATTGGTTTCCATTCTTCTCATTACGAGATCGTGCCTTAGAGTGTGATAAGATTGGACCCTCGACATACCGTTTTACGATTATGCCTCGCGTAAAGCGGCAACGGGCCCGAAGGGCAAAGCGTGAGAAAGGCTGCGAGTAAGCGTGGCGAAGACCACGATACTGAGCCTCGATCCGCGATGCAGGCGAGAGAGATGAGTTACAAGGTGGGCGATTAATGGCGGGGTTGTGGCGGACTTGAGGATAAGTGGGCCTTGCGATTCGATGCACCGATGGTTCACCTAGATCGGATAGTTCGAGGCTACGGGATTTTACGAGTTGTAGCGCGAGTTTTATGGGTCGAGGCACGAGGATGATCGCGAGAGTTCATCAAGCGATTCTGGATCATGAGAGTAATCAAGGCATCGGAGACCGAGTCGGATGATCTAAGTTCACATCAGTGCGTGATACCGAATGATCGATTTGATTCGTGGGGTGTCGGGAGAGAATGCACTTCCGGCTATATGGGGCCGAGTTCTCGGAGGCATTCCTTGCACATTTCTTGCCTCACGGATGAGAGGGCTCGGCGACAGATTTTTGGTGTTGCGGCGAGCAGGCGTGCGGTTGGGAGTACAATGTGGAGTTCGACTCATTGGCGATGCGTCCCGCGTTGGTAGCTAGTATGGAGGATCGAGTGCACCGATTTATTCTGAGCTCGATGATCACCTGGCAGAGTTGTTGGTGTAGCTCTTGGTAGGGCATGGACATTGCCGCATGCGAGCTTATGCTGGGGATGTGAGAGAGGATAAATCGGCGGAATGACCGAGTCGTGAAGAGGGCGAGCAATGAGGTCCTTTGGTGACTTCGAGCGGACCGCCAGCGGCCAGAACTAGTTATGTACCTCCGCCATTGCTGAGTGGTCCTCCGCGACCTTCGGGACCGTGGGATATTCGAGGCGGTCGGGGCTCCCGTGTTTCAGATTTTCGAGGAGTAAGTGCTCGCGGATGAGGTTGCCCTTGTCTCGGTGTGGCGTTGTGGAAAACTTCATAAGGAGAGTGTCGTACTAACTCGGAGATTGTTATTTTTGCGGCCAACGGGGCGTACGGCAAAGATCTGTCAGGCCGAGTAGCTTGGTAGGATAGCATGGACTCTTAGAAGCGATTGCGGGTTCTTCACCTTCCATAGCGAGCAGATGTTCATACACGTGAGCCGGTAGAAGTCGCGGTGGGAGTTCCCGATTTTAGCGGTCCTTTGACCGCCTATTTTCAGGTATATCCTTAACCATCTAGAGTTTTGTATGTTATGATAATGTGTTAAGTGTTATGTTCGGATAGCTTTGTGCTAAAATGTGACTTAGAAGCTTGCTTAGTGAAATAGGGTAAGCTCAGGGTGAGAAAATGATGAACCTTAGAATATTTGATTGAGACCTTAAGATGTAAGCCGTCTTGAGTACAAGTTTTTTTTTTTGCAAGTGATCCTTGTCAGTGCATTTTATGCCTAGAATGTATTGTGTGATAAGTCCTGGGTAGTGTGAAATGGAAGTGGTAGCTTTCGCGACCTGTAGAGGTAAGATTGTTCGGATCGGAAACAAGAGCGTGATGCGTAAGTGGATCGGGTTGGGGCCATGTTGAGGGCCAACCGCGGCGGTTCGAGGTGGGGTCAACTCGGGTGGTCCCGCCCGGTGGTAAGTCACGAGGTGCTAGGCCCAAGTTTAGGTGACAACCGTATAAGTTCGTGGATATGTTCGACGAGGCGGATCGTGAAGGCGGGAATGGCCTTAGAGGAGATCGAGGCTAGTAAGATGATCAAGTTTGGAGGTAGTGACTCCAAAGTTTTGGAAAGCGAAGTATGATGCATTATACTAGAAAGAGTTCGAGTGTTCGAGAAGTCTGTGAGATAGGGGAGAAGTGAGCGTGTGTGATCGTTTCTTTTGAGAAATAAAGGTCTGAAGAGATTATATTTTTAGACCTTGGTGGGGACTTTTGAGGTAAGCAGGTGATTCCTCGTTGGCTTGGATTTAGGGTTTTCGCGCATGTTATTTTTGTGGCGGTGTGGCATGTTTGGTTTCGTAAGTATAGTAGTGAAGGCTATCTGCAGCGCGTGTTTGTTTTGAGGCGAGAAGGAACATTCGGGACGAATGTTTCTAAGGAAGAATGTTATACCAGTATTTCTAGAGTATATGCGTAGGCGTGCGTATAATAATTTAAGCCTTAAGGATTGGCTAGTTTCAAATTGTACCTGACACCCGATTAGAGTCGTTTTTTGAAAGCGTTTCCTGACTTTCGTAGGGAAAATTCCGGCTATGTCATTAATATTTTTGCGGATTTTTAGAGAGGCGAAACATTTTGGACCAACGGGAGGGTGACATGTGTCACCCTCACATTGGAAGAGGTTGGGGCAATTGGTTAGGCTTGCGTTTTTGGTGTGAATTTTTGGTCAAGGGTTAGGTAGGATATTTTTGTGTAGATGGATAAGGTAGCACATGGCTAAATCTTGGCCTTACACTTGCTCTATGCACTTGTCTTCATCTTGGCCATTGGTTGGCCTTCACTTGACCTATAAATACCCCTTAGTTGATGAACTTTCTTCGTCAAAAATTGAGCAATCTACCTAAGTCTCAAAATACTCCCTCCCTCTTGTGGTTCTCGTCCAAAGCCTCTCCCCCTCCACTCCTGGTGGCCTTTGGCGAGAGCTTCCACTCCCTTTGTGGCGTTTTGCAGTGGGGTACCCCACACTGCTAGTTGTCTCGTATAAAAACCCCTTGTTGTGGTATAGAACTACACTCCGAGTATTGTTATTATGTCCAAATACCTTGGCCCAAATACCTTGTAGTATTCCCAAGTTACACTTATACTAGCCGGAAAATACCGTTATACTTTCCCTCGGTCACTAAAAGCGAAACCCTAAGTAAATCTTCACAGTAGTTGAAGTTATAAGTAGAAGTTGGTTAGAACTTCTAAGGGTTGGTTGGGCGGGTCGAGCACTCGGAGTAGGAGCTAAACCTTGCTCGGGAGGCGACATTAAGCTTGGATAATTTTGGGCTTATCGAGGTAAACACTCTTGACCTTACATTTGTAATTGGAAATTACAAGTTGTTGGAATATATAGTTAAGGTATACTATATATAGAATTGAACATAATACTTACGGCAATGTCTTGCGACTTAAGCTGAATAATACTTACGCGATGTCTTGCGACTTAAGCTGAATTTAAATAAGAGAAGCTGTAATTACATGGGGTGTATTCTGGTAGACTTGTGTAGTATTCTTGTGAGTAGAATTGTACGTCAGGTTAGGCGTGCAAACCCCTGGTTGGCTTGGTAGCGGCCTCGATAGAGAGGAGATTTACGTTGTTGCGGGGAGGTCTTTGCGAATTTTACGTAGAATATGGAGCGATGAGATCTATATGTTAATAAGCGCCTTGTGGCCTTATAGGTTGAAGTACTACGTGTGGTGCGATCTACGTGGCTTAAGGAGTAGCCACGGTTTGAAGTACTTGGGCGTTTTGCTATTAGTCGGCACTCGTCGCGAGGTATGTGAACCTCTTCCTATCTCTTCTAGCATGATATGTGTGAACTATGTAGTACGGTAGACGTACATGTGTTAACTGTGTTTGATTGTCTTTAAAACATAAAGTGTTATAACGGCTTTATGGGAAGTTGGTTATATGACTTTATGTAGGTAAGAAAATACTTTGTGGTTTTAAAGGTAACTGATGTGAATTATAACTGGCTTGTTATAATAAAGAACTTGATGTATTTCAAAAGATTTATAAATCGTTTTGAAGGGAGAGTAACACTTGGTTTTAAAGGTTTTAAAAAGAGTTATACTAGCTTATGGGAAGTTAGGTATAATGTCTTAAGAGAGGTAAAGAAAATGGTTTACTGATGTTAGAAGTTAAGAGACTTGATCTTATAAGATAAGAGACTTAACTTATTTGTTTTAATGTGGATTGTTTGTGTGAAACCTCATTCGTGAGTAATGAGTACTTGGTTTTACTTAAAGGGATATTGTTTCTTGATTTGAATCGGAATGTGTATCGACAGGACCAACTGCGGCGTTAATAAAGGAAAATGTATTGAATAATGAAGTATTGTGTTAAAACCGGTAGAAACCTCCATCCGCATAGAAGCTAAGATGAGACAAAATGATATTGCATATCTAGATCATGGCTGCTTAATAAGATCGATTATAAACAAGAATAAACTACTCACATATAAGGCATATGTTTCTCAAATCATTAAAGGAGAATTATGTTTTAAAGGATTAAAACTATGAACTACGAAACCTTTTCTAAAAATGAGAAACTTGAGCATTTGAAATTAGGCAAACTTGAGCGTTTGGAAAATAAGGTTGTTACTTGATTTTACAAAGGAAAGCATTTTGTTTATTTATGATATTCGTCACTCTATTTTTATACTACGGACATCGGGTGACTTTTATAAAAGGAATGGATCTCTTTAAAAGGAATTTAACGTACGTAGTACTTTAGGGTTAAAAACCTGGACTTTGGCATAAAATGAAAGTAACTTGAGTTGTGTAACTTGCTATGCTTGTGTTGTGTAACTTGCCTATCTTGGTTGTTGTGTAACTTGTCTATGCTTGTGTTGTGTAACTTGCCTATGCTTGTTGTTGCGTAACTTGCTTATGCTTGTGGTGATAGCCTTGGTTGTTGTGCAAGAATGGTTATTTTATGGACTAGCTCTCCAGAGGTTTCTTCTTGTTCGGCCTTGGTCACGGTGGTCGGCTCTCGTACTTGCCCGTCTCATGGTGATTCGGCCTTGGTACCGTGGTCGACCCTCGCACTTGCCCGTTCGGTGTAGTGACGAAGTCTCGTGATCTGACCTTGGTCCTGGTGGTCAGCCCTCGTACTTGCCGATCGACTCGTGGCCGGCCTTGGTATCCGATGATCGGCTCGCACTTGCCAAATGACGGCCGTGTTTTGGTTGCATTATATTATTGGTACGGTCGGATCTGGTAGTTATACTTGTCTATACGGTTTTATGACACAGGTGGGACACGGTGTTCATGTATACTCCTTGGTATTGTCATATCATAAAGCTGCCGGTGAGGAAGAAATTCCACGACACGAGTGATAATTTGGAGGCGTGAGTCCACGACTTGATGTAACTAGTTATATGTTATGTCTTGTAGTTTGGTCATCATACATGTCTCCTTTATATAGACTATTATGATTTCATTTCTGATATTCTGATTTCACATACTTAGTACTGTTGTCTTGACCTCGCCCGGGGCTGCGTTAAATCTGCGCGGTAGAAATCGTTAGTGTCGATCCGCTCTTAGGATCACCTTTCAGCGTATTGGGAAGCTCGTTCCGTCGGAGGCTTATCTTTTGGTATGTGTTCACTGAGTTGTAGGTTCTTGTACATTCGGGGTATGGCGAGCCTGTCCGTCATAGTTGTTGTAAATCTTAAGTGCAGCCTTTGTGTAGGCGGGGTTTTGTAAAAGGATTAAAGCATTCGTTTTGAAAGAGTTGTTTATATATATTTTTAATGGAAGGTAACGTTTGGTTGCTTTGTTTATTATCTTGTCTCATGTTCATGTTTAAGTTTTTATTTCATTTGGTTTTCTCGATGTTGTATCAGGGTGCCCGGTAAGGCACGATCACGGGCCGGATCGGTCGTGACACAGCGAAGGTTAAGCCGCGGCGATGGGCTGCGAGACCACGATACACGAGCCTCGATCCCACGGCTGGAAGCGAGAGAGATGGGTTACAAGGAGATGGCCCGATTCTGGCGGGATCGTGGCAGACACGAGAGAAGGCGATCTGGCGATTCAGTTCGGTAGCCGTAGTTCATCCCGGTCCGGATACTTTGAGGCTACGGGATTTTACGAGTTGTATCCGCGAGTTCTGGTCGAGGCACGAGGATGATCGCGAGAGTTCATCCGTCGATTCTGAGAGGATCATCACAGTGATCAAGGCTTGAGCCGAGTCCGTGATTTTGGTTCGCATCGGCTGCGTGATACCGCGATGGTGGTTTGATTCATGGGAGTTGTCGGGGAAGCATCGCCCCGGTGTTTAGGGCGAGTTCTCGGAGGCATTTCTCGGCCATTTCTTGCCGCGGATGAGGAGAACGCGGTAAGCGAGTTTACGATCTTTGAGGCGGGGAGGGCCGCGATTCGAGTACAACGTAGAGTTCGACTTCGTTGGCTCGATATGTCCTGCGTTAGTAGCTAATATGGAGGGCGAGTGCACCGCTACGTCCGCGAGGCTTGATGACTACTTGGCGAGTCTTGTTGGTGTATCGCTTCAGTAGGGCATGGACATCGCCCGCGCGTGCGACTCATGCACTAGGGTGTGAGCGCGGAGGCCGGCGGATTGACAATATCGGCGAAGAGGGCGGGGCGAGTCCTTTGGTAACTTTCAAGGCGGACCGCCTCGTGCGAACTAGTTATACGCCGCCCGATGCAGTGGTCCTCTGATCTTGAGGCCTCAGTATTCGGGAGGCGGTCGAGGGCTCGAGGTTGAGTTTCGGGAGTTGGGGTCTTGGCGGAGAAGCCACCGACCTAAGTGTAACGGTGTGGTAAACCCCATTCGAAGTGTCGAGGACTTGTTTTACATGTGGCGGCGGGGCCATTTTGCGAAAATTGTCCTACAGGTAGCGCGGATGTTGAGACTCGGCCGGGATCATTGCGGGTTCTTCGCCTTGATAGCTAGGCGGTGTTCATATCTGCGTGAGCGAGCGAGGGTCGTGGTAGAGGTTCCAGTTCCAGCGGTCCTTGAAATCGCCTATTTGTTTTTGTGATATCAGGTATATCCTTGACCCTCTAAGAGACTAGTATGCATTTGTATTAAGATAAGTATATTTTTAATTATTATGTTACGATAGCATTATGTTGGTGTGATAATTCCATGGGTAGTGTAAGATGGAAGTGGTAGCTTTCATGGCGTGAATTAGTAAGATTGTTAGGATCGGGAGCGAGAGAGATTGGGCGCGATAGCGGTCGGGTTGAGGCCAAGTCGCGGGTCAACGCGGCCGGATTGAGGTGGGGTCGATTCGAGGTGGTCCGTAGGTGGTAAGTCGCGAGTGCTAGGCCCAGTTTAGGTAACCATCGTATGAGTTCGGGATGTGTTCGATCGAGAATCGGATCGTGAAGGCGGAGATAGGCCTTAGAGTAAATTGAAGCTAGTAGGAGTGTTGTGAGATTAGAAATGATTTCCTCGTTAGCTTGGATTTTATGTTATACTATGGCCGTTGATGGCGTGATTGGTTTCGTAAGTATAGTAGTGAAGACTATCTGCAGCACGTTCGTTTGGAGACTTAGAAGGAACATTCGGGCGAATGTTTCTAAGGAAGAATGTTATACCCGTAGTTCCGTGGTATGTATGTGAGGGCGTGCGTGCGAGAATCTGACGAGAAATTTTGGAAAGAAAGGAAGATGTGATTTTTAAACGGAAAAGTTCGGTTTTGTGAAGAAAAAGGTTCGTTAATGGGAATTGGATTCCCAGTTTGGTATTTGGACTTCTTGGATTATATTAGAATTTTGAGGTTTTATTTTGAGAAATGGTCACGTGGGACCACGGGAGAAAATTCTGGTTTTGTGGGGCCGCTTTGTTTTGAGATTTCAGTATTTTGGATATTTTGGAAGACGAAATATTTTGGGCCAATTGAGGGAGACACGTGTCACCCCACGTGGCACTTGGCCGAAATGGGTGGATGAGTGGCTAGGCACTGTCCCTCGGCGATTGGCCTCACACTGGGCACCATTTCGTTTGGCCATGTGGTGTGGTGGGACCACACACATGGCCCAATCTTGACCACTACACTTATATTGATCTTGGCCCTTGGTTCTTCTATAAATACCCCTTGGCTTGAAGAGTAAAATCATCCACTCAGAAAGCTTTCCAAAGCAAATGTTTTCCCTCCTTTGTGTAGATTTCGTCCCCTCCCTCTTGTGTAGAAAATACTTGGTGTATTGTTGTATAATCCCAAATACCTTGGCCTAGTATCCTAGTAGTATTCCAAAGTTATTTCAATACTAGGGCAGGAAATACTACTTTATTCGATAGCAGTAAGCGAAACCACAGAAAAATCTTCCTAGCTTGGTGGAAGTATTTAGAAGTTGTTTAGAAACTTCTAAGAATTCGCTTGGAGCGGGTTGGAGCGTAAGGATTGGAGCTAAACGTTGCTCGGGATCGACTTATAACTTGGATAATTTTGGGCTTATCGAGGTAATGATCTATGTCCCACTGTGTAATTGGATATTACATGTTGTAGTAGTTATACTTGAGTATATTATATTGGAAGGATGATTATAAAGTTGAGCGTATTTACATTGGTGTACTTACAGTAGACTTGTGTAAGTATTATTGTGAAGCATATTTGAACACGTCAGGTTAGGCGTGTAATCCACTGGGAGTTGTTGGCACAGTAGCGGGCTTTGGTTAGGAGGAGATTTATGTGATAGCGGGGAGGTCTTCAGAAATTTACGTAGAATAAGGAATCTTGTGTTTAGAATATTCTACGGAGAGTGCTAGAAGTTGATTTATATATTGTGGTTGTTATAGGTGGATCTTTCTCTACGGCATACTTGACTTGGCTTGTGGTTTAAGCTAAAGGTATGTGATTCTTCCTATACTCTTGAGCATGATTGTTGTGAACTATATAGTACGGTAGGCGTGCGTGTGTGAAAGCGATTTTTGTTTGTTTTAAAACATAAAGTGTTATAATGGCTTTATGGGAAGTTAGTTATAACGACTTTATGAAGATAAAAGAAAGATTTGGTTTGTGATGAAAAGCGACTTGATTTTGAAAGTTAAGAGACTTGATCTTGAAAGATAAGAGACTTGACTTATAACGACTTGTTTTTGGAAAAGGAGAAGTAACTTGATTTAAGTATAGGTTACTTGTTTTGAAAATAGTAAGTTAATTGGGTTTTAAAAGAGTATACTTGATGTTGTTCTAAAAGAAAAGCACTTGGTTTATAAAGTATAGAGTACTTGATTTTAAAAGCCTTGTAAAGATTTTCTGAAGGTGAAGTAATTTGGTTTTAAAAGTAAAACGTGTTTTCTTTATATACTACAGTATTAGTATCGTATGGCTTTTACGTAGAAAGAGGTCTTTTTGAAAGAAGGAAAGTATGTAGTATTTTGGGTTTGAAACCGGATTGTTGATTAAAATGAATGTATGTTAAACTTGCCTATGCTTGTTGTGATAGTCTTTGATGTGCAAGTGTTTTGTTGATGTCTTCGCGTGACTCTGCAGGAGGGCCGGCTATCGATTATTTCCTTTGGACATCTTGGCGTGATGGATGTTCCATGGGCATCGTCGATGGATGGTTTCATGGCATGACTTAGGAGTAAGATCTTGGGGCATGCGGTCATTGTGAGGTTGATGTTAGTCCATGGACCGCTAATCCATGAAGCTTGCGCGGTGACGGCGATCACGGGCTTGATTTGTACGTGTGGTTCAGGCACACTTTAGATACTTGTTCTGGTCATTTTCTCGTGTACTGGTAGCCTCTGGTAGATAGCTTAAGATACTTGCCTCGGTCATATCTTGTGAGACGGTAGGCTATTGTACGTTAGCTTAAGATACTTGCCTCGGCCAGTTGCGTGGCTAGCTTTTGGACTGGTAGTTGGCTTCCGTACCTTGCCCGTGATGGGCTATGACTAGCTTTTGGGTAGTAGTTGGCTATTCTACTTGGCGTCGGTTTTGATAGCGCAGCGGGATCTAGTGTTCGAGTTCACATATGGGTGTTGTTTTACATCGTATGCTGCCGGATGAGAATGAGTTCCACGGGCATGAGTGGTATTATGGGCGTGAGACCCATAATTATGTGTGAGTGATTATTCTGGGGATATGCGTCCCCTTACTTGACATAACTGTTTACTTATTGCGAAATGGTTTTATAAAATGATGAAATGTGATTTCATTACAGTATTTTCAGTTTCACATACTTGGTACTGTTATCGACCCTCCTTGGGCTGCGTTCATCTGCATGTAGAGGTACACCGATTGGTTGATCCTCGCTCATAGGATCGCAGTTCAGCGTTGGGAAGCTCCGTTCCTCCGGAGGCTTATCTTTTGGTATAGTTCCACTGTCATTGTAGGTACTTGTACATTCAGGGGTATGGCGGGGCCCCGTCCGTCATAGTTGTTGTATATCTTAAGTGCATGCCTTGTTGTGGCGGGGTTTGTAAAAAGGATAAGCTGTTCGGGTTTTATGTATATATCTGAAAGGCGGTTGGGTTGGCCTGTTTATTTATTTATGTCTCTCATTTCATGTGTAAAGTTTTTATTTCCGCTGGTTTTCTCTGATGTTGTATCACTAGGGTGCCCGGGGTAAGGCACCAGTGACGGGCCCGGGTTTCGGGGCGTCACACTTACTTATGTTGTTATAAACATGTCCTGAATAACGGGGTGTAACAAACCCGACCCATCGTCACACCTAACTTCTCATTCTTAGTGTTACACCCCGTAGTTCCAGGGTCACAAGTGTCTTACACTTGTCCCTTGGCCGAAATGGCCATGGCACTTGGACCTCATTTTCGTTGGCCATGTGGTGTGGTGGGACCCACACACACATGACCCAATCTAGACCACACACTTTCTATGATCTTGGCCCTTGATTTCTCTATAAATACCCCCTTAGTTCAAGACTTCATATCATCCCACACTTAAAGATTTTCCAAGGCAAAAATATCCCCTCCCTTTAGCTTGTTCTCGTCCCCCCCCCCCTCTTTGTGTAGAGAAATACTTCAAGTATTGTGGTATAATCCCAAATACCTTAGCCTAGTATCCCTAGTAGTATTCCAAAGTTATTTCAATACTAGAAGCCCGGAAATACTATTTTATTCCAATAGTCGCAAAATGGAACCCTAGAAAAATCTTCATAGCTTGGTTGAAGTGTGTTATACCCCGTAGTTCCAGGGTATGTATGCAAGGACGTACGTACGAGAATACGACAGAAAGATTGGAAAGGAAGAAAGAGGTGAATTTTCCACGGAAAAGTTTCCGGTTTTTGTGAAGGAAAAAGGTTCGTTTATGGGAATTGGATTCCCAGATTTGGTATTCGGACTTCCTGGAATATTAGAGAATTATGGAATTTTATTTTCGAAAATGGTCACGTGGGGCCCACGGGAGAAATTTACGGTTTTGTGGGGCCCGCTTTGATTTTGAGATTTTGGCGTTTGGATATTTTGGAAGGCGAAATATTTTGGGCGAATCGGGGCGACACGTGTCACCCCATGTGGCACCTTTGGGCGAAATATGTTTGTGCACAACACGGTTAGAGTCGTTTTTCGGCGAAGCGTTTTCCACGGCTTTCGTAGGGAATTTCGGCTATGTCATTAAGTATTTTTGCGGATTTTTAGAGGCGGAACATTTTGGACCAGCGGGAGGTGGCGTGTGTCACCCTCACATTGGAAGCAAGTGGGCGGCCTGATGGACGATTGGGAATGGCAAGTGGGAGATATTTTTGGTAGATATTTTTGTGTGCAAGTTGGCTAGGTACACATGGGTGAATCTTGGCCCTACACTTGCCTAACACTTGGCTAGATCTTGGCCATTGGTTGGCCTTGGCTTGTGCTATAAATACCCTCTCCTTTGATGAACTTCTTCATCCAAAATGCCTAAGTCTTGAGAGCCTTCCCACTCCAGTGAGGCCCCTTGGCGAGAGTTCCCACAGTGGGGTAGGCCGGGTAGCCACCCACTCCTTTGTGGTGTGGCCGTGGGGTACCACTGCTAGTTGCTTTCGTATAATACCCCTTGTGGTATAGAAATACTCTCAGTATTGTTGTAATGCCCAATTACCTTATACCTTGTTGTATTCTAAGGTTATACACATCTGAAAAGCCAGAAATACTATTATACTTCCCGTCGATCCACGAAACCAAACCTAGGAAAATCTCCATAGTCAGTTGGAGTATTGTGTAGAAGTTGGTTAGAACTTCTAAGGGTGGTTTAGAGCGGGTTGGGCGCTCGGAGTTGGAGCTAAGCGATTGCCCGGGATCGACTTTTACTTGGATAATTATGGGCTTATCGAGGTAATTATCTTGTCCTATTGTAATTGGATATTACATGTTGTAGGAGTATATAGTTGAAGTATACTATATATAGTCTTGACGTAATTACATGGGGCGTATTCTGATGAGACTTGTGTAGTAATGCAGTGGAGTAGAATTGTACCGTTAGGGTTAGATGTATAACCCCCACGGTTGGCTTGGTAGCGGCCAGTTAGAGGAGGAGATTTCTGTTGTTGCGGGAGAGTCTTTGCGAAATTTACGTAGAAAGTTCTACGATGAGACCTAAATGTTAATAAGCGCCTTGTGGCCTTATAGGTTGAAGTACTACGTGTGGCGCGTTCTACTTGGCTTAGGAGTAGCGGCTTGAGGTACTCGGAGCATTTTGCTATTAGTCGATAATCGTCGCGAGGTATGTGAACCTCTTCCTATCTCTCTAGCATGATATGTGTGAACTATGTAAATGCGGTGACGTCATGTGCTAAATGTATTCGATGGGTTTAAAACATAAAGTGTTATAACGGCTTTATGGGAAGTTGGTTATATGACTTTATGTAGATAAGAAAACACTTTGTGGTTTTAAAAGGTAAATGATTTGTTTATAAGCGGCTTGATGTGTGATTATAAAGAACTTGAAGTATTTCAAAAGATTTACAAATCGTTTTGAAAGAAGTAATACTTGGTTTTGAGAACTTAAGAGTTATACTAGCTTTATGGGAAGTTAGGTATAACGGCTTAAAACGTTTCTTGATTTTGGAAATCGGGATGTGTATCGACAAACCAACTGCGGCGTTAATAAAAGGAAATGTTTTGAACAATTAAGTATTATTAAAACGAGAAACTTCCATCTGCATAGAAGCTAAGATGAGACAAAATGATATTTCTAGATCATGGTCTTTGTAATAAAGATTGTTATAAACAAGAATATCCTACTCATATAAGGCTTATGTTTCTCAGTTGTTTAAAGAGAATTATATTCTTAAATGAATAAGACTATGACTATGAAACCTTTCTAAAATAAGAAAGCGTGAACATTTGAAATTAGGCAAACTTGGGCGTTTGGAAAATAATGTTGTTACTTGATTTTACAAAGGTAAGAGTTTTAGTTTTCTTAAAAGGGCAATCACTCTATTTTATACTACGGGTATTGTGTGACTTATGTGAAAGAAAGCAGATCTTTTTTAAGATTTTAATGTGTGAAGTACTTTGGGGATAGATACAGAACTTGTTAGTAGAAAGTACCTTGTGAATAACTTGATTGTATTGGTTTGTGATAGCCTTGTAATACTTTCTTGTTGCTTTGATAAGTAAAAGTGTTAGGATCTACGGGTGTTAGTATCTTGTGATGTTTGTGTAAGGGGTTTCCCTTGATTGTGCTTATTAACTATCGATCGTTATGATAGTATTGTGGCATTCATCTCTTGAGATGATTAGGGGTTAAGCGCCCTCCGTCGCGGGGTAGACTCGGCGATGCAGGACCGTGATTCGAGAATACCTCATGCGGGTCTGAGGGCCTATGCGGAGCTACGAGAGTTCGAGTTAGTGTCGTCCTTTATGGGCATGCGGTCGCGTGGCGTGCGGTGCGAAGTCGGGGCGATCTTGGGAATGCTACCCTCGATGCGGGAATACCTCATGCGGGCGATGAGATTGGCCTATGCGGGTGCGGGAAGTTCGAGGACTAGGCGCGCGCATTAGATCTGCGGGCAAGTGGCGGCTTTGATCATGTGGCGGTCTAGACAGATCTTATAATCTGATTTATGACCTTGTTGAGTACGGTGAGTGTTAGTAGTCGGCTATGCCTTCGTGCTTACCTGCAGTTTTATTAGGACACGGTGGGACACGGTGTTCATGTATTCCTTGGTGCTTGTATATCATAAAGCTGCCGGCGGTGAGGAAGGTATTCCACGGCACGATTGATGTTGTGGCGTGAGACCCGTTGTTAAATTGAGTGATGACTTGAGGTGTGAGTCACGACTTGACATATGGCTTATTTATGGTGAATCGTAGTTTGGTTATCATACATGTCTCTGCTTTGTATAGACTACTATGATTTCATTTACGATTTATTTTAGTTTCACATACTCGGTACTGTTATCTTGACCTCCTTGGGGCTGCGTTCATCTGCGCGAGTTGAGGTACATCGTCGATCGTTGATCCTAGCTCTCGAGTCACGATTCGGCGTTTGGGAAGCTCCGTTTCTCGGAGGCTTATCGGTGGTATAGTCCCCGTAGTAAGTGTTTACATTCGGGGTTTGGCGGGGCCTGTCCGCCCGTTGTGGTCGTATCATTCTTAAGTGCAGTAATCTTGTTGTGGGCGGGGTTGGTAAAAGGATTAAAATGTTCATTTGTAAAAGAGTTGATGGTTATATATATGCGAAAGGCAAGTTTCCTGATTATTGTTTTATATTTGTTATCTCATGTTGTTGTTTTATGTTCAGTGATTACTCGATGTTGTGTCACTAGGGTGCGGGGTAAGGCACGATCCACGGGCCGATTTAGTCGTGACAAAAGTGGTATCGAGCGATTAATCCTCGGAAAGTGTCTCTGAACCGTATCGATGAAGTCTTGATTATCGGTGTGTTGTGCACCATCAATAATCGGAGGCTATAGGATATTTAGGTTTGGTTTCTATTCTTCTCACTCTGAGATCGTGCCTTAGAGGCTGTGTTGTAAGTTGAACCCTCGCGAAATCTTTTCCCTTATCATTATGCCTCGCGTGGCAACGAGCCCGGGAGGCAAAGCGGCCGAGGAGGCTGCGAGTAGAGTTCGGAGGGTGGCGAGGCACAGCCCAATCATTACCTGGGTAGTGCTTCATTCGGGGATTTCTGCGGCGTCACTAGCCCCAGTGAGTTTAGCCGCGATGGCGGCGGTTCCTCTGCGTCCACGATATTTGAACCTTGATTCCACGGCCAGAGCAGTGAATATAGATTGCGAGACAACCTTGTTACTAGCTATGGATTTGGCTACGAGAGAATATCTGGATGTATCGCGAGTCTTGATGACTACCTGAGAAGGTTGTGCAAGAGTAATTCTTGATTGGGCTTGAGCATGGCACGTATGCGGGCTTATGCAGCGGCGAAAACGTAGAGATTGTGGGTTAACGAGGGCGAGAAGAGTCGGGCGTGAGTCCTTGGTAACTTTCAAGGTGAGTATACCTTAAGTGCTATGTTACGATAGCGGTGTGTTAGTTGTGATTAGAATCATGGTGGGTTAACAGGAGTAAGATTTTGGGGATAGAGAAGGTGTGAGCCTTAGAGTGTTATACGTAAAGACCTTAGAGGTAAGGCCGTCTCGAGAAAGGTGTAGTGTTATGTTTGACCCTTATAGGAGTGCATAGTGCACGTGAGCTATGTTCGTGGGATAAGTCCCGAGTAGCGTGATTTGAAGGAAGGTAGTCGAGCTAAGAAGACCGCGGGTTTTAAATAACGTGTTTAGTAAGATTGTTCCTTGGGAGATGGTATTTGCGCTTGCCGGAGTCGGGGTTGAGGCTACGTCTTGGGTCAACCAGCGGTAGGTTTTGGTGGTGGGGTCGGTTTGTGGTGGTCCTCTTTGTGTTAGGGTCGTGAGGTGTTAGGCCCGTGTTTAGTTAGCCGTGCAAGTTCGTGGATGCGTTCGACCGATGGTCGGGCGATGAAGCGACTATCGTGTTCTTGGTCGAAGTCGTTCCTCGGCGATGTTGATGTTATCGAAAAGGTTGTGAGGTTGCAGGGTGCCTACCTTCACCTTATGATGGGCGATGGAGCCAGTGCGGCTGTTTCTCTTTACGGGAGTTTGTACGAGCGGGGCTAGGAACTTCGGGTGAGTCTCCGTATCGCGTTCGCCGCCGGGCGGTGTTTTGATTTGGGGGTAGTGAGGATCGTTGTCTCGGTTGAAGTGTTTAAGCTACCATGTCGGTGTTCGGATGTCGTCTTGTGGCGCCTTGTAGAAGCGAAATGCAAGTTGCGGCCGATTGGTTCGATGTTGGCGGGGTTGAGATAGTTGGTTGAGCTTGTTCCGGTAATTTGTGGATAGTGAAGCTTGTCTAGAAGAAGTTACGGCGGCTCGGAGGAATCGTGCGGATAATCGGCGACGCTTAGAGTTCAGTTGACGGTCGGTCTTCTTGAAAGTACCACCGGACGGTGTGGCGAGTTTGGAAGCGAAGGAACTTAGCGAGTTACTTTGGGCCTTTGTGAGTTCATGTGAAGAATAGGCGGGTTGCCTATATGTTAGCATTCTTGCCGTCCGACTTAGGAAGAAGGGCGTCCGGTCTTCGTATTGTTATGTTCGGAAAGTATCGAAGATCCATCAGAATGTTCCCGATTAATGATGACCACGTTAGAGATAGTAACCCGAGTTTTGGAAGCGGCCGTGTCGAATGTGGTAAGAGTTCGAGTGTCACGAGATCCTCGGGATCACATGGCGGCCGGTACCATTTGTTGGGTCGTCGGGCAAGGCTCGCGACAAAGTGACAAAAGTGGTATCGGTGACTAAGGAAGTATATTTTGACCCGGGAAGAGGTATTTGTGGTGATGTAGAGGTGTTTCCTCGTGGACTTAGATGTAAGTTTTGCGCGGTATTTACGTGGCGGTATGGCGGGATTGTTTAAATAAGTATAGTAGTGAAGACCATCTTTGGCGCGCGTTTGTTTTGAGACTTAGAAGGAACATTCGAGACGAATGTTTCTAAGGAAGAATGTTATACCCGTAGTTCGGTATGTATGCAGGGCGTGCGTGCGAGAATCTGACGAAAGATTGGAAAGGAAGAAAGTGGGGAATTTTCCACGGAAAAGGTTCCGGTTTTTTTGAAGGAAAAAGGTTCGTTTATGGGAATTTGATTCCCAGATTTGGTATTCGGACTTCCTGGAATATTAGAGAATTATGGAATTTTATTTTGAAAATGGTCACGTGGGGCCCACGGGAGAAATTCTGATTTTGTGGGGCCGCTTTGATTTTGAGATTTTGGCGTTTTGGATATTTTCGGAAGACGAAATATTTTGGGCCGAATCGGGGCGACACGTGTCACCCCATGTGGCACCTTTGGGCGAAATATGTTTGTCTGGCACTTTGCGGTTAGAGTCGTTTTTCGAAAGCGTTTTCCACGGCTTTCGTAGGGAATTTCGGCTATGTCATTAAGTATTTTTGCGGATTTTTAGAGGCGGAACATTTTGGACCAACGGGAGGGTGACATGTGTCACCCTCACATTGGAAGCAAGTGGGCGGCACAATGGACGATTGGGAATGGCAAGTGGGAGATATTTTTGGTAGATATTTTTGTGTGCAAGTTGGCTAGGTACACATGGGTGAATCTTGGCCCTACACTTGCCTAACACTTGGCTAGATCTTGGCCATTGGTTGGCCTTGGCTTGCTATAAATACCCTCTCCTTTGATGAACTTCTTCATCAAAATGCCTAAGTCTTGAGAGCCTTCCTCCTCACTTCGTGAGGCCCCTTGGCGAGAGTTCCCCACAGTGGGGTAGGCGAGGTAGCCACCCACTCCTGTGGTGTGGCCGTGGGGTACCACTGCTAGTTGCTTTCGTATAATACCCCCCTTGGTGGTATTGAAATACTCTCAGTATTGTTGTAATGCCCAATTACCTTAGCCTTATACCTTGTTGTATTCTAAGGTTATACCTATCTGAAAAGCCGAAATACTATTATACTTCCGTCGATCCACGAAACCGAAACCACAGGAAAATCTCCATAGTCAGTTGGAGTATTGTGTAGAAGTTAGTTAGAACTTCTAAGGGTGGTTTAGAGCGGGTTGGAGCGCTGAGTTGGAGCTAAGCGATTGCCCGGGATCGACTTTTACTTGGATAATTATGGGCTTATCGAGGTAATTATCTTGTCCTATTGTAATTGGATATTACATGTTGTAGGAGTATATAGTTGAAGTATACTATATATAGTCTTGAACTGTAATTACATAGGGCGTATTCTGATGAACTTGTGTAGTAGTAGTGGAGTAGAATTGTACAGTTAGGGTTAGATGTATAACCCCACTGGTTGGCTTGGTGGCCGGCCAGTTAGAGGAGGAGATTTCTGTTTGTTGGGAGAGTCTTTGCCGAAATTTACGTAGAAAGTTCTCGATGAGACCTAAATGTTAATAAAGCGCCTTGTGGCCTTATAGGTTGAAGTACTACGTGTGGCGCGTTCTACTTGGCTTAAGGAGTAGCCAGGCGGCGAGGTACTCGGGCATTTTGCTATTAGTCGATAATCGTCGCGAGGTATGTGAACCTCTTCCTATCTCTCTAGCATGATATGTGTGAACTATGTAGTACGGTAGGCGTCATGTGCTAAATGTATTCGATGGGTTTAAAACATAAAGTGTTATAACGGCTTTATGGGAAGTTGGTTATAACGACTTTATGTAGATAAGAAAACACTTTGTGGTTTTAAAAGGTAAATGATTTGTTTATAAGCGGCTTGATGTGTGATTATAAAGAACTTGAAGTATTTCAAAAGATTTACAAATCGTTTTGAAAGAGAAGTAATACTTGGTTTTGAGAACTTAAGAGTTATACTAGCTTTATGGGAAGTTAGGTATAACGGCTTAAACGTTTCTTGATTTTGGAAATCGGGATGTGTATCGACAAACCACTGCGGCGTTAATAAAAGGAAATGTTTTGAACAATTAAGTATTATTAAAACCGGTAGAAACTTCCATCTGCATAGAAGCTAAGATGAGACAAAATGATATTTCCTAGATCATGTTTTTGTAATAAAGATTGTTATAAACAAGAATATCCTACTCACATATAAGGCTTATGTTTCTCAGTTGTTTAAAGAGAATTATATTCTTAAATGAATAAGACTATGAAGCTGAAACCTTTCTAAAATAAGAAGCGTGAACATTTGAAATTAGGCAAACTTGGGCGTTTGGAAAATAATGTTGTTACTTGATTTTACAAAGGTAAGAGTTTTAGTTTTCTTAAAAGGACAGATCACTCTATTTTATACTACGGGTATTGTGTGACTTATGTGAAGAAAGCAGATCTTTTTTAAGATTTTAATGTGTGAAGTACTTTGGGGATAGATACGAACTTGTTAGTAGAAAGTACCTTGTGTGAATAACTTGATTGTATTGGTTTGTGATAGCCTTGTAATACTTTCTTGTTGCTTTGATAAGTAAAAGTGTTAGGATGCTACGTGTGTTAGTATCTTGTGATGTTTGTGTAAGGGTTTCCGATTGTGCTTATTAACTATCGATCGTTATGATAGTATTGTGGCATTCATCTCTTGAGATGATTCCAGGGTTAAGCGCCCTCCGTCGGGGTAGACTCGGTGATGCAGGACCGTGATTCGAGAATACCTCATGCGGGTCTGAGGGCCTATGCGGAGCTACGAGAGTTCGTGTTAGTGTCGTCCTTTATGGGCATGCGGTCGCTTGTGGCCATGCGGTGCGAAGTCGGGGCGATCTTAGGGAGTAGCTACCCTCGATGCGGGAATACCTCATGCGGGCGATGAGATTGGCCTATGCGGAGCTGCGGGAAGTTCGAGACTAGACGCGCATTAGATCTGCGGGCAAGTGGCGGCTTTGATCATGTGGCGGTGCAGACAGATCTTATGATCTGATTTATGACCTTGTTAGTACGGTGAGTGTTAGTAGTCGGCTATGCCTTACGTGCCTGCATGCAGTTTTATTAGGACACAGGTGGGACACGGTGTTCATGTATTCCTTGGTGCTTGTATATCATAAAGCTGGCGGTGAGGAAGGTATTCCACGGGCACGATTGATGTTGTGGGCGTGAGACCCGTTGTTAAATTGAGTGATGACTTGAGGTGTGAGTCCACGACTTGACATGGCTTATTTATGGTGAGCGTAGTTTGGTTATCATACATGTCTCTGCTTTGTATAGACTACTATGATTTCATTTCTGATTTATTTTAGTTTCACATACTCGGTTATGCTTGACCTCGCCCGAGGCTGCGTTCATCTGCGCGAGTTGAGGTACATCGATCGTTGATCCTAGCTCTCGTGTCCAGATTCGGCGTTTGGGAAGCTCCGTTTCTCGGAGGCTTATCGGTGGTATAGTCCCGCCGTAGTAAGTGTTTACATTCGGGGTTTGGCGGGCCACTGTCCGCCATTGTGTCGTATCATTCTTAGAAGTGCAGTAATCTTTGTTGTGGCGGGTTGGTAAAAAGGATTAAAATTTGTTCATTTGTAAAAGAGTTGATGGTTATATATATGCGAAAGGCAAGTTTTCCTGATTATTGTTTTATATTTACATTTATCTCATTTGTTGTTTTATGTTCCACGATTACTCGATGTTGTGTCACTAGGGTGCCCGGTAAGGCACGATCCACGGGCCGATTTAGTCGTGACAAAGTGTTAAGAAGTTGTTTAGAAACTTCTAAATCGCTGGAGCGGGTTGGGCGTAAGGAATTGGAGCTAAACATTGCTCAGGATCGACTTATAATCTTGGATAATTTTGGGCTTATCGAGGTAATGATCTATGTCCCCCTATTGTAATTGGATATTACATATTGTAGTAGTTTAGAATTGAGGATAAGATATATTGGAAGGATGATTATAAAGAATTAAACTGTATTTACATTGGACTGTATTTACAGTAGACTTGTGTAGTATTATTGTGAGGCAGAATTGTACCCGTCCGGTTAGACGTGTAATCCCCTTGGAGTTATTGGCTTGGTAGCAGGCTTTGTTAGGGGAGGTTATGTATGTGATTGCGGGGGGGGGGGGGGGAAGTGCTGCCGAATTTTCCGTAGAATAAGGAACTGTTTACTTAGATTATGCTACGAAGAGAACTAGAGGTTGATAGATATATTGTGGTTATTATAGGTGGACTTTCTACGCGCGGAATACTCGACTTGGCTTGTGGATTAAGCCGAAGAGGTATGTGATTCTTCCTATACTCTTGAGCATGATTGTTGTGAACTATATAGTACGGTAGACGTACATGTGTGAAATGAGTTTTTTAAAAAAAACATAAAGTGTTATAATGGATTTATGGGAAGTTAGTTATAACGACTTTATGAAGACAAAAGAAAGGTTTGATTTTGAAAGCTAAATGACTTGATCATGAAAGATAAGAGACTTGACTTATAAACGACTTGATTTCGGAAAAGGAAAAGTAACTTGATTTAAGTATGGGTTACTTGTTTTGAAAAGAGTAAGTTACTTGGGTTTTAAAAGTATACATTGATGTTGTTTTAAAAGAAAAGCATTTGGTTTAAAAAGTATAGAGTACTTGATTTTAAAAGCCTTATAAAGATTTTCGGAAGGTGTAGTAAATTGGTTTGAAAGGAAAACGTGTTTTTAATACTACGAGTATTAGTATCGTGTGGCTTTTACGTAAAAAGTATGTAGTATTTTGGGGTTGAAACCCAGATTGTTGACATAAAATGAAAGTACGTTGAACTTGCCTATGCTTGTTGTGATAGCCTTTGTTGTGCAAGTGTTTGATTTTGTGCTACCGTGTCTCTCGGTGGAGGGCCGGCTATTTGGTTGATTGTTGGACATACTGACACGATGGATGGTCCACGGGTATGCTTCCACTATGAGTGTTATCTTGTTATTTCTTTTGGACATACTGACACGTTGGGTGGCCCACGGGTATGCGTCCACTTTGAGTATTATCTTGTTATTTCCTTTGGACATACTGACACGATGGGTGGCCCACGGGTATGCGTCCAGTAGGATGGTTTCATGGCCATGCTTATACCGAGGTAAGATGCCGGGGCATGCGGTCATTGTGAGGGTTATGTTATTAGTCCATGGACCGCTAATCCATGAAGCTTGCCGCGGTGACGAGCGATCACGGGCTTGATTTGTACATGTGGTTCTGAGCACTTTAGATACTTATCCTGGTCATTTCTCGTGTATCGGCAGACTCTGGTATATAGCTTAAGATACTTGCCACGGTCATATCTCGTGAGACGGTAGGCTCTGGTACGCTAGCTTAAGATACTTGCCTCGGCGATTCTTGTGGTAGTTTGGATCAGTAGTTGGCTTCCGTGCCAGCCCGTGAAGTTTTATGACTAGCCTTGGTTGGTAGTTGGGTATTCTACTTGGCGTCGGTTTGATAGCGACGCAGGATCTAGTGTTCAGGTTCACATATGGGTGTTGTTTTACATCATGTACTGCCGGCAGTGAGAAATGAGTTCCACGGGCATGATTGATATTATGGGCGTAAGACCCATAGTTATGTGTGAGTGATTATTTTGAGGATATGCGTCCCCTTACTTGACATAACTGTTTACTTATTGCGAAATGGTTTTATAAAATGATGAAATGTGATTTCATTATAGTATTTTTAGTTTCACATACTTGGTACCTGTTGTACTGACCTCCTTCGGGGGGCTGCATTCATGCCACAGGTAGAGGTACACCAGTTGTTGATCCTCGCTCATAGGATCGCAGTTCAGCGTTTGGGAAGCTCCGTTTCTCCGGAGGCTTATCTTTTGGTATAGTCCCCTGTCATTGTAGGTACTTGTGCATTCAGGGGTATGGCGGGGCCCTGTCCCGTCATAGTTGTTGTTACATTCTTAGAGGTCTGTAGTACTGTTGTGGGCAGGGTTTGTAAAGTATTTTAACTGTTCGGCTATTTGTATATACATAAAGGTGACCGTTTTTTGTTAGCCTGTTTTCTTATGTTGTATCTTGTTTCATGTTTAAGTTTTTATTTCCGCTGATTTTCTCTAATGTTGTATCACTAGGGTGCCCGGGTAAGGCACCACTCGCGGGCCCGAGGTCGGGTCGTGACACGTGAGACCCATAGTTATATTTGCGTGATGACTGTGAGGGCGTGAGTCCCTGACTTGACATGACTGCTCATATATTGTGTATTGTAGTTTGGTTATCATATATGTATCCTGCTTTATATAGTCTGTTATGATTTCATTACAGTATTTTCAGTTTCACATATTTTGTACCTGTTGTACTGACCTCCTTCGGGGGGCTGCGTTCATGCCGTAGGTAGAGGTACACCAGTTGTTGATCCTCGCTCATAGGATCACAGTTCAACGTTTTGGGAAGCTCCGTTTCTCCGGAGGCTTATCTTTTGGTATGATTCCCTGAGATTGTAGGTTCTTGTACATTCAGGGGTATGGCGGGGCCCTGTCCCGTCGTTGTTGTTATAAAATTCTTAAGTGCATGTAAATCTTGTTGTGGGCAGGGTTTGTAAAGGATGTAACTGTTCAAGTTTTTAAGTATATACAGAAAGGTGACCGTTTTGGTTAGCCTGTTTCTTATTGTATATTTGTTTCATGTTTAAGTTTTTATTTCCGCTGGTTTTTCTATGATGTAGTATCACTGTCACGACCCGACCCCGGGGCCGCGACTGGTGCCCTACCTGGGCACCCCGTTCAGGTATGCATCAGAGAATAGCAGCGGAACATACACAACAAAAACACATGTGTAAACAATAAAACATCACAGGCTAGCCGATAAGGCCGTCTCCCAAAATATATACATGACCAAAAGTACAACTGTGCAACTCAGTTCTTACAGCCCAACCACATATGTGAATACAGACCTCTAGGAATAACAACTGTGGCGGGACAGGGCCCCGCCATACCCCCGAATGTACATAAATCTACAACATCAGGGAAAGACTGTACCAAAAGAGACAAGCCTCCGGAGAATGGAGCTTCAGACGTCTGAGAAGTGATCCTAAGAATGAGGATCCACCACCTGCTTACCCTTTCCTGCGGCATGAACACAGCCCCCGGGGAAGGGGGTCAGTACACAATATGTACTAAGTATGTAAAACTGGGAAAATACTGTAATTACATCATAAGTCTAAAACAAATCCGAGGCAGTATGATAATCAAATTACTGATCTGTGCATTACTAACAATGAGAGTAATAGTAGCATGCTTACAATATAAAATAGGAAGCTCACGATCAAAGCAGGACCACCCGCCCGCAGTATCATCAAGCAATCCTACTCCTGGGACTATTTCACCCGCATAGGTCGCGTGGACCCGCGTGAGGTATTCCTCGCATGGGACTATTTCACCCGCATAAGCCCTTACGGACTCGCATGAGGTATTCCTCGCGTAAATTTGGACCCGCGCGTGGGACTATTTCACCCGCATAAGCCCTTACGGACTCGCATGAGGTATTCCTCGCATCGTGGGTAGCAAATCCACGGAATATGCAAATGCCACAAACCCGGGGAATGACCCCGTAACGAATAATATATCACTAGCACAAATCCGGCTATCATACAATACATAAGCAAGTTAAGAAATCCCCTAACTTCTTATTATTCTTGTTTGTATACACTCTCATTTTAGTTTACCTAAGGCACTAACATGTCTTTTATAAAAATCCGGGAATTTAACCCAAGTACTACGTACTTCTACTCTTTAAAACAAATGACTCTTTTTAGTAGAAAACTTCTAAGATACTATTAACCATAGTATCAAGTCCAAATTACCTTTCAGGGCAAGTCACAATACCTTTAGAAATAAAGTTAGGTTTCTAAATCAAGTGACTCATTTTCTTATAAAACCTTAGGCAATTGATGCTTTAAAATCAAATTGCCTTTCATTAAAACAAGTCATTTACCTTTCCATAGAGCCAATATAACCCACTCCCCATAAAGTCGTTATATTTACTTTATACCTTAGTCAAGTACAATTTCCTATCCAAGGGACTTATACGTTTAAAACGAAACAAGTATCACAATACCTTAAAACTCTTCAAGTCCCTTAACTTTAATAAAACTTAAGACATCCTTAATACTTTCAAAGAAGCGAGTTAATCTCCTAACTCACCCGACTTGGCCATTCATAAAATTAGTAAAGGATATCAAACTCTTGTACGTCTACCGTACTATATACGTGCAACTAGTCATGCTCAAATGATAGGAAAAGTTCTACATACCTTGCCGGGTCAACCACTTGCCAAGTACAAAGTCCCGCTCGTAGTATGTCAACCTATAATATTCACAATATGTCTATTAAAGCCTTACTTCAAACGTAGAATATTATAAGTGTCAAGTCGCTAAATTCTACGGAAAATCGGACAACACCTCCTTTGTTTTTACTATCTTTGCCACCTTTTTCAAGGCCGAATACAATAACCAAACACGCCACATTTGAGGCACAATCAAAGCAATTAATCAATAGGGGATTACACGCCTACAAGACGTGTAAAATTCCGCCCCACAAACGATAACAAACTAATACAACTACTAGTCCAATTTCGGCCATAATGAATACAACAATACCAATTCTTATCCAATTTCCATTTCAATCCAAATTGGTAGCATAACATGATATCAAGTCGCATTTGATTATAATTACCATAATCTTCAAGTAAGTAACATGCGACGATTCTAATAAACGACCAATTAGTAATCCAATCTTCAAGTGGCTTGTATAACATTTTGGATTTAAGCTACAAGCAATCCATAATACTTATAAACTTCAACATATCAACCTCATGCTAGCAACATGTAAAGCTAACAACAACAATATAAATATATAATCTTGTAACACTTTAAAAGACAAGATTATACCTCAACGAATCTTAATCCAACTCCCAATCCGAAGTCGCTCCTTAGTAGTTTAGAGCCTCTCCAAGACACTTCAATCCGCTCCTTGAGACCCTTAGAACAACACCAACAATTTTTCTTCAAACTTCTAAACAAAACCTAGAAAGACAACTAGGTTTTCGTTTTGCGACTAACCCGAAAACTATCTTTTTCCGAGATTTTTCTATTGAGATATGCTTACACTACCTTCAAGAACCTTGGTTTAAAGTGTGGAGTTAAATGGACAAGAAACAAATTTTTTTCCTTTTCAAAATGATGGAACCCGAGAGCTCTCTATGAGTTCTTCAAATTTTCAAGAAATTTTTCTAAGTGTTAATCTCACTCTTGCTACTAGTAGTATTAAATAGCACCTTGGAGGGTCAAGATGCAACCATTTGGGTGGCTAGGATAAGCTCTTATTAAATATCAAGACCTTGTGGGTCCTTTGACTTAGTCAAAATTATCAAGCTTGCTACTTGCAAGACTTAGTCATACAAGAATATGGTCAATGACCATCTTAGCCATGACATTTTCGTCCAAGGAATCACTAAGGGGGGGGGGGGGGTGACACGTGTCTCCCTCCCATTCTTCACAACAATACGTTTTCCGAAAATTTCATAATTCCGATAAATTTTTACAAGTCTCAAATCTTAACACTTGTGAGTTCTTACGTACGTTCTTAAAACATGTCCTGTAAATACGGGGTGTAATATTCTTCCCCCCTTAGAAACATTCGTCCCCGAATGTTCTTTCGGAGTCAAACTTACAATTAGCGACATAGTTTCCTTTCACAACCCCGACATACCATTAATGCCACACATGGCCACAAAATAGCATTTAAGCAAAAGAAATACCTCAATTAAAACTTGACAAGTAAGGGAAGATGAATTACCTGAAGATATAGGAAATAAGTGAGGATACTTCCTCAACATGTCCTCCTCCGCTTCCCAAGTCATCTCCTCCCGGTTATCATTTCTCCACAGGACTTTGACGGAAGCTACATCCTTGGTCGCGATGGCGACACAGCGATCGAGTATCGCTATGGGACTCTCCTCATACGATAACCCCTCTGTCACCTGGAACTCACTAGTAGGGAAAACTCTCGCTGGATCACCGATACACTTCCGCAACATAGAAACATGGAAGACCGGATGTACCGCCTCTAACTCTGATGGCAGATCGAACTCGTAGGCAACCTTGCCCACTCTACGGACGATCTGGTAGGGCCTGATGTACCTTGGGCTGCGTTTCCCCTTCTTACGAATCTCATCACACCGCCATGGGTGGCACCTTGAAGACCCAATCGTCTACGAAACTCCAAATCCGACGCCCGATTATCCGCGTATGACCTGCCGACTACGAGCCGCTATGATCTCTCTGGATAAGCTTTCTTTATCCACGACCTTTGAACCAAGTGCAGGCCAACTAACTGTACCTCGCCCACGTCGAACCAACCAATCAGCGACCTGCATTTCCGCCCATATAAAGCCTCGTATGGCGCCATCTGTATACTGTAATGGTAGTTGTTGTTATAAGCAAACTCCAAGAGGCAAATGATCCTCCCGGCTACCACGAAATCAATCACGCAGCTCGCGGCATATCCTCGTGTATGCGGATAGTGCGCTCTGCTGTCCGTCGATCCGAGGATGAAATCTTGTCACGAGACTCACTGTGTCCCTAATCCCATTCGGAAGGACCTCGAGTTAGCCATAAACTGGGCTCCTCTATCTGATATAATCGACACAGGGACACCGTGCAGCCTTACAATCTCTCTGATGTACAATCTGGCATAGTCCTCAGCCGAAAATGTCGTCCTGACTGGAAGGAAGTGGGCTGATTTCGTCAGCCTGTCAACAATAACCCAAATGGAGTCGTGCTTCCGCTGAGTACGAGGTAACCCTGTAACAAAGTCCATGTTGATCACCTCCCACTTCCAAGTCGGAATCTCAATAGCCTGCAATAATCCACTGGGCCTCTGGTGCTCGACCTTGACTGCGGCAATTGGGACATCAGGCAACAAAACGCCACGCGTCCTCTTGTGCCATCCACCAATACAAACATCGAGGTCATGGTACATCTTGGTCGACCGGATGAATAGAATAACGAAGCAGCGTGTGCCTCACGAGAATCTGTGTGAAGTCGACCACATCGGGAACACACAACCGGCCCTCAAATCTCAGCACCCCGTCAGGCGCTACATCGAATAGACTCTTCTCCTCCCGAAGAGCTGCATCTCGATACCGTACCAACACTGGGTCCTCAAACTGTCGCCTCTTCACCTCATCAACGATGGAAGACTCGACAACCTCACGAACCCGTACTCCGCTATCGTCGGTATCGATCAATCGAACCCCAAGGCTCGCTAACTGGTGGATCTGATAGACCATGTCATGTCTCTCTGGCTGTACCTCTGACAGGCTCCCCATCGATCTACGACTCAAGGCATCAGCAACTACGTTGGCCTTCCCCGGATGGTATAGAATATCAACATCATAGTCTTTCAGTAACTCTAACCACCGTCTCTGTCGCAAGTTCAGCTCCCTCTGCCTGAAGATATACTGGAGGCTCTTGTGGTCTGTATAAATATCCACATGAACCCCATACAAATAATGTCTCCAAATCTTCAAGGCATGAATAACTGCGGCCAACTCTAAGTCATGGGTAGGGTAATTCTCTCATGCTTCCAGTAGCTAGGGAGGCATAGGCTATAACCTTGCCGTCTTTGCATCAAAACACACTAGCCTGTCGACCCGTTCGGGGCGTGGTAATCGCCTTACCGGCACCCAGTAGTCATACATCAGTGTCGGCGGAAATATAAAGCAAGACATGAAACGATTTATAAAATAAGACCACGTTTATGCGAAAACATCGCCTTTCGGCATATATATATAAACATGGTTTAGCGATTACATCCGACACTGTACAACCCGACTGAGACCTCTAGGAAATATACAACTATGGCGGGACGGGGCCCGCCATACCTGACTGTACAAAACTATCTACAACGGGAGATCATACCCAAAGTAGAGCCTCGGAAAGGATGGAGCTCACGACACCAACGTAGAGATCCTAGGAATGTGGATCTAGCACTGTTTGCCCTTACTGCGGCATGAGCAGCCCAAGGAGGTCGATAACAGTACTAAGTATGTGAAAGCGTAAAGTACTTAAATGAAATCATAACACTTTTTAAAACCGGTTTACAAATATGTATGAAGCAATCAAGGAACCGCATAGTGCCACATCACAAACAAGAGCAACAATAGGTAAGCGTAATAGGTCTTTTCTAGTGCGAATGATTCGAAGCAGGGCCACTCGCCCGTATTATCACTCTGCAAGCCTAATCCTGGACTCCGAGTCGCGCAGCCACTCACGTGGGCGCGTGAGGTATAACCCGCATCGAGGGCTACTCCTCGGCATCGTCTGGACTCGTTGTCGCGCAGCCACATAGGCCGCATGAGGCATAACCCCGCATACTAACACGGAACTCTCGTAGCTCGCGTAGGCCCTGGACCGCGTAGGGTATTCTCGAATCATGGTCCTGCACACCGAGTCTACCGCGTCGGAGGCGACTTAACCCCGGTATCATCTCAAGAGGTGAGTGATAGTACACTAACATAACAGCTTATCTTTAAACAACATAAGCACAACAAGGATACTCTCTTATACAAACGTTACAAGATACTAACACACATAGCATCATATCATGTCTACTTATCAAACCATCTTATTATTATTTTCACAATTCAATATAAGTCTGTTATAAACACATAGGCAAACTGTTTCTTTTATCAAACTTAAGTGGTTATACTTAACTTCCCATAAGGCTAGTATAACTCTTAAGCTTCTGTTTAAAAACCAATTAGTTCTCTTACATTAAAAATGATTGATGATTCTTATGAAATGCTTTCGGATCTTTATTATTCGGGCTTATGCGTGAGGCATTCGTAAGTGTTATTCGTGCTTAAGCGTGAGGCATTCGTAAGTGTTATTCGGGCTTAAGTCAAAGACATTGCGTAGTTATTATTCGGTTAACACGTATGCGTCTACCGTACTATATATATTGTAAAATATCATGCTTTAGGAAGAATCACATACCTTCCGTGAAAACCACGCCAAGTTGAATATGTCGCGAGAGAGTCACCTATAATAGTCACAGACATCTATCAAAGACTACTGGAGGTCATTCTAAGCAGAGGGTTCACAATTCTATGGAAAGTTGGCGCACTTCCCTACCGGTGAGCTATATAAGTCATTGTGAAAGCAGTCTATGTAAATCTGATTTGATTATTCTTCTTTTAAACCCCTACTGTGGTATGAGTTCAATTCTATACGTGATAATCTTCTAAGTATTTAATACTTATTCTAATACTACAACAGTAAGTATTCTCTAATTCAAAAGAGGTTAGGATTTGTTACCTCGAAGCCCAATAATATCCTAGATAAAGTCGCTTTGAGCAAGGTTTAGCTCCTAAGTGTTACGCTCCGGTAGCTCCAAGAAACCTTAGAAGTTCTTCACAACTTCTACTAAGTACTAAGGGATTTGGGCTAGGGTATTTTGGGCATTATAACAATACTAGAAGACAACTTTTCTACCAAGGGAGGGGGGTAGATTTTTGGCTAGGCTAGGGGGGGGGGCCTCGGCCAAACTTCTTAGGCTAGAGGGGGGGGGGGTATTCGGCCAAGGGCCTTCACAAGGGGAGGGGGGAGGTGTTGGACGAAAAGGCTACAAAGGGAGAGGAGAGGATTTTTCAAGACTTGGAAAGATTTGTGGATGAAGAACTCTTCATCTCTAAGGGGGTATTTATAGGTCAAGAAGTGGCCAACCAATGGCCAAGATTAAGACAAGTGCAAGGCAAGTGTAGGGTGAGGATTAACTATACACAAATATCCTACCAACTCCTTGACTTGTGCACAAGGCACGAAAAACGTTACATTGCTAGTCCAATTCGTCCAAATGGACGATTTGAAGTCCACCAATTGGAGGGTGCCAAGTGTCGCCCTCCCGTTGGTCCAAAATGTTTCGTCTCTCGGAAAAATCCGCAAAAATTAGAAATGGCATAGCGGAATTTACCTACGAAAGGCGTGGAAAGCGTTTCGTCGGAAAACTATTCGTTTTGTGAGTTGTGCCCAAAAAATCGTCAAGCCTAAACTTTAAGGCTAAACTTTTTGTGCGTATTCCGCACGTGCATACTGCAAATACGGTATAACATTCTCCCCTCGCAGAAACATTCGTCGAATGTTCCTTCCAAACGATTAACGATAAGATTCTTCATAACTTAAGCGATTGCAAATGCCACACACGGCCCGCGTAACAACACTTAGGCGTAAACGATAACGAAAATTTACAAGTAGGAAAGTGAATTACGGAGGTGGGAATAGGTGAGGATATACGCCTCATGTCTTCCTCGGCTTCCATCATCTCCTCCCGAGCTCGTTCGCACAAGACTTTGTGGAAGCCCGTCCTTGGTCATGACGCCTAACGACGATCGACTATCGCTATGGGAATCTCCGCCATCGACAACCGCCGGTCACTGGACATCGTCAATCGGGTGTACCCTAGATGGATCCGATACATCTCTCCGGCATAGATACGTGAAAAACCGGATGCGCCTCCGGATCGGACGGCGGATCAACTCGTAGGCAACATTGCCTACCTGCGGACAATCGAAGCGGCCCGATGTACCTGGGTGAGTTTCCCTTCTTCCGAATCTCATCACACCGCCATAGGTGACACCTTTAGGAATACCCAATCATGAACCTCGAACTCAAGATGCCGACGACGATGATCTGCATATGACTTCTGTCGACTCTGAGCTGTCAATAGAAGCTCTCGGATAAGCTTCACCTTATCCACTGCCTGCTGTACCAAATCTGGTCCCACTAGCTGCACTTCGCCCACATCGAACCAACTATAGGCGATCGCACTTCCTCCCATACAAGGCCTCATAAGGCGCCATCGAATCTTTGGAGTGGTAGCTATAATTATACGCGAACTCAACTAGAGGCAAATGATCCTCCCAACTACCACGAAGTCAATAACACGGGCTCGCGGATATCCTCGAAGTGCGGATAGTGCGCTCTGCTGTCCGTGCATGCGTGGATGAAATGCGATTTCGGGCTCACTGCGTCCCTAAACCCCTCTGGAAGGACCTCCAGTTAGCGTAAATCGGGCTCCACATGCGATATGATCGAAGTAGGGACTCCATGCGATCGGCGATCTCTCGGATGTAAAGGTGGCATAATCCTCGGTAGAAAAGTCGTCTGACGGGAAGAAAGTGGGCTGATTTAGTCAGCCTGTCGACGATAACCCATATAGAATCATGTCTCCTATGAGTGCGAGGTAATCCTGTGATGAAGTACATGTTGATTACCTCCCACTTCCGGTCGGGATCTCGATAAATGCGTAACAAACCACGGGCCTGCGGTGCTCTACCTTCACTGCCGACAACACGGGCGAGCTACGAACTCTGCAGCGTCTCTTCAAGCCATCCCCAATACACGGATCTAAGGTCGTGGTACATCTTGGTCGACCCGGATGGATGAAGTAACGCGTATTGTGTGCTTCCCCAGAACTCGCTGCGAAGTCACGAAACATCTGGAACACCTGATGCGCCCCTCGGCGATGGAAGACTCGGCAACCTCGCGAACTCTAACCCCATGCTATCGGAATCAATCAAGCGGACACAAGGCTCGCTGGCGATGCAAATCACGAACCATGTCCCTCTCTCTGGCGCGCGTCGATAGGCTCCCGTCGACCTACGACTAGGCATACGCCTGACATTGGCCTTCCCGGGTGGTACGGGATATCAACATCGTAATCCTTAAGCAACTCTAACCACCGTCTGCCGTGTAAGTTCGGCTCCTACGGTGAAGATATCTTGGAGGCTCTTGTGGTGCGTATAAATATCCACGTGAACCCATACAAATAGTGCCTCGGATCTTGGCGTGAATCACGGTGCGACTCGAATCATGGGTGGGGTAGTTCTCGTGTTTCTTGGTGTCGGGATGCGTATGCTATAACCTGCCATCTTTGCATCAACACACATCCCAACCCGATGCCCGACGTCATGATACCTGACATAACCATCTGGACCTGCGGAAGAGTAAGAACGGGGCGGTCGTCGATCTCTTTCAAGAATCGAAACCACGCTCCAAGCATCAGATCCTGAAACTTGGCTGCCACGAGTCGACCTAGTCAATGGTGCGAAGATAGAAGCAAACTTCTCTCTGAACGCCGATAATATCTGCAAGGCCCGAGCTGCGAACCTCTGCCGGAGTAGTAGGTCTAGGCCAAGTCTGGCTGCGCCGATCTTGGCGTATCAACTCGAATGCCATCCGCCCGACAATATGCCCAAGCGCCGCGAAGTCAGCAAAACTCACATTTGGAAAACTTGGCGTACAACTGCTGATCTGGAGAAGCGTCGGCCTGATCGCCAAATGCTCGCGTGCTCTGCTCTGGCGAGAATAAACCAAGATATCATCAATGAACACTATCACAAGCGTGTCCAAAAATGGTTTGAACACTCGGTTCATCAAATCCATGAATCTGCGGAGCATTGGTCAACCAAAGACATGACCACGAACTCATAATGCCGTCTGGTCGAATGCGATCCTAGGGACATCGCCTCTATGACTCGCACTTTGATGATAGCGATCGCAGATCAATCTTGGAGAAACATCTACGCACCAGTAGTCGAACAAATCATCAATCACGGGAAGGGTATACGTTCTTAATGGTCACCTTGTTCACCGCACAGTAATCAACACACGCGTGCGCGTCCGTCCTTCTTCTTCACGAACAATCGGCGCTCCCGGGGAGAAACACTAGGCTGATGAAGCCGCTTCTCCGGCAAATCCCTCGGTGGTCCTTGACTCTCTCAACTCGGCGGTGCCATTACGTATGGCGGAATGGAAATAGTAGTATCCGCAACACATCTATACAAAACTCGATCTCCTCTCGGGAGGACACCGAGGTCATGCAGGCTGCGTGCGGGAACTCGACTCTGGGCCCGAAAATCTGGTACGCGACTTGAGATCAAACACCCGAACGAGATGGTAGATATACCCTTCGCACCATCTTCCTATCCTTGAGGTAGGAAATAAACCTACCACCGGCGTCTGGTGCTCCTCCCACTCAACAATGGCTCCTGCAGGCTGGAACGTACTACTCTCTCTGCGGTCTACATTGGCGTAGCAGAAGCTAGCCAATCCATCCCAATAATCACGTCGAAGTCAATCATCTCCAACTCTATCAAGTCGGCTGGGTCCGACGGCGTAAATGGTCACAGACAAGCTCTATATACCGTGAGCTACCACGAATCACCCGGCTGGCGTAGCTACCTCGAAAAGTCTATGGACTCGGGCTCTATCCTATCCTACTAGCAACAAGGGAGATATATGGGGCAGTAGAACCGAATCTATCAAAGCATACACATGACCCGAGCGATAAGGTACGTGGCGACATCGGTGAGGCCTCACGATCTGTCGGTGGACAAAGCATAAATGCGGTTACGAGGACCGCTAGAAGCTGAGACGAGCCACGACCTGCCGCGACCTGGCGACCCATGAGTACCACGCCTCGGGCGATAAGCGTAGGAGATGATGAAGCGGCAGAACTGAAGGTGAGCCTACCGCGTGGCGCCCCGGTCGGACGATCCCGCCAAAGTGACCTGCTGGCCACAACTGTAACAAGCTCCAAAAGTAGTACCACACTTCCCGTAATGGGATCTACCGCATCGGCCACCGGGGTGGTCGATCGGCGATACTGCTCTGCTACTCGGGCGTCGAAGCCACAGGGCCAGTGCGCCCTCGAAAACTCGGTGTCTTGAGGCGGTCGCGGGAGTGCTCACGGTGCGTGGTGCGAATCTAGGCTAGCTGCGAGGCCGCCCCACGATAACCACGGAAGACCCTCCGTCACGGCCTTCCTGCTGCTTGTCATCGGCTCGTCGACCTCTGCGCTCGCCGCGTCAGGCGTGAGCTGCGTGCGGGTAATGTCCATACGGTGGAGAAACACCCGCACATGACTCGGCCATATAGTCGTCTGGCGGTGACATAGCGGTGCACCCTATCCTCCATATCTGCTACCAATCTTTGGGACATATCGAGCCAATGAATCAAACTCGACATTGTACTCCTGACGGTCGTCCTCTGCGCCTCGATGGTAAAAATCTATCGGCCGCGCCCTCGCCGTCTGTGGAGGCAAGAAGTGAGTGAGGAAAGCCTCGAGAACTCATCCCAGTAGGCGGGGCGCGTGCTCTCCGGGATAACTCCGTGAATCAAACCAATCGATTGCGGTATCACGCGGCCGATGCGAACAAAGGTCACAGACTGCGTCTCGAGGCCTTGATCACCTCATGATTCTCTGCATGGCGGCGGATGAACTCCTGCGGATCATCCTCGGCCTCGACGTAAAACTGGCGGGATACAACTCGAAATCTCGTAGTCTCAAACTATACGCCTCGGGTGTACCACGGGTGCGGCCCGGTGGGCTGGAGCTGGCGCGCGTCGATCTCTCCTCGTGTCGGGCCTGACTTTGCCAATAGATGGGCCGTCTCCTTGTACCCTAACTCCTCCGCCACGGTGTGGGGCGGAGGTGTGGGTGCGTGGCATCTCTGAAATTTGGCGGCGTCATAAAACTCGCCGTCTGCGGTATAGGCGGGCTGAGCCCTCGTGACTCTGGGTGTCTGCTAGCGACTCCTCGGTGCCTTGCCCATACGGGCCGGGTTGCCTTACGTGGAGGCATAAGCGTTACGGGAAAGGAATACGTTAGAGGGTCAACCTATAACACGACTAAAGCACGATCTCGGAATGAGAAAAATGAAACCAATCCTAAATATCCTATAGCCTCACGATTATTGGTGTGGTGCACAACACAGATAATCAGAACTCTACTAGATACGATGCGTAGACACTTTCCGAGGATTAAGCGCTCGATACCACTTTTGTCACGACCGTTCGGGGCCGTGGTAGTGCCTTAGGGCACCCAGTAGTCATACATCAGTGTCGGCGGAAATATAAAGCAAGACATGAAACGATTTATAAAATAAGACCACGATTTATGCGAAAACATCGCCTTCGGCATATATATATAAACATGGTTTAGCGATTACATCAAACAACTGTACAACGACTCTGAGACCTCTGAAATATACAACTATGGCGGGACGGGGCCCGCCATACCTGACTGTACAAAACTATCTACAATGAGGAGATCATACCCAAAGTAGAGCCTCGGAAAGGATGAAGCTCACGGCAACGTAGAGATCCTAGGAATGTGGATCTAGCACTGCTTGCCACCTGCGGCATGAGCGGCCCGAAGGAGAGTCGATCTGAGTACTAAGTATGTGAAAGCTGTAAAGTACTTAAATGAAATCATAACACTTTTAAAACCGGTTTACAAATATGTATGAAGCAATCGAGGAACCGCACATAGTGCCACATCCGCAACAAGAGCAATAGGTAAGCGTAATAGGTCTTTTCTAGGCTGCGAATGATTGAAGCGGGGCCACTCGCCCGTATTATCACTCTGCAAGCCTAATCACGGACTCGAGTCGCATGGCCACTCGTGGGCGCGTGAGGTATAACCCACATCGAGGGTAGCTACTCCTCGGCGTCGTCTGGACTCGTTGTCGCATGGCCACGTAGACGCGTGAGGCATAACCCGCATACTAACACGGAACTCTCGTAGCTCGCGTAGGCCCCTGGACCCGCGTAGGGTATTCTCGAATCATGGTCCCGGACACGCGAGTCTACCCGCGTCGGAGGCGGCTTAACCCCGTGTATCGTCTCGAGGTGAGTGATAGTACACTAACATAACGACATCTTTAAACAACATAAGCACAACAAGGATACTCTCTTATAAAAGCGTTACAAGATACTAACACACATAGCATCATATCATGTCTACTTATCAAACCATCTCATTATTCTTTTCACAATTCAATATAAAGTGCATTATAAACACATAGGCAAACTGTTTCTTTTATCAAACTTAAGTGGTTATACTTAACTTCCCATAAGGCTAGTATAACTCTTAAGCTTACATTTAAAAACCAATTAGTTCTCTTACATTAAAAATGATTGATATTCTTATGAAATGCTTTGGATCTTTATTATTGGGCTTAAGCGTGAGGCATTCTTAGTAAGTGTTATTCGGGCTTAAGCGTGAGGCATTCAGTAAGTGTTATTCGAGCTTAAGTCAAAGACATTGCCGTAGTTATTATTCGATTAACACGTATGCGTCTACCGTACTATATATATTGTAAAATATCATGCTTTAGGAAGAATCACATACCTACCGTGAAAACCACCTTGAGTTGAATATGTCGCGAGAGAGTCGACTATAATAGTCACAGACATCTATCAAAGACTACTCTGGAGGTCATTCTAAGCAGAGGGTTCACAATTCTATGGAAAGTTGGGCGACACTTCCCTGCGGTGAGCTATATAAGTCTCTTTGTGAAAGCAGTCCTATGTAAATCTGATTTGATTATTCTTCTTTTAAACCGCCTACTTGTAGTATGATTCAATTCTATTACGTGATAATCTTCTAAGTATTTAATACTTATTCTAATACTACAACGATGAAGTATTCTCTAATTCAAAGAGAGGTTAGGATTTGTTACCTCGGTAAGCCCAATAATATCCTAGATAAAGTCGCGCTGAGCAAGGTTTAGCTCTAAGTTATGCGCTCAGGTAGCTCGAAACCTTAGAAGTTCTTCACAACTTCTACTAAGTACTAAGGGATTTGGGCTAGGGTATTTTGGGCATTATAACAATACTAGAAGACAACTTTTCTACCAAGGAGGGTAGATTTTTGGCTAGGCTAGGGGGCCTCGGCCAAACTTAGGCTAGAGGGGGTATTCGGCCAGGGCCTTCACAAGGGAGGGGAGGTGTTGGGCGAAAAGGCTACAAAGGGAGAGGAGAGGATTTTTAAGACTTGGAAAGATTTGTGGATGAAGAACTCTTCATCTCTAAGGGGGTATTTATAGGTCAAGAAGTGGCCAACCAATGGCCAAGATTAAGACAAGTGCAAGGCAAGTGTAGGGTGAGGATTAACTATACACAAATATCCTACCAACTCCTTGACTTGTGCCTGAGGCACAAAAAAGCGTGCCATTGCTAGTCGGTCGTCCAAATGGGCGATTTGAAGTCCACCATTGGAGGTGCCAAGTGTCGCCCTCCGTTGGTCAAAATGTTTCGTCTCTCGGAAAAATCCGCCAAAAATTAGAAATGGCATAGCGGAATTTACCCTACGAAAGTGTGGAAACGTTTCGTCGGAAAACTATTCGTTTTGTGAGTTGTGCCCAAAAAATCGTCCAAGCCTAAACTTTAAGGCTAAACTTTTTGTACGTATTCCCTTACGTACATACTCTGGAAATACGGGCTATAACAAGCCCGATACCCGAGGCATCACAATAGATCACGTGCGTCTAACCCGCCGGAAGAGTAGGCGGAGTTGTAGTCAACCTTTACTTCCAGCTGGAAACCGCTTCGCAAGCCTGCATCGGCGGAACTTGGCTGCGCCACGAGTCGGCTAGTCAGCGGTCTTTGAAATCGAAGCAAGCGCTCACAAACCTCGATAATAACGCCATCTGAAAGCTGCGTGCCTCGTAGGAGTAGTAGGTCTCGGCCAAGACTTATTGCCTCAATCTTTGCGTATCCACCGAACACCATCAGCCCAATAATATGCCCCGGGAATGCCACGAGGCCAACCAAAACTCACTTGGAGAATTTGGCGAATAAGCTGCCCGACTCGGAGGACCCAATCTGACCGTCATCGAATGATCTGCATGCTCTGCTCTGTCGCGAATAAACGGATGTCATCAATGAATACTATCACAAATGTATCCAAAAATGGCACGAACTCGGTTCATCAAATCCATAAATACTGCCGGGCGTTGGTCAACCGAAAGACATAACCGAAACTCATAGTGCCCATACAGGGTCTGAATGCGATCTTTGGGATATACGCCTCTCGAACTCGAACGATGATAACGGACCGCGAGTCTATCTTGGAAAACACCTCGCACCTGCAGTGGTCAAACAAATCATCAATCACGGGAGGGTACCTATTCTTAATGGTTACCTTATTCACCGCTTGTAATCAACACATACGCGGCGTCCATCATTCTTCTTCACGAACAACACCGCGCTCCCGGGGAGATACACTAGGCTGATAAAGCCTTTCTCCGGAAATCTTTGTGTTCCTTGGATCCTCAACTCGGCGGGTGCCGTTACGTATGGCGGAATGGAAATAGGTCGAGTGTCCGCAGCGTGTCAATATAAAACTCAATCTCCTCTCGGGAGGATACGAAAGATCATGCAGGAACACATCCGAAACTCCTAACCACTGCTTGGCGACACCTCGGCCTGCGTATCAAATACGTGCGGATGATAGATGTACCGCTACGTACCATTTTCCTAGCCTTGAGGTAAGAAATAAACCTACCCACTCGGCGTATTTGTGTTGCCGCTTCCACTCGATAAGCGGCTCGCCAGAACCGAACCGAACCAACTGTCCTACAATCAATGTTGGCATAACAAAGCCAACGATCCATACCCATAATGACATCAAAATCTCATCTCGGCTCTATCAAGTCTGCGAAGTCGGCGATCAGTAAATATAAACGGACAACCTCTGTACACGCTCATTTCGGCTAACACGAATCTCTATTGGCGTAGCTACCTCAAAAGGCACTATCGACTCAGCTCTATCCGATTCTACCCGATAAGAGGGGACACATAGGACAAGGTAGAACACGGATCTATCAAAGCATAAGCGTCACGACATGAAATCAATAATGTACAGTGGCGGCGTCGAGAAGCCTCACGATCTGGCGGTGGCTAGAGAATATATGCGGTTACGTGGACGCTAGAATGGAACCACCACCATGACCTCTGCGGCTGCGTCCGTGAGTACCACGCCTCGGGCGCGTAACCACGAAGGAGGAAGACCCAACAACTGATCATGTCGGCTGCACTGTACCACCCATGCCGCCTCTCGACGGACAATCTCTCTTCATATGGCCCAGCTGACCACCAGAGTAACAAGCTCCTGCGAGAACACGACACTCGCAGTGCGATCTGCGTCGAGCACAGAGATGTGGGTGGCCTCGATCGGCGGCGATCTGCCTCCTGAAACCCGAAGTCTGGAGCCACGACGCTCTGAATGACTGGTGATCGGACCTCCCGCGAGCCGTGTGAGCACTCTGTCTTTGGTGGAATGTGGACCCGATCTGCTGCTAAGGTTGTCGCCTCGACCCTTTGCCACGAGACCTGCTGTCACAGCCTCTTGGGGTGGCTTTGGTCAATCTGGTCCTCACTCTCTCTATCCTCTATCCCTGCGCATAGGCTGCGTCTGGCGATGTCCATGCAGGTGAAGAGCCACGCTGACATCACGGTAATCATATGACGGTCAAGCTCCATCACATAACGATGAACCCTATCGCCGTATGGCTACAATAGTATGCGCGTATGCGGCCAATGAGTCAAACTCAAGCTATACTCGCGATAGTCCTCCGTTACGCCTCAAGGTCAAGAATCTGTCTACCCGGGCTCTCCTCATCTCAGGAGGCAAAAAGTGATCCATGAAGGCCTCTGTAAACTCCTCCCAAACAACTGGAAGAGCATTATCACCTCTCGAAAGCAACCACGACTCAAATCAGTTCAACGCAATATCGCGTAACCGGTAAGAGGCTAGCGTAACCGACTCTGTCTCTGAAGCCCTAAGAACCTGCATGGTCCGCGGTAGCTGCCGAATGAACTCTTGCGGATCCTCATCAGACCTCGAACCATAAAACTCAGGTGGATGACAACCCAGAAAATCCCTAACACGCAAGTATCGGCTCTAGGGTGGGTGCCTACTCACTGTCGTGTTGCCAAACTACTATCTTGGTCAATAATCGGATCTGCTCCCGTAGTCTCTATACTCGGCGCTGCGGGCGGAGGCTCGATCACGGAACCTCTGCGGCTCGCCGCTCTCGGCTCCTCTGTCTGCCGGCATGGTGAACTCGCCGACCGCCTACTACCTCGGGCATAGTCGTGCGAGTCAGTGTAACCTCTGCAGTACCGCTAGCGCCTCCTGCTGCTGCCTTGCCTTCAGGCCACAGTCGCGCCGGTGGAGGCATATGCATTTCATAAGACTAGGTCGGAGAGGATTCAACCTAATAAGACAGCTCTCTTGCGATCTCGAGAGAGAAGAATGAAACCAATCCTAAATGTCCTGCGACCTCACGATTATAGATGTGGTGCCTGACACCGATAATCAAGACTACTGCTGAACGATGCGTAGACACTTTCAGAGGACTAAGCGCTCGATACCACTTTTGTTACGACCCGACCGGGGCGCGGCCAGTGCCCTACAGGCACCCGTTGAGTATGCATAAGAGAATAGCAGCGGAACATACACAACAAAAACACACGTGTAAACAATAAAACATCACAGGCTAGCCGATAAGGCCGCCTCCCAAAATATATACATGACCAAAAGTACAACTGTGCAACTCAGTTCTTACAGCCCAACCACATATGTGAATACAGACCTCTAGGAATAACAACTGTGGTGGGACAGGGCCCCGCCATACCCCCAAATGTACATAAATCTACAACATCAGGGAAAGACTGTACCAAAAGAGACAAGCCTCCGGAGAATGGAGCTTCAGACGTCTGAGAAGTGATCCTAAGAATGAGAAAGAGCTTAGCCGAAAACCCCTCTCCCCCCCTTTCCTAGTAGTCTCGGCAAAAGCCCTCCCCCCTTGGTAGAAAATACTCTCCAAGTATTGTTACTATCCCCAAAATACCTTAGCCAATCCCTTATAGTATTTGCAAAGTTACCTCTATACGTAGAGTCCGGAAAAATACTACCTTATTGTCACGACCCATTCCGGGGCCCGTGACTGGTGCCTTACCGGGGCACCCAAGTAGTCATACATCAGAGTAATCAGCGGAAATATAAAACAAGACATGAAACAATTTATAAAATAAGACACAGTTTATGTGAGAAAACGTCGCCTTTCGGCATATATAAATAAACATGGTTTAGCGATTACATCGATCTTTGTACAACATGACTCTGGACCTCTGAAATATACAACTATGGCGGGATAGGGCCCGCCATACCACTGTACAAAACTATCTACAACGGGAGATCATACCCCAAAGTAGAGCCTCGGAAAAGATGGAGCTCAGCACCAACGTAGAGATCCTAAGAATGTGGATCTAGCACCTGCTTTGCCCTTACCTGCGGCATGAACGCAGCCCCCCGAAGGAGGTCAGTACAACAGGTACTAAGTATATGAAACTGTAAAATACTTAAATGAAAACATATCATTTTAAAATCAGTTTTGCAAGTATGTATGAAACAACAAGGGGACCGCGTAGTGCATCATCATAAACAAGAGCAACAATAGGTAAAGCGTATGTCTTTTCTAGGTGCGAATGATCGAGCGAGGCCAATTTCCGTAGTATCACCATGCAAGCCTAATCACGGACTCTCGTAGTCCGCATAGGCCACTCCACATAGGCGCATAGGGTACATAACCCGCGTCGAGGGTAGCTACTCCTCGGCGTCGCCTGGACTCGTAGTCGCGTAGCCACATGCCGCGTGAGGTATAACCCGCATCACTAACACCGGAACTCCGTAGCTCGCATAGGTCCCCTGGACCCGCATGAGGTATTCTCGAATCATGGTCCCAGACCGCCTGAGTCTACCCCGCATCGGAGGGCAGCTTAACCCCCGGTAATATGTCAAGAGGTGAGTGATAGTACACTAACATAACAACTTATCTTTAAACAACATAAGCACAACAAGAATACTCTCTTATACAAAACGTTACAAGACACTAACACACATAGCATCATATCATGTCTACTTATCAAACCATCTTATTATTCTTTTCACAATTCAATATAAGTCCATTATAAACACATAGGCAAAGCTGTTTCTTTTATCATTCTTAAGTGGTTATACTTAACTTCCCATAAAGCTAGTATAACTCTTAAGCACATTTTAAAACTCAATTAGTTCTCTTACATTAAAAATGATTCGATATTCTTTTGAAATGCTTTGATTCTTTATTATTCGGGCTTAAGCGTGAGGCATTCTTAGTAAGTGTTATTAGCTTAAGCGTGAGGCATTACGTAAGTATTATTCGAGCTTAAGTCAAAGACATTTCGTAGTTATTATTCGGTTAACACGTATGCGTCTGCGTACTACATATATATTGTAAAATATCATGCTTTAGGAAGAATCACATACCTTCTCGTGAAAACCACCGCCAAGTTGAATATGTCGCGCGAAAGAATCACCTATAATAGTCGAACACGTCTATCAACGTTGAACTACTTTGTAAATGTGATTCTAAGCAGAGGGTTCTATATCCTACGGAAAATTGGGCGTCTTCCCTACGGTGAGCTACTCAAGTCTCTTGTGAAAACAGTCATGTAAATCTGATTTGATTATTCTTCTTTTAAACCCTTCTCGTGATATGATTCAATTCTATACGCAATATTCTTCTAAGTATCTAATACTTATTCTTATACTACTACGATGAAGTATTCTCTAATTCAAAAGAGGGTTAGGATTAGTTACCTCGGTAAGCCCAATAATATCCTAGATAAAGTCGCGCTGAGCAAGGTTTTGCTCTAAGTTGTATGCTCCAGGAAACCTTAGAAGTTCTTCACAACTTCTACTAAGTACTAAGGGATTTGGGCTAGGGTATTTTGGGCATTATAACAATACAAGAAGGCAACTTTTCTACCAAGGGAGGGTAGATTTCGGCTAGGCTAGGGGGCCACAGGCCAAACTTCAAAAGGGGAGGAGGTGTTTGGGCCAGAAAAGGCTACAAAGGGAGAGGAGAGGATTTTTAGACTTGGAAGCTTTTGTGGATGAAGAACACTTCATCTCAAGAGGGTATTTATAGGTCAAGGGATGGCCAACGAGGGCGAGATGTAGCCAAGTGCTAGGCAAGTGTAAGGCCAAGATTAGGGCAAGTGTACCTAGCCAACTTGCACACAAAATATCCTACCAACTACTTGACAAAATTGGCTCTCCAATTCGGTCCAATTCATACAAGTCCATCAATTGGAGGGTGACAAGTGTCGCCCTCCCGTTGGTCCAAAATGTTTCGTCTCTCGGAAAAATCCGCAAAAATTAGAAATGGCATAGCCGGAATTTACCCTACGAAAGCTGTGGAAACGTTTCGTCGGAAAACTATTTGCTTTGTGAGTTGTGCCCAAAAATCGTCCAAGGCCTAAACTTTAAGGCCAAACTTTTTGTACGTATTCCCTTACGTACATACTTTGGAAATACGGGGTATAACACTTATATTCCTTTAGTCACTAACGAAACCCTAAGAGAAACTTCATAGTTGGTTGAAGTAGAAGGTAGAGGTTGTGTAGAAACTTCTAAGGGTTTCTTGGAGCGGATTGAAGCGTACAGATTAGGAGCTAAACCTTGCTCAGGATCGACTTATATCTTGGATAATTTTGGGCTTATCGAGGTAAATAATAATCTTATCCTTCTATATTAATTGGAGAATACATACTGTAGAAGTATAGAAATAAGTATAAAATGCATAGAAGGGTATTACAGAAGAGAATTGAGCTACTTACATAGATTTGTATTCTGATGAGCTTGTATAGTTCTAGGGTAGGGAAGTCTTTGCCCGATTTTCCGTAGAATAGAGATGTTATACCCGTATTTCCGGTATATGCGTGAGGCGTGCGTCTGAGTTAGCCTAAGTTAAGACCTTGGGCGAAAAACATTTGTGCACAACTCACTAAAAGAATCGTTTTTTTCGGCGAAGCGTTTTACTAAACTTGCATAGGGTAAATTACGGCTATGTCATTTATATTTTTTGCAGATTTTTCCGAGAGACGAAACATTTTGGACCAACGAGAGGGCGACACTTGTCACCCTCTAGTTGGCGGACTTGAGGCGTCCATTGAGCCGAATTGGTGGCCTTGTTTTGTCAAGGAGTTGGTAGGATATTTGTGTGTGGTAGATGGATAAGGGCACTTGGGTGAATCCTCACCCTACACTTGCCTTGCACTTGGCTTCATCTTGGCCATTGGTTGGCCATTGCTTGACCTATAAATACCCCCCTAAAGATGAAGAGTTCTTCATCCACAAAACAAACTTTCCAAGTCTAAAATCCTCCTCTCCCTTGTGAGCTTTAGTCCAACACTTCCCCTCCCTTGTGAAGGCCTTGGCGAAACACCCCCTCTAGCCTAGTAGTCCTGGCGAAACCTACCCCTCTCTTGGTAGAAATGTTGTCTTCCAAGTATAGTTACTATTCCTAAATACCCTAGCCCAAATCCCTTAGTACTTAGTAGAAGTTGTGAAGAACTTCTAAGGGTTCTTGGAGCTATCGGAGCGTACAAGTTAGGAGCTAAACCTTGCTCAGGAGCGACATTTAACTTGGATAATTTTGGGCTTATCGAGGTAAATACTCTTGTCCTTTTATTGTAATTGGATATTACATATAAGAATAGTATAGATTTGAGTATAAGATACACTGAAGGATATTAAAGAATAGAATTGAACTGTTATCACAGTAGAAGGGTTTAAAGAAGAATAATTGAACTATACTTACTTAGAATTTGTTTTCACGATGGACTTGAGTAGCTCGACGGGTAGGGAAGTGCTGCCCAATTTTCCATAGAATAGAGAACCTCTACTTAGAATGTTTACGGAATAGTCTGAGGCGTTGATAGGCGTATTTGACTATTATAGGTGATTCTCTGTAGCGACATATTCGACTTGGCGGTGGATTTGCCGAGAAGGTATGTGATTCTTCCTATACTCTTGAGCATGATATTTTAAATATATATGTAATGCGGTAGGCGTCACAGTGTTAAGCGAATAATAATTACGGCAATGTCTTTTGACTTAAGCACGAATAATAACTACTGCAATGTCTTTTGACTTAAGCACGAATAATAAAGATCTTAAAGCATTTCAAAGAATCTTGAATCATTTTTAACGAAGAGAAAGCAGTTGGTTTTAAACAAAAGCTTAAGAGTTATACTAGCTTTATGGGAAGTTAGGTATAACAACTTAAGAAAGATAAAAAGAAGCTGTTTACTTATTTGCTTATAAAAACCTTGTATTGATTTACGTAAGGTGTAGTAAGATTGATTGATAAATAGACATATTATGATGCTACGTGTGTTAGTGTCTTGTGATGTTGTGAAAGGGGTCATTCTTGTTGTGCTTACGTTGCTAAGCGGTAAGTCGATTATCTTGTTATTATATCACCTACCTCGCCCGACTTGTTATACAGGGCTTGCCACCCTTGATGCGGTCTATCGGCTATGCGGTCTGTGAGACTATGCGGGCTGCGGGAGTTCGAGTTGATCATTCGGGTGTTTTAGCGTCTGAGGATGCCTATGCGATGCGTGTGACTATGCGGTCTATTGAGACTATGCGGACTGCGGTTGTCGGGAGAATGCAGGGGTTAGCTACCGTCACGAGAATACCTCATGCGGTGCATGTGTGACCTATGCGGATCGCGAAGTCGGGATTAGGAACGCATAATGATACTATGGGCGATTGGCCTTGCCCGATCATCCGTGGCCTAGAAACGGACACATTCTGATTTACCTATTATTGTTCTTGTTTGTGATATGGCCTATATGCAATTGAAGCGAGTGTATTTGCAAATGGTTTTAAATACTTTGATTTCATTTAAGTACTTTCTGATTTCACATACTTAGTACCTGTTGTCGACCTCCTTGAGTGCGTTCATGCGCGGTAATGACAAGCAGTGCTAGATCCACATCCTTAGGATCTCTTTGCTTTGGTGTCGGGAGCTCCATATTCTCGGAGGCTCGACTTTTAGGTATGATCTCCCTGTTGTTGTATATAGTTTTGTACATTCGAGGTATGGCGGGCCTGTCCGCCATAGTTGTTTATCTTCTTAGAGGTTTGTAGTCTATTATGCAGTTGGGATGTAGCGCAAAACTATGTTTATATATATCTTGAAAGCGACATTTTCTCACATAAAAGCGTGTCTCATTTACAAGCTGTTTCATGTCTTGTTTTTATATTCCGCGGATTACTCTGATGTATGACTACTTGGATGCCCGGGTAAGGCACGATCCACGGCCGAGCAGTCGTGACAAAAGTGGTATCGAGCGATTAATCCTCGGAAAGTGTCTCTGAACCGTATCTAGTAAGTCTTGATTATCGGTGTGTTGTGCACCACCAATGTCGTGAGGCTATAGGATATTTAGGATTGGTTTCCATTCTTCTCACTCTGAGATCGTGCCTTAGAGTTGTGTTATAAGTTGGACCCCTCTAATGTATTCCTTTTCTGTAACAGTTATGCCTCCACGTAAGGCAACCCGGGCCCAGAAGGGCAAGGCGGCGAGGAGGCGCTAGTAGGACAAGAGTCACGAGGGCCTGAGCCCGATTCTTACCCGAGGCGATACCTCGGGGCGCGAGTTCCATGGCGCCGCCCGGCCCAGCGAACCACAATACCACGCCTCGCATCCCACGGCACAGGCGGAGAGTTAGGGTACTGAGAGATAGCCCGGCTATTGGCGAGATCGTGGCGAACATGAGGCAGTGGATCACGGCGATTCGATTCCGGCCCAGTAGTACCGTGGTTCACCCGAGGCGAGATAGTTTGAGGCTACGAGATTTCTGAGTTGTAGCCGCGAGTTTTCTGGGTTGGCGGAGGATGATCGCGAGAGTTCATCCGTCGATTCTGAAGGATTATGAGGGTGATCGGGCGTCGGAGACCGAGTCCGTGATATTCGGTTCGCGTCGGTGCGTGATACATGATCGATTGGTTTGATCGTGGGAGTTATCTCGGGAGAGCACGCGTCCCGGCTACTTAGGATGAGTTCTCGAGGCTTTCTCCTCACTTCTTGCCTCGCGGATGAGGAGGCGCGGGTAAGCGATTTTTATTCTTGAGGCGAGAGGGGCCTTGCGGTTTGGGAGTACAATGTCGAGTTCGATTCTTTGGCTCGATATGTCCACTGCATTGGTAGCGGATATGGAGGGCGGTGCATCGCTACGTTCTGGGCTAGATGATTATATGGCGAGTCTTGTGCGGGTGTGGCTCTTGACCGAGCATGGACATTACCGTATGCGAGCTCGTGCACTTGGATGCGAGGCGCGAGGCAAGCGAGTCGGCGGATATCGATGTCACGACCGAACCGGGCCGTGGCGGTGCCTTACCTCGGGCACCCTGGTGATACAACATCGAGAGAAAAACCAGTAAATAAAAACTCAAGAATGAAAGCGGTGAAATAAGAAAGTAGGCTAACCCAAACGGTTACCTTTTTATACATAATTTAAAACTTGAGCGATTACATCCCATACAAACACGCAGCAGTCTTACTGGACCTCTAAGAATTTTGAAACCATAATGGACGGGACGGGGCCGCCATGCCCTGAATATACAAAGTCTACTACTTGAGGAACCGTACCACGGGATAAGCTTAGGAGATATGGAGCTTTCAGAACCGAACAGCGATCCTAAGAGAGTGGATCGACAAGCTATGTACCTCGACTGCGGCATGAACGCGGCCCGAGGAGGTCGATTACAAGTACCAAGTATGTGAAGCGTAAAATCAGTAAATGAAATCATAATAGTCTATATAAAGCGGGAGACATGTATGATAACCAAATTACAACACCACAACTTAAGCGATCATATCAAGATAGGGACTCATGCGGTGAAATCATCACTCAAATACAACCGGGAATTTAACGCGCAAGGCGCGTGCCGGCGTCTCACCTCGGTATAAGCATGGCCTGGCGTCCTAGTGGGCCCATACCGTGGACCATCCAGCGTGTCGATATGCCCGAAGGAGATAACAAGATAACAATCCTTGTGGAAGCATGCGTGGGCTACCCAGCGTGTCGGTATGTCGAACAACTAACAAGAGAATACTGCGTGGAAGCGTACCCGGTGGGCTACCAGCGTGTCGGTATGTCAATCAAATAACAATAACAACACCCTAATGGAAGCACAGTGGGCTACCCAGCGATGTCGGTATGTCCATGATCAACGGATAAGCGGCCTACAACGAGGCGCGGTAGCACATAAATACAACTTGCACCTGAAGCTATCACTACTGACATGGGCGTTACCACAACTCAAGGTACTATAAATATTTCTTAACACAATGTCAAGTATACCATTTAAAACCCAAGTACTTAACCCTTTAGGATCAAGATACTCCTACCTTTTATAAACAAGTCACTTATGTTTTTCCATCAGAAGTTGATATTTGAAAACGAGTTACTTCCCTTTTCCCAAAATCAAGTTACCATTTTAAATCTAATAATGAAACCATTTCTTTATTTTCATAAAGTCGTTATAACTAACCTCCCATAAAGCTATTACAACACTTTATGATTAATAAAACAAGTCAAGACAAAATCATGCCTTTCTTTTAAACCAAAATACTTCAAATTCTTAAGTCTCTTTTCCTTTAGAAAATCGAATTCCTCACTTTGGAATTTTTAAGAAGATCAAAACTTGATTTCAATAATTCTCATTAAATGACCATGATCTAGGAAATGTAATGCCATTTTGTCTTATCTTAGCTTCTATGCGGATGGAGGTTTCTCTGGTTTTAATATGATTAATGTCATTACTTCTTTCCTTTATCGGACTGCATTGGCTTGTTCGATCCTTATTCCCATTTCCGAAATTGTAACGTTATTCTTTTAAAAACCAAGTATTCATATCTCACGAATTAGGTTTTATACTTTTCAACACCATTTAGGTCAATTACAAGTCACATCTCTTATCTTTTGAAAACAACAAACTATTCTTTTAGCTACATAAAGCGGTTATAACAAACTTCCCATAAAGCCGTTATAACACTTTATGTTTTAAACCAAACAATTACCACTATAAACATTTATGAGACCAATAGGGCTCATTCTTTAACTCATAAGTACGTTACTAACGGATAAGACTTTACTACTATTTTCACACAACGAAGCCCTTAACACTTCATATCAAGTCAAGGCACAAAAGGGAAATCAAATTCCTTTAACACTCGTGCGTCTACCGCACTATATATTTTACAAATAGTCATGCTGAAGAGGATAGGAAGAATCACATACCTCGCGACGATTGTCGACAATAAGCAAAATGCTCCACCGTATTATCGCCCTTAAGTAGAATATGCTACCGTAGTACTTCAATCCTATAAGGGTCATGAAGCGTCTATCAAACTCTAGCTTGAGCGTAGAATCAACTAAGTGCAAAGTCCCTAAATTCTCGACAATTTGGGCACTTCCTTTGTTTCTACTAACTTGCCACCTTTGTTAAGGTCGAATTCAATAACCCAACGCCCACAATAATACAAAATAACCCAATACTTTCCATCCCATTCTTGGCCAACCATAAACCAATTCTTAAATCCCTTTCAATACTTTCCAATCCAAGTCCTTAGGTCTAACATGATATCTAGCCCTAGACATCTTCAACAATTACAATCTAAAGGCTAGCATGCCCATTTCGATTTTAACAAGACAACAAGATCCAAATCTATACAATATAAAAGCGACCTCGGGCTCGATTCTATACTACTACAATATAACGACCTTAGGCTCAACTCTAAACTACTAAAATAAAACAGCCTCAGGCTCACATCTATACTACTAAAATAAAACAGCCTTAGGCTCATAACCAAGAGAAAGGGGAAACTCTTACCTTAAGGAATAACCACAAAAGCCCCTTTTTCTTCCTCCTCTTTCCACAAAATCGCCCACCGTTACCACAAGTTTACCCACACTTTTTCTTCTTGCCGCTCAACAATCTCATAAAGCTAGGTTTTCTTCCAAAACTAGAGAGAAGGAGAGGGTTTTCCATGGAAGGGTTTTGAAATGAAATGGCCAAGTCTTCCAAGACTTGGCCCTAAAATAGGCCTAATCTGGTCAAAGGGATGGGAGGGACACTTGTCACCCTCCCTTAGGTTTTTAACAAAATATCTCCTGATTTCAGCCTTTTATCGCGAAAAAACCCGCCTTGGCGCCGCGGCGCTTCCACTTCCGAGAAAATATTCCAGCAATCCGGCGTCGCGGCCCTGCATTCCGGAGCCGCGGCGCTGCAACCCCCGCGGACCCCCAGAACAACCGGCGCGCCGCCTGCGTCCGGCCGCGCGGCTGCACTGAACCGAAAACTGCTGCTGCCTGCCTGCGCACCAAACTTGAAACTTCCATAACTTTTGACTCCGATGTCCAAACGACGAACGGTTTGTTGCATTGGGATCTAGATTTAACGGACTACACATTAGGCCTTTTAAACACATAGAAATTCTTAACAACTGGGGTACAACACTCTAAGGCAAACTCAAAATCCGTCCAACACATGTTGTCAACTTATCTATCAACTTTTTACATCTTAAATTCCTTGGTATGTTCTTATCTAACTCCTTGAATTTACGGGGTGTAACAATCAGCATCAGAAGAAGGCCAAGATGGCCGGTTCTTTTGGTATTTCTCGGGGTGGACGACCTCGTGATCTAGATTTGCACCGGCCACTCTGAGCACTCCAGCATCATTGTCGGTCTGACCCGAGTATTCGGGCGGTCGGGGCCCGGACTTGATTTCGGGTAGCAAGGGTGCTAACCGATCGAGTCTGCTCGGTGTGTCCGTTGTGGTAGATTCCATTCGAGGAGTGTAGTACTACTCGGGAGCTTGCTATACTTGTGGCGCGGTCATTTTGCGAACTGTCAGGCCAAGGAACGCGGGTGGTAGGGCTCGGCCTACGAGTGCATTGCGGTTCATCATCTCTCTGATTACTCGCCGGGGCGGGAACTCATGGGCGAGTCTCGGCGGTCGTGGCGCGGGTCCCGATTCTAGCGGTCCTCGAGCGCATTTATGCCTTGTCGGCCGGCGGGACGGAGGCCTCACGATGTCGTCACGGTACCTTATCGATCTCCGATTATGATGTATGCCTTGATAGATCCGGGTTCTACTCCTATATATCTCCCTTGTTGCTAGTAGGATAGGGATAGAGCACGAGTTCATAGACCACTTCGAGGTAGCTACGCCGATGGGTGATTCGGTGGTAGCTCGGCGGGTATATAGGGCTTGTCGGTGACCATATCTGATTGTCGGACCACTAGCCGACTTGATAGAGTTGGATATGACCGATTCGATGTGATCATGGGTATGGATTGGCTAGCCTTGCTACGCCCGTATGAAGCTGCAGGAGAAAGTAAATGCGGTTCCAGTTTCCTGAGGAGCCGGTTGTCGAGTGGGAGGGGAACACTGTATCGCCGATGGGTAGGTTTATTTCCTACCTCAAGGCTAGGAAGATGGTGCAGAAGGGGTACATCTACCATCTCGTTCGGGTGATTGATCACGAGGCTGCGGTGCGATTTCGGTCGATTCGGTAGTCGAGAGTTCCCGGGCGTGTTTCGGGCGACCTCCCGGGTATTCCTCCAGAGAGGGAGATAGAGTTTTGTATCGATGTACTTCCAGACACTCGGCCTATTTCCATTCCGCCATACAGAATGACACCTGCCGAGTTGAGAGAGTTGAAGGACCAGCTGCGAGATTTGATGGAGAAGGGCTTCATCAGACCTAATGTTTCTCCCTGGGGAGGGCCGATATTGTTCGTGAAGAAGAAGGACGGGACGCTGCGCATGTGTGTTGATTACAGGAAGCTGAACAAGGTGACCATTAAACGAATACCCCTTCCCAAGATTGATGATTTGTTCGACCCAGTGCGAGTGCGAGATGTTTCTCCAAGATTGATCTGCGATCGGGCTATCATCAGGTACGAGTTAGAGAGGTGGATGTCCCTAGGATTGCATTCCGGACCCGGTACGGGCATTATGAGTTTAGGGTCATGTATTTTGGGTTGACCAATGCTCCGGCGGTATTCATGGATTTGATGAACCGAGTGTTCAAACCATTTTTGGACACGTTTGTTATAGTGTTCATCGATGATATCTTGGTTTTTTCTCGCTCAGAGCAGGAGCATGCGGAGCATTTGAGGACTGTCTTGTGATTCTCGGTCAGCGATTATCGCCAAGTTTTCCAAATGTGAGTTTTGGTTAGCCGGTGGCTTTCTTGGGCATATTAGTGGTGATGGTATTCGGTGGATCTGGCCAAGATCGAAGCGATCGAGTTGGCCTCGACCTCTTACTCGGCAGGTTCGCGATTTTACGGGCCTTGCGAGTTACTATCGGCGGTTCGTGGAGAAGTTTGCTTCTATCTACGCACCATTGACTCGGTGACTCGGAGCGGCTAAGTTTGATGGTGATGCTTGTGGCGGGGTTTCGATTCTTGAAGGAGAGGCGGCGGCCGCCCGTTCTTACTCTTCCGGAGGGTCAGACGGCTATGTCGTGTATTGTGATCGTCGGGCATCGGGTTGGGATGTGTGTTGATGCAGTGAGGCAAGGTTATAAGCGTATGCATCGACAACTTAAGAAACACGAGGAACTACCCGCGTGATTTGGAGTTGGCGGTGATTCACGCCTTGAAGATGCAGGCACTATTTGTATGGGGTTCGTGGATATTTATACTGAGACCACAAGAGCCTCGGTATATCTTGACGGAGGAGGCGAACTTACGGCGAGAGCGGTGGTTAGAGTTACCAAGGATTACGATGTTGATATCTGTACCACCGGGAAGGCGATGTTGTGGCGGATGCTCTTAGTCGTAGGTCGATAGAGTCTATCAGATGTGCGGCGAGAGGAGGGCATGGTTCGCGATTTGCATCGATTAGCGAGCCTTGGTGTCCGTTTGATTGATTACGATAGCGATGGGGTTCGAGTTCGAGGGTTGCGAGTCTTCCATCATCGAGAGGTGAAGAGGCAACGATTTGAGGATCGATTTTGACACGATGCCGTGATACGGCTCTTACGTGAGGAAGGGTCCTTTTGAGGTGGCACGATGGGGTGCTAAGGTTTGAGGCGAGTTGTGTGTTCCGGATGTTTGAGGACTTGGCGAGTTCTTGGGAAGCACACGGTAGCGCGTTACTCTATCCATCAAGGTCGACCAATATGTACCACGACGCTAGATGCGTGTATTGGTGGGATGGCTTGAAGAGGGGCGTTGCGAGTTCGTAGCTCGGTGCGTGTTGTCGGCGGTGAAGGTAGAGCACGAGGCACGGTGGTTTGTTGCGAGCGATAGAGATCCCGACACGGAAGTGGGAGGTGATCAACATGGACTTTATCGCGAGATTACCTCGCACTCGGAGGAGACATGATTCTATATGGGTTATTGTCGGCCAGTGGCGAAATCAGCCCACTTTCTTCCGTCGGGATGACTTTTAGTGAGGATTATGCGGACTTTACATCAGAGATCGGCGGTGCATGGAGTCCCTATTTCGATCATATCGACGAAGGAGCCCGGTTCTGGCTAACTTACGGAGGTCATTCGAGAAAAGGGTTTAGGGGCCTTGGTGAGCTGAGTAGTGCATTCCATCCACGCAGACGGACGGCGAGCGAGCGCACTATCGGACTCTTGAGGATATCTTTGCGAGCTTTGTGTTATCGACCGAAGTGGTAGGATGATCATTTGCCTATAGTTGAGTTTGCATATAATAATAGCTACACTCCGGTATTCGGATGGCGCCTTATGAGGCCTTGTATGGGAGGAAGTGCGGTCGCCGATAAGATGGTTTGATGTAGGCGAGTGCGATTAGTGGGACGGATTTGGTGCAGCGAGCGATGGATAAGGTGAAACTTATCGGGAAGCGGTTCTTGACAACTCAGTCGGCAAGTCATATCACGGATCATCGTCGTCGTCGGCATGAGTTCGAGTTGATGATTGGGTTTTCTGAAGGTGTCACCCATGAAGGGTGTGATGAGATTCGGGAAGAAAGGAAACTTCGGCCCAAGGTACATTGGGCGTGTCAGTTGTCGCGAGGTAGGCAAGGTTGCCTATGAGTTGGATCTGCCGTCCGATCTGGAGGCAGTGCATCCGGTGTTTCATGTTTCTATGCTGAGAAGATATATCGGGGATCCATCTAGAGTGCATCCGATTGACGATGTTCAAGTGACTGAGGGGTTATCGTATGAGGAGATTCCCATAGCGATAATCGATCGTCAGGTTAGGCGTCTGCGGACCAAGGACGTGGCTTCCGTCAAAGTCTTGTGGCGGAACGAGCTCAGGGAGGAGATGACGTGGGAAGAAGAGGAGGACATGAGGCAGAGGTATCCTCACTTATTCCCCACACCTCCATGTAACTTACTTTCCTACTTGTAAATTTTCATTACCATATATGCCTAAGTATTGTTTTGTGGCCGTATGTGGCATTTGCGAACTGTTTAAGTTATAAGGAACCTGATCGTTATCTGTCTTGGGAAGGAACATTCGGGACGAATGTTTCTAAGGAGGGTTGAATGTTATACCCCATATTTCCAGTATATGCGTGAGCGTACATCTGAAGTTAACTAAGTTAAGACCTTGGACGAAAAACATTTGTGCACAACTCACTAAAAGAATCGTTTTTCAACGAAACGTTTTACTAAACTTGCATAGGGTAAATTACGGCTATGTCATTTATATTTTTTGCAGATTTTTCCGAGAGACGAAACATTTTGGACCAACGAGAGGGCGACACTTGTCACCCTCTAGTTGGCGGACTTGAGGCGTCCATTGAGCCGAATTGGTGGCCTTGTTTTGTCAAGGAGTTGGTAGGATATTTGTGTGTAGTAGATGGATAAGGGCACTTGGGTGAATCCTCACCCTACACTTGCCTTGCACTTGGCTTCATCTTGGCCATTGGTTGGCCATTGCTTGACCTATAAATACCCCAAGATGAAGAGTTCTTCATCCACAAAACAAACTTTCCATGTCTAAAATCCTCCTCTCCTTGTGAGCTTTTCGTCAACACTTCCCCTCCTTGAGAAGGCCTTGGCGAAACACCCCTAGCCTAGTAGTCCTGGCGAAACCTACCCCCCCTTGGTAGAAATGTTGTCTTCCAAGTATAGTTACTATTCCTAAATACCCTAGCCCAAATCCTTAGTACTTAGTAGAAGTTGTGAAGAACTTCTAAGGGTTCTTGGAGCTATCGGAGCGTCTGAGTTAGGAGCTAAACCTTGCTCGGGGCGACATTTAACTTGGATAATTTTGGGCTTATCGAGGTAAATACTCTTGTCCTTCTATTGTAATTGGATATTACATATAAGAATAGTATAGATTTGAGTATAAGATACTGTGAAGGATATTAAAGAATAGAATTGAACGTTATCACGGTGAAGGGTTTAAAGAAGAATAATTGAACTATACTTACTTAGAATTTGTTTTCACTGATGACTTGAGTAGCTCGACGGGTAGGGAAGTGCTGCCCAATTTTCCATAGAATAGAGAACCCTCTACTTAGAATTGTTCTGAGAATAGTCTAGGCGTTGATAGGCGTGTTGACTATTATAGGTGATTCTCTGTAGCGACATATTTGACTTGGCGGTGGATTTCTCAGGAAGGTATGTGATTCTTCCTATACTCTTGAGCATGATATTTTAAATATATATATATGATGCGGTAGGCGTCACAGTGTTAAGCGAATAATAATTACGGCAATGTCTTTTGACTTAAGCACGAATAATAACTACGGCAATGTCTTTTGACTTAAGCTGAATAATAAAGATCTTAAAGCATTTCAAAAGAATCTTGAATCATTTTTATGAGAGAAAGCAGTTGGTTTTAAACAAAAGCTTAAGAGTTATACTAGCTTTATGGGAAGTTAGGTATATGACTTAAGAAAGATAAAAGAACTGTTTACTTATTTGCTTATGAAAACCTTGTATTGATTTCTGTAAGGTGTAGTAAGATTGATTGATAAATAGACATATTATGATGCTACTTGTGTTAGTGTCTTGTGATGTTGTGAAAGAGGGTCATTCTTGTTGTGCTTACGTTGCTAAACGGTAAGTCGATTATCTTGTTATTATATCACCTACCCCCGACTTGTTATACAATGGCTTGCCACGCGATGCGGGTCTATCGACTATGCGGTCTGTGAGACTATGCGAGCTACGGGAGTTCGAGTTGATCATTCGGTGTTTTAGCGATCACGGGGATGCCTATGCGATGCGTGACTATGCGGTCTATTGAGACTATGCGGATGCGGAGTCGAGGAGAATGCAGGGGTTAGCTACCGTCACGAGAATACCTCATGCGGTGCGTGTGACTATGCGGGTGCGGAAGTCGGATTAAACACGCATAATGATACTATGGCGATTGTCCTTGCTTGATCATCGCGGCCTAGAAACGGACATGTTACGATTTACCTATTATTGTTCTTGTTTGTGATATGGCACTATGCAATTGAGCGAGTGTATTTGCAAATGGTTTTAAATACTTTGATTTCATTTAAGTACTTTCTGATTTCACATACTTAGTACTGTCTTGACCTCGCCCGGGTGCGTTAAATGCGCGGTAAGAGGCAGCAGTGCTAGATCCACATCCTTAGGATCTCTTTGCTTTGGTGTCGGGAGCTCCATCTTCTCGGAGGCTCGACTTTTGGGTATGATCTCCCTGTTGTTGTATATAGTTTTGTACATTCGGTATGGCGGGGACTGTCCGCCATAGTTGTTATCTTCTTAGAAGTGCAGTAGTCTGTTATGCGGTTGGGGTGTAGCTGCAAAACTATGTTTATATATATGCGAAAAGCGACATTTTCTCACATAAAGCGTGTCTCGTTTACAAGCTGTTTCATGTCTTGTTTTTATATTCCGTTGATTACTCTGATGTATGACTACTTGGGTGCCCGGGTAAGGCACCAGTCACGGGCCCCGGAACGGGTCGTGACAAGAGAACCCTCTGCTTAGATTATCCTACAGAGTAGTCTAGACCTTGATAGACGTATTTGACTATTATAGGTTGATACTCTGCGCGCGACATATTCGACTTGGCAGGTGGATTTCGCCGAGAAGGTATGTGATTCTTCCTATCCTCTAGAGCATGATATTTTAAAGTATATATATAGTACGGTAGACGTACGTGTGTTAACTGAACATGGTTTTACTTGACGTCTTTTGACTTGAGTCTAAATAACAAAAATCTTGAAGTATTTCAAAAGAATTATGAATCATTTTTGAAAGAAGAGTAATACTTGGTTTTTAAACAAAAGCTTAAGAGTTATACTAGCTTTATGGGAAGTTAGGTATAACGACTTAAGAATGATAAAAGGAACAGTTTACTTATGTGTTTATGAAAGACTTGTATTGATTTCTGGAAAGTATAATAAGATGGTTTGATGAGTAGACATATTATGATGCTATGTGTGTTAGTGTCTTATAACGTTTGTATAAGAGGTTGTTCTTGTTGTGCTTATGTTGTTTAACGGTAAGCCGTTATGCTAGTATTACATCACTCAGCTCTTGACATGATATACCGGGGGTTAAGCTACCCTCCGATGCGGGGTATACCTCAGGCAGTCTGGGACTATGATTCGAGAATACCTCATGCGGGTCCAGGGGACCTATGCGGAGCTACGAGTTCCAAGTTAGTGTGCGGTCCATGTGGCCATGCGGTCTATGTGGCCATGCGGACTACGAGTCGGGGCGATGCGGGTAGCTACCTCGATGCGAGAATACCTCGTGTGGGCTGGGTGGCTATGCGGACTCTGAGTCGAGATTAGGCATGCATAATGATACTATGGGCGATTGGCCTTGCTTGATCATTTGCGGCCTAGAAAAGACTTATTCTGATTTACATTTGTTACTCTTGTTTATGATGTGGCACTATGTGCGGTTACATTGGTTATTTCATACATATTTGTAAAATTGGCTTTAAAATGATATGATTTCATTTAAGTACTTCTGATTTCACATACTTAGTACTGTTATCGACCTCCTTGGGCTGCGTTAAATGCCACAGGTAAGGGAAAGCAGGTGCTAGATCCGCATCCTTAGGATCTTTTGCTTTGGTGTCAGGATCTCCATCTTCTCCGGAGGCTCGACTTTTGGTATGGTTCTCCCTGATGTTGTAGATATATGTAATTCAGGATATGGCGGGGCCTGTCGCCATAGTTGTTTACTTCAGAAGTGCAGTAGTCTATTATGCAGTTGAGATGTAGCGCGATTTTGGTTTATATATATATGCGAAAAGCGACTTTTCTCGAGATAAAGCGTGTCTCAATTTACATTGTTGCATGTCTTGTTTTTATATTCGCTGATTTTCTCGATGTATGACTACTTGGGTGCGGGTAAGGTACGATCAACGCCGAGCAGTCGTGACAAAAGTGGTATCGGGCGCGATTAATCCTCGGAAAGTGTCTCTGAGCCGTATCGATGAGTGTTGATTATCGGTGTGTTGTGCACCACACCAATAATCAGGAGGCTATAGGATATTTAGGATTGGTTTGCATTCTTCTCACTCTGAGATCGTGTCGTAGAGCTGTGTTATAAGTCGGACCCCTCTAATGTATTTCCTTTCTTTACTTGATTATGCCTCACGTAAAGCAACCGGGCGAGAAGGGCAAGGCGTAGGAGGCGCTAGTAGGACACCGAGAGTCACGAGGGCTCAGGCCCAGTGTTATACCCCGTATTTCCAGATTATATACGTAAGGACGTACGTACGACAATTTGAGACTTAAAGTTTGGCATAGTTTCGAAATTTTTGTGCACAACCCCCGTAAAGAATCGTTTTTTTAAATGAAGCGTTTTCTTGAACTTGCGAAGGGAAAATTCCGGCTATGTCGTTTAGTATTTTTGCGGATTTTTCCGAGCGACGGAACATTTTTGGGCCAACGAGAGGGTGACACTTGTCACCCTCAAGTGGCGGTTTGGGTGGACGATTGGGGGACGTTTTCCTCCCTTATTTTGTGCCTTGTTTTGGCCTTGTTTTGTGCCTTGATCTTGGCCTTACACTTGCCTTGCACATGGCTTGATCTTGTCCATTGGTTGGCCCTTGGCTTCCCTATAAATACCCCTCCCTTGTGGAAGACTTCTTCATCCTAAATTTCACTAAGTCTTGAAATCCTCCCTCCATCTTGTGTTGTGTTCTCGTCCAGAGGTCTCCCCCTTTGAGAAGCTTTGGCGAGAGGCCTCCCCCTCCACTTTGTAGTGTCTGGCCGGGGTACCACTAGCCTAGTTGTTTCGTATAATACACCCACTCTTGGTAGAAATACTCTCCAGTATTGTTATAATGCCCAAATACCTTAGCCTTTACCTTGTAGTATTCCAAAAGTTACCTCATCGTAGAGCAGGAAATACTACCTTTTGTCCTTTTAGTCTCAAGCGAAACCACTAAGGAAATCTTCATAGTTGGTTGAAGTACTTAAGTAGAAGTTGGTTAGAACTTCTAAGGGTTGTTTGGAGCGGATTGGAGCGCACAGAGTAGGAGCAAAACCTTGCTCGGGATCGACATTATAACTTGGATAATTTTGGGCTTATCGAGGTAAATACTCTTGTCCTTATTGTAATTGGAAATTACATGTTGTAGGATTATATAGTTGAAGTATACTATATATAGAACTGAACATAGCTTTGCGGCAATGTCTTTTGACTTAAGCTGAATATAAAGAAGAAGAAGCGTAATTACATAGGATTGTATTCTGATGACTTGTGTGGTATTACGTGTAGTAGAATTGTATACGTCAGGTTAGGCGTATAACCCCCTGGTTGGCTTGGTAGCGGCCTCGATAGAGAGGAGATTTACGAGGTTGCGGGAGAGGAGTCTTTGCCGAATTTTACGTAGAATATGGAACCATGCGGTTAGAAGTTAATAGGCGTTTGTGGCCTTATAGGTGGAAGTACTACGAGTAGCGTATTCTACTTGAAGAGTGGAAAAGGCTGGCAGATTCTGATCTTGTGGAGCGTTTTGCTTATTGTCGATAATCGTCGCGAGGTATGTGAAGCTCTTACTTTCCTTTCTAGCATGATGCTTTGTTAACTATGTTGTACGGTAGATGTACGTGTGCTAAATGAGTTGGTTGGTTTAAAACATATGGTGTTATAATAGCTTTATAGGAAGTTAGTTATAACGACTACATGTAGGTAAAAGATTGGTTTATTGATTGTAGGAGTTAAGAGACTTGATCTTGAAAGATAAGAGACTTAACTTGTTTTACTTAGTTATTAACATTTTGTTAAAAGTGTTGTGAAACCTCATTCGCGAGTAATGAGTACTTGGTTTTAAAAGAATAATGTTTCTTGATTCGGAAATGAGAATAAGTGTCGAGCAAACCACAGCGCTAATAAAGGAAAGTGTATTGACAAATAACAAACTGTTATTAAAACCAGTAGAAACCTCCATCTGCATAGAAGCTAAGATAAGACAAAATTGTATTACATTTCTTAGATCATGGCTGCTGTAACAAGATTGTTGTAAACAAGAATAATCGGCTCACGTATAAGACATATGTTTCTCAGTTGTTTAAAGAGAATTATATTCTTAAATGATTAAGACTATGAACTATGAAACTTTTCTAAAATAAAGAGACCTGAGTAATTGAAATTAGGCAAACTGGAACTTTAGGGGAAAGAATGTTGTTGAAAAGGAAAGTGTTTTGGTTTACCTAAAAATGTGAGTCACTCTATTTTTATACTACGGGTATCGGGTGACCTTTATAAAAGGAATGAATCTCTTTAAAAGGAATTTAACGTACGTAGTACTTTAGGGTTAAAACCCGGACCTTGATATAAAATGGAAGTACCTTGAGTTATGTATAACTTGCCTATGCTTGTTGTTGTATAACTTGCCTATGCTTGTTGTTGTGTAACTCGCCTATGCTTGTTGAGATAGCTTTTGTTGTGCAAATGTTGATATCAGGTGACTTCTTGAGAAATAATAGATCTTTTATAAAAGTCTAGAAGTATGGTAATTTGCTTGAGCTTGTTTGTGATAGTCTGATCACCCAGTATATTGTTGTTGATGTTACATGGACATGTCTACCTGCAGAAGCGGTTCGGGGCATGTGGCGTGCGGCGGGGTTGATTACCGATATAGTGTTATTGTGGTTACATGGACATGTCTACTGCCGATGTAAATTCGGGTCATGTGGCCATGCGGCAGGGTTGATCACCCAGTATATTGTTGTTGATGTTACATGGACATGTCTGCACCGATGCAGAATTCCGGGGGCATGTGGCCATGCGGCAGGGTTGATCACCCAGTATATTGTTGTTGATGTTACATGGACATGTCTGCACCGGCGAATTAGGGGCATGTGGCGTGCGGCATTGTTATTATTGTTGCATCATGGACATGTCTGCCGTCTGAATTAGGGGCATGCGGCCATGATGTGAACATGATTGATGTTGTGGGCGTGAGTCCCATAGTTATATTGAGTGATGACGTTGAGGGCGTGAGTCCCTGACTTGACTACTTTTATGTTGCGTACTGTATTTTCGTTATCATACATGTCTCCGCTTTATGTAGGTATGATTTAAGCTGCGATATTTTGATTTCACATACTTGGTACTGTTGTCTTGACCTCGCCCGGGCTGCGTTAAATGCCGCGGTAGGAGTACATCGATGGTTGATCCTCGCTCTTAGGATCACGGTTCGGCGTTAGGAAGCTCAGTTCTCAGGAGGCTTATCTTTTGGTATGTTACCTGAGTTGTAGGTTCTTGTACATTCGAGGGTATGGCGAGAGCCACTGTCGTCATGTTGTATAAAAACTCTTAGAGTGCAGTAATCTTTGTTGTGGCGGGGTTTGTAAAAGTATTAAAGCATTCGTTTTGAAAGAGTTGTTTATATATATTTTATTGGAAGATAACCGTTTGGTTGGCTTTGTTTATGATCATATATCTTGTTTCTTGTTTAAGTTTTATTTTCCATTTGGTTTTCTCGATGTTGTATCACTAGGGTGCAGGGTAGGCACGATCCACGGGCAGGATCGGTCGTGACAAAAGTGGTATCGAGCGGTTATCCTCGGAAAGTGTCTGACCGTGTCTAGTAAGTCTTGATTATCGGTGTGTTGTGCACCACATCTATGTCGAGAGGCTATAGTACATTTAGGATTGGTTTCCATTCTTCTCATTACGAGATCGTGCCTTAGAAATTTGTGTTATAAGTTGGACCCCTCGGCGTATTTCATTTTACGATTATGCCTCATGCGCAACCGAGCGAGAAGGCAAGCGGCGAGGCGCTAGAGATCTGAGAGAATGCGAGCGCGAGTTCGGTCGATGCGAGTTGTGTTTGAGCAGCGAGTTTTGCGGCCCGCGGCCAGCGATTTAGAGCGCGGCGATGGCTGCTGAGACCTGATACTGAGCCTCGGTCCACGACACAGGCGAGCGAGATAAGTACAAGGAGATGGCGATTCTTTGGCGAGTCGTGGCAGATATGAGGATAAATTTGGATCAGCGATTCGATTCGATAGCACGATGGTTCACCTAGATCGGATAGTTTGAGGCTACGAGACTTTACGAGATGTAGCGCGAGTTCTACGGGTGAGGCACGAGGATGATCGCGGGAGTTCATCAAGCGATTCTGTGGATCATGAGTGATCGAGCTTGGAGACCGAGTCGGTGGTCTTAGGTTCGCGTCGGCTGCGTGATACCGCATGATCGGTAGTTTTGGTCGTGGGAGCTGTCGGGAGAATGCACTTCCAGTAGTTTGGGGCGAGTTCTCGGGGCATTTCTTGCACATTTATTGCCTCGCGGATGAGAGGGCTCGGACCGACATATTTTTGATGTTGAGCGAGCAGGCGTCTGATTCGGAGTACAATGTGAGTTCGACTCATTGGCTCGGTATGCCCCATTGTAATGGCGATATGGAGGGCCAGTACACGCTATGTTCAGGTTAGATGACTACTTGGCGAGCTTGCTGGTGTAGCTCTTCAGTGGGCATGGACGTGCCGCATGCGAGCTTATGCACCAGGGGTGAAGAGCGGAGAGGTCGGCGGAATGACGAATCGCGAGAAGGGCGAGCAACGAGGTCGCTGGTGACTTTCGAGGCGGACGCCTCGGCCAGTGAACTAGTTTTGTACCTCCGCCCGGTCGCAGTGGTCCTCGCAACCTTGGGCATCAGTATTCGGGGCGGTCGAGGGCTCGAGGTTGAGTTTCGAGGAAGTAGGGTGTTGGCGGATCGATCACCCTACCTCGGTGTGGTCGATGTGGTAGACCGCATTTGAAGTGTCGTGGTGCGAGGAGCTTGTTATTTTTGCGGCCAGCGGGGCCATTTGCGGCTGTCCGACCAAGGGTACGGATGTTCGACTCGGCCTTCAGGATCGATGGCTGGTTCATCACGCCGCTAGCTATCGCCTGCGAGAGGCGTGATTAGAAGCGGTAGAGACAGGTATATCCTTAACCCTCTAGAGTTTTGTATGTTGATGTGTTTAGTGTTATGTTCGGATAGCTTTGTGCTAAAATGTGATTTAGAAACCTGGTTAGTGTAGAAGGGTAAGCCTGGGGGCATGGTAAGTGTGAACCTTAGACTATTTCACGATTGAGACCTTAGAGGTAAGGTCATCTTGTGTAAAAGATTTATTTTATGTTTGACCTTTATCGAGTCGTAGTATACGTGGAGTTATTGTGGGGAATTCCTTGGGTTGTGTAAAATGGAAGTGGTAGCTTTCATGACTTGAATATGTAAGATTGTTCCGGATCGGGGAACAAGAGTGTGGCGCGGTTGTGGGGTCGGGTTGAGGACCATTCGCGGGTCAACCCGTAGCCCGGTTTGTGGTGAGTCGGTTCGAGGTGGTCACGCCGGTGGTAAGGTCACGAGGATGCTAGGCGAGTTTAGTTAACCATCGTATGAGTTCGTGGATCGTTCAACGAGAATCAGTTCGTGAAGGCGGGAATGGCCTTGGCGGAAAGTGAAGCTAGTAAGATGACCAAGTTTGGAGGTAGTGACTCCACGCTTTTGAAGCCCAGGCGATGGCGAATTATGAGCGTATCTTTGGGAGAGTTCAAGTGTTCGAGGGGGGCACGACGAGTAAGGAAGGAAGAGAACGCGTGATATTTCGTGGCGCGTGGCGTTGGCAACTTGTTAGAAGGAACTTCATCGATATCCGTCTTGAGAAGGAACATTCGGGACGAATGTTTCTAAGGAGGAGAATGTTATACCCGTATTTCGGAGTATATACGTGGGGCGTCGTCACGACAATTTGAGACTTAAAGTTTGGCATAGTTTGAAATTTTTGTACAACCCCGTAAGAATCGTTTTTCGACGAAGCGTTTCTTGAACTTGCGAAGGGAAAATTCCGGCTATGTCGTTTAGTATTTTTGCGGATTTTTCCGAGCGACGGAACATTTTTGGGCCAACGAGAGGGTGACACTTGTCACCCTCAAGTGGCGGTTTCGGTGGACGATTGGGGGACGTCTTCCTCCCTTATTTTGTGCCTTGTTTTGGCCTTGTTTTGTGCCTTGTTTTGTGCCATGTTTTGTGGAGTAGGGGTTAGGGTGCACTTGGCTTGATCTTGGCCTTACACTTGCCTTGCACATGGCTTGATCTTGTCCATTGGTTGGCCCTTGGCTTCCCTATAAATACCCTTCCCTTGTGGAAGACTTCTTCATCCTAAATTTCATAAGTCTTGAAATCCTCCCTCCCCTCTTGTGTAGTGTTCTCGTCCAAGAGGTCTCCCCCCCACCCCTTTGAGAAGCTTTGGCCGAGAGGCCTCCCCCTCCCCCTTTGTAGTGTCTAGCCGAGGGGTACCCCCCCCCCTAGCCTAGTTGTTTCGTATAATACACCCCCTCTTGGTAGAAATGCTCTCCAGTATTATTATAATGCCCAAAATACCTTAGCCTTTACCTTGTAGTATTCAAAAGTTACCTCTATCGTAGAGCAGGAAATACTACCTTTTGTCCTTTTAGTCTCAAGCGAAACCCTAAGTAAATCTTCATAGTTGGTTGAAGTACTTAAGTAGAAGTTGGTTAGAACTTCTAAGGGTTGTTTGGAGCGGATTGGGCGCGGAGTAGGAGCAAAACCTTGCTCGGGATCGACATTATAACTTGGATAATTTTGGGCTTATCGAGGTAAATACTCTTGTCCCTTATTGTAATTGGAAATTACATGTTGTAGGATTATATAGTTGAAGTATACTATATATAGAACTGAACATAGCTTTGCGGCAATGTCTTTTGACTTAAGCTGAATATAAAGAAGAGGCAGAACTTTAATTACATAGGGTGTATTCTGATGAGACTTGTGTGGTATTACGTGTAGTAGAATTGTATACGTCAGGTTAGGCGTATAACCCCCACTGGTTGGCTTGGTAGCGGCCTCGATAGAGAGGAGATTTCTGCGATTTGCGGGAGAGTCTTTGCGAATTTTACGTAGAATATGGAACCATGCGGTTAGAAGTTAATGAGCGTTTGTGGCCTTATAGGTGGAAGTACTACGAGTGGCGTATTCTACTTGAAGAGTGGAAAAGGCTAGCGGGATTCTGATATTGTGGAGCGTTTTGCTTATTATCGATAATCGTCGCGAGGTATGTGAACCTCTTCCTATCCTTTCTAGCATGATGCTTTGTAAACTATATGTAGTGCGGTGAGCGTACGTGTGCTAAATGTGTTGGTTGGTTTAAAACATAGGGTGTTATAATAGCTTTATGGGAAGTTAGTTATAACGACTCTATGTAGGTAAAAGATTGGTTTATTGATTGTAGGAGTTAAGAGACTTGATCTTGAAAGATAAGAGACTTAACTTGTTTTACTTGGTTATTAACATTTTGGTAAAAGTGTTGTGAAACCTCATTCACGAGTAATGAGTACTTGGTTTTAAAAAGAATAATGTTTCTTGATTTGGAAATGAGAATAAGTGTCGAGCAAACCACAGTGGCGCTAATAAAGGAAAGTGTATTGGCAAATAACTAATTGTTATTAAAACCCGGTAGAAACCTCCATCTGCATAGAAGCTAAGATAAGACAAAATTGTATTACATTTCCTAGATCATGGTCTTTGTAACAAGATTGTTGTAAACAAGAATAAACGGCTCACGTATAAGACATATGTTTCTCAGATTGTTTAAAAGAGAATTATATTCTTAAATGATTAAGACTATGAACTATGAAACTTTTCTAAAATAAAGAGACCTGAGTAATTGAAATTAGGCAAACTAGAACTTTAGGGGAAAGAATGTTGTTGAAAAGGAAAGTGTTTTGGTTTACCTAAAAATGTGAGTCAATCTATTTTTATACTACGGGTATCGGGTGACCTTTATAAAATGAATGGATCTCTTTAAAAGGAATTTAACGTACGTAGTACTTTAGGGTTAAAACCCGGACCTTGATATAAAATGGAAGTACCTTGAGTTATGTATAACTTGCCTATGCTTGTTGTTGTATAACTTGCCTATGCTTGTTGTTGTGTAACTCGCCTATGCTTGTTGAGATAGCCTTTGTTGTGCAAATGTTGATATCAGGTGACTTCTTGAGAAAGAGTGGATCTTTTATAAAAGTCTAGAAGTATGGTAATTTGCTTGAGCTTGTTTGTGATAGCCTGATCACCCAGTATATTGTTGTTGATGTTACATGGACATGTCTGCAGGCGAGTCGGGGCATGTGGCCATGCGGCAGGGTTGATTACCCGATATAGTGTTATTGTGGTTACATGGACATGTCTACACCGATGCAGAATTACGGGGGCATGTGGCCATGCGGCGGGGTTGATCACCCAGTATATTGTTGATGATGTTACATGGACATGTCTACACCGAGGCAGAATTCCGGGGGCATGTAGCCATGCGGCGGGGTTGATCACCCAGTATATTGTTGTTGATGTTACATGGACATGTCTACACCGAGGCAGAATTCCGGGGGCATGTGGCCATGCGGCATTGTTATTATTGTTGCATCATGGACATGTCTACACGATCTGAAATTATGCGGCCGCGGATGTCACGAACATGATTGATGTTGTGGGCGTGAGACCCATAGTTATATTAAGTGATGACTTTGAGGGTGTGAGTCCAGGACTTGACTGCTTTTATGTTGCGTACTGTATTTTGGTTATCATACATGTCTCCTGCTTTATGTAGGCTGTTATGATTTAAGCTGCGATATTTTGATTTCACATACTTGGTACTGTTATGCGACCTCGCCTTCGGGCTGCGTTCATCTGCGCGGTAGGAGTACATCGGTAGTTGATCCTCGCTCTTAGGATCACGATTCGGCGTTAGGAAGCTCCGTTCTCGGAGGCTTATCTTTTGGTATGTTACCACGAGTTGTAGGTTCTTGTACATTCGGGGTATGGCGGGCCACTGTCGTCATGTTGTATAAAAACTCTTAGAGTGCATGTAATCTTGTTGTGGCGGGGTTTGTAAAAGGATTAAAGCATTCGTTTTGAAAGAGTTGTTTATATATATTTTATTGGAAGGTAACCGTTTGGTTGGCTTTGTTTATGATCATATATCTTGTTTCTTGTTTAAGTTTTATTTTCATTGGTTTTCTACGATGTTGTATCACTAGGGTGCCACAGGTAAGGCACGATCCAGGCAGGATCGGGTCGTGACACCCGATCTATACAGACGGCGAGTTCCGACGCCACGGCCCCAACGAGGTTTAGGGCGCGGCGATGGCTGATGAGACCCGATACTGCGCCTCGGCCCACGGCTGGAAGCGAGATGAGATGGGTTCTGAAGAGATGGCGATTCGCGGCGGGATCGTGGCGAACATGAGGATAAATTTGGATCAGCGATTCGATTCAGCGATACACGTGGTTCACGAGTTCTGGTCGAGGCACGAGATGATCGCGAGTTCATCCGTCGATTCTGAGAGGATCATGCGAGTGATCAAGGCTTGGAGACCGAGTCGTGATCTTGGTTCCACATAAGGCTGCGTGATACGCGGATTGATTGGTTTGATTCGTAGGAGTTATCGGGGAAACCGCACGTCCCAGCCTACTTGGGATGAGTTCTCGGAGGCTTTTCTCACTCACTTCTTGCCTCGCGGATGAGGAGGCACGCGGGTAAACAGATTTTTGTTCTTTGAGGCGAGAGGCGCCTGATTAGGGAGTACAACGTTGAGTTCGATTCGTTGGCTCGATATGTCCCTGCGTTGGTAGCGAATATGGAGGGCGAAGTACCGCTATGTCACGGGCTAGATGATTATATGGTTGAGTCTTGTGCGGGTGTGGCTCTTCACCGAGCATAGACATTACCGTATGCGAGCTCATGCACTTGGATGCGTGGGCGTAAGGTCGGCGGGTTGTGACGGCGGCAACGAGAAGAAGGCGGGGCGGCGGTCTTTTGGTAGCTATCGGGGTGGGCGACCTCGGCCGATCTAGATTTGTGCCACGGCCGGCTCGAGCACTCCTGCGTCCTCGGGGCGGCGAGGTATTCGAGGCGGACCGGGGCCCAGGACTTGGCGTCGAGGGTAGCGAGGTGCTAACCGTCGGGACCACCCGCCGGTGTGGCGTCGCTAGATCCCATTACGGGAATTGTGGTGCTGCTCGGGAGTTTGTTTGATTGCGGCCAGCGGTCACTGCGAGCTGTCAGGCCAAGAGGCGTAGAGGGTAGGGGTAAGCCTACGGGTTCTTTTCGCGGGTCTTCATCTCCTACGATTACTCGCCGGGCGAGGTACTCATGGGCGGCCAGTGTCGCGGAGGTCTTGGCGGGTCCCGATTCTAGCGGTCCTCGAGAATCGCATATATGCCTTGTCGGTAGCGGGACGGGAGGCCTCACCTGATGTCATCACAGGTACTTTATCGGTTTTATGTTGTGACGTGTATGCCTTGATAGATCCGGGTTCTACTCTGTCCTATATATCTCCCCTTGTTGCTAGTAGAATAGGGATATAGCCTGAGTCCATAGACCCTTTCGAGGTAGCTACGCCAGTGGGTGATTCGGTGGTAGCTCGGCGGGTATATAGGGCTTGTCCGGTGACCGTATCGATCGTCGGACCTTAGCCGAAACTTGATAGAGTTGGATATGGTGATTCGATGTGATCATGGGTATGGATTGGCTAACCTTGCTACGCCAATGTAGGCTGCGAGGAGAGAGTGATGCGGTTCGGTTTCTGAGGGCCGGTTGTTGAGTGGGAGGGGAACACTGTGTCGCCGAAGGGTAAGTTTATTTCTTACCTCAAGGCTAGGAAGATGGTGCAGATGGGGTATATCTACCATCTCATTCGGGTATTTGATACTGAGGCTGCGGTACCAGATTTTCAGTCCGTTCCAGTAGTCAGAGAGTTCCCAGATGTGTTTCCAGACGACCTCCCGGGTATCCCTCCTGAGAAGGAGATAGAGTTTTGTATCGATGTCTTTGCGGACACTCGGCTTTATTTCCATTCCGCCATACGAATGGCACTGCCGAGTTGAGAGAGTTGAAGGACCGGTAAGAGATTTCTTTGGAGAAGAAGGGCTTCATTAGGCCTAGTGTTTCTCCCAGGGAGCGCCGGTATTGTTCGTGAAGAAGAAGGGCGGGGCCAGCTGCGCATGTGTGTTGATTCTGACGGTGAACAAAGTGACCATTAAACGAATACCCTTCCCGAGATTGATGATTTGTTCGACCGATTGCGAGTGCGAGATGTTTCTCAAGATTGATCTGCGATCGGGCTATCATCAGTGCGTGTTAGAGGCGGATGTCCACTAGGATCGCATTCGGACGTGCGGGCATTATGAGTTCGAGTTATGTCTTTCGGGTTGACAATGCTCAGTGGTATTTATGGATTTGATGAACCGAGTGTTCAAGCCATTTTTGGACACGTTGTGATAGTGTTCATTGATGACATCTTGGTTTATTCCGCTCAGGCGGGAGCATGCGGAGCATTTGAGGCTATCGAGAGTTCTCCAGACCAGCGATTATACGCCAAGTTTTCCAAATGTGAGTTTTGGTTGACTTTTGTGGCTTTTCTTGGGCATATTGCCGGGTAGATGGTATTCGGGTGGATACGGCCAAGATCGAGGCGATCGAGTTGGCCTAGACCTACTACTCCGACAGTGCGCATCTTTACGGGCCTTGCAGTTACTATTGGCGATTCGTAGAAGTTTGCTTCTATCTCGCACCATTGACTAGGCTGACTCGGAAAGCGGCTAAGTTTGATGGTGATGCTTGTGGCGGGGTTTCCGATTCTTGAAGGAGAGGCGGACGCCCCGTTCTTACTCTTCCGAGGTCGACGGTTATGTAGTGTATTGTGATCGTCGGCGTCGGGCTCGGATGTGTGTTGATGCGGTGGGTAAGGTTATAAGCGTCGCATCCCGACGGCTTAAGAAGCATGAGAGGAACTACCCCCATGATTTGGAGTTGGCGCGGTGATTCACGCCAAGATGCGGAGGCACTATTTGTATGGGGTTCATGTGGATATTTATACGCACCACAAGAGCCTCCGGTATATCTTCGGAGAGGAGCTGAACTTACGGCGAGACGGTGGTTAGAGTTACTCAAAGATTATGATGTTGATATCTGTACCACGGGAAGGCCAATGTTGTGGCGTATGCTCTTGGCGTAGGTCGATGGGAGTCTATCGGATGTGCGGCAGAGAGGAGGGCATGGTTCGCGAGTTGCATCTGCTAGCGAGCCTTGGAGTCCGATTGTTTGATTCTGATAGCAGTGGGGTTCGAGTTCGAGAGGTTGCCAAGTCTTCCATCGTCGAGGAGGTGAAGAGGCAACAGTTTGAGGATCCGGTTTTGATGCGGTACCGTGATATGGCTCTTCGTGAGGGGAAAAGTCCTTTTGAGGTAGCACCTGATGGGGTGCTAAGGTTTGAGGGCAGGTTGTGTGTTCCAGATATTGCAGGACTTGGCAACGAGTTCTAGGGAAGCACAACGCAGCGCGTTACTCTATCCATCCGGGTCGACAAGATGTACCACGACCTCGGATCGTGTATTGGTGGGATGGCTTGAAGAGGGGCGTTGCGAGTTTGTGGCTCGGTGCCGTGTTGTCGCAGTGAAGATAGAGCACGGAGGCACGGTGGATTTTTGCGACGATAGAGATCCCGACACAGAAGTGGGAAGTGATCAATATGGACTTTATCAACTGGATTACCTCGCACTCGGAGGAAGCATGATTCTATCCGGGTTATCGTCGGCAAGTGAAATCAGCCCACTTTCTTCCGTCGGGGCGACTTTTTGGTGAGGATTATGCGGACTTTACATCCGAGAGATCGTCGGTGCATGGAGTCCTATTTCTATCATATCGCACAGGAGCCCGGATTTCTGGCAAATTTACGGAGGTCTTTCCGAAGGGTCTAGGGGCGCAGTGAGCTCGAGTCGCATTCTATCCTCGGAGCAGACGGACGGGCGGAGCGCACTATCCGCACTGCGAGGATATCTGCGAGCTTTGTGTTATTGATTTCAGGGGTAGCTGGGAGGATCATTTGCCTCTAGTTGAGTTTGCGTATAATAATAGCTACCACTCCAGTATTCAGATGGCGCCTTATGAGGCTTTGTATGGGAGGAAGTGCAGATCGCCGATAGGCTGGTTTGATGTGGCGAGTGCGATTAGTGGGACGGTTGGTGCAGCGGCGATGGATAAGGTGAAGCTTATCGGGAGGCGGATTCTTGGCGGCTGAGTCGGCGAAGTCATATGCAGATCATCGTCGGCGGCATCTAGAGTTTGAGGTTGATGATTGGGTTTTCCTGAAGGTGTCACCCATGAAGGGTGTGATGAGATTTGGGAAGAAAGGGAAACTTAGCCCAAGGTACATTGGGCAGTATCAGATTGTCCGCAGGGTAGGCAAGGTTGCCTATGAGTTGGATCTGCCGTCCGATCTGGAGGCAGTGCATCCGGTGTTTCATGTTTCTATGCTGATGAGATGTATCGGGGATCCATCTAGGGTGCACCCGATTGACGATGTCCAGGTGACCGAGGGGTTATCGTATGAGGAGATTCCCATAGCGATAATCGATCGTCAGGTTAGACGTCTGCGGACGGGGCGTGGCAGTCAAAGTCTTGTGGCGGAACGAGCTCAGGGAGGAGATGACGTGGGAAGCTGAGGAGGACATGAGGCAAAAGTATCCTCACCTATTCCCCACACCTCCAGGTAACTCACTTTCCTACTTGTAAATTTTCAGTATCATATCTGCTTAAGTGTTGTATTGTGGCCATGTGTGACATTTGCAAACTGTTTAAGTTATGAGGAACCTTATCGTTATCTGTCTTGGGAAGGAAAATTCGGGACGAATGTTTCTAAGGAGGGGAGAATGTTATACCCCGTATTTCCAGAGTATGTACGTAAGGGCGTACGTACAAAAGTTTAAGCCTTAAAGTAGGCATAGGGACGAAAATTTGTGCACAACCCATGAAACGAATTGTTTTCCGACGAAACGTTTTCCAAAACTTGCGTAGGGAAAATTACGGCTATGTCATTTATAATTTTTGCGGATTTTTCCGAGAGATGAAATATTTTGGACCAACGGGAGGGTGACACTTGTCACCCTCAAGTGGACGGCAAAGAGGGGTGGTTGGCACGATTTTGGGGCCTAAACTAAGGGTCAATATTTGTGAGTGAATTATGGAGTAGGGTTAGGGTGCACTTGTGCAAATCCCCACCCTCCACTTGCCCTCCACTTGCCTTCATCTTGACCCTTGAAAGCCCTATAAATACCCCCCTTAAGTTGAAGACTTCTTCATCCACAAATCATCTTCCAAGTCTCCAAACTCCCCCCCCCCCCCCTTTGAGAGAAGCTCTCGTCCAAGCCTTCTCCCCATCTTGAGAAAGAGCTTAGCCAAACACCTCTCCCCCCTTTCCTAGTAGTCTCGGCAAAAGCCCTCCCCCTTGGTAGAAAATACTCTCCAAGTATTGTTACTATCCCCAAAATACCTTAGCCAATCCCTTATAGTATTTCCAAAGTTACCTCTATCGTGAAGTCAGGAAATACTACCTTATATTCCTTTAGTCCTTGTGAAACCCTAAGAGAAACTTCATAGTTGGTTGAAGTAGAAGGTAAAGGTTGTGTAGAAACTTCTAAGGGTTTCTTGGAGCGGATTGGAGCGTACAGATTAGGAGCTAAACCTTGCTCAGGATCGACTTATATCTTTGATAATTTTGGGCTTATCGAGGTAAATAATAATCTTATCCTTCATATTAATTGGAGAATACATCTTGTAGAAGTATAGAAATAAGTATAAAATGCATAGAAGGGTATTCTGAGAAGAGAATTGAATCGTACTTACATAGGTGTATTCTGATGAGACTTGTATAGTTCTGGGTAGGAAGTCTTTGCCCGATTTTCCGTAGAATAGAGAACCCTGCTTAGATTATCCTCTGAGTAGTCTAGGCGTTGATCAACGTAATTGACTATTATAGGTTGATACTCTGTGCGCGACATATTCGACTTGGCAGGTGGATTTCGCCGAGAAGGTATGTGATTCTTCCTATCCTCTAGAGCATGATATTTTAAAGTATATATATAGTACGGTAGACGTACGTGTGTTAACTGAACATGGTTTTACTTGACGTCTTTTGACTTGAGTCTAAATAACAAAAATCTTGAAGTATTTCAAAAGAATTATGAATCATTTTTGAAAGAAGAGTAATACTTGGTTTTTAGACAAAAGCTTAAGAGTTATACTAGCTTTATGGGAAGTTAGGTATAACGACTTAAGAATGATAAAAGGAACAGTTTACTTATGTGTTTATGAAAGACTTGTATTGATTTCTGGAAAGTATAATAAGATGGTTTGATGAGTAGACATATTATGATGCTATGTGTGTTAGTGTCTTGTAACGTTTGTATAATAGGTTGTTCTTGTTGTGCTTATGTTATTTAACGGTAAGCCGTTATGCTAGTATTACATCACTCACCTCTTGACATGATATCCAGGGGTTAAGTGCCTCCGTCACGGGGTATACCTCGAGGCGATGCAGGACTATGATTCGAGAATACCTCATGCGGGTCCAGGGGACCTATGCGGAGCTACGAGAGTTCCAGGTTAGTGTGCGATCCATGTGGCCATGCGGTCTATGTGGCCATGAGGACTACGAGTCCAGGACGATGCCGAGGAGTAGCTACCCTCGATGCGGGGAATACCTCATGCGGGCCTAGGTGGCTTTATCACGGACTACTGAGTCGAGATTAGGCATGCATAATGATACTATGGGCGATTGGCCTTGCTTGATCATTCGCGGCCTAGAAAAGACACATTACGTTTACTGTTTTTACTCTTGTTTGTGATGTGGCACTATGTGCGGTTACATTGGTTATTTCATACATATTTGTAAAATTGGCTTTAAAATGATATGATTTCATTTAAGTACTTTACAGTTTCACATACTTAGTACATGTTATGTGACCTCCTTGAGTGCGTTCATGCGCGAGTAAGGAAGCGAGTGCTAGATCCGCATCCTTAGGATCTTTTGCTTTGGTGTCGTGAGCTCCATCTTCTAGGAGGCTCGACTTTTGGTATGGTTCTCCACGATATTGTAGATATATGTACATTCGGGATATGGCGGGGCCTGTCCGCCATAGTTGTTTACTTCCTTAGAGGTGCAGTAGTCTATTATGCGGTTGGGATGTAGCGCGATTTTTGTTTATATATATATGCCGAAAGGCGACTTTTCTTAGATAAACTGTGTCTCAATTTACATTGTTGCATGTCTTGTTTTTATATTCCGCTGATTTTCTCTGATGTATGACTACTTGGGTGCCCGGGTAAGGCACCAGTCACTGGCCCCGGAACGGGTCGTGACATATACGTTTAAAACGAAACAAGTATCACAATACCTTAAAACTCTTCAAGTCCCTTAACTTTAATAAAACTTAAGACATCCTTAATACTTTCAAAGAAGCGAGTTAATCTCCTAACTCACCCGACTTGGCCATTCATAAAATTAGTAAAGGATATCAAACTCTTGTACGTATACCGTACTATATACGTGCAACTAGTCATGCTCAAAGGATAGGAAAAGTTCTACATACCTTGCCGGGTCAACCACTTGCCAAGTACAAAGTCCCGCCCGTAGTATGTCAACCTATAATATTCACAATACGTCTATTAAAGCCTTACTTCAAACGTAGAATATTATAAGTGTCAAGTCGCTAAATTCTACGGAAAATCGGACAACACCTCCTTTGTTTTTACTATCTTTGCCACCTTTTTCAAGGCCGAATACAATAACCAAACACGCCACATTTAAGGCACAATCAAAGCAATTAATCAATAGGGGATTACACGCCTACAAGACGTGTAAAATTCCGCCCCACAAACGATAACAAACTAATACAACTACTAGTCCAATTTCGGCCATAATGAATACAACAATACCAATTCTTATCCAATTTCCATTTCAATCCAAATTGGTAGCATAACATGATATCAAGTCGCATTTGATTATAATTACCATAATCTTCAAGTAAGTAACATGCGACGATTTCTAATAAACGACCAATTAGTAATCCAATCTTCAAGTGGCTTGTATAACATTTCAGATTTAAGCTACAAGCAATCCATAATACTTATAAACTTCAACATATCAACCTCATGCTAGCAACATGTAAAGCTAACAACAACAATATAAATATATAATTTTGTAACACTTTAAAAGACAAGATTATACCTCAACGAATCTTAATCCAACTCCCAATCCGAAGTCGCTCCTTAGTAGTTTAGAGCCTCTCCAAGACACTTCAATCCGCTCCTTGAGACCCTTAGAACAACACCAACAATTTTTCTTCAAACTTCTAAACAAAACCTAGAAAGACAACTAGGTTTTCGTTTTGCGACTAACCCGAAAACTATCTTTTTCCGAGATTTTTCTATTGAGATATGCTTACACTACCTTCAAGAACCTTGGTTTAAAGTGTGGAGTTAAATGGACAAGAAACAAATTTTTTTCCTTTTCAAAATGATGGAACCCGAGAGCTCTCTATGAGTTCTTCAAATTTTCAAGAAATTTTTCTAAGTGTTAAGCTCACTCTTGCTACTAGTAGTATTAAATAGCACCTTGGAGGGTCAAGATGCAACCATTTGGGTGGCTAGGATAAGCTCTTATTAAATATCAAGACCTTGTGGGTCCTTTGACTTAGTCAAAATTATCAAGCTTGCTACTTGCAAGACTTAGTCATACAAGACTATGGTCAATGACCATCTTAGCCATGACATTTTCGTCCAAGGCATCACTAAGGGGGGGTGACACGTGTCGCCCTCCCATTCGTCACAACAATACGTTTTCCGAAAATTTCATAATTCCGATAATTTTTTACAAGTCTCAAATCTTAACACTTGTGAGTTCTTACGTACGTTCTTAAAACATGTCCTGTAAATACGGGGTGTAACAATCACTAGGGTGCCCGGGGTAAGGCACCATTCGCGGGCCCGAGGTCGGGTCGTGACACTTAGTCTGAAGTAAATCTCTCTCTTATCTCAAGGTACTTCTCACCCTATCCCCCTATTCACTAGAGGTTCGTCACATAGGTCGAAGTGTTTCTACTGTACATCCTTCCCTATCGGTCTTTACACTGTTACGGGGTAATTACAACTTGTGAACCCTACACAACTATAGTCTCAGTTCACTTTATTAATCAAAGTATCCCTACCTCTGGGGGTATTATCACTTACAACTACTAGTAACAAGGGAAAACATATAGGCTAGGGCGAAATCTGAATCTATCAATGCACGTATGATTCAAAAGAATCGAAATATACCTGTAACCCCATGCAATGTTGCCTCCTGATCCTGCCCAGTAGTCACGTCATCTATGCGGTTTGAAGGACCGCTAGAACTATAAACTCCACCCTGACCTCTACCACGACTGGCTAACATCTGAACACCCTGCCCTGGGGACGCACAGCTGTGGAGGAAAGGGAATCAACTACCGGCCTCATAGGCTGAGCCACCTCACCGGTGCTCTTTCTAAAAGGACATACCCTCAGTATATGGCCCGGACGACCACAATAAAAACAAACACCTGTGACATAACGACATTTCCCCATATGACGCTTACTACATCGGAAACACTGAGGAATAAGTGGCCTCGACTGAGAAAATCCTCTGCTCCTCTGAGAACCTCGACCCCTGGAGCTTGGACCGACTCCTAAATACCTTGTGGGGTCTAATATTCAACCAGTGAGCTGCGGGGGTATGTACTGGGTAGGCTGGGATGAATATCTCACTCGCTGCTGAGGCTGCTCGTCCAAAAACTCACCGGGATAACCAACCGGTCTAGCCCTCTTACGTTGATTTCCGCGTTGGCCTTTTACCCTCTGTACACCTGTCTATACTGGCCGAATAACCTCCTGCTGATGAAACTGTAGCACCGCTATCTTGGTCAATAACATAACTGCTTCCCTCATGACCCTATAGTCTTCCCCTAACTGAGAAACTGGAGGCTCTGGTGCTGGGGACTCAAAACCTGACGCAGAAGAACTCGCCGACTGTGGCACAACATCTGGTATACCCAGGGCATGAGCCCTATCAACTCTCTGAGTCTGACTGGTAGCTCCTGCTACTCCTTTGCCCTTCTGGGAGGCTGTTGCCCTCCTTGGAGGCATAACTGTAACACAATAATACGTGCCTATTTTTCAAAATAAGTTACTACACCTTTAGAAATTCATTTCAAGGCTTTGAAACTAAGTAACTTCAATTTTCACAATCTAGGCAACTCATGCCTATTAATCAAAATAGACAATTTCCTTAACCTTCCATAAAGCCGTTATAACTAACTTTCCATAAAGTCGTTATAACTCTTTATGGTTTTAGACAAATTCACTCTTTTTATGTCACGACCAGATCCCGGGCCCGTGACTGGTGCCTTACCCCGGGCACCCTAGTGATACAACATCAGAGAAAAACCAGCGGAAATAAAAACTCAAGAAAGAAAACAGTGAAATAAGCGAGCTAACCCAAACGGTTACCTTTTTGTACATAAATGAAAACTTGAGCAGATACATCCCTTACAAACCACCTTGTGATTATTACAGACCTCTAAGAATTTTAAAACCAAAGCAGCGGGACGGGGCCCGCCATACCTGAATATACAAAAGTCTACTACTTGAGGGAACCGTACCACGGGACAAGTTTCGGAGATATGGAGCTTTCAGGAACCGAACAACGATCCTAAGAGTGCGGATCGACAAGCTATGTACCTCAACTGCGGCATGAGCGTAGCCCCCGAAGGAGGTCGATAACAGTACCAAGTATGTGAAGCGGAAAAATCGTAAATGAAATCATAATAGTCTATATAAAGCGGGAGACATGTATGATAACCAAACTACGATTACCTGACATATAAGCATTCATGTCAAGTTAGGGACTCATGCGTGAAATCATCACTCAAATACAACCGGGAATTTAACGCACAATGGCGCGTGCCTCAAAGATCTCACCTCGGTATAAGCATAGCCCTGGAACCGTCCTAGTGGGCCCATACCCGTGGACCATCCAACATGTCGGTATGCCCAAAGGAGATAACAAGATAACAATCCCTGTGGAAGCATACCCGTGGACTACCCAACGTGTCGGTATGTCCAAACAACTAACAAGATAATACTCACTGTGGAAGCATACCCGTGGGATACCCAACGTGTCAGTATGTCCAAAAGAAATAACAAGAGAATACTCACTGTGGAAGCATACCCGTGGGCTACCCAACGTGTCAGTATGTCCAAACAAATAACAAGATAATACTCACTGTGGAAGCATACCCGTGGGCTACCCAACGTGTCAGTATGTCCAAAAGAAATAACCAATAACCGGCCCTCCATCGAGAGACTCGATAGCACAATCAAACCCTTGTACAACAAGGCTATCTCAACCAAGCATAGGCAAGTTACACACAACTCACGGTACTTTAAACACTCATTAACACAACGTCAAGTATACCATTTAAAACCCAAGTATCTAACCCCTTTAGGATCAAGGTACTCCTACCTTTTATAACCAAGCCACTTATGTTTTTCCATCACAAAGAGTTCAATATTTGAAAACAAGTTACTTCTCTTTTTTTTCCAAAAATCAAGTTACCATTCTAAATCCAATAATGAATCAATTTCTTTATTTTCCATAAAGTCGTTATAACTAACTTCCCATAAAGCTATTATAACACTTTATGTTTTAAAATAATACAAGACAAAACCATGCCTTTCTTTTAAAACAAAACACTTCAAATTCTTAAGTCTCTTTTCTTTTAGAAATCGAATTCCTTACTTTGGAATTTTTAAGAAGATCAAAACTTGATTTCAATAATTCTTATTAGAGCAGCCATGATCTAGGAAATGTAATAAAATTTTGTCTTATCTTAGCTTCTATGCAGATGGAGGTTTCTACAGGTTTTAATATGATTAATTGCCATTACTTCTTTCCTTTATTAACGCTGCATTGGCTTGTTCGATTCTTATTCCCATTTCCGAAATTTATGTAACATTATTCTTTAAAAAAAAACCAAATACTCATTTCTCACGAATGAGGTTTCACACTTTTCAACACCATTTAGGTCAATTATAAGTCAAGTCTCTTATCCTTTGAAATCAACAAACCATTCTTTTACCTACATAAAGTGGTTATAACAAACTTCCCATAAAGCCGTTATAACACTTTATGTTTTAAACCAATCAATTACAACTATAAGCCCTTTATGAGACCAAGAGGGCTTATCCTTTGACCACCGAGTAACCATTACTAACGAATAAGATTTTCCTACTTTTTCAAACAATCAAGACCTTTACACTTCATATCAAGTCAAGGTACAACAAGAGAAATCAAATTCCTTTAACACACGTGCATCTACTGCACTATATATTTCACAAATAATCATGCTGAAGAGGATAGGAAGAATCACATACCTCGCGACGTTTATCGACGGTTAGCAAAATGCTCCACAGTACTATCCCCCTTAAGTAGAGTAGGCTACTCGTAGTACTTCAATCCTATAAGGGTCATAAAACGTCTATCAAACTCTAGCTTCGAACATAGAATAAACTAAGTGCAAGGTCCCTACATTCTACGGAAATTTGGACGACACTTCCTTTGTTTCTACTCACTATGCCACCTTTTTCAAGGCCGAAATTCAATAACCAACGCCACATTTAAGGCTCAATTAATTCAGCAAATACAAGGGGATTACACGCCTACTAATACGTGTAAAATTCCGCCCCACAACAACACAAAATAAACCAATAATTTCCATGCCATTCTTGGCCAACAATATAACCAATACTAACCCTTTTCAACTCTTTTCCAATTCAAGTTCTTAGGTCTAACATGATATCTAGCCCTAGATATCTTCAACAACTACAATCCCCCTTTACAACATGTGACGACCCAATTAGTAACCAAATTGAAGTTATCATCTTAAGGCTAACATGCCCATTTCAGTTTTCAACAAGACAACAAGATCCAAATCTATTCAACTTAAATAAAAGCGACCTCGGGCTCGTTTCTAAACTACTATTACAAGTATTAACCCATATCCAGAGAAGGAAACTTTTACCTTTGGAGAAGCCCACAAAATCCCCTTTCTTCCACCTCTTTTCCGTCGAGAATCGTCCACCGCTTCCACAAGTTTACCCACTTTTCCTTCTTGCCGCTCAACAATTTCCTAAGGCAAGGTTTCTTCAAGAAAACTAGAGAGAAAGGGAGAGGATTTCCTTGGGAGGGTTTTTAGATGAAATGGCCAAGTCTTCCAAGACTTGGCCCTAAAATAGACCCCTTTCCTGGTCAAAAGGATGGGAGGGACACTTGTCACCCTCCCATAGGCTTTTAACAAAATATCCCCTGATTTTCGTCCTTTACCGCAGAAAAATCCCGCCGCGGCCCCGCCGCCGGCGCCGCGGCGCTTCCACTTCCGAAAAGTTCCAGCATTCGCGCGCGACGCGTCGGCGCCCGGCGCTGCAACCTGCGGACTCGGTACAACCGGCGCGCGACCACTGCGTTCGGCGCTGTACCCTGGCAAAACCACTGCTTTCATTGCGCGCAAACTTGAAACTTCCATAACTTTTGACTCCGATGTCCTATCGACGAACGGTTTGTTGCGTTGGGAACTAGATTTAACGGACTACACACTAGGCTTTTTAAACACCTCGAAATTCTTAACAACTGGGGTACAACACTCCAAGGTAGACTCAAAATCCGTTCAACACATGTTTGTCCACTTATCTTTCCACTTTCAAATCTTATATTCCTTGGTATGTTCTTATCTTATCTTGAATTTACTGGTGTAACATTCTTCCCCCCTTAGAAACATTCGTCCCGAATGTTCCTTCTAAGTCTCCAAAACGCAGACGCCGGTATAGTCTTCACCACTGCACTTACAAAAGAATCAGTTATGCCACTCATGGACTTATCACCCGAATATATGTCACGACCCGACCCCGGGCCGCGACTGGTGCCCTACCTGGGCACCCTTAAAACATACAACATAATAAACTGCTGCGGAAAAATAAGTAACACACATTTTTTTTTTCTTAAAACCAAGGCAAAGCCAATAAGGCTGCCGTAATATAAATCACCCAAAAAGGGCTTACACTAACCAAAAATGTAATTACAATTCTAACCAGTCCAGCCCACATGTGAATACATACCTCTAAGATTTGAACACCTACTATGACGGGACAAGGCCCCGCCGTACCCCTGAATATACATAGCCATGACAACTCCGGAACATTGGAGCCATCTCAAAATCTTTGAACCGGGATCCTAAGCTCGCGGATCCATAAGCGTAATACCTAAACTGCGGGCGTGACGCGGCCGAAGAAGTCGGCCTAACAATTTAATATGGAATAGAAATAAAATCTGATAAGCAGATCATAAGCGTACAAAAGAATGACGAGCAAGTATAAAAAGTACATACGAGATCTGTAGTGTCATTACCACATGAACTTAATTGCATATCATTATCTTTTCCATTCCATTAAGAGTTATAGCCATATCTTACGTACATACTTAGGAGAAGTCATTAAGTTTATTACCATCTAACTTACTTATCTTTCATAACCTAATATGACTCTTTCTGGAGGGACGCTATCTTGCCCGACCAAATCGGGGCGATAAAGTCACATAGTGCGCCTGCGTATCTTGCTGGCCCGTCTGCGGGTCGATAATGTCATATAGTGCGCGTAAAGGTATCTTTGCCGGCCCGTCTGCGGGTCGATAATGTCATATAGTCGCGTAAGGTATATCTTGCCGGCCCGTCGTGGGTCGATAATGTCATATAGTGCGCCCGTAAAGGTATCTTTGCCGGCCCGTCTGCGGGTCGATAATGTCATATAGTGCGCGTAAGGTATCTTGCGGCCCGTCTGCGGGTCGATAATGTCATATAGTGCGCGTAAGGTATCTTTGCGGCCCGTCTGGGTCGATAATGTCATATAGTGCGCGTAAGGGTATCTTGCCCGACCCGTCTGCGGGTCGATAATGTCATATAGTGCGCGTAAAGGTATCTTTGCCGGCCCGTCTCGGGTCGATAATGTCATATAGTGCGCGTAAGGTATCTTGCGGCCCGTCTGCGGGTCGATAATGTCATATAGTGCGCCCGTAAAGGTATCTTTGCGGCCCGTCTGGGTCGATAATGTCATATAGTGCGCGTAAGGTATCTTTGCGGCCCGTCTGCGGGTCGATAATGTCATATAGTGCGCGTAAGGTATCTTTGCCGGCCCGTCTGCGGGTCGATAATGTCATATAGTGCGCGTAAGGTATCTTGCGGCCCGTCTACGGGTCGATAATGTCATATAGTCTGCGGCGTGAGGTATCTTGCCGGCCCGTCTCGGGTCGATAATGTCATATAAAACCCGAATTTAACCCAACGTACTCGCGCCTCTACTCCTTTAGAAAGACTCTTTTCAAATAAAACTTCCCGGATACTAACAACCGTAGTATCAAGTCATCTCTACCTTTCGGAGACAAGTCACAATACCTTTTCGAAATACAAATACCGAACTTCTAAATCAAGTGACTTCTTTCTTAAAGACCTTAAGCAATTGGTACCTTTAAAACAATTTGCCCTTATTTATTTCAAATCATTTCTTGTTTATGTTACTGAAGAAAACCATTCTCTTAACCTCCCATAAAGTTATTATAACCAACTTCCCATAAAGCCGTCATACTAACTTTATGCCTTAAACTAATTCATTCTTTTTATAACCAAGAGACTTATACTTTCAAATCAAATTACATAGCTTTCAAAATACTTCAAGTCTCTTAACTTTTAAGAAAACAAGTTTCAAAGTCTTAAAAACTTCATACGTAAACTCTTTTAAATTAAGTAACATATACTTTGGTGCGTTGTGAATAAGTTATACTTATTTATAACGATCTTATTCAAGTAGCCATGATCTAGAAAATGTAATACAATTTTGTCTTATCTTAGCTTCTATGCAGATGGAGAATTCTACTTGTTTTAACATAATTAATTGTCATTACATTTTCCTTTATTAACCGCAATGATGGCTTGTTCGATACTTATTCTCATTCGTGCGTAAATTAGCCAAGTCAACTCGACTCAAATACTTCCTAACGACTCTTACCAACATCCCCATAAGACTTGGTAAGGACTTAAGATTTCTTAGGCGTAGCTTTTACATAGAGTAAATCAACATAACTACCTCTTAACTTCTAAGAGTAGAGCGGAATCATGAGATACTACTACATGTATATTTCATACATAGAATCATGCCAAAGGAAGGAAGAGGTTCACATACCTCGCGATGATTATCGACAAGCGACAAAAAGCTCCAAAGTACTTCAACGCGTGTAACGACCCGTCCGGGGCGTTCTTGTGCCTTATCGGGCACCTAGTGACACAACATCGAGAAAACCAGCGGAAAATAAAACTTTAAACAAGAAACAAGATATATGATCATAAAGCAGGCCAACCCAGCGGTTACCTTCCAATAACATATATAAATACAACTCTTACAAAGCGAGCAGTTTAATCCTTTTTACAAACCACACTTGGCGATACTCTGAGACCTAAGATTTACAACAACTATGACGGGACGGGGCCACGCCATACCACGAATGTACAAGAACCTACAACTCGAGAACACATGCAAAAGATAAGCCTCCGAGAAGCGGAGCTTCCCAGCAACGGCGAGATCCTAGGCGAGGATCCACGGCCGATGTACCTCTACTGCGGCATGAGCGGCCCGAGAAGTCGATCTGGCAGTACCAAGTATGTGAAAGCGTAAAAATCGTAATGAAATCATACTAGTCTATATAAAGCGGGAGACATGTATGATAACCAAACTACTGATTCCATGACATAAGCGATCATGTCGATCGGGGACTCACGCCTCAAGTCATCACTCAAATATAACTATGGGTCTCACGCCCAACATCAATCATGTTCGCGTCATGGCGCGTGCCGGAGTCTGCATCGGTGTGAAGCATGTCCATGATGCAACAATAATACCAATGCCCATGGCCACGTGCCGGAATTCTACCTCGGTGTGAACCGTCCGTATGACATCAACAATAATATCTTTGGGTGATCAACCTGCGCGTAGCCACATGCCCCGGAATTCTACCTCGGTGTAGACATGTCCATGTAACCACAATAACAATATATCGGGTAATCAACGACGCGTGGCGCGTGCCGAATCTTTGCGTCGGTGTAGACATGTCCATGTGACATCAACAACAAAGACAAGAATCAAAATGGAAACATACCGTGGAATTCTCCATCACCCCGAGACGTCGAGTAAGTTCTCGACAAGTCGACCACTCTATCGAGGACGCGGTAACACGAAATACCACACTTGCACAAAGGCTATCATCACAAGCATAGGCAAGTTTCACAACAACAAACATAGGCAAGTTTCACAACAACAAGCATAGGCAAGTTTCACTGACTCAAAGTACTTTCATTTTATGCCAAAGTCAGGGTTTTAACCCCAAAGTACTACATACGTTAAGTTCTTTTAAAAGAGATCCATTACTTTTATAAAAGTCACCTATACCAGTAGTATTAGAATGACCAACCCATTCCTTTTCAAAATCAAGTAACAACATTCTTTTCCTAAGTTCGGTTTGCCTAGTTTGATTACTCAAGATTCTCATTTTGATATGATAAAGTCACTTATTTTAGAAAGGTTTCATAACTCATAGTCTTAATCTCTTTTAAAACAATTGAGTAACATATGTCATATATGTGAGTAGTTTATTCTTGTTTATAACGATCTTATTACAAAGACCGTGATCTAGAAAATGTAATATCATTTTGTCTCATCTTAGCTTACATGCGGATGGAGGTTTCTTGGTTTTAATACAACACATCATTATTCAATACATTTTCCTTTATTAACGCCGCGGTGGTGCAGCCGATACATTACGATTTCGAAATCAGTAAAACATTATCCCTTTAAAAACCAAGTACTCATTACTCACGAATGAGGTTTCACACAAACATCCACATTAAAACAAATAAGTTAAGTCTCTTATCTTATAAGATCAAGTCTCTTAACTTCTAACATCAGTAAACCATTTTCTTACCTACATAAAGTTTATAACCAACTTCCCATAAAGCCATTATAACACTTTATGTTTAAACAAACAAATACACTTAGCACCTCGTCCACCGTCTTACATAGCTACACACATATCATGCTGCTAGAAACAGATAGGAAGAGGTTCACATACCTCGCGACAGTATCGACGATAAGCAAAATGCTCCAAGTACTACAACGCACTAGCCCTTTCCACTCGCCAAGTAGAATACGCTACTCTTAGTACTTTCACTAGAAAGGTCACAAACGTCTATTAACTTCAAAACACAAGGTTCCATTTCTCTCTGAAAATTCGTGACCTTCCCGCATGACAGCGTAAATCTCCTCTCTATCGAGGCCGCCATCAAGCCAACCGGGGGTTTACGTCTAACCGGCGTGTACAATTCTACTCGATAATACTACACAAGTCTGCGCAATACGATCTATGTAAATACGGTCTGATTCTTTTCTTTATTCTTGGGCTTAAGTCAAAAGACATTGCGCGATTAAGCTTAGTTCTATATATAGTATACTTCAACTATATATTCTAATAACATGTAATTTCCAATTACAAATAGAGGACAAGATAATTACCTCGATAAGCCCATAATTATCCAAGTTAAATGTCGATCCTTAGCAACGTTTAGCTCCGACTCGGTGCTCCATCCCGCTCAAACAACCCAGAAGTTCTAACCAACTTCTACTTAAATACTTCAATCAATCAATGAAGATTTTCTTAGGGTTTCGGTTTGAGACTAAAGGGACAAAAGGGTAGTATTTTGGGCTCTACGTATAGAGGTATCTTTGGAATACTACAAGGTACAAGGCTAAGGTATTTTGGGCATTATAACAATACTTGGAAGACAACTTTCTACCAAGGGGTAGGCTCGGCTAGCACACTAGGCTAGGGGAGGGTGTTCTCGGCCAAGGCCACACGAAAGGGGAGGGGAAGGCTCTCGGTTTAGAGCTCACAAAGGGGAGGAGAGGGTTTCAAGACTTGGAAGTTTTGGAATGGATGAAGTCTTCACATTTAGGGGGTATTTATAGCAAAACCAAAGGCCAACCAAGGGCAAGATCCTTCCAAGTGTATAGCAAGTGTAAGGACAAGATTAAGCCAAGTGCACCCTAAACCTACTCCACAAAACAAGGCACAAAACATGGCACCAAACAAGCCACAAAACAAGGCCAAAACAAAGAGCCAATAGGCCATAGAAGCGTGACCCAATCGGCGACCCAACGCCCTGCAGGGTGACAAGTGTCACCCTCCGTTGGTCCAAAACATTTCGTCTCTCGGAAAAATTCGCAAAAATACTAAATGACATAGCGGAATTTTCCCAACGTAGTCGTGGAAACGTTTCGTCGGAAAGCGACTCTATTCGGCACTTGTGCCCAAATTTCGAACCAAAGCCTAACTTAAGGCTCAAATTCTCCACGTCGTCCTTACGTACATACTGCGGAAATATGGGGTATAACATTCTCCTCGCTAGAAACATTCGTCGAATGTTCCTTCTCAAGTCTCAACACAAACATGCGCTAGTATAGCGCTTCATCGCTATCTGCGAAAACAATCATGCCACACTGGCCATAAAAATAACAAACGCAATACTTAAAGCCAGTCAACGAGGAAACACCTCTAATCATCACAAAACCCGCACGAGGTCTAAAATATACTCCTTCACACCTTCGTTTCCTGAAAGAACGATCACACACGTTCACTTTACCCCTATCTTGTTGTACCGCTTCTCGAATACTCAAACTCTTTCTAGTATCGTACCACACCGTCAACGCTTCATTTCCAACCCTTGAGTCACTACCTCGAACTTGGTCATCTTACTAACTTCGATCTTTTCTAAGGCGTTCGGCCTCGCGATCGACACGGTGAACATATCCACCAACTCATACGATGGTCAAACAAACTTGGGCCTAGCATCCTCGTGACCTACCACCGGAGGACCACCCATAATCGACCCGCTGGCGGGTTCTGGGTTGACCGCAAATGGTCCTCGGCGACCCGACGCGCCAAACTCTTGTTCCCGATCCTAACAATCTTACTAATTCACATCATGAAAGCTAGCACTTCCATCTCACACTACCCACGGACTTATCACACAAATAAATCCCACGTATACTACTACTCGATAAAGGGTCAAACATAAAATAAATCTTTAACTCAAGACGACCTTACCCACTAAGGTCTCGATCGTGACATAGTCTAAGGTTCACACTTACCATGCCCCCATCGTATCCTCCCAACTAAGCATGTTTTCTAACTCACAATTAACACAACGCTATTCGTACATAGCACATAATAATGAGACCATCATAACAAGCATACCAAAACTCTAGAGGTTAAGGATATACGAAGCTACCGCTCACTCTAATCATAGGCCCGACTGCAGTATGCGTATGAAAGCGATGAACGACCAGCGATCCATGGGTGAGTCGTAACATCCGTGCTACCCTTGGTGGGACGGTTCCTCGCAAAATGGCCTGTCGCCAAAAATAACAAGCTCCCACGCACCACGACACTCCCGAAATGCGGTCTACCACATCGACCACCGAGGTAGGGGTGACGCGTCAGCCAACCGCTACTTCCTGAAACACAACCGCGGATCACGACTGCTCCGAATACTCACGAAGGTTGTGGAGGACCACTCTGCTGGCGGAGGTACAAAACTAGTATCTTCTTTGAGGCGGTCCGCCTCGAAAGTCACCAAGGACCTGTTGTTACGGCCTGCCTGGCGATCTTGGTCATTCCGTCGACCTCTCGTGCCTCGCATCGGTCGTGAGCTGCGTGCGGGCAATGTCCATGCCGGTGAAGAGCTACTCTGAACATGCCTCGACATGTAATCATCGAGCCACTGTAACATATCGGTGCACTCGATCCTCCATACTAGCTACCAGCTGGGGCGTCAAGACGATGAGTCGAACTCCACATTGTACTCCCGAACCGTCGCGCTCTGTCTAAGCATCAAAAATCTGTCGGCCGTGCCCTCGCCGTGCGGAGGCGAAGTGAGTGAGAAAGCCCGAAAACTCATCCCATCTGCTGGAGGTGCATGCTCTCCCCGGGAAAGCTCCCATGAATCAAACCAATCGGCTGCGGTATCACGCAGCCGATGCGAACCAAAGGTCACAGACTCGGTCTCTGAAGCCTTGATCACCCGCATGATCCGCTGTAACTGCCGGATGAACTCCGGCGGATCAGCCTCAGGCCTCGCCCCGTAAAACTCTGGCGGGCTCTGACTCGGAAAGTCCGTAGCCTCAAACTATCTGCTCGGGGTGAACCATCGTGCTCTTTGGGCTAGGCTGCTGCGTCCGGCCTATCCTCATATCGGCCACGACCACGGCGGCCAAGAATCGCCATCTCGCGTAACCCGTCTCCTGCCCCCGGTGTGGGGTGGAGGCTCGGTGCTGCGGTCTCGGCGGCCATTCTTTGCGGCTCTAACCTCTCTTTGGTGGCGGCTTACAAAACCCGCCGTCAAGCCTGACCTCGGTCTTGTCATGCGGGCTGCGCCTCGTACTCCTCAGTATCTCACTAGCGGTTCCTCGGCTGTCTTGCCGCCGTGGCTCTGGTTGCCTTGCGCGGAGGCATAAGCGGTAAAAGCGAGATCGTCGGAGGGTCCGACTTACAACACGGCTCTAAGGCACGATCTCGGAATGAGAAGAATGAAACCAATCCTAAATGTCCTGCGACCTCACGATTATAGATGTGGTGCCTGACACATCGATAATCAAGACTCTACTGAACACGATGCGTAGACACTTTCAGGATTAAGCGCTCGATACCACTTTTGTAACGACCGTCCGGGGCGTTCTTGGTGCCTTATCGGGCACCTAGTGACACAACATCGAGAAAACCAGCGGAAAATAAAACTTTAAACAAGAAACAAGATATATGATCATAAAGCAGGCCAACCAGGTTACCTTCAATAACATATATAAATACAACTCTTACAAAGCGAGCAGTTTAATCCCTTTTTACAAACCACGCCATTGCAAGATTACTACGGACCTCTAAGATTTACAACAACTATGGCGGGGCCGGCCATACCACAGAATGTACAGAACCTACAACTCGAGAACACATGCAAAAGATAAGCCTCGGAGAAGCGGAGCTTCCCAACGCGACTGAGATCCTAGGCGAGGATCCACGGCCGATGTACCTCTACTGCGGCATGAGCGGCCCCGAAGAGTCGATCTGGCAGTACCAAGTATGTGGCTGTAAAAATCGTAATGAAATCATACTAGTCTATATAAAGCGGGAGACATGTATGATAACCAAACTACGATTCCACAACATAAAGCGATCATGTCGATCGAGGACTCGCCCTCAGTCATCACTCAAATATAACTATGGGTCTCGCGCCCAACATCAATCATGTTCGCGTCGTGGCGCGTGCCGGAATCTGCATCGGTGTAGACATGTCCGTGATGCAACAATAATACCAATGCCCGTGGCCCGTGCCGGAATTCTACCTCGGTGTAGACCGTCCGTGTGACATCAACAATAATATCTTTGGGTGATCAACCTGCGCGTAACCACGTGCCCCGAATTCTACCTCGGTGTAGACATGTCCATGTAACCACAATAACAATATATCGGGTAATCAACGCGCGTGGCCGCGTGCCGGAATCTGCGTCGGTGTAGACATGTCCATGTGACATCAACAACAAGACGATAATCAAAATGGAAACATACGTGGAATTCTCCATCACTGCCCGGCCGTCAAGTAAGTTCTCGACAAAGTCGAGGCCTCTATCGAGACGCGGTAACACGAAATACCACTTGCACAACAAAGGCTATCATCACAAGCATAGGCAAGTTTCACAACAACAAACATAGGCAAGTTTCACAACAACAAGCATAGGCAAGTTTCACAACTCAAAGTACTTTCATTTTATGCCAAAGTCAGGTTTTTAACCCCAGTACTACATCGTTAAGTTCTTTTAAAGAGATCCATTACTTTTATAAAAGTCACCCTATACCGTAGTATTAGAATGACCAACCACATTCCTTTTCAAAATCAAGTATGACATTCTTTTCCTAAGTTCGGTTTGCCTAGTTTCAATTACTCAAACACCGTTTTCAAATGCTCAAGTCACTTATTTTAGAAAGGTTTCATAACTCATAGTCTTAATATCTTTTAAAACAATTGAGTAACATATGTCATATATGTGAGTAGTTTATTCTTGTTTATAACGATCTTATTACTGACCATGATCTAGAAAATGTAATATCATTTTGTCTCATCTTAGCTTCTATGCGGATGGAGGTTTCTCTTGGTTTTAATACAACACATCATTATTCAATACATTTTCCTTTATTACTTATTGTAGTGGTGCATCGATACACATTACGATTTCAAATCGGTAAAACATTATCCCTTTAAAAACCAAGTACTCATTACTCACGAATGAGGTTTCACACAAACATCCACATTAAAACAAATAAGTTAAGTCTCTTATCTTATAAGATCAAGTCTCTTAACTTCTAACATCGATAAACCATTTTCTTACCTACATAAAGTCGTTATAACCAACTTCCCATAAAGCGTTATAACACTTTATGTTTAAACAAACAAATACACTTAGCACTGTCGTCCACGTACTACATAGCTACACACATATCATGCTAGAAACAGATAGGAAGAGGTTCACATACCTCGCGGCAGTATCGACAATAAGCAAAATGCTCCAAGTACTACAACGCGCTAGCCCTTTCCACTCGCCGAGTAGAATACGCTACTCTTAGTACTTTCACCTAGAAAGGTCACAAACGTCTATTAACTTCAAAACACAAGGTTCCATTTCTCTCTGAGAAAATTCGACACGCCCCCATGACAGCGTAAATCTCCTCTCTATCGAGGCCATCAAGCCAACCGGGGGTTTACACGTCTAACCGGGCGTGTACAATTCTACTCGATAATACTACACAAGTCTCTGCCAATACGATCCTATGTAAATACGATGCGATTCTTTTCTTTATTCTTGGGCTTAAGTCAAAAGACATTGCGCGATGCTAAGCTTAGTTCTATATATAGTATACTTCAACTATATATTCTAATAACATGTAATTTCCAATTACAAATAGAGGAACAAGATAATTACCTCGATAAGCCCATAATTATCAAGTTAAATGTCGATCCTTAGCGTTTAGCTCGACTCGGTGCTCCATCGCTCAAACAACCATAGAAGTTCTAACCAACTTCTACTTAAATACTTCAATCAATCAATGAAGATTTTCTTAGGGTTTGGTTTGAGACTAAAGGGACAAAGGGTAGTATTTTGGGCTCTACGTATAGAGGTATCTTTGGAATACTACAAGGTACAAGGCTAAGGTATTTTGGGCATTATAACAATACTTGGAAGACAACTTTCTACCAAGGGGTAGGCTCGGCTAGCACACTAGGCTAGGGGAGGTGTTCTCGGCCAAAGGCCACACGAAAAGGGGAGGAAGGCTCTCGGTTTAGAGCTCACAAAGGGGAGGAGAGGGTTTCAAGACTTGGAAGTTTTGGAATGGATGAAGTCTTCACATTTAGGGGTATTTATAGCAAAACCAAAGGCAACCAAGGGCGAGATCCTTCCAAGTGTATAGCAAGTGTAAGGACAAGATTAAGCCAAGTGCACCTAAACCCTACTCCACAAAACAAGGCACAAAACATGGCACCAAACAAGCCACAAAACAAGGCCAAAACAAAGGAGCCAATAGGCCATAGAAACGTGACCCAATCGGCGACCCAACGCCCGGCAGGGTGACAAGTGTCACCCTCCGTTGATCCAAAACATTTCGTCTCTCGGAAAAATTCGCAAAAATACTAAATGACATAGCGAATTTTCCCAGCGTAAGTCTGGAAACGTTTCGTCGGAAAACGACTCTATTCGGCACTTGTGCCCAAATTTCGAACCAAAGCCTAACTTAAGGCTCAAATTCTCCACGTACGTCCTTACGTACATACTCTGGAAATACGGGGTATAACACCTTGCTAGCTATTCCATCCTTTAAGTAGAATACGCTATACTTGGTACTTCAACCTAAATTGGCCATAATACGTCCATTAACCTCTAGCTTCGAACGTAGAATATTCTAAGTGCTAAGTCACTAAATTCTACGGAAAATCGGACAGCACTTCCTTTGTTTCTACATACTTTGCCACCTTTTTCAAGGCCGAATACAATAACCAAACACGCCACATTTAAGGCCCAACAAATCAGCTAACCAAAGGGGATTACACACCTTAACAGGACGTGTAAAATTCCACCCCACAAATTACATTAAACTAGTCCACAATACAAATGTCAATTCGGCCAAAAAGTGCAACAACTTATCAACCTTTCCAATTCCTTTTCAATCCAAGTTCTTAGGTCTAGCATGTTATATAGTTATAAACCACTTCAACAACTACAATTTCCTTCCTTTTTACAACATGCGACGACTTTACTAATAAACGACTTGAATTGAAATCTTAGGGCTAACATGCTAGTTTTCGGATTTAGGGTTCGATAGCGATACACTAATCCAACTACATAATATATAACTCATGCTTTCTAATATCCATAGCTACAACCAATAAGTAAACTTAATTGCTAAAACGACAAAATTTATACCTTTATAAGCCCTTAAAATTTCGAAGATTCAAAGTCGCGCCTTAGCAATTCTTAGCTCCTTTCCTTAGGTTCCAATCCGCTCCAAGCACTCCTTAGAGGCCTATGAAGAACCAATCTTCAAGTTCCAACTTCAAAGTTGAAGAATTCCTTCGGTTTCCGCCTTGCGACCAATACGAAAATGTCGTTTTTCCGAAATATTTCTATTGAGATAACCTTACAACACTCTTAGGAACCTTGGGTTTATGTCTTGTGGCTAATGGACAACATTTGCAAATTTTTTGTGTGAAAAGTTCCTCAAAACCGAGAGCACAAGTTCTTGCACAAGACTAGTTCTTGAAAAATTTCACTAAGTGTAGAATGCTCAAGTCTTGCTACTAGTAGTATACTTATAACACAATGGAGGGCTTGGATAACAACACTTGTTAAAATTGGAGGGAAGAGATCAAGCCATATGGCTCTTGACTTGGTCAACTATGTCAAGCTCTAGCAAGACTAATCTTTTACCTTGGTCAATGACCATTATGCCCTTGCATAAATTAGACCAAGCCATGTGGGGAGGTGCCACGTGTTGCCCTCTCATTCGTCCATAAAAATTCCGCAACCCTCGTGGGCCCCACAAAACGTAAAATTTCTCGGGTGGGCCCCACGTGACCAAATCCTTAAAAAATAGATTTCCATAATATTAATAAGTTCCATACTCTTCAATTAATGCATTTTGAGAACCTAATTCTCACCAACGAACATTTTTCCTTTCCGACGTTCGGAAGATTTTCCGTCGGAAAAACAATTCTTCCTTTCGTACTAATTTCAAGTCTTGAGTTCCTTACGTACATTCTCTTAAACATGTCCTGGAGTTACGGGGTGTAACATTCTTCCCCCTTAGAAACATTCGTCCCCGAATGTTCTTTCGGAGTCCAATCTAAATAGATAGCGACATAGTCTCCCTTCATACAACATATGCCACCCATGACCACATAACAACTTATACTAAGACGTCAACCTTGGCACTCACGAAGCCAACTAGCCCATACTCATAATGACCTCAAAGTCAGTCATAATCCTCTCTACTAGGTCTACTAGGGTCTGACGATCAGTATCATCAGGAAAACCTCATATTCAGCTCATTTACCACCCCATACATGCACGGGTGTAGTTACCTCGAAAGGTTCTAATGGATTCAGGCTCTACTCCTTCCGTACTTCCAACTCTTACTAGCATACATACATAACTTCCATACCGATTTTGGGCTCTAATCTTTGGGGTCACTCTATAAAACAATATAAGGCCATTTCTGGCTTTCACGACTGAATTCGGTGGAGCAGCGTCCACGAACCAGTAAAACAATTAACTAGACTTGGGCCTTGCACCCTCGTGACACATCACGTGGCGGAACTACTACCAACTGATCACTCTATTCCGGGCTATGGGCGACCGCATAGGTCCTCGCCCGCGTCGCACTTAACTCTTATTCTTGGTCTATAATAAATCTTTCTACCTGAGAAGACCTTGACGAGAATTCATTAACTGTTCCATACCTTCCCGGTATTTAGTTAGTCTTTACCAACTCTTAGTAATATAAAATCATTCTAGACAACACGCGTCTGACCCTCATACATAACTCCGTATAGATGTATGTCACAATACCAACTATACTATAATCATTTCCAACCTGGATACATAATCCACATAGTCCTTCCTGGGTCACTGCTGCCTTTCTCGTAGCTGCAATCAACATAACTCGTTAGGGAGAGACGACCCTAACGACACAGCTCTATCGCACGATCTCAGAGTGAGAAGAATGGAAACCAATCCTAAATGTCCTGCAGCCTCCTGATTATAGATGTGGTGCACAACACACCGATAATCAAGACTCTACTAGACACGGTCTGTAGACACTTTCCGAGGACTAACTGCTCTGATACCACTTTTGTCACGACCCGACCCCGGGCCGCGACTGGTGCCCTACCTGGGCACCCTTAAAACATACAACATAATAAACTGCTGCGGAAAAATAAGTAACACACATTTTTTTTTCTTAAAACCAAGGCAAAGCCGATAAGGCTGCCGTAATATAAATCACCCAAAAAGGGCTTACACTATCCAAAAATGTAATTACAATTCTAACCAGTTCAGCCCATATGTGAATACAGACCTCTAATATTTGAACACCTACTATGACGGGACAAGGCCCCGCCGTACCCCTGAATATACATAGCCATGACAACTCCGGAACATTGGAGCCATCTCAAAATCTTTGAACGGGATCCTAATGTTATACCCGTATTTCAGTATATGCGTGAGGTGTGTCTGAAAAGTTTAGCCTTAGTTAGGCATTATGGACGAAAAAGTTTGTGCACTTGGCTTCATCTTGGCCATTGGTTGGCCTTTGCTTGACCTATAAATACCCCTCTAAGTTGAAGGTTTTCTTCATCCACAAATCCATTCTCCAAGTCTTGAAAATCCTTCCCCCTCTCTTGTTGTGTTTCGTCCAAGCCTCCTCTCCCCCAGGTGAAGCTTAGCCGAAACAACCCTCTAACCTGGAAACACCCCCTCCTGGTAGAAAAGTTGTCTTCCAAGTATAGTTACTATTCCAAAATACCTAGCCCAAATCCGCTTGTAGTATTTTAGTAGAAGTTGTGTAGAACTTCTAAGGGTTTTTTGGAGCTATCGGAGCGCAAATTAGGAGCTAAACCTTGCTCAGGAGCGACATTTAACTTGGATAATTTTGGGCTTATCGAGGTAAATACTCTTGTCCTTCTATTGTAATTGGATATTACATATAAGAATAGTATATACTTGAGTATAAAATACTTAGAAGGATATTCTGAATAGAATTGAGCTGTTATCACGATGAAGGGTTTAAAGAAGAATAATTGAACTATACTTACTTAGAATTTGTTTTCTGATGAGCTTGAGTAGCTCGATGGGTAGGGAAGTGCTGCCCAATTTTCCATAGAATAGAGAACCCTCTACTTAGAATTTTCTGAGAATAGTCTAGGCGTTGATAGGCGTATTTGGTATTATAAGTGATTCTCTGTATTGCGCGACATATTCGACTTGGCAGGTGGATTTCGCCGAGAAGGTATGTGATTCTTCCTATACTCTTGAGCATGATATTTTAAATATATATATATAGTACGGTAGACGTACGAGTGTTAACTGAATAATAATTACGACAATGTCTTTTGACTTAAGCCTGAATAATAACTACGGCAATGTCTTTTTACTTAAGCCTGAATAATAAAGATCTTGAAGCATTTCAAATGAATACTGAATCATTTTCTTTACAGAAGAGAAACAGTTGGTTTTTAAAAAAAAGCTTAAGAGTTATACTAGCTTTATGAGAAGTTAGGTATAACAACTTAAGAAAGATAAAAAGAACTGTTTACTATTTGCTTATAAAAACCTTGTATTGATTTCTGTAAGGTGTAGTAAGATTGATTGATAAATAGACATATTATGATGCTACGTGTGTTAGTGTCTTGTGATGTTGTGAAAGGGGGTCATTCTTGTTGTGCTTACGTTGCTAAACGGTAAGTCGGTTATCTTTGTTATTATATCACCTACCCGCTTGACTTGTTATCACAGGGTTTGCCACCCTTGATGCGGGTCTATCGGCTATGCGGTCTGTGAGACTATGCGGGCTGCGGGAGTTCGGTATTGATCATTCGGGTGTTTTAGCCCGATCACGGGGATGCCACTATGCGATGCAATGTGACTATGCGGTCTATTGAGACTATGCGGTGCGAAGTCGGGAGAGTGCAGGGGTTAGCTACCCCGTCGAGAATACCTCATGCGGTGCATGTGACCTATGCGGTGCGGAAGTCGAGACTAGGCTCGCATAATGATACTATGGGCGATCGGCCTTGCTTCGATCATTCGCGGCCTAGGAAAGACCAGTTACATTATATCTATTTTGCTCTTGTTTATGTTGTGGCACTATGTGCAGTTAAACTGGTTGTATTTACAAATGGCTTTAAATACTTTGATTTTTACTTGATGCTACGATTTCACATACTTAGTACATTTATCTTGACCTCCTTCGGGGGGACTGCGTTCATGCCGCAGGTAAGGTCAAGCAGGTGCTAGATCCACATCCTTAGGATCTCTTAACTTTGGTGTCAGGAGCTCCATCTTCTCCGGAGGCTCGACTTTTGGGTATGATCTCCCTGTTGTTGTATATAGTTTTTGTACATTCAGGGTATGGCGGGGCCCTGTCCCGCCATAGATGTTATCTTCTTAGAGGTCTGTAGTCCTATTGTACAGTTGGGATGTAACTGCAAAACTATGTTTATATATATATGCCGAAAGGCGACATTTTCTCACATAAAACTGTGTCTCATTTTACAACTGTTTCATGTCTTGTTTTTATATTCCGTTGATTACTCTGATGTATGACTACTTGGGTGCCCGGGTAAGGCACCAGTCACGGGCCCCGTAACGGGTCGTGACAAAAGTGGTATCAGAGCAGTTAATCCTCGGAAAGTGTCTACAGACCGTATCTAGTAGAGTCTTGATTATCGGTGTGTTGTGCACCACACCAATAATCAGGAGGCTATAGGATATTTAGGATTGGTTTCCATTCTTCTCACTCTGAGATCGTGCCTTAGCGCTGTGTTATAAGTTGGACCCCTCTAACGTATTCCTTTTACATGCTGATTATGCCTCCGTAAGGCAACCGGGCCCGTAGAAAGGCAAAGCGTGAGGAGCTGCTAGTAGGACACCGAGAGTCACGAGGGCACAGGCCCAGTTCTTACCCGAGGCGATACCTCAGACGGCGAGTTCCATGACGCCGCCGGCCCCAGAGATGTTATACCGTATTTCCGGTATATGCGTGAGGAATACGTCTAAATCTAGCCTTAAAGTTTAGGCAAAGCGTTTTTGGGCACAACTCACAAAGCGAATAGTTTTTCGACGAAGCGTTTCCACGACTTTCGTAGGGTAAATTCGGCTATGCCATTTCTAATTTTTGCGGATTTTTCAGAGGCGAAACATTTTGGACCAGCGGAGGCGACACTTGTCACCTCCAATTGATGGACTTGAAATCGTCCATTTGGGACGAATTGGACAAGGTGAGCACGTTTTTGTGCCTTGTGCACAAGTCGAGAGTTGGTAGGATATTTGTGTGGAGTAAATCTTCACCCTACACTTGCCTTGCACTTGTCTTAATCTTGGCCATTGGTTGGCCACTTCTTGACCTATAAATCCCGCCCAGAGATGAAAAGTTCTTCATCCACAAATCTTTCCAAGTCTTGAAAAATCCTCTCCTCTCCTTTGTAGCTCTTTCGTCCAACACTCCCCACTCCCTTGTGAAGTTTGGTAGGGCCTACCCCCTGCCTAGCCAAAACCTACCCCCTCCCTTGGTAGAAAAGTTGTCTTCTAGTATTGTTATAATGCCCAAAATACCTAGCCCAAATCCTTAGTACTTAGTAGAAGTTGTGAAGAACTTCTAAGGTTTCTTGGACTCTGGAGCGTACAACTTAGGAGTTAAACCTTGCTCAGTAGCGACTTTATCTAGGATATTTTGGGCTTACCGAGGTAACTAATCCTAACCTCTTTTGAATTAGAGAATACATCTTGTAGTAGTATTAGAATAAGTATTAAATACTTAGAAGAATATCACGAGAATAGAATTGAGTATTACCACAGTAGAAGGGTTTAAAGAAGAATAATCAAGCTGTACTTACATAGAATTTGTTTTCACTGATGAACTTATATAGCTCGGGTAGGGAAATCTTGACTTTCCATAGAATTGTGAACCCTCTGTTTAGAATGACCTTGAGTAGTCTTTGATAGATGTGCGTGACTATTATGGTGACTCTGCGCGCGACATATTCAACTTGGCGGTGGTTTTATTTGAGAAGGTATGTGATTCTTCCTAAGGCATGATATTTTACAATATATATAGTACGGTGAGCGTACATGTGTTAGCGAATAATAACTACGGCAATGTCTTTGACTTAAGCTGAATAATACTTACGGCAATGCCTGCGGCTTAAGCTTTGAATAATACTTACGGATGCCTCACGGCTTAATCACGAATAACACTTACGGCATGCCTGGCTTAAGCACGAATAATAAAGATCTGAAAGCATTTCATAAGAATCTTTGAATCATTTTTAACTGAAGAGAACTAATTGGTTTTAAGCGAAGCTTAAGAGTTATACTAGCTTTATGGGAAGTTAAGTATAACCACTTAAGATTGATAAAAGAAAGCAGTTTGCCTATGTGTTTATAACGGACTTATATTGAATTGTGAAAAGAATAATAAGATGGTTTGATAAGTAGACATGATATGATGCTATGTGTGTTAGTGTCTTGTAACGTTTGTGTAAAAGAGTGTTCTTGTTGTGCTTATGTTGTTAACGATAATTTTAGGTTAGTGTAACATCACTCGCTCTTGACATATTACAGGGGTTAAGGCGCCTCCGTCACGGGGTAGACTCGGTGATGCAGGACCGTGATTCGAGAATACCTCATGCGGGTCCAAGGGACCTATCTTGAGCTACGGGAGTTCGAGTTAGTGTGCGGGGTTATACCTCATGCGGTCTTTGTGGCCATGCGGACGGCGAGTCGGGGCGATGCGAGGAGTAGCTACCCTCGATGCGGGGTTATATACCTATGCGGGCCTATGTGATTGGCCTATGCGGACTACGGGAGTCGAGTTAGGCTTGCATGGTGATACTGCAGGCGGTGGCCTGCCCGATCATTCGCGGCCTAGAAAAGACACCTTTCTGATTTACCTATTCTTTGCTCTTGTTTGTGATGTGGCACTATGTGCGGTTTCCTTGGTTGTTTTATACATACTTGCAAAGCTGTTTTTAAAATGATATGTTTCATTTAAGTATTTCTGATTTCATATACTTAGTACTGTTATGCTTGACCTCCTTGAGGCTGCGTTCATGCTGCGCGGTAAGAGCAGCAGTGCTAGATCCACATTCTTAGGATCTCTACGTTGGTGTCGGGAGCTCCATCTTTTAGGAGGCTCTACTTTTGGGTATGATCTCACCTGTTGTAGATAGTTTTATGCGATCGAGGGTATGGCGGGGCCTGTCCGCCATAGTTGTATATTTCCTTAAGTGCAGTAGTCATGTTATGCGATTAGTCGGATGTAGCGCTAAACCATGTTTATATATATATCTTTGAAAAGCGATGTTTTCTCGCATAAAGCGTATGTCTTATTTTATAAAGCTGTTTCATGTCTTGCTTTATATTTCCGTGATTACTCGATGTATGACTACTTGGGTGCCGGTAAGGCACGATCCACGGGCCGAGGCAGTCGTGACAAAAGTAGTATCGAGCGATTAATCCTCGGAAAGTGTCTGACCGTATCTAGTAAGTCTTGATTATCGGTGTGTTGTGCACCACACCAATGTCGAGGAGGCTATAGGATATTTAGGATTGGTTTCCATTCTTCTCATTACGAGATCGTGCTTTAGAGGTGTTATAGGTTGGACCCTCTAACGTATTCCTTTCTATGCTTGATTATGCCTCACGTAAGGCAACCGGGCCCGAAGGCAGCGGCGAGGAGCGCTAGCGAGACACCCAGTCACGAGGCTCGGGCCGGTCTATACGAGGCGGCGAGTTCTATGGCGCCCGCCCGGCCAGCGAGACCACAGTACCACGCCTCGCATCCCACGGCACTGGGCGGAGAGTTAGAAGTACTGAGAGATAGCCCGGCTATTGGCTAAAGTTGTGGCGTCGAGAGAAGGCTGGATCACGGCGATTCGGTTCGGCTCGGCTCGATCGCACCGTGGTGCAGAAGCGAATAGTTTGAGACTACGAGATTTCTTGAGTTGTAGCCGCGAGTTTTACTGGTCGGCGGAGGATGATCGCGAGTTCATCCGTCGGCTCTGAGAATCATGAGGTGATCAAGGCCTCGGAGGCAGTCCTGTGACCTTTGGTTCGCGTCGGCTGCGTGATACGCGATCGATTGGTTTTGATTCATGGGAGTTATCCGGGGAGAGCACGCGTCCCAGTACTTGGGATGAGTTCTCGGAGGCTTTCCTCGCTCACTTCTTGCCTCGCGGATGAGGAGGCGTGGGGTGATAGATTTTTACTGCGAGCGAGAAGGGCCTTTGTCGGGAGTACAATGTCGAGTTTGATTCATTGGCTCGATATGTCCCGGCGTTGGTAGCGAATATGGAGGATAGGGTGCACCGTATGTCACCGGGCTGAAGCGACTATATGGCGAGTCATGTGCGGGTGTTTCTCTCGGTAGGGTATGGACATTACCGCATGCGAGCTCATGCTCTTGGATGTGAGGCGTAGAGACCGCCGGGTTGTGACAGCGAGAAGAAGGCGGGGCGGTAGGGTCTTTTGGTGGCTATCGTGGTGGCGGCCTCGGCCGATCTAGATTTGCACCACGGCCGGCCGAGCACTCTGCGCCGTCCTCGGCCGGCCGGGATATTCGGCGGACCGGGCCCGATGTCACGACCGAACCGGGCGTGACTAGTGCCTTACCGGGCACCCTAGTGATACAATCATCAGAGTAATCAGCTGAATATAAACAACAACATGAAATAACAAGAAGTATAAACAATAATCTTGTGAAAACTTGCCGCCGGCATATATAAACAATCTTTTAAAGCGAGCAGTTTAATCCTTTTTACAACCACCGCATCGATTTTCTGGACCTCTATGAATGAAATGACAACAACGACGGGACGGGGCCGTCATACCACAGAATGTAGCACCTCTGACAGCAGGGACTATACGAAGATAAGCCTCGAGAAGCGGAGCTTTCCCAATGGCTTGTGACCACAGGCGAGGATCGGCGGCGGTGTACCTTTACTGCGGCATGAGCGGCCCCGAGGAGTCGATCTGCCCAGTGCAGAGTATGTGAAACTAAAAATCGTAAATGAAATCATAATAGTCTATAAAGCGGGAGACATGTATGATAACCAAACTACGATTCCAATAATAGCGATCGTGTCAAGTCGAGGACTCGCCTCAGTCATCACTCGAATATAACAATGGGTCTCACGCCCGCGCATCAATCATGCGTGGAATACCTTCGCCATTCTTGGCGATTTATGATATAAAAGCACGAGGAACACACATGAACACGAGTCCCACGTGCCGTAATGCTGCGTGCGAGGGTAAGTGCGAAGGCATAGCCAGGCTACTAACACCCACGGTACCAACAAGGTCATGAAGCGTATCATAAGATCTGTCTGGGCCGTCACATGATCAAAGTGACCACTTGCCCGCGGTATCTAATGTGCGCGTCTAGCCACTGGAACTTTCCGCGACTCGCGTAGGCCAATCGGATCGGCCGCGTGAGGTATAACCCGCGTCGGTAGCTACTCCCGTGGCGTCTGGACTCGCCGTCCGCGTAGCCCGCGAGGACCGCGTGACCACAAGGCGCGTCTAACACGGAACTCCGCGATTCGCGCCGACCCTGGACGCGAAGGTAGTCTCGAATCATAGGTCCATCGACCCGCTGATCTACCCGCGTGGAGGCGACTTAACCGGAATCATCTCGAGATGAGTGATGTATAATACTATCATAACATCTTATCGTTAAACAACATAAGCGCAACAAAGGAAAAACCCTTTACACAAACATCACGAGATACTAACACTGCGTGGCGTCTAGCATGTTTACTTATCAAATCAACAAGAAAGTATTACGGGCTATCACAAACCAACACAATCAAGTTATACACACTGGTACTTTCTACTATATGCTAACAAGTTAGGTTTTATCCCCAAAGTACTTCATACATTAACTCTTTTAAAAGATCGTTACTTTACAAAGTCACACAATACGTAGTATATGAAAATATAGTGATTATCTTTTGAAGTAAATCAAAACACTTCTCTTTGTAAGACTCGAGTAACAACATTATTTTCGAGCGTCGAGTTTGCCTAATTTCAAATGTTCATGTTTCTTATTTAGAAAGGTTTAAGTAGTTCATAGTCTTATTCATTTAAGAATATAATTCTCTTTTAAACTATCTGAGAAACATAAGTCTTATATGTGAGTAGGATATTCTTGTTTACAACAATCTTATTCAATGACCATGATCTAGGAAATATCATTTTGTCTCATCTTAGCACATGCGGATGGAAGTTTCTCTTGGTTTTAATAATACTTAATCTGTCAAAACATTTCCTTTTTTATTAGCTGCGATGGTTTGTCGATACACGTTACGATTTCCAAAATCGGTAAAACATTCTTAAGGCGTTATACCTAACTTTCCATAAAGCTAGTATAACTCTTAAGTTTTCAAAACAAATCAAGTATTACTTCTCTCTCAAAATGATTCAAAACTCTTTTGAAATACTTCAAGTTCTTTATTAACACATAACAAGCGGTTATAGTTCAAATCGATTACCTTTTTAAAAACCACATGTATTTTCTTACCAACGTAAAGCCGTTATAACCAACTTCCCAAAAAGCCGTTATAACACTTTATGTTTTACACCAATCAAATACATTTAGTACATGCGTATCGTCTCTGTACTACATAGTTCCACACGTACCATGCTAGAAGAGATAGGAAGAGGTTCGCATACCTCGCGGCAGTATCGACTAATAGCAAAGCGCTCAGTACTCCCAGTATGGCTACTCGTAGCCCAAGTAGAGCGCGCCACGTAGTACTTGACCTATAAGGCCACAGTGACATTAACATTTAGACCTTATCGCGAGAACATTACGAAAATTCGGCGCTCCCCATGACGGCGTAAATCTCTCTCTAACGGGCGGCTACGAAGCCAACCGGGGGTTATCATCTAACGACGGGTACAATTCTACTCACGGTACTCTTACAAGTCTTTATGTCTGATCTATGTAAAAGCGATTCGATTCGATTCTTGGGCTTAAGTCGAAGACATTGCCCTGGCTATGTTGATTATATACATAGTATACTTGACTATAATTTCCTACAACATGTAATATCCAATTACAATAGGGGGACAAGATATTTACCTCGATAAGCCCATAATTATCCAAGTATAAAGTCGATCCTGGGCAATCGTTTAGCTCGACTCAGGCGCTCGACCAGCTCTAAACCACCGCCAGAAGTTCTAACCAACCACAATACTCAATGACTATGGAGATTTTCTAGGGTTTCGGTTTTGTGGTATGGGAAGTATAATAGTATTTACGGGCTTTCGTATAGGTATAACCTTAGAATACAACAAGGTATCTGGCTAAGGTAATTTGGGCATTATAGCAATACTTTTGAGTATTTCTACGAGGGGGTATTATGAAAACAAACTAGGCTAGGGGTACCCAGCCACACTGAAGGAGGGGTGGCTACCCTCGACCTACCCATTGGGGAAACTCGACGAGGGCCTGCGAAAGGGAGGGAAGGCTCTCGAGACTTAGGCATTTTGGATGAAGAAGTCTTGACCTTAGAGGGTATTTTTAGCCTGAGCCAAGGCCAACCAATGGCGAGATCTAGCCAAGTGCTAGGCAAGTGTAGGGCGAAGATATGCCCCAGTGCCCAGTCTACTCGCCAAAACCCTGAAATATCTACACAAATATCTACCGACAACTTGCCGCTGATCGGCTACTAGCGCGGCAACTTCGATGTGAGGGTGACACGTATCGCCTCCGTTGATCCAAAATGTTCGTTTCTCGGAAAAATCCGCAAAAATAAGAAAAGACATATGGCGGAATTTTCCCTATGAGTTATCGCAAGCGTTTAGTCGGCGACTCTAGCAAGGTGTTGTGCACAAATGCCGTTCGGCGAAGCCACTGGCGGGGTGACACGTGTCACCCTTCTATTGGCCCAAAAAATCTTCAGAAAATATCCTGATGGCCAAAATCTAGAAAACAAAGTGGGCCCAAAGCCAGTAAATTTCTCCGTGGGCCCAGCGTGACCATTCGAAAATAAAATTCCAAAATTCTAATATAATCTAAGTCCAAATACCGTCTGGGAATCGATTCCCGTTAACGAACCTTTTTCCTTCACAAAGCGGAAACTTTTAGTGGAAAAATCACCTCTTTCTTCGCTCCAATCTTTACATGCGTATTCTCAAATGCGTGCGTCCTCGCATACATACCACGGAACTACGGGTATAACATTCTTCCCCCAGAAACATTCGTCCAGAATGTTCATTCTAAGTCTCAAAACATCGTCTTGCCGATTATAGTCTTCACTTATGCTTACGAAACAATCACCCGTACGGCCCGAGAAAATACTGCGCGACATACTTATATCCAAGTCTCGAGGAAACACCTCTAACATCACCACAAATACACTTTTGTCACTTTGCGCGAGCTAGCTCAAGCGACCCGACAAATGGTGCCGGGTGCAACTGCGATCCTGAAGGCGTGCACACCGAACGCACCACGTTACGATCTTGCTTTAGTTTCCAAAACTGGGTTACTATCTCTTTCGTGGGCATCATTAGCGGGGACATTACGGATGGATCTTGATGCTTTCCCGAACATAACAATCTGAAAGGCCGGACGTCTTGCCTCACAAGTCGGACGGCAATTGCTAACATATAAGCGACTGGCCTATTCTTCATGAACTCAAGGCCCAAGTAACTCGGGCTAAGTTCATACATTTCCACAACTCGTCACACTGTCAGGTGGTACTTTCAAGAAGACCGTCGGCACGAACTCTGGCGTCGTCGCCGATTATCCATACGATTCCTCGGTGCGAACTTCTTCTAGATGAGCTTTACCATCCATCCGATCTGTGGAACAAGCTGATCCGACTATCCGAACCTTGCCAACATCGAACCAATCGGCCGGCAACACTTCTGCCCCTACAAGGCTTCGTAGGCGACATCCGAACAACGGAATGGTAAGCAGCGCTCCCTCCGAGAGACAACAATCCTCGCAACTACCCGCGAAATCCACTGCGGCGAGGCGAATCGGTCGAGACTACTGAGTCCTTAACCTGCTGGTAAAACTTCCGGAAACAAAAACAGTAGTAACACGGGCTCGGCATGCGCCATAAGGTGAAGGTAGGCACCCGTCGCGACGCCTTACAACCTTTACGATAAAACAACAACTGCCCGAGTGAGCGGTCGACCGAAGAACACGATGGGCTGCCCCGTCGACCAGCTGGTCGAGCGCGTCCACGAACTTCGTCTGTTGGTTAACTACACTTGGGCCTAACACCTCGTGACCGCTTCCTGGCGGGACCACCGCGGCGGACCCACCGCTGAACATGCGCGGGTTGACATGGCGTGGCCTCGGCCGGCCGTGAAGCGCAAAATACTATCTCCGAAGGAACAATTTTACTAAACATGTTACGAAAACCTAGGGGTCTTCTTAGCTCAACTACCCTCTTTCATTTCATACCACTTGGGACTATCCCAAACATAGCTCGCGTGCGCTATGCACTCGGTGAGATCAAACATAACACTACACCTTTACTCGAGATGGCCTTACCTCTGGGTGCATGCGTATAACACTCTAAGGCTCGCGCCTTCTATCCCCCAAATCTTACTCGGTTAACCCACCGTGATTTCTAATCACAACTACCACTTGCTATCGAACATAGCACTTAAGGTATACTCGCCTTGAAAGTTCTGAAGGACCTGCTGCTCTGGCCTCTCCTGCTCCTTGGTTAACGCGTCGATCTCTACGTTTTTCGACTGCTGTACATAAGCGTACGAGGCCATGCTCAACCAATGAAGAATTACTCTTTGCAACCCTCTTTTAGATAGTCCTCAAGACTTCGCGATACATCGGTATACTCTCTGGTAGCCAAATCCATAGCTAATGTGAGGTTGCCTCTTTGCGATCCATATTCTGTTCTGATGCGTGGGCGAAGGTTCAAATATCATGGCGCGATAGGAGCGCGCGTGCTAAACTTTCTTGGGGCTAGTGGCGTCGCGAAATCCCGAATGAAGCACCGTCAAGGTGATAATTGGGCTGTGCCCGCGTAACCCTCGAACTCTGCTCGCGACTCCGCCGGCGCGCCTCTGGGCGGGTTGCCTACGCGGAGGCATAGCGATAAGAAATAATTTCGTCGGAGGTCCGACTTACAACCACGGCTCTAAGGCACGATCTCGAGTGAGAAGAATAGAAACCAATCCTAAATACCTATAGCCTCACGATTATTGGTGTGGTGCGCGCACGCGATAATCGAACTCTGCGGATCTGATGCGTAGACACTTTCAGAGGATTAAGCGCTCACGATACCACTTTTGTCACGACCGAACGGGCCGTGACTAGTGCCTACCGGGCACCCTGGTGATACAATCATCAGTGTCGGCGGAATATAAACAACAACATGAAATAACGAAGTATAAACAATAATCTTGTGAAAACTTGCCGCCGGCATATATAAACAATCTTTTAAAGCGAGCAGTTTAATCCTTTTTACAACCACTTGCATCGATTACTACAGACCTCATGAATGAAATGACAACAACGGCGGGACGGGACCCGTCGTACCACGAATGTAGCACCTGACAACAGGGGACTATGCGAGATAAGCCTCGGAGAAGCGGAGCTTTCCCAAGCTGAGCGTGACCACAGGCGAGGATCAGCGGCGGTGTACCTTTACTGCGGCGTGAGCGGCCCGAAGGAGAGTCGATCTGGCAGTGCAGAGTATGTGAAACTAAAAATCATAAATGAAATCATAATAGTCTATAAAGCGGGAGACATGTATGATAACAAACTACGATTCACAATAATAGCGATGCGTATCAAGTCGGGGACTCGCGCCCTCAGTCATCGCTCAAATATAACAATGGGTCTCGCCCGCAACATCAATCATGCGTGGAATACCTTCCAGCTGGAAGCGGTTTATGATATAAAAGCACCAAGGAACACGCATGAACACCGGTCCACTGTGCCGTAATAACACGTCGGGGGTAAATGCGAAGGCATAGCGGACTACTAACGCCAGTACCAGCAAGGTCATGAGCGTATCATAAGATCTGTCTGAGGCGTCACGTGATCAAAGCGACCACTTGCCCGCGATGTATCTAATGTGCGCGTCTAGCCACAGAACTTTCGCGACTCGCGTAGGCCAATCGGTCGGCCCGCGCATGAGGTATAACCCGCGTCGAGGTAGCTACTCCGGCGGCGTCACGGACTCGCCGTCCGCGTAGCCACGAGACGCGTGACCACAAGGGCGCGTCTAACACGGAACTCCGCTGATTCCGCATGGCCCACAGACGCGTAGGTAGTCTCGAATCATAGGTCCATCGACCGCTGAGTCTACCCGCGTCGGAGGCGACAACCGGAATCATCTCGAGATGGTGATGTATAATACTATCATAACAACTTATCGTTAAACAACATAAGCCTGACAAAGGAAAAACCGCTTTACACAAACATCACAAGATACTAACACGTAGCATCCTAGCATGTTTACTTATCAAATCAACAAGAAAGTATTGCAGGCTATCACAACCAATACGATCAAGTTATACACACGAGGTGCTTTCTGCTATATGCTAACAAGTTCGGGTTTTATCCCCAAAGTACTTCATACATTAACTCTTTTAAAGATCGTTACTTTCAAAAGTCACACAATACAGTAGTATATGAAAATATAGTGATTATCTTTTGAAGTAAATCAAAACACTTCTCTTTGTAAGACTCAGTAATGACATTATTTTCCAAGCGTCAAGTTTGCCTAATTTCAAATGTTCATGTTTCTTATTTAGAAAGGTTTAAGTAGTTCGTAGTCTTATTCATTTAAGAATATAATTCTCTTTTAAACTATCGAGAAACATAAGTCTTATATGTGAGTAGGATATTCTTGTTTACAACAATCTTATTACAATGACCGTGATCTGGAAATATCATTTTGTCGTCTTAGCATGCATGGATGGAAGTTTCTCTTGGTTTTAATAATACTTAATCTGTCAAAACATTTCCTTTTATTAGCTGCGGTGGTTTGTCGATACACATTCGATTTCCAAAATCGATAAAACATTCTTAAGGCGTTATACCTAACTTTCCATAAAGCTAGTATAACTCTTAAGTTTTCAAAACAAATCAAGTATTATATATCTCAAAATGATTCAAAACTCTTTTGAAATACTTGAGTTCTTTATTAACACATAACAAGCGATTATAGTTCAAATCGGTTACCTTTTAAAAACCACATGTATTTTTCTTACCAACGTAAAACCGTTATAACCAACTTCCCAAAAAGCGTTATAACACTTTATGTTTTACACCAATCAAATACATTTAGTACATGCGTATGCGTCTGCGTACTACATAGTTCCACATACCATGCTAGAAGAGATAGGAAGAGGTTCACATACCTCGCGGCGAGTATCGACTAATAGCAAAGCGCTCAAGTACTCCCAGCGTCGGCTACTCCTTAAGCCAAGTAGAGCGGCGCCACGTAGTACTTGACTATAAGGCCACGGCGACTTATTAACATTTAGACCTTATCGCGAACATTCACGAAAATTGGCACCTCCCACATGGCGTAAATCTCTCCTCTCTAGCGGGGCGGCTACCAAGCCAACCGAGGGTTATACATCTAACGAGCGGGTACAATTCTACTCCACGTACTACACAAGTCTCTTTATGTCTGATCCTATGTAAAAGATTCGATTCGATTCTTGAGCTTAAGTCGAGACATTGCCACTGGCTATGTTCGATTATATACATAGTATACTTGACTATAATTTCCTACAACATGTAATATCCAATTCTGATAGGGGACAAGATATTTACCTCGATAAGCCCATAATTATCCAAGTATAAAGTCGATCACAGGCAATCGTTTAGCTCGACTCAGGCGCTCCAACCGCTCTAAACCACCCAGAAGTTCTAACCAGCCACACAATACTCAATGGTATGGAGATTTTCCTAGGGTTTCGGTTTTGTGGTGACGGGAAGTATAATAGTATTTACAGGCTTTTCGTATAGGTATAACCTTAGAATACAACAAGGTATCTGCTAAGGTAATTTGGGCATTATAGCAATACTTTTGAGAGTATTTCTACCGAGAGGGTATTATATGAAAACAAACTAGGCTAGGGGGTGCAGCCACCAAAGGAGGGGTGGCTGCCCCTCGGCCTACCCAGGGGAAACTCTCGACGAGGGGCCTCGCGAAAAGGGGAGGGAAGGCTCTCAGACTTAGGCATTTTGGATGAAGAAGTCTTGACCTTAGAGGGTATTTATAGCGCAAGCCAAGGCCAACCAATGGCGAGATCTGCCAAGTGCTAGGCAAGTGTAGGGCAAGATATGCCCAAGTGCCCTGAGTCCTACTCCAAAACCCTCACAAATATCTACACAAATATCTACCGACAACTTGCCACCAATCGGCCCTAGCGCCACTTCTTCGATGTGAGGTGACACGTATCACCTCCGTTGATCCAAAATGTTTCGTTTCTCGGAAAAATCCGAAAAATAAGAAAAAGACATAGCGGAATTTTCCCTGCCAAGTTATCAAAGCGTTTAGTCGAAAAGCGACTCTGGCAGGGTGTTGTGCACAAATGCCATTCGACGAGCCACTAGGCGGGGTGACACGTGTCGCTTCTATTAACCCAAAAAACATCTTAGAAAATATCCACAATGGCCAAAATCTAGAAAACAAAGTGGGCCCATAAGCAGTAAATTTCTCCATTGGGCCCAGCGTGACCATTCAAAATAAAATTCCAAAATTCTAATATAATCTAAGTCCAAATACCGTCACAGAATCAATTCCCGTTAACGAACCTTTTCCTTCACAAAAGCGGAAACTTTTAGTGGAAAAATCACCTCTTTCTTATTTCCAATCTTTACGCCGTATTCTAAATGCGTCCTCGCATACATACCACGGAACTACGGGTATAACACGAGACTTGACGTCGAGCGGCGGAAATGCGGCGTCGGGACCGCGCCGGTGTGGCCGTCTGGTAGATCCCGGGAGTTGTGGTGCTACGAGTTTGTTTGATTGTGGCGGCGAGTCACTATGCGGCTTGTCCGACCAAGGCGATCTTGATGGTAGGAGTCGCCTACGAGTTCTTTCGCCGTGCTTCTTCCCAGACGATTACTCGCCGGAGGCAAGGTACTCGTGGGCCGGCGGTGCAGTCGTGGCGCGAGTCCGATTCTAGCGGTCCTCGAGAACGCATTTATGCTTTGTCGGCGGCGAGATCGGGAGGCCTCACCGATGTAAATCACGGTACCTTATCAGTTTTGGGTTTGATGTTTATGCCTTGATAGATCGGGTTCTACTCTGTCTATATATCTCACTTGTTGCTAGTAGGATAGGGATGAGCACGAGTCCATAGATCCTTTCGAGGTAGCTACGCGATGGGTGATTGATGTAGCTCGGCGGTATATAGAGCTTGTCCTGTGACCATTCTGATCGTCGGACCCTGGCCGACTTGATAGAGTTAGAGATGATTGACTTCCGGCGTGATCATGGGGATGGATTGGCTAGCTTAGCTATGCCAATGGCTGCAGAGAGAAGTAATGCAGTTCCAGTTTCACGAGGCGGTTGTTGAGTGGGAGGGCGCGGTATCGGCAGAAGTAGGTTTATTTCCTACCTCGAGGCTAGGAAGATAGTGCGGAAGGGTATATCTACCATACCGTTGGGTGTTTGATCTGAATTTGCGGTACCAGATTTTCCGTCGATTCGGTGGTCGAGAAGTTCCCAGACGTGTTTCAGGCGACCTCGGTATCCCTCACGAGAGGAGATTGAGTTTTGTATTGACATATTGCGGACACTCGGCCTATTTCCATTCGCCATCTGAATGGCACTGCCAGTTGAGAGAGTTGAAGGATCGACTTAGAGATTTCTTTGGAGAAAGGGCTTCATCCGGGCCTAGTGTTTCTCTCAGGAACACGGTATTGTTCGTGAAAGAAGGGCGGGGACAACTGCGCATGTGTTGATTCTGACGGTGAACAAGGTGACCATTAAAACGAATACCGCTTCCCGAGATTGATGATTTGTTCGACCGGTTGCGGTGCGAGATGTTTCTCAGATTGATCTGCGATCGGGCTATCATCAGTGCGAGTCGAGAGAGGTGGATGTCCCTGGGCGCATTCGGACGATGCGGGCATTATGAGTTGGTCATGTCTTTTGGGTTGACCGATGATCCGGTGGTATTCATGGATTTGATGAGCGAGTGTTCAAACCATTTTTGGACACGTTTGTGATAGTGTTCATTGATGATATCTTGGTTTATTCGCTCGAGGCGGGAGCATCGCGGGCACGCAGGCTATGTCTTGTGATTCTCCGAGACCATGATTATGCGCCAAGTTTTCCAAATATGAGTTTTGGTTGACTTTAGTGGCGTTTCTTGGGCATATTGTCGGGCGATGGCATTGAGTGGATCTGACCAAGATCGAGGCAGTCGAGGACTTGCCTGAACCTACTACTCAGCCGAAGGTTCGCGATTTTACGGGCCTTGCGAGGATATTATCCGGTTCGTAGAAGTTTGCTTCTATCTACGCACCGTTGACTGGTGACTGGAAGGCGGCAAGTTTGATGGTGATGCTTGTGGCGGGGCTTCGATTCTTTGAAAGAGAGGCAGCCGCCCGTTCTTACTCTTCGAGAGTCCGGATGGTTATGTCATGTATTGTGATGCGTCGAGGCATCGGGTTGGGATGTGTTGATGCGGCATAAGCGGGGTTATAACATATGCGTCCGACGGTGAAGAAACACGAAGAATACCTGCGTGATTTGGAGTTAGCGGTGTGATTCACGCCTTGAAGATGCAGAGCACTATTTGTATGGGGTTCCGTGGATATTTTCACGGACCACAAGAGCCTCCGGTATATCTTCGGCGGGAGGGTGAACTTACAGCGAGGCGGTGGTTAGAGTTGCTTAAGGATTACGATGTTGATATCTGTACCACGGGAAGGCGATGTTGTGGCGGATGCTGCTTAGTCGTGGAGTCGATGGGAGCCTATCGGATGTGCGACTAGAGAGGAGGACATGGTTCGTGATTTGCATCGATTCGCGAGCCTTGGTGTCAGATTTGATTGATTACGATAGCGATGGGGTTAGAAGTTCGTGAGGTTGCCGTCTTCCGTCGTCGAGAGTGAAGAGCAGCGATTCGAGATCAAACTTTGATTCGATATCGTGATCTGACTCTTACGTGAGGCAAGGTCGCTTTGAGTAGCACTTTGATGGGGTGCTAAGGTTTGAGGCGGTGTGTGTTCGGATGTTTGAGGACTTGGCGAGTTCTTGGGAAGCGCGCGGCGGCGTTACTCTATCCATCGAGTCGACCAAGATGTACCCGACCTTAGATCGTGTATTGGTGGGATGGCTTGAAGAGGGCGTTGCGAGTTAAGCTGGTGCCGTGTTGTCGGCGGTGAAGGTAGAGCACGGAGGCACGGTGGTTTATTCTGACGATTGAGATCCGGGCACGGAAGTGGGAGGTAATCAGCGTGGACTTTATCAGGATTACCTCGCGCTCGGAGGAGACATGATTCTATATGGGTTATAAATCGGCCAGTGTGAAATCAGCCCACTTTCTTCCGTCGGGGCGACTTTTTGGTGAGATTATGCCGGACTTTACATCAGAGATCGTCGAGCGCGTGGAGTCCTACTTCTGTCATATCGAGCGAGAGCCGGTTTCGGCTAAACGGGAGTCACTTCGAGAGGTTTAAGGGCTTGGTGAGCACAATCTTGCATTTCATCCACGAGCAGACGAGCGAGCGCGCTATCAGGACTGCGAGGATATCTTTGCGAGCTTTGTGTTATTGACCGATGGTAGTTGGGAGAGATCATTTGCCTCTAGTTGAGTTCGCGTATAATAATAGCTACCACTCCGGTATTGAGATGGCGCCTTATGAGGCCTTGTATGGGAGGAAGTGCGGTCGCCTATAGGTTGGTTCGATGTGGGCGAGTGCGGCTAGTGGGACGGTTGGTCTGAGCGATGGATAAGGTGAAGCTTATCAAGCGGCTATTGGCGACTCGAGTCGGCCAGTCGTATGCGAGATCATCGTCGTGGCATCTTGAGTTGAGTTCATGATTGGGTTTTCCTAAAGGTGTCACCCATGAAGGGTGTGATGAGATTGGGAAGAAGGAAACTTCGACAGTACGTTGGGCGTTTGATTGTCATGAGGTAGGCAAGGTTGCCTATGAGTTGGATCTGTCGTCCGTCGGAGGTAGTGCATCGGTTTTCACGTATCTATCTTTGAGAGATGTATCGGGGATCCATCTAGAGTGCCCGATTGTGATGTCAGTGGCCAGGGGTTATCGTGTGAGAGATTCCCATGCGATAGTCGATCGTCGAGTTAGGCGTCTGCGGACGAGGCGTGGCTTAGTCAAAGTCTTGTGGCGGAGCGAGCTCGAGGGAGAGATGGCGTGGGAAGCGGGAGGACATGAGGCGATATCTCGCTATTCGCCTCCGGGTAATTCACTTTCCTGCATGAAATTTTAGTTATCGTTTACGCTAAGTGTTGTTACGTGGCGTGTGTGGCATTTGCAGCTGTTTTGAATTATGAAGAATCTTATCGTTTGTCTTGGGAAGGAACATTGGGGCGAATGTTTCTAAGGAGAGGATAACGATAAGGTGTAGCGGCTCGCGATTTAAAAGCAGGCGCTGTACGAGCATAGCGATAATGAAGACACAAGTGAAAATGATACAGAGAAGTGAAAACGTGAGATGCTTACGCTCGTGTCTGCCGGCTTTCAGCATGTCTCCTGGCGACCATATAACGACACGGCTTGAAAGCAAATCTGCGTCGCGAGCGCTGTTTGGCGATGCGATCTTCGCTTATGAAGTCTGCTCATCTGACAACACCGTCACACGAGCTGTACTAGATGGATCGACTCATCTGCCGGCACTAAATGGCTGCGGATCGCGTTGCTACTCCCGAATCGGACGGCGAATCAACTAGCGCACTACCTGCTGAACATCTAACGACTGATATGCTGGTGAGTTTCACGCTTGCTCGAATCTCGTCGCCACCGTAAATGACATGCCAGCAATCATCAGCTGGCTCCGGATGTCGTGACGATGATGCGCACTCTGCGACTACGCCATTCCCGAATCGATATGACTCTCCCACTTGTATCTTGCAACCTCACCGTCTGGTCACATCTTCTGTGCGCAATTCAGCACGTAAACGTCGCGCTGCCCGTGCTTTCGTAAACTTGTCTGTCTTGGAGATGACAACTTCTGTCTGTGAGCTGTTGGCTGTGATGCTCAGCCCACCGAAGTCAAATAGCTGATGTGACATATCTGGTATACGAATAGTGTATGAAGGCATCTGGCGCAAAATACCGTCGGCATTTCTCAATGGCGCTGACGCAATTATGTTCGTAAAGGCTAATCGTCGGCAATCCTCAGATGTGCGAAAATACGGCATGCTTTTCGGCGCACGGCGAGAAAAAATGAGCTGATTTCGTCGACTGTCGGCGATAACATGCTGAAATCGTCTCCTCTGAAGTGAAGGCGAATCTGTGATGAAATAAAATGGTATCTCATTTCGGTAAATACTATACTTTGTAACGAGCCGCCGAGCACACAATGCCCGCCCGCTGGCGTAACGCAACTTCTGAGCTTCTACCAGCGTCCTGGCAACGCGTCCATCCATCTACGGTCTGAGCAAAATGATATCTGATGGAAACGAACAATTCAAACAGCAGCGACATGTACTAAACTAACTGCAAGATACTGTATCTGGAGCATGCGATGCTGCAACAGCGCCCGATCGGGTGCTGCGCCTACATGAAAAACTATCTCGCGATGTCGAATCAAGCTGAATCCTCAGGCTGCTAACACTGTAAGCCTCGCCGACATTTCGGCCCGACCTCAGCGAACCAACCCATCTGGAGAAATCGTCAAACGACGCATTTCAGCTGATGCCGGAAATCACGACCATGTCCTGCTGCTGGCTGTCTGACTCGACCGATCGTTTGCATTCCGGCGTCGCGCGGCGTGTACGGGGAATGTGCCGAATATCGCATCGTGACTCGCTGGCGGCTGACAGTGATCTGTCGTCAGTTCGACTCACCACGAGCTGAGTATAACTGGAGGCTCAACGTGGTCTGTATAAATCATTGGTTTATGCAAGCTGGTGCTCCCAGCATCTTCAGCGTCAGATCGCGGCACGCGACTTCCGGCTCGTGGTGGGCTCGATTCCTGAATGTTTCTTGTTTGACAGAGATCGTCAGCCTGCCGTGGCAATCGACTCTGCGTCTGACGATGCGTCATGACTGCGGCGTAACCGTCTGTACTACGGAAAAACAGAGGAAGCGATGCGTCGATCCTGCTGAAAACCTGCTCAACACCAGTCGCTGGCTGTTTGCGCTACGGTCGGCTGAGCGAAGATAAGCAGCTCTCATGGCGTAGATGCTCTGCAGGCGGCTGAAGACCTATTCGAAATAATGAAGCAATCTGTGCACGATGCTTGGCAAATATCATTTCGAATGCCGTCGCTCCACGCGTCTCTTGGCATGCGAGAAGATTAACGAAAACTCATTTGAAGAGCGGCGGCTGCAATGGCTGATGCTGGCTTCAACAAACACCGACGCTGCAATACTCGCGTGCTCTGCTCTGGCGAAACTAAACCAGATGTCATCGATAGCTGCTTATCGCAATGTGTCCCGAAGAAAGTAGTTTTATTTTACTGGTTACGTCGAAGCTCGACTACAGCGGGCGACAGTCGCTTGGGCGACGAGCTGCATATGCGTCGCGGCGAAAATGCAAGGCGTCGGCTGCCGACTACTTTGATAATCAACGCGATCGCGGCGCCAATGCTGAGCCGCGCCTGCACTGATAAGCAATCATGTCAGAGGTATGTCTGTTCTTAATGTTTTGCTAACACCTGTAACACGTCTTGCGGCGTCGTCTTAACTGCTGTAACGTCTGCTCCAGGAAAACAGCGGAGCTAATGAACTGCTATAACAATCTAATTTGATCATGACTCTCTCAACTACGGCAGGAGTCGTGATCTGTGGCGGGATAACTAAACCAGGAAATATCAGCCGCATCGTCTGGCTTCGTTCTACCGGAAAGTGCGGAAGAATATCGGCTGAAATGCGAAAACTACACGATGCCAGGCGGCGGAAAAAATGCGTCAGTCATAAAGCTGCCGCTGGTATCGTCGGGCCTGCTTACGTGTCTTGCAGCGGTGAGAAGTAAACCTACGCCGGCGTGCGCCACTAACTGATAACGGCTGCTGGCGCGAAGGCTGCGTACTACTGCGTCGTTGGCATAGCGGCGAAGCTACGTCATCATAATGCGTGAAGTCGTGTCTCGGCGCTGCTCGGTGCATTGGAAGTCTGGCGCTGTAAGCCGGCGAGCAACTTCCTGCCGCGTGAAGCCTGCCGAGCTCGCAGGCGCTTTCCGAAAGGCTCATGAACTCGAGCACCATCTGTCTACAACAGCAGTGCCTGAGGCAGTACGGCCGAATATGAAGCATAATATATTGACGCAAATGGGCGTACTGTGACGACGTGGTGCGACTTTGCTGCGATTACGGCATTTATCGGCAGTTTGGCTCCGCGACCTCTGCATGTTTGTGACTTTTATAGCACCGCCACTGGGGCGTCTTTGCTGAGAAGGCGATGAGCGCTTGGCAGACTTTGGTGGCTGCTACGCGGCCGCCCGTCGAGCGATCTCGCAGTGTGGCGCTAATCTTCAAATCAAAAGCAGCACCGCGACTCCCGCTCAATGAGATCTGCCGCGTCGCCCACTAATGAAGGCTGGCTCTACCTGAGCGTGCGAAGCCTGAACTGTTCTGCCTGCGTAGTCGCGAGGCGGGTGCGAATTGCTACATGTGGTGGCGATCGCCGAATCTGAAGTAGCTGTGGTAGCCCACCACGACTGCGAAATTTCCAGGTCACGGCGCGCCTGCGCTCAGCATGCAATACGACAGTAGACTCTGCTCGCCGCGTCAGGCGTGAGCTGCGTGCGGTAATGTCATACGGTGGAAAACCCGCGCGTGACTGCGACCATATAGTCGTCTAGCCGGTGACATAGCGGTGCGCTATCCTCATATCGCTACCCAATCTTTGGGACATGCTCAGGCGAATCAAACTCGACATTGTACTCCCGACGGTCGTCCTCTGCCTCGATGGTAAAATCTATCGGCCGGCGCCCTCACCGTCTGTGGAGGCAAAGTGAGTGAGGAAAGCCTCGAGAACTCATCCCAAGTAGGCGGGGCCAGCGTACTCTCCCGGGATAACTCGTGAATCAAACCAATCATTGCGGTGTCGCGACTATGTGAACAAAGATCGGACTCGGTCTCAGGCGCTGATCACTCTCAAAATCCTCTGAAGGCGCGGATGAACTCTGCGGATCATCTCTCGGCCTCGATCCATAAAACTCCGGTGGGCTACGGCTCGAGAAGTCTCGTAGCCTCAGTTATCTGCCCCGGGTGTACCAGATGCGGCCCAGGCTGGGCTGGGCCCCAGGCGCGCGTCAATCTCTCTGCGTGTCAGGCCTGACTTTAGCCAAGTGGGCCGTCTCCTTGTACCTAACTCCTCGCCCGGGCGTGGGACGGGAGGTGTGGGTCTTGTGTCTGTCTTTGAGTGGCGGCGTCATAGAACTTCGCCGTCTGCTGGTATAGGCTGGGCACGAGCCCTCGTGACTCAGGTGTCTGCTAGCGACTCCTCGTTTGCCTTGCCCATACAGGCGGGTTGCCTGCGTGGAGCATACTTTATTCTGAGAAAGGAATCGTTAGAGGTCGACATAACACTGACTCAAAAGCACGATCTCGAATGAGAAGAATGGAAACCGATCCTAAATATCCTAGCCTCACGATTATTGGTGTGGTGCACGCGCATACGAATCAAGACTACTAGATGCGATCTGTAGACACTTTCAGGATTAAGCGCTGCGATACCCTTTTGTCGACCCGTTCAGGGGCGTGTGCCCAGTGCAAGGCGCCAGTAGTCATACATCCAGATGTCAGCGGAAACATAAAGCAAGACATGACTTGATTTATAAAACAAGACCAGTTTGTGTGAAGCGTGGCCTTTGGCATATATATATAATCATGTTTGCGATTTACATCAGAAGCCTTTTGACAACTGACCTTTTCTGAAATATACAACTATGGCGGCCCAGGCCGCCGTACCTGTACAAAACTAACTCTGACGGGGAGATCATGCAAAAGTAGAGCCTCGGAAGAGATGGAGCTCGGCGCTGCGTAGAGATCCTAGGATGCGGATCACAGCACTGCTTGCCTGCGGCATGAGCGGCCCCAGAATTCGATCTGGCAGTACTAAGTATGCAGCGTAAAGTACTTAAATGAAACATATCATTTTAAAACCAGTTTTTCAAATATGTAAACAACCAAGCCGCGCATAGTGCCCGCATCGCAAACAAAACATGGGTAAGCGCTGTGAGTCTTTATGCAGAGCTGCGAATGATCGAAAGCAGGCCACTCGCCCCGTCGTCGATGCCGGCCTAATCACGGACTCGGTCGCGTAGGCCCTCGCGTGGGCGCGAAGTGCTGACCGCGTCGGGTAGCTGCTTTCCTCGGCGTCGTCTGGACTGTTGTCGCATGGCGCGAGGGCGCGTGAGGTATAACCCGTATAACACGGAACTCTCGTGGCTCATGCCACACTGGACCCGCATGGGGTATTCTCGAATCATGGTCCCGGACACTTTGAGTCTACCGCGTCGGAGGCGACAACGGTATCATCTCAAGGTGAGTGATAGTATACTAACATAACAACTTACCTTTAAGTAACACAAGCACAAGGATACTCGCTATACAAATGTTACAAGAATCTAACACCACCTAGCATCATGTCGTGTCTACCTATCAAACCATCTTTTTATTCACAATATATAAGTCTGTTATAAACACATAGGCAAACTTGTTTCTTTATCAATCTTAAGTGGTTATACTTACTTCCCATAAAGCTAGTATAACTCTTAAGCTTGTTTAAAAACCAATTAGTCTCTCTCTGTTAATAAAAGGTTGATAGTCCCTTTGAAATATTTTAGATTCTTTATTATTTAGGCTTAAGTGAGGCATTCATAGTAAGTATTATTCGAGCTTAAGCAGTGAGGCATTCCGTAAGTATTATTCAGTTAACACATGTACGTCTACCGTACTATATACATATTGTAAAATATCATGCTTTAGGAAGAATCACATACCTTCCTGAAAACCACCGAGTTGAATATGTCGCGAGAGTCACCATAATAGTCACAGATATCTATTAAAGACTACGAAGGTCATTCTAAACAGAGGGTCCTCAATTCTACGGAAAGTCTGGCAGCCTGACACCTACGGTGAGTTATATAAGTCTCGTGAAAACAAGTCTGCAATCTGATTTGATTATTCATCTTTTAAACCCTTCAGTGATTAACACTTCAATTATTCGTGATATACTTCTAAGTATTTATACTATTCTTATTCTACAACGGTAAGTATTCTTTAATTCAAAGAGGGTTAGGATTAGTTACCTCAGCAATAATATCCTAGAAAAGTCGCACTTGAGCAAAGGTTTTGCTCTAAGTTGTATGCTCAGAAACCTTAGAAGTTCTTCACAACTTCTACTAAGTGCTAAGGTATTAGGGCTGGGTATTTTGGGCATTATAACAATACAAAAGGCAACTTTTCTACCAAGGGAGGGGGTAGGTTTAGCCAGGCTAGGGGTGGGGTAGCCTCGGCGAGCTTCTCAAGGAGGGTGTGTTTGGACGAAACAACAAGAGGAGAGGAGGATTTGAGACTTAGGTAGATTGCTCAATTTAGGATGAAATAACTCTTCAACAAGGGGGTATTTATAGGTCAGACATGGCCAACCAGCCAAGATTATGCCAAGTGCAAGCAAGTGTAGGGTGAGGATTTAGGCAAGTGTCCTTGGCCAACTTGCACACAAAATATCTAGCCAACTTTATGACAAGGCTTGGCATCCAATCGGCCCTATTCGTGACAAGTCCTGATGAGAGGGTGGAAAGTGTCGCCTCATTGGTCCAAAGTGTTACGTCTCTCGGAAAAATCCAAAAATAAGAAATGACATAGCGAATTTATCCTATGAAAGCCGTGGAAACGTTTAGTCGGAAAACCGTTATTTGTGAGTAGTGCCTAAAATCGTCAGCCTAACTTTAAGACCAAAACTTTTTGTCGTATTCCTTTACCGTACCTACAGAAATACGGGTATAACACTCTGTTTAGAATGACCTTGAGTAGTCTTTGATAGATGTCTGTGACTATTATAGGTGACTCTGCTTGCGCGATATTCAACCTTGGCGGGTGGTTTTCGTTGAGAAGGTATGTGATTCTTCCTAAGGCATGATATTTTACAATATATAGTACGGTAGGCGTCGTGTATTAAGCGAATAATAACTACGGCAATGTCTTTGACTTAAGCTGAATAATACTTACAATGCCTCACGGCTTAAGCCTGAATAATACTTACGGCAATGCCTCGCTTAAGCTTTGAATAACTTACGGCAATGCCTGCCAGCTAAGCTTTGAATAATAAAGATCTAAGCATTTCATAGAATCTTGAATCATTTTTATGAAGAGAACTAATTGGTTTTTAAAGCGAGCTTAAGAGTTATACTAGCTTTATGGGAAGTTAAGTATAACCACTTAAGATTGATAAAAAGCAGTTTGCCTATGTGTTTATAACGGACTTATATTGAATTGTGAAAAGAATAATAAGATGGTTTGATAAGTAGACATGATATGATGCTATGTGTGTTAGTGTCTTGTAACGTTTGTGTAAAGTGTTCTTGTTGTGCTTATGTTGTTAACGATAACTGTTAGGTTAGTGTAACATCACCTCTTGACATATTACCGGGTTAAGAGTCGCCTCCGATCGGGGTACTCGGATGCAGGACCATGATTCGAGAATACCTCATGCGGGTCCAAGGGACCTATGCGAGCTACGGGAGTTCGAGTTAGTGTGCGGGGTTATACCTCATGCGTCTATGTGGCCATGCGGACGGCGAGTCGGGGCGATCTTAGGAGTAGCTACCTCGATGCGGGGTTATATACCTATGCGGGCTATGTGATTGGCCTATGCGACTCTGAAGTCGAGATTAGGCTTGCATGGTGATACTACGCAGGCACCGCCCGCTTGATCATTCGCCTAGAAAAGACTCGCTTTCGATTTACCTATTGCTCTTTTTGTGATGGCACTATGTCGGTTTCTTGATTGTTTTATACATACTTGCAAAACTGTTTTAAAATGATATGTTTCATTTAAGTATTTCTGATTTCATATACTTAGTACTGTTATCGACCTCCTTGAGTGCGTTCATGCCAGGTAAGGCAGCAGTGCTAGATCCACATTCTTAGGATCTCTACGTTGGTGTCGAGCTCCATCTTTCCGGAGGCTCTACTTTTGGGTATGATCTCCTGTTGTAGATAGTTTTGTCTGATCGAGGTATGGCGGGCCTGTCGCCATAGTTGTATATTTCCTTAGAAGTGCATTAGTGTTATGCGATGTCGGATGTATGCTAAACCATGTTTTATATATATATGCTTGAAAGCGATGTTTTCACATAAACTGTCTTATTTTATAAATCGCATTTCTTGTCTTTATATTTCCGCCGATTACTCGATGTATGACTACTTGGGTGCCGGTAAGGCACGATCACGGGCCGAGCGGTCGTGACAAGAGACCACAATACCACACCTCATCCCGCGGCCTGGGCGGAGGTTAGGAGTACAAGGAGATGGCCCGGCTTGGCGGGATCGTGGCGAACATGAGGCAGTGGATCACGGCGGTTCGATTCCGGCCCCAATAGTACGTGGTTCACCGAGGCGAGATAGTTTGAGGCTACGGGACTTCTCGAGTTGTAGCCAGAGTTTTACGTCGGCGGGAGGATGATCGCGAGTTTGTCAATCGGCTCTGGATTATGAGATTGATCGGGCGTCGGATCTGAGTCAAGTGATCTTGATTCACATTGCGTGATCGCGATCGATTGGTTTGATTCGTGAGTTATCGGGAGAGCACGTCCTCGCCTACTTGGGATGAGTTCTCGAGGCTTTCTCACTCACTTCTTGCCTCCACAGATGAGGAGGCGCGATAGATTTTATTCTTTGAGGCAGAGGCGCGATTAGGAGTCTGATGTCGAGTTCGATTCTTTGGCTCGATATGTCCCACTGCATTAGTAGCGGATATGGAGGGCGAGTGCATCGCTACGTCACGGGCTAGATGATTATATGGCGAGTCTTGTGCGGTGTGGCTCTTGACCATGCATGAATATTACGTATGCGAGCTCGTACGCGGATGCGAGGCGAAGACCGAGTCGGCGGATATCGACGTCGAAGAAGGCGAAGCGGCCGTTCTTTTGGTAGTTCGGGGTGGGCGGCCTCGATGCGATCTAGATTTGCACCAGCCAGCTCGAGCACTCCATCATTGTCGGTCGGCGGTATTGGCGGTCGGGGCCCGGGACCAGATTCGAGGTAGAGGTGCTAACCCATCGAGTGCCTTTCGGTGTATCCGTTGTGGTAGATTCCATTCGAGCCGTAGTACTACTCGGAGCTTGCTATACTTGTGGCGGCGAGTCATTTGCGAGCTTGTCCGGCCGAGGCGGCGCTTGTGGTAGGGCTCGGCTACGGGATCGTTCGGTTCATCGTCTCTCTGATTACTCGCCCGGAGGCGGGTACTCGTGGGCGAGGTCGGCAGAGGTCGTGGCGGGTCCCGATTCTAGCAGTCCTCATAACCGCATTTATGCCTTGTCCGGTAGCGGGACGGAGGCCTCACCGATGTCATCCACAGTACCTCGATCTCCGTTATGATGTGTATGCCTTGATAGATCGGGTTCTACTCATCTATATATCTCCCTTGTTGCTAGTAGGATATGGATAGAGCACGAGTCCATAGACCCTTTCGAGTAGCTACGCGATGGGTGATTCGGTGGTAGCTCGGCGGGTATATAGAGCGTCGGTGACCGTATACGATCGTCGGACCCTGGCGGACTTGATAGAGTTGGATATGGCCCGATTTCGGCGTGATCATGGGTATGGATTGGCTAGCTTCTTGCTACGCCCATGTAGCTGCGGAGAGAGTAGTATGGTTCGATTTCTGAGGCGGTTGTCGAGTGGGAGGAACAGCGTATTAGAGGGTAGGTTTATTTCCTACCTCGAGGCTAGGAAGATGGTGCGAAGAATGCATCTACCATCTCGTTGGGTGTTTGATCACGAGGCTGCGATGCGATTTCGATCGATTCGGTAGTCGAGAGTTCACGACATGTTTCCGACGACCTCGGGTATTCCTCCGAGAGAGGAGATAGAGTTTTGTATCGATGTCTTGCGGACACTCGGCTTTATTTCCATTCGCCATCTGAGAATGGCACTGCCGAGTTGAGAGAGTTGAAGGACCGGTGAGAGATTTCTTTGGAGAAGGGCTTCATCGGACTTAGTGTTTCTCCACAGGGAGCGCGGTATTGTTCGTGAAGAAGAAGGGCGGGGCCAGCTGCGCGTGTGTGTTGATTCTGACGGTGAACAAGGTGACCATTAAACGAATACCCTTCCGAGATTGATGATTTGTTCGACCAAGTGCGAGTGCGAGATGTTTCTCCAAGATTGATCTGCGATCGGGCTATCATCAGTGCGAGTCGAGAGGCGGATGTCCCTAGGGTGCATTCGGACCGTGCGAGCAATATGAGTTAAGTCATGTCTTTTGGGTTGACAATGCTCGTTGGTATTCATGGATTTGATGAGCGAGTGTTCAAACCATTTTGGACACATTTGTGATAGTGTTCATCGATGATATCTTGGTTTATTCTCGCCAGAGCGAGGAGCATGCGAGCATTTGAGGCTGTCTTGTGATTCTCGCGACCAGCACTATACGCCAAGTTTTCCAAATGTGAGTTTTGGTTAGCCGGTGGCTTTTCTTGGGCATATTGTCGGGGCGATGGTATTCGGTGGATCTGGCCAATCGAGGCGGTCGGGACTTGGCCTGAACTACTACTCCGAAGGTTCGCGATTTTACGGGCACTTGCAGTTATTATCGCTGGTTCGTAGAAGTTTGCTTATCTACGCACCATTGACTAAGTGACTCGTAGCGGCTAAGTTTGATGGGTGATGCATGTGGCGAGGTTTCCGATTGCTGAAAAGAAGTGACGACCGCCCGTTCTTACTCTTCGGAGGTCAGACGGTTATGTGGTGTATTGTGATCGTCGGGCATCGGGTTGGGATGTGTGTTGATGCGGCGGGGCAAGGTTATAGCGTATGCGTCAGGCGGCTTAAGAAACACGAGAGGAACTACCCACCCATGATTTGGAGTTAGCGGTGATTCACGCCTTGAAGATCTGGAGGCACTATTTGTATGGGGTTCGTGTGGATATTTATCTGAGACCACAAGAGCCTCGGTATATCTTCACGGAGGAGGTGAACTACGGCGAGACGGTGGTTAGAGCTGCTCAAGGATTATGATGTTGACATCTTGTACCACCCGGGAAGGCCAATGTTATGGCAGATGCCCTTAGTCGTAGGTCGATGGGTAGCCTATCAGATGTGCAGCCGGAGAGGAGGGGCATGGTTAAGTGATTTGCATCGATTAGCGAGCCTTGGTGTCCGTTTGATTGATTCGATAGCGATGGGGTTCGAGTTCGAGAGGTTGCGAGTCTTCCATCGTCGAGAGGTGAAGAGGCAACGATTTGAGGATCGGTTTTGATTCGGTATCGTGTCGACTCTTCGTGAAGGAAGGTCCTTTGAGTGCTTTGATGGGGTGCTAAGGTTTGAAGTGCAGTTGTGTGTTCGGATGTTTGAGGACTTGGCGAGTTCTTGGGGAAGCACAGCGCGGCGTTACTCCATCCGTCGAGTCGACCAAGATGTACCACGACCTTAGATATGTGTATTGGTGGGATGGCTTGAAGAGGGCGTTGCGAGTTCGTAGCTCGATGCCCGTGTTGTCGGCGGTGAAGGTAGAGCACCGGAGGCACGGTGGTTTGTTGCGACGATAGATATCCCGACACAGAAGTGGGAGGTGATCAACATGGACTTTATCACGGGATTACCTCGCTTTCGGAGGAGACATAATTCTATATGGGTTATCGTCGACGGTGAAAATTAGCCACTTTCTTCCGTCGGGGCGACTTTTGGTGAGTATTATGCCGGACTTTACATCAGAGATCGTCGGTGCATGGAGTCCTATTTCGATCATATTAGGCAGGAGCCCGGTTGCGGCTAACTGGAGGTCCTTCGAAGGGTTTAGGGACGCGGTGAGCACAATCGCATTCCATCCTGAGCAGACGGACGAGCGAGCGCCTTATCCGGACTCGAGGATATCTTTGCGAGCTGTGTTATCGACTTCGAGGGTAGGGGAGGATCATTTGCCTCTAGTTGAGTTTGCATATAATAATAGCTACCACTCCGGTATTCGGATGGCGCCTTATGAAGCCTTGTATGGGAGGAAGTGCGGATCGCCGATAGGATGGTTTGATGTAGGCGAGAGTGCGATTAGTGGGACGGTTGGTGCGGCGAGCGATGGATAAGGTGAAACTTATCCAGAGAGGTTCTTGGCGGCTCAGTCGGCAGTCATATGCGGATCATCGTCGTCGGCATCGAGTTTGAGTTGATGATTGGGTTTTCTGAAGGTGTCACCCATGAAGGGTGTGATGAGATTCGGGAAGAAAGGCTTCGGCCAGGTACATTGGGCCATATCGATTGTCGCGAGGTAGGCAAGGTTGCCTATGAGTTGGATCTGCCGATTCGATCGGAGGCGGTGCATCCGGTGTTTCATGTTTCTATCTTGAGAGATGTATCGGGGATCCATCTAGGGTGCACCGATTGACGATGTCCGGTGTGAGGGGTTATCGTATGAGAGATTCCATAGCGATAATCGATCGTCGGGTTAAGCGTCTGCGGACCAAGGGCGTGGCTTCCGTCAAAGTCTTGTGGCGGAGCGAGCTCGGGAGGAGATGGCGTAGGGTGCGAGAGGACATAGGCGAAGTATCCTCACTATTCCCACACCTCGGGTAATTCACTTTCCTCTTGTAAAATTTCATTGTCATATATGCCTAAGTGTTGTTTGTGGCCGTATGTGGCATTTGTAAAGCTATTTTAGTTATGAAGAACCTTATCGTTAATCGTCTTGGGAAGGAACATTCGGGATGAATGTTTCTAAGGAGGAGAATGTTATACCCGTATTTCCAGTATATGCGTAAGGGTGTGCGTCTAGCTTAGCCTTAGTTAGGCATTATGGACGAAAAAGTTTGTGCACAACTCGCTTAAAGAATCGTTTTTCGACGAAACGTTTTACTAAACTCGCGTAGGGTAAATTCCGGCTATGTCATTTATAATTTTTGCGGATTTTTTCCGAGAGACGAAACATTTTGGACCAACGGGAGGGTGACACTTGTCACCCTCATTGGACGGCAAAAATGGGCATAGTTGGCACGTTTTTTGTGCCTTTGCACAAGTCAAGGAGTTGGTAGGTGTTATACCCCGTATTCTCAGGGTATGTATGCGAGGACGTACGTACGAGAGCACGACAGAAAAATTGGAAAGGAAGAAAGAGGTGATTCTTCCACGGAAAAAGTTTCCGGTTTTTGTAAGGAAAAATGTTCGTTGAAGGGTGGGTTCCCAGTTTGGAATTTGGGCTTCTTAGATTATATTAGAATTTTGAGATTTTATTTTGGAAATGGTCACGTGGGGCCACGGGAGAAATTCTGATTTTGTAGGGCCCACTTTGTTTTGAGATTTTGGCCATTGTGGATATTTTTCGAAGACGTTTTTGAGGGCCGATAGGAGGGTGACACGTGTCACCCATGTAGTAACGGCGAATGACATTTGTGCACAACACGGTTAGAGTCGTTTTCGTGAAGCGTTTTACATAACTTGCGAGGGGAAAATTCCGGCTATGTCGTTTTGTATTTTTGCGGATTTTTCCGAGCGACGGAACATTTTTGGGCCAACGAGAGGGTGACACTTATCACCCTCAAGTGACGGTTTGGGTAGGCAAGGGGCGTCTTCTCCTTATTTTGTGCCTAGTTTTGGCCTTGTTTGGTGCATTGTTTTGTGGCATGTTTTGTGGAGTAGGGGTTAGGGTGCACTTGGCTTGATCTTGGCCTTACACTTGCCTTGCACATGGCTTGATCTTGGCCATTGATTGGCCTTGGCTTGTGCTATAAATACCCCCCTTAGTGATGAACTTATTCATCCACTCCTCACTTTGTCTTAGCCTTGAAGACTCTCCCTCCCCTCTTGAGTGTTCTCGTCCTAAGCCTTCCCCTCCCCTGAGTGGCCTTGTGGCGAGAGCTTCCTCCCCTTTGTGGTGCTAGCTGGGGTACCCACTGCTAGTTGTTTCGTATAATACCACTCCTTGTGGTATTGAAATACTCTCCTAGTATTGTTATAATGCCCAAAATACCTTAGCCTTTACCTTGTTGTATTCCAAAAGTTACCTCTATCGTAGAGTCAGGAAATACTACCTTTTGTCCTTTTTAGTCTCAAACCGAAACCCTGAAATCTTCATTGTTGGTTGAAGTATTTGAGTAGAAGTTAGTTAGAACTTAAGGGTTGTTTGGAGTGATTGGGCGCATCGGAGTAGGAGCTAAACCTTGCTCGGGATCGACATTATAACTTGGATAATTTTGGGCTTATCGAGGTAATTATCTTGTCCCTCTATTGTAATTGGAAATTACATGTTTGTTAGAATATATAGTTGAAGTATACTATATATGGAACTATACTTAGTATTGTGGCAATGTCTTTTGACTTAAGCCTGAAGAATAAAGAATCGAATGACGTAATTACATGGGTGTATTGCGGTGAACTTGTGTAGAGTTCTTGAGTAGGATGGTACACCTCCGGTTAGACGTGTAAACCCCACCTGGTTGGCTTGGTAGCCGGCCTCGATAGAGGAGGAGATTTACGCTGTGTTGCGGGGGGGGGAGGTGCTTCCCGAATTTTCTGTAGAAAGATGGGAACTAGTGTTTAACAATTAATAGACTTTTGTGGACTGTATAGGTGAAAGTACTAAGAGTAGCGTATTCTACTCGAGAGTGGAAAGGGCTAGCAGGTTGTAGTACTTGGAGCATTTTGCTTATTGTCGATAAATCGTCGCGAGGTATGTGGACCTCTTCCATCTCTTCTAGCATGATATGTGTGAACTATGTAGTACGGTAGACGTACATGTGTTAACTGTGTTTGATTGTTCTTAAAACATAAAGTGTTATAACGGCTTTATGGGAAGTTGGTTATAACAGCTTTATGTAGGTAAGAAAATACTTTGTGGTTTTAAAGGTAATCGATGTGAATTATAACTGGCTAGTTATAATAAAGAACTTGATGTATTTCAAAAGATTTATAAATCGTTTTGAAGGGAGAGTAACACTTGGTTTTAAAGGTTTTAAAAGAGTTATACTAGCTTTATGGGGAGTTAGGTATAATGTCTTAAGAGAGGTAAAGAAAATGGTTTACTGATGTTAGAAGTTAAGAGACTTGATCTTATAAGATAAGAGACTTAACTTATTTGTTTTAATGTGAATGTTTGTGTGAAACCTCATTCGTGAGTAATGAGTACTTGGTTTTATTTAAAGGGATAATGTTTCTTGATTTGAAATCGTAATGTGTATCGACGGACCAACTGCGGCGTTAATAAAGGAAAATGTATTGAATAATGATGTATCGTATTAAAACCGGTAGAAACCTCCATCTGCATAGAAACTAAGATGAGACAAAATGATATTACATTTTCTAGATCATGGTCTTTGTAATAAGAATGTTGTAAACAAGAATAACCTACTCTCACGTGAGACATATATTACTCAATTGTTCTAAAAGGAATCAGTGATTAAGTTTGGGAACTATGAAACCATTTGAAAATGAGAAGCTTGAGTAATTGAAACTAGGCAAGCGGAACTTAGGAAAAGAATGTTGTTACTTGATTTTGAAAAGGAATGTGGGTTGGTCATCCTAATACTACGGGTATCGGGTGACTTTTATAAAAGTAATGGATCTCTTTTAAAGAACTTAACGATGTAGTACTTTGGGGTTAAAACCGAACTTTGGCATAAAATGAAAGTACTTTGAGTTGTGTGAAACTTGCCTATGCTTGTTGTTGTGAAACTTGCCTATGCTTGTTGTTGTGAAACTTGCCTATGCTTGTGATGATAGCCTTTGTTGTGCAAGTATGGTATTTACGTATTCTGCGTCTCGATAGAGGCGGTTGACTTGTTGAGAACTTACTTGGGCGTCTTTGGCGGTGATGGAGAATTCCACGGGTATGTTTCCATTTTGATTCTTGTCTTGTTGTTGATGTCACATGGACGTATCTGCCGTCAAGATTCCGGGCATGCGGCCGTGCGGAGTTGATTACCCGATATATGGTTATTACCGCAACATGGGCGTGTCTACACCGTCTGATTCCGGGGCATGTGGCCGTGCGGCGGGGTTGATCACCCGATATATTGTTGTTGATGTCATGGGCGTGTCTCCGAGGTAGAATTCCGGCATGTGGCCGTGGGCATTGGTATTATTGTTGCATCATGGACATGTCTACACCGAGAAGATTCGGGCATGTGGCCATGATGCGAACATGATGGATGTGGTGGACGTGAGACCCATAGTTAGATTTGAGTGGTGACTTTGAGGGCGTGAGTCCCTGACTTAACTGCTGTGATGTTGCGTACTGTATTTGGTTATCATACATGTCTCCTGCTTTATATGGTATTATGATTTAAGCTGCGATATTCTGATTTCACATACTTGGTACTGTTATGCTTGACCTCGCCCGGCTGCGTTCATCTGCGCGGTAGAAGTACATCGATCGTGGATCCTCGCCGTAGGATCACGATTCGTATTAGGAAGCTCCGTTTCTCGGAGGCTTATCTTTTGGTATGTGTTTCCCCGAGTTGTAGGTTCTTGTACATTCGGGGTATGGCGGGCCTGTCCGTCATAGTCATTGTAAATCTTAAGTGCAGTAATCTTGTTGTGGCGGGGTTGTAAAAAGTTAAAGCTGCTCGTGTTTTATGTATATCTGAAGGCAACTGTTTTGGTTGCTTTGTTTATTATTATATCTATTGTTGCATGTCTAAGTTTTTATTTCCGCTGGTTTTCTCGACGTTGTATCACCGGGTGCCGGGTAAGGCACGATCCACGGGCCAATTTCGGGTGTGTGATGGGATATTTGTGTAGTAGATGGATAAGGACACTTGCCTAAATCCTCACCCTACACTTGCATAGCACTTGGCTTCATCTTGGCCATTGGTTGGCCTTTGCTTGACCTATAAATACCCTCTAACTTCAAGGTTTTCTTCATCCACAAATCCATTCTCCAAGTCTTGAAAATCCTTCCTCTCTTGTTGTGTTTCGTCAAGCCTCCTCTCCCCACACTTGAGTGAAGCTTAGCCGAAACAACCCTCTAGCCCTAGCCGAAACACCCCCCTCCCTTGGTAGAAAAGTTGTCTTCCAAGTATAGTTACTATTCCAAAATACCCTAGCCCAAATCCCTTGTAGTATTTTAGTAGAAGTTGTATAGAACTTCTAAGGGTTTCTTGGAGCTATCGGAGCGCAAATTAGGAGCTAAACCTTGCTCAGGAGCGACATTTAACTTGGATAATTTTGGGCTTATCGAGGTAAATACTCTTGTCCTTCTATTGTAATTGGATATTACATATAAGAATAGTATATACTTGAGTATAAAATACTTAGAAGGATATTACAGAATAGAATTGAACTGTTATCACAGTAGAAGGGTTTAAAAGAAGAATAATTGAACTATACTTACTTAGAATTTGTTTTCTGATGAACTTGAGTAGCTCAACGGGTAGGGAAGTGCTGCCCAATTTTCCATAGAATAGAGAACCCTCTACTTAGAATTTCTGAGAATAGTCTAGACGTTGATAGGCGTATTTGGTATTATAATTCGATTCTCTGTATGCGACATATTCGACTTGGCGGTGGATTTCGCAGAAGGTATGTGATTCTTCCTATACTCTTGAGCATGATATTTTAAATATATATATAGTACGGTAGACGTACGAGTGTTAACTGAATAATAATTACGGCAATGTCTTTTGACTTAAGCCTGAATAATAACTACGGCAATGTCTTTTGACTTAAGCCTGAATAATAAATATCTTGAAGCATTTCAAAAGAATACTGAATCATTTTCTTTACAGAAGAGAAACAGTTGGTTTTTAAACAAAAGCTTAAGAGTTATACTAGCTTTATGGGAAGTTAGGTATAACAACTTGAGAAAGATAAAAAGAACTGTTTACTTATTTGCTTTTAAGAACCTTGTATTGATTTACGTAGGTGTAGTAAGATTGATTGATAAATAGACATATTATGATGCTCGTGTGTTAGTGTCTTGTGATGTTGTGAAAGGGGTCATTCTTGTTGTGCTTACGTTGCTAAACGGTAAGTCGGTTATCTTGTTATTATATCACCTACCCTTGACTTGTTATACAGGGTTTGCCACCCGATGCGGGTCTATCGGCCTATGCGGTCTGTGAGACTATGCGGAGCTGCGGGAGTTCCAGGATTGATCATTCCGGGTGTTTTAGCCCGATGCGGGGGATGCCCTATACGGTCAGTGTGACTATGCGGTCTATTGAGACTATGCGGTGCGAGTCGGGAGAGTGCAGGGGTTAGCTACCGTCTGAGGAATACCTCATGCGGTCTGCGTGTGTGACTATGCGGTGCGAAGTCCAGGACTAGGCTCGCATAATGATACTATGGGCGATCGGCCTTGCTTCGATCATTCGCGGCCTAGGAAAGACCAGTTACATTATATCTATTTTGCTCTTGTTTATGTTGTGGCACTATGTGCAGTTAAACTGGTTGTATTTACAAATGGCTTTAAATACTTTGATTTTTACTTGATGCTTTCTGATTTCACATACTTAGTACCGTTGTGCGACCTCCTTCGAAGGCGTTCATGCCGCGGTAAGAGCAGGTGCTAGATCCACATCCTTAGGATCTCTTTGCTTTGGTGTCAGGAGCTCCATCTTCTCCGGAGGCTCGACTTTTGGGTATGATCTCCCTGTTGTTGTATATAGTTTTTGTACATTCAGGGTATGGCGGGGCCCTGTCCCGCCATAGTTGTTATCTTCTTAGAGGTCTGTAGTCCTATTGTACAGTTGGGATGTAACTGCAAAACTATGTTTATATATATATGCCGAAAGGCGACATTTTCTCATAAAGCGTGTCTCATTTACAAGCTGTTTCATGTCTTGTTTTATATTCGATTACTCGATGTATGACTACTTGGGTGCGGGTAAGGCACGATCCACGAACCGGGCAGGTCGTGACACCAAAGCTCATGGATCCATAATCGTGTACCTAAACTGCGGGCATGACGCGGCCGAAGAAATTCGATAACAACAGTGCAGAATATGGAGCGAAATAAAAATGAAATGCAGATCATAATCGACAAAAGAATGACAGAGCAAGTATAAAAGTACATACCAGATCTGCCGTGTCATTACCACTTATGAACTTAATTGCATATCATTATCTTTTCCATTCCATTAAGAGTTATAGCCATATCTTACGTGCATACTTAGGAGAAGTCATTAAGTTTATTACCATCTAACTTACTTATCTTTCATAACCTAATCCGACTCTTTTACGGAGGGCGCTATCTTGCCCGACCCACCGAGACGCGATAAAGTCACATAGTCGCCACAAGGTATCTTTGCCGGCCCGTCTCGGGTCGATAATGTCATATAGTGCGCGTGGGTATCTTTGCCGGCCCGTCTCGGGTCGATAATGTCATATAGTGCGCGTAAGGTATCTTTGCGGCCCGTCTGCGGGTCGATAATGTCATATAGTCTGCGCGTAAAGGTATAATGCGGCCCATCTGCGGGTCGATAATGTCATATAGTGCGCGTAAGGTATCTTGCGGCCCGTCTCGGGTCGATAATGTCATATAGTGCGCGTAAGGTATACTTGCGGCCCGTCTCGGGTCGATAATGTCATATAGTCTGCGTAGGTATCTTGCCGGCCCATCTCGGGTCGATAATGTCATATAAAACCCGAATTTAACCCAACGTACTACGCACCTCTACTCCTTTAGAAAGACTCTTTTCAAATAAAACTTCGGATACTAACAACCGTAGTATCAAGTCATCTCTACCTTTCAGACAAGTCACAATACCTTTTAGAAATACAAATACCGCTTCTAAATCAAGTGACTCCTTTCTTAAAGACCTTAAGCAATTGGTACCTTTAAAACAATTTGCCCTTTTATTTCAAATCATTTCTTGTTTATGTTCTTGAAGAAAACCATTCTCTTAACCTCCCATAAAGTTATTATAACCAACTTCCCATAAAGCCGTCATACTAACTTTATGCCTTAAACTAATTCATTCTTTTTATAACCAAGAGACTTATACTTTCAAATCAAATCACATAGCTTTCAAAATACTTCAAGTCTCTTAACTTTTAAGAAAACAAGTTTCAAAGTCTTAAAAACTTCATACGTAAACTCTTTTAAATTAAGTAACATATACTTTGGTGTGTTGTGAATAAGTTATACTTATTTATAACGATCTTATTCAAGTAGCCATGATCTAGAAAATGTAATACAATTTTGTCTTATCTTAGCTTCTATGCAGATGAAGAATTCTACTTGTTTTAACATAATTAATTGTCATTACATTTTCCTTTATTAACGCTGCAATGGCTTGTTCGATACTTATTCTCATTCGTGCCGTAAATTAGCCAAGTCAACTCGACTCCAAATACTTCCTAACGACTCTTACCAACATCCCCCATAAGACTTGGTAAGGACTTAGGATTTCTTAGACGTAGCTTTTACATAGAGTAAATCAACATAACTACCTCTTAACTTCTAAGAGTAGACGGAATCATGAGATACTACTACATGTATATTTCATACATAGAATCATTCCAAAGGAAGGAAGAGGTTCACATACCTCGCGACGATTATCGACAAGCAGCAAAAAGCTCCAAAGTACTTCAACCTTGCTAGCTATTCCATCATTTAAGTAGAATACGCTATACTTGGTACTTCAACCGAAATTGGCCATAATACGTCCATTAACCTCTAGCTTCGAACGTAGAATATTCTAAGTGCTAAGTCACTAAATTCTACGGAAAATCGGACAGCACTTCCTTTGTTTCTACATACTTTGCCACCTTTTTCAAGGCCGAATACAATAACCAAACACGCCACATTTAAGGCCCAACAAATCAGCTAACCAAAGGGGATTACACACCTTAACAGGACGTGTAAAATTCCACCCCACAAATTACATTAAACTAGTCCACAATACAAATGTCAATTCGGCCAAAAAGTGCAACAACTTATCAACCTTTCCAATTCCTTTTCAATCCAAGTTCTTAGGTCTAGCATGTTATATAGTTATAAACCACTTCAACAACTACAATTTCCTTCCTTTTTACAACATGCGACGACTTTACTAATAAACGACTTGAATTGAAATCTTAGGGCTAACATGCTAGTTTTCGGATTTAGGGTTCCAATAGCCAATACACTAATCCAACTACATAATATATAACTCATGCTTGCTAATATCCATAGCTACAACCAATAAGTAAACTTAATTGCTAAAACGACAAAATTTATACCTTTATAAGCCCTTAAAATTTCGAAGATTCAAAGTCGCGTCTTAGCAATTCTTAGCTCATTTCCTTAGGTTCCAATCCGCTCCAACCACTCCTTAGAGTCCTATGAAGAACCCATCTTCAAGTTCCAACTTCAAAGTTGAAGAATTCCTTCGGTTTCCGCCTTGCGACCAATACGAAAATGTCGTTTTTCCGAAATCTTTCTATTGAGATAACCTTACAACACTCTTAGGAACCTTGGGTTTAAGTCTTGTGGCTAATGGACAACATTTGCAAAATTTTTGTGTGAAAAGTTCCTCAAAACCGAGAGCACAAGTTCTTGCACAAGACTAGTTCTTGAAAAATTTCACTAAGTGTAGAATGCTCAAGTCTTGCTACTAGTAGTATACTTATAACACAATGGAGGGCTTGGATAACAACACTTGTTAAAATTGGAGGGAAGAGATCAAGCCAAATGGCTCTTGACTTGGTCAACTATGTCAATCTCTAGCAAGACTAATATTTTACCTTGGTCAATGACCATTATGCCCTTGCATAAATTCGACCAAGCCATGTGGTGAGGTGCCACGTGTCGCCCTCTCATTCGTCCATAAAAATTCCACAAAACGTAAAATTTCTCGGGTGGGCCCCACGTGACCAAATCCTTAAAAAATAGATTTCCATAATATTAATAAGTTCCATACTCTTCAATTAATGCATTTTGAGAACCTAATTGTTATACCCCGTATTTCCAGAGTATGTACGTAAGGACGTATGTAGAAAATTTGAACTTGAGAATAAGGCTTGGCCGAATTATTTTTGTGCACAACACCCGGTTAGAGTCGTTTTTAAAGCGTTTCCACGCTTTCGTAGGGAAAATTCCGGCTATGTCATTTTTAATTTTTGCGGATTTTTCCGAGAGGCGAAACATTTTGGACCAAAGAGGCGCCACTTGGCACCACGTCATTAGTGGCGGTAGAGTGGACGAATTGCTTGGCTTTTGTCAAGTAGTTGGTAGGATATTTTGTGGGTAGATGGATAAGGTGCACTTGGCATGATCTAGGCCCTACACTTGCATAGCACTTGGCTAGATCTTGGCCATTGGTTGGCCTTGGCTTGTACTATAAATACCCCCCTTTGGAAGACTTCTTCATCCATTCCTAAAATTCCTTAAGTGTTAAAATCCTCCCTTCCCTTTGTGTAGTTGTTTCGTCCCCCCCTCCCCCTTTGAGAAGGCCGTGTGGCGAGAGTTCTTCCCCCTTGGCGAGAATCCCCACAGTGGGGTAGGCCGAGGGGTATACACCCCCCCCCCTCTTGGTAGAAATACTCTCAAAAGTATTGTTATAATGCCCAAATTACCTTAGCCGTATACCTTGTAGTATTCTAAGGTTATACCTATACAAAAGCCCAGTTATACTATTATACTTCCGTCGGTCCAAACCGAAACCCTAAGGAAAATCTCCATGGTTAGTTGGAGTAGTATGTAGAAGTTGGTTAGAACTTCTAAGGGTGGTTTAGAGCGGGTTGGAGCGCACGGAGTTGGAGCTAAACGTTGCCCAGGATCGACTTTATACTTGGATAATTATGGGCTTATCGAGGTAAATATCTTGTCCCTCTATTGTAATTGGAAATTACATGATTGTTAGACTATATAGTTGAAGTATACTATATATAGAACTGAACGTTGTTATCGGCAATGTCTTTTGACTTAAGCCTGAATAATAAGAAACCTTTTCGAAAGAAGAGTACTGAACTGTAATTACATAGGACTGTATTACAGTAGACTTGTGTAGCTTTTCTGTGAGGTAGAATTGTGCACGTCCGGATTAGACGTATAACCCCCCCCCCCTGGTTGGCTTGGTAGCCGGCCCCGATAGAGGAGGAGATTTACGCTGTTGCGGGAGAGTCTGCGAATTTTCGTAGAATGTTCTCTGAGAGATCTAAATGTTAATAAGCGCCTTGTGGCCTTATAGGTTGAAGTACTACGTGTGGCGCGATCTACTTGGCTTAAGGAGTAGCCGACGGTTGGAAGTACTTGGAGCGTTTTGCTATTAGTCGATACTCGTCGCGAGGTATGTGAACCTCTTCCTATCTCTTCTAGCATGATATATGTGTAACTATGTAGTACGGTAGACGTACAGGTGTTAAATGTATTTGATTGGTCTAAAACATAAAGTGTTATAACGGCTTTATGGGAAGTTGGTTATAACAGCTTTATGTAGGTAAGAAAATACTTGTGGTTTTTAAAAGGTAACCGATTTGACTTATAACTGACTTAATGTGTAATAATAAAGAATCTTGGAATATTTCAAAAGAATGCTGATTCATTTTTAACAGAAGAATAATACTTGGTTTTGAAAACATAAGAGTTATACTAGCTTTATGGGAAGTTAGGTATAACGTATTAAGAATGGTAAAATGAATGGTTTATTGATTGTAAAAGTTAAGAGACTTGATCTTAAAGATAAGAGACTTAACTTGTTTTACTTGTTAATTAACATTTTGTTAAAAATGTTGTAAAACCTCATTCGCGAGTAATGAGTACTTGATTTTAAAAGCAATAATGTTTCTTGATTTGAAATCAGAATAAGTATCGAACAAACCACAGCATCGCTAATAAAGGGAAATGTTTTGACTAATAATGTATTAGTAAAACCAGTAGAAACTTCCATCTGCATAGAAACTAAGATGAGACAAAATGATGTTACATTTCCTAGATCAGGGCTGCTTAAATAAGATTGTTATAAACAAGAATATCCTACTCACATATAAGGCTTATGTTTCTCAGATGGTTTAAAAGAGAATTACATTCTTAAATGAATAAGACTATGAACTACGAAACCTTTCTAAAATAAGAAACGTGAACATTTGAAATTAGGCAAACTTGGACGTTTGGAAAGTAATGTTGTTACTTGATTTTACAAAGGTAAGTGTTTTGATTTACTTCAAAAGATAATCACTCTATTTTCATATACTACGTATTGTGTGGTTTTGTGAAAGTAACGTATCTTTTAAAGAGTTAATGTATGAAGTACTTTGGGGATAAAAACCCGATCTTGTTAATCATATAGTAGAAAGTACCTTGTGTATATAACTTGATTGTGTTGGTCTGTGATAGCATTGTAATACTTTCTTGTTGATTTGTTAAGTAAACATGCTAGGATGCTACGTGTGTTAGTATCTTGTGATGGTTGTGTAAAGGGGTTTTCCCTTCGACTGCGCTTAAGTTGTTTGACTATCAGCCGTTATGTTGGTATTTTACCACTCACCTTGACTTGTTTCCGGAGGTTAAGCTGCCCTCCGATGCGGGGTAGACTCAGGCGGTCTGGGACCATGATTCGAGAATACCTCATGCGGGTCCTGGGGACCTATGCGGAGCTACGAGAGTTCCAGGTTAGTTTGCGGCCTTTATGGTCATGCGGTCTATGTGGCCATGCGGACTGCGAGTCCAGGACGATGCCGGGGAGTAGCTACCCTCGATCAGAACGACCGATCCGGGGCGTTCTCGTGCCTTACCACAGGCACCCTAGTGATACATACATCGAGAAAATCAGCGGAACACAAAACAAGAGTCATTTAACAAGAGATAAATGAATAAACAGGCCAACCAAAATAGTTGCCTTCAGTATATACATAAAACCTGAACAGTTTAATCCTTTTACAACCCTGCCCACAACAGTACTACAGACCTCTAAGATATACAATGACTATGACGGGACAGGGCCCCGCCATACCCCTGAATGTACAAGAACCTACAACTCAGGGAACACCTACCAACAGATAAGCCTCCGGAGAAACGGAGCTTCAAATGCTGTTGAATCGTGATCCTATGAGCGAGGAACCACGACCGATGTACCTCTACTGCGGCATGAACGCGGCCCGAAGGAGGTCGATAATGGTACCAAGTATGTGAAAGCTGCAATCAGTAAATGATATCATACTAGTCTATATAAAGCGAGACATGTATGATAACCAAACTACGATTCACAACATAAAGCGATCATCACTCCAATATAACTATGGGTCTCGCCCACAACATCAATCGAGTTCGCATTATGACCGCATGCCCGGAATCTTGCGCCGGTGTAGACATGTCCATGATGCAACAATAATACCAATGTCCATGGCACATGCCGAATCTGCGCCGGTGTAGACATGTCCATGTGACCTCAACAACAAGGCAAAGAATCCAAATGGAAGCATACCCGTGCGCTACGCATCGTGTCAGTATGTCCAAAGGGAAAAATAAGACAACATTCCAAATGGACGCATACCCGTGCGCTACGCATCGTGTCAGTATGTCCAAAGGGAAATCACAAGGCGATAATCAAAATGGAAACATACCCGTGCGCTACAAACCACTCCAAACAACCCTTAGAAGTTCTAACCAACTTCTACTCAAAATACTTCAACCAACTATGAAGATTTCCTTAGGGTTTCGGTTTGAGACTAAAAAGGACAAAAGGTAGTATTTCCGGACTCTACGTAAAGAGGTATCTTTGGAATACTACAAGGTACAAGGCTAAGGTATTTTGGGCATTATAACAATACTAGGGGAGTATTTCTATACCACAACAAGGGGTATTATACGAAAACAACTAGGCTAGGGGGGGGGGGGGGTACCCCACGGCCAAGCCTCACTCAAAGGGGGGGAAGGGCTTTGGACGATTTCAACTCACAACGGGGGAGAGATTTCAAGACTTGGAAAATGATTTTTGGATGAAGAAAGTTCATCAACTAAGGGGGTATTTATAGCAAACCCAAAGGCCAACCAATGGCCAAGATCTAGCCAAGTGCAAGGCAAGTGTAAGGCCAAGATCAAGCCAAGTGCACCCTAGCCCCTACTCCTTAAAACCCTCACAAATATCTACACAAATATCTAGCACCACAAGCCCTCCGATTCGGCCAAGTGCGCCCACTTGTCTCCATTGTGAGGTGACACATGTCACCCTCGTTGGTCCGAATGTTTCGTCTCTCGGAAAAATCCGCAAAATACAAAGCGACATAGCCGAATTTTCCTTCGCAGTTCTGAAAGCGTTTAGTCGAAAACGACTCTAGCAAGGTGTTGTGCACAAAGGTAACCGGCCAAGCCAGGCGGGGTGACACGTGTCACCTCCTATTGGCCTCAAAAACGTCTTCGAAAAAATCCACAATGGCCAAAATCTCAAAACAAAGTGGGCCCCAAAACAGTAAATTTCTCCGTGGGCCCACGTGACCATTTCCAAAATAAAATTCCATAATTCTCTAATATTCCAGAAGTCGAATACCAAATCTGGGAATCCATTCCCATTAACGAACCTTTTTCCTTCACAAAACGGAAACTTTTCCGTGGAAAAATCACCTCTTTCTTCCTTTCCAATCTTTACTGTAGATTCTCGCACGCGTCGTCCTCGCATACATACTCGGAAATACGGGATATAACATTCTCCCTCGCCGAAACATTCGTCCGAATGTTCCTTCACAAGACGGATATCGATGAAGTTCCTCTAACAAGTTGTCAACGCCACCAGCCACGAAATAACACACGTTATCTTCCTTCCTTACTCGTCGTGCCCTTCTCGAACACTTGAACTCTTCTAGTATCGTACCACACTTCCGATCATCACTTCAGTTCCCAAAACCTTGAGTCACCACTCCAAACTTGGTCATCTTACTAGTCGTAATATCCCCAAGGCCATTCCGGCTTCACGAACGATTCTGGTCGAACACATCCACAAACTCATACGATGGTCGTCTAAACTCGGGCCTAGCACCCTCGTGACCCTACCACCTGGCGGGACCACGAACGACCCCGCTAAAACCGGGTTACGGGTTGACCCGCAATGGTCCTAAACCCGACCCCAACCGTGCCAAACTCTTGTTCCCGATTCGAACAATCTTACTAATTCACATCATGAAAGCTACCACTTCCATCTCACACTACCCACGGACTTATCACACAAATAAATCCCACGTATACTACTCACCCTTATAAAGGTCAAACATAAAGCGAATCTTTTACTCAAGACGACCTTACCTCTAAGGTCTCGATCGTGAAATAGTCTAAGGTTCACACTTACCATGCCTCCATACGTATCCTTCCAACTAACCATGCATTCTAACTCACACATATCACAATGCTATCCGTGATAGCACACAATAATGAGATCATCATAACAAGCATACCAAAACTCTAGAGGGTTAAGGATATACAAGCTACCGCTCACTCTAATCATAGGCACGCCTGCCAGGCATGTGTAGAAGGTGATGAACCACCCACAGATCCCTGAAGGTGAGTCGTAACATCCGCGCTTCCCTTGGTCGGACGATTCGCAAAATGGCCTCGCTGGCCGCATGCAAAACAAACTCCCAATCTAGCACGACACTCTCCAAAATGGAGTCTACCTGATGGTCACAACGAGGTAGGGGTGGCTCGGTGGTTAACACCTGCTCTGCCGAAAATCAACCCTTCGAGCCACGACTGCTCACGAAGGCGGTGGAGGACCACTGCATCGGTGGGGGTATATAACTAGCTTCTTTGGCGGTCCGCCTCGAAAGCCACCAAAGGACCTGCCGTCACGGCCTCTTCTGGCGATCCAGTCATTCGTCGACCCTCCGTGCCTCGCATCCTAGTGCATGAGCTGCGTGCGGGCAATGTCCATGCGGTGAAGAGAAACACCGCACAAGACTCAACCATATAATCATCTAGCGGTGGCGTGGCGATGCACCTATCCTCCATATCTGCAACTAGCGCGAGGACATATCGAGCCAAAGAATCGAACTCGACATTGTACTCCCGACGGTCGCCTCTCTGCCTCGAAGAACAAAAATCTGCCGGCGTGCCCTCCTCATCTGCGGAGGCAAGAAGTGCGTGAGGAAAGCCCCGAAAACTCATCCCATCTGCTGGAGTGCATGCTCTCCCGGAAAGCTCCATGAATCAAACCAATCGATTGCGGTATCACGCGGCCGATCACGAACCAAAGGTCACAGACTTCGGTTTACAAGCCTTGATCACCGCGTGATCGGCGTAGCTGCCGGATGAACTCCTGCGGATCATCCTCGTGCCTCGACCCATAAAACTCGCGGGCTACAACTCGTAAAGTCCAGTAGCCTCAAACTATCTGCTCGGGGTGAACCATCGGTGCTCTGGGCGGAGCTGCTGCGTCGGCTGTCGCCATATCGGCCACCACGGCCAATAATCGCCATCTCTCGTGACCCATCTCCTGCTCCGGTGTGGGGTGGAGGCTCGAGTCTTGTAGTCTCATCGACCATGCTGCGGCTCTAAACTCTCTGGTCTTTGGCGGCGTCGCGAAACCGCCGTCGAAGCACAACCTCGTCATGCGGGCTGCGCCGCCTCGTACTCCTCAGATCTCACTAGCGGCACCCTCGCCGCCTTGCCATTCGGGCTCTGGTTGCACTGCGCGGAGGCATAATCGGTAAAAGCGAGATACGTCGGAGGGTACAACTTACAACAAATTCTGACTAAGGCACGATCTCGGAATGAGAAGAATGAAACCAATCCTAAATGTCCTATAGCCTCACGATTATAGATGTGGTGCACAACACACCGATAATCAAGACTACTAGACACGGTCTGTAGACACTTTCCAAGGATTAAATGCTCTGATACCACTTTTGTAACGAACCGATCCGGGGCCCGTTACAGGTGCCTTACCCTGGGCACCCTAGTGATACATACATCAGAGAAAATCAGCGGAACACAAAACAAGAGTCATTTAACAAGAGATAAATGAATAAGCAGGCCAACAAGCGATTGCCTTGATATACATAAAACACGAGCAGTTTAATCCTTTTACAACCCCGCCACAACTTGTGATACTACAGACCTCTAAGATATCTGATGACTATGACGGACGGGGCCCGTACCCCGAATGTACAAGAACCTACAACTCGAGAACACCTACAAAAGATAAGCCTCGGAGAAACGGAGCTTCAAATCTGTTGATCGTGATCTATGAGCGAGGAACCACGGCCGATGTACCTCTACTGCGGCATGAACGCGGCCCCAAGGAGGTCGATAACAGTACCAAGTATGTGGCCCATGCAATCAGAAATGAAATCATACTAGTCTATATAAAGCGAGACATGTATGATAGCAAACTACGATTCACAACATAAAAGCGATCATCACTCCAATATAACTATGGGTCTCGCCCACAACATCAATCGAGTTCGCATTATGGCGCGTGCCGGAATCTTGCGCCGGTGTAGACATGTCCATGATGCAACAATAATACCAATGTCCGGCCACATGCCGAATGCGCCGGTGTAGACATGTCCATGTGACCTCAACAACAAGACGGCAATCCAAATGGAAGCATACGTGCGCTACGCGTCGTATCGGTATGTCGAAGGAAAAATAAGACAACATTCCAAATGGACGCATACCCGTGCGCTACGCATCGTGTCAGTATGTCCAAAGGGAAATCACAAGGCGATAATCAAAATGGAAACATACCCGTGCGCTACAAACCACTCCAAACAACCCTTAGAAGTTCTAACCAACTTCTACTCAAAATACTTCAACCAACTATGAAGATTTCCTTAGGGTTTCGGTTTGAGACTAAAAAGGACAAAAGGTAGTATTCCTGACTACGTAAGAGGTATCTTTGGAATACTACAAGGTACAAGGCTAAGGTATTTTGGGCATTATAACAATACTAGGGGAGTATTTCTATACCACAACAAGGGGTATTATACGAAAACAACTAGGCTAGGGGGGGGGGTACCCCACGGCCAAGCCTCACTCAAAGGGGGGGAGGGCTTTGGACGATTTCAACTCACAAGGGGGAGAGATTTCAAGACTTGGAAAATGATTTTTGGATGAAGAAAGTTCATCAACTAAGGGGGTATTTATAGCAAACCCAAAGGCCAACCAATGGCCAAGATCTAGCCAAGTGCAAGGCAAGTGTAAGGCCAAGATCAAGCCAAGTGCACCCTAGCCTGTCACGACCCGAACCGGGGCCCGTGACTGGTGCCTTACCCCGGGCACCCAAGTAGACATACATCAGAGTAATCAGCGGAACAAACACAACAATATGAGATAACAGAAGTATAAAACAATAATCTGTGAAAACTTGCCTTTCGGCATATATATAAATGACAACTTTTAACATGAACAGTTTAATCCTTTTTACAAACCACACTTGCGATTACTACGGACCTCTAAGAATGATATGACAACAATGGCGGGGCGGGGCCGCAAACCCACGAATGTAAACACTTACTGACGGGGACTACACCGTGATAAGCCTCGGAAAGCGGAGCTTCCCAACGCTATTGTGACCACGAGAGCTAGGATCAACGGCGGTGTACCTCGACTGCGGCGTGAAACGCGGCCCGAAGGAGGTCGATCTGGCCAGTGCAAGTATGTGAAACTAAAAATCGCAAATGAAATCATAATAGTCTATAAAGCGAGAGACATGTATGATAACCAAACTCTGATTTTACAATAACTAAGCGATCGTATCAAGTCGAGGACTCGCCCTCAAGTCATCACCAAAGAACATAACGATGGGTCTCACGCCCTAACATCAATCGTGCGTGGGACACATTCCTCATCGGCGGTTTATGATATAAAAGTTCCAAGGAACACACATGAACACGAGTCCCACTGTGCCATAATAACACCGTCACGGGTAAGTGCGAAGGCATAGCCGACTACTAACACCACAGCATTCAACAAGGTCATGAATCGTATCATAAGATCTGTCTGACCGTCACATGATCAAAGGCGGCCCACTTGCGCGATATCTAATGTCGCGCGTCTAGTCCCGAACTTCCGCGACTCCGCGTAGGCCAATCTCATCGGCCGCGTAGGCATCCGCGTCGGTAGCTACTCCCGGCGTCGTCCCGACTTCGCGATCCGCGTAGCCCTGAGACCGCGTGCCCATAAGGGCGTCACTAACACGGAACTCTCGTAGTTCGCGCAGGCCGGGACTGCGTGAGGTATTCTCGAATCATAGGTCCATCGACCGCTGAGTCTACCCGCGTCGGAGGCGACAACCGGAATCATCTCGAGATGAATGCCACAATACTATCATAACGGTGATAGTTAATAAGCACAATCAAGAAACCCTTCACTGAACATCACAAGATACTAACACGTAGCATCCCAACACGTTTACTTATCAACGCAATCAAGAAAGTATTACAAGGCTATCACAAACCAATACAATCAAGTTGTTCACACAGGTACCTTCTACTATATGATTAACAAAATCGGGTTTTATCCCCAAAGTACTTCATACATCAACTCTTTAAAAGATACGTTACTTTCACAATGTCACAATACGTAGTATAAAATAGAGTGACTATCCTTTTAAAGTAAATCAATTACTTCTCTTTGTAAAATCAAGTAGCAACATTCTTTTCCAATGATCAAGTTTGCCTAATTTCCAATGTTCAAGTTTCTCATTTTAGAAAGGTTTAAGTAGTTCATAGTCTTATTCAATTAAGAATAAAATTCTCTTTTAAACAATCGGAGAAACATAAGCCTTATATGTGAGTAGGATATTCTTGTTTATAACAATCTTATTACAATGACCATGATCTAGGAAATATCATTTTGTCTCATCTTAGCTTCTATGCGGATGGAAGTTTCTCTTGGTTTTAATAATACTTAATTATTCAAAACATTTCCTTTTATTAATTTGCGATGGTTTGTCGATACACATCCCGATTTCCAAAATCGAAAAGCGTTCTTAAGCCGTTATACCTAACTTCCCATAAAGCTAGTATAACTCTTAAGTTCTCAAAACCAAGTATTACTTCTCTTTCAAAGCGATTTGAAATCTTTTGAAATACTTCAAGTTCTTTATGATCACATCAAGCGATTATAAACAAATCATTTACCTTTTTAAAAACCACAAAGTGTTTTCTTATCTACATAAAGTCATTATAACCAACTTCCCATAAAGCGTTATAACACTTTATGTTTTAAACAATCGAATACATTTAGCACGTATGCGTCACCGTACTACATAGTTCACACATATCATGCTAGAAGAGATAGGAAGAGGTTCACATACCTCGCGACGATTATCGACTAATAGCAAAATGCTCAGTACCTCAAGATCGGCTACTCCTTAAGCCAAGTAGAGCGCCACACGTAGTACTTGACCTATAAGGCCACAGCGCTTATTAACATCTAAATCTTATCGTAGAACATTCTACAGAAAATTCGACAAGACCTCCCACATGCAGCGTAAACCTCCTCCTCTAACGAGGCTACCAAGCCAACCAGGGGTTATCATCTAACCTAACGGTACAATTCTACTCACGGTACTACTACACAAGTCTCATGTCTGATCCCATGTAATTCTGATTCGACTATATATAGTATACTTCTACTATATAATCTAACAACATGTAATTTCCAATTACAATAGGGACAAGATAATTACCTTGATAAGCCCATAATTATCCGAGTTTAATGTCGATCCTTAGCAAAGTTTTAGCTCGACTCCGAAGCGCTCAACTCCTCTAAACCACCCTTAGAAGTTCTAACCAACTTCTACACAATACTCCAACGGACTATGGAGATTTTCCTAGGGTTTCGGTTTTGTGACTGACGGGAAGTATAATAGTATTTATGGGCTTTTCGTAAAGGTATAACCTTAGAATACAACAAGGTATAAGGCTAAGGTAATTTGGGCATAACAACAATACTTTTGAGTGTATTTCTACCAAGAGGGGTATTTATACGAAAACACTAGGCTAGGGGTACCCACGGCCACACCTGAGGGGAGGGGAGGCTCTCGCCCACACAGGCCTACCTAGGGAGGGGGGGGCTCTTGGACGAGAGTCAAACAAGAGGGGAGAGGAGGGACTTTAACACTTAGGAAATATTTGGAATGGATGAAGAAGTTCATCAACCTTAGAGGGTATTTATAGCACAAGCCAAGGCAACCAATGGCCAAGATCTAGCCAAGTGCCTAGCAAGTGTAGGGCGAGATTCACCCGTGTGTCTGCCAACTTGCACACAAAATATCTACCAAAAATATCTCCCACTTGCCCCAAATCGTCCATGCGCCCACTTTGCCCACCAATGAGAGGGTGCAGTGCGCTCTCGTTGGTCCAAAATGTTCCGTCTCTCGGAAAAATCCATAAAAATACTAAATGACATAGCGGAAATTCCCTACGAAAGTGAAAGCGTTTAGTCGAAAAACGACTCTAGCAGGTGTTGTGCACAAACATATTTCGGCCCCAAAGGTGCCACGTGGGGTGACACGTAAGCCCCGATTAAATCAAAATATTTCGTCTTCGAAAATATCCAAAGCGGCCAAAATCTCAAAATCAAGCGGGCCCCACAAAATCAGTAAATTTCTCGTGGGCCCACGTGACCATTCGAAAATAAAATTCCATAATTCTCTAATATTCCAGAAGTCCGAATACCAAATCGGGAATCAATTCCATTAACGAACCTTTTCCTTCACAAAACCGGAAACTTTTCCGTGGAAAAATCGCCTCTTTCTTCTTTCCAATCTTTCTGCGTATTCTCGCATGCGTGCGTCCTCGCATACATACCACGGAACTACGGGTATAACATTCTCCCCCAGAAACATTCGTCGAATGTTCCTTCTAAGTCTCAAAGCGAACACGTGCGGTATAGTCTTCACTTATACTTACGAAACAATCTGCCCACGGTGGCCATGGAAACACCTGCGCAAAACTTACATCTAAGTCCACGAGGAAACACCTCTACATCACCACAAATAATACTACTTTTGCCACTTTTGTCACTTTGTCGCGAGCCTTGCTCCGACGACCCAACAAATGGTGCCGGCTGCGTCGATCAAAGGCTGTTGTACACTCGGATTCTTATCACATTTCTGATACTGCTTTAGTATCCAAAACTCGGGGTTACTATCTCTAACGTGGTCATCATTAACTGGGAACATTCTGGATGGATCTTCGATACTTTCCCGAACATAACAATCTGAAGACCGGACGTCCCGCCTCTAAGTCGGACGGCAAAGCTAACATATAGGCAACTGGCCTATTCTTCACATGAACTCAAAGGGCCCAAGTAACTCGGGCTAAGTTCCCTTTGTTTCCAAAACTCGTCACACCCTAACCGGGTGGTACTTTCAAGAAGACCGACCGTCGGCACGAACTCTGGCGTCGTCGCGATTATCCGCATACGATTTCTCGAGCTGCGTAACTTCTAGACAAGCTTCGCACTATCCACGATCTGCTGGAACAAGCTGAACCACTATCGAACCACGCCAACATCGAACCAATCGGCCGTGACTTGCATTTCTGCCTACAAGGCGTCACAAGGCGACATCCGAACAACGAAATGGTAGCTTAAACACTCCCCCCAGGAGACAACGATCCTCACGGCTACCACGAAATCAAAACAACGGCGGCGAGGCGAATGCGATCTGGAGACTCACCGAGTTCTAGCCACGCTGGTACAAACTCGAGAAGAGAAACAGTAGTACCACGGGCTCCACTGTCCGTCATAAGGTGAAGGTAGGCACCGTGCAACCTCACAACCTTTTGGATAACATCAACATGCCAGGAACGACCACGAGAAGAACACGATGGGCTGCCCCATCGGCCCGACCATTGGTCGAGCGCATCCACGAACTTGCACGGGCTAACTAAACATGGGCCTAACACCCTCATGACCCTAACACAAGAGGACCACCACGAATCCACCGCACCCAAACCTACCGCGGGTTGACGCGCGTAGCCTCAACCACGACGTGAGCGCAAATACCATCTCCCGAAGGAACAATCTTACTAAACACGTTACGAAAACACGGCGGTCTTAGCTCGACTACCTTCTTTCAAATCACGCTACTCAGGGACTTATCCCACGAACATAGCTCACGTGCACTATGCACTCCTATAAGGGTCAAACATAACATTACACCTTTCTCGAGATGGCCTTACCTCTAAGGTCTCTACGTATACAACTCTAAGGCTCACACCTTCTCTATCCCCCAAAATCTTACTCGGTTAACCCACCATGATTTCTAATCACAACTAACACACTGCTATCAGAACATAGCACTTAAGGTATACTCACCTTAAAAGTTACCGAAGGACCTTGCTGCTCTGGCCCTCTTCTGCTGCCCTTGGTTAACCCGTCGATCTCTACGTTTCTCGGCCTGCTGCGCATAAGCCCGTACACAGGCCATGCTCAAGCCTAACTGAAGAATTACTCTTGCACAACCCTCTTTTAGATAGTCCTCCAGACTCGCGGTACATCGGTATACTCTCTGGTAGCCAAATCTATAGCTAATGTGAGGTTGTCCTTGGCAATCTATATTCTGTTCGATCGGTCGTGGAAGCGAAGGTTCATATAACATGGCGCGATAGCATGCTGCCGCCGTACTAAACTTTCTTTGGGGCTAGTGGCGTCGCAAAACTCCCGAATGCAGCACTACCTAGGTAATGATTGGGCTGTGCCTCGCCACCCTCGAACTCTACTCGCGGCTCTCTCGCCTTGCCCTCTGGGCGGGTTGCCACTGCGGAGGCATAACGATAAGGGAAATAATTTCGTCGGAGGGTCCAACTTACAACCACGACTAAGGCACGATCTCGAGTGAGAAGAATAGAAACCAATCCTAAATATCCTATAGCCTCACGATTATTGGTGTGGTGCACAACACGATAATCAAGACTCTCTTGGATCTGATGCAGTAGACACTTTCAGGATTAAGCGCTCACGATACCACTTTTGTCACGACCGAGCGGGGCAGTATTTGATGCCTACCGGGCACCCAGTAGACATACATCGAGTAATCAGGAACAAACACAATATGAGATAATGAAGTATAAAACAATAATCTGTGAAAACTTGCCTTTCGGCATATATGTAAATGACAACTTTTAACATGACCAGTTTAATCCTTTTTACAAACCACGCCTGGCGGTACTCTGGACCTCTAGAATGATATGACAACAATGGCGGGACGGGGCCAAGCCACGAATGTAAACACTTACGACGGGGACTACACCACTGATAAGCCTCGGAGAAAGCGGAGCTTCCCAAACGCTGACGTGACCACGAGAGCTAGGATCAACGGCGGTGTACCTCAACTGCGGCGTGACGCGGCCCCGAAGGAGGTCGATCAGTGGTGCAGAGTATGTGAAACTAAAAATCGCAAATGAAATCATAATAGTCTATAAAGCGGAGACATGTATGATAACCAAACTACGATTTTACAATAACTAGCGATCATATCAAGTCGAGGACTCGCGCTCAAGTCATCACCAAAGAACATAACGATGGGTCTCACGCCCACAACATCAATCGTGCGTGGGACACGTTTCCTCACCGGCGGTTTATGATATAAAAGTTCCAAGGAACACACATGAACACGAGTCCCACTGTGCCATAATAACACCGTCTGGGTAAGTGCGAAGGCATAGCCGACTACTAACACCACGGTACCAACAAGGTCATGAATCGTATCATAAGATCTGTCTGGGCCGTCACATGATCAAAGGCGGCCACTTGCGCGCAGATCTAATGTGCGCGTCTAGTCCTGGAACTTCCGCGACTCGCGTAGGCCAATCTCATCGGCCGCGTGGCATCCCCGCGTCGAGGTAGCTACTCCGGCATCGCACGGACTTCGCGATCCGCATGGCCACAAGGACCGCGTGCCCATAAGGACGTCACTAACACGGAACTCGTAGTTCCGCGATAGGCCGGGACTGCGTGAGGTATTCTCGAATCATAGGTCCATCGACCGCTGAGTCTACCCGCGTCGGAGGCGGCTTAACCCGGAATCATCTCGAGATGAATGCCACAATACTATCATAACGGTGATAGTTAATAAGCACAATCAAGGGAAACCCCTTCACACAAACATCACAAGATACTAACACACGTAGCATCCCAACACGTTTACTTATCAACGCAATCAAGAAAGTATTACAAGGCTATCACAAACCAATACAATCAAGTTGTTCACACAAGGTACCTTCTACTATATGATTAACAAAATCGGGTTTTTATCCCCAAAGTACTTCATACATCAACTCTTTAAAAGATGCGTTACTTTCACAATGTCACACAATACCCGTAGTATAAAATAGAGTGACTATCCTTTTAAAGTAAATCAATTACTTCTCTTTGTAAAATCAAGTAGCAACATTCTTTTCCAATGATCAAGTTTGCCTAATTTCCAATGTTTAAGTTTCTCATTTTAGAAAGGTTTCGTAGTTCATAGTCTTATTCAATTAAGAATATAATTCTCTTTTAAACAATCGGAGAAACATAAGCCTTATATGTGAGTAGGATATTCTTGTTTATAACAATCTTATTACAGCAGCCATGATCTAGGAAATATCATTTTGTCTCATCTTAGCTTATGCAGATGGAAGTTTCTCTTGGTTTTAATAATACTTAATTATTCAAAACATTTCCTTTTAATGTATTTGCGTGGTTTGTCGATACCCCTTTCTGATTTCCAAAATCAGTAAAACGTTCTTAAGCCGTTATACCTAACTTCCCATAAAGCTAGTATAACTCTTAAGTTCTCAAAAACCAAGTATTACTTCTCTTTCAAAACGATTTCAGAAATCTTTTGAAATACTTCAAGTTCTTTATGATCACACATCAAGCCAGTTATAAACAAATCATTTACCTTTTAAAAACCACAAAGTGTTTTCTTATCTACATAAAGCTGTTATAACCAACTTCCCATAAAGCCGTTATAACACTTTATGTTTTAAACCAATCGAATACATTTAGCACGTATGCGTCTGGTACTACATAGTTCACACATATCATGCTAGAAGAGATAGGAAGAGGTTCACATACCTCGCGACGATTATCGACTAATAGCAAAATGCTCCGAGTACCTCAGCCGTCGGCTACTCCTGCCAAGTAGAGCGCGCCACACGTAGTACTTGACCTATAAGGCCACAGCGCATTAACATCTAGATCTTATCGTAGAACATTCTACCGAAAATTCGTGACAGACCTCCCCCATGACAGCGTAAACCTCCTCTCTAACGAGGCGGCTACCAAGCCAACCGGGGTTATCATCTAACCCTAACAGTGATTCTACTCCGGTACTACTACAAGTCTCACATGTCTGGTCCTATGTAATTACAGTTCAGTACTATATATAGTATACTTCTACTATATAAACTAACAACATGTAATTTCCAATTACAATAGGGGGACAAGATAATTACCTTGATAAGCCCATAATTATCCGAGTTTAATGTCGATCCTTAGCAAAGTTTTAGCTCGACTCTGGCGCTCAACCCGCTCTAAACCACCCTTAGAAGTTCTAACCAACTTCTACACAATACTCCAACGGACTATGGAGATTTTCCTAGGGTTTCGGTTTTGTAGTGACGGAAGTATAATAGTATTTGGGCTTTCGTAAAGGTATAACCTTAGAATACAACAAGGTATAAGGCTAAGGTAATTTGGGCATAACAACAATACTTTTGAGAGTATTTCTACCAAGAGGGGTATTTATACGAAAACACTAGGCTAGGGGTACCCACGCCACACCACAAAGGGGAGAGGGGAGGCTCTCGCCACAAAGGCCTACCTAGGGAGGGCTCTTGGGCGAGAGTCAAACAAGAGGGAGAGGAGGACTTTAACACTTAGGAAATATTTGGAATGGATGAAGAAGTTCATCAACCTTAGAGGGTATTTATAGCACAAGCCAAGGCAACCAATGGCCAAGATCTAGCCAAGTGCCTAGCAAGTGTAGGGCAAGATTCACCCATGTGTCTAGCCAACTTGCACACAAAATATCTACAAAAATATCTCCCACTTGCCTTCCCAAATCGTCCATGCGCCACTTTGCCCACTGATGAGGGTGCGAGTGCGCCCTCTCGTTGGTCCAAAATGTTAGTCTCTCGGAAAAATCCAAAAATACTAAATGACATAGCGGAAATTCCCTACGAAAGGCGTGAAAACGTTTAGCCGAAAAACGACTCTAACAAGGTGTTGTGCACAAACATATTTCGGCCCAAAGGTGCCACGTGGGGTGACACGTGTCGCCCCGATTAAATCAAAATATTTCGTCTTGAAAATATCCAAAGCGGCCAAAATCTCAAAATCAGCGGGCCCCACAAAGCAGTAAATTTCTCCGTGGGCCCACGTGACCATTCGAAAATAAAATTCCATAATTCTCTAATATTCCAGAAGTCCGAATACCAAATCGGGAATCCAATTCCCATTAACGAACCTTTTTCCTTCACAAACCGGAAACTTTTCCGTGGAAAAATCGCCTCTTTCTTCCTTTCCAATCTTTCTGCGTATTCTCGTCGTGCGTCCTCGCATACATACCACGGAACTACGGGTATAACATAGCCCTACTCCTTAAAACCCTCACAAATATCTACACAAATATCTAGCACCACAAGCCCCGCCGATTCGGCCAGTCGCCCACTGTCTCCATTGTGAGGTGACACATGTCACCCTCCCGTTGGTCGAATGTTTCGTCTCTCGGAAAAATCCGCCAAAAATACAAAACGACATAGCCGGAATTTTCCCGCAAGTTACGCAAAGCGTTTAGTCGAACGACTCTAACAGGTGTTGTGCACAAAGGTAACCGGCCCGAGCCACTAGGCGGGGTGACACGTGTCACCCTCCTATTGGCCCTCAAAAACGTCTTTCGAAAAAATCCACAATGGCCAAAATCTAAAACAAAGTGGGCCCACAAAAGTAAATTTCTCCCGTGGGCCCACGTGACCATTTCCGAAAATAAAATTCCATAATTCTCTAATATTCCAGAAGTCCGAATACCAAATGGGAATCAATTCCCATTAACGAACCTTTTTCCTTCACAAAAACCGGAAACTTTTCCGTGGAAAAATCACCTCTTTCTTCCTTTCCAATCTTTCTGCCGTATTCTCGTACGTACGTCCTCGCATACATACTCTGGAAATACGGGATATAACAGATGCGAGGAATACCTCATGCGGGCCATTGGAGTGGCCTATCGCGAGTGCGGAAGTTCGGGACTAGACGCGCACATTAGATCTGCGGCGAGTGGCGCCGATCATGTGGCGGCCTAGACAAATCTCATGATACAGTTTATGACCTTGTTAGTACTGTGGGTGTTAGTAGTCGGCTATGCCTTCGTACTTACCCCGTACGGTTTTATTATGACACAGTGGGACACCGTGTTCATGTGTATTCCTTGGTGCTTTTATATCATAGGCTGCCGTGATGAAGAAGGTATTCCACGGGCATGATTGATGTTGTGGGCGTGAGACCCATTGTTATATTTGAGTGATAACTTGAGGGCGTGAGCCCCTGGCTTGACATGACTGCTTATTTAATTGTAAAATGTAGTTTGGTTATCATACATGTCTTCTGCTTTATAGACTATTATGATTTCATTTCTGATATTTTGATTTCACATACTTGGTACTGTTATCGACCTCCTTCGGAGTGCGTTCATGCCGCGAGTTGAGGTACACGATCGTTGATCCTAGCTCTCGAGTCACGATTGGCGTTTGGGAAGCTCCGTTTCTCGGAGGCTTATCGATGGTATAGTCCCTGTCGTAGTAGGTGTTTACATTCGAGGGTTTGGCGGGGCCACTGTCCGCCATTGTTGTCGTATCATTCTTAGAGTGCAGTAATCTTGTTGTGGCGAGTTGTAGAAAGGGATGTAATGCTCAAATTGTTATATATTATGAAGTGTCGTTTTAGGTTGCTTTGTCTTATTTCTTGTCTTATTGCATTGGTTTCATGTTATTGTTTTATGTTCGTGATTACTCGATGTTGTATCACTAGGGTGCCCGGTAGGCACGATCCACGGGCCGAGTTCGGTCGTGACAAAAGTGGTATCGAAGCGATTAATCCTCGGAAAGTGTCTGAGCCAGTATCCGATGAAGTCTTGATTATCGGTGTGTTGTGCACCACACCAATAATCGAGGAGGCTATAGGGTATTTAGGATTTGTTTCCATTCTTCTCATTCCGAGATCGTGCCTTGAGAGTGTGATAAGTTGGACCCTCTAACGTATTTCTTTCACTTAGATATGCCTCGCGTAGGCAAACCGGGCCCGGGAGGCAAGCGGCCAGGGAGGCTGCGAGTAAGTCTGAGAGAGGTTACGAGGGCACAGGCCTAATCATCACCTGGGGTGGTGCTTCATTTGGGGAGTTTTGCGACATCACTAGCCCCAGCAGAGATTACACGGCGGCCTTCTCTGCGGCCATGATGTTTGAACCGGTTCGCGGCCACGGGAACAGAGAATATAGATTTCAAGGAGGCGATCCTGTTACTAACTATGGATTTGAATACCAGAGAGTATACCAATGTACAGAGAGTCTTGATGAATATCAACGAGAAGGTTGTGCAAGAGTAAGTTCTTCGATTGAAGCGAGCATGGCACGTATGCGGGCTTATGCGCAGCGAAAGCGTAGAGATCGACGGGTTAACGAAGGGCGGCGAGAAGAGGTCGAGCGGCAGGTCGCTGGTAACTTTCGAGGCGAGTCGCCTCACCAGCAGATTAGATTATGCGCATCCACCAGTGCAGAAAGGTCCTCCACAGGGTTCAGGACGTTCGGGGTATGCAGGAGTTGGTCAGAGCTCCAGAGCTTCCGGTTCACAGCTACACGTAGGTTCCAGCCAGCCGGATTCAGTTTTTCCCCAGTGTTCACAGTGTGACAGACGTCATCCCGGGGAATGTCCTCTTTTAGTTGGTACTTGTTTTACCTGCGGCCGTCAGGGCCATGTGTCGAAAGGATGTCCTAGTAGGAGGACTCAGCCTTCAGGATCGGTGGGTAGTTCGTCATCTCCCCTAGCTATGTGCCCTACGGGGTAGGTTTGACTAGAACGACTAAGGGGAGTGAAGCGATGAATCAGATAGATCTTTAACCCTCTAGGGTTTAGTATGTGTGATAAGGTGAGTATACCTTAAGTGTTATATTCTGATAGCATGGTGTAAATTGTCATTAGAAATCTTGGTTAGTTAACCAAGTAAGATTTGGGGGATAGAGAAGGTGTGAGCCTTAGAGTTTTATACGTGGAGACCTTAGAGGTAAGGCCATCTCGAGTAAAGGCGTAGTGTTCATGTTTGACCCTTATAGGAGTGCATAGTGCACGTGAGCTATGTCTTGGGATAAGTCCCTGAGTAGTGTGGAATGAAAGTGTCACGACCCGATTCCGGGCCCGTGACTGGTGCCTTACCCCGGGCACCCTAGTGATACAACATCAGAGTAATCAGCGGAACATAAAACAATACAAGACATATTATGAAATATGAAACAATAATCTGAGAAAAACTTGCCTTTCGGCATAAATATAAATAACAACTTTTTCCAACATGAACAGTTTAATCCTTTTTACAAACCCTGCCCACAACAGTACTACAGACCTCTAAGAAATGATACGACAACAATGGCGGGACAGGGCCCCGCCATACCCCTGAATGTAAACACCTACAACAACAGGGGACTATACCACTGATAAGCCTCCGGAGAAACGGAGCTTTCCCACACGCTGAACTGTGACCCTAAGAGCGAGGATCAATGATCGTGTACCTTTACTGCGGCATGAACGCAGCCCCGAAGGAGTCGATCTGCAGTGCAAAGTATGTGAAACTAAAAATACTGTAAATGAAATCATAATAGTCTATAAAGCAGGAGACATGTATGATAACCAAACTACAGTTCACAATAATAAGCAGTCATGTCAAGTCAGGGACTCACGCCCTCAAGTCATCACTCAAATATAACAATGGGTCTCACGCCCACAACATCAATCATGCCCGTGGAATACCTTCCTCACGGCGGTTTATGATATAAAAGCACGAGGAACACGCATGAACACGGGTCCACGTGTCATAATAACACGTCTGAGGGTAAATGCGAAGGCATAGCCGACTACTAACACCTACAAGTACCAACAAGGTCATGAATCGTATCATAAGATCTGTCTAGACCGTCACATGATCAAAGCGACCACTTGCCCGCAGATATCTAATGTGCGCGTCTAGCCAGAACTTTCCGCGACTCGCATAGGCCAATCAGATCGGCCCGCATGAGGTATAACCGCATCGAGGTAGCTACTCCGGCGGCGTCTGGACTCGCCGTCCGCGTAGCGCAAGGACCGCATGACCACAAGGGCGCGTCTAACACGGAACTCCCGCGATTCCGCAAGCCCCTGGACCGCGTAGGTAGTCTCGAATCATAGGTCCATCGACCGCTGAGTCTACCCGCGTCGGAGGCGACTTAACCGGAATCATCTCAAGAGATGAGTGATGTAAAATACTAACACAACGACTTATCGTTAAGCAACATAAGCACAACAAAGGAAAACCCTTTACACAACATCACAAGATACTAACACGTAGCATCCTGGCATGTTTACTTATCAATCAACAAGAAAGTATTACAAGGCTATCACAAACCAACACAATCAAGTTATACACACAAGGTACTTTAAGCTAACAAGTTCGGGTATCTACCTAAAGTACTTCATACATTAAATCTTTAAAAGATCCGTTGCTTTCACATAAGTCACACAATACGTAGTATAAAATAGAGTGGTATCCTTTTAAGAAAACCAAAACTCTTACCTTTGTAAAATCAAGTAACAACATTATTTTCCAAACGTCAAGTTTGCCTAATTTCAAATGTTCACGTTTCTTATTTTAGAAAGGTTTCGTGGTTCATAGCCTTTTCATTTAAGAATATAATTTCTTTTAAACAATCGAGAAACATAAGTCTTATATGTGAGTAGGATATTCTTGTTTATAACAATCTTATTACAATGACCATGATCTAGGAAATATCATTTTGTCTCATCTTAGCTTCTGCGGATGGAAGTTTCTCTGGTTTTAATAATACTTAATCTGTCAAAACATTTCCTTTTATTAACGCCTGCAGATGGTTTGTCGGTACACATTCGATTTCCAAATCAAGAAAACATTCTTAAGCCGTTATACCTAACTTCCCATAAAGCTAGTATAACTCTTAAGTTTTCAAAAACCAAGTATTACTTCTTCTTTCAAAATGATTCAAAAATCTTTTGAAATACTTCAAGTTCTTTATTAACACATAACAAGCCGCTTATAGTTCAAATCGTTACCTTTTAAAGACCACAAGTATTTTCTTACCAACATAAAGTCGTTATAACCAACTTCCCATAAAGCCGTTATAACACTTTATGTTTTAAACCAATCAAATACGTTTAGCATATACGTCTACCGTGCTACATAGTTCACACATATCATGCTAGAAGAGATAGGAAGAGGTTCACATACCTCGCGAGTATCGACTAATAGCAAAGCGCTCGAGTACTTCCAACCGTGGCTACTCCTTAAGCCAAGTAGATCGCGCCATACGTAGTACTTCAACCTATAAGGCCACAGGCGCTTATTAACATTTAGATCTCAACGTAGAACATTCTCACGAAAATTCGGCACCTCCCCACAGGCGTAAATCTCTCCTCTAACGGGCGGCTACCAAGCCAACTGGGGGTTATACATCTAACCCGACGGGTACAATTCTACTCCACCGGACTACTACACAAGTCTCTTATGTCTGATTGATTCGATTCTTGAGCTTAAGTCAAAAGACATTGCCAACTAACCACGTTGATTCTATATATAGTATACTTTAACTATATATTCTAACAACATGTAATTTCCAATTACAATAGAGGACAAGATATTTACCTCGATAAGCCCATAATTATCCAAGTATAAAGTCGATCTGGGCAATCGTTTAGCTCAACTCAGCGCTCCAACCGCTCTAAACCACCCTTAGAAGTTCTAACCAACTTCTACACAATACTCCAACGGACTATGGAGATTTTCCTAGGGTTTCGGTTTGTAGTGACGGAAGTATAATAGTATTTCTGGGCTTTTCGTATAGGTATAACCTTAGAATACTACAAGGTATATGGCTAAGGTAATTTGGGCATTATAACAATACTTTAGAGAGTATTTCTACACCACAAAGGGGGGTATTATACAGCAACTAGGCTAGGGGTACACTCTCGGCTAGCACCACTAGAGAGGGTGCTCTCGGCCTGAGGAGGCCATGGCTGAACTCAACACAAGGGGAGGGAGAAGGAGAGCTTTCAAGACTTAGGCAAATTTATGGATGAAGAAGTTCATCAAAGGGAGGGGTATTTATACTACAAGCCAAGGCCAACCAATGGCCAAGATCTAGCCAAGTGCTACACAAGTGTAGGGCCAAGATATGCCCAAGTGCCCCCTAGTCCCTACTCCTTAAAACCCTCACAAATATCTACCAAAATATCTACCACTTGACACCCCCAATTCGTCCAAGTGCCGCCTACCTTGCCCACCAATGAGAGGGTGCCAAGTGCCGCCCTCTCGTTGGTCCAAAATGTTCGGCATCTGGGAAAAATCCGCAAAAAAAACAAAACACAGCGCCGTAATGTCCCCCGCGCAAGTTAGGTAAACCGTTTCGTCAAAACACGACTCTAACCGGGTGTTGTGCACAAATGCCATTCGGCCAAGCCACCTAGGCGGGGGTGACACGTGTCACCCTCCTATTGGCCCAAAATAAAACATCTTCCGAAAATAAAATTCCATAATTCTCTAATATTCCAGGAAGTCCGAATACCAAATCTGGGAATCCAATTCCCATTAACGAACCTTTTTCCTTCACAAAAACCGGAAACTTTTCCGTGGAAAAATCACCTCTTTCTTCCTTTCCAATCTTTCTGTCGTATGCACAAATGCGTGCGTCCTCGCATACATACCACCGGAACTACGGTATAACGGAAAGAGGGTAGTTGAGCTAAGAAGACCGCTAGGTTTTTAACGTGATTAGTGAGAGTTTTCCTTGGGAGCTAGCGTTTTGCGGCGTTCTGTCGGGTTGAGGCCACATTGCGGGTCAACCCACGGCATGTATGGTGGTGGGGTCAGTTTGTGGTGGTCCCGCCTTGTGGTAGGGTCACGAGGGTGTTAAGCCCAAGTTTAGTTAACCAGCGTACGAACTCGTGGATGCATTCGACCAGTAGTGTTGATTTTATCAGAAAGGTTGTAAGGCTCCACGAGGTGCCTACCTTCACCTTATGTCAGACAGTGGAGCCCAGGGTACGACTGTTTTTGTTTCTGGAAGTTTTACCAAGCAGGGTTAAGAACTCAGGTGAGTCTCAGAATCGCATTCGCCCTCGGGCCAGTGTGTGGATTTCAGGGGTAGTTGTGGGGATTGTTGTCTCCTGTGGAGGGAGTGTTTAAGCTACCATTTCAGTGTTTGGATGTCGCCTTATGAAGCCTTGTAGGGGCGGATGTGTAAGTCGTCGGTCTATTGGTTCGATGTTGGCAAGATTCAGATAGTTGGTTCAGGCTTGTTCCAGCAGACTGTGGATAGAGTAAAGCTTGTCTAGAAGAGGTTACGGCGGCTCGGAGAAATCGTGCGGATAATCGGCGACGCTTAGAGTTCGAGTTGTGGTCGGTCTTTTGAAAGTACCACCCGGGGTTGGGTGTGAGTTTTGGAAAGCAGAGGAACTTAGCCCAAGTTACTTTGGGCCCTTTTGAGTTCATGTGAAGAATAGGCGGGTTGCCTATATGTTAGCTTTTTGCCGTCCGACTTAGGAGGCGATGCGTCCGATTTCGTATTGTTATGATCGGGAAAGTATCGGAGATCCATCCAGTGTTCCCGATTAATGATGACCACGTTAGAGATAGTAACCGAGTTTTGGAAAGCGATGTCGAAATATGGTAAGAGTTCGAGTGTCTGACGACCTCGGGGATCGCATGCGATCGGTACCATTTGTTGGGTCGCCGAGTGACACTAGAACCTCGCGGCAAAGTGACAAAGGTGGTATCGATGGTATCGCGAGCATAGATGTGATCATTTTCTTTTTGTGTAAAAGAAGGTCACGAAGGAAGTATATTTTATACCCCGGTGAGAGGTGTTTTATGGTGATGTTAGAGGTGTTTCCTCGTGGACTTGGAGGTAAGTCTTTTGCGCAAGTTGGTTCCGTGGCCATGTGTGGCAGGTTTGTTCTCGCAAGTATAGCAGTGAAGACTATCTTTGGCGCATGTTTGTTTTGAGACTTAGAAGGAACATTCGGGACGAATGTTTCTAAGGAGGAGAATGTTATACCCGTATTTCCGCAGTATGCGTGGGACGTACGTAGAAAATTTGAACTTGAGAATAAGGCTTGGCCGAATTATTTTTGTGCACAACACCCGGTTAGAGTCGTTTTTAGAAGAAACGTTTCCTGACTTTCGTAGGAAAATTCGGCTATGTCATTTTTAATTTTTGGATTTTTCCGAGAGACGAAACATTTTGGACCAACAGAGGCGCCACTTGGCACCTGTCATTAGTGCGGTAGAGTGGACGAATTGCTTGGCTTTTGTCAAGTAGTTGGTAGGATATTTGTGGGTAGATGGATAAGGTGCACTTGGCATGATCTAGGCCGTACACTTGCATAGCACTTGGCTAGATCTTGGCCATTGGTTGGCCTTGGCTTGTACTATAAATACCCCCCCTTTGGAAGACTTCTTCATCCATTCCTAAAATTCCTTAAGTGTTAAAATCCTCCCTTCCCTTTGTGTAGTTGTTTCGTCCCACCCTCCCTTTGAGAAGGCCTTGTGGCGAGTTCTTTCCCCCTTGGCCGAGAATCCCCCCTAGTGGGGTAGGCCGAGGGGTATACACCCCCCCTCTTGGTAGAAATACTCTCAAAAGTATTGTTATAATGCCCAAATTACCTTAGCCGTATACCTTGTAGTATTCTAAGGTTATACCTATACAAAAGCCCAGTTATACTATTATACTTCCCGTCGGTCCAAACCGAAACCAAGGAAAATCTCCATGGTTAGTTGGAGTAGTATGTAGAAGTTGGTTAGAACTTCTAAGGGTGGTTTAGAGCGGAGTTGGGCGCACGGAGTTGGAGCTAAACGTTGCCGGGATAGACTTTATACTTGGATAATTATGGGCTTATCGAGGTAAATATCTTGTCCCTCTATTGTAATTGGAAATTACATGATTGTTAGACTATATAGTTGAAGTATACTATATATAGAACTGAACGTTGTTATCGGCAATGTCTTTTGACTTAAGCCTGATTAATAAGAAACCTTTTCGAAAGAAAATCTTGAATCAGAATTACATAGGGGTGTATTCTGATGAGACTTGTGTAGCTTTTCCGTGAGGTAGAATTGTGCGTCGGATGAGACGTATAACCCCCTGGTTGGCTTGGTAGCCGGCCCGATAGAGAGAGGAGATTTACGCTGTTGTGGGGAGAGTCTTTGAATTTTACGTAGAATGTTCTACGAAGAGATCTAAATTTTAATAAGCGCCGTGTGGTGTTATAGGTTGAAGTACTAGGTGTGGCGCTATCTACTTGGCTTAGGAGTAGAGCGGTTGGAAGTACTTGGAGCATTTTGCTATTAGTCGATACTCGTCGCGAGGTATGTGAACCTCTTCCTATCTCTTCTAGCATGATATATGTGTAACTATGTAGTACGGTAGACGTACACGTGTTAAATGTATTTGATTGGTCTAAAACATAAAGTGTTATAACGGCTTTATGGGAAGTTGGTTATAACAGCTTTATGTAGGTAAGAAAATACTTGTGGTTTTTAAAAGGTAACCGATTTGACTTATAACCGACTTGATGTGTGATAATAAATAATCTTGGAATATTTCAAAGAATCTTTGATTCATTTTTAACAGAAGAATAATACTTGGTTTTGAAAACATAAGAGTTATACTAGCTTTATGGGAAGTTAGGTATAACGTATTAAGAATGGTAAAATGAATGGTTTATTGATTGTAAAAGTTAAGAGACTTGATCTTAAAGATAAGAGACTTAACTTGTTTTACTTGTTAATTAACATTTTGTTAAAAATGTTGTAAAACCTCATTCGCGAGTAATGAGTACTTGATTTTAAAAGCAATAATGTTTTACTGATTTCGGAAATCAGAATAAGTATCGAACAAACCACAGCAGCGCTAATAAAGGGAAATGTTTTGACTAATAATGTATTAGTAAAACCAGTAGAAACTTCCATCTGCATAGAAACTAAGATGAGACAAAATGATGTTACATTTCTAGATCGTATTGCTTAAATAAGATTGTTATAAACAAGAATATCCTACTCACATATAAGGCTTATGTTTCTCAGATGGTTTAAAAGAGAATTACATTCTTAAATGAATAAGACTATGAACTACGAAACCTTTCTAAAATAAGAAACGTGAACATTTGAAATTAGGCAAACTTGGACGTTTGGAAAGTAATGTTGTTACTTGATTTTACAAAGGTAAGTGTTTTGATTTACTTCAAAAGATAATCACTCTATTTTCATATACTACGGTATTGTGTGGTTTTGTGAAAGTAACGTATCTTTTAAAGAGTTAATGTATGAAGTACTTTGGGGATAAAAACCGATCTTGTTAATCATATAGTAGAAAGTACCTTGTGTATATAACTTGATTGTGGTGGGCTGTGATAGCATTGTAATACTTTCTTGTTGATTTGTTAAGTAAACATGCTAGGATGCTACGTGTGTTAGTATCTTGTGATGGTTGTGTAAAGGGGTTTTCCCTTCGACTGCGCTTAAGTTGTTTGACTATCAGCCGTTATGTTGGTATTTTACCACTCACCTTGACTTGTTTCCGGAGGTTAAGCTGCCCTCCGATGCGGGGTAGACTCAGGCGGTCTGGGACCATGATTCGAGAATACCTCATGCGGGTCCTGGGGACCTATGCGGAGCTACGAGAGTTCCAGGTTAGTTTGCGGCCTTTATGGTCATGCGGTCTATGTGGCCACGCGGATCGCGAGTCGGGGCGATGCGGGAGTAGCTACCCTCGATGCGAGGAATACCTCATGCGGGCCATTGGAGTGGCCTATGCGGAGCTGCGGGAAGTTCCAGGACTAGACGCGCACATTAGATACTGCGGGCGAGTGGCCAGCTTCGATCATGTGGCGGCCTAGACAAATCTCATGATACAGTTTATGACCTTGTTAGTGCGTAGGTGTTAGTAATCGGCTATGCCTTCGTACTTACCGTCACGGTTTTATTATGACACAGTGGGACACGGTGTTCATGTGTATTCCTTGGTGCTTTTATATTATAGGCTAGCGGTGAAGAAGGGCTTCCACGGGCATGATTGATGTTGTGGGCGTGAGACCCATTGTTATATTTGAGTGATGACTTGAGGGCGTGAGCCCCTGGCTTGACATGACTGCTTATTTAATTGTAAACTGTAGTTTGGTTATCATACATGTCTCCTGCTTTATAGACTATTATGATTTCATTTCTGATATTTTGATTTCACATACTTGGTACTGTTGTCTTGACCTCCTTCGAGGCTGCGTTCATGCCGCAGTTGAGGTACACGATCGTTGATCCTAGCTCTCGAGTCACGATTCGGCGTTTGGGAAGCTCCGTTTCTCCGAGGCTTATCGGTGGTATAGTCCTGTCGTAGTAGGTGTTTACATTCGGGTTTGGCGGGGCCTGTCCGCCATTGTTGTCGTATCATTCTTAGAAGTGCAATCTTGTTGTGGCGAGTTGTAGAAAGGGATGTAACTGTTCAAATTGTTATATATTATGACGGTAATCGTTTTTGGGTTAGCCTGTCTTCTTATTTCACTGTCTTATTGCATTGGTTTCATGTTATTGTTTTATGTTCCGCTGATTACTCTGATGTTGTATCACTAGGGTGGCCGGGGTAAGGCACCAGTCACGGGCCCGGGTTCGGGTCGTGACACTAATTCTCACCAACGAACATTTTTCATGGAGTTACGGGGTGTAACAATATACTTCCCGTATACTATGTACTCCGACAAAGATCACTGTAAAATCTTTTACCCAAGACGGCCTTACATCTAGGTTTCAATTGTTATAAATTCTAAGGTTCAAAATTTTCTCATCCCCAGACTTACCCTTTCACTAATCAGGCTTCTAAATCACATTTTTAACACAAAGCTATCCGAACATAACACTTAACACATCACCATAACATCAATGCATACTAGTCTCTAGAGGGTTAAGAATATACCTGTAACTACTGCTTCACTTTCTCTTTTTGTCGTTCTACTCATGTTCCTTCCCTGCACGGCGCACAAAAGGAGGAGATGAATCAGCCACTGATCCCGAAGGCTGAGTCTCTACATCCGCGCTACCTCTGGTTGGACAATTTCTCGCAAAATGGCCCGGCTGGCCGCATGCAAAACAAACTCCCATTCCAGCACGACACTCCCCATCATGGAGCCTACCACAACGGCCACAATGAGGTAGGGGTGGTCCCATCTGACTAACGTCCCTGCTCCCCCAAAAACCTGAAACCTTGGAGCCCTGACCTGCTCCGGAATCTCCCGAACGTCCTGAAGACTGTGGCGGAGCACTCCGTACTGGCGGAGGCGCATAACTAGTCTGCTGCTGAGGCTGCCTGCCTCGAAGGTCACCAGAGGACCCTGCTGTCCTGGCCCTCTTCTGCTGATCTTGGTTAATCCGTCGACCTCTACGCTCCTCACACCCAAGTGCATAAGCCTGCATGCGGGCAATATCCATGCCCGGCTGAAGAGCTACTCCCGTGCAACTCTCTGCTAAGTAGTCATCGAGTCCTGTGACATAACGGTGCACTCTATCCTCCATATCGGCCACCAGAGCGGGGACATACCGAGCCAATGAGTCAAACTCTACATTGTACTCCCGAATGCGCCTCTTTGTCTCAAAGATCAAAAATCTGTCGGCGTGTCCTCATCATGCGGAGGCAAGAAATGGCCAAGGAAAGCCTCGAGAACTCGCCAACCAGGTGAGTGCATGCTCCCGGGATAGCTCCCACGAATCAAACCCGATCGATTGCAGATAACGCGGCCGATGCGAACCTAAGACCACCGACTCGGTCTCCAAGCCTTGATCACTCTCGATCCGTTGTAATCGCTTGATGAACTCCTGCGGATCATCCTCGTGCCTCGACCGTAGAACTCGGGTGGGCTGCGACTCGTAAAATCCGTAGTCTCAAACTATCTGACCTAGGGTGAACAATGGGTACTCTGGGCTGGAATCGCCAGATCCAGCCTATCCTCGTGCCTAGCCACGATCCTGGCCAATAACTGAGCCATCTCCTTGTAACCCATCTCCTCTGCCCCAGGCTGTGAGACTGGAGGCTCAGGTGTCGTGGTCTCAGGAGAGACCGCTGCTGCTCTACTCGCAACTCCCTCTGCTGCCTTGCCCTTCTGGGCTCTGGTTTTCTTGCATGGAGGCATCACTGGTATACAAAGAATACGTCAGAGGGAGTCCAACTTATAACACAACTATAAGGCACGATCTCAGAGTGAGAAGAATGGAAACCAATCCTAAATATCCTATAGCCTCTTGATTATAGATGTGGTGCACAACACACCGATAATCAAGACTCTACTAGATACGGTCTGTAGACACTTTCCGAGGTTTAACTGCTCTGATACCACCTTTGTCACGACCCGATCCCGGGCCCGTGACTGGTGTCTTACCCCGGGAACCCTAGTGATACAACATCAGAGAAAAACTAGCGGAAATAAAAACTCAAGAAAGAAAACAGTGAAATAAGAAAGCAGGCTAAAACAAACGGTTAGCTTTTTGTACATAAATGAAAACTTGAACAGTTACATCCCTTACAAACCACACTTGCAGTGTTACTGCACTTAAGAATTTTAAAACCAAAGCAGCGGGGCGGGGCCGCCATGCCCCTGAATATACAAAAGTCTACTACTTCAGGGAACCGTACCACATGACAAGCTTCCGGAGATATGGAGCTTTCCGAGAACCGAACAACGATCCTAAGAGTGCGGATCAGCAAGATATGTACCTCAACATGCGGCATGAACGCAGCCCCCCGGAGGAGGTCAGTACAACAGGTACCAAGTATATGAAATTGAAAAATACTATAAATGAAATCATAATAGTCTATATAAAGCAGGAGACATGTATGATAACCAAACTACAATACACAACATATAAGCAGTCATGTCAAGTTAGGGACTCATGCCCGTGAAATCATCACTCAAATACAACCCGGGAATTTAACCCGCACAATGGCCGCATGCCCCGGCATCTCACCTCGGTATAAGCATAGCCCTGGAACCGTCCTAGTGGGCCCATATCCGTGGACCATCCAACGTGTCGGTATGCCCAAAGGAGATAACAAGATAACAATCCCTGTGGAAGCATACCCGTGGGCTACCCAACGTGTCGGTATGTCCAAACAACTAACAAGATAATACTCACTGTGGAAGCATACCCGTGGGCTACCCAACGTGTCAGTATGTCCAAAAGAAATAACAAGAGAATACTCACTGTGGAAACATACCCGTGGGCTGCCCAACGTGTCAGTATGTCCAAACAAATAACAAGATAATACTCACTGTGGAAGCATACCCTTGGGCTACCCAATGTGTCAGTATGTCCAAAAGAAATAACCAATAACCGGCCCTCCATCGAGAGACTCGATAGCACAATCAAACCCTTGTACAACAAGGCTATCTCAACCAAGCATAGGCAAGTTACACACAACTCACGGTACTTTAAACACTCCTTAACACAACGTCAAGTATACCATTTAAAACCCAAGTATCTAACCCCTTTAGGATCAAGGTACTCCTACCTTTTATAACCAAGCCACTTATGTTTTTCCATCACAAAGAGTTCAATATTTGAAAACAAGTTACTTCTATTTTTTTCCCAAAAATCAAGTTACCATTCTAAATCCAATAATGAATCCATTTCTTTATTTTCCATAAAGTCGTTATAACTAACTTCCCATAAAGCTATTATAACACTTTATGTTTTAAAATAATACAAGACAAAACCATGCCTTTCTTTTAAAACAAAACACTTCAAATTCTTAAGTCTCTTTTCTTTTAGAAATCGAATTCCTTACTTTGGAATTTTTAAGAAGATCAAAACTTGATTTCAATAATTCTTATTAGAGCAGCCATGATCTAGGAAATGTAATAAAATTTTGTCTTATCTTAGCTTCTATGCAGATGGAGGTTTCTACTGGTTTTAATATGATTAATTGCCATTACTTCTTTCCTTTATTAACGTTGCATTGGCTTGTTCGATTCTTATTCCCATTTCCGAAATTTATGTAACATTATTCTTTAAAAAAAACCAAGTACTCATTTCTCACGAATGAGGTTTCACACTTTTCAACACCATTTAGGTCAATTATAAGTCAAGTCTCTTATCCTTTGAAATCAACAAACCATTCTTTTACCTACATAAAGTGGTTATAACAAACTTCCCATAAAGCCGTTATAACACTTTATGTTTTAAACCAATCAATTACAACTATAAGCCATTTATGAGACCAAGAGGGCTTATCCTTTGACCACCGAGTAACCATTACTAACGAATAAGATTTTCCTACTTTTTCAAACAATCAAGACCTTTACACTTCATATCAAGTCAAGGCACAACAAGGGAAATCAAATTCCTTTAACACACGTGCATCTACTGCACTATATATTTCACAAATAATCATGCTGAAGAGGATATGAAGAATCATATACCTCGCGACGTTTATCGACGGTTAGCAAAATGCTCCACAGTACTATCCCCCTTAAGTAGAGTAGGCTACTCGTAGTACTTCAATCCTATAAGGGTCATAAAACGTCTATCAAACTCTAGCTTCGAACGTAGAATAAACTAAGTGCAAGGTCCCTACATTCTACGGAAATTTGGACGACACTTCCTTTGTTTCTACTCACTATGCCACATTTTTCAAGGCCGAAATTCAATAACCAATGCCACATTTAAGGCTCAATTAATTCAGCAAATACAAGGGGATTACACGCCTACTAATACGTGTAAAATTCCGCCCCACAACAACACAAAATAAACCAATAATTTCCATGCCATTCTTGGCCAACAATATAACCAATACTAACCCTTTTCAACTCTTTTCCAATTCAAGTTCTTAGGTCTAACATGATATCTAGCCCTAGACATCTTCAACAACTACAATCCCCCTTTACAACATGTGACGACCCAATTAGTAACCAAATTGAAGTTATCATCTTAAGGCTAACATGCCCATTTCAGTTTTCAACAAGACAACAAGATCCAAATCTATTCAACTTAAATAAAACAGCCTCAGGCTCATTTCTAAACTACTATTACAAGTATTAACCCATATCCAAGAGAAGGGAAACTTTTACCTTTGGAGAAGCCCACAAAAGCCCCCTTTCTTCCACATCTTTTCCGTCAAAATCGTCCACCAGCGATTCCCACAAGTTTACCCACACTTTTCCTTCTTGCCGCTCAACAATTTCCACAAGGCAAGGTTTCTTGAAAACTAGAGAGAGAGAGAGAGGATTTCATTGGGAGGGTTTTGAGATGAAATGGCAAAGTCTTCAAGACTTGGCCTAAAATAGGCCCTTATCTGGTCAAAGGATGGGAGGACACTTGTCACCCTCCCATAGGCTTTTAACAAAATATCCCCGATTTTCGTCTTTACCGCGAAAAATCCCGCCTCGGCCACTTGGCGGCCCATGGCTTCCACTCGAAGTTCCAGCATTCGGCGCGCTGCATTCGGCGCTGCAACCCCGCGGACTCCAGTACAACGGCGCGTGGCGCCTGCGTCAGCGCGCTGAACCGAACCAACTGCTTTGCACGATGCGCACCAAACTTGAAACTTCCATAACTTTTGACTCCGATGTCCTATCGACGAACGGTTTGTTGCGTTGGGAACTAGATTTAACGGACTACACACTAGGCTTTTTAAACACCTCGAAATTCTTAACAACTGGGGTACAACACTCCAAGGTAGACTCAAAATCCGTTCAACACATGTTTGTCCACTTATCTTTCCACTTTCAAATCTTATATTCCTTGGTATGTTCTTATCTTATCTTCTTGAATTTACGGGGTGTAACATTTTATAACCAAGAGACTTATACCTTTAAAACCAAGTACCACATACTTTCAAATTAAGTTTCTTAACTTTTAAAATACTTCAAGTCTCTTAACCTTTAGAAATCAAGTTTCTTAACTTTCAATCATGTCATTTCTCCTCTTTTAAATCAATTAAGTAAATCACTCCTTTGACTCCCCTAAAGTCATTATAACAACCTTTAGGTTTTGGAACTAAGGCACTAGACAAAAGATTCGGAAACCACTTCCTTTTCAAGACTCTATGTACTTTAAGTAAAACACATTCACTTTTAAAAATCCAAACTTCATTAAGGGAATGGATTATAACAACTTCCAATTTAAACATCCAAAGTACAATCAAATAGTATATAGAACAACTTCTATATTAGGAAATCCAAGTACAATCAAGGAGTGGATCATTCAAGGAGTAGGACATACTTTCTTTACCATAAGGAATCATGCTAGAAGAGGAGATAGTTCACATACCTTATCGGCTTAATCCTCAAGCTAAGTCGAATACGCCGCTCGTAGAATTGTCAACCTATAAAGGCCACAACACGACTATCAACTTCTAGTTTCTAACGTAGAATAATACTAAGTATACGGTCTCTTATTCTACGGAAAAATCGGGCAGCACCTCCTTTGTTTCTACATACTTTTCCACCTTTTTCAAGGCCCCGTAATCAATAACCAACATGCCACATTTAAGGCTCAATACAACAACCAACCAAAGGGGATTACACGCCTTACAATATGTGTAAAATTCTGCCCCACAATTAATACCAACTAAGTCCATAATCAAAGCCATTCTCGGCTAAATTTATACAACAACACAAGTCCTTTCCAAATTCTTTTTCAATCCAAGTTCTTAGGTCTAACATGTTATATAGTCATAAACAACATTAACAACTATAATTCCTTCTCTGTATAACATGTGACGACTTAAACTAATAATCAAATTGAATTGTAATCTCAAGGGCTAAACATACTAGTTTTCGGATTAGGGTTCCAATATCCAATACACTTATCAAACTTCATAATATATACCTCATTCTTGCTAATATCCATAACTATAATGATAAGTAAACTTTAATTGCTAAAACGACAAGATGTTTACCTTTACAAGCCCTTATAATTTCCAAGATTCAAAGTCGCTCCTTAGAAATTCTTAGCTCCTTTACTTTACGCTCCAATCCTCTATTTGAAGACTTTAGAAGTTCACAACCAACTTTTCTTCCATTTCCAATCCAAACTTATGAAAATGACTTAGGTTTTCGCCTTGCGACTAACGTGAAAACGTCGTTTCCGAAATCTTTCTATTGAGATATCCTTAAAATACCCTTAGGGACCTTGGGTTAAAGTCTTGTGAATAATGGACCAAAACTACAAAAATTTTGTGTGAGAAAGATGTCAATGCCGAGAGCACTTTCAATGTGCAAGAACATGTGAAATTTTTCTAAGTGTTTGAAGAGCTTGTCTTGCACTAGTGTGGTATATAAAACACAATGGAGGGCTTATATTTCAACATATGTGTGGCTAGGATGAATAACACTTGGATAATTAGCCAAGTGGACAAGTTGACAAGTCAACAATCTCAAGCTTGAAGACTTATCCATCTTCAATGGTCAATGACCATTTTACCCTTGTAATTTTCGTCCAAGACCAAGTGGGGGGGGGTGCCACATGTCGCCCTCCCATTCGTCCATAAAATTCTGTAACCCTCGTGGCCCCATAAAATGTAAAATTCCTCGGGTAGGCCCCACATGACCAAATCCGTAAAAATAAATTTACATAATGTTAATAAGTTCCATATTCTTCAAATAATGCATTTTGAGAATCCAATTCTCATCAACGAACATTTTTCCTTTCCGACGTTCGGAAGATTTTCCGTTGGAAAAACAATTCTTCCTTTCGTACCAATTTCAAGTCTTGTGTTCCTTACGTACATTTTCTTATACATGTCCTGGACTTACGGGGTGTAACAGACCTCCTTCGGGGGGCTGCGTTCATGCCGCAAGTAGAGTTATACAGGTTGCTGATCCTCACTCTTAGGATCACTGTTCAGCTGTTGAGAAACTCCATTACTCCGGAGGCTTATCTTTGGTTCAGATCCCTGGTATTGTCGATTGTTGTACATTCAGGGGTATGGCGGGGCCCTGTCCCGTCACAGTTGTTATGTCAAAATTCTTAGAGGTCTGTAGTCATGTATGTGGGTCGGTTTGTAAAGAAAAAGGATGTAACTGCTTTTGACTATTTATATATGTATATCTAGGAAGGCAGCCTCATCGGCTAGCCTATTGTTTACTTCTTACTGATTTAAGTTGTGTGTTCTATGTATGTTCCGCTGACTTTCTCTGATGGTTACCTGTAAGGGTGCCAGGTAGGGCACCAGTCGCGGGCCCGGGGTCGGGTCGTGACAAAAGTGGTATCAGAGCAGTTAGTCCTCGGAAAGTTTCTACAGACCGTGTCTAGTAGAGTCTTGGTTATCGGTGTGTTGTGCACCACATCTATAACCAGGAGGCTGCAGGACATTTAGGATTGGTTTCCATTCTTCTCACTCTGAGGTCGTGCGATAGAGTTGTGTTGTTAGGGTCATCTCTCCCTAACGAGTTATGTTGATTGGAGCTACGAGAAAGGCAACAGTGACCCAAAAAAGATTATGTGGATTGCGTATCCAGGTTGGTAATAACTGTTGTGTAGTTGGTATAATGACATACGGCTATACGAATTTATGTATGAGGGTCAGACGCGTGTTTCCTAGAATGATTTTGGATTACCAATTGGTAAAGACTAAATAGATACCGGGAAGGTATGAAACAGTTTAATGAATTCTCATCAAGATTTTACGTACTAATTTGAGATAATTAGGAGATGATGAGTTGTCTGAGAAGGTAATGAACCCTTAAGAAATCTTGATAGAGACTTAATGGAAGACTATGTTAATATATTAAGCTACATAGTATGCTTAAGAGAATAGTACGGATGAGATCTGTATGGAGTAAGTATGGTTGTTATGATTAAGACAACACGATTAAGAGCTTATGAGAAGCCATCTTACCCGTATGCGGGGAAGGATAATGTAGGCTTGGGCATGGAAATTGTGAGCCTTAGAATATTGATAACCGCCGAGACCTTAGGTATATAAGGCCTTCTCGAGTAGTTAAAATTTAAGTCAGACCAAGGATACGAGTTAAGTGCGACGCCGAGTCGGGTTATGGACCTATTACGGGTCGACCCATGCTTTGTAGTAAGCGGTCGATTAAGGGTTGTCCTGCTATGTGACAGGGTCACGAGGGTGCAAGGACCAAGTCTAGTTAATCATTTTACGGGTTCGTGGACACGTTCCACCAGAACTAGGTCGTGAGAGCCGGAAATGGCCTTAAATTGTTCGATATTGTAACTCCAAAGATTGGAGGCCATAATCAGTATGGAGGTTATGTACGTATGTTAGAATAAGTTGGGAAGTACGGAAAGAGTACGACCAGTAAGAAAGAGAGCAACCAAGTGTAAAAGAATAGAGCCTGAATCCATAAGAACCTTTCAAGGAAGCTACACCGTGAGTGATTGGGTGGTAGCTGTGCGGGTATATGAAAATTGCCCGGTGATGATAAAGTCGTCAGACCCTAGCAGACCGGGTAGAGCTGGACGTGTCAGACTTTGAGGTCATTATGGGTATGGACTCGTTGGATTATTGTATGCCAATGATGACTACAGAGAGAGATTGGTTCGATTCCAGTTTTCCGGTAAGCCGGTTATCGAGAGGAGAGGAAGGGAAGCGATTGTAACAAGTGAATTATCCTTCCTTCTTTGACATCATTAATTGGTAAGTCTGTGTGACTTGTTCATTGGGGTAAATGGATGTAGAAAGTATGGAATAGTTGAATTTGAAGAGTTTAGAGATAGAAATGGAAATGTACGGTCATTGAAAAAGTTCATGTTAAGTGCCCTTGGAGGTACTTGGAGTTGGTTTAGTGTGGCAGTCAGGGCCACGACATTCCGAATGGTTTCAGGAAAAATGCGCGAGGCAGGAATAAGATAAATGTTACACCCCGTAGTTCCAGGGTATGTATGTGGGGACGTACGTACGAGAATACGACATTTAAATAAAAAGGAAGAAAGATGTGATTTTTCGACGGAAAAGTTTCCGGATTTTATGAAGGAAAAAGGTTTATTATTGAGAATTGGATTCTCAACTTTGGTATTTAAGACTTTAAGAATTTTTAAGAGTTATGGAATTTTATTTCCGAAATTGGTCACGTGGGGCCCACGGGAGAATTTACGGTTTTGTGGGGCCCACTTTATTTTTGGATTTTTGGCATTACGGATATTTTCGGAAGATGAAATATTTTGGACGAGTAGGGGGAGACACGTGTCACCCCCATGTGGCCATGTTGGCTGAATGATTGATGGACAAGTGTTGGACGTTTTTGGTGGACAAGTGGCAAGCCACTTGTCCCATTTTTGTGGTGGACATATGTCTCAAGGTTGTGGTGGACATTTGGTTGGAAGACTCCACTCCCACATGGACCAAATCCTCACCATACACTTGATTTGATCCTAGCCATTGATTTCTCCATAAATACCTCCCTTGTTTGCAAGACTTATTCATCCCTCACTTGAAATAATTTCCAAGGCAAAAATTCTCCATCCCCCCTAGTGTAATTCTCGTCCAAACACCCCCCCCCCCCTTTGTGTAAAAAATTCTTCAAGTGTTGGTATAGTCCCAAATACCTTAGCCTTGAAATCCCTTGTACTATTCCAAAAGTTATCTTTATACTAAGAGCCCGAAAATACTACTTTATTCCAATAGTCACAAAGTGAAACCCTAGAAAAATCTTCATAGCTTGGTTGAAGTGTTAAGAGAAGTTGTTTAGAAACTTCTAAGGGTTTCTTGGAGCAGGTTAGAGCGTAAGGAATTGGAGCTAATCATTGCTCAGGATCGACTTATTAATCTTGGATAATTTTGGGCTTATCGAGGTAATGATATTTGTCCCCCTATTGTAATTGGATATTACATATTGTAGTAGTTTAGAATTGAGTATAAGATATATTGGAAGGATGATTATAAAGAATTGAACTGTATTTACATTGGACTATATTTACAGTAGACTTGTAGTATTATTGTGGGGCAGTGTTGTACACGTCCGGTTAGACGTGTAACCCCCTTGGAGTTGTTGGCTTGGTAGCGGGCCTTGATAGATGAGGAGATTTATGTGTTACGGGGGGGGGGGGGGGGAGGTGCTGCCGAATTTTCCATAGAATAAGGAACCTTGTACTTTGAATTGTGCTACAAAGAGATCGAGAAGTTGATAGACATTTTATGGCCATTATAGGTGGAAGTACTACGAGTAGCGTATTCTACTTGAAGGGTGGAAAAGGCTAGCAAGGTTATAGTACTTGGAGCATTTTGCTAATTGTCGATAATCGTCGCGAGGTATGTGAACCTCTACCTATCTTTTCTAGCATGATGTTGTGAACTATGTAGTACGGTAGACGTACGTGTGCTAAACGAATTTTGGTTGGTTTAAAACATAAAGTGTTATAATAGCTTTATGGGAAGTTAGTTATAACGACTTTATGTAGGTAAAAGAATGGTTTGTTGAGTTTTTAAAAGATAAGAGACTTGACTTATATTTGACTTGATATGAAATGTGAAGAACTTTAATTGTGTTAAAAAGTGGTGAAACCTCATTCGTGAGTAATGAGTACTTGGTCTTTAAAAGAATAAAGTTTTACTTGATTTCGGAAATGGGAATAACTATCGAACAAGCCATTGCAGCGTTAATAAAGGAAAATGTAATGACAAATAATTATATTAAAACAAGTAGAATCTTCCATCTGCATAGAAGCTAAGATAAGACAAAATTGTATTACATTTCATAGATCATGGCTACTTTAATAAGAATCATTATAAACAAGTATTGTTTTCTTAAACTCCAAAGTAAGGAACTTGATTTCTAAAAGAAAAGAGACTTGAGAATTTGAAGTGTTTTGGTTTAAAAGAAAGGCAGGGTTTTGTCTTAAATTGGTTAAAACATAAAGTGTTATAATAGCTTTATGGGAAGTTAGTTATAACGACTTTATGAAAACAAAAGAATGGTTTTATTATTGGATTTAAAATGGTAACTTGATTTTGGGAAAAGAGAAGTAACTTGAGTTTAAAAGTATAAGTAACTTATTTTCAAATATCGAACTTTTCTTGATGAGAAATATATAAGTGGTTTGGTTTTAAAAGGTAGGAGTACCTTGATCTTAAAAGAGTTAGTTACTTGGGTTTTAAAAGTATACTTGACGTTGTTTTAAAAGTGTAAGCCACTTGGTTTAAAAAGTGTAAAGTACTTGATTTAAACATGAACGTGTTTGGTACTACGGATAATAGTATCGAGTTGTTTTTACGTAAAGAGAGATCTTTTTGAAAGGATTAATGTATGTAGTACTTTGGGGTTAAAACCCGGATTTTGTTGTCATAAAATGGAAGTCTAAGAGTATGTTAAATTTGCCTATGCTAGTTGTGACAACCTTGGTGGTATTACTATGTTACCGCGTCTCTCGGTTGGAGGGCCGGCTGACTTGTTGTGAATTTATTGGACGTCTAGCGGTGTGGAGGATTCCACGGGTATGCTTCCATTTTGTTTGATCTTGGCCATGCTTGTACGATGAGGGATGTCGGGGCATGCGACCAGGATATGGGTTAGATGCCCGTACGTTTCATTGGATGTACCGGCAGTGACGGAGGATTCCACGGGTATGCTTCCATTGTTATTATCACATGGACATGTCTACATCGATGAGGGATTCCGGGGGCATGCGGCCATGCAGCGGGTTAAACTCCCGGTATATTATTATTATCACATGGGCATGTCTACACCGATGAGGGATTCCGGGGGCATATGACCATTACTATTATTCCATGGGCTAGCTCCCGTGAAGACTGTCTACACCGATGAGGATTAGGGGCATGGTATATCGATCATTATTCCATGGGCTAGCTCCCATGAAGACCTGCACATGCGATGAGGATCCGAGGGCACGCGTTATGGCCATGCTACCGATGAGGATTAGGGCATGCGTCGCATATTATATATATATATATATATTGTATATGTGTCTGCCGAAGCGATGTTATACCGTATTTCGAGTATATGCGTAAGGGCGTGCGTGAAAATTTGAAACTTTTAATATTGGCTTGGCCGAAAATTATTTGTGCACAACACCCGTTTAGAGTCGTTTTTCGACGAAACCTTTTAACAGCTTTAGTATGGGAATTTCCGGCTATGTCATTTTTAATTTTTTCGGATTTTTCCGAGATACGAAACGGGTTGGGGCAACAAGAGGGCGCCACTTTGCACCTCCCATTGGCGGCGTGAGGCTCGGTTGTGGCCGATTGGAATGGCTTTAGTTGGTAGGATATTTGTGTGTTAGTTGGTTAGGGCACTTGGCAAGATCTTGGCCCTACACTTGCTAGCCTTGCTGAATCTTGGCCATTGGTTGGCCTTGGCTTGTGCTATAAATACCCCTCTAAGGTTGAAGACTTCTTCATCCAAAATGCCTAAGTCTTGAGAGCCTTCCCCCTCCCCATTTCGTGAGGCCCCCTTGGCCGAGAGTTTCCCCCCTAGTGGGGTAGGCCGAGGGTAGCCACACCCCTGTGGAGTGGCCGTGGGGTACCCCCCCCCCGAGCCGAGTTTGTTGTCATTGAATACCCCCCCGCTTGGTAGAAATACTCTCAAAAGTATTGTTATAATGCCCAAATTACCTTAGCCTTCTACCTTGTTGTATTCTAAGGTTATACCTATCTGAAAAGCCAGAAAATACTATTATACTTAGTCGGTCCAAACCGAAACCCTAGGAAAATCTCCATAGTCAGTTGGAGTATTGTGTAGAAGTTGGTTAGAACTTCTAAGGGTGGTTTAGAGCGGGTTGGGCGCTCGGAGTTGGAGCTAAACGATTTCCAGGATCGACTTTAACTAGGATAATTATGGGCTTATCGAGGTAATTATCTTGTCCTCTATTGTAATTGGATATTACATATTGTTAGAATATATAGTTGAAGTATACTATATATAGAATGAGCGTAGTATCGCGATGTCTTTTGACTTAAGCTGAATAATACTTACGGCAATGTCTTGCGACTTAAGCCTGAATTGAAAGAAGAATCTTGAGCTGTAATTACATAGAACGTATTCTGATGAACTTGTGTAGTAGTAGTGAAGTAGAATTGTACCGTTAGGGTTAGATGTATAACCCCACGGTTGGCTTGGTAGCGGCCTCGATAGAGAGGAGATTTCTGTTTGTTGCGGGAGGTCTTTCGAATTTTGGTAGAATATTCTGCGATGAGATCTAAATGTTAATAAGCGCCTTGTGGCCTTATAGGTTGATGTACTACGTGTGGCGCGATCTACTTGGCAAGGAGTAGCGGCGGTTGGAAGTACTTGGGCGTTTTGCTATTAGTCGATACTCGTCGCGGTATGTGAACCTCTTCCTATCTCTTCTAGCATGATATGTGTGAACTATGTAGTACGGTGACGTCACGTGTGCTAAACGTATTTGGTTGATTTAAAACATAAAGTGTTATAACGGCTTTATGGGAAGTTGGTTATAACGACTTTATGTTGGTAAGAAAATACTTGTGGTCTTTAAAAGGTAAGCGATTTGAACTATAAGCGGCTTGTTATGTGTTAATAAAGAACTTGAAGTATTTCAAAAGATTTTGAATCATTTTGAAAGAAGAAGTAATATACTTGGTTTTGAAAAACTTAAGAGTTATACTAGCTTTATGGGAAGTTAGGTATAACGGCTTAAGAATGTTTCTTGATTTGAAATCAGAATGTGTATCGACAAACCATCTGCAGCGTTAATAAAAGGAAATGTTTTGACTAATTAAGTATTATTAAAACCGATGAAGCTTCCATCTGCATAGAAGCTAAGATGAGGCAAAATGATATTTCCTAGATCATGGTCTTGTAATAAGATTGTAATAAACAAGAATATCCTACTCACATATAAGGCTTAGGTTTCTCAGTTGTTTAAAGGAGAATTATATTCTTAAATGAATAAGACTATGAACTCTGAAACCTTTCTAAAAAATGAGAAACTTGAACATTGGAAATTAGGCAAACTTGAACATTGTAAAGAATGTTGCTACTTGATTTTACAAAGAGAAGTAATTGATTTGCTTTAAAAAGATAATCACTCTATTTTCATATACTACGAATTATTGCGTGACTTTTGTGAAAGTAACGTATCTTTTAAGAGTTAATGTATGAAGTACTTTGGGGATAAAAACCGATCTTGTTGATCATATAGTAGGAAGTACCTTGTGTGAACAACTTGATTGTATTGGTTTGTGATAGCCTTGTAATACTTTCTTGTTGCTTTGATAAGTAAGCGTGTTAGGATGCTACGTGTGTTAGTATCTTGTGATGTTTGTGTAAAGGGGGTCCCTTGATTGTGCTTATTAACTATCAGTCGTTATGATAGTATGGTGGCATTCATCTCTTGAGATGATTCCGGGGGTTAAGCTGCCCTCCGATGCGGGGTAGACTCGGTGATGCAGGACCGTGATTCGAGAATACCTCATGCGGGTCTGAGGGCCTATGCGAGCTACGAGAGTTCGGGTTAGCGTCATCCTTTATGGGCATGCGGTCCATGTGGCATGCGGACTGCGAAGTCGGGGCGATCTTAGGAGTAGCTACCCTCGATGCGGGGAATACCTCATGCGGGCCGATGAGATTGGCCTATGCGGAGCTGCGGGAGTTCCAGTGTTAGACGCGTACATTGATACTGCGGGCAAGCGGCGGCTTTGATCATGTGATGGTCTAGACAGATCTTATAATCTGATTCATGACCTTGTTGGTGCGTGGGTTTTTAGTAGTCGGCTATGCCTTCGTACTTACCGTCTGATTTTATTATGACACGGAGTGGGACATGGTGTTCATGTGTGTTCCTTGGTGCTTTTATATCATAGGCTGCCGTGATGAGGAAGGTATTCGCGGGCATGATTGATGTTGTGGGCACGAGACCCATTGTTATACTTGAGTGATGACTTGAGGCGTGAGTCCCTAACTTGACATGGCTTTGTTGTAAGCGTAGTTTGGTTATCATACATGTCTCTGCTTTATATAGTGCTATGATTTCATTTACAGTATGTATTTTGATTTCACATACTAAATTTTTGTTATCTTGACCTCGGCCGAAGTGGCGTATAAGAGGCGAGCCTCTACCACGGAACAGACCGGCCGTGGCTCTCGTATGGCACATCACGAGAAGGGCCGTTGGGCATGCCTCGAGGATCGCAAGCGGCCGGTACCATTTGTTGGGTCGTCGGAGCAAGGCTCGCGACAAAGTGACAAAAGTGGTATCGAAGCGATTAATCCTCGGAAAGTGTCTACGGGCCGTATCGATGAAGTCTTGATTATCGGTGTGTTGTGCACCACACCAATGTCGAGGCTATAGTATTTAGGATTGGTTTCTATTCTTCTCACTCTGAGATCGTGCCTTAGAGGCATGTTGTAAGTTAGACCTGCGACGTATTTCTTTCCCTGCACCGTTATGCCTCGCGTAGGCAACCCGGCCGGGAGGGCAAAGCGGCGAGGAGGCTGCGAGTAGAGTTCGAGAGGGTTGCGAGGCACAGGCCCATCTTTACCTAGGGTAGTGCTTCATTCGGGGATTTCTGCGCGTCACTAGCCCAGCCGAGTTTGGCGCAGCGGCGGCGATCCTGCTGCGGCCATGATATATGAACCTTGATTCGCGGCCAGGAGCAGAATTTAGATTGCAAGAAGCGACCACATTACTAGCTATAGATTTGGCTACCAGAGTATACCGATGTCTGCGAGTCTTGAGGACTATCTAAAGAGGTTGTGCAAGAGTAATTCTTGATTAGGCTTGAGCATGGCACGTATGCGGGCTTATGCGCGTGGCCGAGGCGTGTAGAGATCGACGAGGTTAACGAAGGACACGAAGAGGGCGAGCGGCAAGGTCCTTTAGTAACTTTTGGCGAGTCGCCTCACGTGAATAGATTATGCACATCCACCATGGTCTGCGAGGTCCTCCACGAATTTCAGGACGTTCGGGGTATGCGGGAGTTGGTCAGAGCTCCAGAGCTTCCGGTTCACAGCTACACATAGGTTCCAGCCATCCGGATTCAGTTTTTTTCTCGGTGTTCCTGATGTGGCGGCGTCATCCGAGGAATGTCGTCTTTTAGTTGTACGTGTTGTACCTATGACCGTCGAGTGCATTGTCAAAAGAGTGTCCTTGCGGGAGGACTTAGCCTTCAGGATCGGTGGGTAGTTCGTCATCTCCTTAGCTATCGCCTGCAGGCGAGTTTGATTAGAACGACTAAGGGAGTGAAGCGATGAACATAGATCTATCCTTAACCCTCTAGAGTTTTGTATAGGTGATAAGGTGAGTATACCTTAGGTGCTATGTTACGATAGCGATGTGTTAGTTGTGATTTGAAATCATGGTTGTTTAGCAGAGTAAGATTTTGGGGATAGAAAGTGAGAGCCTTAGAGCTTTATACGTAGAGACCTTAGAGGTGAGGCCATCTCGAGAAAAAGGTGTAGTGTTATGTTTGACCCTTATCGGAGTGCATAGTGCACGTGAGTTATGTTGGGACAGGTCTCTAGTAGTGTGGAATGAAAGAGGGTAGTTGAGCTAAGAAGACCGCTAGGTTTTCGTAACGTGATTAGTGAGATTGTTCCGGTTCGGGGAGCTAGTATGATGCGCGTTGCCGGGTCGGGTTGAGGCCACGTTGCGGGTCAACCCGCGGTAGGTTTGGTGGTGGGGTCAGTTTGTGGTGGTCCCGCCTTGTGGTAGGGTCACGAGGTGTTAGGCCCATGTTCGGTTAACCGTCTGCGAGTTCGTGGATGCGTTCGACCGGTGGTCGGTCGATGGGGCAGCCCATCGTGTTCTTCGCTCGGGCCGTTTACTCGTGTGTTGAGTTATCGAAGGGTTGAAAGGCTGCGCAGGTGCCTACCTTCACCTTATGTCGATGAAGCCCGGGTTGTGGCTATTTTCGTTTTCTAAAGTTTACCGAGCGGGGTTAGGAACTGGTGAGTCTCGAATCGCGTTCGCCCTCGGGCGGTGTTTGGATTTCAGGGATAGTTGTGGGGATTGTTGTCTCCTGTGGAGGTAGTGTTTGATCTACCATTTCAGTGTTCGGATATCGCCTTATGAAGCCTTGTAAGGGCGGAAGTGTAAGTTGTCGGTCGATTGGTTCGATGTTGGCAAGGTTGAGATTGGTTGAGCTTGTTCCAGCGGTGTGGATAGTGAAGCTTGTCTAGAAGAGGTTCCGCGGCTCGGAGGAATCGTGCGGATAATCGGCGGCGCTTAGAGTTGAGTTGGCCGGTCGGTCTTCTTGAAAGTACCAACCCGGGTTTGGGTGCGACGAGTTTTGGAAAACAGAGGGAACTTAGCCCGAGTTACTTTGGGCCTTTGTGTTTTCATGTGAAGGATAGGCCAGGTTGCCTATATGTTAGCATTTGCCGTCCGTCGTAGGAGGCAGTGCGTCCGGTCTTTCGTATTGTGATGTTCGGGGAAATATCGAAGATCCATCCAGTGTTCCCGATTAATGATGACCACGTTAGAGATAGTAACCGAGTTTTGAAATCAAGCGATATCGAAATGTGGAAAGAGTTCGAGTATACGACATCCTCAGGGATCGCATGCAGCCCGGTACCATTTGTTGGGTCGGCGGAGCAAGGCTCGCGACAAAGTGACAAAAATGGTACCATTTGTTGGGTCGCCTGAGAAGGTTAATGCCTCAGGCAAAGTGACAAAGTGGTATCTACGACGAGTAAAGAGAGAAGCGAGCATGTATGGCGGGCATAGATGTGATCATTTCTTTTGTAAAGAGAAGGTCACGAAGGAGGTATATTTTAAACCCGGTGAGAAGTGTTTTATGGTGATGTTAGAGGTGTTTCCTCGTGGACTTGGATGTAAGCTTTTTGCGCAAGTTGTTTACGTGGCCATGTGTGGCAAGGATTGTTCGTAAGTATAGTAGTGAAGACTATCTTGGCGCGTATTTGTTTGAGACTTAGAAGGAACATTCGGGACGAATGTTTCTAAGGAGAGAATGTTATACCGTATTTCGAGTATATGCGTGGGGCGTCGTAGAAAATTTGAAACTTTTAATATTGGCTTGGCCGAAAATTATTTGTGCACAACACCCGTTTAGAGTCGTTTTTAGACGAAAAGTTTTAACAGCATTAGTAGGGGAAATTACGGCTATGTCATTTTTAATTTTTTCGGATTTTTACGAGAGACGAAAAGTGTTGGGCCAACAAGAGGGCGCCACATTGCACCCACCCATTTGCGGACGTGAGGCTCGGTTGTGGCGATTGGAATGGCTTTAGTTGGTAGGATATTTGTGTGTTAGTTGGTTAGGGGCACTTGGCAAGATCTTGGCCTACACTTGCCTAGCACTTGGCTAGATCTTGGCCATTGGTTGGCCTTGGCTTGTGCTATAAATACCCCTCTAAGGTTGAAGACTTCTTCATCCAAAATGCCTAAGTCTTGAGAGCCTTCCCCCTCCCCATTTCGTGAGGCCCCCTTGGCCGAGAGTTTCCCCAGTGGGGTAGTAGAGTAGCCACCCCCTTTGTGGTGTGGCCGTAGGGTACCCACTAGCCTAGATTGTTTTAATATAATACCCCACTCTGGGTAGAAATACTTTCAAAACTATTGTTATAATGCCAACATTACCTTAGCCATATACCTTGTTGTATTCTAAGGTTATACCTATCTGAAAAGCCAGAAAATACTATTATACTTAGTCGGTCACAAAACCGAAACCCTAGGAAAATCTCCATAGTCCGTTGGAGTATTGTGTAGAAGTTGGTTAGAACTTCTAAGGGTGGTTTAGAGCGGGTTGGAGCGCTCGGAGTTGGAGCTAAACGATTTCCCAGGATCGACTTTAACTAGGATAATTATGGGCTTATCGAGGTAATTATCTTTTCCTCTATTGTAATTGGATATTACATATTGTTAGAATATATAGTTGAAGTATACTATATATAGAACTGAACGTAGTATCGCGATGTCTTTTGACTTAAGCTGAATAATACTTACGGCAATGTCTTGCGACTTAAGCTGAATTGAAGAAGAATCTTGAAGTAATTACATGAAAGGTATTACGATGAACTTGTGTAGTAGTAGTGAAGTAGAATTGTACCCATTAGGGTTAGATGTATAACCCACGGTTGGCTTGGTGGCGGCCTCGATAGAGGAGGAGATTTCTGTTGTTGCGGGAGAGGTCTTTGCGAATTTTGGTAGAATATTCTGCGATGAGATCTAAATGTTAATAAGCGCCTTGTGGCCTTATAGGTTGATGTACTACGTGTGGCGCGATCTACTTGGCTTAAGGAGTAAGCGGTTGGAAGTACTTGGGCGTTTTGCTATTAGTCGATACTCGTCGCGAGGTATGTGAACCTCTTCCTATCTCTTCTAGCATGATATGTGTGAACTATGTAGTGCGGTGAGCGTACGTGTGCTAAGCGTATTTGGTTGATTTAAAACATAAAGTGTTATAACGGCTTTATGGGAAGTTGGTTATAACGACTTTATGTTGGTAAGAAAATACTTGTGGTCTTTAAAAGGTAAGCGATTTGAACTATAAGCGGCTTGTTATGTGTTAATAAAGAACTTGAAGTATTTCAAAAGATTTTGAATCATTTTGAAAGAAGAAGTAATATACTTGGTTTTGAAAAACTTAAGAGTTATACTAGCTTTATGGGAAGTTAGGTATAACGGCTTAAGAATGTTTCTTGATTTGGAAATCGGAATGTGTATCGACAAACCATCTGCGGCGTTAATAAAAGGAAATGTTTTGACTAATTAAGTATTATTAAAACCGATGAAGCTTCCATCTGCATAGAAGCTAAGATGAGGCAAAATGATATTTCTAGATCATTCTTTGTAATAAGATTGTAATAAACAAGAATATCCTACTCACATATAAGGCTTAGGTTTCTCAGTTGTTTAAAGGAGAATTATATTCTTAAATGAATAAGACTATGAACTACTGAAACCTTTCTAAAAAATGAGAAACTTGAACATTGGAAATTAGGCAAACTTGAACATTGTAAAAGAATGTTGCTACTTGATTTTTACAAAGAGAAGTAATTGATTTGCTTTAAAAAGATAATCACTCTATTTTCATATACTACGGGTATTGCGTGACTTTTGTGAAAGTAACGTATCTTTTAAAGAGTTAATGTATGAAGTACTTTGGGGATAAAAACCCGATCTTGTTGATCATATAGTAGGAAGTACCTTGTGTGAACAACTTGATTATTATGGGTTGTGATATCCTTGTAATACTTTCTTGTTGCTTTGATAAGTAAACGTGTTAGGATGCTACGTGTGTTAGTATCTTGTGATGTTTGTGTAAAGGGTTTCCCTTGATTGTGCTTATTAACTATCGGTCGTTATGATAGTATTGTGGCATTCATCTCTTGAGATGATTCCGGGTTGTGCCCCGATCGCGGGTAGACTCGAGCGATGCAGGACCATGATTCGAGAATACCTCATGCGGGTCCCGGGGCCTATGCGGAGCTACGAGAGTTCCGTGTTAGCGTCGTCCTTTATGGGCATGCGGTCCACGTGGCCATGCGGATCGCGAAGTCGGGGCGATGCCGGGAGTAGCTACCCTCGATGCGGGAATACCTCATGCGGGCCGATGAGATTGGCCTACGCGAGTCGGGAGTTCCGAGGTTAGACGCGCATATCGATACTGCGCAAGCGGCGGCTTTGATCATGTGACGGTCTAGACAGATCTTATGATCTGATTCATGACCTTGTTGATGCGTAGGTTTTTAGTAGTCGGCTATGCCTTCGCATTTACCCCGTCTGATTTTATTATGACCTGAGTGGGACTGGTGTTCATGTGTGTTCCTTCGTGCTTTTATATCATGATCGCCGGCAGTGGCGGAAGGTATTCCACGGGCATGATTGATGTTGTGGGCACGAGACCCATTGTTATACTTGAGTGATGACTGAGGCGTGAGTCCCTAACTCGATACGATCGCTTTGTTGTAAATCGTAGTTTGGTTATCATACATGTCTCCTGCTTTTTATGATCGCTATGATTTCATTTACTGATGTATTTTCAGTTTCACATACTGCATTTTTGTTATCGACCTCCTTCGGGCCGCGTTCATGCCGCAGTTGAGGTACACCGTCGTTGATCCTAGCTCTCGTGGTCACGCCATTTGGCGTTGGGAAGCTCCGTTTCTCGGAGGCTTATCGGTGGTATAGTCCCACGTCGTAAGTGTTTACATTCGGGGTTTGGCGGGCCTGCCCCGCCATTGTTGTCGTATCATTCTTAGAGGTCCGTAATCTTGTTGTGGCGGGTTTGTAAAAAGGATTAAACTGTTCATGTTGAAAAAGTTGTTATTTATATATATACTGAAGGTAACCGTTTTTGGTTAGCCTGTCTTCTTATTTCACTGTCTTATTACACTGGTTTCATGTATTGTCTTTATGTTCCGCTGATTACTCTGATGTATGTCTACTTGGGTGCCCGGGGTAAGGCACCAGTCACGGGCCCGGGTTCGGGTCGTGACAGACAGTGAGGTAGGATGCCACTGGCGGGTCACATGGTTATATGCTACATCTACGGCTGCCGGCAGTGACGGAGGATTCCACGGGCAGGAGGTATATATATGTATTGTATATGTGTACGCCGACAGTGAGGTAGGATGCCACGGGCGCATCACATGAGTATGATTTATGTCATGGACTGCCGGCAGTGAGGAAGGAATTCCACGGGCATGAGTGATGACTTTGAGGGCGTGAGTCCCTGACTTGACATGACTACTTATATGTTGTACTGTAGTTTGGTTATCATACATGTCTCCTGCTTTATATAGACTATTATGATTTCATTTACGATTTTCGATTTCACATACTTGGTACTGTTATCGACCTCCTTCGGGGTTGCGTTCATGCCGCAGTAGGTACACCGTTGTTGATCCTCGCCATAGGATCACAATTCAGCGTTTAGGAAGCTCTGTTTCTCGAGGCTTATCTTTGGTATAGTCCTGTCATTGTAGGTACTTGTACATTCAGTGGTATGGCGGGGCCTGTCCGTCATAGTTGTGGGTTACATTCTTAGAGGTATGTAGTAATCAGTAGTGGCGGGGTTTGTAAAAGGATATAAGCTGTCGGGTTTTATGTATATATACGTAAAGGTGGCCGCTTTGGTTAGCTTTGTTTTCTTATATTTCATTGTTTCAGGTCTTTGAATTTTTATTTCCGCTGGTTTTTCTCTGATGTATTATCGATAACTAGGGTGCCCGGGGTAAGGCACCAGTCGCGGGCCCGAGGTCGGGTCGTGACAAAAGTGGTATCAGAGCAGTTAATCCTCGGAAAGTGTCTACAGACCGTATCTAGTAGAGTCTTGATTATCGGCGTGTTGTGCACCACACCTATAATCAGGAGGCTATAGGATATTTAGGATTGGTTTCCATTCTTCTCACTCTGAGATCGTGACTTAGAGCTGTGTTGTAAGTTGGACTCCCTCTGACATATTCTTTTGTACCAGTTATGCCTCTACGCAAGGCAACCAGAGCCCAGAAGGGCAAGGCATCAGAGGGAGCTGCGAGTAGAGCACAAAGGGTTACCAGGGCACATGCCCAGTCTTTACCTAAGGTGGTACTTCAGATGGGGAGTTCTGCGACGCCGCTAGCCCCAGGGGAGTTTAGAGCAGCAGCAGTAGCTACTGAGGCTACGATACCTGAGTCTCCAGTTCCACGACCAGGAGCCGAGGATATGAGTTACAAGGAGATGGCCCAGTTACTAGCTAGGCTTGTGGCTAGGAATGAGGACAGACGAGAGTCGGAGGTTCCGGTAGTACCAGTAGTTCACCCTAGATCCGATAGTTTGAGACTTCGGGACTTCTTGAGTTGCAGTCCACCCGAGTTCTATGGATCGAGAACTGAGGAAGATCCTCAGGAGTTTATTCGACAGCTGCAGCGGATCATGAAAGTGATCAGGGCCTCAGAGACAGAGTCGGTGGTATTAGGTTCACATCGGCTGCGTGATACTGCCGTCGACTGGTTTGATTCATGGGAACTATCCCGGGGGGAGCATGCGCCTCCAGCTGGTTGGGACGAGTTCTCAGAGGCATTTCTTACACACTTCTTGCCCTCGCAGATGAGGAGAGCTCGGGCAGATAGATTTATGATGTTGAGGCAGAACGGGCGGACGGTTCGGGAATACAGTATAGAGTTTGACTCGTTGGCTCGTTATGTCCCCGCTTTAGTGGCAGACATGGAGGATAGAGTGCACCGATATGTCACAGGACTTGACGATTATCTAGCAGAGAGTTGTACAGGAGTAGCTCTTCAGCCGGGCATGGACATTGCCCGTATACAGGCTTATGCACAGGGGATTGAGGAACGTAGAGACCGACGTAGGGACCAGGATCAGCATAAGAGGGCCAGGACAGCAGGGACCTTTGGTAACTTTCGAGGCGGACCGCCTCAGCAGCAGGCCAGTTATGCGCCTCCGCCAGTACAGAGTGGTCCTCCACAGTCTTCGGGACGTTCGGGATGTTCAGGAGCAGGTCAGGGCTCCAGGGCTTCAGTTTCGGGGAGGAGGGTGTTAGCGGATGGAGCCACCCCTACCTCGGTGTGGTCGATGCGGTAGACCCCATCTTGGGGAGTGTCGTACTATTTCGACAGCTTGTTATGCTTGCGGCCAACAGGGCCATTTGGCGAGAGACTGTCCGACCAGAGGTGGCACTGGTGGGATAGCACAGACTACGGGATCAGTTGCGGGTTCTTCACCTTCCATAGCTAGGCAGGAATTTGAGGCTAGTAAAATGATCAAGTTTGGAGGTAGTGACTCCAAGGTTTTGGAACTGAAGCGATGACTGGAGTATGGTACGTGTACTAGAAAGAGTTCGGGTGTACGAGAAGGGTACAACGAGTAAGGAAAGAAGTGAACGTGTGTTAACAGAATAAAAGAGATCATTTTGTTGTGAAGTGAAGATGCGAAGGGAGTATCCTTTAGACCATGGGTGGAAGCTTTTGTCACCCCCATGTGGCCATGTTGGCTGAATGATTGGTGGACAAGTGTTGGACGTTTTTGGTGGACAAGTGGCAAGCCACTTGTCCCATTTTTGTGGTGGACATATGTCTCAAGGTTGTGGTGGACATTTGGTTGGAAGACTCCACTCCCATATGGACCAAATCCTCACCATACACTTGATTTGATCCTAGCCATTGATTTCTCTATAAATACCCCCCTTGTTTGCAAGACTTATTCATCCCTCACTTGAAATAATTTCCAAGGCAAAAATTCTCCCTCCCCCCTTAGTGTAATTCCCGCCCAACCCCCCCCCCCCCCCCCGCCTTTGTGTAGAAAATTCTTCAAGTGTTGGTATAGTCCCAAATACCTTAGCCTTGAAATCCCTTGTACTATTCCAAAAGTTATCTTTATACTAAGAGCCCGAAAATACTACTTTATTCCAATAGTCACAAAGTGAAACCCTAGAAAAATCTTCATAGCTTGGTTGAAGTGTTAAGAGAAGTTGTTTAGAAATTTCTAAGGGTTTCTTGGAGCGGGTTAGAGCGTAAGTGTAACGACCCGAACCCGGGCCCGTGACTGGTGCCTTACCCGGGCACCCAAGTAGACATACATCAGAGTAATCAGCGGAATATAAAACAAGACATGAAATAATAAGAAGTGCGAAACAGTTTGTCTGAGGAAAATTGTCGTTCGGCATATATATATATAACAACTAGAACAGTTACATCCCTTTTTACAACTCTGGCCACAACAGTACTACAGACCTCTAAGAATGTTATAATAACAATGGCGGGACAGGGCCCCGCCATACCCCTGAATGTAAGTACCTACAACGACAGGGGACTATACCACTGATAAGCCTCCGGAGAAACGGAGCTTCCCAAACGCTGAACTGTGACCCTATGAGCGAGGATCAACACTGGTGTACCTCTACCTGCGGCATGAACGCAGCCCCCGGCGAGGTCGATAACAGTACCAAGTATGTGAAATCAAAATCGTAAATGAAATCATAGTAGTCTATATAAAGCAGGAGACATGTATGATAACCAAACTACAGTTCACAATAAATAAGCAGTCATGTCAAGTCAGGGACTCACGCCCTTAAAGCCATCACTCAAATATAACTATGGGTCTCACACCCACAACATAAACAAGAGCGAAATAGATATACTGTAACTGGTCTTTTCTAGGCCGCTAATGATCGAAGCAAGGCCAATCGCCCATAGTATCATTATGCGTGCCTAATCCTGGACTTCCCGCACTCGCATAGGTCACACATGTAATTCATAGTCGTATAGACCCGCATCGGGGGTAGCTAACCCCCGGTACCCTCCTGGACTCCCGCAGTCCGCATAGTCTCATAGACCGCATAGTCACACAGACCGCATAGGGCATCCCCCGCATCGGGATAAAACACCCGGAATGATCAATCCTGGAGCATACCGCTGCTCCGCATAGTCACATAGACCGCATAGGCCGATAGACCGCATCGGGTGGCAAGCCCTCGGTATAACAAGTCAAGGGGGTATGTGATATAATAACAGTACAACGGGCTTAAAGTTTAACAACGTAAGCACAACAAGAATAACCCCCTTTCACAACATCACAAGATACTAACACACGTATCATCCTAACATGTTTACTTATCAAATCAACAAGAAAGTATTACAAGGCTATCAAAAACCAATAAAATCAAGTTCTTCACACAAGGTACTTTGTACTTTATGTTAACAAGTTCGGGAATTTATCCCCAAAGTACTTCATACATTAACTCTTTAAAAGATCCGTTTCTTTCACAAAAGTCACACAATACCCGTAGTATAAAAATAGAGTGACTATCTTTTTTAAGTAAACCAAAACACTTCCTTTTGTAAAATCACGTAACAACATTATTTTCCAAACGTTCAAGTTTGCCTAATTTCAATTGCTCAAGTTTCTCATTTTCGAAAGGTTTCGTAGTTCATAGTTTTAATCACTTAATGATATAATTCTCCTTTAAAACAATTTGAGAAACATATGCCTTATATGTGAGTAGGTTATTCTTGTTTATAACAATCTTATTAAAGCAGCCATGATCTAGGAAATGTAACATCATTTTGTCTCATCTTAGCTTCTATGCAGATGGAGGTTTCTACTGGTTTTAATAATACTTTATTAGTTAATACATTTCCCTTTATTAGCGCTGCTGTGGTTTGTTCGATACTTATTCTGATTTCCGAAATCAGTAAAACATTATTCCTTTTAAAAACCAAGTACTCATTACTCACGAATGAGGTTTCACACAAAATTCATATTTAATTTATTTAAGTCAAGTCTCTTATCTTTTAAGATCAAGTCTCTTAACTTCTAAAATCAATAAACCATTCTTTTTATCACTCTTAAGTCGTTATACCTAACTTCCCATAAAGCTAGTATAACTCTTAAGCTTTTAAAACCAAGTATTACTCTTCTTTCAAAAAGGATTCTTAATTCTTTTGAAATACTTCAAGATTCTTATTATTCAGGCTTAAGTCAAAAGACATTGCCGTACAACTATGTTCAGTTAACACACGTACGTCTACCGTACTATATATATATATATTCTTTTAAAATATCATGCTCAAGAGGATAGGAAGAATCACATACCTCGCGACGATTATCGACTATTAGCAAAACGCTCCACGGCTATAACCCGGCTAGCCTTGTCCACCTTTCAAGTAGTACATGCTACTCGCAGAACATTCAACCTATAAAGGTTATATAAGTCTATCAACTTCTACTTTAATATTCTACTGATGCGATTTCAGTTCCAGTCTTTTCTGTAATATCCTTCTATTACAGTTCAATTCTCTTCTATGAATCTTATATTCATTACTATGTTACAACAGTATGTAATTTCCAATTACAATATAAGGACAAAAGTATTTACCTCGATAAGCCCAAAATTATCCAAGTTTAATGTCGATCCTGAGCAACGTTTAGCTCCTACTCCGGGTGCTCCAACCCGCTCCAAACAACCCTTAGAAGTTCTACGTAACTTCTTCTTAATACTTCAACCAACTGTGAAGATTTTCCTTAGGGTTTCGTTTTTGTGACTGAAGGGAAGTATAATAGTATTTCTGGACTTTTAGTATAGGTGTAACCTTGGAATACTACAAGGTATTTGGGCCAAGGTATTTTGGAATAGTAACTATACTTGGAGAGTATTTTCTACCAAAGGGGTAGTATTTACGAGACCACCTCAAGGTAGGGGGTGTGTCTCGCCGAGGGCCACTCAAAGGGGGAGGGGGAGGCTTCTTTGGACGAGAGCTCTTCAAGAGGGGTGGGGGAGGATTTGCAAGACTTAGAAAACATTTTTGGGATGAAGAAGTCTTCAACAAAGGTGGGTATTTATAGGCCAACCAATGGCCAAGATCAAGACAAGTGGTGGGCAAGTGTAAGGTCAAGATTTGGACAAGTGTTTGTGGGTCCCACTTTCTCAACAACTACACAAAATATCCTACCAACTCTATGGCTCCAATTCGTCCCATTGACGCCCACAAGTCCGCCAATTAGAGGGTGACAAGTGTCGCCCTCTCGTTGGTCCAAAATATTTCATCTCTCGGAAAAATCCGCAAAAATTATAAATGACATAGCCGGAATTTTCCCTTCTCAAGTTTTGGAAGACGTTTCGTCAGAAAACGATTCTTTTCGTGTGTTGTGCACAAAATTTTCGTCCTTGCCTAACTTTAAGGCTCAAACTTTTCTACGTACGTCCTCACGTACATACTCTGGAAATACGGGGTATAACATTCTCCCCTCCTTAGAAACATTTGTCCCGAATGTTCCTTCTCGATACAGATAATGATAAGTTCCTCTAAACATAACAAGTTGCCATTGCCACACCTGGCCACAAAATATCACACGCGCAAATACTTAATCCAAGTCCACGAGGAATCACCTCCATCACTACAAAAGCTCCCACTCGAGGTCTAAAATATACTCCCTTCGCACCTTTTCTTTACCAACGAAATGATCACCTCTATTCTCATACTCGTCGTACCCCTCTCGTATATTCAAACTCTTTCTCATAACTTACCACATTTCTGTTACTGCTTCAGTTTTCAAAATCGTTGGGTTACTACCTCCAACTTGGTCATCATTAACTGGGAACACTTTAGATGGATCTCCGATACTTTCCGAACATAGCAACACGAAAGACCGGACATACTTCCTCCTACGTCGGACGTCAATGCTAACTATAGGCAACTTGGCCTACCTTCCAATTGTCCTGAAAACGCTCAAAATACCTCGGGCTAAGTTTCCTCTGTTTTCCGAATCTCGTCACACCCTTCCGGGGTGGTACCTTCAAGAAGACCCACCGTCAACCTGAACTCCAAGCTTCGTCGCCGATTATCCGCACGACTTCTGTTGACTCTGAGCTGCCGATAACCTCTCCTGGATAGGCTTCACCCTATCCACATCCTGCTGAAACAAGAATGAACCATCTATCTGAATTTTGCCAACATCGAACCAATCGACCGGCAACTTACACTTCCGGCCCTACAAGGCGTCATAAGACGATGCCCGAATACTGATACGGTGGCTATTAAACACTCCCTCAATAGGAGACAACAATCCTCACAGCTACCCCTGAATACCAAACACTGGCCCGAGGGCGAATGCGATATTGAGACTCACCTGAGTTCCTAACCCTGCCTGGTAAAACCTTCAGAAAAGAAATACCAGAACTGGCTCCATCGTCATTATAAGGTGAAGGTAGGCACCTCGTGCAACCTTACAACCTTCCTGATATAACATCTCGCATAACCCTCTGCCGAGTAAACGGTCCTGGCTGAAAGACAAGATGGCTGATCTCATCGGCCCGACTACTAGTCGAACGCATCCACGAACTCAGACACTGTTAACCAAACTTGGGCCCAACACCTCGTGACTTACCACCTGGCGGGACCACCACAAACTGACCCCACCACAAAACAGGCCGCGGGTTGAGTCGCGATCGGTCCTCAACCCGACCTGCTATCGCGCCAAACTCTTGTTTCCGATCCGGAACAATCTCCTCATCGAGTCACGAAAACCTAGTGGTATTCTTAGCTCAACTACCCCCTTTCATTTCACCCTACTCAGGGTCTTATCACACAAACATATCTCACGTGTACTATGCACTCCGGTAAGGGTCAAACATAAAAATATAAATCTTTTACTCGAGATGGCCTTTCCTCTAAGGTCTCTACGTATAAAACTCTAAGGCTCACACTTTCCTTATCCCCAATCTTACCATTTTAACTAATCATGATCTCTAATCATAATTAACACTATGTTATCTGAACATAACTCTTAAGATATACCCATCTTATCACACGTACAAATCTCTAGAGGGTTAAGGATATACCTATATCTACTGCTTCACTCCCCTCTGCTGCTCTAATTAATCTCGCCTCTATTGGGCATAGCTAGGAGGTGATGAACTAGCCACCGATCCCCGGGCGTGAGTCCTCCTACTTGCATCCCTCCGACTAGGACATCTTTTCGACACATGGCCCTGACGGCCGCAGCTAAAACAAGCACCATCAACAAGACGACATTCCCCGGGATGACGCCTGCCACACTGTGAACACTGAGGAAAATCAACTCTACCGCTAGAACCTACGTGTATCTGCGGAACCGGAAGCCCGAGCTCACCAACTCCGCATACCAACGCCCCGAACCCCGCGAGGACCACTGCATCGCGGGGTGCATATCTAATTGGCCGAGGCGGTTCGCTTGAAAGTTACCAAAGGACCTCGCTGCTCGCCTCTTCTGCCGATCTTGGTTAACCCGTCGATCCCACGCTTTCGGCTGCACGCATAAGCCCGTTACATAGGCCATGCTCAAGCCTCGATCAAGAGCTACTCTTGCACAACTCTCTTAGATAGTCATCACGATCCGTGATAAATCGGTACATAAAATACTATGTGGTTGCTAAAATCCTAGCTAGTAACAGGTCCATTCCTTTGTAATCCATATTCTTTGTTCCTGGCCGCGAATCAAGGCTCATATATCATGGCCGCAGAGGAATCGCCGCCATGTGCTAAACTCTGTTGGGCCGCGACGTTGCGTAATCCCTCGAATGAAGCACCACCTCAGTGATGATTGGGCTCAGTGCCTCGTAACCTCTCAGTTTCTACTCGCAGCCTCCTCGATCGCTTGCCTCCGGGCCCGGTTGCCTTACGCGGAGGCATAATCGGTGCACGGAAAGGAATACGTTAGAGGGTCCAACTTATAACACGACTCAAGCACGATCTCATAGTGAGAAGAATGGAAACCAATCCTAAATATCCTATAGCCTCCTCGATTATTGGTGTGGTGCACAACACACCGATAATCAAGACTCTACTAGATACGGCTCAGACACTTTCCGAGGATTAATCGCTCGATACCACTTTTGTCACGACCGAACCTGGGCGTGGATCGTGCCTTACCCGCACCCAAGTAGACATACATCGAGTAATCGCGGAATATAAAACAAGACATGAAATAATAAGAAGTGCAAACATTGATTCGAGGAAAATTGCATTTCGGCATATATATATAACGACTAGAACGATTACATCCCTTTTTACAACTCGCCACAACAGATTACTGCACTTCTAAGAATGTTATAATAACAATGGCGGACAGTGGCCCGCCATACCCTGAATGTAAGTACCTACAACGACAGGACTATACCACCGATAAGCCTCCGAGAAACGGAGCTTCCCAAACGCCGAATCGTGACCCTATGGCGAGGATCAACACGGTGTACTCTACCTGCGGCATGAACGCAGCTTCCGGCGAGGTCAAGATAACAGTACCAAGTATGTGAAATCAAAATATCAGAAATGAAATCATAGTAGTCTATATAAAGCAGAGACATATATGATAACCAAACTACGCTCATAATAAATAAGCGAATATGTCAAGTCGTGACTCACGCCTTAAAGCTATCACTCAAATATAACTATGGGTCTCACGCCCACAACATAAACAAGAGCGAAATAGATATATCAGAATCGGTCTTTTCTAGGCCGCTAATGATCGGGCAAGGCCAATCGCCCATAGTATCATTATGCGTGCCTAATCTCGACTTCCGCACTCGCATAGTCACACATAGACCCGCAGTCGTCGATAGACCGCATCGGTAGCTAACCCCGCATTCTCCTCGACTCGCAGTCCGCAATGTCTCAATATACCGCATAGTCACAGCATCGCATAGGCATCCTCGACGGATAAAACACCCGGAATGATCAATCCTGGAGCATACCGCTGCTCCGTATAGTCACATAGACCGCATAGGCCGTATAGACCCGCATCAAGGGTGGCAAGCCCTCGGTATAACAAGTCAAGGGGGTATGTGATATAATAACAGTACAACGGGCTTAATGTTTAACAACGTAAGCACAACAAGAATAACCCCCTTTCACAACATCACAAGATACTAACACACGTATCATCCTAACATGTTTACTTATCAAATCAACAAGAAAGTATTACAAGGCTATCACAAACCAATAAAATCAAGTTCTTCACACAAGGTACTTTCTACTTTATGTTAACAAGTTCGGGAATTTATCCCCAAAGTACTTCATACATTAAATCTTTAAAAGATCCGTTTCTTTCTCAAAAGTCACACAATAACCGTAGTATAAAAATAGAGTGACTATCTTTTTTTAAGTAAACCAAAACACTTCCTTTTGTAAAATCATGTAACAACATTATTTTCCAAACGTTCAAGTTTGCCTAATTTCAATTGCTCAAGTTTCTCATTTTCGAAAGGTTTCGTAGTTCATAGTTTTAATCACTTAATGATATAATTCTCCTTTAAAACAATTTGAGAAACATATGCCTTATATGTGAGTAGGTTATTGTTGTTTATAACAATCTTATTAAAGCAGCCATGATCTAGGAAATGTAACATCATTTTGTCTCATCTTAGCTTCTATGCAGATGGAGGTTTCTACTGGTTTTAATAATACTTTATTAGTCAATACATTTCCCTTTATTAGTGTTGTTGTGGTTTGTTCGATACTTATTCTGATTTCCGAAATCAGTAAAATATTATTCCTTTTAAAAACCAAGTACTCATTACTCACGAATGAGGTTTCACACAAAATTCATATTTAATTTATTTAAGTCAAGTCTCTTATCTTTTAAGATTAAGTCTCTTAACTTCTAAAATCAATAAACCATTCTTTTTATCACTCTTAAGTCGTTATACCTAACTTCCCATAAAGCTAGTATAACTCTTAAGCTTTTAAAACCAAGTATTACTCTTCTTTCAAAAAGGATTCTTAATTCTTTTGAAATACTTCAAGATTCTTATTATTCAGGCTTAAGTCAAAAGACATTGCCGTACAACTATGTTCAGGTAACACACGTACGTCTACCATACTATATATATATTCTTTTAAAATATCATGCTCAAGAGGATAGGAAGAATCACATACCTCGCGACGATTATCGACTATTAGCAAAACGCTCCACGGCTATAACCCGGCTAGCCTTGCCCACCTTTCAAGTAGTACATGCTACTCGCAGAACATTCAACCTATAAAGGTTATATAAGTCTATCAACTTCTACTTTAATATTCTACTGATGCGATTTCGCCTAGTTTTTCTCAGAATATCCTTCTATTACGCTTCAATTCTCTTCTATGAATCTTATATTCATTACTATGTTACAACAAGATGTAATTTCCAATTACAATATAAGGACAAAAGTATTTACCTCGATAAGCCCAAAATTATCCAAGTTTAATGTCGATCCCGAGCAACGCTTAGCTCCTACTCCGGTGCTCCAACCCGCTCCAAACAACCCTTAGAAGTTCTACGCAACTTCTTCTTAATACTTCAACCAACCGTGAAGATTTTCCTGTGGTTTCGTTTTTGTGACTGAAGGGAAGTATAATAGTATTTCTGGGCTTTTAGTATAGGTGTAACCTTGGAATACTACAAGGTATTTGGGCCAAGGTATTTTGGAATAGTAACTATACTTGGAGAGTATTTTCTACCAAGGGGGGGGGGGTAGTATTTACGAGACCACTCAAGGTAGGGGGGGTGGGTGTCTCGGCCAAGGCCACTCAGCGGGAGGAGGCTTCTTTGGACGAGAGCTCTTCAAGAGGGGGGGGGGGAGGATTTGCAAGACTTAGAAAACATTTTTGGGATGAAGAAGTCTTCAACAAAGGGGGGTATTTATAGGCCAACCATTGGCCAAGATCAAGACAAGTGGTGGGCAAGTGTAAGGTCAAGATTTGGACAAGTGTTTGTGGGTCCCACTTGCTCAACAACTACACAAAATATCCTACCAACTCCATGGCTCCAATTCGTCCCATTGACGCCCACAAGTCCGCCAATTAGAGGGTGACAAGTGTCGCCCTCTCGTTGGTCCAAAATATTTCATCTCTCGGAAAAATCCGCAAAAAATATAAATGACATAGCCGGAATTTTCCCTTCGCAAGTTTTGGAAGACGTTTCGTCGGAAAACGATTCTTTTCGTGTGTTGTGCACAAAATTTTCGTCCTTGCCTAACTTTAAGGCTCAAACTTTTCTACGTACGTCCTCACGTACATACTCTGGAAATACGGGGTATAACAGTAAGGAAATGGAGCTAATCATTGCTCAGGATCGACTTATTAATTTTGGATAATTTTGGGCTTATCGAGGTAATGATATTTGTCCCCCTATTGTAATTGGATATTACATATTGTAGTAGTTTAGAATTGAGTATAAGATATATTGGAAGGATGATTATAAAGAATTGAACTGTATTTACATTGGACTATATTTATAGTAGACTTGTAGTATTATTGTGGGGCAGTGTTGTACACGCTCGGTTAGACGTGTAACCCCCTTGGAGTTGTTGGCTTGGTAGCGGGCCTTGATAGATGAGGAGATTTATGTGTTACGGGGGGGGGGGGGGGGCGGGGGGGCCGAATTTTCCGTAGAATAAGGAACATTGTACTTTGAATTGTGCTACAAAGAGATCGAGAAGTTGATAGACGTTTTATGGCCATTATAGGTGGAAGTACTACGAGTAGCGTATTCTACTTGAAGGGTAGAAAAGGCTAGCAAGGTTATAGTACTTGGAGCATTTTGCTAATTGTCGATAATCGTCGCGAGGTATGTGAACCTCTTTCTATCTTTTCTAGCATGATGTTGTGAACTATGTAGTACGGTAGACGTACGTGTGCTAAACGAATTTTGGTTGGTTTAAAACATAAAGTGTTATAATAGCTTTATGGGAAGTTAGTTATAACAACTTTATGTAGGTAAAAGAATGGTTTGTTGAGTTTTTAAAAGATAAGAGACTTGACTTATATTTGACTTGATATGAAATGTGAAGAACTTTAATTGTGTTAAAAAGTGGTGAAACCTCATTCGTGAGTAATGAGTACTTGGTCTTTAAAAGAATAAAGTTTTACTTGATTTCTAAATGGGAATAACTATCGAACAAGGCATTGCGGCGTTAATAAAGGAAAATGTAATGACAAATAATTATATTAAAACAAGTAGAATCTTCCATCCGCATGTAAGCTAAGATAAGACAAAATTGTATTACATTTCATAGATCATGGCTACTTTAATAAGAATCATTATAAACAAGTATTGTTTTCTTAAATTCCAAAGTAAGGAACTTGATTTCTAAAAGAAAAGAGACTTGAGAATTTGAAGTGTTTTGGTTTAAAAGAAAGGTGGTTTTGTCTTAAATTGTTAAAACATAAAGTGTTATAATAGCTTTATGGGAAGTTAGTTATAACGACTTTATGAAAACAAAAGAATGGTTTTATTATTGGATTTAAAATGGTAACTTGATTTTGGGAAAAGAGAAGTAACTTGAGTTTAAAAGTATAAGTAACTTATTTTCAAATATCGAACTTTTCTTGATGAGAAAAATATAAGTGGCTTGGTTTTAAAAGGTAGAAGTACCTTGATCTTAAAAGAGTTAGTTACTTGGGTTTTAAAAGTATACTTGACGTTGTTTTAAAAGTGTAAGCCACTTGGTTTAAAAAGTGTAAAGTACTTGATTTAAACATGAACGTGTTTGGTACTACGGATAATATTATCGAGTTGTTTTTACGTAAAAAGAGATCTTTTTGAAAAGATTAATGTATGTAGTACTTTGGGGTTAAAACCCGGATTTTGTTGTCATAAAATGGAAGTCTAAGAGTATGTTAAATTTGCCTATGCTAGTTGTGACAACCTTGGTGGTATTACTATGTTACCGCTGCCTCTTGGAGGGTCATTGACTTGTTGTGAATTTATTGGACGTACCGACAGTGACGGAGGATTCCACGGGTATGCTTCCATTTTGTTTGATCTTGGCCATGCTTGTACGATGAGGGATGCCGGGGTATGCGACCAGGATGCGGGTTAGATGCCCGTACGTTTCATTGGATATACCGGCAGTGACGGATGATTCCACGGGTATGCTTCCATTGTTATTATCACATGGACATGTCTACACCGATGAGGGATTCCGGGCACGCGCCATGCAATGAGTTAAACTCCCGGTATATTATTATTATCACATGGGCATGTCTACACCGATGAGGGATTCCGGGAGCATGTGACCATTACTATTATTCCATGGGCTAGCTCCCCATGAAGACCTGTCTACACCGATGAGGGATTCCGGGGGCATGGTATATACGATCATTATTCCATGGGCTAGCTCCCCATGAAGACCTGCACCTGCGATGAGGGATGCCGAGGGCACGTTATGGACATGCTACACCGATGAGGGATTCCGGGGCATGCGGCCGCGTATTATATATATATATATATATATATTGTATATGTGTACGCCGACCGTGAGGTAGGATACCACTGGCGGGTCACATGGTTATATGCTACACCTACGGCTGCCGGCAGTGACGGAGGATTCCACGGGCAGGAGGTATATATATGTATTGTATATGTGTACGCCGACAGTGAGGTAGGATGCCACGGGCGCATCACATGAGTATGATTTATGTCATGGACTGCCGGCAGTGAGGAAGGAATTCCACGGGCATGAGTGATGACTTTGAGGGCGTGAGTCCCTGACTTGACATGACTACTTATATGTTGTACTGTAGTTTGCTATCATGCATGTCTCCCGCTTTATATAGACTATTATGATTTCATTTACGATTTCCGCCACATACTGTACTTGTCAGATCGACCTCCTCGGGCCGCTCATGCCGCAGTAGAGGTACATCGGTTGTTGATCCTCGCTCATAGGATCACAGTCAGCTTTGGGAAGCTCCGTTTCTCGAGGCTTATCTTTGGTATAGTCCTGTCATTGTAGGTACTTGTACATCTGGGGTTTCATGGCCCCGTCCCATAGTTGTGGTTACATTCTTAGAGGTCCGTAGTAATCAGAGCAAGTGTGGTTTGTAAAAGGATATAAATGTTCGGGTTTTATGTATATATACAGAAAGGTGACCGTTTTGGTTAGTCTGTTTTCTTATATTTCATTGTTTCATGTCTTTGAGTTTTTATTTCCGCTGGTTTTTCTCTGATGTATTATCACTAGGGTGCCCGGGGTAAGGCACCAGTCGCGGGCCCGAGGTCGGGTCGTGACAATAAGTGTGAGTACTGCCTGTGAAAAAACAGAAGACATCGTTAGTAGGTTTTGAAAATCTATACGATTATAAGGTGGCGCTTGATGATTAAGATTAGGAAAGGGAGATAAGATCTCTCCCCCACGTATAAGGATAGTTTTACGTATTATGGGGTTATGTGTACCCATGTTGTTAGGCGAAGGATATGAGACTGGTAAGGGCTTCAGTGTCGACATGCAATAGGTTACAGTTTTAGGTAGCCATGGGAAAAGTATTGTGTTGGGGTAATTGAGGGCGACATTAGGAAATGGTCGAGGATGTGTCTTAAGGATATAAATGCTGGTAATAAGCATAAATGGAAATGTATGACCCAGGAGCGAGGTAGAATATTTTTGGTTAGTAATTAGTATGATGTAGGGTTATGTTACACCCCGTATTTACAGGACATGTTTTAAGAACGTACGTAAGAACTCACAGTGTTAAGATTTGAGACTTGTAAAAATTTATCGGAATTATGAAATTGTCGGAAAACGTACTATTGTGACGAATGGGAGGGCGACACGTGTCACCCCCCCTTAAGGATGCCTTGGACGAAATTTGCAAGGGCAAGAGGGTCATTGGACCTTTGTTAGCAAGACAAGTCTTTCAAGTAGTAGCTTGAGATAATTGACTTGGTCAAAGGGGTCCACTAGTCTTGATATTTGATAAGACTTCATCCAAACCACCCATTTTTTTGCATCTTGACCCTCCATGTTGCTATATAATACTAGTAGTAGTATGACAAGCTTAACACTTAGTAAAATTTTCACACAAATTGAAGAACACAAGAGCTTAGCTCTCGGGTTCACTAAGGGAAAGAAGGAAGAATTTTCGTTTCTTGTTCTTTAAGCTCCACACTTTAAACCAAGGTTCATGAGTGTATTGTAAGTGTATCTCAATAGAAAAATCTCGGAAAAAGATAGTTTTCGGGTTAGTCGCAAAGTGAAAACCTAGTTGCTTTCTAGGTTTTGGATTGGAAGTTTGAAGGAAAGTTGTTGGTATTGTTCTAAGGGTCTCAAGTAGCGGATTGAAGTGTCTTGAAGAGGCTCTAAGTTACTAAGGAGCGACTTCGGATTTGGAGTGGGATTAAGATTCGTTGAGGTATAATCTTGTCCCTTAAAAGTGTTACAAGATTATTTATATTGTTGTTAGCTTTACATGTTGCTAGCATGAAGTGTATGTGTTGAAGTTTTTTTTTTTTTTTTTAGGTAAATGCAAATATTATTACTAATAACGGAAATAAAGATGGCTACAATCAGTCATTGAGGGTTCTCTATCCTCAATGTTTAAGCAAACAAGAAATGGGGGAGGGGTGCAGTGGTCACTCAAAGGTGCCATTACAAGAGGGGATAAGATCATAGTAGTTTTAAGTCCTTCTGATTCTAGAAAAGGACTTGTAACGATTCCTGCTTAATTTTCCTATATTGAATTGAAACTCCTTGCACGCTTAGTACGTGTATTAGATGCATTTGTTGGGGAATTCAAGAGTAGTGCACTATTGGGAAAGATTCCCAAAAATGGCTTAAGTCGTTTGGCATTGAATGCTCCCATGGCCGAGACCAATTGTGAGATCTTAGGCGATTTGGCAAAGAGTGTCCCTTCGATTTCCACATAAGTTGATCTTCCAAGACTTGATTGAAGAGTAGTCTTTTCGAATCCCGTAGCCATCAAGTTTCCAAGCCTCTTTTGACGAGTTGCCCCTTTGGTTTCCGCAACCTTTGAATTCAATAGAATGGGTGACTCATCGGTTCTCACCCTTATCAATTTTCGATGTCTCATAGAATGAGATGCTTCCTTGGTTTTCTCAGCCATTAAATGCCCCGAAATACCAGGTCTCGTTAGAAGGGTAGGTTGTTTGACTTCCACACGATTAATACTACCAAGAACCATGGGAAATGAACCAACATCGGTCTCTACAAACTTTAATTGAAGACCCTTAGGCTGCAGCCATGCCCCACGAACGTCAACGTGACCAATCAGCATCCCATGACTACCCCTTGGACCCTCCTTCGACCCGGAACCATCCTCTTGATCCTCCATTAATCCATGCCCACCCATGTGACCCGACAATCCCTCGAGAAGGGGTGGGGCTTCGGAAACCGCAACATCTGCCTTCTCAATGTCCTTGGGAAAAGAAGTCCCAACGGCTTCACCAACCTTAGACTGATGCCTCGTGGACATGAACACTGACCCATGACCACCGTCTTGACCCGCCATCGACCCTGGATCATCCACAAGACCCGTTTCATCTCCGACCTCCAAGTTGCCAGTCGGAAAACAACAAAAAGCCACACCTTTATCCTTCATAAGATTACCCTCCATACCGTGACCCATGGATTCCAACCACAACCCATGACCACTATCACGACCCTCTAGCATCCCGGGACCCCCCACCATACCCACCTTTGACCCGGGATGTCTATCAAGATCCGGAGACCAACCAGTGTCAAAAGTCGTTTGAAGAGAAGCCCCTTCGAATCCCGTAGCCATCAAGTTTCTAGACATCTTTTGACGAGCTGCACCTTTGGTTTCCGTGACCTTTGAATTCATTAGGAGAGATGACTCTTCGGTTCTTACCCTTTTCAAGTTTCGATGTCCCATTGAATGAGATGTTTCCTTGGTTCTCTCAGTAATTGAATTTGTAGCACATAGAGAATGAGGCGTGCCATTGACATCCGCAACAAAAGAATGAATCAAATTTCTAGACCTCTTTAGGCTAAAAAACCCCTTGGCTTCCACAACCTTAGCGTTTCCAAGGCCAATTGGAAATGAAAAGTTCTCGGAGTCAACCACTAAAGGCTGGTGGTCCATGGACTTTCCCCAAGACCCATTCCCACCCACCTGACCCGCAGTCAACCCGTGACTAACCTCGAGTCCCGTTGACCCCTTGGCATCCAAAGCCGCGGAAAAACTCTTTGCACTTAGAAACCAAGGATCGGAGGTCCAAAGATTCAAGCCTCAAACCCTGAACATCAACACCACCCTCCTGCACCCCGGGTCCACCCTCCATACCCACTTTTGATCCGGGATCACCATCAAGACCCGGAATTGCAGCAGCATTTCCGACTTCAAAGGAGCCTTCCGGAAAAGCTCCCTTGGACTCAAAGACAATTGAACGGTGAACCAAGGGTTTCCACCACAACCCTTTATCACCATCACGACCCTCCTGCAACCCAAGACCACCCACCTTTCCCGCAATTGACCTGGGAAATCCGTCAAGACCCGTAAACCCCTCATAGTGAAGTTTTCCAACCGGAACACTAGCTGAGGTTGCCACCGGAAGGTTGGGAGAAACCAAGAGCTGCATCCTCAACCCAAGACCACCATCATGACCCTCTTGCACACCAAGATCACCCTCCTGGCCTGCTAGTAACCCAGCAACCCCCGTCTGTCCCGAATATTCCGCAATATTCAGAGATACAAACTGGCCATCGCCGAAAGCTGCCCCCCTCGTAAATGCAAACTTCAAATTCATATCTTGTAGCTTGTAATCTTGAACAATCAAAATAATCTCTTTCATTCTTTTGGCTGAAATCTTTGTATTCTTTCTCATGGCTATAAGGAAGATACCTTACTTTATAACAAATCAATTAGAGTGAGCGTGCAATGAACACACAAACTTCAACATAGGATGGAATACATCAAAGAACAATCTGTGTAGTGTATCTGTTGATGGAAATCATAGAAGAAGGAAGACGTAGAAGAACAACTAGGAAAAATTGTTGAGAGCATTTTTGCCTAGTGAGAGAAACATCTCTCTAACTCTTGTATAGGAATTCAAACAAGGTTGTATGTGTTGAAGTTTATAAGTATTATGGATTGCTTGTAGCTTAAATCCGAAATGTAATGTAAGCCTTGTGAAGTTGGATTACAAATTAGTCGTTTATTAGAAATCGTCGCATGTTAATTACTTGGAGATTCTAGTAGTTATAATCGATTGCGACTTGATATCATGTTAGGCAAATAACTTGGATTGAAATGGAAATTGGATAACAATTGGTGTTATGGTACTCAATATGGCCGAATTGGACATATAGTTTGTATTAGTTTGATATCTATTGTGGGGCGGAATTTTACACATCTAGTAGGCGTGTAATCCCCTATTGTTAACTACATTGATTGGGCCTTAAATGTGGCGTGTTTGGTTATTGTATTCGGCCTTGAAAAAGGTGGCAAAGTAAGTAGAAACAAAGGAGGTGCTGTCCGATTTTCCGTAGAATTTAGTGACTTAGCACTTAGAATATTCTACGTTTGAAGTAAGAGGTTAATGGGCGTATTGTGACCATTATAGGTTGAAGTACTAAGTATAGCGTATCCTACTTGAAGGATGGAATAACTATCAAGGTTGAAGTACTTTGGAGCATTTTTCTACTTGTCGATAATCGTCACAAGGTATGTGAACCTCTTCATTCCTTTGGCATGATTATATGTATGGAATATACCTGTGGTATCATTTCATGTTCCCTTCTACTCTTAGAAGTTAAGAGGTTGTTGTGTGATTTAATGTATGTAGAACTTTTCCTATCCTTTGAGCATGACTAGTTGCACGTATATAGTACGGTAGACGTACAAGATCTTGATATCCTTTACTAGTATATGAATGGCCAAGTCGGGTGAGTAGGAGATTAACTCGCTTCTTTGAAAGTATTAAGGATGTCTAATGTTTTATTAAAGTTAAGGGACTTGAAGAGTTTTGAAGTATGTGATACTTGTTCCGTTTTAAACGTATAAGTCCCTTGGATAGGAAATTGTATTTGGCTAATGTATAAAGTGAATATAACGACTTTATGGGAAGTTGGTTATAGTTGCTTTATGGAAAGATAAATGACTTGATTTTAAGGCATCAATTGCCTAAGGTTTTATAATAAAAGGAGTCACTTGATTTTTAAAGGTTAAGAGACTAATTGTACTTTGAAAGTTAAGAGAATTGATTTGAAAGTATACAATGCTTGGTTTTAAAAAAGTATAAGTCTCTTGGTTATAAAAGGAATGGGTTGTCTAAAACCATAAAGGGTTATAACGGCTTTATGGGAAGTTGGTTATAACGGCTTTATGGAAGGTTAAGAGAATGGTTTTCTCTAATAAAGTAATCAAGGAAATAATTTGATTTAAGGGTATCACTTGCTTAAAGCTTTAAAGTAAGGGTCACTTGATTTAGAAGCCGAGAAATGTATTTCTAAAAGTATCGTGACTTATGTGAAATATACACAAGCCTTGATACTACGGGTGTTAGTATCTTGGGGTTTTATATGAAAAGGAATCTTTTGAAAAGAATGTAAGTACGTAGTACTTGGGATTAAATTCCCGGATTTTGATGTGTAAAACGAAAGTGTCATGAGTTTATATAAACGGAAGTCTAAGGGTTTAATGAACTTGCCTGTATTTGCTTGTGATAGCTTTAAGTGCAAGTATTATATGTTACGTTGTCGTGACTCTCAGTTGTAGGTCACCGTCTTGTTATAAGTTTACTTGACGCGTCGACGGTGATGTGGATTCCACGTATGCTTCCATCATGATTGATCCTTGGACATGCTTATACGATGGGATTCGGCATGTGACCAGATGCGCGTTAGATGCCCGACATTTTATCGACGCACCGGCAGTGACGGGGATTCCACGTATGCTTCCATTGTGATTGATCTTGGCCATGCTTATACGATGAGGGATGCCGGGGCATGCAGCCAGGATGCGGGTTAGATGCCCGCGCGTGTTATTACTCCATGGCCATGCTTATACGATGTGGGATTCCGGGGCATGCGACCATGTTATTTTACTCCATGGGCTAGCTCCCCATGAATACCTGCACCTACGATGAGGGATGCCGAGGGCACGTTATGGCTATGCTTATACGATGTGGGATTCCGGGGCATGCGGCCGCGTTATATATATATATGTTGTGTATGTGTACGCTGACAATGAGGTGGATGCCACGGGCGCGACAAATGGTTATATTTTACACTTATAGTTGTCGGCAGTGATGTGGGATTCCACGGGTAGGATATATATATATGTGTTGTGTATGTGTACGCCAACAGTGAGGTGGATGCCACGGGCGCGACACATGGTTATATTTTAGACTTATAGTTTGTCACGACCCGAACCCGAGCCCGTGACTGGTGCCTTACCCCGGGCACCCTAGTGATACAACATCAGAGAAAACCAGCGGAAATAAAAACTTAAACATATAAAACAGTGAAATAAGAAAGCAGGCTAACCCAACGGTTACCTTATGTACATAAATTAAAACTTGAATAAGCATATCCCTTACAAACTCGCCACAACAAAGCATGCACTTCTAAGAATTTTGAAACCATAATGACGGGACAGGGCCCCGCCATACCCCTGAATATACAAAAGTCTACTACATCAGGGAACCGTACCACAGGACAAGCTTCCGGAGATATGGAGCTTTCCGAGAACCGAATAGCTGTCACGACCCGCTCCGGGGCCCGTGACTGGTGCCTTACCGGGGCACCCAAGTAGTCATACATCAGAGTAACCAGCGGAGATATAAAACAAGACAGGAAACAGTTTATAAAATAAGACACAGTTTATGTAAGAAAACGTCGCCTTTCGGCATATATAAATAAACATGGTTCAGCAGTTACATCCCAAACTGCATAAATACGACATGCACTTAAGGAAATATACAACTATGGCGGGACAGGGCCCCGCCATACCCTGACTGTACAAAACTATCTACAACAGGGAGATCATACCCAAAAGTAGAGCCTCCGGAGAAGATGGAGCTCCTGACACCAACGCAAAAGATCCTAAGGATGCGGATCTAGCACTGCCGCTTTACTCGCGCAGATGAACGCAGCCTCGGGCGAGGTCGATAACAGTACCAAGTATGTGAAACTATAAAGAATCAAATGAAATCAAAGTATTTAAAACCTTTTCACAAATACAATCGCTCAATTGCACATAGTGTCACATCACAAACAACAAGAATAGGAAAACAGAATGTGTCTATTCTAGGCCGCGAATGATCGGGCAAGGCCAATCGCCCATAGTATCATTATGCGTGCCTAGTCCTCGACTTCCGCACTCGCATAGGTCACACATTGCACTCCGCATGAGGTATTCTCGCGATCGGGGCAGCCAACCCCGAATCCGCCTAGGCTCCCGCACCCGCATAGCCTCAAAAGACCGCGTAGTCTCAATGCACCATATAGGAATCCCCGCATCGTGCTAAACACCCGAATGATCAATCCTCGAGCATACCGCTGCCCGCATAGTCTCACAGACCGCATATAGACCGTAGATCGCTGGGCAAGCCCTCAGATAACAAATGAGGGTAGGTGATACAATAAAGACAACTGACTTACCTAAGCAAGAACGTAAGCAAAGAAGAATGACCCCCTTACACAAAGATTTCAAGACACTAACCCTGTAGCATCATAATATGTCTACTTATCACACAAATCTTACTACACTTAATGTAAATCAATACAAGGCTTTTATAAACGAACAAGTAAACAGTTCCTTTTATCTTTCTTAAGTTGTTATACCTAACTTCCCATAAAGCTAGTATAACTCTTAAGCTTTTGTTTTAAAACCAAATATTTATCTTCTGTTAAAAATGATTCGAGATTCCTTTGAAATGCTTTCGGTTCTTTGTTATTCAAAGCTTAGTGAGGCATCAGTAAGTATTATTCGAGCTTAAGCGTGAGGCATTACCATAAGTATTATTCAGCTTAAGTCAAAGACATTGCCGTAGTTATTATTCGCTTAACACATGTACGCTCACCGCACTATATATTGTAAAATATCATGCTTTAGGAAGAGTCACATACCTTCTCAAATAAAACCACCGCCAAGTCAATATGTCGCGCGCAGAGAGTCAGCCTATAATAGTCACAGACATCTATCAAAGACTACTCTTAAGGTCATTCTAAACAGAGGGTTCACAATTCTACGTAAAGTCGGGCAGAAACTCCCTACCCGGTGAGCTATATAAGTCTCATCGTGAAAACAATTCTATATAAGCATAGTTTAATAATTCTTCTTTAAACCCTTCTATCGTGATAACAGTCAATTCTATTCTGCAATATTCTTCTAAGTATTTATACTTATTCTTATACTTCTACAGTATGTATTCTCTAATACAAAGGAGGGTTAGGATTAGTTACCTCAGTAAGCCCAATAATATCCTAGATAAAGTCGCGCCTGAGCAAGGTTTAGCTCCTAAGTTGTACGCTCCAGAGTCTAAGAAACCTTAGAAGTTCTTCACAACTTCTACAAAGGACTAAGGGATTTGGGCTAGGTATTTTGGGCATTAAAACAATACTAGAAGACAACTTTTCTACCAAGGGAGGGGGGTAGATTTCGGCTAGGCTAGGGGAAACTCACTCAAGGGGAGGTGTTGGACGAAAGGCTTAAGGGAGAGGAGAGGATTTTTCAAGACTTGGAAGATAACTTTGTGGATGAAGAACTCTTCATCTAAAGGGGGGTATTTATAGCTCAAGCCTTGGCCAACCAATGGCCAAGATGAAGACAAGTGCAAGGCAAGTGTAGGGTGAGGATTAACTATACACAAATATCCTACCAACTCCTTGACTTGTGCACAAGGCACAAAAAATGTGCCATGGTTCTCCAATTCGTCCAAATGGACGATTCAAGTCCACCAATTGGAGGGTGCCAAGTGTCGCCCTCCCGTTGGTCCAAAATGTTTCGTCTCTCGGAAAAATCCGCAAAAATACTAAATGACATAGTCGGAATTTTCCCTACGAAGCTGTGGGAAACGCTTCATTTAAAACGATTCTTTTAGCGAAGTTGTGCACAAATAAAAACGCCCAAGGCTAACTTTAAGGCCAACTTTTTAGACGTATTCCCACGCATATACTGGAAATACGGTATAACATTCTCCCTTCCTTAGAAACATTCGTCCCGAATGTTACTTCTCAAGACGATTATCGATTTGCTTAAATAGCTTGTAAGTGCCACACATGGCCACAAAATAACACTTAGGCATAAATGATAATGGAAATTTACAAGTAGGAAAGTGAATTACCCGGAGGTGTGGGAATAGGTGAGGATACTTCGCCTCATGTCCTCCTGGCTTCCCACGCCATCTCCTCCTCGAGCTCGTTCCGCCACAAGACTTTGACGGCCACGCCCTTCGTCCGCAGACGCCTAACTCCGACGATCGACTATCGCTATGGGAATCTCTCATACGATAACCCCTGGCCACCGACATCGTAAATCGGGTGTACCTAGATGGATCCCCGATACATCTCCTCAAAGATAGATACGTGAAAACCGGATGCACCGCCTCCAGACGGACGGCAGATCCAACTCAGAGTAACCTTGCCTACCTCGCGGACAATCTGAAACGCCCAATGTACCTTGGGCCGAGTTTCTTCTTCCCGAATCTCATCACACCCTTCATGGGTGACACCTTTAGGAAAACCCAATCATGAACCTCGAACTCAAGATGCCGACGACGATGATCTGCGATACTGCCGACTCGAGCCGTCAAAGCCGCCTTGATAAGCTTCACCTTATCCATCGTCACTGCACCAAATCTGGTCCCACTAGCCGCACTCGCCCACATCGAACCAACCTATAGGCGACCGCACTTCCTCCCATACAAGGCCTCATAAGGCGCCATCCGAATATCGAGTGGTAGCTATTATTATACGCAAACTCAACTAGAGGCAAATGATCCTCCCAAATACCATCGGTCATAACACAGGCTCGCAGATATCCTCAAGAGTCGGATAGTGCGCTCGCCGTCCGTCTGCTCATGGATGAAATGCAAGACTCGTGCTCACTGCGCCCCTAAACCCTCTCGAAGGACTCTCCGGTTAGCCAGAACCGCTCTCATGCGATATGATCGAAATAGGGACTCCATGCATCGACGATCTCTGATGTAAAGTTCGCATAATCCTCACCAAAAGTCGTCCGACGGGAAGAAAGTGGGCTGATTTCGTCACCGCCGACGATAACCCAAATAGAATCATGTCTCCTCCGAAAGCGAGGTAATCCAGATGAAGTCCATGTTGATTACCTCCCACTTCCGTGTCGGATCTCTATCGCCGCAACAAACCACCGTGCCTCCGTGCTCTACCTTCACCACGACAACACGCACCGAGCTACGAACTCGCAACGCCCTCTTCAAGCCATCCCACCAATACACCGATCTAAGATCGTGGTACATCTTGGTCGACTCGACGGATAGAGTAACGCCGCTACCGGTGATTCCCAAGAACTCCGCCACAAGTCCTGAAACATCTGGGACACACAACCTGCCCTCAAACCTTAGCACCCCATCAGGTGCTACCTCAAAAGGACCCTTGCCCTCACGAAGAGCTGTATCACGATATCGAATCAAAGCTGGATCCTCGAACTGTTGCCTCTTCACCTCCTCGACGATGGAAGACTCGGCAACCTCGCGAACTCTAACCCCACTGCTATCAGAATCAATCAAACGGACACCAAGGCTCGCTAACTGATGCAAATCACGAACCATGTCCCTCCTCTCTAGCTGCACATCTGATAGGCTCCCCATCGACCTACGACTAAGAGCATCTGCCACAACATTGGCCTTCCCCGGGTGGTACAGGATATCAACATCGTAATCCTTAAGCAACTCTAACCACCGTCTCTCGCCGTGAAGTTCACTCCTCCGTCAAGATATACTTGGAGGCTCTTGTGGTCTGTAAAAATATCCACGAACCCCATACAAATAGTGCCTCCGGATCTTCAAAGCGTGAATCACACGCCAACTCCAAATCATGGGTGGGTAGTTCCTCCGTGTTTCTTCAACTATCGGACGATATGCTATAACCCCGCCATGCCGCATCAACACACATCCCAACCCGATGCCCGACGCATCACAATACACGACATAACCATCCGACCTCCGAAGAGTAAGAACGGGCGGTGCACTCTCTTTCAAAGAATCGAAACCCCGCCACAAGCATCACCATCAAACTTGGCGCTTTCCGAGTCACCCTAGTCAAAGGTGCAGATAGAAGCAAACTTCTACGAACCGCCGATAATATCTCGCAAGGCCCGTAAAATCGCGAACCTCTGGCCGGAGTAAGAGGTCTAGGCCAACTCCGATCGCCTCAATCTTGGCCTTATCTACCGAATACCATCTACCCGACAACGTGCCCAAGAAAAGCCACCGGTTAACCAAAACTCACATTTGGAAAACTTGGCGCATACCGCCGTCCCGAGAATCACAAGACAGCCCTCGCGTGCTCGCATGCTCCCGCCCGAGCGAGAATAAACCAAGATATCATCAATGAACACTATCACAAATGTGTCCAAAATGGATTGAACACTCGGTTCATCAAATCCATGAATACTGCCACGAGCATCGTCAACCCAAAAGACATGACCACAACTCATAATGCCCGCATCGTCCGAATGCAATCTGTGGACATCCACCTCTCGACACGAACTCGATGATAGCCCGAACGCAGATCAATCTTGAGAAACATCTCGCGCTCGCAATCGTCGAACAAATCATCAATCTTGGGAAGGGTATTCGTTTAATGGTCACCTTGTTCACCGTCAGATCAACACACATGCGCAGCGCCCCGCCCTTCTTCTTCACGAACAATACCGCGCTCCCGTGGAGAAACACTAGGCCCGATGAAGCCTTCTCCAAAGAAATCCCTAAGCTGATCCTTCAACTCTCTCAACTCGGCATGTGCCATTCTGTATGGCGGAATGGAAATAGGCCGAGTGTCTGGTAATATGTCAATACAAAACTCAATCTCCCTCTCGGGAGGGATACCCGGGAGGTCGTCTGGAAATACGTCTGGGAACTCTCCGACCACTGGAACTGACGGAAAATCTGGTACCGCAGCTTCAGTATCAAACACCCGAACGAGATGATAGATATACCCTTCTCGTACATCTTCCTAGCCTCGAGGTAGGAAATAAACCTACCTCGGCGATACCGTGCTCCTCCCACTCAACAACCGGCCTCAGAAACCGGAACCGCACTACTTTCTCTCTCAGCCTATATTGGCACAGCAGTTAAGCTAGCCAATCCATCCCCATGATCACGCTGAAGTCAATCATCTCCAACTCTATCAAGTCGCTAGTGGTCCGACGATCAGAATGGTCACAGACAAGCTCTATATACCCGCCGAGCTACCACCGAATCACCCATCGCGTAGCTACCTCGAAAGTGGTCTATGGACTCGTGCTCTATCCCTATCCTACTAGCAACAAGGGAGATATATAGACAGAGTAGAACCCGATCTATCAAAGCATACACATCAAACCCAGAAACTGATAAGGTACCTGTGACGACATCAGGTGAGGCCTCCTGATCCTCGCTTACCGACAAAGCATAAATGCGTTCGAGGACCGCTAGAATCGACCCGCGCCACGACCGCCGCGACCCGCTGGTCCATGAGTACCTTGCCTCCGGGCGAGTAATCGCTGGGATGGAAGCGGCAATGCACTACGTAGATCGGGCCCTACTACGCCGCGCCGGCCTGACAAACTTCGCGAAATGACCTGCCGCCACACGTGTAGCAAGCTCCCGGAGTACAGCTCCCAGAATGGTATCTACCACAACGGGCACACTGAGCAGACCTCGAACGGTTAGCACCCCTGCTACCCTGGAAATCCGAAGTCCTGGGGCCCTGACCTGCCCCCGACTGCTCTGGCTGTACCGAAAATGAGGTAGGAGCGCTCGCACCGGGCCGTGGTGCAAATCCGACTTCACGATGCCGCCCAACCCGAGAACCACCAAAAGAACCGCCGCCTCGCCTTCTTCTCGCTGATATCGCTTACCCGGCGTCTCTACGCCTCGCATCCTAGTGCATGAGCTCGCATACGGTTATGTCCATGCTCGGCCGGGCGGACACACCCGCACAAGACTCGCCATGTAATCATCTAGCCCAGTGACATAGCGATGCACCCGGTCCTCCATCTCGCTACAGCAGGACATATCGAGCCAAAGAATCAAACTCGACATTGTACTCCTCACCGCGGCCCTCCCTGCCTCAAAGAACAAGAATCTATCACCTCGTGCCCTCCTCATCTGCGGAGGCAAGAAGTGTGTGAGAAAAGCCTCTGAAAACTCATCCCATACCGTTGGAGGTGCATGCTCTCCCCGGGAAAGCTCCTATGAATCAAACCAATCGATCGCGGTATCACGCAGCCGATGCGAACCGAATGTCACGCACTCGGTCTCAAGCCCCGATCACCCGCATAATCCTTCGCGGTGACGGATGAACTCCTCGCGATCATCCTCCGCCGACCCAGTAAAACTCGCGGGCTACAACTAAGGAAATCCCGTAGTCTCAAACTATTCGCCTCGTGCACTACGGCGCGATCGAGCCGAGCCGAATCGCCGTGATTCAGCCTCTCTCAGACGGGCCACAACTCTAGCCAATAGTCGGGCCATCTCCTTGTACTAACCTCCGCCCGTGCCGCGGGACGAGGTGTGGTACTGTGGTCTCTCGCTGGGCCGGGCGGCCATAGAACTCGCCATCTCTCGTATAGATCGGGCACGAGCCCTCGTGACTGGGTGTCTCGCTAGCGCCTCCTGCCGCCTTGCCCTTCTCGGGCCCGGGTTGCCTTACGCGAGGCATAATCATATAGAAAGGAATACGTTAGAGGTCCAACCTATAACACGCCTCTAAAGCACGATCTCGTAATGAAGAATGGAAACCAATCCTAAATATCCTATAGCCTCGACATTGGTGTGGTGCACAACACACCGATAATCAAGACTCTACTAGATACACGGTCAGAGACACTTTCCGAGGATTAACTGCTTTGATACCACTTTTGTCACGACCCGCTCCGGGGCCCGTGACTGGTGCCTTACCGGGGCACCCAAGTAGTCATACATCAGAGTAACCAGCGGAGATATAAAACAAGACAGCTTTATAAAATAAGACATACGCTTATGTAAGAAAACGTCGCTTTCGGCATATATAAATAAACATGGTTCAGAAGCTATATCCCAAACTGCATAACATGACTAGCACTTAAGGAAATATACAACTATGGCGGGACAGGCCCGCCATACCTCGATCAGATAAAACTATCTACAACAGGAGATCATACCCAAAAGTAGAGCCTCCTAGAAGATGGAGCTCCCGACACCAACGCAAAAGATCCTAAGGATGCGGATCTAGCACTGCTTGCCTTTACCGCGGCATGAACGCAGCCTCAAGGAGGTCAAGATAACAGTACCAAGTATGTGAAACTATAAAGAATCAAATGAAATCAAAGTATTTAAAACCTTTTCACAAATACAATCGGTTCAATTGCACATGGTCACATCACAAACAACAACAATAATAGGAAAATCAGAATGTGTCTATTCTAGGCCGCGAATGATCAAGCAAGGCCAATCGCCCATAGTATCATTATGCGTGCCTAGTCCTCGACTTCCGCACTCGCATAGATCACACACGCACCCGCATTTAGGTATTCCTCGCATCGGGGCAGCCAACCCCTAATCCGCCTAGGCTCCCGCACTCGCATAGCCTCAAAAGACCGCATAGTCTCAATGCATCGCAGTGGAATCCCCGCATCGGGCTAAACACCCGAATGATCAATCTCGAGCATACCGCTCGCATAGTCTCACAGACCGCATAGCCGATAGACCAAGATCGGGCAAGCCCTGTATAACATCGAGGGTAGGTGATACAATAACAAGACAACGAACTTACCTGTTAGCAACGTAAGCACAACAAGAATGACCCCTTACACAAAGATTTCAAGACACTAACCTGTAGCATCATAATATGTCTACTTATCACACAAATCTTACTACACTTAACAGAAATCAATACAAGGCTTTTATAAACGAACAAGTAAACAGTTCCTTTTTATCTTTCTTAAGTTGTTATACCTAACTTCCCATAAAGCTAGTATAACTCTTAAGCTTTTGTTTTAAAAACCAAATATTTATCTTCTGTTAAAAATGATTCAGTATTCCTTTGAAATGCTTTCAGTTCTTTGTTATTCAGGCTTAAGCCGTGAGGCATTGCCGTAAGTATTATTCAGGCTTAAGCCGTGAGGCATTGCCATAAGTATTATTCAGGCTTAAGTCAAAGACATTGCCATAGTTATTATTCAGTTAACACATGTACGTCTACCGTACTATATATTGTAAAATATCATGCTTTAGGAAGAGTCACATACCTTCTCAGCGAAGACCACCTGCCAAGTTGAATATGTCGCGCGCAGAGAGTCAGCCTATAATAGTCACAAACATCTATCAAAGACTACTCTGAAGGTCATTCTAAACAGAGGGTTCACAATTCTACGGAAAGTCGGGCAGCACTTCCCTACCCGGTGAGCTATATAAGTCTATCATGAAAACAAATTCTATATAAGCATAGTTTAATAATTCTTCTTTTAAACCCTTCTACTGTGATAACAGTTCAATTCTATTCTGCAATATTCTTCTAAGTATTTATACTTATTCTTATACTTCTACAGTATGTATTCTCTAATACAAAGGAGGGTTAGGATTAGTTACCTCAGTAAGCCCAATAATATCCTAGATAAAGTCGCACTGAGCAAGGTTTAGCTCCTAAGTCAGACGCTCCAGAGTCTAAGAAACCTTAGAAGTTCTTCACAACTTCTACAAAGGACTAAGGGATTTGGGCTAGGTATTTTGGGCATTAAAACAATACTAGAAGACAACTTTTCTACCAAGGAGGGAGGGGTAGATTTCGGCTAGGCTAGGGGTAGGCCCTCGCCAAACTCACTCAAAGGGGAGGTGTTGACGAAGGCTAAGGGGGAGAGGTGAGGATTTTTCAAGACTTGGAAGATAACTTTGTGGATGAAGAACTCTTCATCTAAAGGGGGGTATTTATAGCTCAAGCCTTGGCCAACCAATGGCCAAGATGAAGACAAGTGCAAGGCAAGTGTAGGGTGAGGATTAACTATACACAAATATCCTACCAACTCCTTGACTTGTGCACAAGGCACAAAAAATGTGCCATGGTTCTCCAATTCGTCCAAATGGACGATTCAAGTCCACCAATTGGAGGGTGCCAAGTGTCGCCCTCCCGTTGGTCCAAAATGTTTCGCCTCTCTAAAAATCCGCAAAAATACTAAATGACATAGTCGGAATTTTCCCTACGAAAGCTGTGGAAACGTTTCGTCGGAAAACGATTCTTTTAGCGAGTTGTGCACAAATAAAAACGTCCAAGGCTAACTTTAAGGCCAAACTTTTTGTACGTATTCCCTTACGTACATACTCTGGAAATACGGGGTATAACAACAGCGATCCTAAGAGAGTGGATCAGCAAGCTATGTACCTCAACCTGCGGCATGAACGCACTTCCGGCGAGGTCGATAACAGTACCAAGTATGTGAATCAGAAATATCAGAATCAAATCATAATAGTCTATATAAAGCAGGAGACATGTATGATAACCAAACTACAGTACACAACATATAAGCAGCCATGTCAAGTCAGGGACTCATGCCCGTGAAATCATCACTCAAATACAACCCGGGAGTTTAACCCGCACAACGGCCGCATGCCCCAAGATCTCACCTCGTATAAGCATGGCCATGGAACCATCCTAGTGGCCCATACCCGTGGACCATCCAACGCGGTCAAGATGCCCAAAGGAAATAACAAGATGATACTCATCGGAAGCATACCCGCGGCTACCCAACGTGTCAGTATGTCCAAACAACTAACCAGATAACACTCCTAATGGAAGCATACCCGTGGGCTACCCAACGTGTCAGCATGTCCAAGAGGATCGATACAGTGGAAGCATACCCGTGGGCTACCCAACGTGTCAGTATGTCCATCAATCAACCAGATAGCCGGCCCTCCATCGAGAGACACGGTAGCACACAACCAAACACTTGCACAACAAAGGCTACCACAACAAGCATAGGCTAGTACACACAACTCAAGGTACTATAAATACTTCTTAACACAACATCAAGTATACCATTTAAAACCCAAGTACTTAACCCCTTTAGGATCAAGGTACTCTTACCTTTTATAAACAAGTCACTTATGTTTTTCCATCACAAGGAGTTCAATATTTGAAAACGAGTTACTTCCCTTTTGTTATACCCCGTATTTCCAGAGTATGTACGTAAGGGAATACGTACAAAAAGTTTGGCCTTAAAGTTTAGGCCTTGGACGATTGTTTGGGCACAACTCACAAAGCGAATAGTTTTCCGACGAAACGTTTCCACAGCTTTCGTAGGGTAAATTCTGGCTATGCCATTTCTAATTTTTGCGGATTTTTCCGAGAGACGAAACATTTTGGACCAACGGGAGGGCGACACTTGGCACCCTCCAATTGGTGGACTTGAAATTGTCCATTGGACGAATTGGACAATGAAGTGCACGTTTTTTGTGCCTTTGCACAAGTCAAGGATTAGGTAGGATATTTTGTGTGCAAGTTGGCCAAGGACACTTGCCCTAATCTTGACCTTACACTTGCCTAGCACTTGGCTACATCTTGCCTCGTTGGCCATCCTTGACCTATAAATACCCTCTTGAGATGAAGAGTTCTTCATCCACAAAAGCTTCCAAGTCTAAAAATCCTCCTCTCCCTTTGTAGCCTTTTCGCCCAAACACCCCCTCCCTTTTGAAGTTTGGCCGAGGGCCCCCCCCCTAGCCTAGCCAAAATCTACCCCCCCTCCCTTGGTAGAAAAGTTGTCTTCTAGTATTGTTATAATGCCCAAAATACCCTAGCTCAAATCCCTTAGTACTTAGTAGAAGTTGTGAAGAACTTCTAAGGTTTCTCGAGCATACAACTTAGAGCAAAACCTTGCTCAGCGACTTTATCTAGGATATTATTGGGCTTACCGAGGTAACTAATCCTAACCCTCTTTGAATTAGAGAATACTTAATGTAGTAGTATAAGAATAAGTATTAGATACTTAGAAGAATATTGCGAATAGAATTGAATCATATCACAAGTAGGCGGTTTAAAAGAAGAATAATCAAACTGCATTTACATAGACTGCTTTCACAATAGACTTGAGTAGCTCACCGTAGGGAAGACGCCCAATTTTCCGTAGGATATAGAACCCTCTGCTTAGAATCTTACAAAGTAGTCTAAAAGTTGATAGGCGTGTTCGACTATTATAGTGATTCTCTCAGCGACATATTCAACTTCAAGTGGTGGTTTTGAGAAGGTATGTGATTCTTCCTAAAGCATGATATTTTACAATATATATATAGTACTAGACGCATACGTGTTAAGTGAATAATAACTACGCAATGTCTTTGACTTAAGCTCGAATAATACTTACGGCAATGCCTCACGCTTAAGCCCGAATAATACTTACTAGAATGCCTCACGCTTAAGCTTTGAATAATAAAGAATCAAAGCATTTCAAAAGAATATCAATCATTTTTAATGTAAGAGAACTAATTGGTTTTTAAAATGTAAGCTTAAGAGTTATACTAGCTTTATGGGAAGTTAAGTATAACCACTTAAGATTGATAAAAGAAACAGTTTGCCTATGTGTTTATAATGCACTTATATTGAATTGTGAAAAGAATAATAAGATGGTTTGATAAGTAGACATGATATGATGCTATGTGTGTTAGTGTCTTGTAACGCTTGTATAAGAGAGTATTCTTGTTGTGCTTATGTTGTTTAAAGATAAGTCGTTATGCTAGTGTACTATCACTCACCTCTTGACATATTACCGGGGTTAAGTCGCCTCCGACGCGGGTAGACTCAAAGTGATGCAGGACCATGATTCGAGAATACCTCATGCGGGTCCAGGGACCTATGCGAGCTACGGAGTTCCGTGTTAGTGATGCGGGTTATACCTCATGCGTCTATGTGGCCATGCGACTACGAGTCCAGACGATGCCGAGGAGTAGCTACCTCGACGCGGGTTATGTACCTACGCGCCTATGTGAGTGGCCTATGCGGACTACGAGTCCATTATTAGGCTTGCATGGTGATACTACGGGCAATTGGCCCCGCTCGATCATTCGCAGCCTAGAAAAGACTCATACGCTTACCTATTGTTGCTCTTGTTTATGATGTGGCACTATGCGCGTCCTCGTTGTTTCATACATACTTGCAAACTGATTTTAAAATGATATGTTTTCATTTAAGTATTTTACGCTTTCATATACTTAGTACCACTGATCGACCTCCTTCGGGCTGCGTCATGCCGCAGGTGGCAAAGGTGTGCTAGATCCACATTCTTAGGATCTCTACGTTGGTGCCGAGCTCCATCCTTTCCGAGGCTCTACTTTGGGTATGATCTCCTTGTAGATAGTTTTGTATGCAGTGGTATGGCGAGGCCCCGTCCCGCCATAGTTGTATATTTCAGAGGTGCAGTAGTCATGTTGTACAAGATTCGGATGTAATCGCTAAACCATGTTTATATATATATGCCGAAAGGCGACGTTTTCACATAAATCGTGTCTTATTTTATAAACTGTTTCATGTCTTGTTTTTATTTCCACGATTACTGATGTATGACTACTGAGTGCCCGGTAAGGCACCATCCACGCCCCGAATGGGTCGTGACAAAAGTGGTATCGAGCGATTAATCCTCGGAAAGTGTCTGCATCGTATCTAGTAGTCTTGATTATCTGTGTTGTGCACCACACCAATAATCGTGAGGCTATAAGATATTTAGGATTGGTTTCATTCTTCTCACTCGAGATCGTGCTTAGAAAGTGTTAAAATTGACCTCTAACGTATTCCTTTCTCAGAATAGCTTATGCCTCCACGTAAGGCAACCCGCCTGTAAGGGCAAGACACCGAGGAGCCGCCACGGACACCGAGTTACGAGGGCTCGTGCCCGCCTATACCACGACGGCGAGTTCTACGACGCCGCCAGTTCCAGCAGAGACCACAGTACCCACACCTCCTGTCCCACAGCCTGGGGCGGAGGAGTTAGGGTACAAGGAGATGGCCTAGCTATTGGCTAGAGTTGTGGCCAGATACGAGGATAGGCCGACGCGCATTTCCAGTTCGGCTCAGCCCCGGCCGCACCGCGCGCACCCGAGGCGAATAGTTGAGGCTACGAGATTTCTTGAGTTGTAGCCCGCCGAGTTTTACGGTCGAGGCCGGAGGATGATCCGCAGGAGTTCATCCGTCACCACTGAGGATCATGCGGTGATCAAGGCCTCGTGAGACAGAGTCCGTGACTCGGTTCAGACGCCAAGCGTGATACCGCAAATGATTGGTTTGATTCGCGGAGTTATCCCGGGAGAGCACGCGCCCCGCCTACTTGGGATGAGTTCTCGAGGCTTTCTCACTCACTTCTTGCCTCCACAGATGGCGAGGGCGCGGCCGATAGATTTTACCGCCGAGGCGCAGAGGACGACCGCCGTGAGTACAATGTCGAGTTTGATTCATTGGCTCGATATGTCCAGCGTTGTAGCGATTATGGAGGATAGGTGCACCGCCACGCCACCGCTAGATGACTATATGGCCGAGTCATATGCGGTGTTTCTCTTCACCGTATGGACATTACCCGCATGCAGCTCATGCTCTTGGATGTGAGGAGCGTAGAGACCGGCCAGCAAAGAATGTAAGAAGACCAGGCAGGTCTTTTGGTGGCTATCGTGGTGGCGGCCTCGAAGAGCCTAGATTTGCACCACAGCCATCTCAGAGCACTCCTGCACCGTCCTCAAGACACCAGATATTCGAGGCGCACCAGGCCCCGTGACTTGACGCCCGCAGCAGAGGTATCGCCGACGGGACCACCCCCTCGTGGCCGATGCGCAGATCCCACTTCGAGTTGTGGTGCTACGAGCTTGTTTCAGCCAGGCCAGCAGGTCACTATGCGAGGAACCGTCCACCAAAGCGGCGCGATGGTAGGGTCACCACAGGTTCTTTCACCGGGACTTCTTCATCCCCGACAGCTACTCGCCCTGGAGGGCAAGGTACTCATGGACCAGCAGTCGCGCAGAGGTCATGGCGCGGTCCAGCCTAGCGGTCCTCGAACCGCATTTATGCTTTGTCCACCGACAGATCGTGAGGCCTCACCGATGTCGCCATGTACCTTATCGCTCGGGTTTGATGTGTATGCTTTGATAGATCCGGTTCTACTGGCCCCATATATCTCCCTTGTTGCTAGTAGGATAGGGATAGAGCCTGAGTCCATAGACCCTTTCGAGGTAGCTACGCCAGTGGGTGATTCAGTGGTAGCTCGGCGGGTATATAGAGCTTGTCCTGTGACCATTTACAGTCGTCGGACCCTAGCCGACTTGATATAGTTGGAGATGATTGACTTCGACGTGATCATGGGGATGGATTGGCTAGCTTCTTGCTACGCCAATGTAGACTGCAGAGAGAGAGTAGTACCGTTCAGCTTCGGCGAGCCGGTTGTTGAGTGGGAAGGAGCACGCAGACGCCGGCGGTAGGTTTATTTCCTACCTCAAGGCTAGGAAGATGGTGCAGGCGGTATATCTACCATCTCGTTCGGGTGTTTGATATCAAGGCTGCGGACTAGATTTTCCGCTGGCCAGAGTCGAGAGTTCCCGCACGTGTTTCCGCACGACCTCGTATCCTCCCGAGAGGATATTGAGTTTTGTATTGACATATTGCGCACACTCGCCTATTTCCATTCCGCCATACGTAATGGCACCGCCGAGTTGAGAGAGTCAAGGATCGCTTAGAGATTTGCCGGAGAAGCGGCTTCATCGTGCCTAGTGTTTCTCCCCGGGAGCGCCGATTGTTCGTGAAGAAGGACGGACGCCGCGCACGTGTGTTGATTACAGTGCAGAACAAGGTGACCATTAAGAATGTATACCCTTCCTGTGATTGATGATTTGTTCGACCGGGCCAGGTGTGCGATGCTTCTCCAAGATTGATCTACGGTCGGGCTATCATCAGGTGCGAGTCAGAGAGGTAGATGTCCCTAGGATCGCATTCAGACCCAGACGCATTATGAGTTCGTGGTCATGTCTTTGGTTGACCAATGCTCCGGCCAGATTCATGGATTTGATGAACCGAGTGTTCAAACCATTTTTGGACACGCTTGTGATAGTGTTCATTGATGATATCTTGGTTTATTCTCGCCAGAGCAGAGCATGCGAGCATTTGGCGACCGTGGCCGACGCTTCTCCAGACTAGCAGCTTGTACGCCAAGTTTTCCAAATGTGAGTTTTGTTGACTTCGCATGCTTGGGCATATTGTCGGGCCGATGGCATTCGAGTGGATACGCCAAGATCGAGGCAATGACTTGGCCTAGACCTACTACTCCGGCGAGGTTCGCAGCTCGGGCCTTGCAGATATTATCGGGTTCGTGGAGAAGTTTGCTTCTATCTCGCACCATTGACTAGGGCCGACTCGTAAGGCAGCCAAGTTTCATGGATCGATGCCAGGAGCGTGGTTTCCATTCTTTGAAAGAGAGACTGACGACCGCCCCCGTTCTTACTCTTCCAGAGGGTCCAGATGGTTATGTCGTGTATTGTGATGCGTCATGCATCGGGTTGGGATGTGTGTTGATGCAGCATGGCAGGGTTATAGCATATGCATCCCGACAGCTGAAGAAACACGAGAGGAACTACCCCACCCATGATTTGGAGTCAGCCGTGATTCACGCCAAGATCCGAGGCACTATTTGTATGGGGTTCACGTGGATATTTTTACGCACCACAAGAGCCTCCAAAGATATCTTCACCGTAGGAGCCGAACTTACGGCGCAGACGGTGGTTAGAGTTGCTTAAGGATTACGATGTTGATATCCCGCACCACCCGGAAGGCCAATGTTGTGGCGTATGCCTTAGTCGTAGGTCGATGGGAGCCTATCGATGTGCAACTAGAGGAGGGACATGGTTCGTGATTTGCATCGCTTAGCGAGCCTTGGTGTCCGCTTGATTGATTCCCGATAGCAGCTGGGTTAGAGTTCGCGAGGTTGCCGAGTCTTCCATCGCCGGCGAGGTGAAGAGGCAATAGTTCGAGGATCCAGCTTTGATTCGATATCGGGATACAACTCTTCGAGGGCAAGCGGTCCTTGAGGTAGCACCACGGGTGCTAAGGTTTGAGGGCGATCAGGTGTTCCGGATGTTTCGTGACTTCGCAGCAGTTCTCGGGAAGCACACAAGCGCAAGCACTCTATCCATCCGGTCGACCAAGATGTACCACGACCTTAGATCTGTGTATTGGTGGGATGGCTTGAAGAGGGACATTGCAGAGTTCGTAGCTCAGTGCCCGTGTTGTCAGCAGGTGAAGGTAGAGCACCAGAGGCCTGGTGGTTTGTTGCAGACGATTGAGATCCCGACCTGGAAGTGGGAGGTAATCAACATGGATTTTATCACAGGATTACCTCGCACTCAGAGGAGACATGATTCTATATGGGTTATCGTCGACAGGCTGACGAAATCAGCCCACTTTCTTCCCGCCGTCGGACGACTTTTCTACCGAGGATTATGCCGACTTTACATCCGAGAGATCGTCGATCGCATGGAGTCCCTACTTCGATCATATCGCATGCAGGAGCCCGCCACGGCTAACTTCTGGAGGTCTTTCCAGAGAGGTTTAGGGACGCAGGTGAGCCTGAGTACTGCATTCCATCCACAGACAGACGGACAGGCCGAGCGCACTATCCAGACTCTTGAGGATATGCTGCGAGCCTGTGTTATCGACTTCAGGGGTAGCCGAGGATCATTTGCCTCTAGTTGAGTTCGTGTACAATAATAGCTACCACTCCAAAGATACGGATGGCGCCTTATGAGGCCTTGTAGGAGGAAGTGCGATCGCCTATAGGTTGGTTCGATGGGCGAGGTGCGGCTAGTGGGACCAGATTTGGTGCAGCAGCATGGATAAGGTGGCTTATCCGAGAGCCGCTATCGATACCGAGTCGATGTAAGTCGTATGCAGATCATCATCGCCGACATCTTGAGTTCGAGGTTCATGATTGGGTTTTCCTAGTGTCACCCATGAAGGGTGTGATGAGATTCGGAAGAAGGGAAACTCACCAAGGTACATCGGGCCGCTTCAGATTGTCCGCAGGTAGGCAAGGTTGCTCACGAGTTGATCTGCCGTCCGATCCGAGGCGGTGCATCCGTGTTTCACGATCTATCCGAGGAGATGTATCGGGGATACATCTAGTGTTAACCCGATTGACTATGTCCAGGTGACCGGCGGGTTATCAGAGGAGATTCCCATAGTGATAGTCGATCGTCAAAGTTAGGCGCCGCGACCAAGGATGTGGCTTCCACAAAGTCTTGTGGCGAACGAGCTTAGGAGGAGATGACGTGGGAAGTCGGTGAGGACATGAGGCGGAGGTATCCTCACCTATTCCCCACACCTCCAGGTAATTCACTTTCCTACTTGTAAATTTTCGTTATCGTTTTTGCCTAAGTGTTGTTTTGTGGCCGTGTGTGGCTTTTGCAAACTGTTAAGTTATGAAGAACCTTATCGTTATCTGTCTTGGGAAGGAACATTCGGGACGAATGTTTCTAAGGAGGGGAGAATGTTATACCCCGTATTTCCAGAGTATGTACGTAAGGGAATACGTACAAAAAGTTTGGCCTTAAAGTTTAGGCCTTGGACGATTTTTTGGGCACAACTCACAAAGCGAATAGTTTTCCGACGAAACGTTTCCACAGCTTTCGTAGGTAAATTCCGCTATGCCATTTCTAATTTTTATGCGGATTTTTCCGAGAGACGAACATTTTGGACCAACGAGGGCGACACTTGGCACCTCCAATTGGTGGACTTGAAATCGCCCATTGGACGAATTGGACAATGGCGCACGCTTTTTGTGCCTTTGCACAAGTCAAGGATTAGGTAGGATATTTTGTGTGCAAGTTGGCCAAGGACACTTGCCCTAATCTTGACCTTACACTTGCCTAGCACTTGGCTACATCTTGGCCCTGGTTGGCCATCCTTGACCTATAAATACCCTCTGAGATGAAGAGTTCTTCATCCACAAAAGCTTCCAAGTCTAAAAATCCTCCTCTCCCTTTGTAGCCTTTTCGTCCAAACACCCCCTCCCTTTTGAAGTTTGGTCGAGGGCCCCCTAGCCTAGCCAAAATCTACCCTCCCTTGGTAGAAAAGTTGTCTTCTAGTATTGTTATAATGCCCAAAATACCCTAGCTCAAATCCCTTAGTACTTAGTAGAAGTTGTGAAGAACTTCTAAGGTTTCTCGAGCATACAACTTAGGAGCAAAACCTTGCTCAGCGCGACTTTATCTAGGATATTATTGGGCTTACCGAGGTAACTAATCCTAACCTCTTTTGAATTAGAGAATACTTAATCGTAGTAGTATAAGAATAAGTATTAGATACTTAGAAGAATATTGCGTAATAGAATTGAACTGTTATCACAAAGAAGGGTTTAAAAGAAGAATAATCAAACTGCATTTACATAGGATGCTTTCACAATAGACTTGAGTAGCTCACCGTAGGGAAGTACGCCCAATTTTCCGTAGGATATAGAACCCTCTGCTTAGAATCATACAAAGTAGTTCAACGTTGATAGGCGTGTTCGACTATTATAGTTGATTCTCTCGCGACATATTCAACTCGCGTGGTTTTCACGAGAAGGTATGTGATTCTTCCTAAAGCATGATATTTTACAATATATATATATAGTACGGTAGACGCATACGTGTTAATCGAATAATAACTACGGCAATGTCTTTGACTTAAGCTCGAATAATACTTACGGCAATGCCTCACCGCTTAAGCTCGAATAATACTTACTGAATGCCTCACGCTTAAGCTGAATAATAAAGAATCAAAGCATTTCAAAAGAATATGAATCATTTTTAATGTAAGAGAACTAATTGGTTTTAAATGTAAGCTTAAGAGTTATACTAGCTTTATGGGAAGTTAAGTATAACCACTTAAGATTGATAAAAGAAACAAGGTTGCCTATGTGTTTATAATGACTTATATTGAATTGTGAAAAGAATAATAAGATGGTTTGATAAGTAGACATGATATGATGCTATGTGTGTTAGTGTCTTGTAACGCTTGTATAAGAGAGTATTCTTGTTGTGCTTATGTTGTTTAAAGATAAGTCGTTATGCTAGTGTACTATCACTCACCTCTTGACATATTACCGGGCGTTAAGTCGCCTCCGACGCGGGGTAGACTCGGTGATGCAGGACCATGATTCGAGAATACCTCATGCGGGTCCAGGGACCTATGCGGAGCTACGGAGTTCCGTGTTAGTGATGCGGGTTATACCTCATGCGGTCTATGTGGCCACGCGACTACGAGTCCAGGCGACGCCGAGGAGTAGCTACCTCGACGGGGTTATGTACCCTATGCGGGCCTATGTGAGTGGCCTATGCGGACTACGAGAGTCCAGGATTAGGCTTGCATGGTGATACTACGGGCAATTGGCCCTGCTTCGATCATTCGCAGCCTAGAAAAGACTGCTACGCTTACCTATTGTTGCTCTTGTTTATGATGTGGCACTATGTGCGGTCCCCTTGGTTGTTTCATACATACTTGCAAAACTGATTTTAAAATGATATGTTTTCATTTAAGTATTTTACAGTTTCATATACTTAGTACCTGTTGTACTGACCTCCTTCGGGGGGCTGCGTTCATGCCGCAGGTAAGGGCAAGCAGGTGCTAGATCCACATTCTTAGGATCTCTACGTTGGTGTCGGGAGCTCCATCCTTTCCGGAGGCTCTACTTTTGGGTATGATCTCCCTGTTGTAGATAGTTTTGTACAGTCAGGGTATGGCGGGGCCCTGTCCCGCCATAGTTGTATATTTTCTTAGAGGTCTGTAGTCATGTTGTACAGTATCGGATGTAACTGCTAAACCATGTTTATATATATATGCCGAAAGGCGACGTTTTCTCACATAAACTGTGTCTTATTTTATAAACTGTTTCATGTCTTGTTTTTTATTTCCGCTGATTACTCTGATGTATGACTACTTGGGTGCCCCGATAAGGCACCAGTCACGGGCCCCGGAATGGGTCGTGACACCTTTTTCCAAAATCAAGTTACCATTCTAAAATCCAATAATGAGTCCATTTCTTTATTTTCCATAAAGTCGTTATAACTAACTTCCCAATAAGCTATTACAACACTTTATGATTAATAAAACAAGTCAAGACAAAATCATGCCTTTCTTTTAAACCAAAATACTTCAAATTCTTAAGTCTCTTTTCTATTAGAAAACGAGTTCCTTACTTTGAAACTTTTAGGAAAATCAGAACTTGATTTCAATAATTCTCATTAGAGCAGCCATGATCTAGGAAATGTAATGCCATTTTGTCTTATCTTAGCTTCTATGCAGATGGAGGTTTCTACTGGTTTTAATATGATTAATGTCATTACTTCTTTCCTTTATCGACGCTGCATTGGCTTGTTCGATCCTTATTCCCATTTCCGAAATTTGTAACGTTATTCTTTTTAAAAACCAAGTATTCGCTTCACGAATTAGGTTTTATACTTTTCAACACCATTTAGGTCAATTACAAGTCCGTCTCTTATCTTTTGAAATCGACAAACCATTCTTTTAACTACATAAAGTGGTTATAACAAACTTCCCATAAAGCCGTTATAACATTTTATGTTTTAAACCAACCAATTACCACTATAAACATTTATGAGACCAATAGGGCTCATTCTTTAACCACCGAGTACCCGTTACTAACGGTTAAGACTTTACTACTATTTCCACACAATGAAGCCCTTAACACTTCATATCAAGTCAAGGCACAAAAGGGAAATCAAATTCCTTTATCACACGTGCGTCTACCGCACTATATATTTTACAAATAGTCATGCTGAAGAGGATAGGAAGAATCACATACCTCGCGACGACTGTCGACAATAAGCAAAATGCTCCACAGTACTATCTCCCTTAAGAGGAATATGCTACCGTAGTACTTCAATCCTATAATGGTCATAAAACGTCTATCAATCTCTAGCTTCGAACATATAATAAACTAAGTGCAAAGTCCCTAAATCCTATGACAATTTGGACTGCACTTCCTCTGTTTCTACTAACTTGCCACCTCTTTCAAGGTCGAATTCAATAACAAACGCCCCACAATAATACAAAATAACCCAATACTTTCCATGCCATACTTGGCCAACCATAAACCAATTCTTAATCCATTTCAATTCTTTCCAATCCAAGTTCTTAGGCCTAACATGATATCTAGCCCTAGACATCTTTAACAATTACAATCTCCCTTTACAACATGCGACGTCCCAATTAGAAAACCAATTGAAGTTACAATCTTAAGGCTAACATGCCCATTTCAGTTTTTTAACAAGACAACAAGATCCAAATCTATACAATATAAAACAGCCTTAGGCTCAACTCTAAACTACTAAAATAAAACAGCCTCAGGCTCACATCTATACTACTAAAATAAAACAGCCTTAGGCTCATAACCAAGAGAAAGGGGAAACTTTTACCTTAAGGAATAGCCCACAAAAGCCCCTTTTTCTTCCAAATCTTTCCGTCAAAAATCGCCCATCAGCGTTACCCACAAGTTTACCCACACTTTTTCTTCCTGCCGCCGCTCCAACAATATCCTCTAAAGCTAGGTTTTCTTCCAAAAACTAGAGAGAAGGGAGAGGGTTTTTCTTAGGGGGGTTTTGGAAATGAAATGAAATGAAATGGAATGGCCAAGTCTTCCAAGACTTGGCCCTAATATAGGACCACATACTGATAAAAAGGATGGGAGGGACACTTGTCACCCTCCCATAGGTTATAAACGAAATACCCCCTGTTTTTCGTCACTTATCACAAAAATCCCGCCCCTCGCCACGGCCAATGGCGCCCACTTCCAAAATAAATCTTCCGCGTGCCATGCGCCCGCATTCGGCGCGCGCTGCAACCCCGCGACCACCTGAACAACCGCGCCGCCAGATTCGGCCGCGCACTGCACCTGAATCAAAATCGCTGCTGTCACGCACCAAACTTGAAACTTCCATAACTTTTGAATCCGATGTCCAATCGACGAACGGTTTGTTGCGTTGGGATCTAGATTTAACGGACTACACACTAGGCTTTTAAACACCTCGAAACTCTTAACAACTGGGGTACAACACTCCAAGGTAAACTCAAATCCGTCCAACACATGTTTGCCAACTTATCTTTCAACTTTCAATCTTATAATCCTTGGTACGTCCTTATCTTAACTTCTAGAATTTACGGGGTATAACATTCTCCCCCCCTTAGAAACATTCGTCCCGAATGTTCCTTCTAAGTCTCCAAAACGCAGGTGTCGGTATAGTCTTCACTACTCCACTCACACAAGAATCCGTTATGCCACTCATGGACTTATCACCCGAAAAATACTCCCCATATACTATGTACTCCCGACAAGGATCACTGTAAAATCTTTTACCCAAGACGGTCTTACATCTAGGTTTCAATTGTCATAATTTCTAAGGTTCAAAATTTTCTCATCCTAAGACTTACCCTTTCACTAATCAGGCTTTTAAATCACATTTATAACACAAAGTTATTCGAACATAACACTTAACACATCACTATAACATCAATGCATACTAGTCTCTAGTGGGTTAAGAATATACCTGTAACTATTACTTCACTGCCCCTTCATGCCGTTCTACTCATGTTCCTTCCCTGCACGGCGCACAAAAGGAGGAGATGAATCACCATCGATCCCGGCGTCGAGTCTCTACATCCGTGCTATCTCTGGTTGGACAATTCCTCGCAAAATGGCCCTGCTGGCCGCATGCAAAACAAACCCCCATTCCAGCACGACACTCCCCACCATGGAGCCTACCACAACGGCCACAACGAGGTAGGGGTGGTCCCATCTTACTAACGCCTCGCCTCCCAAAACTCAAACACAGGAGCCCCGACCGCCCCGAATTTCAACGTCCCAAGATCGTGATGGAGCACTGCATCTGGCCGAGGTAAATAACTAACTCGCCACAGGCCGTCGCCGGCGTCACCAGAGGACTCTACCGTCCCGCCTCTTCTCGATCTTGGTTATTCCGTCGACCTACGTTTCCTCGGTCACTGCAAGATAGCTGGATGCGGGCAATGTCCATGCCCACCAAGAGCTACAATCAGTCATCCTCCGCTAAATACTCATCGAATCCGGTGACATAACGAGGCACTCTATCCTCCATATGGCCACCACAATGGGACATACCGCCAATGAGTCAAACTCTACATTGTTCTCCCGAACTGTGCGCCCTCTTTGTCTTAGCATCAAAAATCTGTTGGCCCGTGCCCTCCTCATCTGTGGAGGCAAGAAATGGCCAAGGAAAGCCTCAGAGAACTCACCCCAACCAGCTGGAGGTGCATGTTCCCCCCGGGACAACTCCCACGAATCAAACCACGATCATGCAGATCACGCACCGATGTAAACCCAAAACCACCGACTGTCTCCAAGCCTTGATCACTCATGATCCGTCAGAATCGCTTGATGAACTCCTCGGATCATCCTCGTGCCTCGACCCGTAAAACTCGTGGGTTACAACTCAGAAAATCCCGTAGCCTCAAACTATCTGACCTCGGGTGAACTATGGGTACTACGAGAACCTGAATCGCCGATCCGCCTATCTCGTGCACGCCACGATCTCGCCAATAATCGGGCCATCTCCTTGTAACCCATTTCCTCGCCTGTGCCGCGGATCGAGGCTCAGTGCCGTAGTCTCGGGAGAGACCGCCGCCGCTTCTACTCGCAGCCTCCTTCGTTGTCTTGCCTTCGGCTCTGGTTGCACGTGGAGGCATCACCGTATACAAAGAACACGTCAGAGGGAGTCCAACTTATAACACCGCTCTAAGGCACGATCTCAGAGTGAGAAGAATGTAAACCAATCCTAGATATCCTATAGCCTCCTGATTATAGATGTGGTGCACAACACACCGATAATCAAGACTTCTGGATCGATACGGTTCAGACACTCTCCGAGGATTAATCGCTCGATACCACTTTTGTCACGACCCGAACCGGGCCGTGGATCGTGCCTACCCTGCACCCTAGTGATACAACATCGAGAAAACCAATGAAATAAAAACTTAAACATATAAAGCAAATGAAATAAGAAAGCGAGCTAACCCAACGGTTACCTTATGTACATAAATTAAAACTTGAGCGATCCCTTACAAACTCGCCACAACAAAGCATGCACTCTAAGAATTTTGAAACCATAATGACGGACGTGGCCCCGCCATGCCCCTGAATATACAAAAGTCTACTACATCAGGGAACCGTACGACAGGACAAGCTTCCGGAGATATGGAGCTTTCCGAGAACCGAACATCGATCCTAAGAGAGTGGATCAACAAGCTATGTACCTCAACCTGCGGCATGAACGCAGCCCGGGCGAGGTCGATAACAGTACCAAGTATGTGAAATCAGAAATATCAGAATCAAATCATAATAGTCTATATAAAGCATGAGACATGTATGATAACCAAACTACAGTACACAACATATAAGCAACCATGTCAAGTCAGGGACTCATGCCCGTGAAATCATCACTCAAATACAACCCGGGAGTTTAACCCGCACAATGGCCGCATGCCCCGGCATCTCACCTCGGTATAAGCATGGCCATGGAACCATCCTAGTGGGCCCACACCCCTGGACCATCCAACGAGTAACTAAGCCCAAAGGCAATAACAAGATGATACTCATCGTGGAAGCATACCCGGCTACCCAACGTGTCGATGTCCAAACAACTAACCGGATAACACTCACAATGGAAGCATACCCGTGGGCTACCCAACGTGTCAAGATGTCCAAGAGGATCGATATGATGGAAGCATACCCGCGGCTACCCAACGCGGTCAAGATGTCCATCAATCAACAAGATAGCCGACCCTCCATCGAGAGACTCGGTAGCACACAACCAAACACTTGCACAACAAAGGCTACCACAACAAGCATAGACTAGTACACACAACTCAAGGTACTATAAATACTTCTTAACACAACATCAAGTATACCATTTAAAACCCAAGTACTTAACCCCTTTAGGATCAAGGTACTCCTACCTTTTATAAACAAGTCACTTATGTTTTTCCATCACAAGGAGTTCAATATTTGAAAACGAGTTACTTCCCTTTTTCCAAAATCAAGTTACCATTCTAAAATCCAATAATGAGTCCATTTCTTTATTTTCCATAAAGTCGTTATAACTAACTTCCCAATAAGCTATTACAACACTTTATGATTAATAAAACAAGTCAAGACAAAATCATGCCTTTCTTTTAAACCAAAATACTTCAAATTCTTAAGTCTCTTTTCTATTAGAAAACGAGTTCCTTACTTTGAAACTTTTAGGAAAATCAGAACTTGATTTCAATAATTCTCATTAGAGCAGCCATGATCTAGGAAATGTAATGTCATTTTGTCTTATCTTATCTTCTATGCAGATGGAGGTTTCTACTGGTTTTAATATGATTAATGTCATTACTTCTTTCCTTTATCGACGCTGCATTGGCTTGTTCGATCCTTATTTCCATTTCCGAAATTTGTAACGTTATTCTTTTAAAAACCAAGTATTCGTTTCTCACGAATTAGGTTTTATACTTTTCAACACCATTTAGGTCAATTACAAGTCCGTCTCTTATCTTTTGAAATCGACAAACCATTCTTTTAACTACATAAAGTGGTTATAACAAACTTCCCATAAAGCCGTTATAACATTTTATGTTTTTGTCACAACCCGAATCTGGGCCCGTGACTGGTGCCTTACCCCGGGCACCCTAGTGATACAACATCAGAGTAATCAGCGGAACATAAAACACATACATGAAACAAATGAAGTACAAAACGATGTCGAGGAAAACTTGCCTTTCGGCATATATATAAATAACAACTCTTACAAATGAACAGTTTAATCCTTTTTACAAACCCTGCCCACAACAGTACTACAGACCTCTAAGAAATGATACGACAACAATGGCGGGACAGGGCCCCGCCATACCTCTGAATGTAAATACCTACAACGACAGGGGACTATACCAAGATAAGCCTCCGGAGAAACGGAGCTTTCAAACGCCGAATCTGACTCCTAAGAGCGAGGATCAACGATCGGTGTACCTTTACTGCGGCATGAACGCAGCCCGGGCGAGGTCGACAACAGTACCAAGTATGTGAAATCAAAATAACATCGTAAATGAAATCATAGTAGTCTATATAAAGCGGGAGACATGTATGATAACCAAACTACGATTCACAATAAATAAGCGATTATGTCAAGTCGTGACTCACGCCTCAAAGTTATCACAATAAAACCGTGCACGGCAAGTGCGAAGGCATAGCCGACTACTAAGACCCACGCACCAAAAATACCACAAAGCGTATCCCGAGGTCTTTCTGGACCGCACCACATGATCGGCCGCCACTCGCCGCATTATCAATGCGCGTCTATCCCTGGAACTCTCGCAGCTCCGCATAGGTCACCCATGGACCCGCATGAGGTATTCCTCGAATCATGGTCCTAGACCGCCTGAGGTATACCCCGCATCGAGGGCAGCTTAACCCCCGGTATCCGCCTAGGCTCCCGCAACCCGCATAGTCTCAAAAGACCGCATAGTCTCAATGCACCGCATAGGAATCCCCGCGTCGCTAAACACCCGAATGATCAATCTCGAGCTACCGCGCTCGCGTAGTCACAAGGATCGCATAGCCGTATAGACCGCATCAAGGGTGGCAAGCCCTGTATAATAAGTCAAAGGGTATGTGATGCAATAATAGTACAACGCTTAACGTTTAACAACGTAAGCACAACAAGAATGACCCCCTTACATCACGATTACACAAGATACTAACACACGTAGCATCCTAACATGTTTACTTATCACATCAACAAGAAAGTATTTACAAGGCTATCTCAAACCAACACAATCAAGTTATTCACACAAGGTACTTTATGCTAACAAGTTCGGGTATCTATCCCTAAAGTACTTCATACATTAAATCTTTTAAAAGATCCGTTGCTTTCACATAAGTCACACAATACCCGTAGTATAAAATAGAGTGATCAGTTTTTTAAGTAAACCAAAACACTTACCCTTGTAAAATCAAGTAACAACATTATTTTCCAAGCGTTCGAGTTTGCCTAATTTCAAATGTTCACGTTTCTTATTTTAGAAAGGTTTCGCTGCTCATATTATTAACCACATGATAATATAATCCTTTTTTTTGAACAACCTGAGAAACATATGCCTTATATGTGAGTAGGTTATTCTCGTTCATAATCAATCTTATTAAAGCAGCCGTGGTCTAGGAAATGTAATATCATTTTGTCTCATCTTAGCTCCTATGCAGATGGAGGTTTCTACTGGTTTTAATAATACTTAATCTGTCAAAACATTTCCTTTTATTAACGCTGCAGTGGTTTGTCGATACATTCTCGATTTCAAATCAAGAAACATTCTTAAGCCGTTATTACCTAACTTCCCATAAAGCTAGTATAACACTTAAGTTTTCAAAAACCAAGTATTACTTCTTCTTTCAAAATGATTCAAAAATCTTTTGAAATACTTCAAGTTCTTTATTAACACATAACAAGCCAGTTATAGTTCAAATTAGTTACCTTTTAAAAATCACAAGTATTTTCTTACCAACATAAAGCTGTTATAACCAACTTCCCAATAAGCCGTTATAACACTTTATGTTTTAAACCAATCAAATACGTTTAGCACATGACGCTCACCGTACTACATAGTTCACACATATCATGCTAGAAGAGATAGGAAGAGGTTCACATACCTCGCGACGAGTATCGACTAATAGCAAAACGCTCCAAGTACCTCCAACCGTCGGCTACTCCTTAAGTCAAGTAGATCGCGCCATACGTATTACTTCAACCTATAAGGCCACAAGGCGCTTATTAACATTTAGGTCTAATCGTAGAACATTCTACGTAAAATTCGCAAGACTCCCCGCAACAAACAGAAATCTCCTCATCTATCTGGCCGCTACCAAGCCAACCAGTGGGGGTTATACGTCTAATCCGGACGTGCACAATTCTACCTCACGTAAAAGCTACACAAGTTCATCTGAATACACCCTATGTAAATACATTCAAGACTCTTCTTCAAAAGGTTTCTTATTATTCGGGCTTAAGTCAAAAGACATTGCCGATAACTACGTTCAAGACTAAATATATAGTATACTTCACTATATAATCTAACAACATGTAATTTCCAATTACAATAGGGGCAAGATAATTACCTCGATAAGCCCATAATTATCCGAGTTTAAATGTCGATCCCGAGCAAGGTTTAGCTCCTACTCCGCGGCCCGACCGCTCAAACAACCCTTAGAAGTTCTAACCAACTTCTACTTACTACTCCAACTAACTATGGAGATTTTCCTTAGGGTTTCGGTTTTGTGACCGACGGAAGTATAATAGTATTTACGGGTTTTTCAGATAGGTATAACCTTAGAATACAACAAGGTATTCGGCTAAGGTAATTGGGCATTATAACAATACTTTGAGAGTATTTCTACACCACAAAGGGGTATTATACGAAAGCAACTAGGCTAGTGGGTACACTCTCGGCTAGCACCCCTAGAGGAGGGTGCTCTCGCCACAAGGGAGGCCTCGGCCGAACTCAACACAAGGGAGGGAGAAGGAGAGCTTTCAAGACTTAGGCAAATTTATGGATGAATTAGTCTTCAAAGGGTGGGTATTTATAGGTCAGTGAAGGCCAACCAATGTCCAAGATCTTGCCAAGTGCAAGGCAAGTGTAGGGCCAAGATTCACCCATGTGTCCTTGACCAACTAACACACAAAAATATCCTACCAACTCCCCTTGACCAACAAGGCCAATTCGTCCAACCTCCCTTTACCGCCCACCCACGCCCGCCAATGAGAGGGTGCCAAGTGGCGCCTCTTGTTGGCCCAACACGCTTCGCCTCTCGAAAAATCCGTAAAAATTAAAAATGACATAGCCGGAAATTCCCTACGAAAGTCGTGGAAACGCTTTCGAAAAACGACTCTAATCGGGTGTTGTGCACAAAAATAATTCGCCAAGCCTATTCTCAAGTTCGAAATTTCTACGACGCCCCTCGCGCATACTGGAAATACGGTATAACATTCTCCTCGCTAGAAACATTCGCCCCGAATGTTCCTTCTAAGTCTCAAACAACGCGGCGCCAAGATAGTCTTCACTACTATACTTACGAATCAATCCCGCCACACCGCCACGTAAACAACTTGCGCAAAATGCTTACATCCAAGTCCACGAGGAAACACCTCTAACATCACCAAAATGATACCACTTTTGTCACTTTGCTCGAGGCATTAACCTTCTCAGCGACTCCAACAAATGGTACCGGCCGCATGCGATCACCGGTTGTCGTGACATTCGAACTCTTACCACATTTTTGATATCGCCAGATTCAAAACTCGGTTACTATCCTAACGTGGTCATCATTAATCGGGAACACTCTGGATGGATCTTCGATACTTCAACATAACAATACGAAAGACCGGACGTCTTGCCTCCTAAGTCGGACGACAATCGCTAACATATAGGCAACCCGCCTATTCTTCACATGAACTCGTGCGGCCCAAAGTAACTCGCTAAGTTCCTCTGTTTCAAAACTCGTCACACCCAAACCGTGGTACCTTCAAGAAGACCGACCGTCAACTCAACTCTGCCGCCGCCGATTATCCGCACGATTTCTCTGAGCTTCCAGAACCTCTTCTAGACAAGCTTTACCCTATCCACAGTCTGCTGGAACAAGCCTGAACTAACTATCTGAATCTTGCCAACATCGAACCAATCGACCGGCAACTTACACTTCCGCCCCTACAAGGTCTCATAAGGCGACATTCGAAAACTGAAATGGTAGCTTAAACACTCCCTCCACAGGAGACAACAATCCCCACAACTACCTCTAAAATACACACACTGGCCCGAGGGCAAATGCGATTTTGAGACTCACCTGAGTTCTTAACCCTGCTTGGTAAAACTTCCAGAAACCAAAAACAGCCGCACTGGCTCCACTGTCGCCATAAGGTGAAGGTAGGCACCTCGCAGCCTTACAACCTTTCTCGATATATCATCTCGCATAACCTCTCACGAGTAAACGGCCTTTGCTAGAAGACAAGACGGTGACCTCCTCGGCCCGACTCATCGGGTCGAACGATCCACGACCAGACGTTGGTTAACTAAACTCGCCTAACACCCTCGTGACTTACCACAAGGCGACCACCACAAACCGACCACCACCAAACATGCCGCTGGTTGACCGCAACGCCGCCTCAACCCGACCCTAACGCCGCTAAACGCTAGTTCTCCAAGGAAAACTCTCACTAATTCACGCTACGAAAACCTAGCGTCTTCTTAGCTCAACTACCCTCTTTCATTCCACACTACCCAGGACTTATCCCAGAACATAGCTCACGCGGCACTATGCACTCCTATAAGGGTCAAACATAAACATACGCCTTTTTCTCGAGACGGCCTTACCTCTAAGGTCTCTACGTATAAAACTCTAAGGCTCACACCTTCTCTATCCCCCAAATCTTACTTGGTTAACCAACCAAGATTTCTAATCACAATAAACACTCATGTTATCTGAACATAACACTTAAGGTATACTCACCTTATCACGTATACAAAGCTCTGAGGGTTAAAGATATACCCTGACCCATCGCTTCACTCCTTAGTCGTTCTAATCAAACTTGCCCCGTAGGGCGCATAGCTAAGGAAGGTGACGAACTACCCACCGACCCTGAAGGCTAAGTCCTCCTACAAGGACACTCTTCGACACTGCACTCGACGGTCATAGGTACAACAAGTACCAACCAAAAGACGACATTCCTCGATGACGCTCACACATCGTGAACCGAAGCCCGGAGTTCGACCAACTCCTGCATACCCCGAACGCCCCGAACCACGCGAGGACCTTTCTCGTGACCGTGGATGTGCATAATCTAATCACGCGAGGTGACTCGACTAAAGTTACCAAAGGACCTTGCCGCTCGCCTCTTCTCGCCCTTCGTTAACCCGCCGATCTCTACGCTTTCGGCCGCGCATAAGCCCATACACGTGCCATGCCTAAGCCTAATCAAGAATTACTTCTCGCACAACCTCTCTAGATAGTCATCAAGACTCGCGTACATCGGTATACTCTCGGTAGCCAAATCCATACTAGTAACAGGTCGCCTTTGCAATCTATATTCACTATTCTCGGCCGTGGAACTGGCGTTCAAATATCATGGCCGCAGAGGAATCGCCGCCGTGCTAAACTCTGCTTGGCTAGCGACGCCGCAAAACTCCCGAATGAAGCACCACCCAGTGATGATGGACTGTGCCCACGTAACCCTTCAGATTTACTCGCAGCCTCCTCGGCCGCTTTGCCTCCGCCCGGCCGCTTCTACGCGGAGGCATAACGGTAGTGGAAAGAAATACGTTAGAGGTCCAGCTACAAGACGCTTCTAAGGCACGATCTCGAGTGAGAAAATAGAAACCAATCCTAAATATCCTATAGCCTCGACATTGGTGTGGTGCACAACACACCGATAATCAAGACTCATCGATACGGTGCGTAGACACTTTCCGAGGATTAATCGCTCGATACCACTTTTGTCACGACCCGAACTGGCCCGCGGATCGTGCCTTACCCCGGCACCCTAGTGATACAACATCGAGTAATCGGAACATAAAACACATACATGAAACAAATGAAGTACAAAACAAGAATCGAGGAAAACTTGCCTTTCGGCATATATATAAATAACAACTCTTACAAATGAATGCTTTAATCCTTTTACAAACCCCGCCACAACAAAGATTATGCACTTAAGAAATGATACGACAACAATGGCGGGACAGGGGCCGCCATACCTCGAATGTAAATACCTACAACGACAGGACTATACCAAGATAAGCCTCCGAGAAACGGAGCTTTCCCAAACGCCGAATCGTGACCCTAAGAGCGAGGATCAACGATCGTGTACCATTACCGCGCAGATGAACGCAGCCAAGCGAGGTCGATAACAGTACCAAGTATGTGAAATCAAAATAAATATCAGAAATGAAATCATAGTAGTCTATATAAAGCAGAGACATGTATGATAACCAAACTACGCTCACAATAAATAAGCAAATATGTCAAGTCGTGACTCACGCCTCAAAGTTATCACAATAAAACCGTGACGGCAAGTACGAAGGCATAGCCGACTACTAAGACCCACGCATCAAAAATACCACAAACTGTATCCCGAGGTCTTTCTAGACCGCACCACATGATCGAAGCTGGCCACTCGCCCGCAATATCAATGTGCGCGTCTATCCCTGGAACTCTCGCAGCTCCGCATAGGTCACCCATGGACCCGCATGAGGTATTCCTCGAATCATGGTCCTAGACCGCCTGAGGTATACCCCGCATCGAGGGCAGCTTAACCCCCGGTATCCGCCTAGGCTCCCGCAACCCGCATAGTCTCAAAAGACCGCATAGTCTCAACAGACCGCATAGGGAATCCCCCGCATCAGGCTAAACACCCGGAATGATCAATCCTGGAGCTACCGCACTCCGCATAGTCACAAGGACTGCATAGGCCGTATAGACCCGCATCAAGGGTGGCAAGCCCTCGGTATAATAAGTCAAAGGGGTATGTGATACAATAATAGTACAACGGGCTTAACGTTTAACAACGTAAGCACAACAAGAATGACCCCCTTACATCACGATTACACAAGATACTAACACACGTAGCATCCTAACATGTTTACTTATCACATCAACAAGAAAGTATTTACAAGGCTATCTCAAACCAACACAATCAAGTTATTCACACAAGGTACTTTATGCTAACAAGTTCGGGTATCTATCCCTAAAGTACTTCATACATTAAATCTTTTAAAAGATCTGTTGCTTTCACATAAGTCACACAATACCCGTAGTATAAAATAGAGTGACTGTCTTTTTAAGTAAACCAAAACACTTACCCTTGTAAAATCAAGTAACAACATTATTTTCCAAACGTTCGAGTTTGCCTAATTTCAAATGTTCACGTTTCTTATTTTAGAAAGGTTTCGTCGTTCATATTATTAACCACATAATAATATAATCCTTTTTTTTGAACAACCTGAGAAACATATGCCTTATATGTGAGTAGGTTATTCTCGTTCATAATCAATCTTATTAAAGCAGCCGTGGTCTAGGAAATGTAATATCATTTTGTCTCATCTTAGCTCCTATGCAGATGGAAGTTTCTACTGGTTTTAATAATACTTAATCTGTCAAAACATTTCCTTTTATTAACGCTGCAGTGGTTTGTCGATACACATTCTGATTTCAAATCAAGAAACATTCTTAAGCCGTTATTACCTAACTTCCCATAAAGCTAGTATAACTCTTAAGTTTTCAAAAACCAAGTATTACTTCTTCTTTCAAAATGATTCAAAAATCTTTTGAAATACTTCAAGTTCTTTATTAACACATAACAAGCCAGTTATAGTTCAAATCAGTTACCTTTTAAAAATCACAAGTATTTTCTTACCAACATAAAGCTGTTATAACCAACTTCACAATAAGCCGTTATAACACTTTATGTTTTAAACCAATCAAATACGTTTAGCACATGTACGTCTACCGTACTACATAGTTCACACATATCATGCTAGAAGAGATAGGAAGAGGTTCACATACCGCGACGAGTATCGACTAATAGCAAAACGCTCCAAGTACCTCCAACCGCCGGCTACTCCTAAGTCAAGTAGATCGCGCCATACGTAGTATTTCAACCTATAAGGCCACAAGGCGCTATTAACATTTAGGTCTAATCGTAGAACATTCTACGTAAAATTCAAAGACTCTCCCGCAACAAACAGAAATCTCCTCCTCTATCTGGCCGCTACCAAGCCAACCAGGGGGTTATACGCCTAATCCGGACGCACAATTCTACCTCACGTAAAAGCTACACAAGTCTATCGTAATACACCCCTATGTAAATACAAGCTCAAGATTTCTTTCAAAAGGTTTCTTATTATTCAGGCTTAAGTCGAAAGACATTGCCGATAACTACGTTCAAGACTAAATATATAGTATACTTCACTATATAATCTAACAACATGTAATTTCCAATTACAATAGGGGGGGCAAGATAATTACCTCGATAAGCCCATAATTATCCGAGTTTAAATGTCGATCCTGAGCAAGGTTTAGCTCCTACTCAAGCTCCGACCCGCCTCCAAACAACCCTTAGAAGTTCTAACCAACTTCAACTTACTACTCCAACTAACTATGGAGATTTTCCTTAGGGTTTCGGTTTTGTGGACTGACGGAAGTATAATAGTATTTCTGGTTTTTCAGATAGGTATAACCTTAGAATACAACAAGGTATTCGGCTAAGGTAATTTGGGCATTATAACAATACTTTGGAGAGTATTTCTACACCACAAAGGGGGGTATTATACGAAAGCAACTAGGCTAGTGGGGTACACTCTCGCTAGCACCCTTAGAGGGTGCTCTCGGCCACAAGGGGAGGCCTCACCGAACTCAACACAAGGAGGGTGAAGGAGAGCTTTCAAGACTTAGGCAAATTTATGGATGAATTAGTCTTCAAAGTGGGTATTTATAGGTCAAGTGAAGGCCAACCAATGGCAAAGATCTTGCCAAGTGCAAGGCAAGTGTAGGCCAAGATTCACCCATGTGTCCTTGACCAACTAACACACAAAAATATCCTACCAACTCCTTGACCAACAAGGCCAATTCGCCCAACCTCCTTTACCGCCCACTCACGCCCGCCAATGAGAGGGTGCTGTGGCGCCTCTTGTTGGCCAAACACGTTTCGTCTCGCTGAAAAAGCCGTAAAAATTAAAAATTACCTCCCCGCAAATTCCCCTACGAAAGCTGTGGAAACGTTTCGTCGAAAAACGACTCTAATCGGGTGTTGTGCACAAAAATAATTCGGCCAAGCCTATTCTCAAGTTCGAAATTTCCTACGTACGTCCCTGCGTACATACTCTGGAAATACGGGGTATAACAGTTTTAAACCAACCAATTACCACTATAAACATTTATGAGACTAATAGGGCTCATTCTTTAACCACCGAGTACCCGTTACTAACGGTTAAGACTTTACTACTATTTCCACACAATGAAGCCCTTAACACTTCATATCAAGTCAAGGCACAAAAGGGAAATCAAATTCCTTTATCACACGTGCGTCTACCGCACTATATATTTTACAAATAGTCATGCTGAAGAGGATATGAAGAATCACATACCTCGCGACCACTGTCGACAATAAGCAAAATGCTCCACAGTACTATCTCCCTTAAGAGGAATATGCTACCGTAGTACTTCAATCCTATAAGGGTCATAAAACGTCTATCAATCTCTAGCTTCGAACGTAGAATAAACTAAGTGCAAAGTCCCTAAATCCTACGACAATTTGGACGGCACTTCCTCTGTTTCTACTAACTTGCCACCTCTTTCAAGGTCGAATTCAATAACAAACGCCCCACAATAATACAAAATAACCCAATACTTTCCATGCCATACTTGGCCAACCATAAACCAATTCTTAATCCCTTTCAATTCTTTCCAATCCAAGTTCTTAGGCCTAACATGATATCTAGCCCTAGACATCTTTAACAATTACAATCTCCCTTTACAACATGCGACGTCCCAATTAGAAAACCAATTGAAGTTACAATCTTAAGGCTAACATGCCCATTTCAGTTTTTTAACAAGACAACAAGATCCAAATCTATACAATATAAAACAGCCTTATGCTCAACTCTAAACTACTAAAATAAAACAGCCTCAGGCTCACATCTATACTACTAAAATAAAACAGCCTTAGGCTCATAACCAAGAGAAAGGGGAAACTTTTACCTTAAGGAATAGCCCACAAAATCCCCTTTTTCTTCCACCTCTTTCCGTCAAAAATCGCCCATCAACGTTACCCACAAGTTTACCCACACTTTTTCTTCCTGCCGCCGCTCCAACAATCTCCTCTAAAGCTAGGTTTTCTTCCAAAAACTAGAGAGAAGGGAGAGGGTTTTTCTTATGGGGGTTTTGGAAATGAAATGAAATGAAATGGAATGACCAAGTCTTCCAAGACTTGGCCCTAATATAGGACCACTTACTGATAAAAAGGATGGGAGGGACACTTGTCACCCTCCCATAGTTTATAAACGAAATACCCCCTGTGTTTCGTCACTTATCACGCAAAATCCGCCTCGCATGGCCGCCACGGCCAGCGCGCTTCCACTTCCAAAATAAATCTTCCGCATGTCGCGCGCCTGCATTCGCGCTGCGCTGCAACCCCGCGACTTCGTAACAACCGGCGCCGACTGCATTCGGCCGCGCTGCACTGAACCAAAATCACGCTGTCGTCGCGCACCAAACTTGAAACTTCCATAACTTTTGACTCCGATGTCCAATCGACGAACGGTTTGTTGCGTTGGGATCTAGATTTAACGGACTACACACTAGGCTTTTAAACACCTCGAAACTCATAACAACTGGGGTACAACACTCCAAGGTAAACTCAAATCCGTCCAACACATGTTTGCCAACTTATCTTTAAACTTTCAATCTTATAATCCTTGGTACGTCCTTATCTTAACTTCTAGAATTTACGGGGTATAACATAGTTGTCGGCAGTGATGTGGGATTCCACGGGCAGGAGATATATATGTGTTGTGTATGTGTATGCCGACAGTGAGGTGGGATGCCACGGGCGCATCACATGGTTATAATTTACACTTATAGCTTTCGGCAGTGATGGGTGATTCCACGGGCACGCTTTGATATTTGTGTGACTTGATCGCGTCCCAGATTGGGCCGGGTAGTATAGGTGCCCCTCCTTAAAGGGTCGGATTATGTTATGAAAGATAAGTGAGTTATATAGTATTGAACTTAATGATTTTTCCTAATCATGTGCATAAGAATGTGTCTATAACTTTTATTGAAAATGGGGAAAGATAATAAGGTGCGATTAAGTTCATAAGTGGTAATGACACGACAGGATCTGGTATGTACTTTTTATAATTGTCCCTGTCATTCTTTTGTACAGTTATGATCTGCACATCAGACGCTATTTCGCTCCATATTCGCACTGTTAATCGACTTCTGGGGCCGCTCATGCCCGCAGTTTTAGGTACCTGTGTGGTGATCCTTGCTCTTAGGATCTCGGTTCGATTTTGGGAAAACTCTATTTGCTCCGAGGCTTATCTCTGGTACGATTTTCCCGGTTGTAGATTCATGTATATTCGTGGTACATGGGCCCCTGTCCTGCCACAGTTGTTATGTTAAAACTCTTAGAGGTCTGTAGTCACATATTGTGGGTCAGTTTGTAAAGGAAAGGAGGCAACTGCTTCGGTTGTATATATATATATATGTCCAGGAAGGTAGCCCTATCGGATAACCTGTTGATTTTATCTTTGATAATTTATTTATAAGTTTCATGTATTTTCCGCTGATTATCTCTGATGTATACCTTAAGGGTGCCCAGGTAGGGCACCAGTCGCGGGCCCGGGGTCGGGTCGTGACAGGTTATGACCAGAATATTAAGGAGAATGCAATTACAGTTATGAAGGTTTCCCAAGGCATAATTACCCAGACTAGTGTAAAGACCATTAGAAATGATGTGCAGTTAGGAACACCTCGACGATAGGTGGCAATCCTGTAATGACGGGCCAGACCATATATACGGGGAGGTAAGAGACCCCAGGAAAACTTGAAATGAAAAATAAAGGTAAGACGAGTAGGCACTTGAACGATAAGAACTCTTGGCAAGCCATTGGATTATGTAATACCATGAATTGAGGTTGAACACCTGACTATAAGCTCTACGAGCTGGGAGAGAATAATAGGATTACTACTTGACGAGATCAAGGAAATCTCCCCCTAAATTGTGATTGACACGAATTCTTAGCCATGAGACAAGCAAAGGAATCGAATCTAAGTATAGTGACCAGGTTTGGTTGCAACAGAGAAATGGAAACAAGAATCAGAATTGAGATTATGTCCCCGACTATTTCGAAAGTATGAGATAGGCTTCTAGTTATTGGAAGATAAGCTGACTACGACTACAGTTCTAACCCCTCCTGAGGCCTGAGGGACTAGAGGGTTAGGTTATTATGGTAACATTTTAAGTTTTTGGTTGGGTCGTGTGCGGATGCAACACGATAAGGTAACAACCTATATTTCCCGATAGCTACGGGAGCATGCTAGTGGAGCTCAGATTCGAGAGGTTGCCGAGTCTTCCCTCGTGGAGGAAGTGAAGAGGCGACAGTATAAAGATCCAGTTCTAGGGCGAATTTGAGATACGACCCTCCTAGAGGAGGAGAACCTGTTTGGGTAGCAACGGATAGGGTGCTGTGATATGAGGATAGATTGTGTGTGCCCGATGTTGTAGGACTTGTCAGCAGGTTTTAGGGGAGGCACGCAGTGCTTATTGCTCTATTTGTTCGGGGTCGACTAAGATGTATCATGACCTCAGATGTATGTATTGGTAAGATGGCCTGAAGAGGGACGTAGCAGAGTTTGTTGCTTAGTGTCCGAATTAGAAGCAGGTCAAGGTTGAACACCAGAAGCCCAGTGGGCTATTACAGGCGATTAAGATCCCAACTTAGAAATGGGACGTGATTAATATGGATTTTGTTACAAGGTTGCATCGTACTCAGAGAAAGTGCGACTCCCTGAAGGTCATAGTAAACAGGCTGACTATCACGCCCCGAAACCCGGGCCTGCGACTGATACCCTACCTGGGCACCCTTCTATTCATACAATATAATAAACCGCGGAAGATAAATAACACTCATTTTTTTCTTTAAACACAGGCAAAGCCGATAAGTCTGCCATAATAAAAATCACCCGAAAGGGTCTACATTGTTCAACAATGTAAATACAACTCCATCCAGTCCAACCCACATATGAATACAAACCTCTAAGAATTTGGACAAGAATCAGACGACAAGGCCCCGCTGCACTTCAATATACCTAGCCATAATGACAAACTCCGGAACATTGGAGCCATCTCAAAATGCTGAACCAGGATCCTAATCTCGCGGATCCACAACTGAGTACCTAGACCTACGGACATGAACACAGCCCCCCGAAGGAGGTCAGTACAACAGGTACCAAGTATGGAACGGAAATACAGTACAGTAAACAAGATCATAACTATACAAAAGAATGATAGGGGCAAGTATGAAAATCAAATACCAGATCCTACCGTGTCATATAACAATCAGTGCCAATCAGACTTTGTATCATCAGATTACTATAATCACACGCACTGCACTGGCTCGCATCGATGCCCTACCTGGGCACCCTTCTTTTCATACAACACAATAAATCGCGGAAGATAAATAACACTCATTGTTTTTGTCACGACCCGAACCCCGGGCCCATGACTGGTGCCCTACCTGGGCACCCTTCTACCTTAACAACACAAGTAAACTGCGGAAATTAAATAACACCTTTTTTTTTTTTTTTTTAAAACCAACATACGTGCAAGGGCAAAGCCGACAAGGCTGTCATGATATACATACTCAAAAGACACTACATTGTACATGAGTCCCATACCACATATGAATACAGACCTCTAAGAGTTATACTGAACTATGACGGGACAAGGCCCCGCAGCATCCATAATCGTACAAAAGCCTCAGATCGAAAGAACTTATACCAAAAAGATAAACTCCCGAATGTAGGAGCTATCCAAAACTCGAGCAGGTCCTACACTGCCGATCACCAAATCACAGACCTAAACTCGCGGATGAACGCATCCCCGGGCGAGGTCAAGACAAGAATGTACCAAGTATGTGAAACGATGAGCATCAGAATGAAATCATAATACTAAACAAAGCAGAGACATGTATGATAGCCAACCTACAATACATAATACATAAGTCGTCATATCAAGTCGTGGACGATGCCTCAAGTCACTTCTAAAATATAACCACGGGTCTACGCCCATAATATCAATCATGCCTGGAATCCTTCCTCACCGGTACCCATGATATAATATAACACCAATAGGCATACATGAACACCAAGTCCCACCTGTGTCCTAAAAATTGTACGGGCCAAGTAGGAAGACGAGCAGGTGGTAAAGCAGGGGGTATAATGTCTTGGGGGTTTACCCCTCATTTATACTCTTACTCGGAGAAGGTATAATGTCTTGGGGGTTTACCCCTCACTTATACTCTTACCCTATCTCGACCGGCCGTCAAACAAAACAAGCAGGGTATAATGTCTGGGGTTTACCCTCATTTATACTCTTACCTGGAGAAGGTATATCGTCTTGGGGTTTACCCTCACTTATACTCTACCCTAACTCGATCGACCATCAAACAAAACAAGCAGGGGGTATAATGTCTTGGGGGTTTACCCCTCATTTATACTCTTACCCTATCTCGACCGGCCGTCAAACAACACATAAGCACTACCAGGTCTTTTATAACGGAAGCAAACCCGTGAAATCCCACATCACTGTCGGTACGTCCAAGTACTTACAACAAGACCGCCGGCCCTCCAACCGAGAGTCGCGACAACGTAATAAAACATAATACTTGCACTCAAAGGCTATCACCAGCACATATAGGCAATTCTTAATTAAACAAGCCAAAGTACTTAGCAAGACACACTTAGAATAATTCTCAATTAATCAAGCCAAAGTACTTATCAAGGCACACTTAGAATAATTCTCAATTAATCAAGCCAAAGTACTTATCAAGGCACACTTAGAATAATTCTCAATTAATCAAGCCAAAGTACTTATCAAGGCACACTTAGAATAATTATCAATTAATCAAGCCAAAGTACTTATCAAGGCACACTTAGAATAATTCTCAATTAATCAAGCCAAAGTCCTTATCAAGGCACACTTAGAATAATTCTCATTTAATCAAGCCAAAGTACTTATCAAGGCACACTTAGAATAATTCTCATTTAATCAAGCCAATCTTATCAAGGCACACTTAGAATAATTCTCATTTAACAAGCCAAAGTACTACGTACGTACATTCTTTTCAAAACACTCCTTTTTATGTAAAATCCCAAGATACTAACACACGTAGTATCAAGGTGTGTCTATTTTTCAAAGTAAGTTTCTACACTCTTAGAAAACTCATTTCAAATCTTGAAATCAAGTAACTTCAAATTTTCACAATCAAGGCAACTTATGCCCATTAATCAAAATAGACAACTTTCTAAACCTTCCATAAAGCCGTTATAACCAACTTCCCATAAAGCCGTTATAACCCCTTATGGTTTTTAGACAATTTCATTCCTTTTATAACCAAGAGACTTATACTTTTAAAAATCAAGTCTTAACTTTCAAAATACTTCAAGTCTCTTAATATTTAGAAAACAAGTTTCTTCTACTTTTAAACCTCAAGTAACTCACACCTTTAAAACAAGTTACTTCTCTTAAATCATGTCATTTCTCCTCTCTTAAAACAATTAAGTAAATCACTCCTTTGACTCCCCTAAAGTCATTATAATGACCTTTAGGTTTTGGAACTAAGGCACTAGCCAAAAGGTTTGGAAACCACTTCCTTTTCAAGACTCTATGTACTTTAAGTAAAATACTTTCACTTTTAAGAATCCAACTTCACTAAGGCAATGGATTATACAACTTACAATTTACACATCAAAGTACAATCAAGGAAGTTCATAGAACAAATTCTATATTAGGCAATCCAAGTACAACCAAGGAATGAATCATTTAAGGAGTAGAACTTACTTTCTTTATCTTAAGGAATCATGCTAGAAGAGGAGATAGTTCACATACCTTTCTACTAAATCCACAAGCTGTCGAATACGCCAGACGAATTTGTCAACCTATAATGGTCACAACAAGACTATCAACTTCTAGTCTCTAACGTAGAATAATACTAAGTATATGGTCTCTAATTTACTAAAAATCTGGCAAGACTTCCTTTGTTTCTACTCACTTTGCCACCTTTTCAAGGCCGAATACAATAACCAACACGCCACATTTAAGGCTCCAAACAACAACCAAACAAAGGGATTACACGCCTTACAATACGTAAAATTCCGCCCCACAATTAATACCAACTAAGTCCATAATCAAGCCATTCTCGCTAACAACATAACCACAATTCAAAGTCTTTTCCAATCCTTTTCCAATTCCAAGTTCTAAGGTCTAACATGTTATATAGTCATAGACAACTTTAACAACTACAATTTCCTTCTTTATACAAATACGCGACGACTTAAACTAATAATCGACTTGAATTGTAATCTTAAGGCTAAAATGCTAGTTTTCGGATTAGGGTTCCAATAGCCAATACACTAATCCAACTACATAATATATAACTCATGCCTAATATCCATAGCTACAATCAATAAGTAAACTTAATTGCTAAAACGACAAAATTTATAACTTTCCAAGCACATAAAAATTCCAAGATTCAAAGTCGCGCTTTAGCAATTCTTAGCTCCTTTCCTTAGGTTCCAACCGCCCAAGCACTCCTTAGAAGCCTATGTAGAACCCATCTTGAAGTTCCAACTTCAAAGTGAAGAACTCCTCAAGTTTCCTCCTTGCGACTAATACGAAACGCTGCTTTTTCCAAATCTTTCTATTGAGATATCCTTACAATACCCTTAGGGACATTGGGTTAAAGTCTTGTGAACAAAGGATCAAAACTACAATTTTTTCAGGTGCAAAGTAGTGAACCCGAGAGCTTGAACTCAAGCTCTAGTTCTCAAATATTTTCTAAGTGTAAAATGCCAAGTCTTGCACTAGTATGATATATAAAACACATTGGGGGGTCTAGATAATAACACTTGTTAAAATTGGAGGGAAGAGATCAAGCCAAATGGCTCTTGACTTGGTCAACAATGTCAATCTCTATTATTAGCAAGACTTGGTCATCCTATCATTGGCCAAATGACCATAATACCCTTACTAATTTTCGTCCAACACCACATGTGGGAGTGCCACATGTCGCCCTCTCATTCGTCCACAAAAATTCCGTAACCCTCGTGGGCCCCGCAACACGTAAAATTCCTCGGGTGGGCCCCACGTGACCAAATCCGTAAAAATAAATTTCCATAATATTAATAAGTTCCATATTCTTCAAATAATACATTTTGAGAATCCAATTCTCAACAACGAACATTTTTCCTTTCCGACGTTCGGAAGATTTTCCGTCGGAAAAACAATTCCTCCTTTCGTACTAATTTCCAAGTCTTGTTTCCTTAAGTACATTCTCTTTTACATGTCCTGGACTTACGGGGTGTAACATTCTTCCCCCCTTAGAAACATTCGTCCCCGAATGTTCTTAGTCGGTTTTCAATCTATACAAACTCCGGCATAAACTCTACACTATGCCTATCGATCAAAACTGCACCAGACCAATGATGCCACACATGACCATCACACAACATACGTAAACATATCAATGAACCTTCCGTCCGCGACCCCTTCTCACAAAACTCGAAGGTTACAGCCTTATCACAAACAAGATCTTTAGAGGTTACTTTCTTTCCTTACTTGTCATACTTTCTCGTACTTTCAAACTTATCTAGTACACGTACAAAATCTCAAATATTATTTCTGTTCTCCAATCCTTGGAGTTACTAACCAGACTTGGCCATTATGCTACTTACTTTCCCGTTAAGGCTCTTCTCGTCCCTTACGACCTGATTCCGGTGGAACACGTCCACAAACTCGTACAACAATTAATTAAACTTGGACCCTGCCTCCTCGGGACCCTATCACATAACGGGACCATTTCTAACTGACATCACCCCATTCTAAACTATCGGTTGACCCGAAATGAGTCCATAACCCGACTCATCGTCACACTTAACTTCTCATTCTTAGTCTGAAATAAATCTCTCTCTTATCTCAAGGTACATCTCACCCTATCCCCTATACACTAGAGGTTTGTCACATAAGCCAAAGTATTCCCACTGCACATTCTTCCCTATCGGTCTTACATCGCATGGGCAATTACTACTGTGAGCTCTACACAACTATAGTCTCGGTTCACTTACCATTCTTGTCAACATTCTTAACTTCTCACTTACTAATCAAGGTATCCCTACCTGGGTACTATCACTTTACAACTCTAGCAAGAAAGGGAAAACATATACGCTAGGTAAAATCTAAATCTATCAACGCACGTATGATTCAAAGGAATCGAAATATACCTATAACCCCGCGATGTCGCCTCCGATCCTGCCTCGTAGTCACGCCATCTCTGCGGTTCAAGGACCGCGAACTATAAACTCCACTGACCTCTACCACGGTGGCTAACATCCAACACCTCGCTCGGGAACGCATACCGTGGAGGAAAGGGAACCAACTACCGGCCTCATAGGCTGAGCCACTTCACCAGTGCTTTTTCTAAAAGGACATACCCTCAGTATATGGCCCGGACGGCCACAATAAAAACAAACACCTGTTCCATAACGGCATTTCCCCGAATGACGCTTACCACATCTGATACACTGAGGAATAGGTGGCCTCGACCGAGAAAGTCCTCTGTTCCTCTGAGAACCTCGACCGGAGCTCTGACCGGCCCTAAATACTCTTGGGGTCCAAACTCCCACCGTGAGTCGCGGGTATGTACCGGGTAGGCCGACGATATCTCACTTCGCCGCCGAGGCACTCGTCCAAAAACTCACCTAATAACCAACCGGCCTAGCCTCTTACGCTGATCTCCGCTGCCTCTACCCTCTGTACACCTGTCTGCATCGCCGAATAACTTCCTGCTGATGAAACTGTAGCACCGCTATCTTGGTCAATAACATAACTGCTTCCCTCATGACCGTATAGTCTTCACCTAACTGAGAAACTGGAGGCGCTGGTGCTGGGGCCTCAAAACCTGGCGCAGAAGAACTCGCCGACTGCGGAACAACATCCGGTATACCCCGGCATAAGCCCTATCAACTCTCTCTCGAGTCTAACTAGTAGCTCTCGCTACTCCTTGCCCTTCAAGGCTGTTGCCCTCGAGGCATAATCAGAACACAAAATTACGCCAGAGAGGAATTATCTTACTAACACAAATTTCTATGGAACGATCTTAGAGTGAGAAGAATAGAAACCAACCCTAAAAGTCCTGTAGCTCCTGTTTATGGGTGGCGCGCAACACACCGATAATCAAGACTCTACTAGACCGGTCAGACATTCCGAGGACCGATCGCTCGATACCACTGCCATGACCCCAACCACGGCCTGCGGATCGTGCCCTACCCGGGCACCCTTCTACCTTAACAACACAAGTAAATCATGAAATTAAATAACACCCTTTTTTTTAATTTTTAAAACCAACATACGCAAGGGCAAAGCCGACAAGTGCCGCCATGATATACATACTCAAAAGACACTACATTGTACATGAGTCCCATCCTACATATGAATACGCACTTAAGAGTTATATCAACTATGACGGACAAGGCCCCGCCGTATCCATAATCGATAAAAGCTCACATCAAAGAACTTATACCAAAAAGATAAACTCCAATGTAAGAGCTATCCAAAACTCGAAAGGTGGTCCAACACTGCCGATCACCAAATCATGCACCTAAACTCGCAGATGAACGCATCCCCAAGGAGGTCAAGACAAGAATGTACCAAGTATGTGAAATGAAGCATCAGAATGAAATAATAACAGTCTAAACAAAGCAGAGACATGTATGATAGCCAACCTACGAGACATAATACATAAGCGATATATCAAGTCGTGGACGACGCCTCAAGTCATTTCTAAAATATAACCATGGGACTACGCCCATAATATCAATCATGCCCGTGGAATCCTTCCTCACTGCCGGCAGTCCATGATATAATATAACACCAATAGGCATACATGAACACCAAGTCCCACCTGTGTCCTAAAAACTGTACGGGCCAAGTAGGAAGACGAGCAGGTGGTAAAGCAGGGGGTATAATGTCTTGGGGGTTTACCCCTCATTTATACTCTTACCCTGGAGAAGGTGGTATAGCGTCTTGGGGGTTTACCCCTCACTTATACTCTTACCCTATCTCGACCGACCATCAAACAAAACAAGAAGGGGATATAATGTCTTGGGGGTTTACCTCTCATTTATACTCTTACCCTGGAGAAGGTGGTATAGCGTCTTGGGGGTTTACCCCTCACTTATACTCTTACCCTAACTCGACTGACCATCAAACAAAACAAGCAGGGGGTATAATGTCTTGGGGTTTTACCCCTCCTTTATACTCTTACCCTATCTCGACCGGCCGTCAAACAACACATAAGCACTACCAGGTCTTTTATAAAAAATCCGGGAATTTAACCCAAGTACTACAAATAACGGAAGCATACCCGTGGAATCTCACATCACTGTCGGTACGTCCAAGTTCTTACAACAAGACCGCCGGCCCTCCAACCGAGAGTCGCGACAACGTAATAAAACATAATACTTGCACTCAAAGGCTATCACCAGCACATATAGGCAATTCTTAATTAAACAAGTCAAAGAACTTAGCAAGGCACACTTAGAATAATTCTCAATTAATCAAGCCAAAGTACTTATCAAGGCACACTTAGAATAATTCTCAATTAATCAAGCCAAAGTACTTATCAAGGCACACTTAGAATAATTCTCAATTAATCAAGCCAAAGTACTTATCAAGGAACACTTAGAATAATTCTCAATTAATCAAGCCAAAGTACTTATCAAGGCACACTTAGAATAATTCTCAATTAATCAAGCCAAAGTACTTATCAAGGCACACTTAGAATAATTCTCATTTAATCAAGCCAAAGTACTTATCAAGGCACACTTAGAATAATTCTCATTTAATCAAGCCAAAGTACTTATCAAGGCACACTTAGAATAATTCTCATTTAACAAGCCAAAGTACTACGTACGTACATTCTTTTCAAAAGACTCATTTTTATGTAAAATCCCAAGATACTAACACCCGTAGTATCAAGGTGTGTCTATTTTTCAAAGTAAGTTACTACACTCTTAGAAAACTCATTTCAAAGCTTGAAATCAAGTAACTTCAAATTTTCACAATCAAGGAAACTTATGCCCATTAATCAAAATAGACAACTTTCTAAACCTTCCATAAAGCCGTTATAACCAACTTCCCATAAAGCCGTTATAACCCCTTATGGTTTTTAGACAATTTCATTCCTTTTATAACCAAGAGACTTATACTTTTAAAACCAAGTATCACATACTTAAAAATCAAGTTCTTAACTTTCAAAATACTTCAAGTCTCTTAATATTTAGAAAACAAGTTTCTTCTACTTTTAAACCTCAAGTAACTCACACCTTTAAAACAAGTTACTTCTCTTAAATCATGTCATTTCTCCTCTCTTAAAACAATTAAGTAAATCACTCATTTGACTCCCCTAAAGTCATTATAATGACCTTTAGGTTTTGGAACTAAGGCACTAGCCAAAAGGTTTGGAAACCACTTCCTTTTCAAGACTCTATGTACTTTAAGTAAAATACTTTCACTTTTAAGAATCTAACTTCACTAAGGCAATGGATTATACAACTTACAATTTACACATCAAAGTACAATCAAGGAAGTTCATAGAACAAATTCTATATTAGGCAATCCAAGTACAACCAATGAATGAATCATTTAACGAGTAGAACTTACTTTCTTTATCTTAAGGAATCATGCTAGAAGAGGAGATAGTTCACATACCTTTTCGGCTAAATCCACAAGCTAAGCCGAATACGCCGTACGTAGAATTTGTCAACCTATAATGGTCACAACAAGACTATCAACTTCTAGTCTCTAACGTAGAATAATACTAAGTATATGGTCTCTAATTCTACGGAAAATCGGGCAGCACTTCCTTTGTTTCTACTCACTTTGCCACCTTTTTCAAGGCCGAATACAATAACCAACACGCCACATTTAAGGCTCCAAACAACAACCAAACAAAGGGGATTACACGCCTTACAATACGTGTAAAATTCCGCCCCACAATTAATACCAACTAAGTCCATAATCAAGCCATTCTCGGCTAACAACATAACCACAATTCAAAGTCTTTTCCAATCCTTTTCCAATTCCAAGTTCTAAGGTCTAACATGTTATATAGTCATAGACAACTTCAACAACTACAATTTCCTTCTTTATACAACATGCGACGACTTAAACTAATAATCGACTTGAATTGTAATCTTAAGGCTAAACATGCTAGTTTTCGGATTAGGGTTCCAATAGCCAATACACTAATCCAACTACATAATATATAACTCATGCTTGCTAATATCCATAGCTACAATCAATAAGTAAACTTAATTGCTAAAACGACAAAATTTATACCTTTCCAAGCCCTTAAAATTTCCAAGATTCAAAGTCGCTACTAGCAATTCTTAGCTCCTTTCCTTAGGTTCCAATCCGCTCCAAGCACTCCTTAGAGGCCTATGAAGAACCCATCTTCAAGTTCCAACTTCAAAGTTGAAGAACTCCTCAAGTTTCCGCCTTGCGACTAATACGAAAACGCCGTTTTTCCGAAATCTTTCTATTGAGATATCCTTACAATACCCTTAGGGACATTGGGTTAAAGTCTTGTGAACAAAGGATCAAAACTACAATTTTTTTTTGTGTGCAAAGTAGTGAACCTGAGAGCTTCTTGAACTCAAGCTCTAGTTCTCAAATATTTTCTAAGTGTAAAATGCCAAGTCTTGCACTAGTATGATATATATAAAACACATTGGGGGGTCTAGATAATAACACTTGTTAAAATTGGAGGGAAGAGATCAAGCCAAATGGCTCTTGACTTGGTCAACAATGTCAAGCTCTATTATTAGCAAGACTTGGTCATCCTATCATTGGCCAAATGACCATAATACCCTTACTAATTTTCGTCCAACACCACATGTGGGAGTGCCACGTGTCGCCCTCTCATTAGTCCACAAAAATTTCGTAACCCTCGTGGGCCCCGCAACACGTAAAATTCCTCGGGTGGGCCCCACGTGACCAAATCCGTAAAAATAAATTTCCATAATATTAATAAGTTCCATATTCTTCAAATAATACATTTTGAGAATCCAATTCTCAACAACGAACATTTTTCCTTTCCGACGTTCGGAAGATTTTCCGTCGGAAAAATAATTCCTCCTTTCGTACTAATTTCCAAGTCTTGTTTCCTTAAGTACATTCTCTTTTACATGTCCTGGACTTACGGGGTGTAACAGTTTTTAAAACAAAGGCAAAGCCGATAAGGCTGCCATAATATAAATCACTCAAAAGGGTCTACACTGTTCAATAATGTTAATACAACTCTAGCCAGTCCATCCCACATATGAATATAGACCTCTAAGAGTTTGGACAAATAGTATGACGGGACAAGGCCCCGCCGTACCCCTGAATATACCTAGCCATAATGACAAGCTCCAGAACATTGGAGTCATCTCAAAAAGCTGAACCAGGATCCTAAGCTCGCGGATCCACAACTGTGTACCTAGACCTGCGGACATGAACGCAGCACCCCGAAGGGGGTCAGTACAACAAGTACTAAGTATGGAACGGAAATAAAGTACAACAATTAAGATCATAACTATACAAGGAATGACAGGGGCAAGTATGAAAATCAAATACTACATCCTACCGTGTCATATAAAAATCAGAGCCAACTGTACCTTGTATCACTGTACTACTATAACACCGCACCACTTTCAAATATGAAAGCCATATCAAAATCTGGGACACCTGCCCTCAGCATATAATATCACAGAAGCATGCTCGTGGAATACAACATCACTATCAACATGTAACAAGTATAACATACAACTACCCGCACACTGTGCCTTTTTAACAATGAGAGTAAACTTTACATGCTTTAAAATAGGAAGCTTATGATTAATCTAGGGCCACCCGCCCGTAGTATCATTATGCAAACCTACTCCTGGGACTGTTTCACCCGCAAAGGTCTTGTGGACCCGCATAGGACAATTTGCCTCGCATAGGACTATTTCACCCGCACAGGACTATTTCACCCGCTTAGGCCCTACGGGCCCGCAATGAGCATATACGCCATACTCACATCATGGGTAGCAAATCCATGAAGATGTATAATGTCTTGGGGGTTTACCCCGCAATTATACTCAGAAGGTGTATAACGTCTTGGGGGTTTACCCCGCATTTATACTCAGGTGGTGTATAACGTCTTGGGGGTTTACCCTGCATTTATACTCAAGAGGTGTATAACGTCTTGGGGGTTTACCCCGCATTTATACTCATAACACTAGCACCAATGGCTATCGTGAACAACATATGCAAGTTAAGATAATTTTTGACTCTCAACATCATAAAATGAATAAACCATCATTTTAACAAATCAAGACAATTTTCATGCCTTCTTTTTCAACAAATCAATACAATACCATTTAGGCCAGCCGAAGTACTATCAAGGCACAAAATAGAATAACTATCATTTAAGAAAGCCAAAGTACTATCAAGGCACTAACACACCTTGCATTACTAAGGATTAAAGTCCATTACGACAATGTACGTGAGTCGTACATTCACTTTATGAACTAAATTTCCATTTTAGGAAAGCCCAAGTACTACATGTATCGCTAGGAAGTAGGATCCAATACATGTATCATTTTGAAACCATCATTTAGAAAATCGAGACACTTATCGAACCAAGTATCCTTCTAAGACATGGTTTTGGCAAATCAAGGCACTAGACCTCACGTGTTACTTTAAAACATCTTGAACATCAAAGTGCCACATATCATGTATTATATTAAGGACATAATCATGGACATTCTGGCACGATTTCCTTAAAATATTTTCAACCATCCCTTGACTTTCCACTAAAACTTGTTATAACAAACTTCCCATAAAGCCGTTATAACCACTTCATTTTTAGACAACTAACGAACCATTACCTCTTTCCTTTTTATAAAAAAACCAAGGCATTATCATGCCAAGTAAGGGAATTGAACCCAAAGTACTTTGTACATCTATTCTTTATAAAATAATCGTTTCATGAAATATTAGGGCGTTGGACCCAAAAGTACTTTCACCATTAAAACCAAGTTACTTACTTTTTTAAACTCAAGTAACTTATACTTTTAAGACCAAGTAACTTATACTTTTCAAATCGAGTTACTACACATTTTCGAAATTCAAGTCCCAAGTACTTTAGAAAATCAAGCCTCATGTACTTACAAAATTAATAATTTTTTGAGTCGTGAATAGGTTATTCTCGTTTATAACGATCTTGTTAAATCAGCCATGATCTAGAAAATGTAATACAATTTTGTCTTATCTTAGTTTCTATGCAGATGGAGAATTCTACTCATTTCAATATAATTGATTGTCGATACATTTTCATTAACGCTGCAATGGCTTGTTTGATACCTATTCTCATTAGTATAGTAATTTACCAAGGTCAACTCGACTCTAATACTTCCTAACGACCCTTACCAACATCCCTCATAAGACTTGGTAAGAACTTAGGAATATTCTAGACATACCTTTAGCATAAAATTAATAACATGAATACTTTCTATAACAAGGCAAGTATACTTCAAGAATAAGTCATGTATACCCCAATAACAAGGCAAGTATACTTCAAGAAAATAAGTCAAGTATACTCCAAATAACAAGGCAAGTATACTTCAAGAATAAGTCATGTATACCCCAATAACAAGGCAAATATACTTCAAGAAAATAAGTCAAGTATACTCCAAATAACAAGGCAAGTATACTTCAAGAAACAAGTCAAGTATACTCCAAATGTCAAGGCAAGTATACTTCAAGGATAGTCATGTCGATAGAAGGAAGGAGTTCACATACCTCGTGACGACTAACCCATACGACAAGTAGCAAAATGCTCTGAAGTACTTCAACCTCATCGGCTATTCCTTACGCCAAGTAGATCATGCTACACGTGGTACTTCAACCTATAATGACGATCACACTTCTATCAATATTATACTTTCTAGTATAAGACTTTATACCAAATAATTCCCTCTAATTCTACGAAAAATTGGGCAGCACTTCCTTTGTTTCTACGTACTTTTCCACCTTTTCCAATACTCGTATTCATCAACCAACAAGCCACATTTAAAGCGCAACCAACAGTTAGCAAAAGGGGATTACACGCCTAACTGGACGTGTAAAATTCTGCCTCACAGTTATACAAAACAGTCCACAAATCAGCCCATAAAAACAGTCCGTAATCCAACAATAACGAGGGTAAAATGTGAGGCGTTTAAACACCTTTCCACACCCCTCTTGTTATACCCCGTATTTCCAGAGTATGTACGTGAGGGTGTGCGTATAAAAGTTTAAGCCTTAAGTTAGGCAAGGGACGAAAAATTTGTGCACAACCCCCGAAAAGAATTGTTTTCCGACGAAACGTTTTCCGGACCTTGCGAAGGGAAAATTACGGTTGCGACATTTATATTTTTTGTGGATTTTTCCGAGAGATGAAATATTTTGGACCAACGAGAGGGCGACACTTGTCCCTCAAGTGGACGGCAATCAAGGGGAGTGGTTGGCACATTGTTTTAATGTTAAAGGCCTTAAACATTTGGTCAATGTTTGGCTAGATATTTTGTGTAGTAGATGAGCAAGTGGGACCCACACAATACTTGTCCAAATATTCACCCTCCACTTTCCTTAATCTTGGCCATTGATTGGCCTATAAATACCCCTTAAGTTCAAGACTTATTCTTCATCCACAAAACAAAATTCCAAGTCTCAAAACTTTCTCCCCCTTTGAAAGGCTCGTCCAGAGCACCCTCCCCTGTGAAGCCTTGGCGAAACAAACCCCATCTTGAGTTGTTCTCATGAAATACCCCTCTCTCCCCTTAGTAGAAAGTATTCTCCAGTATTGTTACTATTCCAAAATACCTGCCCGAATACCTTGTAGTATTCCAGTTACCACTTATACTAAAAGCCCAAAATACTATTATACTTCCCTTGATCACAAAATGAAACCCTAAGGAAATCTTCATAGGTTGAAGTATTAAGAAGAAGTTGCGTAGAAATTCTAAGGGTTGTTTGGAGCGGGTTGGGCGCCAGTAGGAGCTAAACGCGTTGCTCGGGATCGACATTAAATCTTGGATAATTTTGGGCTTATCGAGGTAAATACTCTTGTCCTTCTACTGTAATTGGAAATTACATACGGTAGTTGTATAGAAATGAGTATAAGATATATATAAGGATGGTATAAGAAAAGAGAATTGAATTGAAATCATCGTGAAGAATATTAAAGAAGAAGATTGAATCGCATTACACATGGGATTCTGAGAGACTTGTGTAGTTTTGTTGGGTAGGAAGTCTTTGCCGATTTTCCGCTGAATAGAGAACCCTTCGCTTAGAATATTCTACGAGTAGTCTAGTTGATAGACGTATATGACCTTATAGGTTGAAAGTTCGCAGTAGCATGTTCTACTTGAAGGTGACAAGGCTAGTCGGGTTATAGCGGTGGAGCGTTTTGCTATTTGTCGATAATCGTCGCGAGGTATGTGATTCTTCCTATCCTCGAGCATGATATTTTAAAAGAATATATATAGCAGACGTAGACGTATGTGTTAACTGAACGTGGTTTTACTGCGATGTCTTTTGACTTGAGTTTTAAATAATAAGAATCTTGAAGTATTTCAAAAGAATTAAGAATCATTTTTGAAAGAAGAGTAATACTTGGTTTTAAAAGCTTATACTAGCTTTATGGAACGTTAGGTATAACGACTTAAGAGAGATAAAAGGAACGGTTTACTTAATTGTTTATGAACGCCTTATATTGATTTCGGAAATGAGAATAAGTATCGAACAAACCATCGCGCTAATAAAGGGAAATGTATTGACTAATTAAGTATTATTAAAACCAAGAGAAACCTTCCATATGCATAGAAGCTAAGATGAGACAAAATGATATTACATTTCTAGATCATGGTCGCTTTAATAAGATTGTTATGAACAAGAATAACCTACACACATAAGGCATATGTTTCTCAAATTGTTTTAAACGTGAATTATATTATTAAGTGATTAAGACTATGAACTATTTAAACCTTCGAAAATAAGAGACTTGAGTAATTGAACTTAGGCAAACTTGAACTTTTGAAAGAAGGTTGTTACTTGTCTTTAAAAAGGGAAATTGTTTTGGTTTACTTAAAAAGATAGTCACTCTATTTTTTAATACTACGGGTATCGTGTGACTCTTGTGAAAGAAACATGATCTTTTTAAAGAGATAATGTATGAAGTACTTTGGGGATAAAAACCCGAACTTGTTGGCATAAAATAGAAAGTACCTTGTGTGAATAACTTGACTATGTTGGTTTGTGATAGCCTTGTAATACTTTCTTGTTGATTTGATAAGTAAACATGTTAGGATGCTACGTGTGTTAGTGTCTTGTGATGGTTGTGTAAGGGGTTTTCCCTTGTTGTGCTTATGTTGTTTAACGATAAGCCGTTATGTTAGACCACATGGCCGCATAGACCGCACACTAACCTGGAACTCTCGCAGCTCCGCATAGGTCCCCTGGACCCGCATGAGGTATTCTCGAATCATAGTCCTGCATCGCACGAGATATACCCCCAGACGGAGGCGCTTAACTCCAGATCATGTCAAGGGGTGAGTGGTGCAATACTAACATAACGGCTTACCGTTAAACAACATAAGCACAACAAGGGAAACCCCTTTACAAAAACTTCACAAGACACTAACACACGTAGCATCCTAACATGTTTACTTATCAAGCCAACAAGAAAGTATTACCAGGCTATCACAAACCAACGTAGTCAAGTTATTCACACAAGGTACTTTCTATTTCATGTCAACAAGTTTGGGTTTTTATCCCCAAAGTACTTCATACATTAACTCTTTAAAAGATCTGTTTCTTTCACAAAAGTCACACAATACCCGTAGTATAAAAATCGAGTGACTATCCTTTTAAGTAAACCAAAACACTTCCCTTTGTAAAATCAAGTAACAACATTTTTTCCCAAACGTTTCAAGTTTGCCTAATTTCAAATGCTCAAGTTTCTCATTTTCGAAAGGTTTCGTAGTTCATAGTCTTAATCACTTAATAATATAATTCTCCTTTAAAACAATTTGAGAAACATATGCCTTATGTGTGAGTAGGTTATTCTTGTTTATAACAATCTTATTAAAGCAGCCATGATCTAGGAAATGTAATATCATTTTGTCTCATCTTAGCTTCTATGCAGATGGAGGTTTCTACTGGTTTTAATAATACTTTATTAGTCAATACATTTCCCTTTATTAGCGTTGCTGTGGTTTGTTCGATACTTATTCTCATTTCTGAAATCAATATAAGGCGTTCATAAACAATTAAGTAAACCGTCCCTTTTATCTTTCTTAAGTCGTTATACCTAACTTCCCATAAATCTAGTATAACTCTTAAGCTCTTAAAACCAAGTATTACTCTTCTTTAAAAACGATTCTTAATTCTTTTGAAATACTTCAAGATTCTTATTATTTAGACTCAAGTCAAAAGACATCGCAATAAAACCACGTTCAGTTAACACACGTACGTCTACCGTACTATATATATTCTTTTAAAATATCATGCTCAAGAGGATAGGAAGAATCACATACTCGCGACGATTATCGACAATTAGCAAAACGCTCCACGGCTATAACCCAGCTAGCCTTGTCCACCTTTCAAGTAGAACATGCTACCCGCAGAACTTTCAACCTATAAAGGCCATATACGTCTATCAACATCTAGACTACTCTGTAGAATATTCTAAGCAGAGGGTTCTCTATTCTACGGAAAATCGGGCAGCACTTCCCTACCCGCCAAATTACACAAGTCTACTGTAAATACAATCCTATGTAAGTACAGTTCAATCTTCTTCTTTAATATTCTTCTGACGTGATTTCAGTTTAATTCTCTTCTGTAATATCCTTCTATTACAGTTCAATTCTATACTACTAAAGTATGTAATTTCCAATTACAATAGAAGGATAATAGTATTTACCTCGATAAGCCCAAAATTATCCAAGTTTTAATGTCGATCCTGAGCAATGTTTAGCTCCTACTCTGGCGCTCCAACCCGCTTCAAACAACCCTTAGAAGTTCTACGCAACTTCTTCTTAATACTTCAACCGGCTATGAAGATTTTTCCTTAGGGTTATCGTTTAGTGACTAACGGATAGTATAGTAGTATTTCTGGGCTTTTAGTATAGGGGTAACCTTGGAATACTACAAGGTATTTGGGCCAAGGTATTTTGGAATAGTAACAATACTTGGAGAATACTTTTCTACCAAGGGGGGGGGGGTGTGTATTTCACGAGAACTATCAAGAGAGGGGAGGGGGGATGTCTCGGCCAAGGGCCTCTCAAGGGGGAGGGGGAGCTCTTGGACGAGAGCTACACTAAGGGGGAGAGGGATTTTCAAGACTTAGAAAATGTGGAGTGGATGAAGAAGTCTTCAACTCAAGGGGGGTATTTATAGGACTTTCAATGGTCAAGATTAAGACAAGTGGTGGGCAAGTGGAGGGTGAGGATTTGGACAAGTGTTGTGTGGGTCCCACTTACTCATCTACCACACAAATATCCTACCAAACATTGACCAAATGTTTTAGGCACAAAAAATGATAAAAACGTGCAAGGAATTCGTCCACTTGACCGTCCACTTGAGGGTGACAAGTGTCGCCCTCTCGTTGGTCCAAAATATTTCATTTCTCGGAAAATCCGCAAAAATAATAAATGTTGCAACCGTAATTTTCCCTTCGCAAAGTTTGGAAAACGTTTCGTCGGAAAATAATTCTTTTCGTGGGTTGTGAACAAAATTTTCGTCCCTTGCCTAATTTAAGGCTCAACTTTTGTACATACGCCCTCACGTACATACTCTGGAAATACGGGGTATAACATTCTCCCCTCCTTAGAAACATTCGTCCCGAATGTTCCTTCTAAGTCTCAAAACACACCTGCGCCCGTATAGTCTTCACTACTATACTTACGAAAACAATCATGCCGTACCTGGACATAACATAACACACGCGCAATTACTCAACTTCAAGTCCACGAGGAATCACCTCCATCACTACAAAATCTCCCACCCAAGGTCTAAAAGATACTCCATGCGCACCTTTTCTTTACAAACGAAATGATCACTTCTATTCTCTTACTCGTCGTACCCTTCTTGTATACTCGAACTCTTTCTCATAGCTTACCACATTTCTGTTACTGCTTCAGTTTCCAAAATCTCTGGGTTACTACCTCCAACTTGGTCATCATTAACTGGGAACACTCTGGATGGATCTCCGATACTTTTCCGAACATAACAACATGAAAGACCAGACGTACTGCCTCCTACGTCGGACGGAAATGCTAACTATAAGCAACCTGGCCTACTTTCCAATTGATCTGAAAATGCTCAAAATACCTCGGGCTAAGTTTCCTCTGTTTTCCAAAACTCGTCACACCCTTCCGGGGTGGTACCTTCAAGAAATCCTACCGTCAACCTGAACTCCAAGTGTCGACGCCGATTATCCGTACGACTTCTGTTGACTCTGAGCTGCCAATAACCTCTTCTGGATAAGCTTTACCCTATCCACATCCTGCTGAAACAAGAATGAACCATCTATCTGAACCTTGCCAATATCGAACCAATCGACCGGTAACTTACACTTCCGCCCCTACAAGGCGTCATAAGACGATATCCGAATACTAATATGGTAGCTATTATAATACACACTCAACCAAGAGGCGAATAATCCTTACAGCTACCTCTGAATCAAAAACACCGGTCTGAGGGTGAATGCAATACTGAGACTCACCTGCGTTTCTATCCCTGCCTGGTAAAACTTCCAGAAAAAGAAATAGCCGTAACCTGGGCTCCACTGCCTGTCATAAGGTGAAAGTAGGCACCTCGTGCAGCCTTACAACCTTCCCGATATATAACATCTCGCATAACCCAATGCTGAGTAAACAGTTCTGGCTGAAAGACAAGATGGGATGACCTCATCGGCCCGACTACTGGTCGAACGCATCCACGAACTCGTACGCTGGTTAACTAAACTTGGGCCTAACACCCTCGTGACCCCACCACCTGGCGGGACCACCTCGAACTGACCCCACCACATTACAGGTCGCGGGTTGACCCGCGATCGGTCCTCAACCAGACCCGCTATCGCGCAAAACTCTTGTTTCCCCGATCTGGAACAATCTCACTAATCAAGTTACGAAAACCTAGTGGTCTTCTTAGCTCAACTACCCTCTTTCATTTCATACCGCTCAGGGACTTATCACACAAACATATCTCACGTGTACTATGCACTCCGATAAGGGTCAAACATAAAAATGTAAATCTTTTACTCGAGATGGCCTTACCTCTAAGGTCTCCACGTATAAAACTCTAAATCTCACACTTTTCCTATCCCCAATCTTACCCCTTTAACTAACCATGATTTCTAATCACAATTAACACAATGCTATCTGAACATAACACTTAAGATATACTCATCTTATCACACATACAAATCTCTAGAGGGTTAAGGATATACCTGTATCTACTGCTTCACTCCCCTTTGTCGTTCTAATCCATCCCGCCTCGTTGGGCGATAGCTAGGGCGTGACGAACTAGCCACCGATCCTCGGCGTGAGTCTCTACATCCGCGCCACCTCTGGTCGGACAATTTCTCGCAAAATGGCCCTGCTGGCCGCAAGTAAAACAAGCTGTCGAAGAAGTACGACACTCTCCATAATGACACTTACCACAACGGCCACACCGGTGGGGTGGCCTCTCTGCTAGCACCCTTTCCTCTCGAACCACCGACCAGAATCGATCCGTAGGCTGAGTCCTCCTACTTGCATCCTTCCTACTAGGACATCCTTTCGATACATAGCCCTGACGGCCGCAGGTAAAACATGTATCAACAAAATGATGACATTCCCCGGGATGACGCCTGCCATACTGTGAATACTGAGGGAAAACTGAATCCGGCTGGCTGGAACCTACGTGTATCTGTGAACCGTAAGCCCCGAGCTCAACAACTCCTGCATACCTCGAATGTCACGAACCCCGCGAGGACCACTGCTCGCGAGGCGCGTAACTGATCACTGCTGAGGCGATTCGCCTCGAAAGTTACCAAAGGACCCTGCCGATCTAGCCCTCTTCTGCTGATTTTGGTTAACCCGTTGATCCCTGCGTTTCTCGGCCTGCTGCGCATAAGCCCGTACACAGGCCATGCTCAAGCCTGACTGAAGAGCTACTCTTGCACATGTTACACCCCGTATTTACAGGACATGTTTTAAGAACGTACGTAAGAACTCACAAGTGTTAAGATTTGAGACTTGAAAAATTTATCGGAATTATGAAATTTGTCGGAAAACGTTTTGTTGGATTTAATGGGAGGCGACACGTGTCACCCCCCCTAAATGATGCCTTGGACGAAATAGGCATGGCCAAAATGGTCATTGACCATAGTCTTAAGATGACAAAGTCTTGCAAGTGTGAGCTTGAGAAAATTGACCAAAGTCAAAGGTCCCACAAGTCTTGATATTTAATAAGAGATCATCCAAACCACCCAATTGTTTGCATCTTGACCCTACATTACACTATATAATACTAGTAGTAGTAGACAAGCTTAAACACTTAGCCAAATTTCACAAAAATTGGAAGAACCCATAGTAGAGCTCTCGGGTTTGCCCCTCTCTTCACAAAAAGAATTTTTGTTTCTTGTCCAATAAGCCCCACACTTTAAACCAAGGTTCCTATGTGTATTGTAGGCATATCTCAATAGAAAAATCTCGGAAAAAAATAGTTTTCGGGTTAGTCGCAAAGCGAAAACCTAGTGGCTTTCTAGGTTTTGGATTGGAGGTTTGAAGGAAAGTTGTTGGTGTGGTTCTAAGGGTCTCAAGGAGCGGATTGAGGTGTCTTGATGAGGCTCTAGGTTGCTAAGGAGCAACTTCGGTTTTGAAGATTGGATTACAATTCGTTGAGGTATAATCTTGTTCTTTGAAAGTGTTACAAGATTATTTATATTGTTGTTGTTAGCTTTACATGTTGCTAGCATGAAGTTGTTAAGTTGAAGTTAATAAGTATTATGGATTACTTGTAGCTTAAGTTCGAAATGAAAAGTAAGTCATGTTAAGTTGGAATACAATTTGATCGTTACTAGAATCGTCGCATGTAATTGACTTGATGATTATAGTAGTTATATTTAGTCGACTAGATATCATGTTATGCTACCAAGTTGGATTGAAATGGAAATTGGATAAGAATTAGTATTGTTGAACTCAAGGTGGCCGAATTTGGACTTGTAGTTTGTATTAGTTTGTTATTCATTTGTATTGGACTACCTTCTATATTGTTGTGAGCCAATCGGGCTGTTTGGTTATTGTATTCGGCCTTGAAAAAGGTGGCAAAGTGAATAGAAACAAAGGAGGTGTTGTCCGATTTTCCGTAGAATTTAGACTAAGCACCTAGAATATTCTACGTTTGAAGTAAGAGGTTAATGGACGATTGTGACCATTATAGGTTGAAGTACTAAGTATAGCGTATCCTACTTGAAGGATGGATTAGCTATCAAGATTGAAGTACTTTGGAGCATTTTGCTACGTGTCGATAATCGTCATGAGGTATGTGAACCCCTTCTTTCTTTGGCATGATCCTACGTATGAAATATCCATGTGATAGTATTTCATGATTCCTTCTACTCTTAGAAGTTAAGTATTCACATTGTTGATCCTAAGTTAAAGTATGTTAAATTGTCCTAAGTCCTTACTAGGTCTTATGGGAGACGTTGGTAAGAATGGTTAGGAAATTTTGAGATGGATTTAAAGCTTTGTGCCTTGTTTTATAAGTAAGTAAGTTGAATTTATTTGTGAAAAGGAGGTTGATTTTAAAAAGTGGAAGTTATATGATGTTAAAGAGAATAAGCTACTTGATTTCTAAAGTGTAGATGACATGATTTTATAAGTGTAAGTAAATGGACTTTAAAGAATGTATGTTATGAAGTTTTAAGACTATGAACTTTGATTTTTCTTTAAAGGATTATGAGACTTTATTTTACAAGTTAGGAGACGTTATTTTTCAAGATATGGGTTACTTGATTTACTTCTAAAGTTAAGAGGCTTGATTTCGAAAGAGTATGTGACTTGAGTTTTAAAAGTATATGTTTATTGATTTAAAGAGAAGGAGTTTTACGATTCTTTTTAAGTATGTATGTACGTAGTATTTTTGGGCCTAGTTTCCCTAATGTTGTAAGAATGAAAGTGTCATAAGTTCTCTAAAATGAAAGGTTGTTATAATAGCTTTATGGGAAGTTGTTATGACGACTTAATAAGAAGTGAAAAGATGGTTTTAAAATGTTATGTAAGGAAAATCACACCGAGCCTACCAATAGGCCGGATTATGTTATGAAAATACACCGAGCCTACAAATAGGCCGGATTATGTTATGAAAATACACCGAGCCTACAAATAGGCCGGATTACGTTATGAGATACACCGAGCCTACACATAGGCCGGATTACGCCATATTACCCCGAGCCTACACATAGGCCGGGTTACGTCATCGTACACCGAGCCCCACAGGCGGGCCGGATTATGCTACATGATTCCACAGTACACCGAGCCCCACAGGCGGGCCGGATTATGTCACATGATTCATCAGTACACCGTGTCCCGCAAATGGGCCGGATTATGTTATGTAAGATATGTAAGTTATGTGAAAAAGACTGGATTAAACTCTTAAGTATGTATGTAAGAATATGAGGTTAATTCTTATTGAAAGAAGGAAAGGAACGGTTAATATACGATTGAATTCGTGAGTTAAAATGACATTCTTTGTATACCATGATCGCTTTCATCGCATTATTTCTGCTCCATATTCGCACTGTTGTTATCGACTTCTTCTCGGGCCGCGTTCATGCCCGCAGGTTTTAGGTACCCAGGTTGGTGATCCTTGCTCATAGGATCTCGGTTCAGTTTTGAGAAAAGCTCCATTTGCTCCGGAGGCTTATCTCTTGGTACGGTTTCCCTGAGGTAGTAGATTCATGTATATTCAGGGGTATGGCGGGGCCCTGTCCCGCCACAGTTGTTCAGTTGTTATTCCTAGAGGTCTGTATTCACATATGTGGTTGGGCTGTAAGAACTGAGATGTACTTTTGATTATGTTTTTACTATGGAAGGCGGCCTGATCGGCTAGCCTGTGACGTTTTTACTTACTCATGTGTTTATGTTGTGTATGTTCCGCTGCTATTCTCTGATGTATACCTGAACGGGGTGCCCAGGTAGGGCACCAGTCGCGGCCCCGGGGTCGGGTCGTGACAAAAGTGGTATCAGAGCAGTTAGTCCTGAAAGTGTCTGCACCGCGTGTCTAGTAGAGTCTTGATTATCGGTGTGTTGTGCACCACATCTATAATCAGGAGGCTGCAGGACATTTAGGATTGGTTTCCATTCTTCTCACTCTGAGATCGTGCCATAGAGCTGTGTTGTTAGGGTCATCTCTCCCTAACTTGTTATGTTGATTGCAGCTACGAGAAAGGCAGCAGTGACCCAAGAATTACTATGTGGATTGCGTATCCAGGTTGGTAATGATTATATTATAGTTGGTATTGTGACATACATCTATACGGAGTTATGTATGAGGGTCAGACGCATGTTGCCTAGAATGATTTTAGATTACCAGGAATTAGTAAAGACTAACTAGATACCGGGAAGGTATGGAATAGTTAATAAATTCTCGACAAGGTTTTGTGTTTTATTTTGGGATAATTGGGAAAGGATGAGCTGTCTGATAGGGTAGTGAACCCTTAAGAAGCCATGTTAAGGAACCTAACGGAATGTCATGTTAATAGATTAAGCTGCGTAGTAAGTTTAAGAGAATTGTACGGATGAAGTCTGTATAGAGTAAGCAGTGGTTGTTGTGATCGAGACAACATGGTTATGGTATTATGAGAAGTTTTGTACCCGCTACTGGGACCGATAAGGTAGGCTTGGAGCATGGAAATTGCGAGCCTAAGAATATCACGACCGAGACCTTAGATGTACAAGGTCTTCTGCAGAAAGATTTATTATAGACCAAGAATAAGAGTTAAGTGCGACGGCGGGGCGGGGACTCATGCGGGTCTCCCCATGGCCTGGAATGGAGTGGGATCAGTTGGTAGTAGTTCCTCTACGTGACAGGGTCACGAGGGTGCAAGGCCCAAGTCTAGTTAATTGTTTTACGGGTTCGAGGACGCGTTCCACCGTAACTGTGTAATGGCCTAAATGACCTTATATTGTTTTATAGAGTGACTCCAAAGATTGGAGGCCAGCATCGGTATGGAAGTTATGTATACTAGTGTGAGTTGGAAATACGGAAAGAGTACGACCAGTAAGAAAGATAACAACCAAGTGTAAAGGAATAGGGCCTGAATCCATAAGAACCTTTCGAGGTAACTACACCCGTGAGTGTGTGGGGTGGTAGCTGAGCGGGGATATGAGGTTTTCCCGGTGATGATACAGTCGTCAGACCCTAGTAGACCTAGTAGAGAGGATTATGACAGACTTGGAGGTCATTATAAGTATGGGCTAGTTGGCTTCGTGAGTGCCAAGGTTGACAGCTTAGAATAAATATTGTTATGTGGCCATGGGTGGCATATGTTGTAAGAAGGGTGTAGTATAAGGAGACTATGTCGCGCGTTAATCAGATTGTACTCCGAAAGAACATTCGAGGACGAATGTTTCTAAGGGGGGAAGAATGTTACACCCCGTATTTACAGGACATGTTTTAAGAACGTACGTAAGAACTCACAAGTGTTAAGATTTGAGACTTGAAAAATTTATCGGAATTATGAAATTTGTCGGAAAACGTTTTGTTGTGACGAATGGGAGGGCGACACGTGTCACCCCCCCTTAAATGATGCCTTGGACGAAATAGGCATGGCCAAAATGGTCATTGACCATAGTCTTAAGATGACAAAGTCTTGCAAGTGTGAGCTTGAGAAAATTGACCAAAGTCAAAGGTCCCACAAGTCTTGATATTTAATAAGAGATCATCCAAACCACCCAATTGTTTGCATCTTGACCCTACATTACACTATATAATACTAGTAGTAGTAGACAAGCTTAAACACTTAGCCAAATTTCACAAAAATTGGAAGAACCCATAGTAGAGCTCTCGGGTTTGCCCCTCTCTTCACAAAAAGAATTTTTGTTTCTTGTCCAATAAGCCCCACACTTTAAACCAAGGTTCCTATGTGTATTGTAGGCATATCTCAATAGAAAAATCTCGGAAAAAAATAGTTTTCGGGTTAGTCGCAAAGCGAAAACCTAGTGGCTTTCTAGGTTTTGGATTGGAGGTTTGAAGGAAAGTTGTTGGTGTGGTTCTAAGGGTCTCAAGGAGCGGATTGAGGTGTCTTGATGAGGCTCTAGGTTGCTAAGGAGCAACTTCGGTTTTGAAGATTGGATTACAATTCGTTGAGGTATAATCTTGTTCTTTGAAAGTGTTACAAGATTATTTATATTGTTGTTAGCTTTACATGTTGCTAGCATGAAGTTGTTAAGTTGAAGTTAATAAGTATTATGGATTACTTGTAGCTTAAGTTCGAAATGAAAAGTAAGTCATGTTAAGTTGGAATACAATTTGATCGTTACTAGAATCGTCGCATGTAATTGACTTGAAGATTATAGTAGTTATATTTCGTCGACTAGATATCATGTTATGCTACCAAGTTGGATTGAAATGGAAATTGGATAAGAATTAGTATTGTTGAACTCAAGGTGGCCGAATTTGGACTTGTAGTTTGTATTAGTTTGTTATTCATTTGTATTGGACTACCTTCTATATTGTTGTGAGCCAATTAGGGTTGTTTGGTTATTGTATTCGGCCTTGAAAAAGGTGGCAAAGTGAATAGAAACAAAGGAGGTGCTGTCCGATTTTCCGTAGAATTTAGCGACTAAGCACCTAGAATATTCTACGTTTGAAGTAAGAGGTTAATGGACGTATTGTGACCATTATAGGTTGAAGTACTAAGTATAGCGTATCCTACTTGAAGGATGGATTAGCTATCAAGATTGAAGTACTTTGGAGCATTTTGCTACGTGTCGATAATCGTCGCGAGGTATGTGAACCCCTTCTTTCTTTGGCATGATCCTACGTATGAAATATCCATGTGATAGTATTTCATGATTCCTTCTACTCTTAGAAGTTAAGAAGTATTCACATTGTTGATCCTAAGTTAAAAGTATGTTAAATTGTCCTAAGTCCTTACTAGGTCTTATGGGAGACGTTGGTAAGAATGGTTAGGAAATTTTGAGATTGGATTTAAAGCTTTGTGCCTTGTTTTATAAGTAAGTAAGTAAGTTGAATTTATTTGTGAAAAGGAGGTTGATTTTAAAAAGTGGAAGTTATATGATGTTAAAGAGAATAAGCTACTTGATTTCTAAAGTGTAGATGACATGATTTTATAAGTGTAAGTAAATGGACTTTAAAGAATGTATGTTATGAAGTTTTAAGACTATGAACTTTGATTTTTCTTTAAAGGATTATGAGACTTTATTTTACAAGTTAGGAGACGTTATTTTTCAAGATATGGGTTACTTGATTTACTTCTAAAGTTAAGAGGCTTGATTTCGAAAGAGTATGTGACTTGAGTTTTAAAAGTATATGTTTATTGATTTAAAGAGAAGGAGTTTTACGATTCTTTTTAAGTATGTATGTACGTAGTATTTTTGGGCCTAGTTTCCCTAATGTTGTAAGAATGAAAGTGTCATAAGTTCTCTAAAATGAAAGGTTGTTATAATAGCTTTATGGGAAGTTGTTATGACGACTTAATAAGAAGTGAAAAGATGGTTTTAAAATGTTATGTAAGGAAAATCACACCGAGCCTACCAATAGGCCGGATTATGTTATGAAAATACACCGAGCCTACAAATAGGCCGGATTATGTTATGAAAATACACCGAGCCTACAAATAGGCCGGATTACGTTATGAGATACACCGAGCCTACACATAGGCCGGATTACGCCATATTACCCCGAGCCTACACATAGGCCGGGTTACGTCATCGTACACCGAGCCCCACAGGCGGGCCGGATTATGCTACATGATTCCACAGTACACCGAGCCCCACAGGCGGGCCGGATTATGTCACATGATTCATCAGTACACCGTGTCCCGCAAATGGGCCGGATTATGTTATGTAAGATATGTAAGTTATGTGAAAAAGACTGGATTAAACTCTTAAGTATGTATGTAAGAATATGAGGTTAATTCTTATTGAAAGAAGGAAAGGAACGGTTAATATACGATTGATTTCGGGAGTTAAAATGACATTCTTTTGTACAATATGACGATCGCTTATCGTATGCGTTATTTCTGCTCCATATTCGCACTGTTATCGACTTCTTCTGGGCTGCGTTCATGCCCGCAGGTTTTAGGTACCCAGGTTGGTGATCCTTGCTCATAGGATCTCGGTTCAGTTTTGAGAAAAGCTTCATTTGCTCCGGAGGCTTATCTCTTGGTACGGTTTCCCTCAGGTAGTAGATTCATGTATATTCAGGGGTATGGCGGGGCCCTGTCCCGCCACAGTTGTTCAGTTGTTATTCCTAGAGGTCTGTATTCACATATGTGGTTGGGCTGTAAGAACTGAGATGTACTTTTGATTATGTTTTTACTATGGAAGGCGGCCTGATCGGCTAGCCTGTGACGTTTTTACTTACTCATGTGTTTATGTTGTGTATGTTCCGCTGCTATTCTCTGATGTATACCTGAACGGGGTGCCCAGGTAGGGCACCAGTCGCGGCCCCGGGGTCGGGTCGTGACAGCACAACCCTCTCTTAGATAGTCATCAAGACCCGCGATAAATTGATACCTAATATACTCTCTGGTTGCTAACTCCCTAGCTAGTAACAGGGTTGTCTCTTTGCAATCTATTCTTTCTGCTACTGGTCGTGGAACTGAAGGTCCAGATATCATGGCCGCAGAGGGAACCGCCGCTGGCTAAACTCACTGGGCCGTGACGAGCGTAACTCCCCGAATGAAGCACCACCCCAGGTGATGATTGGGCCTGTGCCCTCGTAACCCTCTGTGCTCTACTCGCAGCTCCCTCGGCTGCCTTGCCCTTCTGGGCCCGGGTTGCCTTGCACGGAGGCATAACTGGTAAGGGAAAGGAATACGTTAGAGGGGTCCAACTTATAACACAGCTCTAAGGCACGATCTCAGAGTGAGAAGAATGGAAACCAATCCTAAATATCCTATAGCCTCCTGATTATTGGTGTGGTGCACAACACACCGATAATCAAGACTCTACTAGATACGGTCTGTAGACACTTTCCGAGGATAACCTGGCTCTGATACCACTTTTGTCACGACCGAACCGGGCCGTGGATCGTGCCTACCTGTGCACCCAAGTAGACATACATCAGAGTAATCAGCGGAATATAAAAACACAACATGAAACAATGTAAAAGAGACACAGTTTATCTGAGGAAAAGTTGTCTTTCGGCATATATATATAAACCCAAAGTGAACAGTTACATCCCAACTTTACAACGGGACTACAGACCTCTAAGGAAGCAAAACAACTATGGCGGGACAGGGCCCCACCATACCCTGAATAAACATAAATATCTACAACATCAGGGACTATACCAAAGATAAGCCTCCGGAGAAACGGAGCTTCCCAAAACGCTGAAATGTGATCCTAAGAGCGGGGATCAACAACTGGTGTACCTCTACCTGCGGCATGAACGCAGCCCCCCGAAGGAGGTCAGTACAACAGGTACCAAGTATGTGAAACTGAAAATACTGTAAGTGAAATCATAATAGTCTATATAAAACAGAAGACATATATGATAACCAATTTACGATGCACAATATGTAAGCAGTCATGTCAAGTCAGGGACTCACGCCCTTAAAGTCATCACTCAAATATAACCATGGGTCTCATGCCCACAATATCAATCATGCCCGTGGAATTCCTTCCTCACTGCCGGCAGTCCATGATATAAAAAGCACCAAGGAATACACATGAACACCAGGTCCCACCTGTGTCATAATAAAACCGTACGGGGTAAGTACGAAGGCATAGCCGACTACTAAAACCCACAGTACCAACAAGTCATAAACTGTATCACAAGGTCTTTCTAGACCGCCATATGATCGAAGCTGGCCACTCGCCCGCAGTATCAAATGTGCGCGTCTAATCCTGGAACTTCCCGCAGCTCCGCATAGGCCACACACATAGGCCCGCATGAGGTATTCCCCCGCATCGAGGGTAGCTACTCCCCGGAAACGTCCTGGACTCGCAGTCCGCATGGCCACATAGACCGCATGGCCACATAGACCGCACACTAACCTGGAACTCTCGCAGCTCCGCATAGGTCCCCTGGACCCGCATGAGGTATTCTCGAATCATAGTCCTGCATCGCTCGAGGTATACCCCAGACGGAGGCGGCTTAACCCCCCAGATCATGTCAAGGGGTGAGTGGTGCAATACTAACATAACGGCTTACCGTTAAACAACATAAGCACAACAAGGGAAACCCCTTTACACAAACATCACAAGACACTAACACACGTAGCATCCTAACATGTTTACTTATCAAGCCAACAAGAAAGTATTACCAGGCTATCACAAACCAACGTAGTCAAGTTATTCACACAAGGTACTTTCTATTTCATGTCAACAAGTTTGGGTTTTTATCCCCAAAGTACTTCATACATTAACTCTTTAAAAGATCCGTTTCTTTCACAAAAGTCACACAATACCCATAGTATAAAAATAGAGTGACTATCCATTTAAGTAAACCAAAACACTTCCCTTTGTAAAATCAAGTAACAACATTCTTTTCCAAACGTTTCAAGTTTGCCTAATTTCAAATGCTCAAGTTTCTCATTTTCGAAAGGTTTCGTAGTTCATAGTCTTAATCACTTAATAATATAATTCTCCTTTAAAACAATTTGAGAAACATATGCCTTATGTGTGAGTAGGTTATTCTTGTTTATAACAATCTTATTAAAGCAGCCATGATCTAGAAAATGTAATATCATTTTGTCTCATCTTAGCTTCTATGCATATGGAGATTTCTACTGGTTTTAATAATACTTTATTAGTCAATACATTTCCCTTTATTAGCGCTGTTGTGGTTTGTTCGATATTTATTCTCATTTCCGAAATCAATATAAGGCGTTCATAAACAATTAAGTAAACCGTCCCTTTTATCTTTCTTAAGTCGTTATACCTAACTTCCCATAAAGCTAGTATAACTCTTAAGCTCTTAAAACCAAGTATTACTCTTCTTTAAAAACGATTTTTAATTCTTTTGAAATACTTCAAGATTCTTATTATTTAGACTCAAGTCAAAAGACATCGCAATAAAACCACGTTCAGTTAACACACGTACGTCTACCATACTATATATATTCTTTTAAAATATCATGCTCAAGAGGATATGAAGAATCACATACCTCGCGACGATTATCGACAATTAGCAAAACGCTCCACGGCTATAACCCGGCTAGCCTTGTCCACCTTTCAAGTAGAACATGCTACCCGCAGAACTTTCAACCTATAAAGGCCATATACGTCTATCAACGTCTAGACTACTCTGTAGAATATTCTAAGCAGAAGGTTCTCTATTCTACGGAGAATCGGGCAGCACTTCCCTACCCGCCAAACTACACAAGTCTCATCAGAATACACCCCATGTAAGTTCAATCTTCTTCTTTAATATTCTTCTGACGTGATTTCAGTTTAATTCTCTTCTGTAATATCTTTCTATTACAATTCAATTCTATACTACTAAAGTATGTAATTTCCAATTACAATAGAAGGACAATAGTATTTACCTCGATAAGCCCAAAATTATCCAAGTTTTAATGTCGATCCTGAGCAACGTTTAGCTCCTACTCTGGCGCTCCAACCCGCTCCAAACAACCCTTAGAAGTTCTACGCAACTTCTTCTTAATACTTCAACCGGCTATGAAGATTTTTCCTTAGGGTTTCGTTTAGTGACTAACGGATAGTATAGTAGTATTTCTTGGCTTTTAGTATAGGGGTAACCTTGGAATACTACAAGGTATTTTGGAATAGTAACAATACTTGGAGAATACTTTTCTACCAAGGGGGGGGGGTGTGTATTTCACGAGAACTATCAAGAGAGGGGGGGATGTCTCGGCCAAGGGCCTCTCAAGGGGGAGGGGGAGCTCTTGGACGAGAGCTACACTAAGGGGGAGAGGGATTTTCAAGACTTAGAAAATGTGGAGTGGATGAAGAAGTCTGCAACTCAAGGGGGGTATTTATAGGACTTTCAATGGTCAAGATTAAGACAAGTGGTGGGCAAGTGGAGGGTGAGGATTTGGACAAGTGTTGTGTGGATCCCACTTACTCATCTACCACACAAATATCCTACCAAACATTGACCAAATGTTTTAGGCTCAAAAAATGAAAAAAACGTGCAAGGAATTCGTCCACTTGACCGTCCACTTGAGGGTGACAAGTGTCGCCCTCTCGTTGGTCCAAAATATTTCATCTCTCGGAAAAATCCGCAAAAATAATAAATGTTGCAACCGTAATTTTCCCTTCGCAAAGTTTGGAAAATGTTTCATCGGAAAACAATTCTTTTCGTGGGTTGTGAACAAAATTTTCGTCCCTTGCCTAATTTAAGGCTCAACTTTTGTACGTACGCCCTCACGTACATACTCTGGAAATACGGGGTATAACAGTATTGATTATAGGTGTGTTGTGCAGCACACCAATAATCTGCAGGCTATAGGATATTTAGGATTGGTTTCCATTCTTCTCACTCTGAGATCGTGCCTTAGAGTTGTGTTATAAGTTGGACCCCTCTAACGTATTTCTTTCCCGTACCAGTTATGCCTCCGCGCAAGGCAACCCGGGCCCAGAAGGGCAAGGCAGCCGAGGGAGCTGCGAGTAGAGTACAGAGGGTTACAAGGGCACAGGCCCAATCATCACCAGAGGTGGTGCTTCATTCGGGGAGTTCTGCGACGTCGCCAGCCCCAGCAGAGTTTAGCACGGCGGCATCAATTCCTACTGCGGCCATGAGATTTGAACCTCCAGTTCCACGACCAGTAGCAGAAAGTATGGATTTTAAGGAGACGACCCTGTTACTAGCTAGGGATGTAGCAACCAGAGAGTATATTATGTACCGATTTATCACGGGTCTTGATGATTATCTAAGAGAGGGTTGTATAAGAGTAGCTCTCTTCAAAAGGCGTAGCATGGCTCACAGACGGATTATGCGCAGCAGGCCAAGAAACGTAGGGATCGACGGGTTAACCAAGATCAGCAGAAGAGGGCCAGATCGGTAGGGTCCTTTTGTAACTTTCGAGGCAAATCGCCTCAGCAGCAGACTGGATACGCACCTCCACCAGTGCAGAGTCATCCTCCACAGGGTTCAGGACGTTCGGGGTATGCCGGAGTTGGTCAGAGCTCCAGGGCTTCTGATTCACAGCTATACGTAGGTTCTAGCCAGCCGAGTTCAGTTTTTCCTCAGTATTCACAGTGTGGCAGGCGTCATCCCGGGGAATGTCGTCTTTTTGTTGGTGCTTGTTTTGCTTGCGGCTAGCAGGGCCATTTTGCGAGAAATTGTCCGACCAGAGGTGGCGCGGATGTAGGGACTCAGCCTTCAGGATCAGTGGCTAGTTCATCACCCTCCCCAGCTATGCGCCCAACAGGGCAGGATGAATTAGAACGACAGAGGGGAGTGAAGCAGTAGATACAGGTATATCTTTAACCCTCTAGAGATTAGTATGTGTGATAAGATGAGTATATTTTAAGTATGGTGTTCAGATAGCATTGTGTTAATTGTTATTAGAAATCTTGGTTAGTTAAAAAGGGTTAGATTGGGGATAGGGAAAGTGTGAGCCTTAGAATTTTATACGTGGAAACCTTAGAGGCGAAGCCATCTCGAGTAAAAGCTTTATTTATGTTGACCTTTATCGGAGTGCTTAGTATACATGGGATAGATTTGTGTGATAAGTCCCTGAGTAGTGTGAAGTGAAGGAGGGTAGTTGAACTAAGAAGATCACTAGGTTTTCGTGACTCAATGGTGAGATTGTTCCGGATCGGGAAACAAGAGCTTGGCGCAAAAATGGGTCGGGTTGAGGCCAGATTGCGGGTCAACCCGCAGCCCGGTTTGGAGTAAGGAAAAGTTGTGGCGGTGCCGCTTTGTGATAGGGTCACGAGGGTGTTAGGCCCAAGTTTAGTTAACCATCGTACGAGTTCGTGGATACGTTCGACCAGTAGTCGAGCCGATGAGGTCAGCCCATCTTGTCTTTCAGTCAGGACGGTTTACTCGGCAGAGGGTATGCGAGATGTTACATATCAGGAAGGTTGTAAGATTTCACGGGGTTCCTACTTTTACTTATGACAGGCAGTAGAGCCCAGTTTACGTCTATTTCTTTTTATGGAGGTTTTACCATGCAGGGTTAAGAGCTCAGGTGAGTCTCAGTATTGCATTCACCCTCGGGTCGGTGTTTTGATTTCAGGAGTAGCAGTAAGGATTATGTGCCTCTTGTTGAGTGAGTATCATTATAGCTACCATTTCAGTATTCGGATGTCGCCTTATGAAGCCTTGTAGGGGCGGAAGTGTAGGTTGTCGGTCGATTGGTTCGATGTTGGCAAGGTTCAGATAGTTGGTCCACTTGATTCAGCAGGATGTAGATAGGGTGAAGCTTATCCAGGAGAGGTTATTGGCAGCTCAGAGTCATCAGAAGTCATGCGGATAATCGACGTCGACACTTGGAGTTCAGATTGACGGTGGGTTTTCTTGAAGGTACCACCCCGGTAGGGCGTGACGAGATTTGGAAAGCAGGGGAAACTCAGCCCGAGGTACTTTGAGCATTTTCAGATCATTTGAAGAATAGCCCAGGTTTCCTATAAGTTATCTTTGCCGTCCGACGTAGGAGGCAGTACGTCCGGTCTCTCATGTTGCTATGTTCAGGAAAGTATCAGAGATCCATCCAGAGTGTTCCTAGTTAATGATGACCAAGTTGGAGGTAGTAACCCCGAGATGTTGGAAACTGAAGCAATAACAGAAAGGTGGTACGTATAGTAGGAAGAGTTCGAGAAGTGCACGAGAAAGGGGAGAAGCGAGCATAGGTTAAGAGAATAGAAGTGATCATTTCTTATGTGAAGTAAAGGTGCGAAGGGAGTATCTTTTAGCCCTTGAAGTGGGAGCTTTTGTGATGATAGAGGTGATTCCTTGTGGAATTAGATTTCAGTAATTGCGCGTGTGTTATTTTGTGGCCATGTGTGGCATCGACAACTTGTTAAGTTAAAAGGAACTTCATCGTTATCTGTCTTGAGAAGGAACATTCAGGACGAATGTTTCTAAGGAGGGGAGAATGTTATATCCCGTATTTCCAGAGTATGTACATGAGGGCGTGTGTACAAAAGTTTAAGCCTTAAGTTAGGTAAGGGACGAAAAATTTGTGCACAACCCCCGAAAAAAATTGTTTTCCGACGAAACGTTTTCCGGACCTTGCGAAGGGAAAATTACGGTTGCGACATTTATATTTTTGCGGATTTTTCCGAGAGATGAAATATTTTGGACCAACGAGAGGGCGACACTTGTCCCTCAAGTGGACGACAATCAAGGGGAGTGGTTGGCACGTTTTTTTAATGTTAAAGGCCTTAAACATTTGGTCAATGTTTGGCTAGATATTTTGTGTAGTATATGAGCAAGTGGGACCCACACAACACTTGTCCAAATCTTCACCCTCCACTTGCCTTAATCTTGGCCATTGATTGGCCTATAAATACCCCTTAAGTTCAAGACTTATTCTTCATCCACAAAACAAAATTCCAAGTCTCAAAACTTCCTCCCCCTTTGAAAGGCTCTCGTCCAAGAGCACCCCCTCCCCCTTTGTGAAGCCTTGGCCGAAACAAACCCCTCTTGAGTTGTTCTCGTGAAATACCCCCTTGGTAGAAAGTATTCTCCAAGTATTGTTACTATTCCAAAATACCTTGGCCCAAATACCTTGTAGTATTCCAAGGTTACCCTTATACTAAAAGCCCAAAAATACTATTATACTTCCCTTCAGTCACAAAAATGAAACCCTAAGGAAATCTTCATAGCTGGTTGAAGTATTAAGAAGAAGTTGCGTAGAAATTCTAAGGGTTGTTTGGAGCGGGTTGGAGCGCCCAGAGTAGGAGCTAAACGTTGCTCAGGATCGACATTAAATCTTGGATAATTTTGGGCTTATCGAGGTAAATACTCTTGTCCTTCTATTATAATTGGAAATTACATACGGTAGTTGTATAGAAATGAGTATAAGATATATAGAAGGATGGTATAAGAAAAGAGAATTGAATTGAAATCACATCAGAAGAATATTAAAAAAGAAGATTGAACTGTACTTACATAGGACTGTATTTACAGTAAACTTGTGTAGTTTAACGGGTAGGGAAGTGCTGCCCGATTTTCCGTAGAATAGAGAACCCTCTGCTTAAAATATTCTACAGAGTAGTCTAGACGTTGATAGATGTATATGGCCTTTATAGGTTGAAAGTTCTGCAAGTAGCATGTTCTACTTGAAAGGTGGACAATGCTAGCCGGGTTATAGCGGTGGAGCGTTTTGCTATTTGTCGATAATCGTCGCGAGGTATGTGATTCTTCCTATCCTCTTGAGCATGATATTTTAAAAGAATATATATAGTACGGTAGACGTACGTGTGTTAACTGAACGTGGTTTTACTGCGATGTCTTTTGACTTGAGTTTTAAATAATAAGAATCTTGAAGTATTTCAAAAGAATTAAGAATCGTTTTTGAAAGAAGAGTAATACTTGGTTTTAAAAGCTTAAGAGTTATACTAGCTTTATGGGAAGTTAGGTATAACGACTTAAGAGAGATAAAATGAACGGTTTACTTAATTGTTTATGAACGCCTTATATTGATTTCGGAAATGAGAATAAGTATCGAACAAACCACTGCAGCGCTAATAAAGGGAAATGTATTGACTAATTAAGTATTATTAAAACCAGTAGAAACCTCCATCTGCATAGAAGCTAAGATGAGACAAAATGATATTACATTTCCTAGATCATGGCTGCTTTAATAAGATTGTTATGAACAAGAATAACCTACTCACACATAAGGCATATGTTTCACAAATTGTTTTAAACGTGAATTATATTATGAAGTGATTAAGACTATGAACTACGAAACCTTTCGAAAATAAGAGACTTGAGTAATTGAACTTAGGCAAACTTGAACTTTTGGAAAAGAAGGTTGTTACTTGTCTTTAAAAAGGGAAATTGTTGTCACGACCCGAACCCGGGCCCGTGACTGGTGCCTTACCCCGGGTACCCTAGTGATACAACATCAGAGAAAACCAGCGGAAATAAAAACTTAAACATATAAAACAGTGAAATAAGAAAGCAGGCTAACCCAACGGTTACCTTTTTGTACATAAATTAAAACTTGAAGCGACATCCCTTACAAAAGCGCCCACAACAGTTGCTGCACTCTAAGAATTTTGAAACCATAATGACGGACAGGGCCCCGCCATGCCCTGAATATACAAAAGTCTACTACTTGAGGAACTGTACCACATGACAAGCTTCCGAGATATGGAGCTTTCCGAGAACCGAACAGCGATCCTAAGAGAGTGGATCGGCCAAGCTATGTACCTCAACTGCGGCATGAACGCGGCCAAGGCGAGGTCAAGACAACAGTGCGAAGTATGTGAAATCAGAAAAATCAGAATCAAATCATAATAGTCTATATAAAGCGGAGACATGTATGATAACCAAACTACAAGACACAACATATAAGCGGTCATGTCAAGTCGTGGACTCGTGCCGTGAGATCATCACTCAAATACAACCCGAGTTTAACCCGCACAACGGCCGCGTGCCCGGCATCTCACCTCGGTATAAGCATGGCCATGGAACCGTCCTAGTGGCCCGTACCAGTGGACCATCCAACGTGTCAGTATGCCCAAAGGAAATAACAAGATGATACTCACTGTGGAAGCATACCCGTGGGCTACCCAACGTGTCAGTATGTCCAAACAACTAACCAGATAACACTCCTAATGGAAGCATACCCGTGGGCTACCCAACGTGTCAGCATGTCCAAGAGGATCGATACAGTGGAAGCATACCCGTGGGCTACCCAACGCGTCAGTATGTCCATCAATCAACCGGATAGCCGGCCCTCCATCGAGAGACTCGGTAGCACACAACCAAACACTTGCACAACAAAGGCTACCACAACAAGCATAGACTAGTACACACAACTCAAGGTACTATAAATACTTCTTAACACAACATCAAGTATACCATTTAAAACCCAAGTACTTAACCCCTTTAGGATCAAGGTACTCCTACCTTTTATAAACAAGTCACTTATGTTTTTCCATCACAAGGAGTTCAACATTTGAAAACGAGTTACTTCCTTTTTTCCAAAATCAAGTTACCATTCTAAAATCCAATAATGAGTCCATTTCTTTATTTTCCATAAAGTTGTTATAACTAACTTCCCAATAAGCTATTACAACACTTTATGATTAATAAAACAAGTCAAGACAAAATCATGCCTTTCTTTTAAACCAAAATACTTCAAATTCTTAAGTCTCTTTTCTATTAGAAAACGAGTTCCTTACTTTGAAACTTTTAGGAAAATCGAACTTGATTTCAATAATTCTCATTAAATGACCATGATCTAGGAAATGTAATGCCATTTTGTCTTATCTTAGCTTCTATGCGGATGGAGGTTTCTCTGGTTTTAATATGATTAATGTCATTACTTCTTTCCTTTATCGACGCTGCATTGGCTTGTTCGATCCTTATTCCCATTTCCGAAATTTGTAACGTTATTCTTTTAAAAACCAAGTATTCGTTTCTCACGAATTAGGTTTTATACTTTTCAACACCATTTAGGTCAATTACAAGTCCGTCTCTTATCTTTTGAAATCGACAAACCATTCTTTTAACTACATAAAGTGGTTATAACAAACTTCCCATAAAGCCGTTATAACATTTTATGTTTTAAACCAACCAATTACCACTATAAACATTTATGAGACCAATAGGGCTCATTCTTTAACCACCGAGTACCCGTTACTAACGGATAAGACTTTACTACTATTTCCACACAATGAAGCCCTTAACACTTCATATCAAGTCAAGGCACAAAAGGGAAATCAAATTCCTTTATCACACGTGCGTCTACCGCACTATATATTTTACAAATAGTCATGCTGAAGAGGATAGGAAGAATCACATACCTCGCGACGATTGTCGACAATAAGCAAAATGCTCCACAGTACTATCTCCCTTAAGAGGAATATGCTACCGTAGTACTTCAACCCTATAAGGGTCATAAAACGTCTATCAAAATCTAGCTTCGAACGTAGAGTAACTAAGTGCAAAGTCCCTAAATTCTACGACAATTTGGACGGCACTTCCTTTGTTTCTACTAACTTGCCACTTTTGTTAAGGTCGAATTCAATAACCAAACACCCACAATAATGCAAAATAAACCAATAACCCATGCCATTCTTGGCCAACAATAAACCAACCCTAAACTCCTTTCAACTCTTTCCAATCCAAGTTCTTAGGTCCAATATGATATCTAGCCCTAGACATCTTCAACAATTACAACAAGATCCAACTCTATTCAAATAAAACAGCCTCAGGCTCAACTCTATACTACTACAATATAACAGCCTTAGGCTCAACTCTAAACTACTAAAATAAAATAGCCTCAGGCTCACATCTATACTACTAAAATAAGACATCCTTAGGCTCATAACCAAGAGAAAGGGGAAACTTTTACCTTAAGGAATAGCCCACAAAAGCCCCTTTTTCTTCCACCTCTTTCCGCCAAAATCGCCCACCAGCGTTACCCACAAGTTTACCCACACTTTTTCTTCTTGCCGCCGCTCCAACAATCTCCTCTAAAGCTAGGTTTCCTTCCAAAAACTAGAGAGAAGGGAGAGGGTTTTTCTTAGGAGGGTTTTGGAAATGAAATGAAATGAAATGGAATGGCCAAGTCTTCCAAGACTTGGCCCTAATATAGGACCACTTACTGATAAAAAGGATGGGAGGGACACTTGTCACCCTCCCATAGGTTATAAACGAAATACCCCCTGTTTTTCGTCACTTACTGCGCAAAATCCCGCCTCGGCGTCGCGGCCCCGCCCGTGCGGCCAGCGCTCCACTTCCAAAAATAAATCTTCCGCATGTCGGCGCGGCCACACTCGGCGCCAGCTCGCAACCCTGCGACTCCGTAACAACCGAGCCGCGGCGCATTCGGCCGCGCGCTGCACTACCCTGAACCGCCGCCGCTGCGCACCAAACTCGAAACTTCCATAACTTTTGACCCCGATGTCCTATCGACGAACGGTTTGTTGCGTTGGGATCTAGACTTAACGAACAACACATTAGGCTTTTAAACACCTCGAAATTCTTAACAACTGGGGTACAACACTCCAAGGTAGACTCAAAATCCGTCTAACACATGTTTGTCAACTTATCTTATCTTCTCGAATTTACGGGGTGTAACATTCTCCCCTCCTTAGAAACATTCGTCCCGAATGTTCCTTCTAAGTCTCCAAAACACAGACGCCGGTATAGTCTTCACTACTCCACTCATGAAAGAACCGGTTATGCCACTCATGGACTTATCACTAGAAGAAAAAAAAAATACTCCCCACATACTATGTACTTCCGACAAGGATCACTGTAAAATCTTTTACTCTAGTCGGCCTTACCTCTAAGGTCTCGATTGTTATAAAATTCTAAGGTACAAAACTTTTCTCATTCCCAGACTTACCCTTTTCACTAATTATGCTTCTAAATCACATTTTTACACGAAGCTATCCGAACATAGCACTTAACACATCACCATAACAACAATGCATACTAGTCTCTAGAGGGTTAAGAATATACCTGTAACTATTACTTCACTTTCTTCTCGCTGCTCTACTCATGTTCCTTCCTGCACGGCGCACAAAAGGAGGAGATGAATCACCATCGATCCCGGCGTGAGTCTCTACATCCGCACTATCTCTCGTTGGACAATTCCTCGCAAATGGCCCCGCCGCATGCAAAACAAACCCCATTCCGGACGACACTCCCACCATGGAGCCTACCACAACGCCACAACGAGGTAGGGGTGGTCCCATCTGACTAACGTCCCTGCTTCCCAAAACTCAAACACGGGAGCCCCGACCTACCTGAATTTCTGAGCGTCCAAGGCGTGATGGAGCACTCTGATCGGGCCGAGGTAAATAACTAGCTCTTCGAGGTCGTCGCCTCGACGGTCACCGAGGACTCATCTGCCCCGCCTCTTCTCGCTGATCTTGGTTATTCCGCCGACTTACGTTCCTCGGTCTGCCGCATGATAGGCTGGACGCGGGCAATGTCCATGCCAGTGAAGAGCTACACTGCGTCATCCTCCGCTAAATACTCATCGAGTCCGGTGACATAACGGTGCACTCTATCCTCCATATTGGCCACCACAGCGGGGACATACCGGGCCAATGAGTCAAACTCTACATTGTACTCCCGAATCAGGCGCCTCTTTGTCTTAGCATCAAAAATCGTTTACCCGTGCCTCCTCATCTGTGGAGGCAAGAAATGGACAAGGAAAGCCTCGAGAACCGACCAACCAGCCGGAGGTGCATGTTCCCCGGACAGCTCCCACGAATCAAACCACGATCATTGCAGATCACGCGGCCGATGTGAACCCAAAACCACCGACTCGGTCTCCAAGCTTGATCACTCATGATCCGTCAGAATCGCTTGATGAACTCCTCGGATCATCCTCGAGCCGACCCATAGAACTCGGTGGGCTACAACTCGAGAAAATCCCGTAGCCTCAAACTATCTCGACTCGGGTGAACTATGGGTGCTCGAACTGAACCGCCGTGCATCCGGTCTATCCTCGCTCGCCACGATCACGCCAATAATCGGGCCATCTCTCGTAACCCATCTCCTTCGCCCCTGTGCCGCGGATCGAGGCTCAGGTGCCGTAGTCTCAGGAGAGACCGCTGCTGCTCTACTCGCAGCTCCCTCTACTGCCTTGCCCTTCTGGGCTCTAGTTGCCTTGCGTGGAGGCATCACTGGTATACAAAGAACACGTCAGAGGGAGTCCAACTTATAACACCGCTCTAAGGCACGATCTCAGAGTGAGAAGAATGGAAACCAATCCTAGATATCCTATAGCCTCTTGATTATAGATGTGGTGCACAATACACCGATAATCAAGACTCTACTGGATATGGTCTGTAGACACTCTCCGAGGATTAACTGCTCTGATACCACTTTTGTCACGACCGAACCGGGGCGTGGATCGTGCCTACCGGGCACCCTAGTGATACAACATCGAGAAAACCAATGAAATAAAAACTTAAACATATAAAAGCAGTGAAATAAGAAAGCGGGCTAACCCAACGGTTACCTTTTGTACATAAATTAAAACTTGAATAGATTCATCCCTTACAAACTCGCTTACAACAAAGCATGCACTCTAAGAATTTTGAAACCATAATGACGGACAGGCCCCGCCATTCCCTGAATATACAAAAGTCTACTACTTGAGGAACCGTACCACGTGACAAGCTTAGGAGATATGGAGCTTCCGAGAACCGAACAGCGATCCTAAGAGTGGATCGCAAGCTATGTACCTCGACTGCGGCGAACGCAGCCCCAAGGAGGTCGGTACAACATGTACCAAGTATGTGAAAGCGTAAATATCAGAATCAAATCATAATAGTCTATATAAAGCAGGAGACATGTATGATAACCAAACTACAGTACACAACATATAAGCAGTCATGTCAAGTCAGGGACTCATGCCCGTGAGATCATCACTCAAATACAACCCGGGAGTTTAACCCGCACAATGGCCGCATGCCCCGGCATCTCACCTCGGTATAAGCATGGCCATGGAACCATCCTAGTGGGCCCATACCCGTGGACCATCCAACGTGTCAGTATGCCCAAAGGAAATAACAAGATGATACTCACTGTGGAAGCATACCCGTGGGCTACCCAACGTGTCAGTATGTCCAAACAACTAACCAGATAACACTCCTAATGGAAGCATACCCGTGGGCTACCCAACGTGTCAGCATGTCCAAGAGGATCGATACAGTGGAAGCATACCCGTGGGCTACCCAACGCGTCAGTATGTCCATCAATCAACCAGATAGCCGGCCCTCCATCGAGAGACTCGGCAGCACACAACCAAACACTTGCACAACAAAGGCTACCACAACAAGCATAGACTAGTACACACAACTCAAGGTACTATAAATACTTCTTAACACAACATCAAGTATACCATTTAAAACCCAAGTACTTAACCCCTTTAGGATCAAGGTACTCCTACCTTTTATAAACAAGTCACTTATGTTTTTCCATCACAAGGAGTTCAACATTTGAAAACGAGTTACTTCCCTTTTTCCAAAATCAAGTTACCATTCTAAAATCCAATAATGAGTCCATTTCTTTATTTTCCATAAAGTCGTTATAACTAACTTCCCAATAAGCTATTACAACACTTTATGATTAATAAAACAAGTCAAGACAAAATCATGCCTTTCTTTTAAACCAAAATACTTCAAATTCTTAAGTCTCTTTTCTATTAGAAAACGAGTTCCTTACTTTGAAACTTTTAGGAAAATCAGAACTTGATTTCAATAATTCTCATTAGAGCAGCCATGATCTAGGAAATGTAATGCCATTTTGTCTTATCTTAGCTTCTATGCAGATGGAGGTTTCTACTGGTTTTAATATGATTAATGTCATTACTTCTTTCCTTTATCGACGCTGCATTGGCTTGTTCGATCCTTATTCCCATTTCCGAAATTTGTAACGTTATTCTTTTAAAAACCAAGTATTCGTTTCTCACGAATTAGGTTTTAACTTTTCAACACCATTTAGGTCAATTACAAGTCCGTCTCTTATCTTTTGAAATCGACAAACCATTCTTTTAACTACATAAAGTGGTTATAACAAACTTCCCAGAAAGCTGTTATAACATTTTATGTTTTAAACCAACCAATTACCACTATAAACATTTATGAGACCAATAGGGCTCATTCTTTAACCACCGAGTACCCGTTACTAACGGATAAGACTTTACTACTATTTCCACACAATGAAGCCCTTAACACTTCATATCAAGTCAAGGCACAAAAGGGAAATCAAATTCCTTTATCACACGTGCGTCTACCGCACTATATATTTTACAAATAGTCATGCTGAAGAGGATAGGAAGAATCACATACCTCGCGACGATTGTCGACAATAAGCAAAATGCTCCACAGTACTATCTCCCTTAAGAGGAATATGCTACCGTAGTACTTCAACCCTATAAGGGTCATAAAACGTCTATCAAAATCTAGCTTCGAACGTAGAGTAACTAAGTGCAAAGTCCCTAAATTCTACGACAATTTGGACGGCACTTCCTTTGTTTCTACTAACTTGCCACCTTTGTTAAGGTCGAATTCAATAACCAAACACCCACAATAATGCAAAATAAACCAATAACCCATGCCATTCTTGGCCAACAATAAACCAACCCTAAACTCCTTTCAACTCTTTCCAATCCAAGTTCTTAGGTCCAACATGATATCTAGCCCTAGACATCTTCAACAATTACAACAAGATCCAACTCTATTCAAATAAAACAGCCTCAGGCTCAACTCTATACTACTACAATATAACAGCCTTAGGCTCAACTCTAAACTACTAAAATAAAACAGCCTCAGGCTCACATCTATACTACTAAAATAAACTGACCTTAGGCTCATAACCAAGAGAAATGGAAACTTTTACCTTAAGGAATAGCCCACAAAAGCCCCTTTTCTTCCACCTCTTCCGCAAAATCGCCCACCAGTACCCACAAGTTTACCCACACTTTTTCTTCTTGCCGCTCCAACAATCTCATCTAAAGCTAGGTTTCCTTCCAAAACTAGAGAGAAGGAGAGGGTTTTTCTTAGGAGGTTTTGGAAATGAAATGAAATGAAATGGAATGGCCAAGTCTTCAAGACTTGGCCCTAATATAGGACCACTTGCGATAAAAGGATGGGAGGACACTTGTCACCTCATAGGTTATAAACGAAATACCCGCTTTTTCGTCACTTATCGCAAAAATCCCGCCTCGGCGTCGCGGCCGCCGGCGTGGCGCTCCACTTCAAAATAAATCTTCCGCGTATGTCGCCGCGACCGCACTCGGCGCGTGACCCTGCGTCCGGCGCGTACTGCACCTGAGCCGCTGCTGCGCTGCTGCGCGCAAACTCGAAACTTCCATAATTTTTGACCCCGATGTCCTATCGACGAACGGTTTGTTGCGTTGGGATCTAGACTTAACGAACTACACATTAGGCTTTTAAACACCTCAAAATTCTTAACAACTGGGGTACAACACTCCAAGGTAGACTTAAAATCCGTCTAACACATGTTTGTCAACTTATCTTATCTTCTCGAATTTACGGGGTGTAACAATTGTTTTGGTTTACTTAAAAAGATAGTCACTCTATTTTTTGATACTACGGGTATCGTGTGACTCTTGTGAAAGAAACATGATCTTTTTAAAGAGATAATGTATGAAGTACTTTGGGGATAAAAACCCGAACTTGTTGGCATAAAATAGAAAGTACCTTGTGTGAATAACTTGACTATGTTGGTTTGTGATAGCCTTGTAATACTTTCTTGTTGATTTGATAAGTAAACATGCTAGGATGCTACGTGTGTTAGTGTCTTGTGATGGTTGTGTAAGGGGGTTTCCCTTGTTGTGCTTATGTTGTTTAACGATAAGCCGTTATGTTAGTATTATATCACTCACCTCTTGACATGATATACCGGGGGTTAAGCTGTACCCCGATGCGAGGTATACCTCAGGAAGTCTGTGTGACTATGATTCGAGAATACCTCATGCGGGTCCAGGGGACATATGCGGAGCTACGAGGGTTCCAGGTTAGTGTGCGGTCTATGTGGCCATGCGGTCTATGTGGCCATGCGGACTGAGTCGGGGCGATGCGAGGGTAGCTACCTCGATGCGGGGAATACCTCATGCGGGCCTATGTGTATGGCCTATGCGGAGCTGCGGGAAGTTCCAGGATTAGACGCGCACATTGATACTGCGGGCGAGTGGCCAGCTTCGATCATCTGGCGGTCTAGAAAGACCTCGTGATACAGTTTATGGCATTGTTGGTACTGTGGGTTTTAGTAGTCGGCTATGCCTTCGTACTTACCCCGTACGGTTTTATTATGACACAGGTGGGACCTGGTGTTCATGTGTATTCCTTGGTGCTTTTTATATCATGATTTGCCGGTGAGGAAGGAATTCCACGGGCATGATTGATATTGTGGGCATGAGACCCGGTGGTTATATTTGAGTGATGACTTTAAGGCGTGAGTCACGACTTGACATATTTGCTACATATTGTGCATCGTAAATTGGTAATCATATATGTCTTCTTTTATATAGACTATTATGATTTCACTTACGATATTTTGATTTCACATACTTGGTACTGTTATCGACCTCCTTCGAAGCTGCGTTCATGCCGCAGGTAGAGGTACACCAGTCGTCGATCCTCGCTCGTAGGGTCACAGTTCAGCGTTTGGGAAGCTCCGTTTCTCCGGAGGATTATCTTTGGTATATTCCCCTGTCGTTGTAGGTACTTACATTCAGGGGTATGGCGGGGCCCTGTCCCGCCATTGTTGTTATAACATTCTTAGAGGTCTTGTCACGACCCGAACCCGGGCCCGTGACTGGTGCCTTACCCGGGCACCCAAGTAGTCATACATCAGAGTAATCAGCGGAATATAAAATAAGACATGAAACGATTATAAAATGAAAACAATTTATCCATAAAAATATCGCCTTTCGGCATGTATATATAATAAAACTTTGAACAGTTACATCCCCATTTACAAACCTGCCCACAACAGTACTACAGACCTCTAAGAATGTAACAATACCTATGACGGGACGGGCCGCCATACCCACAGATGTACAAGAACCTACAACTCGAGGAAACATGCAAAAGATAAGCCTCGGAGAAAGCGGAGCTTCCCAATCTGTTGATCGTGATCCTATGGCGAGGATCAACAACCGTGAACCTCTACTGCTGCGGCATGAACGCAGCCGAAGGAGGTCGATCTGACAAGTACAGTATGTGGCGAAAAATCGTAAATGAAATCATAACAGTCTAAAATAAAATAGGTGACATGTATGATAACAAAACTACAGTTCGCAGCATAAAAATAGTCATGTCAAGTCAGGGACTCACGCCCTCAAAGTCATTCCTCATGCCCGTGGAACTCCTTCCTCACTGCCGGCAGTCTAGGTATAAATCGTGTGATACGTATAACATGTCTCAGCCAATCCCATGGGACTCGAGGTGGAATCGTGTGGAATACATGTCTCGGCCCATCTCGTGGGACTCGATAGGAATCACACATGTCTCGGCCCATCTCATGGGACTCGATAGGTTTCGCACATGTCTCGGCCCATCTCATGGGACTCGATAGGTATCGCACATGTCTCGGCCCATCTCATGGGACTCGATAGTTATCGCACATGTCTCGGCCCATCTCATGGGACTCGATAGGTATTGCACATGTCTCGGCCCATCTCATGGGACTCGGGGTGGAATCGTATGGAATACATTCCCGGTTCATCCCATGAACGCGGTGTCGTGTGAAATACATTCCCGGTTCATCCTATGAACGCGGTATAGAATTGACCATAACATTTAAACGCTCTTTTAAGATAGATTAAGATAATACCATGTTTTCCTTTTTAAAATCAACTAAGGCAATATTATGCCCTTCTTTTTAAACCAAAACACTTTCCTTTTTAAAGTCAAGTAACAACATTCTTTTCCAAAAGTTCAAGTTTGCCTAATTTCAAATACTCAAGTTTCTCATTTTCGAAAGGTTTCGTAGTTCATAGTCTTAATCACTTAATAACATAATTCTCTTTTAAAACAATTTGAGTAACATATGCCTTATGTGTGAGTAGGTTATTCTTGTTTATAACAATCCTTATTAAAGCAGCCATGATCTAGGAAATGTAATACAATTTTGTCTTATCTTAGCTTCTATGCAGATGGAGGTTTCTACTGGTTTTAATATAATTACTTACTTGTCAATACATTATCCTTTATTAACGCTGCAGTGGTTCGTTCGATACTTATTATCATTTCCGAAATCAGTACAACATTATTCTTTAAAAACCAAGTACTCATTACTCATGAATGAGGTTTCACACTTTTTAACAACATTCATATTAATTCAATTAAGTCAAGTCACTTATCTTTTAAGATCAAGTCTCTTAACTTCTAAAGTGTTATACCCCGTAGTTGCAGGGTATGTATGTGAGGACGTACGTACGAGAGTACGGCAGAAATTTTGAAAAGAAAGAAAGATGTGAGTTTTCGACGGAAAAGTTTCCGGTTATTTGTGAAGAAAAAGGTTCGTTAATGGGAATTGGATTCCCAGATTTGGTATTTGGACTTCATAGATTATATTAGAATTTTGTGATGTTAGTTTGGGACATGGTCACGTGGGGCCACGGAGAAATTCTGATTTTGTAGAGCCCACTTTGTTTTGAGATTTTGGCCATTGTGGATATTTTTTTGGAAGACGTTTTTGAGGGCCAATAGGAGGGTGACACGTGTCACCCCGCCAATGGCTTAGTAGAATGACATTTGTGCACTTGTGGCTGGTTAAGTCGTTTTTGACGAAGCGTTTTACATAACTGCGAAGGAAAATTCCGGCTATGTCGTTTTGTAATTTTGCGGATTTTTCCGAGAGACGTAACATTTTGGACCAACGGGAGGGTGACATGTGTCACCTCGCATTGAAGCAAGTGGGCGTCAGTGCACGAAGTGGTTCACGTTTTGGCTTGAACTTTTGGCTCACGTTTTGGGTCCTATTGGTGCCTTGTTTTGTGCCTTGTTATGTTCCTTGTTTTGGCCTTGTTTTGTGGCTTGTTTGGTGCAATGTTTTGTGGAGTAGGGGTTAGGGTGCACTTGGCTTGATCTTGGCCTTACACTTGCTCAGACTTGGCTTGATCTTGGCCATTAGTTGGCTTTTGGTTTTGCTATAAATACCCCCCCTTATGTTGATGAACTCTTCATCCACAAATGAAACCTTACAAGCCTAAAATCCCTCCCTCCTCTAGTGTTGAGTTCGTCCAACTCCTCCCCACTCTTTTGAGAGTCTTGGCGAGGCCTCCTCACTCCCCTTTGTGGTGCCTTGGTCGTAGGGTACCCCACAGCCTAGTTGTTTCGTATAATACCCTCCCTTGTGGTATTGAAATACTTCTCTAGTATTGTTATAATGCCCAAAATACCTTAGCCTTGTACCTTGTAGTATTCCAAAGATACCTCTATCGTAGAGCAGGAAATACCACCTGTTGTCCTGTTAGTCTCAAACCGAAACCCTAAGGAAATCTTCATAGTTGGTTGAAGTATTTGAGTAGAAGTTGGTTAGAACTTCTAAGGGTTGTTTGGAGCGCGGAGTAGGAGCTAAACCTTGCTCAGGATCGACATTATAACTTGGATGATTTTGGGCTTATCGAGTAAATTATCATGTACCACTATTGTAATTGGAAATTACATGATAGTTAGAATATATAGTTGAAGTAAAAACTATATGGAACTATACTTAGTATTCGGAAATTTCTTTTGACTTAAGCAAGAAGAATAAAGAAATGACAGGCTGTATTTACATGGGGTGTATTGCGATAGACTTGTGTAGTATTCTTGAGTAGAATTGTACACTTCGGTTAGGCGTGTAAACCCCACCTGGTTGGCTTGGTAGCCGGCCTCGGTAGAGGAGGAGATTTCTGTTGTTGCGGGGAGAGTCTTTGCCGAATTTTACGTAGAAAGATAGAAACTTGTGTTTTGGGGTTAATAGATGTTTGTGACCTTTATAGGTGAAAGTACTAAGAGTAGCGTATTCTACTCGAGGAGTGGAAAGGGCTAGCAAGGTTGTAGTACTTGGAGCATTTTGCTTATTGTCGATAAATCGTCGCGGTATGTGAACCTCTTCCTATCTTTTCTAGCATGATTGTTGTGAACTATGTAGTACGGTGAGCGTCGTGTGCTAAGTGATTTTGTTGGTTTAAAACATAGGGTGTTATAATAGCTTTATGGGAAGTTAGTTATAACGACCTTATGTAGTGAAAATGGTTTACTGATGTTAGAAGTTAAGAGACTTGATCTTATAAGATAAGAGACTTAACTTATTTGTTTTAATGTGGATGTTGTGTGAAACCTCATTCGTGAGTAATGAGTACTTGGTTTTTAAAGGGATAATGTTTTACTGATTTCGAAAATCAGAATGTGTATCGACAGACCACTGCAGCGTTAATAAAGGAAAATGTATTGAATAATGATGTGTTGTATTAAAACCAGTAGAAACCTCCATCTGCATAGAAGCTAAGATGAGACAAAATGATATTACATTTTCTAGATCATGGCTGCTGTAATAAGATCGTTATAAACAAGAATAAACTACTCACATATATGACATATGTTACTCAATTGTTCTAAAAAGGAATCAAGTGATTAAGTTTGGGAACTATGAAACCATTTGAAAATGAGAAGCTTGAGTAATTGAAACTAGGCAAACTGGAACTTAGGAAAAGAATGTTGTTACTTGATTTTGAAAAGGAATGTGGGTTGGTCATTCTAATACTACGGGTATCGGGTGACTTTTATAAAAGTAATGGATCTCTTTTAAAAGAACTTAACGTATGTAGTACCTTGGGGTTAAAAACCCGGACTTTGGCATAAAATGAAAGTACTTTGAGTTGTGTGAAACTTGCCTATGCTTGTTGCCTATGCTTGTTGTTGTGAAACTTGCCTATGCTTGTGATGATAGCCTTTGTTGTGCAAGTGTGGTATTTACGTATTCTGGCGTCTCGATAGAGGCGGTCGACTTTGAGAACTTACTTGGGCGTCTTTGGCGGTGATGGAGAAGTCCACGGGTATGTTTCCATTTTGATTACTGTCTTGTTGTTGATGTCACATGGACATGTCTACACCGTCTGATGTTAGGGGCATCGCGACGTGCGGCGGGTTGATTACGATATATGGTTATTGTGGTTACATGGACATGTCTACACCGAGGTAGAATTAGGGGCATGTGGCCGTGCGGCGGGGTTGATCACCCGGTATATTATTGTTGATGTCACATGGGCGTTTCTACAGAGGTAGAATTCGGGGCATGTGGCCGTGGGGCATTGGTATTATTGTAGCATCGTGGACATGTCTGCCGTCTGCAATTAGGGGCATGCGGCCATGATGCGAGCGTGATTGATGTTGTGGGCGTGAGACCCATAGTTATATTTGAGTGATGACTTGAGGCGTGAGTCACCGTGGACATATTTGCTTTTATGTTGTGGCGTAGTTTGGTTATCATACATGTCTCTGCTTTATATAGACTAGTATGATTTCATTCTGATATTTCTGATTTCACATACTTGGTACATGTTGTCTTGACCTCCTTGAAGCTGCGTTCATCCGCGGTAGAAGTACATCGGTCGTGGATCCTCGCTCTTAGGATCTCGATCCAGCGTTTTGGGAAGCTCCGTTTCTCGGAGGCTTATCTTTTGGTATGTGTTCCACTGAGTTGTAGGTTCTTGTACATTCGGGTATGGCGAGGCCTGTCCGTCATAGTTATTGTAAATCTTAAGTGCAGCAAATCTTGTTGTGGCGGGGTTTGTAAAAAAAAGTTAAAGCTTCATTTTGAAAGAGTTGTATTTATATATGTTATTGGAAGGTAACCATTAGGTTGCTTTGTTTATGATCATATATCTTGTTTCTTGTTTAAAGTTTTATTTTCATTTGGTTTTCTCGATGTTGTGTCACTAGGGTGCGGGATAAGGCACGATGCTTGAACGGGCGAGTCGTTACAAAAGTGGTATCGAGCGATTAATCCTCGGAAAGTGTCTCTGAACCGTGTCTAGTAGAGTCTTGATTATCGATGTGTTGTGCACCACATCTATAATCGTGAGGCTGAGACATTTAGGATTAGTTTTCATTCTTCTCATTACGAGATCGTGCCTTAGAGGCATGTTGTAAGTTGGACCCCTCGGCGTATCTCGTTTTTACGATTATGCCTCCGCGAGACAACGAGCCACGAAGGGCAAGGCAACGAGGAACGCTAGTGAGATCTGAGAGAGTGCGAGCGCGAGCGAGCATTACACGAGTTGTGCTTGACGGCGGGTTTTGTAGCGCCGCCCGGCCCAGAGAGGTTAGAGCGCGGCAATGGCTGAGACCCGCGATACACGAGCCTCAGGTCCCGATGCAGGCGAGGAGATGGGTTACAAGGAGATGGCCCGATTCTTTGGCGGTCGTGGCAGATATGAGGATAATTTGGATCACGGCGATTCGATTCGAGCACCATGGATTCACCCCGAGCGAGATAGTTTGAGGCTACGGGACTTTACGAGTTGTAGCCCGCGAGTTTTATGGGTCGAGGCACGAGGATGATCGCGAGGAGTTCATCCGGCGATTCTGACGGATCGTCACGGGTGATCGAGGCTTGAGAGACCGAGTGCAGTGACCTTTGGTTCGCATCGGTGCGTGATACGCGATCGATTGGTTTGATTCATGGGAGCTTTCGGGAGAGCATGCACCTCCAAGCGTAGGATGAGTTTTGGGGCTTTCCTCACGCACTTCTTGCCTCCGCGGATGAGGAGAACGCGGGTAAACAGATTTTGATGCTTAGGCAGGCGGGCGTGCGGTTCGGGAGTACAATGTGAGTTCGACTCATTGGCGATGCGTCAGCGTTGGTAGCTAGTATGGAGGATCGAGTGCACCGATATGTTCTGAGGGCTCGATGATTACATGTCGAGGCATGTTCGGGAGTAACTCTTCTTGGCGGGCATGGACATTGCCCGCATGCGAGCTCATCTGGCACGGATGTGAGGCACGGAGAGGTCGACGGAATGACGAAGATCGGCGAAGAGGTCGAACAACGAGGTCCTTTGGTGACTTTCGAGGCGGACCGCCTCAAGAACATACTAGTTTTGTACCTCGCGGTCACGAGTGGTCCTCCACGCCCTTGAGTATTGGTCGGGGCTCCAGTGTTGAGTTTCGAGGAAGTAAGGTGTTGGCGGATCACGGTCACCTACCTCGGTGTGGTCGATGTGGTAGACCGCATTTCGGGAGTGTCGTGGTGCGGGGAGCTTGTTATTTTTGCGGCCAGCGGGGCCATTTGCGAGCTGTCCGACCAAGGGTATACGGATGTTCGACTCGACCCTAGGATCGATGGTGGTTCGCGCCCTACGATTATGCGCCTGCGGCGAGCCTATGATTAGAGTGGGCGGTAGCTTGGTATATCCTTAACCCTCTAGAGTTTTGGTATGCTTGTTATGATGGTCTCATTATTATGTGCTATGTACGAATAGCGTTGTGTTAATTGTGAGTTAGAAAACATGCTTAGTTGGGAGGATACGTGTGGGGGCATGGTAAGTGTGAACCTTAGACTATGTCACGGCCCGAGACCTTAGGGGTAAGGTCGTCTTGAGTTAAAGATTTATTTTTGACCCTTATCGAGTAGTAGTATCGTGGGATTTATTTGTGTGATAAGTCAGTGGGTAGTGTGAGATGGAAGTGGTAGCTTTCATGATGTGAATTAGTAAGATTGTTCGGATCGGGAACAAGAGTTTGGCGCGATTGGGGTCGGGTTGAGGACCATTTGCGGGTCAACCCGTAGCTCGGATTAAGGTGGGGTCAGTTAGGTGGTCACTTGGTGGTAGGGTCACGAGGATGCTAGGCCCAAGTTTGTGTGATCATCGTATGAGTTCGTGGGCGCGTTCGACCGAGCGGTTCGTAAAGGCGGGAATGGCCTTAAGGAAGTTTGAGGTTAGTAAGATGACCAAGTTTGGGGTAGTGACTCCGGAAGATTTTTGGGAGCGGAGTAATGGTGAAGTATGGTACGTCTTGGGAGAGTTCAAGTGTTCGAGAGGCGGACGAGTAAGGAAGGAAGAGAGCGTGTGTTATTTCGTGGCGGTGGCGTCGACAACTTGTTAGAGGAACTTTATCGTTATCCGGCTTGAGAAGGAACATTCGGGACGAATGTTTCTAAGGAGGAGAATGTTATACCCGTAGTTGCGGGGTATGTATGTGAGGGCGTGCGTCACGAGAAATTTTGAAAAGAAAGAAAGATGTGAGTTTTCGACGGAAAAGTTTAGGTTATTTGTGAAGAAAAAGGTTCGTTAATGGGAATTGGATTCCCAGTTTGGTATTTGGACTTCATAGATTATATTAGAATTTTGAGATTTTATTTTGGAAATGGTCACGTGGGGCCACGGAGAAATTCTGATTTTGTAGGAGCCACTTTGTTTTGAGATTTTGGCCATTGTGGATATTTTTGGAAGACGTTTTTGAGGGCCAATAGGAGGGTGACACGTGTCACCCCGCCTAAGTGGCTTAATGAATGACATTTGTGCACAACACGGTTAGAGTCGTTTTTGATGAAGCGTTTTACATAACTTGCGAAGGAAAATTAGGCTATGTCGTTTTGTAATTTTGCGGATTTTTCCGAAGGCGAAACATTTTGGACCAACGGGAGGGTGGCATGTGTCACCTCACATTGGAAGCAAGTGGGCGTCAGTGCGCGAAGTGGTTCACGTTTTGGCTTGATCTTTTGGCTCACGTTTTGTGTCTATTGGTGCCTTGTTTTGTGCCTTGTTTTGGCCTTGTTTTGTGGCTTGTTTGGTGCAATGTTTTGTGGAGTAGGGGTTAGGGTGCACTTGGCTTGATATTGGCCTTACACTTGCCTTGCACTTGGCTAGATCTTGGCCGTTGGTTGGCACTTTGGTTTTGCTATAAATACCCACTTATGTTGATGAACTCTTCATCCACAAATGAAACCTTCAAGCCTAAAATCCTCCACTCCTCTAGTGTTGAGTTCGTCCAACTCATCCCCCTCTTTTGAGAGTCTTGGCAGAGGCCTCCTCCTCCCTGTGGTGCCTTGGCAGGGTACCCCACAGCCTAGTTGTTTTCGTATAATACCCCTCCTTGTGGTATTGAAATACTTCTCTAGTATTGTTATAATGCCCAAAATACCTTAGCCTTGTACCTTGTAGTATTCCAAAGATACCTCTATCGTAGAGCAGGAAATACTACCTTTTGTCCTTTTAGTCTCAACGAAACCACAAGGAAATCTTCATAGTTGGTTGAAGTATTTGAGTAGAAGTTGGTTAGAACTTCTAAGGGTTGTTTGGAGCGCACGGGTAGGAGCTAAACCTTGCTCGGGATCGACATTATAACTTGGATAATTTTGGGCTTATCGAGGTAATTATCTTGTCCTATTGTAATTGGAAATTACATGTTTGTTAGAATATATAGTTGAAGTATACTATATATGGAACTATACTTAGTATTCGGCAATGTCTTTTGACTTAAGCTGAAGAATAAAGAAGCTGAGCAGGCTATTTACATAGGGGTATTGCGATGAGACTTGTGTAGTATTCTTGAGTAGAATTGTACGTCAGGTTAGGCGTGTAAACCCCCACTGGTTGGCTTGGTAGCGGCCTCGGTAGAGGAGGAGATTTCTGTTGTTGCGGGAGGTCTTTGAATTTTACGTAGAAAGATAGAAACTTGTGTTTTGGGGTTAATAGATGTTTGTGACCTTTATAGGTGAAAGTACTAAGAGTAGCGTATTACTCGAGGAGTGGAAAGGGCTAGCAAGGTTGTAGTACTTGGAGCATTTTGCTTATTGTCGATAAATCGTCGCGAGGTATGTGAACCTCTTCCTATCTTTTCTAGCATGATTGTTGTGAACTATGTAGTACGGTGACGTGCATGTGCTAAGTGATTTGGTTGGTTTAAAACATAGGGTGTTATAATAGCTTTATGGGAAGTTAGTTATAACGACCTTATGTAGTGAAAATGGTTTCTTGATGTTAGAAGTTAAGAGACTTGATCTTATAAGATAAGAGACTTAACTTATTTGTTTTAATGTGGATGTTGTGTGAAACCTCATTCGTGAGTAATGAGTACTTGGTTTTAAAGGGATAATGTTTCTTGATTTGAAAATCAGAATGTGTATCGGCAGACCAACTGCGGTGTTAATAAAGGAAAATGTATTGAATAATGATGTGTTGTATTAAAACGGTAGAAACCTCCATCTGCAGAAGCTAAGATGAGACAAAATGATATTACATTTTCTAGATCATGGCTCTTTGTAATAAGATCGTTATAAACAAGAATAAACTACTCACATATATGACATATGTTACTCAATTGTTCTAAAAAGGAATCAAGTGATTAAGTTTGGGAACTATGAAACCATTTGAAAATGAGAAGCTTGAGTAATTGAAACTAGGCAAACTGGAACTTAGGAAAAGAATGTTGTTACTTGATTTTGAAAAGGAATGTGGGTTGGTCATTCTAATACTACGAATTATCGGGTGACTTTTATAAAAGTAATGGATCTCTTTTAAAAGAACTTAACGTATGTAGTACCTTGGGGTTAAAAACCCGGACTTTGGCATAAAATGAAAGTACTTTGAGTTGTGTGAAACTTGCCTATGCTTGTTGCCTATGCTTGTTGTTGTGAAACTTGCCTATGCTTGTGATGATAGCCTTTGTTGTGCAAGTGTGGTATTTCTGTGTTACCGCGTCTCTCGATAGAGGGCCGGTCGACTTTTTGAGAACTTACTTGGACGTCTTTGGCGGTGATGGAGAATTCCACGGGTATGTTTCCATTTTGATTCTTGTCTTGTTGTTGATGTCACATGGACATGTCTACACCGTCACGATGATTCAGAGCGTCGCGACGTGCGGCCGGGTTGATTACCCGATATTTGGTTATTGTTGTTACATGGACATGTCTACACCGAGGTAGAATTCCGGGGGCATGTGGCCATGCGGCAGGGTTGATCACCCAGTATATTATTGTTGATGTCACATGGACGTGTCTACCGAGGTAAATTCGGGGCATGTGGCCATGGGGCATTGGTATTATTGTTGCATCATGGACATGTCTCTTGTTATACCGTATTTCGGTATATGCGTAAGGGCGTCGTAGAAAATTTTGAAGTGTAAAGTGGCTTGGCGAATTTATTTTGTTCCTGACACCGTTTAGAGTCGTTTTTCGACGAAAGCGTTTTCCACGACTTCGTAGGGAATTTACGGCTATGTCATTTTTAATTTTTGCGGATTTTTAGAGGCGAAACATTTTGGACCAACGAGAGGCGACACTTGTCACCCTCTCATTGATGAAGTGTGGGCGGTTGGCTTGGGCGATTTGGTGACAATTTTGTCAAGTAGTAGGTAGGATATTTTGTGTGTTAGTTGGTTAGGGTGCACTTGGCAAGATCTTGGCCTACACTTGCTATGCACTTGGCATGATCTTGGCCATTGGTTGGCCTTTGCTGACCTATAAATACCCCTGGAAGACTTCTTCATCCATTCCAAATATTTCCTAAGTGTTAAAAATCCTCCCTCCCTTTGTGTGGTGTTTCGTCCAACACCCCTCTCCCCCTTTGAGAAGGCCCTTTGGCCGAGAGCCCTCCCACCCCGCGAGAGTACCCACTAGTGGGGTAGTAGAGGTATACACCCCCTTGTGGTGTTGTCTCGTATATACCCCCTCTTGGTAGAAATACTCTCAAAAGTATTGTTATAATGCCCAATTACCTTAGTAGTATACCTTGTTGTATTCTAAGGTCATACCTACAAAAAGCCAGTTATACTATTATACTTCCCGTCGGTCACCAAACCAAACCACAGGGAAAATCTCCATGGTTAGTTGGAGTAGTATGTAGAAGTTGGTTAGAACTTCTAAGGGTAGTTTGGAGCGGGTTGGAGCGCGGAGTTGGAGCTAAGCGATTGCCAGGATCGACTTTATACTCGGATAATTATGGGCTTATCGAGGTAAATATCTTGTCCTCTATTGTAATTGGAAATTACATGATTGTTAGACCATATAGTTGAGGTATACTATATATATAGAACTGAGCGTTGTTGTCGGCAATGTCTTTGGACTTAAGCTGAATAATAAGAAATCTTTTGAAAGAAAATCTTATTGTTTTTACATAGAATTTGTATTCTGATGAGACTTGTGTAGCTTTTACGTGAGGTAGAATTGTGCACGTCCGTTTAGATGTATGAACCCCTGGTTGGCTTGATGGCGGCCAGATAGAGGAGGAGATTTCTGTTGTTGGGAGAGTCTTTGCCGAATTTTACGTAGGATGTTCTACGATGGGATATAAATGTTAATAAAGCGCCTTGTGGCCTTATAGGTTGAAGTACTACGTATGGCGCGATCTTACGGCTAAGGAGTAGCCGACGGTTTGAAGTACTTGGGCGTTTTGCTATTAGTCGATACTCGTCGCGAGGTATGTGAACCTCTTCCTATCTCTTCTAGCATGATATGTGTGTAACTATGTAGTGCGGTAGGCGTCGTGTGTTAAATGTATTTGATTGGTCTAAAACATAAAGTGTTATAACGGCTTTATGGGAAGTTGGTTATAACGACTTTATGTTGATGCGAAAATACTTGTGGTCTTTAAAAGGTAACCGATTTGAACTATAAGCGGCTTGTTATGTGTTAATAAAGAACTTGAAGTATTTCAAAGATTTTGAATCATTTTGAAAGAAGAAGTAATACTTGGTTTTGAAAAACTTAAGAGTTATACTAGCTTTATGGGAAGTTAGGTATAACGGCTTAAGAATGTTTCTTGATTTGAAATCGAGAATGTGTATCGACAAACCAACTGCGGCGTTAATAAAAGGAAATGTTTTGACTAATTAAGTATTATTAAAACCAGTAGAAACTTCCATCTGCATAGAAGCTAAGATGAGACAAAATGATATTTCCTAGATCACTTTCTTTGTAATAAGGTTGTTATAAACAAGAATATCCTACTCACATATAAGGCTTATGTTTCTCAGTTGTTTAAAGAGAATTATATTCTTAAATGAATAAGACTATGTACTACGAAACCTTTCTAAAATAAAGCGTGAACATTTGAAATTAGGCAAACTTGGGCGTTTGGAAAATAATGTTGTTACTTGATTTTACAAAGGTAAATGTTTTAGTTTAATTAAAAAAACGATCACTCTATTTTATACTACGGGTATTGTGTGACTTATTTGAAAGCAACGGATCTTTTAAAATATTTAATGTATGAAGTACTTTAGGGATAGATAAACGAACTTGTTAGCATAAAGTACCTTGTGTGAATAACTTGATTGTGTTGGTTTGAGATAGCCTTGTAAGTACTTTCTTGTTGATGTGATAAGTAAACATGTTAGGATGCTACTTGTGTTAGTATCTTGTGTGATCGTGATGTAAGGGGTCATTCTTGTTGTGCTTACGTTGTTAAGCGTTAAGCGGTTATCTTGTTATTGTATCACATACCCGCTGACTTATTATCTGAGGGCTTGCCACCCTTGATGCGGTCTATCGGCTATGCGGTCCTTGTGACTATGCGGTCGCGGTAGCTCGAGATTGATCATTAGGGTGTTTAGCACGATGCGGGGATTCCTATGCGATCTGTTGAGACTATGCGGTCTTTTGAGACTATGCGGGTTGCGGGAGCCTAGGCGGATCCGGGGTTAAAGCGCCCTCGATGCGGGGTATACCTCGGTGATGCAGGACCGTGATTCGAGGATACCTCATGCGGGTCGTGTGTGACCTATGCGGGCTGCGAGTTCGAGAATAAAGCGCTCGGTGATCTGCGGGCGAGTGGCGGCCGATCATGTAGTGCGGTCTAGAAAGACCTTGTGATCTGATTTATGGCATTTGTAGTGCTGGGGTCTTAGTAGTCGGCTATGCCCGTACTTACCGTCACGGTTTTATTGTGATGACTTTGAGGCGTGAGTCACGACTTGACATGGCCTTGTGTGAGCGTAGTTTGGTTATTATACATGTCTCGTGTTTTTATAGACTACTATGATTTCATTCTGATATTTTGATTTCACATACTTGGTACTGTTGTCTTGACCTCGCCCGAAGTGCGTTCATCTGCGAGGAAAAGGTACACGATCGTTGATCCTCGCTCTTAGGGTCACGATCCAGCGTTAGGAAAGCTCCGTTTCTCGGAGGCTTATCGATGGTATAGTCCTGCTATTGTAGGTATTTACATTCGAGGTATGGCGGGGCCCTGTCCCGTTGTTGTCGTATCATTTCTTAGAAGTGCATGTAATCTTGTTGTGGCGGGGTTTGTAAAAGGATTAAAGCGTTCATGTTGAAAAGGTTGTTATTTATATATATGCGAAAGGCAAGTTTTCTCAGTTATTGTTTCATATTTCATAATATGTCTTGTATCGTTTATGTTCATTGATTACTCGATGTTGTATCACTAGGGTGCGGGGTAAGGCACGATCCACGGACCGGGCAGTCGTGACAAAAGTGGTATCGAGCGATTAATCCTCGGAAAGTGTCTCTGAACCGTATCGATGAAGTCTTGATTATCGGTGTGTTGTGCACCACGATAATCGAGAGGCTATAGGATATTTAGGATTGGTTTCTAATTCTTCTCACTCGAGATCGTGCCTTAGAGGCATGTTGTAAGTTGGACCCTCGGCGTATTTCTTTCCCTTACCGTTATGCCTCGCGTGCAGCCGGGCCCGGGAGGGCAAAGCGGCGAGGAGGCTGCGAGTAGAGTTCGGAGGGTGGCGAGGCACGAGCCCAATCATTACCTAGGGTGGTGCTTTTTCGGGGAGTTCTGCGGCGTCGCTAGCCCAGTGAGTTTAGTCTGGCGGCGGCGATGCCTCTGCGGCCATGATATTTGAACCTTGATCCGCGGCCAGGAGCAGAGAATATAGATTGCGAGACAACCTGTTACTAGCTATGGATTTGGCTACGAGAGTATCTGACGCGTCTGCGAGTCTTGAGGACTATCTAAAGAGGTTGTGCAAGTAATTCTTGATTGGGCTTGAGCATGGCACGTATGCGGGCTTATGCGCGTGGCCGAAAGCGTAGAGATCGGCGGGTTAACAAAGGGCGAAGGGCGAGCGGCAAGGTCCTTTGGTAACTTTCGGCGAGTCACCTCGCGGCCAGATTAGATATGCACCTCGCGATCTGAGTGGTCTTCCACGGATTTGGGGCGTTCGGTGTGCGGGAGTTGGTCGAGAACTCGGGGCTTAGGTTCGCGATGTGACGTCGTCCGGGAATGTCGTCTTTTAGTTGGTACTTGTTGTACTACGACCGTCGAGTCGATGTCGATAGAATGTCCTTGTAGGAGGACTTAGCCTTGAGGATCGGTGGGTAGTTCGTCATCTTCCCTAGCTATCGCCTACGTGGCGAGTTTGATTAGAGCGACTAAGGAGTGAAGCGATAGATATAGATATATCTTTAACCTCAGAGTTTTGTTTATGTGATAAGGTGAGTATACCTTAAGTGTTATGTTCGATAGCGGTGTGTTAGTTGTGATTAGATCGTGGTTGTTTAGCGAGTAAGATTTGGGGATAGAGAAGGTGTGAGCCTTAGAGTTCTATGCGTAGAGACCTTAGAGGTAAGGCCGTCTCGAGTAAAGGTGTAGTGTTATGTTTGATCCTTATCGGAGTGCTTAGTGCATGTGAGATATATTGTATGATAAGTCCACGAGTAGTGTGGAATGAAAGGGGTAGTTGAGCTAAGAAGGCCGCTAGGTTTTTCGTAGCGTGATTAGAAAAGTTGTTCCGGACAGGGAGCAAGTGTTTCTGCGAGTGGGTCGGGTTGAGGCCCGTCTGCGGTCGACCAGCCTGTTTGTTGGTGGGGTCGATTCGTGGTGGTCGCCGGGTGGTGAAGTCACGAGGGTGTTAGGCCCAGTTTAGTTAACCCGTCTGAGTTCGTGGATCGTTCGACCGATGGTCGGGCGATGGGAGCAGCCGTCGTGTTTTTGGTCGAGGACCATGTACTCGGTGGTGTTGTTATATCGGAAAGGTTGTAAGGCTGCAGGTGCCTACGCTTCACCTTATGTCGACAGTGGAGCCAGTTCTGGCTGTTTTTGTTTCGAAGCTTTGCGAGCATGTGTTAAGAACTTCGGTGAGTCTCGAATCGCGTTCGCCTACGGCGATGGTTGAATTTCGGGGTAGTTGTGGAGATTGTTATCTCTGTGGAGAGAGTGTTTAAGCTACCATTTCGGTGTTCGGATGTCGCGCCTTATAAAGCCTTGTAGGGCGGATGTGTAAGTTGCGGTCGAGTGGTTCGATGTTGGCAAGGTTGAGCGATTGGTTGAGCTTGTTCCGGTAATTGTGGATAGTGAAGCTTGTCTAGAAGAAGTTACGGCTCGGAGAAATCGTGCGGAAAAATCGGCGGCGGCTTAGAGTTCGAGTTGGCGGTTGGTCTTCTTGAAAGTACCACCCGGATTAGGTGTGACGAGCTTTGGAAAAAGCAGAGGAAACTTAGCGAGTTGTTTTGGGCCTTTTTAAGTTCATGTGAAGAATAGGCGGATTGCCTATATGTTAGCTTTCTTGTCGACTTGGGAGGCGATGCATCCGGTCTTCGTATTGTTATGTTTGGAAAGTATCGGAGATCCGTCAGTGTTCCCGATTAATGATGACCACGTTAGAGATAGTAACCTCGAGTTTTGGAAAGCGAGCGATGCTCGAAATGTGGTAAGAGTTGAGTGTCGTCGACCTCGGGGATCGCGTGCGGCCGGTCCCATTTGTTGGGTCGCCGGAGTGAACCTCGCGGCAAAGTGACAACAGTGGTATCATTTCTTTTGTAAAGAGAAGGTGCGAATGAAGTATATTTTGGACCCCGGAGAGAGGTGTTTGTGGTGATGTTAGAGGTGTTTCCTCGTGGACTTGGAGAGTAAGTATTTTGCGCAAGTTGGTTAGTGGCCGTGCGTGGGAGGATTGTTTTCGTAAGTATAGCAGTGAGGACTATACCGGCGCGCGTTTGTTTTGAGACTTAGAAGGAACATTCGGGACGAATGTTTCTAAGGAGGGGAGAATGTTATACCGTATTTCAGTATATGCGTGGGGCGTGCGTAGAAAATTTTGAAGTGTAAAGTGGCTTGGCGAATTTATTTTGTTCCTGACACCCGTTTAGAGTCGTTTTTCGATGAAGCGTTTTCCACGACTTCGTAGGGAATTTACGGCTATGTCATTTTTAATTTTTGCGGATTTTTCCGAGAGGCGAAACATTTTGGACCAGCGAGAGGCGACACTTGTCACCTCATTGATGGAGTAATGGGCGGTTGGCTTGGGCGATTTGGTGACAATTTTGTCAAGTAGTAGGTAGGATATTTTGTGTGTTAGTTGGTTAGGGTGCACTTGGCAAGATCTTGGCCTACACTTGCTATGCACTTGGCATGATCTTGGCCATTGGTTGGCCTTTGCTAGACCTATAAATACCATGGAAGACTTCTTCATCCATTCCAAATATTTCCTAAGTGTTAAAAATCCTCCCTCCCTTTGTGTGGTGTTTCGTCAACACCCCTCTCCCTTTGAGTTGGCACTTTGGCGAGAGCCCTCCCCACCCTTGGCGAGTACCCCACAGTGGGGTAGTAGAGAGGTATACACCCACTTGTGGTGTTGTCTCGTATATACCCACTCTTGGTAGAAATACTCTCAAAAGTATTGTTATAATGCCCAATTACCTTAGCCGTATACCTTGTTGTATTCTAAGGTCATACCTTACAAAAGCCAGTTATACTATTATACTTCCCGTCATCCAAACCGAAACCACAGGAAAATCTCCATGGTTAGTTGGAGTAGTATGTAGAAGTTGGTTAGAACTTCTAAGGGTAGTTTGGAGCGGGTTGGAGCGCGCGGAGTTGGAGCTAAGCGATTGCCCAGGATCGACTTTATACTCGGATAATTATGGGCTTATCGAGGTAAATATCTTGTCCCTCTATTGTAATTGGAAATTACATGATTGTTAGACCATATAGTTGAGGTATACTATATATATAGAACTGAACGTTGTTGTCGTGATGTCTTTGGACTTAAGCTTTGAATAATAAGAAATCTTTTGAAAGAAGAGTCTTGTTGTTTTACATGGGGTGTATTCTGATAGACTTGTGTAGCTTTTACGTGAGGTAGAATTGTGCGTCAGGTTAGATGTATGAACCCACTGGTTGGCTTGATGGCGGCCCAGATAGAGGAGGAGATTTCTGTTGTTGCGGGAGAGTCTTTGCGAATTTTCTGTAGGATGTTCTACGATGGGATATAAATGTTAATAAGCGCCTTGTGGCCTTATAGGTTGAAGTACTACGTATGGCGCGATCTTCTGGCTAAGGAGTAGCCGACGGTTTGAAGTACTTGGAGCGTTTTGCTATTAGTCGATACTCGTCGCGAGGTATGTGAACCTCTTCCTATCTCTTCTAGCATGATATGTGTGTAACTATGTAGTGCGGTGAGCGTCATGTGTTAAATGTATTTGATTGGTCTAAAACATAAAGTGTTATAACGGCTTTATGGGAAGTTGGTTATAACGACTTTATGTTGATACGAAAATACTTGTGGTCTTTAAAGGTGGCGATTTGAACTATAAGCGGCTTGTTATGTGTTAATAAAGAACTTGAAGTATTTCAAAAGATTTTTGAATCATTTTGAAAGAAGAAGTAATACTTGGTTTTTGAAAAACTTAAGAGTTATACTAGCTTTATGGGAAGTTAGGTATAACGGCTTAAGAATGTTTCTTGATTTGGAAATCGGAATGTGTATCGACAAACCACTGCAGCGTTAATAAAAGGAAATGTTTTGACTAATTAAGTATTATTAAAACCAGTAGAAACTTCCATCTGCATAGAAGCTAAGATGAGACAAAATGATATTTCCTAGATCACGGCTGCTGTAATAAGGTTGTTATAAACAAGAATATCCTACTCACATATAAGGCTTATGTTTCTCAGATTGTTTAAAAGAGAATTATATTCTTAAATGAATAAGACTATGTACTACGAAACCTTTCTAAAATAAGAAACGTGAACATTTGAAATTAGGCAAACTTGGACGTTTGGAAAATAATGTTGTTACTTGATTTTACAAAGGTAAATGTTTTGGTTTAATTAAAAAGACGATCACTCTATTTTATACTACGGTATTGTGTGACTTATGTGAAAGCAGCGGATCTTTTAAAAGATTTAATGTATGAAGTACTTTAGGGATAGATACCGAACTTGTTAGCATAAAGTACCTTGTGTGAATAACTTGATTGTGTTGGTTTGAGATAGCCTTGTAAATACTTTCTTGTTGATGTGATAAGTAAACATGTTAGGATGCTACTTGTGTTAGTATCTTGTGTGATCGTGATGTAAGGGGTCATTCTTGTTGTGCTTACGTTGTTAAGCGTTAAGCGGTTATCTTATTATTGTATCACATACCCTTTGACTTATTATCACAGGGCTTGCCACCCGATCGCGGTCTATCGGCTATCACGGTCCTTGTGACTATGCAGTCACGGTAGCTCCGGGATTGATCATTCGGGTGTTTAGCGATGCGGGGATTCCACTATGCGGTCTGTTGAGACTATGCGGTCTTTTGAGACTATGCGGGTTGCGGGAGCCTAAGCGGATCTGGGGTTAAGCGCCTCGATGCGGGGTATACCTCGGTGATGCAGGACCGTGATTCGAGGATACCTCGTGCGGGTCCGTGTGTGACCTATGCGGGCTGCGAGAGTTCGAGGAATAGGCGCTCGGTGATCTGCGGGCGAGTGGCGGCCGATCATGTAGTGCGGTCTAGAAAGACCTTGTGATACGATTTATGGCATTTGTGAGTGCGGGGTCTTAGTAGTCGGCTATGCCTTCGTACTTACCGTCGGTTTTATTGTGATGACTTTGAGGCGTGAGTCACGACTTGACATGGCGCTTATTGTGAACTGTAGTTTGGTTATTATACATGTCTCGTGTTTTATAGACTACTATGATTTCATTTCTGATATTTTGATTTCACATACTTGGTACTGTTATGCGACCTCGCCCGGAGCTGCGTTAAATCTGCGAGGAAAAGGTACACGATCGTTGATCCTCGCTCTTAGGGTCACATCGGCGTTAGGAAAGCTCCGTTTCTCGGAGGCTTATCGTGGTATAGTCCTGCTGTTGTAGGTATTTACATTCGGGGTATGGCGGGGCCTGTCCGCCATTGTTATCGTATCATTTCTTAGAAGTGCATGTAATCTTGTTGTGGCGGGGTTTGTAAAAAGGATTAAAGCTGTTCATGTTGAAAAGGTTGTTATTTATATATATGCGAAAGCAAGTTTTCTCAGTTATTGTTTCATATTTCATAATATGTCTTGTATCGTTTATGTTCGTGATTACTCGATGTTGTATCACTAGGGTGCGGGGTAAGGCACGATCCACGGACCGGGCAGGTCGTGACATCTGCCGGCGAGAATTAGGGGCACGTGCGGCCATGATCTGACGTGATTGATGTTGTGGGCGTGAGACCCATAGTTATATTTGAGTGATGACTTGAGGCGTGAGTCACATTTCGACATGATTGCTTTTATGTTGTGAATCGTAGTTTGGTTATCATACATGTCTCTGCTTTATATAGACTAGTATGATTTCATTCTGATATTTCTGATTTCCCATACTTGGTACACTGTTATCGACCTCCTTGGGTGCGTTCATGCCGCAGTGAGAAGTACATCGATGCGTGGATCCTCGCTCTTAGGATCTCGATCCAGCGTTTTGGGAAGCTCCGTTTCTCGGAGGCTTATCTTTTGGTATGTGTTCCACTGAGTTGTAGGTTCTTGTACATTCGAGGTATGGCGAGACCTGTCGTCATAGTTGTTGTAAATCTTAGAGTGCATAATCTTTGTTGTGTGGCGGGGTTTGTAAAAAGGATTAAAGCTATTTCATTTTGAAAGAGTTGTATTTATATATGTTATTGGAAGGTAACCATTGGGTTGCTTTGTTTATGATCATATATCTTGTTTCTTGTTTAAAGTTTTATTTTCCTGGTTTTCTCGATGTTGTGTCACTAGGGTGCGGGATAAGGCACGATGCTTGGGCCGGGCGAATCGTTACATAAAGTCAATAAACCATTCTTTTTATCTCTCTTAAGCTGTTATACCTAACTTCCCATAAAGCTAGTATATCTCTTTCAAAAAGTATTACTCTTCTTTCAAAAGCAATTCTTAATTCTTTTGAAATACTTCAAGACTCTTATTATTTAAAACTCAAGTCAAAAGACATTGAAGTAAAACCACGTTCGATTAACACGTCGTCTACCGTACTATATATATATTCTTTTAAAATATCATGCTCAAGAGGATAAGAAGAATCACATACCTCGCGGCGATTATCGACTATTAGCAAATAGCTCCAAATCTTTATGTCCAGGCTAGCCCTTTCCACCCTCGAGTAGAATCGCTACTTGCGATCTTCAACCTATAACGGTCATACAAGTCTATCAACGTCTAGAATACTCTGTAGAATAATTCTAGATCTGATTCCTTATTCTACGGAAAATTGGGCAGCACCTCCCTAGTCAAACTACACAATTCTCAGTAAATACGATCACATGTAAATGCTGATTCGGTCTTAACTTCTTTAATATTCTTGATGTGATTTGATTAAATTCTTTTACGTAATATCCTTCTATTACATTCAATTCTCTCTGTAATATCCTTCTATGTATCTTATACTCATTCTATACTACTACGTATGTAATTCCCAATTCTGATAGAAGACAAAGTATTTACCTCGATAAGCCCAAAATTATTCAAGTTTTAATGTCGATCCTGAGCAACGTTTAGCTCCTATTCGAACGCTCCAACCCGCTCCAAACAACCCTTAGAAGTTCTCTACGCAACTTATTCTTACTACTTTAACCAACTGTGAAGATTTTCATTATGGTTTCATTTTTGCGTCTGTAGGGATGTATAATAGTATTTCTGGGCTTTTAGTATAGGTGTAACCTTGGAATACTATAAGGTATATGGGCCAAGGTATTTTGGAATAATAACAATACTTGGAGAGTATTTTTCTACCAAGGGGTATTTTCTGAGAGCTTCAAGGTAGGGGGTATTTTACGAGAGCTTGAGGTGGAAGTACTTCTCGGCGAGGGCCTCTCGAGGAGGGTGATTTGGACAAGAGGTTTAAGAGGGAGAGAGAGGGATTTTTGCCTTGGATTTTTACAAGTGTGGATGAAGAAATGTCTTGCATTAGAGGGGTATTTATAGGCCAACCAATGGCCAAGATCAAGACAAGTGGAGGGCAAGTGGAGGGTCAAGATTTGGACAAGTGTTTGTGGGTCCCACTTGCTCATCAACTACACAAAATATCCTACCAACTCCTTGACCAAGAAAAAGGCTAAAAACGTGCCAATGTAGTCCATGTTGCCGTCCACTTGAGGGTGACAAGTGTCACCCTCTCGTTGGTCCAAAATATTTCATCTCTCGGAAAAATCCGCAAAAATTATAAATGACATAGCCGTAATTTTCCCTACGCAAGGTTTGGAAAATGTTTCGTCGGAAAACAATTCTTTTTGGTAGTTGTGCACAAATATTTTCGTTCCTAGCCTAACTTAAGGCCTAAACTTTTGTACGTACGTCCTCACGTACATACTCTGGAAATACGGGGTATAACATTCTCCCCTCCTTAGAAACATTCGTCCCGAATGTTCCTTCTCAAGACGGATACTGATAAAGTTCCTCTTAACAAATTGCCAACGCCACACCTGGCCACAAAAATAACATACGCGAAAATACTTAACCCAAGTCCACGAGAAGTCATTCCTACATCACAAAAGCTTCCACCCTGGTCTAAAGGATATTCCGGCATCTTGACTGACAAAATGATCGTTTTTATTTTCTTAGCACATGTTCACTTCCTTCCTTACTCGTCGTACTCTTCTCGAACACTTGAACTCTTCTAGTATACGTACCATACTTCAGTCATCGCTTCAGTTTCCAAAATCTCTGGAGTCACAACTTCCAAACTTGATCATCTTACTAGCCGCAATCTCCTTTAAGGCCATTCCCGGCCTTCACGATCCGATTCTGGTCGAACATATCCACGAACTCATACGATGGTCATCTGAACTTGGGCTTAGCACCCTCGTGACCCTACCAACTGGTGGGACCACCTCGAACTGACCCCACCACAAAACAGGCCGCGGGTTGACCCGTGAATGGTCCTCAACCCGACCCGCTATCGCGCTAAACACTTGTTCCCCCGATCCGGAACAATCTCACAATCAAGTCACGAAAACCTAGTGATCTTCTTAGCTCAACTACCCTCTTTCATTTCATACCACTCAGGGACTTATCACACAAATATATCCCATGTATACTATGCACCCTGATAAAGGTCAACACAACCATAAATCTTTTACTCAAGATGGCCTCGCATCTAAGGTCTCTACGTATAAAACTCTAAGGCTCACACTTTCCCTGCCCCCAAACTTTCCCTTCTAACTAACCATGTTTTCTAAACACAATTTTTAACATGATGCTATCTGAACATAATACTTAGCATTTCATCATATCATCAACGCATACTAGTCTCTAGAGGGGTAAGAATATACCTGAATCATCTGCTTCATTTTCCCTTCGTCGCTTTAATCATAATCCTGCCCTGCCGGGCGCATAGCTATAGAAGGCGATGAACACCAGCGACCGATGGCGTGTCATTCTACCTGTATCCCTCCTTCTAGGACAGTCCCTCGTCACATGGCCCTGACGGCCGCAGGTGAAACAAGCACCAGTAAGAAGACGACACTCCCCGGGATGACGTTTGCCGCATCGTGCACACTGAGGAAAGCATGAACCCGACTGGCTAGAACCCATGTATACCTGTGAACGGAAGCCACGGAGCTCGACCGGCTCGAATACCGTGAACGTCCACGAAGGCGGAGGACCACTGCATCGCGGAGTTACATAACTAACTTTCTTCTTGGCGGTTCGCCTCGAAAGTTACCAAAGGACCCTGTTGTTCTGGCCCTCTTCTGCTGATCTCGGTCATTCCGTCGACCTCTCCGCTCCTCACATCCAAGTGCATAAGCCTGTATGCGGGCAATGTCCATGCCCGGCTGAAGAGCTACACCCGAACAAGCCTCTGCCAAGTAGTCATCAAGCCCGGTGACGTAGCGGTGCACTCTGTCCTCCATGTCGGCTACCAATGCGGGGACGTACCGAGCTAATGAGTCAAACTCCACATTGTACTCCCGAACCGTACGCCCGGTCTATCACGACCCGACCCCGGGCGCGGCGGTGCCCTACGGGCACCTGTTCGTATACATCGAGAATAGCAATGAACATACACAACATAAAAACAGGTGTAAACAATATAACAACACAGGCTAGCCGATAAGGCCGCCTTCCATAATATAAACAAAGTCAAAAGTACAACTTTACAACTCTGTTCTTACAGCCCAACCACATATGTGAATACAGACCTCTAGGAATAACAACTGTGGCGGGTAAAGCAGGAGACATATATGATAACCAAATTACAGCACCACAACATATAAGCAGTCATATCAATATAGGGACTCATGCCCGTGAAATCATCACTCAAATACAACCCGGGAATTTAACCCGCACAAAGGCCGCATGCCCCGGCATCTCACCTCGGTATAAGCATGGCCCTGGAACCGTCCTAGTGGGCCCATACCCGTGGACCATCCAACGTGTCGGTATGCCCAAAGGAGATAACAAGATAACAATCCCTGTGGAAGCATACCCGTGGGCTACCCAACGTGTCAGTATGTCCAAACAACTAACAAAACAATAATCACTGTGGAAGCATACCCGTGGGCTACCCAACGTGTCGGTATGTCCAAACAACTACAAGGTAATACTCACTGTGGACGCATACTCGTGGGCCACCCAACGTGTCAGTATGTCCAAACAACTAGATAGCCGGCCCTCCATCGAGAGACTCGGTAGCACACAATCAGACACTTGCATAACAAGGCTATCACAACAAGCATAGGAAAGTTACACACAACTCAAGGTACTTTAAACACTTCTTAACACAACGTCGAGTATACCAGTAAAAACCCAAGTATCTAACCTCTTTAAGATCAAGGTACTCCTACCTTTTATAACCAAGCCACTTATGTTTTTCCATCACAAAGAGTTCAATATTTGAAAACAAGTTACTTCTCTATTTTCAAAAATATCAAGTTGCCATTTTAAATCCAATAATGAACCCATTTCTTTATCTTCCATAAGGTCGTTATAATTAACTTCCCATAAAGCTATTATAACACTTTATGCTTTAAAACAATACAAGGCAAGACCATGCCTTTCTTTTAAAACGAAACACTTCCAATTTTTAAGCCTCTTTTCCTTTAGAAATTGAATTCCTTACTTTGGATTTTTTTTTTTGAAGATCAAAACTTGATTTCAATAATTCTTATTAGAGCAGCCATGATCTAGGAAATGTAATACCATTTTGTCTTATCTTAGCTTCTATGCAGATGGAGGTTTCTACTGGTTTTAATATGATTAATTGTCATTACTTCTTTCCTTTATCGACGCTGCATTGGCTTGTTCGATCCTTATTCCCATTTCCGAAATTTGTAACGTTATTCTTTTAAAAACCAAGTATTCATTACTCACGAATTAGGTTTTATACTTTTCAACACCATTTAGGTCAATTACAAGTCACGTCTCTTATCTTTTGAAATCAACAAACCATTCTTTTAGCTACATAAAGTGGTTATAACAACTTCCCATAAAGCCGTTATAACACTTTATGTTTTAAACCAACCAATTAACACTATAAACATTTATGAGACCAATAGGGCTCATTCTTTAACCACCGAGTACCCGTTACTAACAGATAAGACTTTACTATTATTTCCACACAATGAAGCCCTTAACACTTCATATCAAGTCAAGACACAAAAGGGAAATCAAATTCCTTTAACACACGTGCGTCTACCGCACTATATATTTTACAAATAGTCATGCTGAAGAGGATAGGAAGAATCACATACCTCGCGACGATTGTCGACAATAAGCAAAATGCTCCACAGTATTATCGCCCTTAAGTAGAATATGCTACCGTAGTACTTCAATCCTATAAGGGTCATAAAACGTCTATCAAACTCTAGCTTCGAACGTAGAATAACTAAGTGCAAAGTCCCTACATTCTACGACAATTTGGACGACACTTCCTTTGTTTCTACTAACTTTGCCACCTTTTTCAAGGTCGAATTCAATAACCAAACTCCCACAATAATGCAAAATAAACCAATAATTCCATGCCATTCTTGGCCAACAATAAACCAATCCTAAACCCCTTTCAACTCTTTCCAATCCAAGTTCTTAGGCCTAACATGATATCTAGCCCTAGACATCTTCAACAAGACAACAAGATCAAAATCTATTCAAATAAAACAGCCTCAGGCTCAATTCTAAACTACTAAAATATAACAGCCTTAGGCTCAATTCTAAACTATTAAAATATAACAGCCTTAGGCTCGATTCTAAACTACTAAAACAAGTATAACTCATAACCAAGAGAAGGGGAAACTTTTACCTTAAGGAATAGCCCACAAAAGCCCCTTTTTCTTCCACCTCTTTCCGTCACAATCGCCCACCAGCGCTTCCCACAAGTTTACCCACACTTTTTCCTTCTTGCTGCCGCTCCAACAATTCCTCCTAAGGCAAGGTTTTCTTCCAAAAACTAGAGAGAATGGAGAGGGTTTTCTTGGGAGGGTTTCCAAATTAAATGAAATGGAATGGCCAAGTCTTCCAAGACTTGGCCCTAAAATAGGACCACTTTCTGATAAAAAGGATGAGAGGGACAGTTGTCACCCTCCCATAGGTTATAAACAAAATATCCCCTGTTTTTCGCCCCTTACTGCGCAAAAATCCCGCATCGGCGCCGCAGCCACTTGTGGCGCGCTCAACTTCAGAAAAGTTCCAGCATTCCGGTGCGGCCCTGATTCGCGCGGCGCTGAAACCCGCGGACCCCAGTCTGGCAACGGCGCGTGCATTCAAGCGCGTACTGCACCTGACCAAATCGCTTTGCACATCAAGCGCACCAAACTTGAAACTTCCATAACTTTTGACTCCGATGTCCTATCGACGAACAGTTTGTTGCGTTGGGATCTAGATTTAACGAACTACCCACTAGGCTCTTTAACACCTTGAAATTCTTAACAACCGGGGTACAACACTCCAAGGCAAACTCAAAATCCGTCCAACACATATTTGTCAACTTATCTATCAACTTCAACTCTTATATTCCTTGGTATGTTCTTATCTTACTCCTCGAATTTACGGGGTGTAACAGTCAGTACACAATATGTACTAAGTATGTAAAACTGGAAAGTACTGTAATTACAACATAAGTTTAAAATAAAGCCGGAGACATGTATGATAACAAAATTACAGTACACAGTGCCTTACTAACAATGAGAGTACATCAAGAGAACACGTACAACATCACAATAGCAGTCTCCCGATCATATCATGGGTAGCGAACCCATAAAAACAGGTGGTATAACGTCTTGGGGTTCCTACCCCTCATTTATACTCTTACCCTGAAGCAGGTGGTATAACGTCTTGGGGGTTTTGCCCCTCATTTATACTCTTACCCTGGAAAAGGTAATAAAACAGGTGGTATAACGTCTTGGGGGTTTTGCCCCTCATTTATACTCTTATCCTGGAGAAGGTGGTATAGCGTCTTGGGGGTTTGCCCCTCACTTATACTCTTACCCTATCTCAACCGGCCATCATACAATAAATAAGCAAGTTAGAAATCCCCCTAACTTCTTATTAGTCTTATTCATCTACACTCTCATTTTAGTTTACTTAAGGCACTAACAGGTCTTTTATAAAAATCCGGGAATTTAACCCAAAGTACTACGTACTTCAACCTTTTAAAAATGACTCATTTTCATATAGAACTTCCAAGATACTATAAACCGTAGTATCAAGTCAAAATCTCTTTTCAAGACAAGTCACAATACCTTTAGAATTTAAGTTAGGTTTCTAAATCAAGTGACTTCTTTTCTTATAAAACCTTAGGCAATTGATACCTTAAAACCAATTTGCCTTTCATTAAAAACAAGCCATTTACCTTTGCATAAAGTCAATATAACCAACTCCCCATAAAGTCGTTATATTCACTTTATACCTTAGTCAAGTACAATTTCCTATCCAAGGGACTTATACGTTTAAAACGAAACAAGTATCACATACTTCAAAACACTTCAAGTCCCTTAACTTTAAAATCAACTTAAGACATCCTTACTATTTTCAAAGAAGTGAGTTAATCTCCTAACCCACCCGACTTGGCATTTCATAAAACAAGTAAAGAATGTCATAGTCTTGTACGTCTACCGTACTATATACGTGAAACTAGTCATACAGCCCCAATTGGCTCACCACAATATAGAAGGTAGTCCAATACAAATGAATAACAAACTATTACAAACTACAAGTACAAATTCGGCCACCTTGAGTTCAACAATACCAATTCTTATCCAATTTTCATTTCAATCCAAATTGGTAGCATAACATGATATCAAGTCGCATTTGATTATAACAACCATAATCTTTAACTAAGTGACATGCGACGATTTCTAATAAACGACCAATTAGTAATCCAATTTTTCAAGTGGCTTGTATACATTTCAGATTTAGCTACAAGCAATCCATAATACTTATAACTTCAACCTATCAATCTTCATGCTAGCAACAAGTAAAGCTAACAACAATATAAATATATAATCTTGTAACACCTTTAAAAGACAAGATTATACCTCAACGATTCTTAATCAACTCGATCAAATCGCTCCTTAGAAGATTAGAGCCTCTCCAATACACTTCAATCCGCTTGTTGAGACCCTTAGAACAACACCAACAATTATCCTTCAAATCTCCAAACAAAACCTAGAAAGACCATTAGGTTTTCATTTTGCGACTAACCCGTAAACTACCTTTTTCCAAGATTTTTCTATTGAGATATGTTTACAATACACATAAGAACCTTGGTTTAAAGTGTGGAGCTAAAAGAACAAGGAACAAAGATTTTTCCTTTCTTCTTGAGAGGAACCCGAGAGCTCCCTTTGTGTAGTCTTCAAATTTGTGAAATTTTTGCTAAGTGTTAAGTCCTCTCTTGCTACTAGTATTATATATAGTGTATTGGAGGGTCATGATACAAACAAATGGGTGGTTAGGATTTTGTCTAATGAAATATCAAGGCTTAAGTGGGTCCTTTGACTTAGTCAATGTTCTCATGCTACAAGTTGCAAGACTTAGCCATAGAAGACTTATGGTCAATGACCATATTGGCCATGCCATTTCGTCCAAGGCATTGCTAGGGGGGGTGACACGTGTCGCCCTCCCATTCGTCACAACACTACGTTTTCCGACAATTTCATAATTCCGATAAATTTTTACAAGCCTCAAATCTTAACACTTGTGAGTTCTTACTAACATTCTTAAAACATGTCCTACAAATACGGGGTGTAACATTCTTCCCCCCTTAGAAACATTCGTCCCCGAATGTTCTTTAGGAGTCAAACTTATAATTAGCGACCTAGCTTCCTTTCACAACCCCGACATACCAAAAATGCCACACATGGCCACATAATAGCATTTAAGCAAAAGAGATACATCAATTAAAACTTGACAAGTAAGGGAAGATGAATTACCTGAAGGTATAGGAAATAAGTGAGGATACTTCCTCAACATGTCCTCCTCCGCTTCCCAGTCATCTCCTCCTGTTATCATTTCTCCACAGACTTTGTGGAAGCTACATCTTTGGTCATGATCGCTGACACAGCGATCGAGTATCGCTATGGGACTCTCCTCATACGATAACCCCTCTGTTACCCGGACCTCACTGGTAGGGAAAACTCTCGCTGGATCTCCGATACACTTCCTCAACATAGAAACATGGAAGACCGGATGTACCGCCTCTAACTCTGATGGAAGATCCAACTCATAGGCAACCTTGCCCACTCTACGGACGATCTGGTAGGGCCCAATGTACCTTGGGCTGAGTTTCCCCTTCTTACCGAATCTCATCACACCCTTCATGGGTGACACCTTCAAGAAGACCCAATCGTCTACCTGAAACTCCAAATGCCGACGCCGATTATCCGCATATGACTTCTGTCGACTCTGAGCTGCTAACAGTCTCTCCTGGATAAGCTTCACCTTATCCACAGCCTGCTGTACCAAGTCTGGGCCAACTAACTGTACCTCGCCCACGTCGAACCAACCAATCGGCGACCTGCATTTCCGCCCATATAAAGCCTCGTATGGCGCCATCTGTATACTGGAATGGTAGCTGTTGTTATAAGCAAACTCCACAAGAGGAAAATGATCCTCCCAGCTACCACTGAAATCAATCACGCAGGCTCGCAGCATATCCTCGTTGTATGGATAGTACGCTCGCTGCCGTCGATCGAGGATGAAATGTTGTACTGAGACTCACCTGTGTCCCTAAACCCTTCTGGAAAGACCTCCAGAAGTTAGCTGTAAACTGGGCTCCCCTATCAGATATAATCGACACCGGGACACCGTGCAGCCTCACAATCTCTCTGATGTACAATCTGGCATAGTCCTCAGCCGAAAACGTCGTCCCATGGAAGGAAATGGGCTGATTTCGTCACCAACAATAACCCAAATGGAGTCGTACTTCCTCGAGTACGAGGTAACCTGTAACAAAGTCCATGTTGATCATCTCCACTTCCAGTCGGAATCTCAATAGGCGCAATAATCCATCGGGCCTCTGGTGCTCGACCTTGACTGGGCGATTAGGACATTGTGCAACAAACTGCCACGTCCCTTTCGTGCCATCCCACCAATACAAACATCGAGGTCATGGTACATCTTGGTCGACCGGATGAATAGAATAACGAGCCTTTGTGTGCCTCGCCTAATCTGGCGACGAAGTCTGTCGCATCGGGAACACACAACCGGCCCTCAAATCTCGGCACCCATCAGTGCTACCTCGAATAGACTCTTCTCCTCCCGAAGAGCTGCGTCTCGATCTGCGTACCAACACTGGTCCTCAAACGCGCCCGCCGCTCGTGCGATGGAAGACTCGGCAACCTCACGAACCGTACCCACTATCGTCGGTATCGATCAATCGAACCCAGGCTCGCTAATCGTGGATCGACGGACCGTATCCTGTCTCTGCAGTTGTACCTCTGACAGGCTCCCCATCGATCTACGACTCAAGGCCTCAGAAACTACGTTGGCCTTCCCCGGATGGTATAGAATATCAACATCATAATCTTTCAACAACTCTAACCACCGCCTGTCTCAAGTTCGACTCCTTTGCTCGAAGATATACTGGAGGCTCTTGTGGTGTATAAATATCACATGAACCCCGCACAAATAATGCCTCCAAATCTTCAAGGCATGAATAACCGCGGCAAACTCTAAGTCATGGGTAGGGTAATTCCTCTCATGCTTCCGTAACTGCCGGGAAACATAGGCTATAACCTTGCCGTGCTGCATCAAAACACACCCTAACCCGATACCCGAGGCATCACAATAGATCACGTGCCGCCTAACCCGCCGGAAGAGTAAGGCGGAGTCGTAGTAAACCTTTCCTTCAACTCGAAACCGCTTCTCGCAAGCCTCGTCATCGGAACTTGGCCGCTTACGAGTCACCCTAGTCAGCGGTCTTTGAAATCGAAGCAACCGCTCCACAAACCCTCGATAATAACTCGCGGTCTAAGAAACTGCGCACCTCGGTCGGAGTAGTAGGTCTCGGCCAAGACTTGACTGCCTCAATCTTCGTCGTATCTACCCGAACACCATCAACCCCAATAATATGCCCCAGGAATGCCACTGAGGCCAACCAAAACTCACACTTGGAGAACTTGGCGAACAACTGCCGGCTCCGGAGAATCCCAAGTACAATTCTCAAGTGATCTGCATGCTCCTGCTCTGTCCGTGAATACACCAGGATGTCATCAATGAATACAATCACAAATGTATCCAAGAATGGCTTGAACACCCGGTTCATCAAATCCATAAATACCGCTGGAGCGTTGCTCAAACCGAAAGACATAACCCTGAACTCATAGTGCCCATACCGGGTCCTGAATGCAGTCTTTAGGATGTCTGCCTCTCGAACTCGAACCTGATGATAACCAGACCGCAGGTCTATCTTTGAGAAACACCTCGCACCCTGCAACTGATCAAACAAATCATCAATCACGGGAGGGTACATTCTTAATGGTTACCTTATTCAGCTGCCTGTAATCAACACACATACGCAGCGTCCCATCCTTCTTCTTCACGAACAAAACAGGCGCTCCCCAGGGAGATACACTAGGCTTATTAAAGCCCTTCTCCAGCAAGTCTTTCAGCTGGTCCTTCAGCTCCCTCAACTCAACAGGTGCCATCTTGTATGGCGGAATGGAAATAGGTCGAGTGTCTGGTAACGTGTCAATACAAAACTCAATCTCCCTCTCAGGAGGGATTCCCGGAAGATCATCTGGGAACACATCTGGAAACTCCCTAACCATCGCTCGATCAAGAAGCGGCACCTCAGCCTCTGTATCAAATACCCGAACCAGATGATAGATATACCCTTCGCACCATCTTCCTAGCCTTGAGGTAAGAAATAAACCTACCCCCGGCGTCTTTGTGTTGCCCTCCACTCGATAACTGGCTCGCCAGGAAACTGGAACCGAACCAATCTGCCCCTACAGTCAACGTTGGCATAACAAGAAGCCAACCAGTCCATACCCATAATGACATCAAAATCATCATCTCGGCTCTATCAAGTCTGCGGTCGACGATCAGTAAATATAAACCGGACAACCTCTGTACACCCGCTCAGCTAACACCGAATCTCCCATTGGCGTAGCTACCTCGAAAGGCTCTATCGACACCGGCTCTATCCCGATTCTACCCGCAATAAAAGGGGACACATAGGACAAGGTAGAACCTGGATCTATCAAAGCATAAACATCACAGCCTGAAATCAGTAATGTACCTGTGATGACGTCAGGGGAAACCTCCTGATCCTGGCGGCTGGCTAATGAATAGATGCGGTTCTGAGGACCGCTAGAACTAGAACCACCACCTCGACCTCTACCGCGACCTGCCGGTCCGTGAGTACCACCGCCTCCGTAGCGTAACCACGAAGGAGAAGAAGACCCGGCCAGCGAATCACATCGGCTGCGTTGTACCACCCGTGCCGCCTCTAGACGGACAATCTCTCCTCAAATGGCCCTGCTGGCCACACGAGTAACAAGCTCCGGCTCTGCGACACTCGCCACAGTGGAACCTACCGCATCGAGCATCTTGAGGTGTGGGTGGTCCCCGATCGGTGGCTTCGCCTCGCGAAATCCGTAGTCCCGAGCCACGACTGCTCTGGATCGACTGGCTGATCAGACCTCTTGCCAGAAAACCGTGAAGGAGCACTCTGTCTTTGGTGAATGATGGACTGGTTGCCGAGGTGTCGCCTCAGCGCCTGAGACCACGATGTCACGGCCTCTTGGTGGCTGAATCAAACTGGTCCTCCCTCTCTCTATCCTCTATCCCCTACGCATAGGCCTGCATCCGGGCGATGTCCATACGGTGAAGAGCCACACCCAGCATCACGGTAATCATATGACGGCCAAGCCCATCACAAAATGATGAATCCTATCCGCCATGTCATTCTGATAGTATGCGCGTATGCGGCCAGAGTCAAACTCAGCTATACTCCCGACGGTCCTCGTTCGCCTCGAGGTCAAGAATATGTCTACCGAATAACCGAATCCGCTCCGTAGTCTCTATACTCGGCCGGTGGTGAGAGGCGGAGGGTCTGCACGGAACCTCTGGAGCTACTACCGCTCTCGGCTCTCTAAGCTGGCGTGGCTGAACTCGCCGACCGCCTACTACCTCGGGCATAGTCGTGCTCGAGCGTGTAACCTCTCGAGCACCGCTAGCGCCTCTTCTTTGCCTTGCCCTTCGGCCCCTGGTAGCCTTCCGTGGAGGCATAGCGTTTCATAAGAAGAGGTCGGAGAGGATTCAACCTAATAAGACAACTCTAATGCGATCTCGGAGAGAAGAATGAAACCAATCCTAAATGTCCTGCTGACCTCACGATTATAGATGTGGTGCACTACACACCGATAATCAAGACTCTACTAGACACGGTGCGTAGACACTTTCGAGGACTAAGCGCTCTGATACCACTTTTGTCAAGACCAGGCCGGGCGCGGCGGTGCCCTACTTGGGCACCTGTTGATACATCGAGAGAATAGCAATGAACATACACAACATAAACACAAGTGTAAACAATATAACAACACAAAGCTAGATAAGGCGCGCTTCCATAATATAAACAAAGTCAAAAGTACAACTTTACAACTCAGTTCTTACAGCCCAACCACATATGTGAATACATACCTCTAGGAATAACAACTGTGGTGGGATAGGGCCCCGCCATACCCCTGAATGTACATAAATCTACAACATCAGGGAAGAAGCGTACTAAGAAAGAAAAGCCTCCGAGAATGGAGCTTCCGACGTCGATAAGTGATCCAGAGTGAGGATCCACCATCCGCTACCGCTTCCTGCGGCGTGACGCAGCCCAGAGAAGGGGTTCATTACCTGATATGTACTAAGTATGTAAAACTAGAAAGTACTGTAATTACAACATAAGTTTAAAAGAAAGCCGGAGACATGTATGATAACAAAATTACAGTACACAGTGCCTTACTAACAATGAGAGTACATCAAGAGAACACGTACAACATCACAATAGCAGTCTCCCGATCATATCATGGGTAGCGAACCCATAAAAACAGGTGGTATAACGTCTTGGGGTTCCTACCCCTCATTTATACTCTTACCCTGAAGCAGGTGGTATAACAGCTTGGGGGTTTTGCCCTAATTTATACTCTTACCTGGCAAAGGTAATAAAGCAGTGGTATAACGTCTTGGGGTTTTTCCTCATTTATACTCTTATCACGGAGAAGGTGGTATAGCGTCTTGGGGTTTGCCTCACTTATACTCTTACCCTATCTCAACCTACCATCATACAATAAATAAGCAAGTTAGAAATCCCCTAACTTCTTATTAGTCTTATAAATCTACACTCTCATTTTAGTTTACTTAAGGCACTAATGTGTCTTTTATAAAAATCCGAATTTAACCCAAAGTACTACGTACTTCAACCTTTTAAAATGACTCATTTTCATATAGAACTTCCAAGATACTATAAACCGTAGTATCAAGTCAAAATCTCTTTTCAAGACAAGTCACAATACCTTTAGAATTTAAGTTAGGTTTCTAAATCAAGTGACTTCTTTTCTTATAAAACCTTAGGCAATTGATACCTTAAAACCAATTTGCCTTTCATTAAAAACAAGCCATTTACCTTTGCATAAGTCAATATAACCAACTCCCATAAAGTCGTTATATTCACTTTATACCTTAGTCAAGTACAATTTCCTATCCAGGACTTATACGTTTAAAAGCGAAACAAGTATCACATACTTCAAAACCCTTCAAGTCCCTTAACTTTAAAATCAACTTAAGACATCCTTACTATTTTCAAAGAAGTGAGTTAATCTCCTAACCCACCCGACTTGGCATTTCATAAAACAAGTAAAGAATGTCATAGTCTTGTACGTCTACCGTACTATATACGTGAAACTAGTCATGCTCAAAGGATAGGAAAAATTCTACATACCTCGCCGGGTCAAACTACTTGCCAAGTACAAAGTCCCGCCCGTAGAATGTCAACCTATAATATTCACAATACGTCCATTAAGGCCTTACTTCAAACGTAGAATATTATAAGTGTTAAGTCTCTAAATTCTACGGAAAATCGGACAGCACCTCCTTTGTTTTTACTAACTTTGCCACCTTTTTCAAGGCCGAATACAATAACCAAACAGCCCCAATTGGCTTACCACAATCTATAAGGTAGTCCAATACAAATAAATAACCATACATCCCCAATTGGCTCACCATAATATAGAAGGTAGTCCAATACAAATTAATAACAAACTATTACAAACTACAAGTACAAATTCGGCCACCTTGAGTTCAACAATACCAATTCTTATCCAATTTCCATTTCAATCCAAATTGGTAGCATAACATGATATCAAGTCGCATTTGATTATAACAACCATAATCTTTAAGTAAGTGACATGCGACGATTTCTAATAAACGACCAATTAGTAATCCAATTTTTCAAGTGGCTTGTATACATTTCGGATTTAGCTACAAGCAATCCATAATACTTATGTTATACCCCGTATTTCCAGAGTATATACGTGAGGGCGTACGTATACAATTTGAGCCTTAAAGTAGGCATAGGTTCGAATTTGTGCATAACTACCAAAAGGAGTCGTTTTTCGACGAAACGTTTCCACAGCTTTCGAAGGGAAAATTCCGACTATGTCATTTATAATTTTTGCGGATTTTTCCGAGAGACGAAACATTTTGGACCAACGGGAGGGTGACATGTGTCACCCTCACATTGGAAGAGGTTGGACGGCAATTGGGCTAAGTCTTGCACGTTTTTGGTGTGAAATTTTGGTCAAGGGTTAGGTAGGATATTTTTGTGTAGATGGATAAGGTAGCACATGGCTAAATCTTGGCCTTACACTTGCTATGCACTTGTCTTCATCTTGGCCATTGGTTGGCCTTCACTTGACCTATAAATACCCCTCTAAGTGATGAACTTTCTTCATCCAAAATCTTTTCTAAGTGTTAAAAATCCTCCCCTTTAGTGTTGAGTTCGTCCAACTCTCCCCCTTTGAGAGTCTTGGCAGGGCCTCCTCCCCTTTGTGGTGCCACTAGCCGAGGTACCCCTAGCCTAGTTGTCTCGTATAAATACCCCTTGTTGTGGTATAGAAATACTCTCCTAGTAGTGTTATAATGTCCAAATACCTTGGCCCAAATACCTTGTAGTATTCCCAAAGTTACACTTGTACAAAAGCCCAGAAAATACTATTATACTTCCCTCAGTCACAAAAACGAAACCCTAAGTAAATCTTCACCCGTAGTTGAAGTTATAAGTAGAAGTTGGTTAGAACTTCTAAGGGTTGGTTGGAGCGGGTTAGAGCGCACGGAGTAGGAGCTAAACCTTGCTCAGGATCGACATATAAACTCGGATAATTTTGGGCTTATCGAGGTAAACACTCTTGACCTTCTATTGTAATTGGAAATTACATGTTGTAGGAATATATAGTTGATGTATACTATATATAGTACAGAACATTAATTGTGCGGCAATGTCTTTTGACTTAAGCCTGAATAATACTTACGGCAATGTCTTGCGACTTAAGCCTGAATTTTAAGAAGTGAACTGAACTGTAATTACATAGGACTGTATTACAGTAGGCTTGTGTAGTATTGCTGTGAGTAGAATTGTGCTGCGTCGGTTAGGCGTGTTAACCCCCCTGGTTGGCTTGGTAGCCGGCCTCGATAGAGGAGGAGATTTCCGTTGTTGCGGGGAGAGTCTTTGCCAATTTTACGTAGAATATTCTACATTGAGATCTAAAGATATTAATAGGCGCTTTGTGGCCTCTATAGGTTGTAGTACTACGTGTGGAGTGATCTGCTTGGTGAGAGTGTAGCACGGTTTGAGGTACTTGGAGCGTTTTGCTATTAGTCGATACTGCCGCGGTATGTGAACCTCTTCCTATCTGTTCTAGCATGATATGTGTATAACTATGTAGTACGGTAGACGTCGTGTGTTAAATGTATTTGATTGTCTTTAAACATAAAGTGTTATAACGACTTTATGGGAAGTTAGTTATAACAACTCATGTAAATGAGAAATGCTTTGTGGTTTTTAAAAGATAACTGATTTGACTTATAACCGACTGGATGTAAAAGAACCTTGGAGTATTCTAAAAGATTAAGAAACCTTTTTGAAAGAAGTGTGTACTTGGTTTGAAAACATAAGAGTTATACCAGCTTTATGAGAAGTTAGGTGTAACGCCTTAAGAGATAAAAGAATGGTTTAATGGGTTAAAAGTTAAGAGACTTATTCTTAAGGGATAAGAGACTTGACTTAATATGGATGTTTGTGTGAAACCTCATTCGTGAGTAATGAGTACTTGGTTTTTGGAAGGAATAAGGTTTCTTGATTTGGAAATCGAATGTGTATCGACAAACCACTGCAGCGTTAATAAAGGGAAATGTATTGAATAATTAAGTATTATTAAAACCAGTAGAAACCTCCATCTGCATAGAAGCTAAGATGAGACAAAATGATATTACATTTCTAGATCATGGCTGCTAATAAGATTGATTATGAACAAGAATAACCTACTCGCCTAAGGCATATGTTACTCAATTGTTTTAAAAGAGATTAAGACATTGAACTATGAACTTTTCAAAAAAAGAGACTTGGGTATTTGAAATTAGGCAAACTGGAACCTTAGGGAAAAGAAAGGCATTGTGTTGTCTTAAAATGGTTTAAAGCATAAGGTGTTATAACAGCTTTATGGGAAGTTGGTTATAACGACCTTATGAAAACAAAAGAAAGGTTTTATCATTGGTTTTAACGTGGTAACTTGACTTTAAAAAAGAAGAAAGTATGGAAGTTGTTTTGGTTTACTTAAAAGATATAAGTCACTCTATTTTTATACTACGGGTATCGGGTGACTTTTATAAAAGGAATAAATCTCTTTAAAAGGAATTTAACGTACGTAGTACTTTAGGGTTAAAAACCGAACTTGGGCATAAAATGGAAGTACTTTGAGTTGTGTATAAACTTGCCTATGCTTGTTGTGATAGCCTTTGTTGTGCAAGAATTGTGTTTCTATACTACCGCGTCTCTCGATGGAGGATCGGTTGACTTGTTGAGAACTTACTTGGGCGTGGCCGGCGATGTGGATAAATTCCGCAGTGCGTTCGTTGATAGTGTTACTTTTGTTAATCGCTTTGGACATACCGACCGCGATCGTAGCGCTGCGGGTATGCTTCCACTTTGATTACCGCCTTGTTGTCTTATTGTTTCCCTTTGGACATACTGACACGATGCGTAGCGCACGGGTATGCTTCCATTTGGAATGTTGTCTTATTTGCTCCCTTTGGACATACTGACACGATGCGTAGCGCACGGGTATGCTTCCATTTGGAATGTTGTCTTATTGTTTCCCTTTGGACATGCTGACACGATGCGTAGCGCACGGGTATGCTTCCATTTGGAATGTTGTCTTATTTGTTCCCTTTGGACATACTGACACGATGCGTAGCGCACGGGTATGCTCCCATTTGGATTCTTTGTCTTGTTGTTATCATATCATGATCGCCGGTAGTGAGGAAGGTACTCACGCGGGATTGATGTAGTGGGCGTGAGATCCTGAATTTAAAAAAATGTTATGTGTGTGTACTGTAGTTTGGTTATCATACATGTCTACTGCTTTTATAGACTATAATGATTTCATTCTGATTTTCTGATTTCACATACTTGGTACTGTTATCGACCTCCTTGGGGGCTGCGTTCATCTGCGGTAGAGTACATCTACCGCCGATTCCCGCGTTTAGGATCTCATCTCAGCGTTTTGGGAAGCTCCGTTCCTTCGGAGGCTTATCTGTTGGTATGTTACCCTGAGTCTGTAGGTTCTTGTACATTCAGGGGTATGGCGGGGCCCTGTCCCGTCATAGTGGTTGTATAAACTCTTAGAGGTCTGTAGCACTGTGTGGGCAGGGTTTTGTAAAAGGATTAAACTGTTCGTTTTAAAAAAAGAGTTGTTTATATATATTTTTATTGGAAGGTAACCGTTTGGTTGGCCTGTTTCATTATCTTGTCTCATGTTTATGTTTAAGTTTTTATTTCACGGTTTTCTCGATGTTGTATCACTAGGGTGCCCGGTAAGGCACGATCCACGCCCGGATCGGGTCGTGACAAAGTGGTATCAGAGCAGTTAGTCCTCGGAAAGTGTCTACAGACCGTGTCTAGTAGAGTCTTGATTATCGGTGTGTTGTGCACCACATCTATAATCAGGAGGCTATAGGACATTTAGGATTGGTTTCCATTCTTCTCATTCTGAGATCGTGCCTTAGAGCTGTGTGATGAGTTGAACCCCTCTGACGTATTCCTTTCCTTTACGATTATGCCTCGCGCCAAGGCAACCGGGCGAAGGCAAGCGGCGAGAAGGAAGATACGAGTAGAACGTGGCGAGCCTCTGAGAGACCACGATTCTGAGCCTCGATCCTACAGTAGAGGCGAGATGAGATGGGTTACAAGAGATGGCGATTAATGGCGGGGTTGTGGCGAACTTGAGATAAGCCGGACGTAGCGATTCAGTCCAGTAGCACCGTAGTTCACCGGCGAGCGATTTGAGATTACGGGATTTTTACGAGTGTAACCCGCCGAGTTTTATGGGTCGAGGCACGAGGATGATCGCGAGGAGTTCATCCGGCGATTGCAGCGGATCATGAGTGATCAAGCATCGGAGACCGAGTCGGTGGTCTAGGTTCGCGTCGGCCGCGTGATACCGCATGATCGTTTGATTCGTGGGAAGCGTCGGGAGAGCATGCACTTCGGCTTTATGGGACGAGTTCTCGAGGCCTTTCTTGCACATTTCTTGCCTCGCGGATGAGAGGGCTCGGTAAACAGATTTTGGGGTTGCGGCGGGGCAGGCGTGCGGTTGAGTACAATGTGGAGTTCGACTCATTGGCGTGCGTCCCGCATTAGTAGCTAGTATGGAGGATCGAGTGCACCGATATGTTCTGAGGCTCGATGATTACCTAGCAGATTTGTTCGGTGTAGCTCTTCACCGCATGGACATTGCCCGCATGCGAGCTTATGCACTTGGAGGCGAGGCGGAGAAATCGACGGAATGACCAAAGTCGTGAGAAAGGGCGAAGCTGCGAGGTCCTTTAGTGATTTTCGAGGCGCATCGCCTCGGCAGACTAGTTATGTGCCTCGCCCGATGCAGTGGTCTCTACAATCTTGAGCGTCGAGTTTTCGCGAGGCGGTCGGGGCTCGAGGTTCAGATTTTCGGGAGAGCGAGGTGTTAACGGTGAAGCCACCCATACCTCGTTGGATGGCCGTGGTAGACTCCACGGTGGGAATGTCGTGCTAGTCCGAGTTTGTTTTACATGCGGCCAGCGGGCCATTTGGGAGAAATTGTCCGACTGTGTAGCGCTGGTAGGATAGCACAGACTACGGGATCAGTTGCGGGTTCTTCACCTTCCATAGTCAGGCAGGATGTTCATACACCGGCGGGCCACGGTAGAGGTCGCGGTGGAAGTTCCCAGTTTTAGCGGTCCTCTGAATCGCCTATTTTTTCAGGTATATCCTTAACCCTCTAGAGTTTTGTATGTATTGATGATGTGATGATGTGTTTAGTGTTATGTTCGGATAGCGTTGTGCTAAAACGTGATGTAGAACCTGGTTGTGAGAAGGGTAAGCTTGAGGGTGAGAAAATGATGAACCTTAGAATATTACAGTTGAGACCTTAGATGTAAGGCCGTCTTGAGTACCAGATTTTGCAAGTGATCCTTGTCGGAGTGCATTTTTATGCCTAGAACGTTTTGTGTGATAAAGTCCCTGGGTAGTGTGTAATGGAAGTGGTAGCTTTCATGACCTGTAGAGGTAAGATTGTTCCGGATCGGGGAACAAGAGCTTGATGCGTAAGTGGGTCGGGTTGGGGCCATGTTGAGGGCCAACCCGCGGCCGGTTTCAAAGTGGGGTCAGCTCTGGGTGGTCCCGCCAGGTGGTAGGGTCACGAGGGCGCTAGGCCCATGATTAGATAACCATCGTATGAGTTCGTGGATACGTTCGACCAGAGGCGGATCGTGAAGGCCGGGAATGGCCTTAAGGGAGATTGAAGCTAGTAAGATAACCAAGTTTGGAGGTGGTGACTCCAAAGTTTTGGGAAAGCAATGACTGAAGTGTGGTCCGTAGGCGAGAGGAGTTCAAGTGTCCGAGAAGGGCACGACGAGTAAGGAAGGAAGAGAACGTGTGATATTTCGGCGGTGTGGCGTTGGCAACTTGTTAGAAGAACTTCGTTATCATTTGAGAAGGAACATTCGGACGAATGTTTCTGCGAGGGGAGAATGTTATACCCCGTATTTCCAGAGTATATACGTGAGGGCGTACATATACAATTTGAGCCTTAAAGTAGGCATAGGTTCGAATTTGTGCATAGCTACCAAAAGGAGTCGTTTTTCGACGAAACGTTTCCACAGCTTTCGAAGGGAAAATTCCGGCTATGTCATTTATAATTTTTGCGGATTTTTCCGAGAGACGAAACATTTTGGACCAACGGGAGGGTGACATGTGTCACCCTCACATTGGAAGAGGTTGGACGGCAATTGGGCTAAGTCTTGCACGTTTTTGGTGTGAAATTTTGGTCAAGGGTTAGGTAGGATATTTTTGTGTAGATGGATAAGGTAGCACATGGCTAAATCTTGGCCTTACACTTGCTATGCACTTGTCTTCATTTTGGCCATTGGTTGGCCTTCACTTGACCTATAAATACCCCTCTAAGTGATGAACTTTCTTCATCCAAAATCTTTTCTAAGTGTTAAAATCCCTCCCCTTTAGTGTTGAGTTCGCCCAACTCTCCCCTCCTTTGAGAGTCTTGGCCGAGGCCTCCTCCCCTTTGTGGTGCCCTAGCCGAGGGGTACCCCCCCCTAGCCTTGTTGTCTCGTATAAATACCCCCCTTTTGTGGTATAGAAATACTCTCCTAGTAGTGTTATAATGTCCAAATACCTTGGCCCAAATACCTTGTAGTATTCCCAAAGTTACACTTGTACAAAAGCCCAGAAAATACTATTATACTTCCTCACTACAAAAACGAAACCCTAAGTAAATCTTCACCCGTAGTTGAAGTTATAAGTAGAAGTTGGTTAGAACTTCTAAGGGTTGGTTGGAGCGGGTTAGCGCACGGAGTAGGAGCTAAACCTTGCTCAGATCGACATATAAACTCGGATAATTTTGGGCTTATCGAGGTAAACACTCTTGACCTTCTATTGTAATTGGAAATTACATGTTGTAGGAATATATAGTTGATGTATACTATATATAGTACAGAACATTAATTGTGCGGCAATGTCTTTTGACTTAAGCCTGAATAATACTTACGGCAATGTCTTGCGACTTAAGCCTGAATTTTAAGAAGTAAACTGAACTGTAATTACATAGGACTGTATTACTGAGGCTTGTGTAGTATTCTTTGTGAGTAGAAGTGTACGCGTCCGGTTAGACGTGTTAACCCCACTGGTTGGCTTGGTAGCGGCCTCGATAGAGAGAGATTTACTGTTGCGGGGGTGCCGAATTTTACGTAGAATATTCTACATTGAGATCTAAAGATATTAATAGGCGCTTTGTGGCCTCTATAGGTTGTAGTACTACGTGTGGAGTGATCTGGCTGAGAGTGTGAGACGGTTTGAGGTACTTGGAGCGTTTTGCTATTAGTCGATACTCGTCGCGAGGTATGTGAACCTCTTCCTATCTGTTCTAGCATGATATGTGTATAACTATGTAGTACGGTAGACGTACGTGTGTTAAATGTATTTGATTGTCTTTAAACATAAAGTGTTATAACGGCTTTATGGGAAGTCGTTATAACGACTCTATGTAAATGAGAAATGCTTTGTGGTTTTTAAAAGATAACTGATTTGACTTATAACCGACTGGATGTAAAAGAACCTTGGAGTATTCTAAAAGATTAAGAAACCTTTTTGAAAGAAGTGTGTACTTGGTTTGAAAACATAAGAGTTATACCAGCTTTATGAGAAGTTAGGTGTAACGCCTTAAGAGAGATAAAAAGAATGGTTTAATGGGTTAAAAGTTAAGAGACTTATTCTTAAGGGATAAGAGACTTGACTTAATATGGATGTTTGTGTGAAACCTCATTCGTGAGTAATGAGTACTTGGTTTTTGGAAGGAATAAGGTTTTACTGATTTCGGAAATCAGAATGTGTATCGACAAACCACCGCAAGTTAATAAAGGAAAATGTATTGAATAATTAAGTATTATTAAAACCGAGAAACCTCCATCTGCATAGAAGCTAAGATGAGACAAAATGATATTACATTTCTAAATCATGGCTGCTAATAAGATTGATTATGAACAAGAATAACCTACTCGCCTAAGGCATATGTTACTCAATTGTTTTAAAAGAGATTAAGACATTGAACTATGAACTTTTCAAAAAAAGAGACTTGTGTATTTGAAATTAGGCAAACTGGAACCTTAGGGAAAAGAAAGGCATTGTGTTGTCTTAAAATGGTTTAAAGCATAAGGTGTTATAACAGCTTTATGGGAAGTTGGTTATAACGACCTTATGAAAACAAAAGAAAGGTTTTATCATTGGTTTTAACGTGGTAACTTGACTTTAAAAAAAAAGAAAGTATGAAAGTTGTTTTGGTTTACTTAAAAGATATAAGTCACTCTATTTTTATACTACGGGTATCGGGTGACTTTTATAAAAGGAATAAATCTCTTTAAAAGGAATTTAACGTACGTAGTACTTTAGGGTTAAAAACCGAACTTGGGCATAAAATGGAAGTACTTCGAGTTGTGTATAAACTTGCCTATGCTTGTTGTGATAGCCTTTGTTGTGCAAGAATTGTGTTTCTATACTACCGCGTCTCTCGATGGAGGATCGGTTGACTTGTTGAGAACTTACTTGGACGTGACCGGCAGTGACGGATAAATTCCACGGGTACGTTCCTGTTGATAGTGTTACTTTTGTTAATCGCTTTGGACATACTGACACGATGCGTAGCGCACGGGTATGCTTCCACTTTGATTACCGCCTTGTTGTCTTATTGTTTCCCTTTGGACATACTGACACGATGCGTAGCGCACGGGTATGCTTCCATTTGGAATGTTGTCTTATTTGCTCCCTTTGGACATACTGACACGATGCGTAGCGCACGGGTATGCTTCCATTTGGAATGCTGTCTTATTGTTTCCCTTTGGACATGCTGACACGATGCGTAGCGCACGGGTATGCTTCCATTTGGAATGTTGTCTTATTTGTTCCCTTTGGACATACTGACACGATGCGTAGCGCACTGGTATGCTCCCATTTGGATTCTTTGTCTTGTTGTTATCATATCATGATCGCCAGTAGTGACGGGCGTACTCCACGGGCAGGATTGATGTTGTGGGCATGAGACCCTGAATTGATATAACTGTTATGTGTGTGTACTGTAGTTTGGTTATCATACCTGTCTCCTGCTTTTATAGACTATTATGATTTCATTTACAGTATTTTACAGTTTCACATACTTGGTACCTGTTGTACTGACCTCCTTCGGGGGGCTGCGTTCATGCCGCAGGTAGGAGTACATCGGCTGTCGATCCCCGCGTTTAGGATCTCATTTCAGCGTTTTGGGAAGCTCCGTTCCTTCGGAGGCTTATCTGTTGGTATGTTACCCTGAGTCTGTAGGTTCTTGTACATTCAGGGGTATGGCGGGGCCCTGTCCCGTCATAGTTGTTGTATAAACTCTTAGAGGTCTGTAGCACTGTGTGGGCAGGGTTTTGTAAAAGGATTAAACTGTTCGTTTTAAAAAAAAGAGTTGTTTATATATATTTTTATTGGAAGGTAACCGTTTGGTTGGCCTGTTTCATTATCTTGTCTCATGTTTATGTTTAAGTTTTTATTTCCGCTGGTTTTCTCTGATGTTGTATCACTAGGGTGCCCGGGGTAAGGCACCAGTCACGGGCCCGGGATCGGGTCGTGATAACTTATAACTTCAACCTATCAATCTTCATGCTAGCAACAAGTAAAGCTAACAACAACAATATAAATATTTAATCTTGTAACACCTTTAAAAGACAAGATTATACCTCAACGATTCTTAATCCAACTCCAATCCGAAATCGCTCCTTAGAAGATTAGAGCCTCTCCAATACACTTCAATCCGCTTGTTGAGACCCTTAGAACAACACCAACAATTATCCTTCAAATCTCCAAACAAAACCTAGAAAGACCATTAGGTTTTCGTTTTGCGACTAACCCGTAAACTACCTTTTTCCAAGATTTTTCTATTGAGATATGTTTACAATACACATAAGAACCTTGGTTTAAAGTGTGGAGCTAAAAGAACAAGGAACAAAGATTTTTCCTTTCTTCTTGAGAGGAACCCGAGAGCTCCCTTTGTGTAGTCTTCAAATTTGTGAAATTTTTGCTAAGTGTTAAGTCCTCTCTTGCTACTAGTATTATATATAGTGTATTGGAGGGTCATGATACAAACAAATGGGTGGTTAGGATTTTGTCTAATGAAATATCAAGGCTTAAGTGGGTCCTTTGACTTAGTCAATGTTCTCATGCTACAAGTTGCAAGACTTAGCCATAGAAGACTTATGGTCAATGACCATATTGGCCATGCCATTTCGTCCAAGGCATTGCTAAGGGGGGGTGACACGTGTCGCCCTCCCATTCGTCACAACACTACGTTTTCCGACAATTTCATAATTCCGATAAATTTTTACAAGCCTCAAATCTTAACACTTGTGAGTTCTTACTAACGTTCTTAAAACATGTCCTGCAAATACGGGGTGTAACACGGTCTGCCTCAACGTCAAAAATCTGTCGGCCCGAGCCCTCCTCATCTGTGGAGGCAAGAAATGTGCAAGAAATGCCCCTGAGAATTCGTCCCATACGGCTGGAAGTGCATACTCTCTGTTATACCCCGTATTTCCAGAGTATGTACGTAAGGACGTACGTATAAAATTTGAGCCTTAAGATAGGCAAGATTCGAAATTTGTACACAACACCCGATTAGAGTCGTTTTTCGACGAAACGTTTCCACGACTTCGTAGGGAAAATTCCGGCTATGTCATTTATAATTTTTGCGGATTTTTCCGAGAGACGAAACATTTTGGACCAACGAGAGGGCGACACTTGTCACCCTCTAATTGGAAGGAGTGGACGGACGAAAGTGGGAAGGTTGGCACGTTTTTGTTGCATTATTTTTGGTCAAGGAGTTGGTAGGATATTTTGGGTAGATGGATAAGGTTGCACATGGCTTAATCTTGACCTTACACTTGCCTAACACTTGGATGGATCTTGGCCATTGGTTGGCCTTCACTTGACCTATAAATACCCCTCTAGTTGAAGACTTTCTTCATCCAAAAACTTGAGCAATCTAACTAAGTCTCAAAATACTCCTCTCCTCGAGCTTTCGTCCACCACACCCCCCTCCCCCTTTGAGAGCCCTTGGCCGAGAACCACCTCCCTCCCCTTTGAGGTGTTTTGCCGTGGGGTACCCCCCCCCCTAGCCTAGTTGTCTCGTATAAATACCCCCCTTTTTGTGGTATAGAAATACTCTCCAAGTATTGTTATAATGCCCAAATACCTTGGCCCAAATACCTTGTAGTATTCCCAAGGTTACACTTATACAAAAGCCCAGAAAATACTATTATACTTCCCTCAGTCACAAAAATGAAACCCTAAGTAAATCTTCACCCGTAGTTGAAGTTATAAGTAGAAGTTGGTTAGAACTTCTAAGGGTTGTTTGGAGCGGGTCGGAGCGCTCGGAGTAGGAGCTAAACCTTGCTCAGGATCGACATTTAAACTCGGATAATTTTGGGCTTATCGAGGTAAACATTCTTGACCTTCTGTTGTAATTGGAAATTACATGTTGTTGGATTATATAGTTGAAGTATACTATATATAGAACTGAACATAGTTGTGCGGCAATGTCTTTTGACTTAAGCCTGAATAATACTTACGGCAATGTCTTGCGACTTAAGCCTGAATTTAAATAAGAGAATCGAATCAGAATTACATAGGGTGTATTCTGATGAGACTTGTGTAGCATTGCTGTGTAGTAGAATTGTACACGTCCGGTTAGACGTGTTAACCCCACGGTTGGCTTGGTAGCGGCCTCGATAGAGAGGAGAATTACGCCGCATGTGTGTGCAGGAAAATGTCTTGAATTTTATGTAGAATATTCTACGTCGGGATCTAAAGAAATTAATATGCGTGTTGTGGCCTCTATAGGTTGTATTACTACGTGTGGGGTGATCCTTGACCGAGAGTGTAGCCGGGTTTGAGGTACTTGGAGCGTTTTGCTATTAGTCGATAATCGTCGCGAGGTATGTGAACCTCTTCCTATCTCTTCTAGCATGATATGTGTGAACTATGTAGTACGGTAGACGTACATGTGCTAAATGTATTTGATTGGTTTAAAACATAAAGTGTTATAACGGCTTTATGGGAAGTCGGTTATAACAGCTTTATGTGGATAAGCAAATACTTTGTGGTTTCTAAAAGGTAACTGATTTGAATAATAACTGGCTTGATATGTGTTAATAAAGAACTTGAAGTATTTCAAAAGATTTATGAATCGTTTTGAAAGAATGAGTAGTACTTGGGTTTTGAAAGCTTAAGAGTTATACTAGCTTTATGGGAAGTTAGGTATAACGGCTTAAGAATGTTTTACTGATTTCGGAAATCAGAATGTGTATCGACAAACCACTGCAGCGTTAATAAAGAAAAATGTATTGATTAATGAAGTATTATTAAAACCAGTAGAAACCTCCATCCGCATGAAGCTAAGATGAGACAAAATGATATTACATTTCCTAGATCATGGCTGCTTAATAAGATTGATTATAAACAAGAATAACCTACTCACATATAAGACGTATGTTTCTCAAAACGTTTAAAGGAGAATTATGTTTTAAAGGACTAAAACTATGAACTACGAAACCTTTTTCTAAAATGAGAAACTTGAGCATTCGAAATTAGGCAAACTTGAACATTTGGAAAATAAGGTTGTTACTTGATTTTACAAAGGAAAGCATTTTGGTTTACTTAACAATGTTAGTCACTCCAATTTTATACTACGGGTATCGGGTGACCTTTGTAAAAGAAATGGATCTTAAAAGGAATTTAACGGACGTAGTACTTTAAGGTTAAAATCCGGACTTTGACATAAAATGAAAGTACCTTGAGTTGTGTGTAACTTGTTTATGCTTGTTGTTATGAAACTTGACCATGTTACGTGTGATAGCCTTGTTGTGCAAGTACTGTATTTCACTCGACTACCGGTTCATCCGGGAATGTATTTCACTTGATTACCGGTTCATCCGGGAATGTATTTCACTTGATTACCGGTTCATCCGGGAATGTATTTCACTTGATTACCGGTTCATCCGGGAATGTATTTCACTTGATTACCGGTTCATACGGGAATGTATTTCACTTGATTACCGGTTCATCCGGGAATGTATTTCACTTGATTACCGGTTCATCCGGGAATGTATTTCACTTGATTACCGGTTCATCCGGGAATGTATTTCACTTGACACGGTTCATACGGAATGTATTTCACTTGATTACGGTTCATCCGAATGTATTTCACTTGATGACCGGTTCATCCGGAATGTATTTCACTTGACTACGGTTCATCCGAATGTATTCCACTCGACTACGGTTCACGGGATGAACCAGAATGTATTCCACACTTTTCTATATTGGGTCCATAAGATGGGCCGAGACCGTTATACGTATCACATGATTTGTACCTAGATCGCCGGCGGTGAGGAAGGAGTTCCACGCATGAGGATGACTTTTAGGCGTGAGTCCCTGACTTGACATGACTGCTCTTATGTTGTGAACTGTAGTTTGGTTATCATACATGTCTCCTGCTTTATAGACTATTATGATTTCATTTACAGTATTTTACAGTTTCACATACTTGGTACTGTTGTCGACCTCCTTCGGGGCCGTTCATCCGCAGTAAAAGGTACATCGATCGCCGATCCCCGCTTATAGGATCACATTCCAGCGTGTTGGAAGCTCCATTCTTCTGAGGCTTATCTTTTGGTATGTTACCCGAGTCCAGAGATTCTTATACATTCGTGGTATGGCGGCCTGCCCCGTCATAGCCGTTGTAAAAATCTTAGAGGTCTGTAGTAATCACAAGTGTGGTTTGTAAAAGGATAACTGTCGGGTATTTAGGTAAATATGATGAAGGCAATCGCTTGGTTTTGTTTATTTATCTCTTCTCTTAATTCATGTTCATGTTTTTAATTCCGCTGATTTTCTCGATGTTGTATCACCAGGGTGCCCGGTAGGCACGATCCACGCCCGGTTCGGTCGTGACAAAAATGGTATCGAGCGATTAGTCCTCGAAAGGTGTCTACAGACCGTGTCTAGTAGAGTCTTGATTATCGGTGTGTTGTGCACCACATCTATAATCAGGAGGCTATAGGACATTTAGGATTGGTTTCCATTCTTCTCATTCTGAGATCGTGCCCTAGAGCTGTGTGATAAGTTGGGCCCCTCTGACGTATCCCTTTTCTTTTACCAGTTATGCCTCCGCGTAAGGCAACCCAGGCCCAGATGGGCAAGGCAGTCGAGGGAGCTGTTAGTGAGATACAGAGGAGTACGAGGGCGCAGTGGCCAAGACTGAGACAAGATTCGACGGCGGGTTTGCCGCGCCGCCAAAGACCCGCAGAGTTTAGAGCCGCAGCAGTGGCTGCTGAGACTACAGTACCTGAGCCTCCAGTCCCACAGCCTGGAGCCGATGAGATGGGGTACAAGGAGATGGCCCGGCATCGCGGTGGTCGTGGCGAGATATGAGATAGGCCGACGCAGCAGCCCACTTCGAAGACCGTAGTTCACCCCCGAGCAGACAGTTTGAGGCTACGGGACTTCCTGAGTTGTAGCCCTCCAGTGTTCTATGGATCGAGAGCTGAGGACGACCCTCAGGAGTTTATCCGACAGCTACAGCGGATCATGAGAGTGATCAGAGCCTCAGAGGCAGAGTCGGTGGTATTGGGTTCGCATCACCGCGATCTGCAGATTGATCGGTTTGATTCGTGGAACTGTCCGGAAGAGCATGCACTTCCAGCAGTTTGGGACGAGTTCTCGAGGCATTTCTTGCACATTTCTTGCCTCCACAGATGAGAGGGCTCGCCGGCAGATTTTTGACGCTGAGGCGGGGCGGACGGTTTGTGTGTACTATGTGGAGTTCGACTCATTAGCTCGGTATGTTCCCAGAGTAGCGGATATGGAGGACAGAGTACACCGCCACGCCACCGGGCGACGACTTGGCGAGGCTTGTGCAGGTGTAGCTCTTCACCGGCATGGACATTGCCCACATGCAAGCTCATGACGGATGTGAGGCACGGAGAGGTCGGAATGGCCGAGATCGTGAAAAGAGCCGCGAGCAGCAGGTCCTTTGGTAACTTTCGAGGCGACCGCCTCGCAGCGATCTAGTTATGTACCTCGCCCGATGCGGTGGTCCTCTCCGATCTTGGGGCGTTGGTATTCGGAGCTGGTCGAGCTCGGCTTCGTTCACAAGTATACGTGAGTGCTAGCCGGCCCGGATTCGTGTCCCCTCGGTGTACGATGTGGAAAACATCATCCCGGGAATGTCGCTTTTTATCGGTGCTTGTTTCACTGCGCCGCTGTGACGACGATGACGTGCTTATAGGAGAGGTACGGCTTGGCGCAGCCTCACGGATCGATGGGGTTCATCGCTTCTACGATTATGCGCCTGCAGGCGGACTTACGATTAGAGTGGAGCGGTAGCTTCAGGTATATCCTTAACCCTCTAAAGGCTTGTATGTTTTGATGTTATGTTAATGTGTTAAGTGTTATGTTCGGATAGCTTTGTGCTAAAATGTGATTTAGGAACCTGGTTGGGGAAAAAGGGTAAGCCTGGGGGTGAGGAAATGATGAACCTTAGAATATTACAGTTGAGACCTTAGATGTAAGGCCGTCTTGAGTACAATATTTTTGCGAGTGATCCTTGTCAGAGTGCATTTTATGCCTAGAATATATTGTGTGATAAGTCTCTGGGTTGGGTAAATGAAAGTGGTATCTTTCATGATGTGATTAGCAAGGTTGTTCCGGATCGAGAAACGAGAGAGTCGGCGTGACAGAGGCTCGGGTTGAGGACGTGTTGCGTGTCAACCCGTAGCCCGGAATGAGGTGGGGTCAGCTCTGGGTGGTCCCGCCAGGCGGTAGGGTCACGAGGGTGCTAGGCCCAAGTTTAGATGACCATCGTATGAGTTCGTGGATATGTTCGACCTGAAGCGGATCGTGAAGGCCGGAAGTGGCCTTAAGGAAGATTGAGGCTAGTAAGATGACCAAGTTTGGAGGTAGTGACTCCAAGGGTTGGAAACAGAAGCGTTGACTAAAGTGTGGTACGTATACTAGAAGAGTTCAAGTGTTCGAGAAGAGTACGACGAGTAAGGGTAGAGGCGAGCATGTATTGCGAGCATAGATATGATCATTTCTTGTGAAGGGAGAAGGTGCGAAGGATGTATATTTTAGACCTCAGGAATCGTGCGCATCCGGCAGACAATTTGTTGGGTCGCGGAGTGACACTAGAACCTCGCGCAAAGTGACAAAAGTTTGTGATGTTAGAGGTGTTTCGTGGACTTGGATATAAGTATTTACTGTGGTGTTTCGTGGCGGTTGTGGCGTTGGCAACTTATTAGAAGAACTCTATCGTTATCCGTCTTGAGAAGGAACATTCGGGACGAATGTTTCTAAGGAGGGGAGAATGTTATACCCCGTATTTCCAGAGTATGTACGTAAGGACGTACGTATAAAATTTGAGCCTTAAGATAGGCAAGATTCGAAATTTGTACACAACACCCGATTAGAGTCGTTTTTCGACGAAACGTTTCCACAGCTTTCGTAGGGAAAATTCTGGCTATGTCATTTATAATTTTTGCGGATTTTTCCGAGAGACGAAACATTTTGGACCAACGAGAGGGCGACACTTGTCACCCTCTAATTGGAAGGAGTGGACGGACGAAAGTGGGAAGGTTGGCACGTTTTTGTTGCATTATTTTTGGTCAAGGAGTTGGTAGGATATTTTGGGTAGATGGATAAGGTTGCACATGGCTTAATCTTGACCTTACACTTGCCTAACACTTGGATGGATCTTGGCCATTGGTTGGCCTTCACTTGACCTATAAATACCCCTCTAGTTGAAGACTTTCTTCATCCAAAAACTTGAGCAATCTAACTAAGTCTCAAAATACTCCCTCTCCCTTGAGCTTTCGTCCACCCCACCCCCCTCCCCCTTTGAGAGCCCTTGGCCGAGAGCCACCTCCCTCCCCTTTGAGGTGTTTTGCCGTGGGGTACCCCCCCCCCTAGCCTAGTTGTCTCGTATAAATACCCCCTTTTGTGGTATAGAAATACTCTCCAAGTATTGTTATAATGCCCAAATACCCGGTCCCAAATACCTCGTATTATTCCCAACGTTACACTTATACAAAAGCCAGAAAAATACTATTATACTTCCTCACCACAAAAATGAAACCCTAAGTAAATCTTCACCCGTCGTTGCAGTTATAAGTAGATGTTGGTTATAACTTCTAAGGGTTGTTTGGAGCGGCCTGAGCGCCTGAGTAGGAGCGAAACCTTGCACAGGACCGACATTTAAACACGGATACTTGGTGGCTTATCGAGGTAAACATTCTTGACCTTCTGTTGTAATTGGAAAGTACATGTTGTTGGAATATCTCGTTGAAGTATACTATATATAGAACTGAACATAGTTGTGCGGCAATGTCTTTTGACTTAAGCTGAATAATACTTACGAATGTCTTGCGACTTAAGCTGAATTTAAATTAGAGAATCGAATCGTAATTACATAGGGTATCAGACATGAGACTTGTAGCATTGTGTAGTAGAATTGTACACGCCCGGTTAGACGTGTTAACCCTCGGTTGGCTTGGTAGCGCCTCGATAGAGGAGGAGATTTACGCTGTTGCGGGGAGGTGTCGCCAATTTTCTCGTAGAATATTCTACGTCGGGATCTAAAGATATTAATAGCGCCAGTGGCCTCTATAGGTTGTAGTACTACGTGTGGGGTGATCCGCTGACCGAGAGTGTAGCCGACTTTTGAGGTACTTGGAGCGTTTTGCTATTAGTCGATAATCGTCGCGGTATGTGAACCTCTTCCTATCTCTTCTAGCATGATATGTGTGAACTATGTAGTACGGTAGACGCATGTGCTAAATGTATTTGATTGGTTTAAAACATAAAGTGTTATAACGGCTTTATGGGAAGTCGGTTATAACCTTTAGGTGGATAAGCAAATACTTTGTGGTTTCTAAAAGGTAATCGATTTGAATAATAACGGCTTGATATGTGTTAATAAAGAACTTGAAGTATTTCAAAAGATTTATGAATCGTTTTGAAAGAATGAGTAGTACTTGGTTTTGAAAGCTTAAGAGTTATACTAGCTTTATGGGAAGTTAGGTATAACGGCTTAAGAATGTTTCTTGATTTGAAATCGAATGTGTATCGACAAACCACTGCGGCGTTAATAAAAGGAAAATGTATTGACTAATGAAGTATTATTAAAACCGGTAGAAACCTCCATCCGCATGAAGCTAAGATGAGACAAAATGATATTACATTTCCTAGATCATGGTCGCTTAATAAGATTGATTATAAACAAGAATAACCTACTCACATATAAGACGTATGTTTCTCAAAACGTTTAAAGGAGAATTATGTTTTAAAGGACTAAAACTATGAACTACGAAACCTTTTTCTAAAATGAGAAACTTGAGCATTCGAAATTAGGCAAACTTGAACATTTGGAAAATAAGGTTGTTACTTGATTTTACAAAGGAAAGCATTTTGGTTTACTTAACAATGTTAGTCACTCCAATTTTATACTACGGGTATCGGGTGACCTTTGTAAAAGAAATGGATCTTAAAAGGAATTTAACGGACGTAGTACTTTAAGGTTAAAATCCGGACTTTGACATAAAATGAAAGTACCTTGAGTTGTGTGTAACTTGTTTATGCTTGTTGTTATGAAACTTGACCATGTTACGTGTGATAGCCTTGTTGTGCAAGTACTGTATTTCACTCGACTACCGGTTCATCCGGGAATGTATTTCACTTGATTACCGGTTCATCCGGGAATGTATTTCACTTGATTACCGGTTCATCCGGGAATGTATTTCACTTGATTACCGGTTCATCCGGGAATGTATTTCACTTGATTACCGGTTCATACGGGAATGTATTTCACTTGATTACCGGTTCATCCGGGAATGTATTTCACTTGATTACCGGTTCATCCGGGAATGTATTTCACTTGATTACCGGTTCATCCGGGAATGTATTTCACTTGATTACCGGTTCATCCGGGAATGTATTTCACTTGATTACCGGTTCATACGGGAATGTATTTCACTTGATTACCGGTTCATCCGGGAATGTATTTCACTTGATGACCGGTTCATCCGGGAATGTATTTCACTTGACTACCGGTTCATCCGGGAATGTATTCCACTCGACTACCGGTTCATGGGATGAACCGGGAATGTATTCCACACTTTTCTATATTGGGTCCATAAGATGGGCCGAGACCTGTTATACGTATCACATGATTTGTACCTAGATCGCCGGTGAGGAAGGAGTTCCACGCATGAGGATGACTTTTAGGGCGTGAGTCCCTGACTTGACATGACTGCTCTTATGTTGTGAACTGTAGTTTGGTTATCATACATGTCTCCTGCTTTATAGACTATTATGATTTCATTTACGATTTTTCTGATTTCACATACTTGGTACTGTTATCGACCTCCTTGGGCCGCGTTCATGCCGCAGTAAAAGGTACATCGATCGCCGATCCCCGCTTATAGGATCACATTCCAGCGTGTTGGGAAGCTCCGTTCCTTGGAGGCTTATCTTTTGGTATGTTACCACGAGTCAGAGATTCTTATACATTCAGGGGTATGGCGGGGCCCTGTCCCGTCATAGCTGTTGTAAAAATCTTAGAGGTCTGTAGCACTGTTGTGGGCAGGGTTTGTAAAAAGGATAACTGTTTGGGTATTTATGTATATATGATGAAGGCAACTGTTTTGGTTGGCCTGTTTATTTATCTCTTCTCTTAATTCATGTTCATGTTTTTATTTCCGCTGATTTTCTCTGATGTTGTATCACTAGGGTGCCCGGGGTAAGGCACCCACGCCCGGTTCGGTCGTGACACTCTCCCGACAGCTCCCACGAATCAAACCACGATCGGCAGATCACGCAGCCGATGCGAACCTAAGACCACCGACTCGGTCTCCAAGCCTTGATCACTCATGATCACCAGAATCGCCGAATGAACTCCTCGCGGATCATCCTCGTGCCTCGACCAGAACTCGCGAGCTACAACTCGAAAGTCCCGTAGCCTCAAACTATCCGATCTCGGGTGAACCATGGTACTATCGAATCGCTGCGTCCACTTATCCTCATGTTCGCCACGATCCCGCGATGAATCGCCATCTCTTTGTACCCCAACTCCTCCGCTTCCAGCCGGACCGAGGCTCAGTATCGTGGTCTCGCAGCCACCGCCGCGCCCTAAACTCGCTGGGCCGGGCGGCGTCGCAAAACTTGCCGTCAAGCACTATCTCGGGTAATGATCGGGCTGCGCCCCGTGCTCTCTCAGATCTCATTAGCAGCTCCTCGGCCGCTTGCCCATATGGGCCGGGTTGCCTTGCGGAGGCATAATCGTAAAACGAAATACGTCGAGAGGTCCAACTTATAACACGCCTTCTAAGGCACGATCTCGTAATGAGAAGAATGGAAACCAATCCTAAATGTCCTGCGGCCTCGATTATAGATGGTGCACAACACACCGATAATCAGAATCTACTAAACGGTGCGTAGACACTTTCCGAGGATTAATCGCTTCGATACCACTTTTGTCACGACCAACCGGGCTCGGATCGTGCCTTACCCGGGCACCCAAGTAGTCATACATCAGAGTAATCAGCGGAATATAAAATAAGACATGAAACGATTATAAAATGAAAACAGTTTATCCATAAAAATATCGCCTTTCGGCATGTATATATAATAAAACTTTGAACAGTTACATCCCCATTTACAAACCTGCCCACAACAGTACTACATACCTCTAAGAATGTAACAATACCTATGACGGGACAGGGCCCCGCCATACCCCTGAATGTACAAGAACCTACAACTCAGGGAAACATACCAAAAGATAAGCCTCCGGAGAAACGGAGCTTCCCAATACGTTGAATTGTGATCCTATGGCGAGGATCAACAACCGGTGTACCTACTCGCGGCATGAACGCAGCCTCAAGGAGGTCAAGCATAACAGTACCAAGTATGTGAAACTGAAAATATCAGAAATGAAATCATAACAGTCTAAAATAAAACAGGAGACATGTATGATAACATAACTACAGTTCGCAGCATAAAAACAGTCATGTCAAGTCAGGGACTCACGCCCTCAAAGTCATCCCTCATGCCCGTGGAACTCCTTCCTCACTGCCGGCAGTCTAAGTATAAATCGTGTGATACGTATAACATGTCTCGGCCCATCCCATGGGACTCGAGGTGGAATCGTGTGGAATACATGTCTCGGCCCATCTCATGGGACTCGATAGGAATCGTATGGAATACATGTCTCGGCCCATCTCGTGGGACTCGATAGGAATCGCACATGTCTCGGCCCATCTCATGGGACTCGATAGGTATCGCACATGTCTCGGCCCATCTCATGGGACTCGATAGGTATGGCACATGTCTCGGCCCATCTCATGGGACTCGATAGGTATCACACATGTCTCGGCCCATCTCATGGGACTCGAGGTGGAATCGTATGGAATACATTCCCGGTTCATCCCATGAACGCGGTGTCGTGTGAAATACATTCCCGGTTCATCCTATGAACGGGGTATAGAATTGACCATAACATTTAAACGCTCTTTTAAGACAGATTAAGATAATACCATGTTTTCCTTTTTAAAATCAACTAAGGCAATATTATGCCCTTCTTTTTAAACCAAAACACTTTCCTTTTTAAAGTCAAGTAACAACATTCTTTTCCAAAAGTTCAAGTTTCTCATTTTCGAAAGGTTTCGTAGTTCATAGTCTTAATCACTTAATAACATAATTCTCTTTTAAAACAATTTGAGTAACATATTCCTTATGTGTGAGTAGGTTATTCTTGTTTATAACAATCCTTATTAAAGCAGTCATGATCTAGGAAATGTAATACAATTTTGTCTTATCTTAGCTTCTATGCAGATGGAGGTTTCTACTGGTTTTAATATAATTACTTACTTGTCAATACATTATCCTTTATTAACGCTGCAGTGGTTCGTTCGATACTTATTCTCATTTCCGAAATCAGTACAACATTATTCTTTAAAAACCAAGTACTCATTACTCATGAATGAGGTTTCACACTTTTTAACAACATTCATATTAATTCAATTAAGTCAAGTCGCTTATCTTTTAAGATCAAGTCTCTTAACTTCTAAAGTCAATAAACCATTCTTTTTATCTCTCTTAAGTTGTTATACCTAACTTCCCATAAAGCTAGTATATCTCTTTCAAAAAGTATTACTCTTCTTTCAAAAGCGATTCTTAATTCTTTTGAAATACTTCAAGACTCTTATTATTTAAAACTCAAGTCAAAAGACATCGAAGTAAAACCACGTTCAGTTAACACACGTACGTCTACCGTACTATATATATATATTCTTTTAAAATATCATGCTCAAGAGGATAGGAAGAATCACATACCTCGCGACGATTATCGATTATTAGCAAATAGCTCCAAAGTACTGTAATCCGGCTAGCCCTTTCCACCCTTCGAGTAGAATACGCTACTTGCAGTACTTCAACCTATAACGGTCATACAAGTCTATCAACGTCTAGACTACTCTGTAGAATAATTCTAGATACAGATTCCTTATTCTACGGAAAATTGGGCGACCTCCTACCCACAAACTACACAATTCTCAGAATACAAATCCATGTAAGTCTGATTCAGTCTTCTTTAATATTCTTCTGATGTGATTCAGTTAAATTCTTTTCTGTAATATCCTTCTATTACAGTTCAATTCTCTTCTGTAATATCCTTCTATGTATCTTATACTCATTTTATACTACTACAGTATGTAATTCCCAATTACAATAGAAGGACAAGAGTATTTACCTCGATAAGCCCAAAATTATCCAAGTTTTAATGTCGATCCTGAGCAACGTTTAGCTCATATTCTGAACGCTCCAACCCGCTCCAAACAACCCTTAGAAGTTCTACGCAATTTCTTCTTAATACTTCAACCAACTGTGAAGATTTTCCTTAAGGTTTCGTTTTTGCGACTGAAGGGAAGTATAATAGTATTTCTGGGCTTTTAGTATAGGTGTAACCTTGGAATACTATAAGGTATATGGGCCAAGGTATTTTGGAATAATAACAATACTTGGAGAGTATTTTTCTACCAAGGGGGAGGGGTGATTTGGACGAGAGGTTTAAGAGGGAGGGAGAGGGATTTTTGCCTTGGATTTTTACAAGTGTGGATGAAGAAATGTCTTGCATTAGAGGGGTATTTATAGGCCAACCAATGGCCAAGATCAAGACAAGTGGGGGGCAAGTGGAGGGTCAAGATTTGGACAAGTGTTTGTGGGTCCCACTTGCTCATCAACTACACAAAATATCCTACCAACTCCTTGACCAAGAAAAAGGCTAAAAACGTGCCAATGTAGTCCATGTTGTTGCCCACTCGAGGTGACAAGTGTCACCCTCTCGTTGGTCCAAAATATTTCATCTCTCGTAAAAATCCGCAAAAATTATAAATGACATAGCCGTAATTTTCCCTACGCAAGGTTTGGAAAACGTTTCGTCGGAAAACAATTCTTTTTGGTAGTTGTGCACAAATATTTTCGTTCCTAGCCTAACTTAAGGCATAAACTTTTAGACGACGTCTCACGCATATACTGGAAATACGGTATAACAGTCTGCAGTAATCTTGTTGTTGGCAGAGTTTGTAAAAGGGATGTAACTGTTCGGATTCAAGTTATATATATATATATGCCGAAAGGCAACTTTTCTCAGATAAACTGTTTCTCACTTCATATTATTTCATGTCTTGTTTTATATTCCGCTGATTTCTCTGATGTATGACTACTTGGGTGCCCGGGTAAGGCACCAGTCACGGGCCCCGGAACGGGTCGTGACACCTCTTTCCTTAGGACTTTCATTAGCAACTACTACACTTAAACATGCATATCATGGCTGATTTTACAGCATAACCACACCCCCAAAACAGTCCGTAAAATGTTACGACAACGTCTAACAGTTTTGGGCAGTTTTTCGGCAAAAACAACTGCAATCCGATAACTCTTTTCTTAATCCATTTTATTCCAATTCGAGTTCCAACACATCCATATATGACATACCAACTTATCAAAAACCATATTACCTTATTTTAACATGCGACAAGTGTGGATAACAACAACCATATAACAAACGAAACCAAGGGCACAAAATTGTCTCAAATCGGCCAACAACATATCTACCTCATACACATCTTATTTTCAATTTCTTCCTTAATATGAATTCATATATACATTATAACAATAAGTAATATCCAGTTACTTTAATTTTAGAGGATCTATTACCTCATTTTTGTGCCCAAAAACGTCCCGGGCAGAATGCTCAACAATGGCCCGTAGTTTTCGTTTCGCTCCACTTCTTCAAGATCCAATCACATATATGTATCCCCTACAACCTTAGGAGAAACTTCCCTTCACATTCCATCACCAAAAAGTCGACGTAACCCCTAGGGTTTCACCCTCTATTCTCGGCCTAGTGTAACGTTTTTGCTCACTGTTTTGTCAGCTGAACTTGTGACGTCCATAACTCTTTACTCCGATGTCCGATCGACGAACGGTTTGTTGCGTTGGAAACTAGACTCGACGAACTTCATTTTAGGATTTTGAAAAACCTAAAAAATCCTCGTATACTAGGAGATATACCTCTTCAATGTTAGCTGAAATCTGCCAACCTTGGCCGAGAGCATAAGAGAAGAGGGAAAGAGATGGAATATTTCTAAGTGTTGTGCAAATGAAGTCTTGCAATGTCTCTAAGTATACATATATAATGTATCAAAATGGGTAAGACGAGGACAAATGTAGGGACTAAGTGTAGCAAGACAAGTGGAGTGGGACCCACATGGCCCACTTGTCCACTTGTCTCTAAAATATCTAAGGTCAAAGTCTTCCAAGACCAAGACAAGTGGGGTGGGGGGGGTGTGCCACGTGTCACCCTCTCATTGGTCTAAAAATATTTCACCTCCCAAAAATCCATAATTGGCCAAAATATCTCAAAAATATTGTGGGCCCCACAAAACTGTAAAATTTTCCCGTGGGCCCCACATGACCAAATCCGGAATTTAAAATACAAAATTCCAATATATTTAAAAAGTCTCAAATACCAACTTTGAGAACCAAATTCCATTTAACAAACCTTTTTCCTTCACGAGGTTCGGAAGATTTTCCTTAGGAAACACAATTCTTTCTTTCGTTCCAACTTTCAAATCTTATTTCCATACGTTATTTCTCATTTCAATCTCTTGGAAATACGGGGTGTAACCGTTTTCATGTCCTCCGCTTAGATTATTCTTTTATCAATTTTTTTTTTATTTCATCGGAACTTTCACATTTGGCATTTCGTTCAAGTTAGTCCCGTGGAAGAATATTATTGGTTGGGAGGTAAAGGAGATTAGCCCGTCGTAGTTATTTCCAAGATCATAAATCGAGGTATGTTAAGACAAGTCCTTCTTTCTTTTGACATGTTCGTATGGAATATAACTGTGGTATTGCTCCATAATTTATTCTACTCTTAGAAGTTAAGGAATATTCATGTTTTTGATTCTATGCTAAAAGCATGTCTAAATTGTTCCTAAATCCTTATTAAGGCATATGGAAAGATGTTGATAAAAGTTTTTAGTAAGCATTAAAGCCGAGTTGACTTTTCTAATTTAAAGTAATTGATAAGTATTAAGTGCTGAGAGTAATTTAATAAATAAGTAGGTATGTTTTTAGTAGACGTGTTGAAATAAGTCATTGCAGCGCTAAGTGAAAAAGGTATCGACAAACAATTATATTAAAATGATTTTGTGCCCTTAAGATGTTCACACTATTAGAAACACAGTAAATTCAAGATTTTAGAATGTCATTTGCATAGAAACTAAGATATAATCAATTTGTTTTATATTTTCTAGTTCACAGCTGATTAGATAAGATTATTATAAAAATAAATTACTCACGACCCATAAAAAATTAATTAGGCAGTTCGGATTTGTTATCACCAATCAGATGTTTCCATAATGCTAGCCAAAGGAGCAAGGATATTATTGTAGTCCAATAAATTCAGAGAATATTTTTATTGTCATTCACGCATTTTTATTTGCACTTACATTGCATTCATATTTTACCCAAGACTATATATTGGGGATGAAAAACGGGGAACGCAGACCACCTGATCAACTGGAATATGATAATGATAAAGCATGTGTGGCTATCCTATGTGGCTTAATGAAGGAAGATGCCTTATTAAGGGTCAAATTATATATATGTGATTGGGAAGGAAAATGCCCATGTGTGGCCAATATATATGTATTACCTCTTTCACATATGAAAGTCATGTCAAAATCAGGGACACCTGCCCTCAGCATATAATATCATAGAAACATGCTCGTGGAATACAACATCACTGTCAGCATGTAACAAGTATAATATACTACCATTATCAGATAAGCATGCCCATGAAATTCCAACATCACCGTCGACATGTAAAAAGTACAATACTCAAATATCAGTACACAATGCCTTTTTAAAAAGTAGAATAAACTTTACCGCTTTAAACTAGGAAGCTGATGATCAATCTAGGGCCACCCGCTCGTAGTATCATTATGCAATCCTACTCCTGGGACTATTTTACCCGCATAGGTCTTGTGGACCCGCATGAGGTAATTTCCTCGCATAGGACTATTTCACCCGCATAGGTGTCACACCCCGAACCCCGGGCCCGTGACTGGTGCCCTACCTGGGCACCCTTCTACCTTAACAACACAAGTAAAACTGCGGAAATTAAATAACACCTCACTTCCTTTTTTTTTTCTTAAAACCAACGTACGTGCAAGGGTAAAGCCGACAAGGCTGCCATATATACATAAACAAAAGACACTACACCGTACATGAGTCCAATCCCACATATGAATACAGACCTCTAGGAGTTAAACTGAAATATGATGGGACAAGGCCCCGCCGTACCCAAAACTGTACAAAGCCTGTACTGAAGGATATATACCAAAAAGATAAACTCCTGGACAGAGGGAGCTATCCAAAAACCCTGAGCAGGATCCTACACCTGCCGATCACCAAACATCGTACCTACACCTGCGGCATGAACGCACTCGGGCGAGGTCAGTACGAAGAATGTACCAAGTATGTGAAACAGTAAGTACTGTAATGAAATCATAACAGTCTAAAACAAAGCAGGAGACATGTATGATAGCCAACCTACAGTACATAATACATAAGCAGTCATATCAAGTCAGGGACGCATGCCCTCAAGTCATTTCTAAAATATAACCATGGGTCTACGCCCATAATATCAATCATGCCCGTGGAATCCTTCCTCACTGCCGGCAGTCCATGATGTAATAACACCAATAAGGATACATGAACACCAAGTCCCACCTGTGTCCTAAATACCACGTGGTCTCATGCCCCGGAATCCCACATCGTAAAAGCATGACCATAGGGTAACACAAACAAATCCGGGGACATATATGATAATCAAATTATAACACATTGTGCCTTACTAACAATGAGAGTAAACAGTAGTATCCTTACAATATAAAATAGGAAGCTCATGATCAAAGCAGGACCATCCGCCCGCAGTATCATTTAGCCATCCTACTCCTGGGACTATTTCACCCGCATAGGCCGCGTGGACCCGCGTGAGGTATTCCTCGCATGGGACTATTTCACCCGCATAAGCCCTTACGGACTCGCATGAGGTATTCCTCGCATAGGCTGGACCCGCCCGCATGGGACTATTTCACCCGCATAAGTCCTTACGGACCCGCATGAGGTATTCCTCATATCGTGGGTAGCAAATCCACGGAATATCCAAATGCCACAAACCCGGGGAATGACCCCGAAACGACTGATATACCAATAGCACACGACCGGCTATTACCAGCACACATAGGCAATCCTCAATTAAACAAGCCAAAGTACTTATCAAGGCACACATAGAAAAATTCTCATTTAGCAAGCCAAAGTACTTTCCAAGGCACCCTTAGACTAATTCTCAATTAATCAAGCCAAAGTACTTATCAAGGCACAATAGAATAATTCTCAATTAACAAGCCAAAGTACTTATCAAGGCACAAATAGAATAATTCTCATTTAGCAAGCCAAAATACTTTCCAAGGCACCCTTAGACTAATTCTCAATTAATCAAGTCAAAGTACTTATCAAGGCACAATAGAATAATTCTCAATTAACAAGCCAAAGTACTTATCAAGGCACAAATAGAATAATTCTCATTTTATCAAGCCAAAGTACTAATCAAGGCACACTTAGACAAATTCTCAATTTATCAAGCCAAAGTACTAATCAAGGCATCACATAGAATTATTCTCAATTAAACAGGCCAAAGTACTACGTACGTACATTCTTTTCAAAAGACTCATTTTTATGTAAAACCCCGAGATACTAACACCCGTAGTATCAAGGAATGTCTATTTTTCAAAGTAAGTTACTACACGTTTAGAAAACTCATTTCAAGGCTTGAAATCAAGTAACTTCAAATTTTCACAATCTAGGCAACTTATGCCCTTTAATCAAAATAGACAACTTTCTAAACCTTCCATAAAGCCGTTATAACCAACTTCCCATAAAGCCGTTATAACCCTTTATGGTTTTTAGACAATTTCATTCCTTTTATAACCAAGAGACTTATACTTTTAAAACCAAGTATGGCATACTTACAAATCAAGTTCTTAACTTTCAAAACACTTCAAGTCTCTTAATGTATAGAAAACAAGTTTCTTCTACTTTTAAACCTCAAGTAACTCAATCCTTTAAAACAAGTTACTTCTCTTAAATCATGTCATTTCTCCTCTTTTAAAACAATTAAGTAAATCACTCCTTTAACTCCCCTAAAGTCATTACAACAACCCTTAGGTTTTGGAACTAAGGCACTAGCCAAAAGGTTTGGAAATCACTTCTTTTTCAAGACTCCATGTACTTTAAGTAAAATACTTTCACTTTTAAGAATCCAAACTTCACTAAGGAAATGGATTATACAACTTACAATTTAAACATCAAAGTACAATCAAGGGAGTACATAGAACGAATTCTATTTTAGGCAATCCAAATACAACCAAGGAATGGATCATTTAAGGAGTAGAACTTACTTTCTTTATCTTAAGGAATCATGCTAGAATAGGAGATAGTTCACATACCTTTTCGGCTAATGTCCACAAGCTAAGCCGAATACGCCGTACGTAGAAGTGTCAACCTATAATGGTCACAACAAGACTATCAACTTCTAGTCTCTAACGTAGAATAATACTAAGTATATGGTCTCTAATTCTACGGAAAATCGGGCAGCACCTCCTTTGTTTCTACTCACTTTGCCACCTTTTTCAAGGTCGAATACAATACCCTACACGCCACATTTAAGGCTCCAAACAACAACCAAAACAAAGGGGATTACACGCCTTACAATATGTGTAAAATTCCGCCCCACAATTCATACGAAGTAGTACATAAATCCAAGTCATTCTCGGCCAATCTTATAACCAACAATACTAAGGTCTTTTCCAATTCTTTCCTAATTCCAAGTTCTAAGGTCAACATGTTATTTAGTCATAAACAACTTCAACAACTACAATTTCCTTCTTTATACAACATGTGACGACTTAACTAATAATCGACTTGAATTGAAATCTTAAAGCTAAACATGCTAGATTTCGGATTAGGGTTCCAATAGCTAATACACTAATCCAACAACATAATATATAACTCATGCTTGCTAATATCCATAGCTACAATCAATAAGCAATCTTAACTACTAAAACGACAAGATTATACCTTTATAAGCCCTTAAAAATTCCAAGACTCAAAGTCGCTCCTTAGCAAATTCTTAGCTCCTTTCCTTAGGTTCAAATCCGCTCCAAGCACTCCTTAGAGGCCTATGAAGAACCCATCTTCAAGTTCCAACTTCAAAGTTGAAGAACTCCTTAGGTTTCCGCCTTGCGACTAATACGAAAATGTCGTTTTTCCGAAATCTTTCTATTGAGATATCCTTACAATACCCTAAGGGACATTGGGTTAAAGTCTTGTGGCTAATGGATCAAAACTACAAAATTTTCTCTTCCTAAAGTGGTCTTGGCCGAGAGCAACTATAGAGGAACAAGGTGTTCTCTAATTTTTCTAAGTGTAAATGAGCTAGTCTTGCACTAGTAGTAACCTTATAAAACACAATGGAGGGCTTAGACTTAAACAAATGTGAGGTTAGGATGAGTTTCACTTGGATCAAGCCTAGGTGGACAAGTTGACTTGTCAACAATATCAAGCTTAGAAGACTTATCATCTACATAGGTCAAATGACCATAACACCCTTGCAACATTTCGTCCAACATCATGGAGGGGGTGCCACGTGTCGCCCTCTCATTCGTCCATAAAATTCCGTAACCCTCGTCGGCCCCACAAAAATGTAAAATTCCTCGGGTGGGCCCCACGTGACCAAATCCGTAAAAATAAATTTACATACGGTTAAAAGTTCCATACTCTTCAAATAATACATTTGGAGAATCCAATTCTCAACAACGAACATTTTTCCTTTCCGACGTTCGGAAGATTTTTCCGTCGGAAAAACAATTCTTCCTTTCGTACTAATTTCCAAGTCTTGTTTCCTTACGTACATTCTCTTATACATGTCCTGGACTTACGGGGTGTAACATTCTTCCCCCCTTAGAAACATTCGTCCCCGAATGTTCTTAGTCGGTTGTCACGCTATACAAACTCCGGCACAATCTCTATACTATGCCTATCAATCAAATGCACCAGACCAACGATGCCACACATGGCCACCACATAACATACGTAAACATAATAATGGACCTTCCGTCCGTGGTCCCTTGTCACAAAACTCGAAGGTTACGATTTCCCAAACACGGATCCTTAGAGGTTCCTTTCTTTCCTTACTTGTCATACTTTCTCGCACTTTCAAACGCATCTAGTACACGCATAAAATCTCAAATTTTGTTTCGTTCCCAATCCTCGAGTTACTATCCAAACTTGGCCATATAGTTACTTACAATCCCGTTAAGGCTCTTCTCGGTCCTTACGACCTAGTTCCGGTGGAACGCGTCCACAAACTCGTACAACGATTAACTAAACTTAGGCCTTTCATCCCTGGACCCTATCACATAACTGACCATTTCTAATCACATCACCCCATTCCATACTATCGGCTGACCCGAAATGAGTCCATAACCCGACTCATCGTCACACTTAACTCCTCATTCTTAGTCTGAAATAAATCTCACTCTTATCTCAAGGTACTTCTTACCCTATCCCCTATTTACTAGAGGTTCGTCACATAAGCCAAAGTATTTCTACTGTACAATCTTCCCTATCGGTCTTACACTTATATGGGGTAATTACAACTTGTGAACTCTACACAACTATAGTCTCAGTTCACTTATCATTCTTGTCAACATTCATAACTTCTCACTTTACTAATCAAAGTATTCCTACCCCTGGGGTACTATCACTTTACAACTCTAGCAACAAAGGGAAAACATATACGCTAGGGTAAAATCTGAATCTATCAACACATGTATGATTCAAAAGAATCGAGATATACATGTAACCCCGTACGATGTCGCCTCCTGATCCTGCCCAGTAGTCACGTCATTTCTGCGGTTCGAAGGACCGCCAGAACTATAAACTCCACCCTGACCTCTACCACTACCGGTGCCGACATCTCAACACCCCGCCGGGACGACAATCGGAGGAAAGGGAACCAACTACCGGCCCCATAGGCTGAGCCACCTCACCGGTGCTCCTTCTAAAAGGACATACCCTCAGAATATGGCCCGGACGGCCACAATAAAAACAAAGACCCGTGCCATAACGGCATTTCCCCGAATGACGCTTACCACATCTGAAACACTGAGGAATAGGTGGCCTTGACTGAGGAAGCCCTCTGCTCCTCTGAGGACCTCGACCCCTGGAGCTTGGACCGGCTCCTAAATACCTTGTGGGGTCCAATCTTCCACCTGTGAGCTGCGGGGGTATGTACTGGGTAGGCTGGGACGAATATCTCACTCGCTGCTGAGGCAGCTCGTCCAAAAACTCACCGGAATAACCAACCGGTCTAGCCCTCTTACGCAGATCTCCGCCGCCTCTACCCTCTGTACACCTGTCTGCATCGCCGAATAACCCTGGCGATGAAATCGTAGCACGCTATCCGGTCAATAACATAATGGCTTCCTTCATGACTCCTAAAGTATTCCCTAATCGAGAAACTGAGGCTCGTGCTGGGCCTCAAAACTGGCGAAGAAGAACTCGCCGATCGCAGTAACCACATCCGGTATGCCACAGGCATAAGCCCTATCAACTCTCGAGTCGACTAGTAGCTCTGCTACTCTTTGCCCTTCTCGGGCGGCCGTTGCCCTCTCGAGGCATAATCAGAACACAACAATACGTCGAGAGGAATTATCTTACTAACACAGCCTCTATGGCACGATCTTAGAGTGAGAAGAATAAAACCAACTCCTAAATGTCCCGTAGCTCTCTGTTTATGGGTGTGCGCGCAACACACCGATAATCAAGACTCTACTAGACACGGTCGTAGACATTCCGAGGATCGATCGCTCGATACCACTCACACACCCCGAACCTCAAGTGGATCGTGCCCTACCTGGGCACCCTTCTACCTTAACAACACAAGTAAAACTGCGGAAATTAAATAACACCTCACTTTTTTTTTTCTTCTTAAAACCAACGTACGTGCAAGGGCAAAGCCGACAAGGCTGCCATATATACATAAACAAAAGACACTACGCCGTACATGAGTCCACTCCCACATATGAATACAAACCTCTAGGAGTTAAACTAAAATATGACGGGACAAGGCCCCGCCAGACCAAAATCGCATAAAGCATGCATCAAGGATATATACCAAAAAGATAAACTCTTGGACAGAGGGAGCTATCCAAAAACCCTGAGCAGGATCCTACATCTGCCGATCAACAAACAGCGTACCTACACCTGCGGCATGAACGCGGCCCGGGCGAGGTCGATGCGAAGAATGTATCAAGTATGTGAAATGAAATCAGTAATGAAATCATAATCTAAAACAAAGCAGGAGACATGTATGATAGCCAACCTACAGTATATAATACATAAGCAGTCATATCAAGTCAGGGACGCATGCCCTCAAGTCATTTCTAAAATATAACCATGGGTCTACGCCCATAATATCAATCATGCCCGTGGAATCCTTCCTCACTGCCGGCAGTCCATGATGTAATAACACCAATAAGGATACATGAACACCAAGTCCCACCCGTGTCCTAAATACCACGTGGTCTCATGCCCCGGAATCCCACATCGTAAAAGCATGACCATAGGGTAACACAAACAAATCCGGGGACATATATGATAATCAAATTACAACACATTGTGCCTTACTAACAATGAGAGTAAACAATAGTATCCTTACAATATAAAATAGGAAGCTCATGATCAAAACAGGACCATCCGCCCGCAGTATCATTTAGCCATCCTACTCCTGGGACTATTTCACCCGCATAGGCCGCGTGGACCCGCGTGAGGTATTCCTCGCATGGGACTATTTCACCCGCATAAGCCCTTACGGACTCGCATGAGGTATTCCTCGCATAGGCTGGACCCGCCCGCATGGGACTATTTCACCCGCATAAGTCCTTACGGACCCGCATGAGGTATTCCTCGCATCGTGGGTAGCAAATCCACGGAATATCCAAATGCCACAAACCCGGGGAATGACCCCGAAACGACTGATATACCAATAGCACACGACCGGCTATTACCAGCACACATATGCAATCCTCAATTAAACAAGCCAAAGTACTTATCAAGGCACACATAGAAAAATTCTCATTTAGCAAGCCAAAATACTTTCCAAGGCACCCTTAGACTAATTCTCAATTAATCAAGCCAAAGTACTTATCAAGGCACAATAGAATAATTCTCAATTAACAAGCCAAAGTACTTATCAAGGCACAAATAGAATAATTCTCATTTAGCAAGCCAAAGTACTTTCCAAGGCACCCTTAGACTAATTCTCAATTAATCAAGCCAAAGTACTTATCAAGGCACAATAGAATAATTCTCAATTAACAAGCCAAAGTACTTATCAAGGCACAAATAGAATAATTCTCATTTTATCAAGCCAAAGTACTAATCAAAAGACTCTTTTTTATGTAAAACCCCGAGATACTAACACCCGTAGTATCAAGGCATGTCTATTTTTCAAAGTAAGTTACTACACATTTAGAAAACTCATTTCAAGGCTTGAAATCAAGTAACTTCAAATTTTCACAATCTAGGCAACTTATGCCCTTTAATCAAAATAGACAACTTTCTAAACCTTCCATAAAGCCGTTATAACCAACTTCCCATAAAGCCGTTATAACCGTTTATGGTTTTTAGACAATTTCATTCCTTTTATAACCAAAAGACTTATACTTTTAAAACCAAGTATCGCATACTTAGAAATCAAGTTCTTAACTTTCAAAACACTTCAAGTCTCTTAATGTATAGAAAACAAGTTTCTTCTACTTTTAAACCTCAAGTAACTCACTCCTTTAAAACAAGTTACTTATCTTAAATCATGTCATTTCTCCTCTTTTAAAACAATTATGTAAATCACTCCTTTAACTCCCCTAAAGTCATTACAACAACCCTTAGGTTTTGGAACTAAGGCACTAGCGAAAAGGTTTGGAAACCACTTCTTTTTCAAGACTCCATGTACTTTAAGTAAAATACTTTCACTTTTAAGAATCCAAACTTCACTAAGGAAATGGATTATACAACTTACAATTTAAACATCAAAGTACAATCAAGGGAGTACATAGAACGAATTCTATTTTAGGCAATCCAAATACAACCAAGGAATGGATCATTTAAGGAGTAGAACTTACTTTCTTTATCTTAAGGAATCATGCTAGAAGAGGAGATAGTTCACATACCTTTTCGGCTAATGTCCACAAGCTAAGCCGAATACGCCGTACGTAGAAGTGTCAACCTATAATGGTCACAACAAGACTATCAACTTCTAGTCTCTAACGTAGAATAATACTAAGTATATGGTCTCTAATTCTACGGAAAATCGGGCAGCACCTCCTTTGTTTCTACTCACTTTGCCACCTTTTTCAAGGTCGAATACAATACCCAACACGCCACATTTAAGGCTCCAAACAACAACCAAAACAAAGGGGATTACACGCCTTACAATACGTGTAAAATTCCGCCCACAATTCATACGAAGTAGTACAAAAATCCAAGCCATTCTCGGCCAATCTTATAACCAACAATACTAAGGTCTTTTCCAATTCTTTCCTAATTCCAAGTTCTAAGGTCAACATGTTATTTAGTCATAAACAACTTCAACAACTACAATTTCCTTCTTTATACAACATGTGACGACTTAACTAATAATCGACTTGAATTGAAATCTTAAAGCTAAACATGCTAGATTTCGGATTAGGGTTCCAATAGCCAATACACTAATCCAACAACATAATATATAACTCATGCTTGCTAATATCCATAGCTACAATCAATAAGCAATCTTAACTACTAAAACGACAAGATTATACCTTTATAAGCCCTTAAAAATTCCAAGACTCAAAGTCGCTCCTTAGCAAATTCTTAGCTCCTTTCCTTAGGTTCCAATCCGCTCAAGCACTCCTGAGGCCTATGAAGAACCCATCTTCAAGTTCCAACTTCAAAGTGAAGAACTCCTAGGTTCGCCCGCGACTAATACGAAACGCCGTTTTTCCGAAATCTTTCTATTGAGATATCCTTACAATACCCTAAGGGACATTGGGTTAAAGTCTTGTGGCTAATGGATCAAAACTACAAAATTTTCTCTTCCTAAAGTGGCCTTGGCCGAGAGCAACTATAGAGGAACAAGGTGTTCTCTAATTTTTCTAAGTGTAAATGAGCTAGTCTTGCACTAGTAGTAACCTTATAAAACACAATGGAGGGCTTAGACTTAAACAAATGTGAGGTTAGGATGAGTTTCACTTGGATCAAGCCTAGGTGGACAAGTTGACTTGTCAACAATATCAAGCTTAGAAGACTTATCATCTACATAGGTCAAATGACCATAACACCCTTGCAACATTTCATCCAACATCATGGAGGGGGTGCCACGTGTCGCCCTCTCATTCGTCCATAAAATTTTGTAACCCTCGTGGGCCCCACAAAAATGTAAAATTCCTCGGGTGGGCCCCACGTGACCAAATCCGTAAAAATAAATTTCCATAAGGTTAAAAGTTCCATACTCTTCAAATAATGCATTTGGAGAATCCAATTCTCAACAACGAACATTTTTCCTTTCCGACGTTCGGAAGATTTTTCCGTCGGAAAAACAATTCTTCCTTTCGTACTAATTTCCAAGTCTTGTTTCCTTACGTACATTCTCTTATACATGTCCTGGACTTACGGGGTGTAACAATAGGTCTTGTGGACCCGCATGAGGTAATTTCCTCGCATAGGACTATTTCACCCTCATGAGCCCTACGGACTCGCATGAGGTAGTTTCCTCGCATCGTGGGGAGAAAATCCACGAAATATGTATAATGTCTTGGGGGTTTACCCCACAATCATACTCAGTGGATGTATAATGTCATGGGGGTTTACCCCGCAATTATACTCAGGGGATGTATAACGTCTTGGGGTTTACCCCGCAATTATACTCATAACACTAGCACCAATGGCTATCATGAACAACTTATGCAAGTTAAGTAATCTTTAACTCTCATTAGACAAAATGAAGGCACCATCTTTTTGAACAACCAAGGCAATACCATGCATTCCTTTTAAAACAAACAAGACAATACCATGCCTCTCTTTATGAAATAACCAAGACAATACCATGCCTTCCTTTTAAAACAAACAAGACAATACCATGTCTTCCTTTCTAAAATAACCAAGAAAATACCATGCCTTCCTTTTAAAATAAACAAGACACTAACAAGTCTTTCATTTTATAACACCAAGGCACTATCACACTTGCATCACTAAGGATTAAAGTCCATTACAACAATGTACGTGAGTCGTACATTCACTTTATAAACTAAATTTCCATTTTCAGAAATGTCACGACCCGATTTCGGACCCGTGACTGGTGGCTTACCCCGGGTACCCTAGTGATACAACATCAGAGAAAAATCAGCGGAAATAAAAACTTAAACATGAAACAAGACATAAAATAAGCAATAGGCTAACCAAAACGGTTACCTTCCTGTATATATATATCGAAATTGAACAGTTAAATCCCTTACAAACGCTGCCCACAATAGTACTACAGACCTCTAAGAGTTTTTATAACAACTATGATGGGACAGGGCCCCGCCATACCCCTGAATGTACAAGAACCTACAAACTCAGGGAAACATACCAAAAGATAAGCCTCCGGAGAAACGGAGCTTCCCAACGCGAATCGTGATCCATGAGCGAGGATCAACAACCGGTGTACCTCTACCTGCGGCATGAACGCAGCCCCCCGAAGGAGGTCAGTACGACAGGTACCAAGTATGTGAAACTGAAAAATACTGTAAATTAAATCATGACAGTCTATAGAAAACCGGAGACATGTACGATAACCAAACTACAGTTTACTACATAAAAGCAGTCATGTCAAGTCAGGGACTCACGCCCTCCAAGTCATCCCTCATGCCCGTGGAACTCTTTCCTCACTGCCGGCAGTCTAGGTATAAATCGTATGATACGTATAGCATGTCTCGGCCCATCCCGTGGGACTCGAGGTGGAATCGTATGGTCACATTCCCGGCCCATCTCATGGGACTCGGTGTCGGATCGTATGGTCACATTCCCGGCCCATCTCATGGGACTCGGTGTCGGATCGTATGGAATACATTCTCGGCCCATCCCATGGGACTCGGTGTCGGATCGTGTGGAATACATTCCCGGCCCATCCCATGGGACTTGGTGTAGAATCGGCCATAACATTAAACCCTCTTTTAAGACAGATTAAGATAATACCATGATTTTCTTTTAAAACAAACTAAGGCAATATCATGCCCTCCTTTTTAAACCGAAACACTTTCCTTTTTAAAATCAAGTAACAACATTCTTTTCCAAAAGTTCAAGTTGCATAATTTCAAATACTCAAGTCTCTTATTTTCGAAAGATTTCATAGTTCATAGTCATAATCACTTAATAACGTAATCTCTTTTTAAAACAATTTGAGTAACATATGTCTATGTGTGAGTAGGTTATACTTGTTTATAACAATCTTATTAAAGCAGCCATGATCTAGGAAATGTAATACAATTTTGTCTTATCTTAGCTTCTATGCAGATGGAGGTTTCTACTGGTTTTAATAATAATTAATTAGTCAATACATTTTCCTTTATTAACGCTGCAGTGGTTTGTTCGATACTTATTCTCATTTCCGAAATCAATATGACATTATTCTTTAAAAACCAAGTACTTATTACTCAAGAAAAAGGTTTCACAGCTTTTTAACAAACTTCATATCAAGTTAATTAAGTCAAGTCTCTTATCTTTCAAGATCAAGTCTCTTAACTTCTAAAATCAATAAACCATTCTTTTACCTACATAAAGTCGTTATAACTAACTTCCCATAAAGCTATTATAAAACTTTATGTTTTAAACCAACCAAAACTCGTTTAGCACACGTACGTCTACCGTACTACATAGATCACAACAATCATGCTAGAAAAGATAGGAAGAGGTTCACATACCTCGCGACGATTATCGATAAAAAGCAAAAAGCTCCAAATCAGAACCACCGCTAGCCTTTTCCACCCTTCAAGTAGAATACGCTACTCGCAGTACTTCCACCTAAAAAGGCCACAAAACGTCTATCAAATTCTCGATCTCATTGTAGCACAATTCCAAGTACAAGGTGTTACACCCCGTATTTACAGGACATGTTTTAAGAACGTACGTAAGAACTCACAGTGTTAAGATTTGAGACTTGTAAAAAATTTATCGGAATTATGAAATTGTCGGAAAACATATTATTGTTACGAATGGGAGGGCGACACGTGTCACCCCCCTTTAAAATGCCTTGGACGATTTTTGCAAGGGCTAAAGGGTCATTGGACCTTTGTTAGCAAGACAAGTCTTGCAACTTGAGAGCTTGAGAGAATTGACTTGGTCAAAGGACCCACAAGGCTTGATATTTGATAAGAGCTCATCCAAACCACCCATTTGGTTGTATCTTGACCCTCCATGTCCCTATATAATACTACTAGTAGCAAGACTAAGCCTAACACTTAGAAAATATTTCAAGAAAATTGAAGGAAGAGCAAGAGTGCTCTCGGGTTCTAGCCCTTAGAGAAGAAAAAAATTTCGTTTCTTGTTCTTTAAGCTCCACATTTTAAACCAAGGTTCTTGAGTATATTGTAAGCATATCTCAATAGAAAAATCTCAGAAAAAGATAGTTTTCGGATTAGTCCCAAAGTGAAAACCTAGTTGCTTTCTAGGTTTTGGATTAGAAGTTTGAAGAGAAGTTGTTGGTATTGTTCTAAGGGTCTCAAGTAGCGGATTGAAGTGTCTTGAAGAGGCTCTAAGTTGCTAAGGAAGCGACTTCGGATTTGGAGTTGGATTGAGATTCGTTGAGGTATAATCTTGTCTTTTAATAGTGTTACAAGATTATATATTTATTGTTGTTGTTAGCTTTACATGTTGCTAGCATAAAGTTGATATGTTGAAGTTTATAAGTATTATGGATTGCTTGTAGCCTTAAATCCGAAATGTAATGTAAGCCATGTGAAGTTGGATTACAATTTGGTTGTTTACTAGAATCGTCGCATGTTACATACTTGAAGGTTATAGTAGTTTAATCAATTGCGACTTGATATCATGTTATACTAACAACTTGGATTGAAATGGAAATTGTATAAGAATTGGTGTTATGGCACTCAATGTGGCCGAATTGGACATGTAGTTTGTATTAGTTTGATATCTATTGTGGGGCGGAATTTTACACGTCTAGTAGGCGTGTAATCCCCTATTGATAATTGCATTGATTGGGCCTTAAAGGTGGCGTGTTTGGTTATTGTATTCGGCCTTGAAAAAGGTGGCAAAGTAAGTAGAAACAAAGGAGGTGTTGTCCGATTTTCCGTAGAATTTAGTGACTTAGCACTTAGAATATTTTACGTTTAAAGTGAGAGGTTAATGGACGTATTGTGACCATTATAGGTTGAAGTACTAAGTATAGTGTATCCTACTTGAAGGATGGTATAGCTATCAAGATTGAAGTACTTTGGAGCATTTTGCTACTTGTCGATAATCGTCGCGAGATATGTGAACCTCTTCCTTCCTTTGGCATGATTCTATGTATGGAATATACCTGTGGTATCATTTCATGTTTCCTTCTACTCTTAGAAGTTAAGAGCTAGTTGTGTGATTTACTCTATGTAGAACTTTTCCTATCCTTTGAGCATGACTAGTTGCACGTATATAGTACGGTAGACGTACAAGATCTTGATATCCTTTACTAGTTTTATGAATAGCCAAGTCGGGTGAGTTAGGAGATTAACTCACTTCTTTGAAAGTATTAAGGATGTCCAATGTTTATTAAAGTTAAGGGACTTGAAGAGTTTTGAAGTATGTGATACTTGTTCCATTTTAAACGTATAAGTCCCTTGGATAGGAAATTATATTTTTTGGCTAAGGTATAAAGTGAATATAACGACTTTATGGGAAGTTGGTTATATTTGCTTTATGGAAAGATAAATGACTTGATTTTAGTAAAAAGGCAACTTTATTTTAAGGCATCAATTGCCTAAGGTTTTATAATAAAATGAGTCACTTGAATTCTAAAGGTTAAGAGACTAATTGTATTTTTGAAAGTTAAGATAATTGATTTGAATGTATATAATACTTGGTTTCAAAAAGTAGAAGTCTCTTGGTTATAAAAGGAATGAGTTGGTCTAAAACCATAAAGGGTTATAACGGCTTTATGGAAGGTTAAGAGAATGGTTTTCTCTAATAATGTAAGCAAAGAAATTGTTTGAAATAAAAAGGGCAACTGTCTTAATGGTTTAAATCGTTTAATGTTTTAAAGAAGAAGTCACTTGATTTAGAAGCCGGTAATTGTATTTCTAAGAAGGTATTGTGACTTGTCTTGAAGGTAGTATGACTTGATACTACGGTCGTTAGTATCTTGGAAGTTTTATTTGAAAAATGGACTTTTAAAAGAGTAGAAGTACGTAGTACTTGGGGTTAAATTCCCGGATTTTAATGTGTAAAACGAAAGTGCCATGAGTTTATAAAGATGGAAGTCTAAAGGTTTAATGAACTTGCCTAGGTTTGCTTGTGATAGCTTTGAGTGCAAGTATTATATGTTACGTTGTCGCGACTCTCAGTTGGAGGGCTGTCTGTCTTGTTATAAGTTTACTTGGACGTACCGACAGTGATGTGGGATTCCACGGGTATGCTTCCATCATGATTGATCCTTGGACATGCTTACACGATGTGGGATTCCGGGGCATGTGACCAGGATGCGGGTTAGATGCCCGGACATTTTATTGGACGTACCGGCAGTGACGGGGGATTCCACGGGTATGCTTCCATTGTGATTGATCTTGGCCATGCTTATACGATGAGGGATGCCGGGGCATGCAGCCAGGATGCGGGTTAGATGCTCGCGTGTTTTATTACTCCATGACCATGCTTATACGATGTGGGATTCCGGGGCATGCGACCATGTTATATTTTACTCCATGGGCTAGCTCCCCATGAAGACATATACCCACGATGAGGGATTCCGGGGGCATGTTATATTATTACTCCATGGGCTAGCTCCTCATGAATACCTGCACCTACGATGAGGGATGCCGAGGCACGCATGGCCACGCTTATACGATGTGGGATTCCGGCATGCGTCGCTATATATATATATATATGTGTTGTGTATGTGTACGCCGACAGTTAGGTGGGATGCCACGGGCGAGTCACATGGTTATATTTTATACTTATAGTTGTCGGCAGTGATGTGGGATTCCACGGGCAGGAGATATATATATGTGTTGTATATGTGTACGCCGACAGTGAGGTGGGATGCCACGGGCGCGTCACATGGTTATATTTTACACTTATAGTTCGGCGGTGATGTGGGATTCCACGCGGGAGATATATATATGTGTTGTATATGTGTACGACGGTGAGGTGGGATGCCACGCGCGTCACATGGTTATAATTTACACTTATAGCTTACAGTGATGGGGATTCCACGGACACGCTTTGATATTTGTGTGACTTGATCGCGTCCCGAATCGCGAGTAGTATATCGCCCTCCTTAAAGGGCGGATTATACTTATGAAAGATAAGTAAGTTATATAGAAATGAACTTAATGATTTTTCCTAATCACGTATGCGTAAGAATGTGGCTATAACCTTTATTGAAAATGGGAAAAGATATTGATGTGAAATTAAGTTCATAAGTGGTAATGACACTACAGGATTTGGTATGTACTTTTTATACTTGTCTGTCATTCTTTGTACGCTTATGATCTGCACATCAGACGTTATTTCGCTCCATATTCGTAATCGTTGTATCGACCTTCCGGGGCTGCGTTCATGCCCGCAGTTTTAGGTACCAGGTTGGTGATCCTTGCTCTTAGGATCTCGGTTCGATTTTGGGAAAAGCTCCATTTGCTCCGAGGCTTATCTCTTGATACGGCTTTCCGTGAGGTTGTAGATTCATGTATATTCGGGGTATGCCGGGGCCCTGTCCCGCCACAGTTGTTATGTTAAAACTTTTAGAGGTCTGTAGTCACGTATTGTGGGTCAGTTTGTAAAGGAAAGGAGGCAACTGCTTCGGTTGTATATTATATGTCCAAGAAGGTAGCCCTATCGACTAACCTGTTGTTTTACTGCATTGTTTTATTTTATAGTTTCATGTATGTTCCACGATTATCTCTCGATGTATACTGTAGTGGTGCCAGTAGGGCACCGATCGCGCCCGGTCCAGTCGTGACAAAAGTGGTATCGTGAGCGCTTAGTCCTCGGAAAGTGTCTACGCATCGTGTCTAGTAGAGTCTTGATTATCGTGTGTTGAGCACCACATCTATAATCGGGAGGCTGCAGGACATTTAGGATTGGTTTCATTCTTCTCACTCAGATCGCATGAGTCAGGTTGTTGTGGTCGCTCTCCCTAACGAGTTATGTTGATTGCAACTACGAAAGCGCAAAGCGATGACCGAAGGACTATGTGGATTGCGTATCCAGGTTGGTAATGATTATTGTGACATACCTCTATACGGAGTTACGTATGAGGGTCATTTATGGGTTGCCTAGAATGGTTTTAGATTTACCAAGAGTGGTAAAGGCTAACTAGATACCGGGAAGGTATGGAGCTTAATAAATTCTCGCCAAGATCTTATGTGTTGTTTTGAGATAATTGGGAAGGGATGAGCTGTCTGATAGGGTAGTGAACCCTTAAGAAGCCATGTTAAGGAACTTAACGGAATGTCATGTAAATAGATTAAGCTGCGTAGTAGGCTTAAGAAAATTGTACGGATGAGGTCCGTATAGAGTAAGTAATGGTTCTTGTGATCAACGACACGATTATGGTATTATGAGAAGTTTTTGTACCCGTTTACGGGGAGACTGATAAGATAGGCTTGGAGCATGAAAATTGTGAGCCTAAGAATGTTGAAGACCGCTGAGACCTTAGATGTACAAGGTCTTCTCGGGTAGAAAGATTTATTATAGACCAAGAATAACAGTTAAGTGCGACGGCGGGTCGGGGTGAGGACCTGTTACGGGTCTCCCCATGGCCTGGAATGGAGTGGGATCAGTTGGTAGTAGTTCCGCTACGTGACAGGGTCACGAGGGTGCAAGGCCCAAGTCTAGTTAATTGTTTTACGGGTTCGTGGACGTGTTCCACCGGAACCAGGTCGTGGGAGTCGGGAATGACCTTATGTTGTTTAAAAGAGTGACTCCAAAAGATTGGAGGCCAGCATCGGTATGGAAGTTATGTATACTAGTGTGAGTTGGAAATACGGAAAGAGTACGACCAGTAAGAATGATAACAACCAAGTGTAAAGGAATAGAGCCTGAATCCATAAGAACCTTTCGAGGTAACTACACCCGTGAGTGTGTGGGGTGGTAGCTGAGCGGGAATATGAGGTTTTCCCGGTGATGATATAGTCGTCAGACCCTAGTAGACCTAGTAGAGAGGATTATGACAGACTTTGAGGTCATTATAAGTATGGTCTAGTTGGCTTCGTGAGTTCCAAGGTTGACATCTTAGTATAAATTTGTTATGTGGCCATGTGTGGCATATGTCGTAAGAAGGGTGTAGTATAAGGAGACTATGTCGTGCTTTAATTATAAGTTTGACTCCGAAAGAACATTTGGGGACGAATGTGTCACGACCCGAACCTGGGCCCGTGACTGGTGCCTTACCCCGGGCACCCTAGTGATACAACATCAGAGTAATCAGCGGAACATAAAACACATACATGAAACAAATGAGGTACAAAACAAGATGTCGAGGAAAACTTGCCTTTCGATATATAAATAACAACTCTTACAAAATGAGCAGTTTAATCCTTCTTACAAACCCCGCCACAACAAAGATTACATGCACTTAAGAAAAGATCGACAACAATGGCGGACAGGTCCCGCCATACCCTGAATGTAAATACCTACAACGACAGGACTATACTAAGATAAGCCTCCGAGAAACGGAGCTTTCCCAAACGCTGAATCGTGACCCTAAGAGCGAGGATCAACGATCGTGTACCTTACTGCGGCATGAACGCAGCCCCAAGGAGGTCGATAACAAGTACCAAGTATGTGAAATCGAAAATAGATCATCAGAAATGAAATCATAGTAGTCTATATAAAGCAGAGACATGTATGATAACCAAACTACGCCACAATAAACAAGCAGTCATATCAAGTCAGGGACTCACGCCCTCAAAGTTATCACAATACAACCTAACGTGGCAAGTACGAAGGCATAGCCGACTACTAAGACCCACGCACTAAAATACCACAACAGTATCCCGAGGTCTTTCTAGACCGCACCACATGATCGGCCGCCACTCGCCCGCAATATCAATGTGCGCGTCTATCCTCGAACTCTCGCGACTCCGCATAGGTCACACACGGACCCGCATGAGGTATTCCTCGAATCATGGTCCTGCATCGCTGAGGTATACCCCGCGTCGGCGCTTTAACCCCGGTATCCACCTAGGCTCCGCGACCCGCATAGTCTCAAAAGACCGCATAGTCTCATAGACCGCATAGGGAATCCCGCGTCGGGCTAAATACCGGAATGATCAATCTGGAGCTACCGTGACTCGCGTAGTCACAAGGACCGCATAGCCGTAAAGACCGCATCGGGTGGCAAGCCCTCGGTATAAGTCAAAGGGTAGGTGATATAATAATAGTAATCCGCTTAACGCTTAACAACGTAAGCACAACAAGAATGACCCTTACATCACGATCACACAAGATACTAACACACGTAGCATCCTAACATGTTTACTTATCACATCAACAAGAAAGTATTTACAAGGATATCTCAAACCAACACAATCAAGCTATTCACACAAGGTACTTTATGCTAACAAGTTCGGGTATCTATCCCCAAAGTACTTCATGCATTAAATCTTTAAAAGATACGTTACTTCACAAAAACCACACAATACCCGTAGTATATAGAGTGATTATCTTTTTAAAGTAAATCAATTACTTCTCTTTGTAAAATCAATTAGCAACATTCTTTTCCAATGTTCAAGTTTGCCTAATTTCCAATGTTCACGGTTCTTATTTTAGAAAGGTTTCGTAGTTCATAGTCTTATTCATTTAAGAATATAATTCTCCTTTAAACAATCTGAGAAACATAAGCCTTATATGTGAGTAGGATATTCTTGTTTATAACAATCTTATTACAACAGCCATGATCTAGAAAATATCATTTTGACTCATCTTAGCTTCTATGCAGATGGAAGTTTCTACTGGTTTTAATAATACTTAATTAGTCAAAACATTTCCTTTTATTAATGCTGCAGTGGTTTGTCGATACACATTCTGATTTCCGAAATCAGTAAAACATTCTTAAGCCGTTATACCTAACTTCCCATAAAGCTAGTATAACTCTTAAGTTTTTTTAAAACCCAAGTATTACTTCAAGTTCTTTATTAACACATAACAAGCCAGTTATAGTTCAAATCAGTCACCTTTTAAAAACCACAAGTATTTTATTACCAACATAAAGCTGTTATAACCAATTTCCCATAAAGTCGTTATAACACTTTATGTTTTAAACCAATCAAATACATTTAGCACATGTACGTCTACCGTACTACATAGTTCACACATATCATGCTAGAAGAGATAGGAAGAGGTTCACATACCTCGCGACGAGTATCGACTAATAGCAAAACGCTCCAAGTACCTCAAACCGTCGGCTACTCCTTAAGCCAAGTAGATCGCGCCACACGTAGTACTTCAACCTATAAGGCCACAAGGCGCTTATTAACATTTAGATCCCTTCGTAGAACATTCTACGTAAAATTCGAAGACTTCCCCGCAACAGAAATCTCCTCTCCTATCGGCCGCTATCAAGCCAACCGAGGGGTTCATACATCTAACCGGCCGTGCACAATTCTACCTCACGTAAAAGCTACACAAGTCTCATCAGAATACAAATCCTATGTAAATACATTCAAGATCTTCTTTCGAAAAGGTTTCTTATTATTCAGGCTTAAGTCAAAAGACATTGCCGACAACAACGTTCAGTTCTATATATAGTATACTTCAACTATATAGTCTAACAACATGTAATTTCCAATTACAATAGAGGGACAAGATATTTACCTCGATAAGCCCATAATTATCCGAGTTTAAATGTCGATCCTGAGCAAGGTTTAGCTCCTACTCCGTGCTCCGACCCGCTCCAAACAACCCTTAGAAGTTCTAACCAACTTCTACTTATGACTCAACTAACTATGGAGATTTTCCTTAGGGTTTCGGTTTTGTGGACCGACGGAAGTATAATAGTACGACTGGCTTTGTATAGGTATAACCTTAGAATACTACAAGGTATACGGCTAAGGTAATTTGGGCATTATAACAATACTTGGAGAGTATTTCTACCAAGAGGGGGGGTGTATTATACGAAACAACTAGGCTAGGGGGGGTACCCCACGGCTAGCACCCCAAGGAGGGGGGGTGTCTACCCCTCGGCCTACCCCACTAGGGGACTCTCGCCAGGGGAGAGAGGGCTCTCGCCAAGACACTACACTAAGGGGAAGGAAGAAGCTTTCAAGACTTAGGCAATTTTGTGGATGAATTAGTCTTCAAAGGGTGGGTATTTATAGGTCAAGTGAAGGCCAACCAATGGCCAAGATCTTGCCAAGTGTAAGGCAAGTGTAGGCCAAGATCTTGCCAAGTGCACCTTATCCAACTACACACAAAATATCCTACCTACTACTTGACAAAAAAATAGTCACCAATCGTCCAAGCCAACCGCCCACAATGTGCTCCAATGAGAGGGTGCCAAGTGGCGCCCTCTTGTTGGTCCAAAATGTTTCGTCTCTCGGAAAAATCCACAAAAATTAAAAATGACATAGCCGGAAATTCCCCTACGAAAGCTGTGAAAACGTTGCGTCTAAAAACGACTCTAATCGGGTGTTGTGAACAAAAGAATTCGCCAAGCCTAAATCACAAGTTCAAATTTTTCTCGACGCCCCACGCATATACTGCGGAAATACGGTATAACATTCTCCTCCTTAGAAACATTCGTCCGAATGTTCCTTCTAAGTCTCAAAACAAACGCGCGCAGATAGTCCTCACCGCTATACTAACTAAAACAATCCCACGCACGCACGCCACGGAACCAACTTGCACAAAATACTTACCTCCAAGTCCACGAGGAAACGCCTCTAACATCACCACAAACACCTCTCTCCGGGGTCTAAAATATACTTCCTTCGCACCTTCTCTTTACAAAAGAAATGATACCACTTTTGTCACTTTGCCGCGAGGTTCACTCCGGCGACCCAACAAATGGTACCGGGCTGCATGCGATCCCTGAGGCTGACGTACACTCGAACTCTTACCACATTTCTGATACTGCTTCAGTTTCCAAAACTCGGGGTTACTATCTCTAACGTGGTCATCATTAACTGGGAACACTCTGGATGGATCTCCGATACTTTCCGAACATAACAATACGAAAGACCGGACGTACTGCCTCCTAAGTCGGACGGCAAAAGCTAACATATAGGCAACCTGGCCTATTCTTCACATGAACTTAAAAAGGCCCAAAACAACTCGGGCTAAGTTTCCTCTGTTTTTCCAAAGCTCGTCACACCCAATCCGGGGTGGTACTTTCAAGAAGACCGACCGTCAACCTGAACTCTAAGCGTCGTCGCCGATTATCCGCACGATTTCCTCTGAGCTGCTAGAACCTCTTCTAGACAAGCTTTACTCTATCCACAGTCTGCTGGAACAAGCCTGAACCAACTATCTGAATCTTGCCAACATCGAACCAATCGACCGGCAGCTTACACTTCCGCCCCTACAAGGCCTCATAAGGCGACATTCGAAAACTGAAATGGTAGCTTAAACACTCCCTCCACAGGAGACAACAATCTCCACAACTACCCCTGAAATCCAACCACTGGCCCGAGGGCGAATGCGATTCTGAGACTCACCTGAGTTCCTAACCCTGCCTGGTAAACTTCCAGAAACAAAAACAGCCGTACCCTGGGCTCCACTGTCTGCCATAAGGTGAAGGTAGGCACCCCGTGCAGCCTTACAACTTTTCTGATATATCATCTCGCATAACCCTCTGTCGAGTAAACGGTCTGTCACAACCCGTTCCGGGCCCGTGACTGGTGCCTTACCGGGGCACCCAAGTAGTCATATATCAGAGTAACCAGCGGAAATATAAAACGAGACAGGAAACATAGTAAAAACAGAAACAGTTTATCTGATGAAAAGCTTGCCTTTCGGCATAATATATATAACCAAGTCTTGCAGTTACATCCCAACTGTACAATAGTACTACAGACCTCTAAGGAAGTAAACAACTATGGCGGGACAGGGCCCCGCCATACCCTCGATCGCATAAAACTACCTACAATACAGGAGATCATACCCAAAAGTAGAGCCTCCGAAAAGATGGAGCTCCGACACCAACGTAGATCCTAAGAATGTGGATCTAGCACACCTTGCCGCTTACTGCGGCATGAACGCGGCCCAAGGAGGTCGATGCAACAGTACTAAGTATGTGAAATCAGAAATACTTAAATGAAACATATCATTTTAAAAACAGTTTTGCAAGTAGGTATGAAACAACCAGAAACCGCATATAGTGCCACATCACAAACAAGAGCAGAATAGGTAAATCAGAACAGTCTTTTCTAGGCTGCGAATGATCAGCAGGCCAATTGCCCGTAGTATCACCATGCAAGCCTAATCACGACTCGTAGTCCGCATAGGCTAATCACATAGCCCGCATAGGTATATAACCCCGCATCGAGGGTAGCTACTCGGCATCGCCCCGACTCGTCGTCCGCATGGCCACATAGACCGCATGAGGTATAACCCCGCACACTAACCTGGAACTCCCGTAGCTCCGCATAGGTCCCTTGGACCCGCATGAGGTATTCTCGAATCATGGTCCCAGACCGTCTGAGTCTACCCCGCATCGGAGGGCAGCTTAACCCCCGGTAATATGTCAAGAGGTTAGTGATGTTACACTAACCTAAAGCTTATCGTTAAACAACATAAGCACAACAAGAATACTCTTTTTCACAAACGTTACAAGACACTAACACACATAGCATCATACCATGTCTACTTATCAAACCATCTTATTATTCTTTTCACAATTCAATATAAGTCTGTTATAAACACATAGGCAAACTGTTTCTTTTATCAATCTTAAGTGGTTATACTTAACTTCCCATAAGGCTAGTATAACTCTTAAGCTTCTGTTTAAAAACCAATCAGTTCTCTTCTGTTAAAAATGATTCAGTATTCTTTTGAAATGCTTTCAGATCTTTATTATTCAGGCTTAAGCCGTGAGGCATTGCCGTAAGTGTTATTCAGGCTTAAGCCGTGAGGCATTGCCGTAAGTATTATTCAGGCTTAAGTCAAAGACATTGCCGTGGTTATTATTCGATTAACACACGTATCGCCTACCGTACTATATATATTGTAAAATATCATGCTTTAGGAAGAATCACATACCTTCTCAAATAAAACCACCGCCAAGTTCAATATGTCGCGCAGAGTCACCTATAATAGTCACAGATATCTATCAAAGACTACTCAAGGTCATTCTAAGCGGAGGGTTCACAATTCTACGGAAAGTCGAAAGACAACCCTACCCTGAGTTATATGAGTCTCATCTGTAAACAAATTCTATGAGTCAGATTCAATTCTATTCTCGTGATATTCTTCTAAGTATTTAATACTTATTCTAATACTACTACAAGAAGTATTCTCTAATTCAAAAGAGGGTTAGGATTAGTTACCTCGGTAAGCCCAATAATATCCTAGAAAAGTCGCACCGAGCAAAGTTTAGCTCCTAAGTTGAGCGCTCCGATAGTTCCAGAAACCTTAGAAGTTCTTCACAACTTCTACTAAGGACTAAGGGATTTGGGCTAGGGTATTTTGGGCATTATAACAATACTAGAAGGCAACTTTTCTACCAAGGAGGGGGTAGATTTCGGCTAGGCTAGGGGAGGAAGCCTCGCCAAGGGTCACTTAGGCTAGAGGGAAGAGGGCTTGGACGAAATGGCTAACAAGGAGAAGGAGGATTTTCAAGACTTGAAAGTAATTTGTGGATGAAGAACTCTTCATCTTGGGGGTATTTATAGGTCAAGGGATGGCCAACCAATGGCCAAGATTTAGCCAAGTGCTAGGCAAGTGTAAGGTCAAGATTAGGCAAGTGTACTAGCCAACTTGCACACAAAATATCTTACCAACCACTTGACCAAGTTGGCAACTCAATCGGCCATATGAACGCCTCACATCCATCAATTGGAGGGTGACAAGTGTCGCCTCCCGTTGGTCCAAAATGTTTCGCCTCTCGGAAAAATCCGCAAAATTAGAAATGGCATAGCCGAATTTACTCTACGAAAGTCGTGGGAAGCGTTTCGTCGGAAAACTATTAAGCTTTGTGAGTTGTGCCTAAAAAAATCGTCCAAGGCCTAACTTTAAGACCAAACTTTTGCGTATTCCTTTACGTATATACTGGAAATACGGTATAACATTCTCCTCCTTAGAAACATTCGTCCCGAATGTTCCTTCCCAAGACAGATAACGATAAGGTTCTTCAAAACTTAAACAGTTTGCAAAAGCCACACACGGCCATAAAACAACACTTAGGCATAAACGATAATGAAGATTTACAAGTAGGAAAGTGAATTACCTGGAGGTGTGGGGAATAGGTGAGGATACTTCTGCCTCATGTCCTCCTCGGCTTCCCACGTCATCTCCTCCCTTAGCTCGTTCCGCCACAAGACTTTGACGGAAGCCACGTCCTTCGTCCGCAGACGCCTAACCTGACGATCGATTATCGCTATGGGAATCTCCTCATACGATAACCCCTCGGTCACCTGGACATCGTCAATCGGATGTACCCTAGATGGATCCCCGATACATCTCCTCAGCATAGAAACGTGAAACACCGGATGCACTGCCTCCAGATCGGACGGCAGATCCAACTCATAGGCAACCTTGCCTACCCTGCGGACAATCGAAACGCCCAATGTACTGGGCCGAAGTTTCCTTCTTCCGAATCTCATCAAACCCTTCATGGGTGACACCTTCAGAAAACCCAATCATCAATCGCGAACTCGGATGTCGGCGACGATGATCTGCATACGACATTGCGACTACGAAATTGTCGATAGCCGCCTGGATAAGCTTCACCTTATCCACCGCCGCCGCACCAAATCTGGTCCCACAAGCCGCACTCGCCCACATCGAACCAACCTATAAGCGACCGCACTTCCTCCCATACAAGGCCTCATAAGGCGCCATCTCGAATCTTTGAGTGGTAGCTATTATTATACGCGAACTCAACTAGAGGCAAATGATCCTCCCAACTACCATCAAGTCGATAACACAGCTCGCGGATATCCTCGAGAGTGCGGATAGTGCGCTCTGCTGTCCGATCTGCGTGGATGAAATGCGACTCGAGCTCACGTGTATCCCTAAACCCTCTGGAAGGACCTCCGAGTTGGCCGAAATCGGGCTCCTGCTCGATATGATCAGTAGGGACTCGTGCGATCGGCGATCTCTCGGATGTAAAGTCGGCATAATCCTCAGAAAAAGTCGTCTGACGGAAGAAAGTGGGCTGATTTCACACTGTCGACGATAACCCATATAGAATCATGTCTCTCCGAAAGCGAGGTAATCCTGTGATGAAGTCCATCTTGATTACCTCCCACTTCCGTGTCGGGATCTCTATCGCTGTAACAAACCACGGTCTCTCGTGCTCTACCTTCACCCCGACAACACGCACCGAGCTACGAACTCGCAACGTCCTCTTCAAGCCATCCCACAAATACACGGATCTAAGGTCGTGGTACATCTTGGTCGACCGATGGATAGAGTAACGCTACCGCGTGCTTCCCAAGAACACCGCCAAGTCCTCAAACATCCGAACACACAATCGCTCAAACCTTAGCACCCCATCGGTGCTACCTCAGGACCTTGCCCTCACGAAGAGTCAGATCACGATATCGAATCAAAGCCGATCCTCGAATCGCTGCCTCTTCACCTCCTCAACGATGGAAGACTTCAACCTCACGAACTCTAACCCCACCGCTATCGGAATCAATAAAAGCGGACACCGAGGCTCGCTAATCGTGCAAATCACGAACCATGTCCCTCCTCTCTAGTCGCACATCCGATAGGCTCTCCATCGACCTACGACTAGAGCATCTGCCATAACATTGGCCTTCCCGTGATACAGGATATCAACATCGTAATACTTAAGCAACTCTAACCACCGTCTCTGTCGTAAGTTTAGTTCCCTCTGGCTGAAGATATACTTGAGGATCTTGTGGTCTGTAAAAATATCCACGTGAACCCCATACAAATAGTGCCTCCGGATCTTCAAAGCGTGAATCGAGCCGCTAACTCCAAATCATGGGTGGGGTAGTTCCTCGTGTTTCTTCACCGGGATGCATATGCTATAACCCCGCCATGCTGCATCAACACACATCCCAACCCGATGCCCGACGATCACAATACACGACATAACCATCCGACCTCGGAAGAGTAAGAACGGGCGGTCGTCGCCTCTCTTTCAAGAATCGAAACCACGCCACAAGCATCACCCATCAAACTTGGCCGCTTTCCGAGTCACCTAGTCAATGGTGCGAGATAAGCAAACTTCTCCACGAACCGCCGATAATATCTCGCAAGGCCCGAAATCGCGAACCTCGCCGAGTAGTAGGTCTAGGCCAAGTCACGACCGCTTCGATTGGCCGTATCCACTCGAATGCCATCACCACAATATGCCCAAGAAACGCCATCAAGTCAACCAAAACTCACATTTGGAAAACTTGGCGTACATCGCTGATCTGGAGAATCACAAGACAGCCTCAAATGCTCCGCATGCTCTCGCTCGAGCGAAAATAAACCAAGATATCATCAATGAACACTATTACAAACGCGTGTTCAAAATGGTTTGAACACTCGGTTCATCAAATCCATGAATACCACGAGCATTGGTCAACCTAAAAGACATGACCACGAACTCATAATGCCCGCATCGTCCCGAATGCAATCTAGGGACATCCACCTCTCGACTCGCACTGATGATAGCGATCGCAGATCAATCTTGAGAAACATCTCGCACTCGCAATCGGTCGAACAAATCATCAATCACAGGAAGGGGGTATTCGTTTAATGGTCACCTTGTTCACCGTCAGATCAACACACATGCGCAGCGTCCCGCCCTTCTTCTTCACGAACAATACCGCGCTCCCTGGGAGAAACACTAGGCCCGATGAAGCCGCTTCTCCAAAGAAATCTCTGCCGATCCTTCAACTCTCTCAACTCGGCAGGTGTCATTCTGTATGGCGGAATGGAAATAGGCCGAGTGTCTGGCAATACGTCAATACAAAACTCAATCTCCCTCTCAGGAGGGATACCCGGGAGGTCATCTGGAAACACGCCCGGGAACTCGACTATCGAATCGATCAAAATCTGGTACCGCAGCCTTCAGATCAAACACCCGAACGATGGTAGATATACCCTTCGCACCATCTTCCTAGCCTTGAGGTAGGAAATAAACCTACCCTCGATACCGTGCTCTCCCACTCAACAACCGGCTCCTCAGAAACCGAACTGTATTACTCTCTCTCTGCTTCACATTGGCGTAGCAAGAAGCTAGCCAATCCATCCCCATAATCACGTCGTCAATCATCTCCAACTCTATCAAGTCGGCTAGGGTCCGACGATCAAATGGTCACAAGACAAGCTCTATATACCCGCCGAGCTACCACCGAATCACCCATCGCGTAGCTACTCGAAAGCGGTCTATGGACTCGTGCTCTACCCTATCCTATCGGGCAACAAGTGGAGATATATAGACAGTAGAACCGGATCTATCAAAGCATATACATCAAACCCAGAACCGATAAGGTACCCGCGACATCAGTGAGGCCTCCGATCTGTCGCTTACCGGACAAAGCATAAACGCGTTCGAGGACCGCTAGAATCGGGACCCGAGCCACGACCGCCGCGACTGGCTGACCGCGTACTCTCGCCTCCGGCGAGTAATCGTAGGAGATGATGAAGCGGCAACGTAACTCAAGGCCGAGCCCTATCACCGCCACGCCCGGCCGGACAGCCTCGCAAAGTGACCTGCTGGCTACAATCGTAATAAGCTCCAAAAAGTACCACACTTCCCGTAATGGGATCTACCGACGGCCACACCGGGTGGTCCCGATCGCCAAGCACTCGCTACTCGACGCTCAAGCCACGCCCTGGCCCGCCTCGAATACTCGGCCGTGGCCGAGGACGGTGCAGAGTGCTCAGCCGGGCTGTGGTGCAAATCTAGATTGTTGAGGCCGCCACCACGATAGCTACCGTAAGACCCTCCCGCCCCGCCTTCTTCGCTGCCGTCGCCCACTCGTCGACCTCGCGCCTCGCATCCAAGCGGCGTGAGCTCGCATACGTAATGTCCATACCCGGAGAGAAACACCGCATACGACTCGCCATATAATCATCTAGCCCGTGACGTGGCGTGCACCCTATCCTCCATATTCGCTACCAATGCCGGGACATATCGAGCCAATGAATCAAACTCGACATTGTACTCCCGATCGTGCGTCCTCTCTCGCCTCAAAGAAAAAATCTATCACCCGCGCCTCCTCATCCGTGGAGGCAAGAAGTGAGTGAGGAAAGCCTCCGAGAACTCATCCCAAGTAGTTGGGGACGCTGCTCTCCCCGGATAACTCCCATGACCAAACCAATCGATCGCGGTATCACGCAACCGATGCGAACCGGCGTCACGGACTGCCTCGAGGCCTTGATCACCTCATGATCCTCTCAAGCCGACGGATGAACTCCTGCGGATCATCCTCCGCCGACCCAAAAACTCAAGGGCTACAACTCAAGAAATCTCGTGCTCAAACTATCTCGCCCTCGGTGTACGGGTGCGACCAGGCCGAGCCGAATCGAACTGAACAGCGTCCAGCCTCTCGTGTCGGGCCCACAACTTTAGCCAATAGTGGGCCATCTCCTTGTACCTAACTCCTCCGCCCCAGCCGTGGGGACGCGAGGTGTGGGTTCGCGTGGTCTGGCGGCGGCGTCATAGAACTCGCCGCCTATAGGTATAGGGCACGAGCCCTCGTGACTCTGGGTGTCTCGCTAGCGCTCCCGCCTTGCCTTCTCCGCCCAAGGTTGCCTTACGCGAGGCATAATCACATAGGAAAGGAATACGTTAGAGGGTCCAACCTATAACACGACTCTAAAGCACGATCTCGGAATGAGAAGAATGGAAATCAATCCTAAATATCCTATAGCCTCTCGATTATTGGTGTGGTGCACAACACACCGATAATCAAGACTCTACTAGATACGATTGTAGACACTTTCCGAGGATTAACCGCTCACGATACCACTTTGTCACTTTATCGCGAGTCCCACTCGGGGACCCGACAAATGGTACCGGCCGTTTCTCGAGGCATGCCCTACGACCCTTCTCGTGATGTGCCATACGAGCCACGGGTCTGTTCCGTGGTAGAGGCTCGCCTTATACGCCACTCGCGAGGTCGATAACAGTACTAAGTATGTGAATCAGAAATACTTAAATGAAACATATCATTTTAAAACAGTTTGCAAGTAGGTATGAAACAACCAAGGAAACCGCATATAGTGCCACATCACAAACAAGAGCAGAATAGGTAAATCAGAATGTGTCTTTTCTAGTCGCGAATGATCAGCAGGCCAATTGCCCGTAGTATCACCATGCAAGCCTAATCTCGACTCGTAGTCCGCATAGGCCAATCACATAGGCACGCATAGGGTATATAACCCCGCATCGAGGGTAGCTACTCCTCGGCATCGTCCTGGACTCGGCGTCAGCATGGCCACATAGACCGCATGAGGTCTAACCCCGCACACTAACTCGAACTCCGTAGCTCGCATAGGTCCCTTGACCCGCATGAGGTATTCTCGAATCATGGTCCTGCATCACTGAGTCTACCCCGTGACGGAGGCGCCTTAACCCCTGTATATGTCAAGAGGTGAGTGATGTTACACTAACCTAACAGCTTATCGTTAAACAACATAAGCACAACAAGAATACTCTTTTTCACAAACGTTACAAGACACTAACACACATAACATCATATCATGTCTACTTATCAAACCATCTTATTATTCTTTTCACAATTCAATATAAGTCTGTTATAAACACATAGGCAACCTGCTTCTTTTATCAATCTTAAGTGGTTATACTTAACTTTCCATAAGGCTAGTATAACTCTTAAGCTTCGCTTAAAACCAATCAGTTCTCTTCTAAAAATGATTCAAGATTCTTTGAAATGCTTTCGATCTTTATTATTCGTGCTTGCCGTGAGGCATCGCCGTAAGTGTTATTCAAGCTTAAGCCGAGGCATTCCGTAAGTATTATTCAGCTTAAGTCAAAGACATTGCCGTGGTTATTATTCAGTTAACACATGTACGTCTACCGTACTATATATATTGTAAAATATCATGCTTTAGGAAGAATCATATACCTTCTCAGCGAAAACCACCTGCCAAGTTGAATATGTCGCGCGCAGAGAGTCAGCCTATAATAGTCACAGATATCTATCAAAGACTACTCTGAAGGTCATTCTAAACAGAGGGTTCACAATTCTACGGAAAGTCGGGCAGCACAACCCTACCCGGTGAGTTATATGAGTCTACTGTGTAAACAGTCCTATGTGAGTACAGTTCAATTCTATTCTGTGATATTCTTCTAAGTATTTAATACTTATTCTAATACTACTACAGTAAGTATTCTCTAATTCAAAAGAGGGTTAGGATTAGTTACCTCGGTAAGCCCAATAATATCCTAGAAAAAGTCGCGCCTGAGCAAGGTTTAGCTCCTAAGTTGAACGCTCCGATAGTTCCAAGGAAACCTTAGAAGTTCTTCACAACTTCTACTAAGGACTAAGGGATTTGGGCTAGGGTATTTTGGGCATTATAACAATACTAGAAGGCAACTTTTCTACCAAGGAGGGGGTAGATTTCGCTAGGCTAGGGGAGGAAGCCTCGGCCAAGGGTCACTTAGGCTGTAGGGAAGAGGGCTTGGACGAAATGGCTAACAAGGAGAAGGAGGATTTTCAAGACTTGAAAGTAATTTGTGGATGAAGAACTCTTCATCTTAAGGGGTATTTATAGGTCAAGGGATGGCCAACCAATGGCCAAGATTTAGCCAAGTGCTAGGCAAGTGTAAGGTCAAGATTAGGCAAGTGTACCTAGCCAACTTGCACACAAAATATCTTACCAACCACTTGACCAAGTTGGCAACCCAATCGCCATATGAACGCCTCACATCCATCAATTGGAGGGTGACAAGTGTCGCCCTCCCGTTGGTCCAAAATGTTCCGTCTCTCGGAAAAATCCGCAAAAATTAGAAATGGCATAGCCGGAATTTACTCTACGAAAGCTGTGGAAACGTTTCATCGGAAAACTATTCGCTTTGTGAGTTGTGCCTAAAAAAATCGTCCAAGGCCTAACTTTAAGACCAAACTTTTGACGTATTCCTTTACGCATACATACCGAAATACGGTATAACACGGTCTTTGCTAGAAGACAAGACGGCCGACCTCCTCGCCCGACCATCGGTCGAACGCATCCACGACCAGACGTTGGTTAACTAAACTCGGGCCTAACACCCTCGTAACCCCAATCCAAAGCGGGACCACCACAAACTGACCCCACCACCAAACCTGTCGCGGGTTGACCCGCAACGTGGCCTCAACCCGACCCGGCAACGCGCATCATACTAGCTCCCCGAACCGGAACAATCTCACTAATCACGTTACGAAAACCTAGCGGTCTTCTTAGCTCAACTACCCTCTTTCATTCCACACTACTCGTGACTAATCCCACCAACATAACTCACGTGCACTATGCACTCCTATAAGGGTCAAACATAAACAACACATCTTTTACTCGAGATGGCCTTACCTCTAAGGTCTCTACGTATAAAACTCTAAGGCTCACACCTTCTCTATCCCCCAAAATCTTACTCGGTTAACCCATCATGATTTCTAATCACAACTAACATACTGCTATCAGAACATAGCACTTAAGGTATACTCACCTTATCACATATACGCATCTCTGTGAGGTTAAGGATATATCTATATTCATCGCTTCACTCCCTTAGTCGTCTAATCAAACCGCCCGTAGGCGCATAGCTAAGGAAGGTGACGAACTACCCACCGATCCTGAAGGCTAAGTCCTCCTACAAGGACACTCTTTCAACATCAGACCCTGACGGTCGTAGGTACAACAAGTACCAACCAAAAGACGACATTCCCCGGGATGACGTCTGTCACACAAATGAACTAAAACCCCGAGTTCGACCAACTCCTGCATACCCCGAACGTCCTAAACTCCGTGGAGGACCTCTCTGCACTGGTGGCTGTGCATAATCTAATCTGCTGGTGAGGTGACTTGACTCGAAAGTTACTAAAGGACCTTGCTACTCTGGCCCTGTCCTTCGTTAACCCGTCGATCTCTATGTTTTTCGCTCACGCGCATAAGCCCGCATACGTGCCATGCCAAGCCCAATCAAGAATTACTTCGCACAACCCTCTCTTAGATAGTCATCAAGACTCGCGGTACATCGGTATACTCTCCGGTAGTCAAATCCATAGTTAGTAACAGGGTTGTCTTTTCGCAATCTATATTCTCTGTTTCCGGTCGTGGAACTGAAGGTTCAAATATTATGGCCGCAGAGAATCGCCGCCGCGGCTAAACTCTGCTGGGCTAGTGACGCCGCAGAACTCCCGAATGAAGCACCACCTAAGGTGATAATTGGGCTGTGCCCACGTAACCCTCTCGCACTCTACTCGCAGCCTCCTCGGCCGCTTGCCTCCCGGGCCCGGTTGCCTACGCGAGGCACAACGCAGTGGAAAGAAATACGTTAGAGGTCCAACTTACAACACGGCTCTAAGGCACGATCTCGAGTGAGAAGAAATAGAAACCAATCCTAAATATCCTATAGCCTCGATTATCGTGCGCACAACACACCGATAATCAAGACTTCATCGATACGGTTCAGACACTTTCCGAGGATTAATCGCTCGATACCACTTTTGTCACGACCGAACTCGGGCGTGGATCGTGCCTTACCCCGCACCCTAGTGATACAACATCGTAGTAATCACGAACATAAAACACATACATGAAACAAATGAGGTACAAAACAGTAATCTGAGGAAAACTTGCCTTTCGGCATATATAAATAACAACTCTTACAAAATGAACAGTTTAATCCTTCTTACAAACCCTGCCCACAACAAGATTTCATGCACTTCTAAGAAAAGATGCGACAACAATGGCGACGGGGCCCCGCCATACCCCGAATGTAAATACCTACAACGACATACGGACTATACCAAGATAAGCCTCCGAGAAACGGAGCTTTCCCAAACGCCGAATCGTGACCCTAAGAGCGAGGATCAACGATCGTGTACCTTTACTCGCGCAGATGAACGCAGCCCCGGCGAGGTCAAGATAACAGTACCAAGTATGTGAAATCGAAAATAGATATCAGAATGAAATCATAGTAGTCTATATAAAGCAGAGACATGTATGATAACCAAACTACGCTCACAATAAATAAGTAGTCATGTCAAGTCGTGACTCACGCCTCAAAGTTATCACAATACAACCGTGACGGCAAGTAAGGCATAGCCGACTACTAAGACCCACGCACTAAAATACCACAAATCAGTATCCCGAGGTCTTTCTAGACCGCACCACATGATCGGCCGCCACTCGCCCGCAATATCAATGCGCGCTGTCTATCCTGGAACTCTCGCAGCCGCGCATAGGTCACACACGGACCCGCATGAGGTATTCTCGAATCATGGTCCTGCATCACCGAGGTATACCCCGCATCGAGGCAACTTAACCCCGGTATCCACCTAGGCTCCCGCAACCCGCATAGTCTCAAAAGACCGCATAGTCTCAAGACCGCATAGGAATCCCCGCATCAAAGCTAAACACCCGAATGATCAATCCCGAGCTACCGCGACTCCGCATAGTCACAAGGACCGCATAGGCCGTGAAAGACCAGATCAAGCGTGGCAAGCCCTCCGTATAAGTCAAAGGGGTAGGTGATATAATAATAGTACAACGGGCTTAACGCTTAACAACGTAAGCACAACAAGAATGACCCCTTACATCACGATCACACAAGATACTAACACACGTAGCATCCTAACATGTTTACTTATCACATCAACAAGAAAGTATTTACAAGGATATCTCAAACCAACACAATCGCTATTCACACAAGGTACTTTATTCTAACAAGTTCGTATCTATCCTCAAAGTACTTCATGCATTAAATCTTTAAAAGATACGTTACTTCACAAAACCACACAATACCCGTAGTATATGTAGTGATTATCTTTTTAAAGTAAATCAATTACTTCTTTGTAAAATCAATTAGCAACATTCTTTCCAATGTTCAAGTTTGCCTAATTTCCAATGTTCACGGTTCTTATTTTAGAAAGGTTTCAGAGTTCATAGTCTTATTCATTTAAGAATATAATTCTCCTTTAAACAACTGAGAAACATAAGCCTTATATGAGTAGGATATTCTTGTTTATAACAATCTTATTATAGACCATGATCTAGAAAATATCATTTTGTCTCATCTTAGCTTCTATGCAGATGGAAGTTTCTCGTTTTAATAATACTTAATTAGTCAAAACATTTCCTTTTATTAACGCCGCAGTTGGTTTGTCGATACACATTCTGATTTCCGAAATCAGTAAAACATTCTTAAGCCGTTATACCTAACTTCCTATAAAGCTAGTATAACTCTTAAGTTTTTTTAAAACCCAAGTATTACTTCAAGTTCTTTATTAACACATAACAAGCCGCTTATAGTTCAAATCACCTTTTAAAACCACAAGTATTTTCTTACCAACATAAAGTCGTTATAACCAATTTCCCATAAAGTCGTTATAACACTTTATGTTTTAAACCAATCAAATACATTTAGCACATGACGCTCACCGTACTACATAGTTCACACATATCATGCTAGAAGAGATAGGAAGAGGTTCACATACCTCGCGACGAGTATCGACTAATAGCAAAACGCCCAAGTACCTCAAACCGTTGGCTACTCCTTAAGCCAAGTAGATCGCGCCACACGTAGTACTTCAACCTATAAGGCCACAAGGTGCTTATTAACATTTAGATCCCTTGGTAGAACATTCTACCTAAAATTCAAGAAGACTCTCCCGCAACAGCGTAAATCTCCTCTCCTATCGGGGCCGGCTCTCAAGCCAACCAGGGGGGGGGGGGGTTCATACATCTAACCGGACGGGCACAATTCTACCTCACGTAAAAGCTACACAAGTCTCATCAGAATACAAATCCCTATGTAAATACAACAAGACTCTTCTTTCGAAAAGGTTTCTTATTATTCAGGCTTAAGTCAAAAGACATTGCCGACAACAACGTTCAGTTCTATATATAATATACTTCAACTATATAGTCTAACAACATGTAATTTCCAATTACAATAGAGGGACAAGATATTTACCTTGATAAGCCCATAATTATCCGAGTTTAAATGTCGATCCTGAGCAAGGTTTAGCTCCTACTCCGTGTGCTCCAACCCGCTCCAAACAACCCTTAGAAGTTCTAACCAACATCTACTTATGACTCCAACTAACTATGGAGATTTTCCTTAAGGTTTCGGTTTTGTGACTGACGGGAAGTATAATAGTACGACTGGGCTTTGTATAGGTATAACCTTAGAATACTACAAGGTATACGGCTAAGGTAATTTGGGCATTATAACTGTTATACCCCGTATTTCCAGAGTATGTACGCGGGGACGTACGTAGAAAAGTTTGTGCCTTAAAGTGCTTGGCCGAATTTTATTTGTGCATAACACCCGGTTAGAGTCGTTTTACAAACGCTTTCACACTTTCGTAGGGAATTTCCGCTATGTCATTTCTTATTTTTGCGGATTTTTCCGAGAGATTTAAACATTTTGGACCAACAAGAGGCGACACTTGTCACCCTCTCATCGGGACACCTCAAGCGGAATGTAGTGGCGAAAGTTGGCCATTGTGGTCAAGGGTTGGTAGGATATTTTTGTGTTAGTTGGCTAGTGTGCACTTGGCAAGATCTTGGCCCTACACTTGCATAGCACTTGGCAAGATCTTGGCCATGGTTGGCCTTCACTGACCTATAAATACCCGCTTTGGAAGACTTATTCATCCTAAAATGTTCTAAGTCTTAGAAACCCTCCTCCCTTCATGTTGTTCTCGCCCTCTCCCCTTGTGAGGCTTAGCCGAGAGTTCCCTTCCCACCCTTGGCCGAGAGTACCCCTAGCGGTAGGGGTAGGGTATACACCCCCCCCTTGTGGTGTTGTCTCGTATATATACCCCCCCTCTTGGTAGAAATACTCTCAAAAGTATTGTTGTAATGCCCAAATTACCTTAGCCATATACCTTGTAGTATTCTAAGGATACCTATACGAAAAGCCCGTAAAATACTATTATACTTCCGCTACCACAAAACTGAAACCCTAGGAAAATCTCCATAGTCCGTGGAGTATTGTGTGAAGTTGGTTAGAACTTCTAAGGGTGGTTTAGAGCGGTTGGAGCGCTGAGTCGAGCTAAACGATTGCCCGGATCGACTTTATACTTGGATAATTATGGGCTTATTGAGGTAAATATCTTGTCCTCTATTGTAATTGGAAATTACATATTGTTAGAATATATAGTTGAAGTATACTATATATAGAATCGAACGTAGTTATTGGCAATGTCTTTTGACTTAAGCCCCAATTTAAAGAAGATTATCAAATGTAATTACTTAGGGTCAGACATAAAGAGACTTGTGAAGTACCGGAGTAGAATTGTACCCGTTAGGGTTAGATGTATAACCCACCCTCGTTGGCTTGGTAGCCGCCTCGATAGAGAGGAGATTTACGCCATGTGAGGTGCCACGAATTTTCTCAGAGAATGTTCTACGAAGAGACCTTATGTTAATAAGCGCTGTGGCCTTATAGGTGGAAGTACTATGAGTAGCACGATCTACTTGGCTTAGGAGTAGCCATGCTGAGGTACTTGAGCGCTTTGCTATTAGTCGATAATCGTCGCGAGGTATGTGAACCTCTTCCTATCTCTTCTAGCATGATATGTGTGAACTATGTAGTACGGTGACGCATACGTGCTAAATGTATGTGATTGGTTTAAAACATAAAGTGTTATAACGACTTTATGGGAAGTAGGTTATAACAACTTTATGTTGGTAAGAAAATACATGTGGTTTTTAAAAGGTACTGATTTGAACTATAACTGGCTTGTTATGTGTTAATAAAGAACTTGAAGTATTTCAAAAGATTTTGAATCATTTTGAAAGAAGAAGTAATACTTGGTTTTTGAAAACTTAAGAGTTATACTAGCTTTATGGGAAGTTAGGTATAACGGCTTAAGAATGTTTTACTTGATTTCTAAATCGTAATGTGTATCGACAAACCATCAAAGCGTTGATAAAAGGAAATGTTTTGACTAATTAAGTATTATTAAAACCAGAGAAACTTCCATCCGCATAGAAGCTAAGATGAGACAAAATGATATTTCCTAGATCATGGTCTGTAATAAGATTGTTATAAACAAGAATATCCTACTCACATATAAGACTTATGTTTCTCAGATAGTTTTAAGGAGAATTATATTCTCAAATGAATAAGACTATGAACTACTAAACCTTTCTAAAATGAGAAACTTGAACATTGGAAATTAGGCAAACTTGATCATTGGAAAAGAATGTTGCTACTTGATTTTACAAAGAGAAGTAATTGATTTACTTTAAAGGATAGTCACTCTATTTTATACTACGTATTGTGTGACATCGCAAAGTAACGATCTTTTAAAGAGTTGATGTATGAAGTACTTTGGGGATAAAACCCGATTTTGTTAATCATATAGTAGAAGGTACCTTGTGTGAACAACTTGATTGTATTGGTTTGTGATAGCCTTGTAATACTTTCTTGATTGCGTTGATAAGTAAACGTGTTGGGACGCTACGTGTGTTAGTATCTTGTGATGTTTGTGAAGGGGTTTCCATGATTGTGCTTATTAACTATCGTTATGATAGTATTGTGGCATTCATCTCGAGATGATTCCCGGTTAAGCCGCCTCCGATGCGGGTAGACTCAGCGGTCGATGGACCTATGATTCGAGAATACCTCACGCAGTCCCGGCCTATGCGGAGCTACGAGTTCCGTGTTAGTACGCCCTTTACGGGCACGCGTCCATGTGGCCATGCGAAGTCGCGGTCCGTGACGATGCCGGAGTAGCTACCCTCGATGCGGGAATACCTCATGCGGCCGATGAGATTGGCCTATCGCGAGTCGCGGAGTTCCAGGTTAGACGCGTACATCGATATCGCGCAAGCGGCCAGCTTTGATCATGTGACGTCTAGACAGATCTTATGATACGCTTCATGACCTTGTTGGTACTGTGGGTTTTAGTAGTCGGTTATGCCTTCGCATTTACCCCGCATAGCTTTATTATGACACGTGGACTCGTGTTCATGTGTTCCTGGTGCTTTTATATCATAGATCGCCGGCAGCGGCGAAGGTATTCCACGCATGATTGATGTTGTTGGCCTGAGAGCCATTGTTGTACTTGAGTGTTGAATTGAGGTAGTGAGTCCGTAACTTGACATGACTACTTTGTTGTAAATCGTAGTTTGTTATCATACATGTCTCCCGCTTTATATGATCGCTATGATTTCATTTACGATGTATTTTCGCCACATACTGCACTGTTATCGACTCCTTCGGCCGCGTTCATGCCGCAGTTGAGGTACACCGCCGTTGATCCTAGCTCTCGTGGTCACGCCAGCTTGGGAAGCTCCGCTTCTCGAGGCTTATCACGTATAGTCCTGCCGCCGTAAGTGTTTACATTCGTGGTTTGGCGGCCCCGCCCCGCCATTGTTGTCGTATCATTCTTAGAGGTGCAGTAATTGTACCGGGCAGGTGGTTTGTTAAAAGGATTAAACTGCTCATATTGAAAAAGTTGCTATTTATATATATACCAAGGTAACCGCTTTTGGTTAGCCTGTCTTCTTATTTCACCGCCTTATTACACCGTTTCATGTATTGTCTTTATGTTCCGACATTACTCGATGTATGTCTACTGGGTGCCCGGTAGGCACGATCACGCCCGGTTCGGTCGTGACAAAAGTGGTATCGAGCGCTTAATCCTCGGAAAGTGTCTACGCATCAGATCCAGTAGAGTCTTGATTATCGTGTGTTGTGCACCACACCAATAATCGTGAGGCTATAGGTATTTAGGATTGGTTTCTATTCTTCTCACTCGAGATCGTGCCTTAGAGCCGTGTTGTAAGTTAGACCCTCCGACGTATTTCTTTCCCTCACCGCTATGCCTCCGCGTGGCAACCCGCCCGTGAGGGCAAGGCAAGGCGGAGTCGCGAGTAGAGTTCGTAGGGTCATGAGGGCACAGCCCAATCTTTACCTAGGGTAGTGCTTCATTCGGGATTTCGCGACGTCACTAGCCCCAGAGAGTTTGGCACGGCAGCGCACCCATCTGCGCCATGATATATGAACCTTCGCCCACGACCGAACAGAGAATTTAGATTGCAAAGAGGCGACCACATTAGCTATAGATTTGGCTACCAGAGTATACCGAGGACCCGCGAGTCTTGAGGACTAACTAAAAGAGTGTTGTGCAAGAGTAATTCTTCGATTAGGCTTGAGCATGGCTCGTATGCGGGCTTATGCGCAGCAGCCGAGACGCAGAGATCGACATGTGTTAACGGGACACCGAAGAGGCCAGAGCAAAGAAGATCCTTTAGTAACTTTTGAGGCGAGTCGCCACCAAAGCAGATTAGATTATGCACATCCACCAAGGCAGCGAGGTCCTCCACGAATTTCGGGACGCTCGGTACGCGGAGTTGGTCGAGCTCCGCAGCTTCCGCTCACGCCTACACGTAGGTTCCAAACCATCCGAATTCGCTTTTTCTCGGTGTTCGCGGATGTATGTCATCCCGGAATGTCATCTTTAGGTTGGTACTTGTTGTACCTATGACCGCCGTGGTCCGTATCAAGAGTGTCCTTGTAGGAGGACTTAGCCTTCGTGATCGTGGGTAGTTTGTCATCTCCTCAATATGCGCCTCACGGGCAGGTTTGATTAGAACGACTAAGGAGTGAAGCAAGAGATATAGATATATCTTTAACCCTCTAGAGTTTTGTTTATGTGATAAGGTGAGTATACCTTAAGTGCTTTGTGTTAGTTGTGATTAGAAATCCTGGTTAGTTAACCAAGTAAGAATTGGGGGGATAGAGAAGGTGTAAACCTTAGAGTCTTGTTACGTAGAGACCTTGTGGTAAGGTCATCTAGGGTAAAAGACGTATGGTTATGTTGATCCTTATCGGGGTGCCTAGTGCACGTGAGCTATGTTTGGGATAGGTCCCTAGTAGTGTGGAATGAAAGAGGGTAGCTGAGCTAAGAAGACCGCTAGGTTTTCGTAACATGTTTAGTGAGATTGTTCCTTCGGGGAGATAGTATTTTGCGCCTTGCCGGGTCGGGTTGAGGCCACGTTGCGGGTCAACCCGCGGCATGTTTGGTGGTGGGGTCTGGTTGTGGTGGTCCCGCCTTGTGGTAGTGTCACGAGGGTGTTAGGCCCAAGTTTAGTTAACCAGCGTACGAGTTCGTGGATGCGTTCGACCAGTGGTCGGGCCGATGGGGGCAGCCCATCGTGTTCTTCGGTCAGGACCGTTTACTCGGATGTGATGAGTTATCCAAGGGTTGAAAGGCTGCACGGGTGCCTACCTTCACCTTATGTCGTGCTGAAGCCCGTGTCAGGCTATTTTCGTTTTCTAAAGTTTACCAGCGGTTAGGAACTCGTGAGTCTCGACCGCATTCGCCTCGGGCCGTTGTTTGGATTTCAGGGATAGTTGTGGGGATTGGTGTATCCTGTGGAGTTTTTGTTTGTTCTAAAATTTCATTGTTCGGATATCGGCTTATGAATCCTTGTAAGTGCGGAAGTGTAAGTTGAAGGTCGATTGGTTCGATGTTGGCGCGTTCGCATATTGGTTCAGCTTGTTCCAAACAGATCGTGGATAGTGAGAAGCTTGTCTAGAAGAGGTTCGGCAGCTCGAGGAATCGTGCGGATAATCGGCGACGACGCTTAGAGTTCGTGCCGACGGTCTTCTTGAAAGTACCACCCCGGGTTTGGGTGCGACGAGTTTTGGAAAACAGAGGGAACTTAGCCCGAGTTACTTTGGGCCTTTGTGAGTTCATGTGAAGGATAGGCCAGGTTGCCTATATGTTAGCATTTGCCGTCCGACGTAGGAGGCAGTGCGTCCGGTCTTTCGTATTGTGATGTTCGGGGAAATATCGAAGATCCATCCAGAGTGTTCCCAGTTAATGATGACCACGTTAGAGATAGTAACCCCGAGTTTTGGAAATCAAGCGATTTAAATGTGGAAAGAGTTCGGTATACGACATCCTCGGGGATCGACGCAGCCGGTACCATTTGTTGGGTCGTCGAGCAAGGCTCGCGACAAAGTGACAAAGTGGTATCTACGACGAGTAAAGAGAGAAGAGCATGTATGGCGGCGTAGAGGTGATCATTTCTTTTTGTAAAGAGAAGGCGCGAAGGAAGTATATTTTAGACCCCGTGAGAAGTGTTTTGTGGTGATGATTAGAGGTGTTTTCTCGTGGGCTTAGATAGAAGTATGCGCTGGTGTTTCGTGGCCGTGTGGCGGGATTGTTCTCGTAAGTATAGTAGTGAAGACTATCGGGCGCGCTTGTTTGAGACTTAGAAGGAACATTCGGGACGAATGTTTCTAGAGGAGAATGTTATACCGTATTTCAGAGTATGACGCGGGACGTACGTAGAAAAGTTTGTGCCTTAAAGTGCTTGGCCGAATTTTATTTGTGCATAACACCGGTTAGAGTCGTGTTTCGCTAAACGTTTTCACACTTTCGTAGGGAATTTCCGCTATGTCATTTCTTATTTTTGCGGATTTTTCCGAGAGACGAAACATTTTGGACCAACAAGAGGGCGACACTTGTCACCCTCTCATTGGGACACCTTGGGCGGTAATGTAGTGGCCGAAAGTTGGCCATTGTGGTCAAGGGTTGGTAGGATATTTTTTGTGTTAGTTGGCTAGTGTGCACTTGGCAAGATCTTGGCCCTACACTTGCATAGCACTTGGCAAGATCTTGGCCATTGGTTGGCCTTCACTTGACCTATAAATACCCCTTTGGAAGACTTAATCATCCTAAAAGGTACTACGTCTTAGAAACCCTCCCCCTCCCTTCCTGTTGTTCTCGTCCTCTCCCCCTTGTGAGGCTTAGCCGAGAGTTCCCTTCCCCCCCCCCTTGGCCGAGTACCCCACAGCGGGTAGGCTGGGTATACACCCCCTCAGGTGTTGTCTCGTATATATACCCCCCCTCTTGGTAGAAATACTCTCAAAAGTATTGTTATAATGCCCAAATTACCTTAGCCATATACCTTGTAGTATTCTAAGGATACCTATACGAAAAGCCCAGAAAATACTATTATACTTCCGTCACAAAACCGAAACCCTAGGAAAATCTCCATAGTCCGTTGGAGTATTGTGTAAGTTGGTTAGAACTTCTAAGGGTGGTTTAGAGCGGTTGAGCGCTGAGTCGAGCTAAACGATTGCCCAGATCGACTTTATACTTGGATAATTATGGGCTTATTGAGGTAAATATCTTGTCCTCTATTGTAATTGGAAATTACATATTGTTAGAATATATAGTGAAGTATACTATATATAGAATCAACGTAGTTATTGGCAATGTCTTTTGACTTAAGCCCAATTTAAAGAAGATTACCAATCAGTAATTACTTAGGTCAGACATGAGACTTGTGAAGTAGTACCGTGGAGTAGAATTGTACCGTTAGGTTAGATGTATAACCCCCGGTTGGCTTGGTAGGCCTCGATAGAGGAGGAGATTTACGCTGTGCGGGAGGTCTTTGCAATTTTCTGTAGAATGTTCTACGAAGAGACCTTATGTTAATAAGCGCCTTGTGGCCTTATAGGTGGAAGTACTATGAGTAGCGCGATCTACTTGGCTTAGGGAGTAGCCGGCGGTTTGAGGTACTTGGAGCGTTTTGCTATTAGTCGATAATCGTCGCGAGGTATGTGAACCTCTTCCTATCTCTTCTAGCATGATATGTGTGAACTATGTAGTACGGTAGACGTACATGTGCTAAATGTATGTGATTGGTTTAAAACATAAAGTGTTATAACGACTTTATGGGAAGTAGGTTATAACAGCTTTATGTTGGTAAGAAAATACATGTGGTTTTTAAAAGGTACTGATTTGAACTATAACTGGCTTGTTATGTGTTAATAAAGAACTTGAAGTATTTCAAAAGATTTTTGAATCATTTTGAAAGAAGAAGTAATACTTGGTTTTTGAAAAACTTAAGAGTTATACTAGCTTTATGGGAAGTTAGGTATAACGGCTTAAGAATGTTTTACTGATTTCGGAAATCAGAATGTGTATCGACAAACCACTGCAGCGTTGATAAAAGGAAATGTTTTGACTAATTAAGTATTATTAAAACCAGTAGAAACTTCCATCTGCATAGAAGCTAAGATGAGACAAAATGATATTTCCTAGATCATGGTCATTGTAATAAGATTGTTATAAACAAGAATATCCTACTCACATATAAGACTTATGTTTCTCAGATAGTTTTAAGGAGAATTATATTCTCAAATGAATAAGACTATGAACTACGAAACCTTTCTAAAATGAGAAACTTGAACATTGGAAATTAGGCAAACTTGATCATTGGAAAAGAATGTTGCTACTTGATTTTACAAAGAGAAGTAATTGATTTACTTTAAAAGGATAGTCACTCTATTTTATACTACGGGTATTGTGTGACATTGTGAAAGTAACGATCTTTTAAAGAGTTGATGTATGAAGTACTTTGGGGATAAAACCCGATTTTGTTAATCATATAGTAGAAGGTACCTTGTGTGAACAACTTGATTGTATTGGTTTGTGATAGCCTTGTAATACTTTCTTGATTGCGTTGATAAGTAAACGTGTTGGGATGCTACGTGTGTTAGTATCTTGTGATGTTTGTGTGAAGGGTTTCTTGATTGTGCTTATTAACTATCATCGTTATGATAGTATTGTGGCATTCATCTCGAGATGATTCCGGGTTAAGCCGCCTCCGATGCGGGTAGACTCAAAGTGGTCGATGGACCTATGATTCGAGAATACCTCACGCAGTCCCGGGGCCTGCGCGAGCTACGAGAGTTCCGTGTTAGTGTCGCCCTTTATGGGCATGCGGTCCACGTGGCTACGCGGATCGCGAAGTCCGTGACGACGCCGGGAGTAGCTACCCGATGCGGAATACCTCATGCGGGCGATGAGATTGGCCTATGCGAGTCAGCGGAGTTCCGAGGTTAGACGCGTACATTGATATCTGCGGCAGCGGCCGCCTTTGATCATGTGACGCCTAGACAGATCTTATGATACGCTTCATGACCTTGTTGGTACTGCGGGTTTTTAGTAGTCTTATGCCTTCGCACTTACCCCGCATGTTTATTATGACACAAGTGGGACCCGTGTTCATGTGTTCCTTGGTGCTTTTATATCATAGATCACGGTGAGGAAGGTATTCCACGGGCATGATTGATGTTGTGGGCCTAAGACCCATTGTTGTACTTGAGTGATGACTTGAGGGCGTGAGTCCCTAACTTGACATGACTACTTTGTTGTAAACTGTAGTTTGGTTATCATACATGTCTCCTGCTTTATATGATCGCTATGATTTCATTTACGTGATGTATTTTCGATTCCACATACTCGTACTTTGTTATCGACCTCCTTCGGGGCCGCGTTCATGCCGCAGTTGAGGTACACCGCCGTTGATCCTAGCTCGTGGTCAGCCATTTCAGCTTGGGAAGCTCCGCTCCCGAGGCTTATCAGTGGTATAGTCCCCGTCGCCGTAAGTGTTTACATTCGGGGTTTGGCGGGCCCCGCCCCGCCATTGTTGTCGTATCATTCTTAGAGGTCTGTAGTACCGTAGGCGTGGTTTGTAAAAAGGATTAAACTGCTCATATTGAAAAAGTTGCTATTTATATATATACCAAGGTAACCGCTTTTGGTTAGTCTGTCTTTTATTTCACTGTCTTATTACACTGGTTTCATGTATTGTCTTTATGTTCCGCTGATTACTCTGATGTATGTCTACTTGGGTGCCCGGGGTAAGGCACCAGTCACGGGCCCGGGTTCGGGTCGTGACAATAACAATACTTTTGAGAGTATTTCTACCAAGAGGGGGGTATTATACGAAAACAACTAGGCTAGGGGGGGTACCCCACGGCTAGCACCCCAAGGAGGGGGTGTCTACCCTCTACTACCCCACTGTGGGGACTCTCGGCCAAGGGGGGAGAGAGGGGCTCTCGGCCAAGACACTACACTAAGGGGGAAGGAAGAAGCTTTCAATACTTAGGCAATTTTGTGGATGAATTAGTCTTCAAAGGGGTGGGTATTTATAGGTCAAGTGAAGGCCAACCAATGGCCAAGATCTTGCCAAGTGCAAGGCAAGTGTAGGGCCAAGATCTTGCCAAGTGCACCTTATCCAACTACACACAAAATATCCTACCTACTACTTGACAAAAATAGTCACCAATCGTCCAAGCCAACCGCCCACAATGTGCTCCAATGAGAGGGTGCCAAGTGGCGCCCTCTTGTTTGTCCAAAATGTTTCGTCTCTCAGAAAAATCCGCAAATTTAATCGGGTGTTGTGAACAAAAAGAATTCGGCCAAGCCTAAATCACAAGTTCAAATTTTTCTACGTACGTCCCTACGTACATACTCTGGAAATACGGGGTATAACAGAATGTTTCTAAGGGGGGAATAATGTTACACCCCGTATTTACAGGACATGTTTTAAGAACGTACGTAAGAACTCACAGTGTTAAGATTTGAGACTTGTAAAAAATTTATCGGAATTATGAAATTGTCGGAAAATGTATTATTGTGACGAATGGGAGGGCGACACGTGTCACCCCCCCTTTAAAATGCCTTGGACGATTTTTGCAAGGGCTAAAGGGTCATTGGACCTTTGTTAGCAAGACAAGTCTTGCAACTTGAGAGCTTGAGAGAATTGACTTGGTCAAAGGACCCACAAGGCTTGATATTTGATAAGAGATCATCCAAACCACCCATTTGGTTGTATCTTGACCCTCCATGTCCCTATATAATACTACTAGTAGCAAGACTAAGCCTAACACTTAGAAAAAAATTCAAGAAAATTGAAGGAAGAGCAAGAGTGCTCTCGGGTTCTAGCCCTTAGAGAAGAAAAAAATTTCGTTTCTTGTTCTTTAAGCTCCACATTTTAAACCAAGGTTCTTGAGTGTATTTTAAGCATATCTCAATAGAAAAATCTCGGAAAAAGATAGTTTTCGGATTAGTCGCAAAGTGAAAACCTAGTTGCTTTCTAGGTTTTGGATTAGAAGTTTGAAGGGAAGTTGTTGGTATTGTTCTAAGGGTCTCAAGTAGCGGATTGAAGTGTCTTGAAGAGGCTCTAAGTTTCTAAGGAAGCGACTTCGGATTTGGAGTTGGATTGAGATTCGTTGAGGTATAATCTTGTCTTTTAATAGTGTTACAAGATTATATATTTATTGTTGTTGTTAGCTTTACATGTTGCTAGCATAAAGTTGATATGTTGAAGTTTATAAGTATTATGGATTGCTTGTAGCCTTAAATCCGAAATGTAATGTAAGCCATGTGAAGTTGGATTACAATTTGGTCGTTTACTAGAATCGTCGCATGTTACATACTTGAAGGTTATAGTAGTTTAATCAATTGCGACTTGATATCATGTTATACTAACAACTTGGATTGAAATGGAAATTGGATAAGAATTGGTGTTATGGCACTCAATGTGGCCGAATTGGACATGTAGTTTGTATTAGTTTGATATCTATTGTGGGGCGGAATTTTACACGTCTAGTAGGCGTGTAATCCCCTATTGATAATTGCATTGATTGGGCCTTAAAAGTGGCGTGTTTGGTTATTGTATTCGGCCTTGAAAAAGGTGGCAAAGTAAGTAGAAACAAAGGAGGTGCTGTCCGATTTTCCGTAGAATTTAGTGACTTAGCACTTAGAATATTCTACGTTTAAAGTGAGAGGTTAATGGACGTATTGTGACCATTATAGGTTGAAGTACTAAGTATAGCGTATCCTACTTGAAGGATGGTATAGCTATCAAGATTGAAGTACTTTGGAGCATTTTGCTACTTGTCGATAATCGTCGCGAGGTATGTGAACCTCTTTCTTCCTTTGGCATGATTCTATGTATGGAATATACCTGTGGTATCATTTCATGTTTCCTTCTACTCTTAGAAGTTAAGAGGTAGTTGTGTGATTTACTCTATGTAGAACTTTTCCTATCCTTTGAGCATGACTAGTTGCACGTATATAGTACGGTAGACGTACAAGATCTTGATATCCTTTACTAGTTTTATGAATAGCCAAGTCGGGTGAGTTAGGAGATTAACTCACTTCTTTGAAAGTATTAAGGATGTCCAATGTTTATTAAAGTTAAGGGACTTGAAGAGTTTTGAAGTATGTGATACTTGTTCCGTTTTAAACGTATAAGTCCCTTGGATAGGAAATTATATTTTTTGGCTAAGGTATAAAGTGAATATAATGACTTTATGGGAAGTTGGTTATATTTGCTTTATGGAAAGATAAATGACTTGATTTTAGTAAAAAGGCAACTTGATTTTAAGGCATCAATTGCCTAAGGTTTTATAATAAAAGGAGTCACTTGAATTCTAAAGGTTAAGAGACTATTTGTATTTTTGAAAGTTAAGAGAATTGATTTGAATGTATATAATACTTGGTTTCAAAAAGTAGAAGTCTCTTGGTTATAAAAGGAATGAGTTGGTCTAAAACCATAAAGGGTTATAACGGCTTTATGGAAAGTTGGTTATAACGGCTTTATGGAAGGTTAAGAGAATGGTTTTCTCTAATAATGTAAGCAAAGAAATGGTTTGAAATAAAGAAGGGCAACTGTCTTAATGGTTTAAATCGTTTAATGTTTTAAGGAAGAAGTCACTTGATTTAGAAGCCGATAATTGTATTTCTAAGAAGGTATTGTGACTTGTCTTGAAGGTAGTATGACTTGATACTACGGTCGTTAGTATCTTGGAAGTTTTATTTGAAAAAGGGACTTTCTAAAAGAGTAGAAGTACGTAGTACTTGGGGTTAAATTCCCGGATTTTAATGTGTAAAACGAAAGTGCCATGAGTTTATAAAGATGGAAGTCTAAAGGTTTAATGAACTTGCCTATGTTTGCTTGTGATAGCTTTGAGTGCAAGTATTATATGTTACGTTGTCGCGACTCTCAGTTGGAGGGCCGGCTGTCTTGTTATAAGTTTACTTGGACGTACCGACAGTGATGTGGGATTCCACGGGTATGCTTCCATAATGATTGATCCTTGGACATGCTTACACGATGTGGGATTCCGGGGCATGTGACCAGGATGCGAGTTAGATGCCCGGACATTTTATTGGACGTACCGGCAGTGACGGGGGATTCCACGGGTATGCTTCCATTGTGATTGATCTTGGCCATGCTTATACGATGAGGGATGCCGGGGCATGCAGCCGACGCGTTAGATGCTCGCGTGTTTTATTACTCCATGACCATGCTTATACGATGTGGGATTCCGGGGCATGCGACCATGTTATATTTTACTACATGGGCTAGCTCCCCATGAAGACATGTACCCACGATGAGGGATTCCGGGGGCATGTTATATTATTACTCCATGGGCTAGCTCCTCATGAAGACCTGCACCTACGATGAGGGATGCCGAGGGCACGTTATGGCCATGCTTATACGATGTGGGATTCCGGGGCATGCGGCCGCGTTATATATATATATGTGTTGTGTATGTGTACGCCGACAGTGAGGTGGGATGCCACGGGCGCGTCACATGGTTATATTTTACACTTATAGTTGTCGGCAGTGATGTGGGATTCCACGGGCAGGAGATATATATATGTGTTGTATATGTGTACGCCGACAGTGAGGTGGGATGCCACGGGTGCGTCAGATGGTTATATTTTACACTTATAGTTGTCGGCAGTGATGTGGGATTCCACGGGCAGGAGATATATATATATGTGTTGTATATGTGCAAGCGGTGAGGTGGGATGCCACAAAGCGCCACATGGTTATATTTTACACTTATTGTTGTCGGCAGTGATGTGGGATTCCACGGGCAGGAGATATATATATGTGTTGTATATGTGTACGCCGACAGTGAGGTGGGATGCCACGGGCGCGTCACATGGTTATAATTTACACTTATAGTCGCTTACGGTGATGGGAATTCCACGGACACGCTTTGATATTTGTGTGACTTGATCGCGCCCAGTTGGGCCGTAGTATATGCGCCTCCTTAAAGGGCCGGATTATACTTATGAAAGATAAGTAAGTTATATAGAAATGAACTTAATGATTTTTCCTAATCATGTGCGTAAGAATGTGGCTATAACCTTTATTGAAAATGGGAAAAGATATTGATGTGAAATTAAGTTCATAAGTGGTAATGACACGACAGGATCTGGTATGTACTTTTTATACTTGTCCCTGTCATTCTTTTGTACAGTTATGATCTGCATCAGACGTTATTTATGTTCCATATTCGCACTGTTGTATCGACCCCTTCTGGGCCGCGTTCATGCCCGCAGGTTTTAGGTACCCAGGTTGGTGATCCTTGCTCTTAGGATCTCGGTTCAGTTTTTGGGAAAAAGATCCATTTGCTCCGGAGGCTTATCTCTTGGTACGGTTTCCCGTGAGGTTGTAGATTCATGTATATTCAGGGGTATGGCGGGGCCCTGTCCCGCCACAGTTGTTATGTTAAAACTTTTAGAGGTCTGTAGTCATGTATTGTGGGTCAGTTTGTAAAGGAAAGGAGGCAACTGCTTCGGTTGTATATTATATGTCCAAGAAGGTAGCCCTATCGGCTAACCTGTTGTTTTACTTCTGTTGTTTTATTTTATAGTTTCATGTATGTTCCGCTGATTATCTATGATGTATACCTGTAAGGGTGCCCAAGTAGGGCACCAGTCGCGGGCCCGGGGTCGGGTCGTGACACAAGGTTTCTTATCCTACGGAAAAATTCGGCAGCACCTCCCCCCCCGTAACCACATAAATCGCCTCCTCTAACAAGGCCCGCTACCAAGCCAACAACTCCAAGGGGGTTATACGTATAACCGAACGTGTACAACACTGCCCCACAATAATACTACAAGTCTACTGTAAATACAGTCCAATGTAAATACATTTCAATTCTTATATAATCATCCTTCCAATATATCTCATACTCAATTCTAAACTACTACAATATGTAATATCCAATTACAATAGGGGGACATAGGTCATTACCTCGATAAACCCAAAATTATCCAAGATATAAGTCGATCCTGAGCAACGTTTAGCTCCAATTCCTTACGTCCCAATCCGCTCCAAGCAACCCTTAGAAGCTCCTAACCAACTCCTCTTCAAGATCCAACTCCAAAAAGGGAAGAACACTTAGGCTATAATTTGGCAAGTTTCGGCCAAGGTGTATATCTAAGGCTAGGGAAGTGAAATCTTTTCCAACTCTTGGTTTACAGTCTTCCTAACACCCTAAGGAAGAACACTTAAAACTATAAGAATTTTTGGACAACATTAGCTCCTAAAATCAGCCCATGGCCGAGAGATACACTCAAGAGGGAGGGAGTATTTTTCCTTGGAAATTATCTCAAGAATGGATGAAGAAGTCTTGCAAGCTTAAGGGTCTATTTATAGAGAAATCAATGGCCAAGATCTAGGCAAGTGTGAGGTGAGGATTGGGTACATGTGTGAGGGTAAACTACCAACCAAATGTTCACCACAAAAAAAGGACAAGTGGCTTGCCACTTGTCCCCAAAAAAACGTCCAAGTGCCCCTCACTTTCGGCCATAGGGCCACATGGGTGTGACACGTGTCGCCCCCCTACTCGTCCAAAATATTTCGTCTTCCGAAAATATCCAAAATACCGAAAATCTCAAAAACAAAGTGGGCCCCACAAAACCGTAAATTCCTCCCGTGGGCCCCACGTGACCATTTCCGGAAATAAAATTCCATAATTCTCAAATATTCCAAAAAGTCCGAATACCAAATCTGGGAATCCAATTCCCATAAACGAACCTTTTTCCTTCACAAAATCCGGGAACTTTTCCGTCGAAAAAAAATCACATCTTTCTTCCTTTCCAATTTTTGTGTCGTATTCTCGTACGTACGTCCTCACATACATACCTTGTAACTACGGGGTGTAACAAGAAAAGCCCAAGTACTACATGTATCACTAGGAAGTAGAATCCAATACATGTATCATTTTGTAACCATCATCAAGACACTTATCATACTAAGTATCTTTCTAAGACATGGTTTGACAAATCAGGGCAATATACATCACGTATTACTTTAAAACATCTTTGAAAATCAAAGTGCCACATATCAAGTACTATATTAAGGACTTAACCATGGGCATTCTCCCATGATTTCCTTACAACATTTTTGTTATAACCCGTATTTCCAGAGTATGTACGTAAGGACGTACGTAGAAAGGTTTGAAGCTTAAAGTAGGCTTAGCCGATTTTATTTTGTGCACAACACCCGATTAGAGTCGTTTTTCGACGAAACGTTTTACTAAGCTTGCGAAGGGAAAATTACGGCTATGTCATTTATTATTTTTGCCGATTTTTCCGAGAGATGAAATATTTTGGACCAACGAGAGGGCGACACTTGTCACCCTCCAATTGGTAGACGTATGGGGCGGATTTGGGACGATTTGGATGGCCTTTTTGTCAAGGAGTTGGTAGGATATTTTTGTGTAGTAGATAGAATGGACACTTGCCTAAATCCTAGCCCTACACTTGCCTTGCACTTGGCATGATCTTGGCCATTGGTTGGCCATGGCTTGACCTATAAATACCCCTCCCCTTTGAAGACTTCTTCATCCTAAAAATCTCTAAGTCTTGAAAATCCCTCCCCCCTTCTCTTGTAGTGTTTCGTCCAACACTCCCCCTCCCCCCTTTGAGAAGGCCTTTTGGCCGAGAGGTGCCCCACCCCCTCCTAGTGGTGCTAGCCGAGGGGTACCCCCCCTACCTTGAGTTGTTTTCGTAAAATACACCCCCCCTCTTGGTAGAAATACTCTCCAAGTATTGTTACTATACCAAAATACCTTGGCCCAAATACCTTGTAGTATTCCAAGGTTACACTTATACTAAAAGCCCAGAAATACTATTATACTTTCCTTCAGTCACAAAACAGAACCCTAAGGAAAACCTTCATAGTCGGTTGAAGTGTTAAGTAGAAGTTGCGTAGAACTTCTAAGGGTTGTTTGGAGCGGGTTGGAGCGCACGGGGTAGGAGCTAAACCTTGCTCAGGATCGACATTTAAACTTGGATAATTTTGGGCTTATCGAGGTAAATACTACTGCCCTTCTATTGTAATTGGAAATTACATGTTGTAGGAATATATAGTTGAAGTATACTATATATAGAATTGAACATAGTTTTGCGGCAATGTCTTTTGACTTAAGCCTGAATTTAAAGAAGAGAATCGAATCAGAATTACATAGGGTATCAGACATGAGACTTGTGTAGCATTACTGTGAAGTAGAATTGTACACGTCCGGATTATACATACAACCCCCCCCTCTAGGGAGTTGTTGTCCTGTTAGCAGGCCTCGATAGAGGAGGAGATTTACGCGGTTGCGGGGGGGGAGGTGCTGCTGAATTTTCTGTAGAATATTCTACGTTGAGATCTAGATGTTAATAGGCACCTTGTGGCCTCTATAGGTTGAAGTACTACGTGTGGCGTGAGCTGCTTGGCTTAAGGTGTAGCCGACGGTTTGAGGTACTTGGAGCGTTTTGCTATTAGTCGATAATCGTCGTGAGGTATGTGAACCTCTTCCTATCTTTTCTAGCATGATATGTGTATAACTATGTAGTACGGTAGACGTACATGTGTTAAATATATTTGATTGGTTTAAAAGCTTAAGAGTTATACTAGCTTTATGGGAAGTTAGGTATAACGGCTTAAGAAAGATAAAAAGAATGATTTATTGACTTAAGAAGTTAAGAGACTTGATCTTAAAAGATAAGAGACTTGACTTAATTTTTATTAATGTAACATTTTATTAAAAATGTTGTAAAACCTCATTCGCGAGTAAGGAGTACTTGATTTTAAAAGAATAATGTATTACTGATTTCGGAAATGAGAATAAGTATCGGACAAACCACAGCAGCGCTAATAAAGGGAAATGTTTTGACTAATAAAGTATTATTAAAACCAGTAGAAACTTCCATCTGCATAGAAACTAAGATGAGACAAAATGATATTACATTTCCTAGATCATGGCTGCTGTAATAAAATTGTTATGAACAAGAATAACCTACTCACACATAAGGTATATGTTTCTCAAATTGTTTAAAGGATTAAAACTATGAACTACGAAACCTTTCGAAAATGAGAAACTTAAGTAATTGAAATTAGGCAAACTTGAACGTTTGGAAAAGAATGTTGTTACTTGATTTTATAAAAACAAGTGTTTTGGTTTACTTCAAAAGATAATCACTCTATTTTATACTAAGGGTATTGTGTGACTTCTGTGAAAGAAACGGATCTTTTAAAAGAGTTAATGTAGGAAGTACTTTGGGGATAGATACCCGAACTTATTAGCATAAAGTACCTTGTGTGAATAACTTGATTTTGTTGGTTTGTGAAAGCCTTGTAATACTTTCTTGTTGATTTGATAAGTAAACATGTTAGGATGCTACGTGTGTTAGTATCTTGTGATTGTTGTATAAGGGGGTCATTCTTGTTGTGCTTACGTTGCTAACCGGTAAGTCCGTTGTACTATTATTATATCACCTACCCCCTTGACTTTTTATACCGAGGGCTTGCCACCCTTGATGCGGGTCTATACGGCCTATGCGGTCTGTGAGACTATGCGGAGCAGCGGTATGCTCCAGGATTGATCATTCCGGGTGTTTAGCCCGATGCGGGGGATGCCCTATGCGGTCCATGGGACTATGCGGTCTATTGAGACTATGCGCGGGCCGCGGAGTCCAGCGGATATCGGGGTTAAGCGCCTCCGACGCGGCGTATACCTCAGGCGGTCTGGGACCATGATTCGAGGAATACCTCATGCGGGTCTGTGTGTGACCTATGCGGAGCTGCGGTAAGTTCCAGGAATAGACGCGCACATTGATACTGCGGGCGAGTGGCCAGCTTCGATCATGTGGTGCGGTCTAGAAAGACCTCGTGATACAGTTTTATAGCATTGTTGGTACTGTGGGTTTTAGTAGTCGGCTATGCCTTCGTACTTACCCCGTACGGTTTTATTATGACACAGGTGGGACCTGGTGTTTATGTGTATTCCTTGATGCTTTTATATCATGGACTGCCCGCAGTGAGGAAGGTATTCCACGGGCATGATTGATGTTGTGGGCGTGAGACCCATTGTTATACTTGAGTAATGACTTGAGGGCGTGAGTCCCTGACTTGACATGACTGCTTTATTGTGAACTGTAGTTTGGTTATCATACATGTCTCCTGCTTTATATAGACTACTATGATTTCATTTACGATTTTTCGCCACATACTGTACCCAGATCGACCTCCGGGCCTGCGTTCACGCCGCAGTTGAGGTACACCATCGTTGATCCTAGCTCTCGTGGTCACAGTCAAATTGGGAAGCTCCGTTTCTACGGAGGCTTATCAGTGGTATAGTCCCCTGTCGTTGTAGGTACTTACATTCAGGGGCATGGCGCGGCCCTGTCCCGCCATTGTTGTCATGTCACTCTTAGAGGTCCAGAGTAATCTGTGGGCGAGTTGTAAGTGGGATGTAAATCGCTCGATTTAAGTTTTCATATATACATGCCGAAAGGCAATTTTGTTCTCAGATTATTATTTCATACTTCATGTTATTTCATGTTATGGTTTTATATTCCGCTGATTACTCTGATGTTGTATCGCTAGGGTGCCCGGGGTAAGGCACCAGTCACGGGCCCGGGTTCGGGTCATGACAAAAGTGGTATCAGAGCAGTTAATCCTCGGAAAGTGTCTACAGACCGTATCCTATAGATTCTTGATTATCGGTGTGTTGTGCACCACACCAATAATCAGGAGGCTATAGGATATTTAGGATTGGTTTCCATTTTTCTCACTCTGAGATCGTGCTTAGAGCTGTGTTATAAGTTGGACCCCTCTAACGTATTTCTTTCCCTTACCGTTATGCCTCCGCGTAAGGCAACCCGAGCCCAGGAGGGCAAGGCAGCCGAGGGAGCTGCTAGTTAAGTACAGAGGATTACGAGGGCGCAGGCCCAATCATCACCTGGGGTGGTGCTCCATTCGGGGAGTTCTGCGAAATCGCCAGCCCCAGCAGAGTCTAGCACAGCGGCAGCAGTTCCTACTGCGGCCATGATATTTGAACCTTCAGTTCCACGACCGGGAACAGAGAATAGAGATTGCAAAGAGGCGACCCCGTTACTAGCTATGGATTTGGCTACCAGAGAGTATACCGATGTACCACGAGTCTTGATGAATATCTAAGAGAGGGTCGTGCAGGAGAAATCCTTCAGTTAGGCTTGAGCATGGCCTGTGTACGGGCTTATGCGCAGCAAGCCAAGAAACGTAGAGATCAACGGGTTAACCAAGGACTGCAGAAGAGGGCCAGAACAGCAAGGTCCTTTGGTAACTTTCGAGGCGAACCATCTCAGCAGCAGATTAGATATGCACATCCACCAGTGCAGAGAGGTCCTCCACAGGGTTCAGGACGTTCGGGGTATGCAGGAGTTGGTCAGAGCTCCAGAGCTTCCGGTTCACAGCTACACGTAGGTTCCAGCCAGCCGGATTCAGTTTTTCCCCAGTATTCACAGTGTGGCAGACGTCATCCCGGGGAATGTCGTCTTTTTGTTGGTGCTCGTTTTACCAGCGGCCGTCAGGGCCATGTGTCGAAAGGATGTCCTAGTAGGAGGGATGCAGGTAGGAGGACTCATCCTTCATGATCAGTGACCAGTTCATCATCTTCCCTAGTTATGCGCCCTACGGGGCAGGTTTGATTAGCACGACTAAGGGGAGTGAAACGGTAGATACAGGTATATCCTTAACCCTCTAGAGATTAGTACGTGTAAGATGAGTATATCTTAAGTATTATGTTCAGATAACATAAGTGAAAAAAAATTTGTGATTTGAAATCATGGTTAGAAACCGGGGAAGATTGGGGGATAGGAAAAGTGTGAGCCTTAGAGCTTTATACGTAGAGACCTTGAAGGTAAGGCAATCTTGAGTAAAAGATTACATTCGTGTTTGACCCTTATCGGAGTGCATAGTGCACGTGAGATATATTGGTATATAAGTCCCTGAGTTGTGGGAAAATGAAAGAGGGTAGTTGAGCTAAGAAGACCGCTAGGTTTTCGTAACGTGATTAGTAAGATTGTTCCGGATCGGGGAGCAAGTGTTTTATGCGAGAGTGGGTCGGGTTGAGGCCATGCCGCGGGTCAACCCGCGACCTGTTTTATGGTGGGGTCAGTTTGTGGTGGTCCCGCCAGGGGGTAGGGTCACGAGGGTGTTAGGCCCAAGATTAGTTAACCAGCGTACGAGTTCGTGGATGCATGTGACCAGTAGTCGGGCCGATGAGGTCAGCCCATCTTGTCCTTCAGTTAGGACTGTTTACTCGGCAGAGGGTTATGCGAGATGTTATATCAAGAAGGTTGTAAGGTTGCACGATGTGCCTACCTTCACCTTATGACAGGCAGTGGAGCCCAGGGTACGGCTATTTCGTTTTCTAGAAGTTTTACCAGGCAGGGTTAGGAACTCAGGTAAGTCTCAGTATCGCATTCGCCCTCGGGCCAGTGTGTGGATTTCAGGGGTAGCTGTGAGGATTGTTGTCTCCTGTTGAGGGAGTGTTTTAATAGTTACCATTTCAGTATTCGGATATCGCCTTACGAAGCCTCGTAGGGGCGGAAGTGTAAGTTGTCGGTCGATTAGTTCGATGTCGGCAAAGTTCAGATAGTTGGTTCATACTTGTTTCGGCAGGATGGGGATAGGGTGAAGCCTATCCAGGAGAGATTATCGACAGCTCAGAATCAACAGAAGTCATGCGGATAATCGACGTCGACACTTAAAGTTCAGGTTAACGGTCGGAATTCTTGAAGGTACCACCCCGGGTAGGGTGTGACGAGTTTTGGAAAAACAGAGGAAACTTGGCCCAAGTTACTTTGGGCCTTTTCATATTATGTGAAGGGTAGGCCAGGTTGCCTATATGTTAGTATTGCCGTCCGACTTAGGAGGCAGTACGTCCGATCTTTCATATTGCTATGTTCGGAAGAGTATCGGAGATCCATCCAGAGTATTCTCAATTAATGATGACCAAGTGGAGGTAGTAACCCAGAGTTTTGGAAACTGAAGCAGTAACAGGAATGTGGTAAGTTATGAGAAAGAGTTCGAGAGTATGGGAAGGGTACGACGAGTAAAGGAAGAAGCGAGCATGTATTGCGAGCATAGATGTGATCATTTCTTTTGTAAAGAGTAGGTGCGAAGGAAGTTTATATTTTAGACCTCGGATAAGGGTTTTTGTGTTGCTAGAGGTGTTTCCTCGTGGACTTGAATGTATGTATTTGCGCGTGTTGTATTGTGGCCAGGTGGGGCATGTTTGTTTTCGTACGTATAGCAGTGAAGACTATACTGGCGCACGTATGTTTTGAGACTTAGAAAGAACATTCGGGACGAATGTTTCTAAGGAGGGGAGAATGTTATACCCCGTATTTCCAGAGTATGTACGTAAGGACGTACGTAGAAAAGTTTGAAGCTTAAAGTACGCTTGGCCGATTTTATTTTGTGCACAACACCCGATTAGAGTCGTATTTCGACGAAACGTTTTACTAAGCTTGCGAAGGGAAAATTACGGCTATGTCATTTATTATTTTTGCGGATTTTTCCGAGAGATGAAATATTTTGGACCAACGAGAGGGCGACACTTGTCACCCTCCAATTGGTGGACGTATGGGGCGGATTTGGGACGATTTGGATGGCCTTTTTGTCAAGGAGTTGGTAGGATATTTTTGTGTAGTAGATAGAATGGACACTTGCCTAAATCCTAGCCCTACACTTGCCTTGCACTTGGCATGATCTTGGCCATTGGTTGGCCATGGCTTGACCTATAAATACCCCTCCCCTTTGAAGACTTCTTCATCCTAAAAATCTCTAAGTCTTGAAAATCCCTCCCCCCCTCTCTTGTAGTGTTTCGTCCAACACTCCCCCTCCCCCCTTTGAGAAGGCCTTTTGGCCGAGAGGTGCCCCACCCCCCTTTGAGAAGGCCTTTTGGCCGAGAGGTGCCCCACCCCCTCTTAGTGGTGCTAGCCGAGGGGTACCCCCCCTACCTTGAGTTGTTTTCAGAAATACACCCCCTCTTGGTAGAAATACTCCAAGTATTGTTACTATACCAAAATACCTTGGCCCAAATACCTTGTAGTATTCCAAGGTTACACTTATACTAAAAGCCCAGAAATACTATTATACTTTCCTTCAGTCACAAAACAGAACCCTAAGGAAAACCTTCATAGTCGGTTGAAGTGTTAAGTAGAAGTTGCGTAGAACTTCTAAGGGTTGTTTGGAGTGGGTTGGAGCGCACGGGGTAGGATCTAAACCTTGCTCAGGATCGACATTTAAACTTGGATAATTTTGGGCTTATCGAGGTAAATACTATTGCCCTTCTATTGTAATTGGAAATTACATGTTGTAGGAATATATAGTTGAAGTATACTATATATAGAATTGAACATAGTTTTCATGGCAATGTCTTTTGACTTAAGCCCAATTTAAAGAAGAGAATCGAATCAGAATTATATAGATCAGTATTACAAGAGACTTGTGTAGCATTCTTGTTATACCTCGTAGTTCCGTGGTATGTATGTGAGGACGTACGTACGAGAATACGACAGAAATTTTGGAAAGAAAGGAAGATGTGATTTTTTTCGACGGAAAAGTTCCGGTTTTTGTGAAGAAAAAGGTTCGTTAATGGGAATTGGATTCCCAGATTTGGTATTTGGACTTCTTGGATTATATTAGAATTTTGAGGTTTTATTTTCAGAAATGGTCACGTGGGACCCACGTGAGAATTTTACGGTTTTGTGTTGCCCGCTTTGTTTTTGAGATTTCAGATTTTGGATATTTTCTAAGACGAAATATTTTGATTTAATTGGGGCGACACGTGTCACCCCATGTGGCACTTGGCCGAATGGGTGGACAGTGGCTGGCCACTTGTCCCTTGGCCGATTTGGCCTCACACTTGGCACCATTTTCGTTTGGCCATGTGGTGTGGTGGGACCCACACACACATGGCCCAATCTTGACCCTACACTTATATTGATCTTGGCCCTTGGTTCTTCTATAAATACCCTTGGCAAGAGTAAAATCATCCTCACTGAAAGCTTTCCAAAGCAAATGTTTTCCTCCCTTTGTGTAGATTTCGTCCCTCCCCTCTTGTGTAGAAAATACTTGGTTTATTGTTGTATAATCCCAAATACCTTGGCCTAGTATCCCTAGTAGTATTCCAAAGTTATTTCAATACTAGGAGCCCTAAATACTACTTTATTCCAATAGTAAACGAAACCCTAGAAAAATCTTCCTAGCTTGGTGGAAGTATTTAGAAGTTGTTTAGAAACTTCTAAGGGTCGCTGGAGCGGGTTGAGCGTAAGGATTGGAGCTAAACGTTGCTCGTGATCGACTTATAACTTGGATAATTTTTGGGCTTATCGAGGTAATGATCTATGCCCCCTATCAGAATTGGATATTACATGTTGTAGTAGTTATACTTGAGTATATTATATTGGAAGGATGATTATAAAGGATTGAACTGTATTTACATTGACTGCATTTACAGTGAGACTTGTAAGTATTATTGTGAAGATATTTGAACACGTCCGTTAGGCGTGTAATCCTCGGGAGTTGTTGGCACAGTAGCGGCCCGGTTAGGAGGAGATTTATGTGATAGCGGGGAGGTGTCACAAATTTCGTAGAATAAGGAATCTTGTGTTTAGAATATTCTACGGAGAGTGCTAGAAGTTGATTTATATATTGTGGTTGTTATAGGTGGATCTTTCACGCTGCATACTTGACTTGGCTTGTGGTTTAAGCCAAAGGTATGTGATTCTTCCTATACTCTTGAGCATGATTGTTGTGAACTATATAGTACGGTAGACGTACGTGTGTGAAACGATTTTTGTTTGTTTTAAAACATAAAGTGTTATAATGGCTTTATGGGAAGTTAGTTATAACGACTTTATGAAGATAAAAGAAAGATTTGGTTTTGACAGTAAACGACTTGATTTTGAAAGTTAAGAGACTTGATCTTGAAAGATAAGAGACTTGACTTATAACGACTTGTTTTCGGAAAAGGAGAAGTAACTTGATTTAAGTATAGGTTACTTGTTTTGAAAAGAGTAAGTTAATTGGGTTTTAAAAAGAGTATACTTGATGTTGTTCTAAAAGAAAAGCACTTGGTTTATAAAGTATAGAGTACTTGATTTTAAAAGCCTTGTAAAGATTTTTACGAAGGTGAAGTAATTTGGTTTTAAAAGTAAAACGTGTTTTCTTTATATACTACGCGTATTAGAATCATGTGGCGTTTACGTAGACAGAGGTCTTGTTGAAAGAAGTAAAGTATGTAGTATTTTGGGTTTGAAACCCGGATTGTTGATTAAAATGAATGTATGTTAAACTTGCCTATGCTTGTTGTGATAGTCTTTGATGTGCAAGTGTTTTGTTGATGTCGCCGTGACTCTCGGGAGGGCCATTATCCGATTGATTGATCGACATACCGACGTTGGGTGGTCCACGCAGTATGCGCCCACTTTGAGTATCGATCGTTGTTTCGCATCGCCGTGACTCTCCGGGAGGCCGCTATCCGATTTATTTCCTTTGGACATGCCGACGTGATGGATGTTCCACGCACGCGCCCGCAGGATGGTTTCATGGCCATGACTTCCGAGGTAAGATGCCGGCACGCGGTCATTGTGAGGTTCGATCGTTAGTCCATGGACCGCTAATCCATGAAGCTTGCCGCGCGACGGCGATCACGGGCTTGGTTTGTATGCGTGTGGTTCGTGCACACTTTAGATACTTGTTCGTCATTTTCTCGCACCAGAGCCTCTGGTAGATAGCTTAAGATACTTGCCTCGGTCATATCTTGTGAGACGGTAGGCTATTGTACGTTAGCTTAAGATACTTGCCTCGGCCAGTTGCGTGGCTAGCTTTTGGACTGGTAGTTGGCTTCCGTACCTTGCCCGTGATGGGATATGACTAGCTTTTGGACTGGTAGTTGGCTATTCTACTGGGCCCGACGGTTTTGATGACGCAGGCAGGATCTAGTGTTCAGGTTCACATATGGGTGTTGTTTTACATCATGTACTGCCGGCAGTGAGGAATGAGTTCCACGGGCATGAGTGGTATTATGGGCGTGAGACCCATAATTATGTGTGAGTGATTATTCTGGGGATATGCGTCCCCTTACTTGACATAACTGTTTACTTATTGCGAAATGGTTTTATAAAATGATGAAATGTGATTTCATTACGTATTTTCGCCACATACTTGGTACTGTTAGATCGACTCCTTCGGGCCGCGTTCATGCCGCAGTAGAGGTACACCGCTTGGTTGATCCTCGCCATAGGATCGCAGTCATTGAAGCTCCGTTCCCGAGGCTTATCTTTTAGTATAGTCCCTGTCATCAGAGGTACTTGTACATTCGTGGTATGGCGGGCCCCGTCCCGTCATAGTTGTTGTATATCTTAAGGTCAGAGTAATCGCTGTAAGCGTGGTTTGTAAAAGGATAACTGTCGGTTTTATGTATATATACTGAAGGCAACGGTTGGGTTGGCCTGTTTATTTATTTATGTCTCTCATTTCATGTGTAAAGTTTTATTTCCGCTGGTTTTCTCTGATGTTGTATCACTAGGGTGCCCGGGGTAAGGCACCAGTGACGGGCCCGGGTTTCGGGGCGTCACAAGTGGTATCAGAGCAGTTAATCCTCGGAAAGTGTCTACGCATCGTGTCTAGTAGAGTCTTGATTATCGGTGTGTTGTGCACCACATCTATAATCGGAGGTCAGGACATTTAGGATTGGTTTCTATTCTTCTCACTCTGAGATCGTGCCTTAGAGCGATGTTGTAAGTTGGACTCCTTCTGACGTGTTCTTTTCTGCCAGTTATGCCTCCGCGCAAGGCAACCCGGGCCCAGAAGGGCAAGGCAGCCGTGGGAGCTGCTAGTGGGACACAGAGGAGTACGAGGGCACAGGCCCGGTCATTACCTGAGATAGTTCTTCAGACGGCGAGTTTTGCGACGCCACACCCAAAGAGAGGTTAGAGCCGCAGCGGTGGCTGCGAGACCACTTGCACTGAGCCTCCACCCCACACCGGAGCAGAGGAGACGGGTTACAAGGAGATGGCCGATTCTCGCCGGGATCGTGGGCCGACACGGCGAGAGGCCGGATGCAGCAGTTCAGCCCAGAGCCCGTAGTTCATCCCGGTCGGATAGTTTGAGGCTACGGATTTTCTCGAGTCAGATCCCGCCGCAGTTCTACGGTCGAGGCACGAGGATGATCCGCAGGAGTTCATCCGCCGATTCTGAGGATCATGCGAGTGATCAAGGCTTCGGAGACCGAGTCCGTGATTTTCGGTTCGCATCGGCTGCGTGATACCGCAGTCGACTGGTTTGATTCATGGGAGCTGTCCCGGGGGGAGCATGCGCCCCCAGCTGTTTGGGACGAGTTCTCGGAGGCATTTCTCAGCCATTTCTTGCCGCCGCAGATGAGGAGGGCACGGGCCGACAGGTTTCTGATGCTGAGACAGGGAGGACGCACAGTTCGGGAGTACAACGTAGAGTTCGACTCGTTGGCTCGATATGTCCCTGCGTTAGTAGCTAATATGGAGGACAGAGTGCACCGCTACGTCACAGGGCTTGATGACTACTTGGCAGAGTCTTGTTCGGGTGTATCGCTTCAGCCGGGCATGGACATCGCCCGCATGCAGGCTCATGCACTAGGGTGTGAGGCACGGAGAGACCGACGGATTGACCAATATCAGCAGAAGAGGGCCAGGACAGCAGGGTCCTTTGGTAACTTTCAAGGCGGACCGCCTCAGCAGCAGACTAGTTATACGCCGCCGCCAGTACAGAGTGGTCCTCTACAGTCTTCAGGGCCTCCAGAGTATTCAGGAGCAGGTCAGGGCTCCAAGGGTTCAGGTTTTCAGGGGAGTTGGGGTGCTGGCCAGAGGAAGCCACCCCGACCTAAGTGTAACCAGTGTGGTAAACCCCATTCGGGGGAGTGTCAGAGGACTTGTTTTACATGTGGCCAGCGGGGCCATTTTGCGAGAAATTGTCCTACCAGAGGTAGCGGATGTTGAGACTCACCTTGGATCTGCGGGTTCTTCGCCTTCGATAGCTAGGCGGTGTTCATATACGGCAGCCGGTGGTCGTGGTGGAAGTTCCCGCTATAGCGGTCCTTGAAATCGCTATTTGTTTTTGTGATATCGTGTATATCCTTGACCTCTAAGAGACTAGTATGCATTTGTATTAAGATAAGTATATTTTTAATTATTATGTTCTGATAGCATTATGTTGGTGTGATAATTCCATGGGTAGTGTAAGATGGAAGTGGTAGCTTTCATGACGTGAATTAGTAAGATTGTTCCGGATCGGGGAACGAGAGAGATTGGGCGATAATGGCGGTCGGGTTGAGGCTGTCGCGGGTCAACCCGCATCCCGGATTGAGGTGGGGTCAGTTCGAGGTGGTCCCGCCGGGTGGTAGGCACACGAGGGTGCTACGCCCAAGTTTAGATAACCATCGTATGAGTTCTGGGATGTGTTCGATCGATCGGATCGTGAAGGCCGGAGATAGGCCTTAGAGTAAATTGAAGCTAGTAGGAGCTGTTGTGAGATTAGAAATGATTTCCTCGTTAGCTTGGATTTGTATGTTATACTATGGCCATTGATGGCGTGATTGGTTTCGTAAGTATAGTAGTGAAGACTATACCGGCACACGTTCGTTTGGAGACTTAGAAGGAACATTCGACGAATGTTTCTAAGGGAAGAATGTTATACCCGTAGTTCCGTGGTATGTATGTGAGGACGCGTGCGAGAATACGGCAGTAAATTTTGGAAAGAAAGGAAGATGTGATTTTTTCGACTAAAAGTTCCGTTTTGTGAAGAAAAAGGTTCGTTAATGGGAATTGGATTCCAGATTTGGTATTTGGACTTCTTGGATTATATTAGAATTTTGAGGTTTTATTTTCGAAATGGTCACGTGGGACCCACGGAGAAATTTACGGTTTTGTGGGGCCCGCTTTGTTTTTGAGATTTCAGATTTTGGATATTTTCTAAGACGAAATATTTTGGATTTAATCGGGGGCGACACGTGTCACCCCATGTGGCACTTGGTCGAATGGGTGGACAGTGGCTAGGCCACTGTCCCTCGCCGATTTGGCCTCACACTTGGCACCATTTCGTTTGGCCATGTGGTGTGGTGGACCCACACACACATGGCCCAATCTTGACCCTACACTTATATTGATCTTGGCCCTTGGTTCTTCTATAAATACCCTCGCTGAAGAGTAAAATCATCCTCACTTGAAAGCTTTCCAAAGCAAATGTTTTCCTCCCTTTGTGTAGATTTCGCCCTCCCCTCTTGTGTAGAAACTACTTGGTGTATTGTTGTATAATCCCAAATACCTTGGCCTAGTATCCCTAGTAGTATTCCAAAGTTATTTCAATACTAGGAGCCCTAAATACTACTTTATTCCAATAGTCAGAAACGAAACCCTAGAAAAATCTTCCTAGCTTGGTGGAAGTATTTAGAAGTTGTTTAGAAACTTCTAAGGGTCGCTTGAGCGGGTTGAGCGTAAGGATTGGAGCTAAACGTTGCTCGTGATCGACTTATAACTTGGATAATTTTGGGCTTATCGAGGTAATGATCTATGTCCCTATCAGAATTGGATATTACATGTTGTAGTAGTTATACTTGAGTATATTATATTGGAAGGATGATTATAAAGGATTGAATCGTATTTACATTGACCGCATTTACAGAGACTTGTGTAAGTATTATTGTGAAGATATTTGAACACGTCCGTTAGACGCGTGTAATCCCCAGGAGTTGTTGGCACAGTAGCGGCCCGTTGGGAGGAGATTTATGTGATAATGGGGAGGTGTCAGAAATTTACGTAGAATAAGGAATCTTGTGTTTAGAATATTCTACGGAGAGTGCTAGAAGTTGATTTATATATTGTGGTTGTTATAGGTGGATCTTTCACGCGGCATACTTGACTTGGCTTGTGGTTTAAGCTAAAGGTATGTGATTCTTCCTATACTCTTGAGCATGATTGTTGTGAACTATATAGTACGGTAGACGTACGTGTGTGAAACGATTTTGTTTGTTTTAAAACATAAAGTGTTATAATGGCTTTATGGGAAGTTAGTTATAACGACTTTATGAAGATAAAAGAAAGATTTGGTTTGATAAAGAAACGACTTGATTTTGAAAGTTAAGAGACTTGATCTTGAAAGATAAGAGACTTGACTTATAACGACTTGTTTTCGGAAAAGGAGAAGTAACTTGATTTAAGTATAGGTTACTTGTTTTGAAAAGAGTAAGTTAATTGGGTTTTAAAAGAGTATACTTGATGTTGTTCTAAAAGAAAAGCACTTGGTTTATAAAGTATAGAGTACTTGATTTTAAAAGCCTTGTAAAGATTTTTACGAAGGTGAAGTAATTTGGTTTTAAAAGTAAAACGTGTTTTCTTTATATACTACGAGTATTAGTATCATGTGGCTTTTACGTAGAAAGAGGTCTTTTTGAAAGAAGGAAAGTATGTAGTATTTTGTGTTTTAAACCCTGATTCTTCATTAAAATGAATGACTGTTAAACATGCCTATGCTTGGTGTGATAGTATTTGATGTGCAAGTGTTTTTTTGATGTCTTCGTGACTCTCCGAGGCTATTATCCGATTGATTGACCGACATACCGACGTTGGGTGGTCCACGAGTATGCGTCCACTTGGAGTATTGACTGGTTGTTTCTGTACTGTCGTGACTCTCTGGGAGGGCCGGCTATCTGATTTATTTCCTTTGGACATGCTGACGTGATGGATGTTCCACGGGCATGCGTCCAGTAGGATGGTTTCATGGCCATGACTTCCGAGGTAAGATGCCGGCACGCGGTCATTGTGAGGTTCAGATCATAGTCCATGGACCGCTAATCCATGAAGCTTGCCGCGCGACGAGCGATCACGGGCTTGGTTTGTACGTGGTTCGTGCACACTTTAGATACTTGTTCGTCATTTTCTCGTACCGTAGCCTCCGGTAGATAGCTTAAGATACTTGCCTCGGCCATATCTTGTGAGACGGTAGGCTATCAGACGTTAGCTTAAGATACTTGCCTCGCCATTGCGTGGCTAGCTTTTGACCGGTAGTTGGCTTCCGCACCTTGCCCGTGATGGGATATGACTAGCTTTTGACCGTAGTTGGCTATTCTACTCGCCCGACGGTTTTGACGACGCAGTGATCTAGTGTTCGTGTTCACATACGGGTGTTGTTTTACATCATGTGCTGCCGGCAGAGGAATGAGTTCCACTGCATGAGTGGTATTACGGGCGTGAGACCCATAATTATGTGTGAGTGATTATTCGGGATACGCCCCTTACTTGACATAACTGCTACTTATTGCGAAATGGTTTTATAAAATGATGAAATGTGATTTCATTACGATTTTCGATTTCACATACTGTACCGCCAGATCGACCTCCTTCGGGCCGCGTTCATGCCGCAGTAGAGGTACACCGATTGGTTGATCTCGCTCATAGGATCGCAGTCAGCGTTGAAGCTCGTTCCTCCGAGGCTTATCTTTTGGTATAGTCCTGTCATTGTAGGTACTTGTACATTCGTGGTATGGCGGGGCCCCGTCCCGTCATAGTTGTTGTATATCTTAAGTGCAGAGTAATCGCTGGGCGGTGGTTTGTAAAAGGATAACTGTCGGTTTTATGTATATATACCAAGGCAACGGTTGGGTTGGCCTGTTTATTTATTTATGTCTCATTTCATGTGTAAAGTTTTTATTTCCGCTGGTTTTCTCTGATGTTGTATCACTAGGGTGCCCGGGGTAAGGCACCAGTGACGGGCCCGGGTTTCGGGGCGTCACAATTACTGTGAAGTAGAATTGTACACGTCCGGATTAGACATACAACCCCCCCCCCCCTCTAGGGAGTTGTTGGCCTGTTAGCAGGCCTCGATAGAGGAGGCGATTTACGCGGCCATTTGCGGGGGAGTCTTCGAATTTTACGTAGAATATTCTACGTTGAGATCTAGATGTTAATAGGCACCTTGTGGCCTCTATAGGTTGAAGTACTACGTGTGGCGTGCCGCCGCTTAAGGAGTAGCCGACGGTTTGTGGTACTTGGAGCGTTTTGCTATTAGTCGATAATCGTCGCGAGGTATGTGAACCTCTTCCTATCTTTTCTAGCATGATATGTGTATAACTATGTAGTACGGTAGACGTACATGTGTTAAATGTATTTGATTGGTTTAAAAGCTTAAGAGTTATACTAGCTTTATGGGAAGTTAGGTATAACGGCTTAAGAGAGATAAAAAGAATGATTTATTGACTTAAGAAGTTAAGAGACTTGATCTTAAAAGATAAGAGACTTGACTTAATTTTTATTAATGTAACATTTTATTAAAAATGTTGTAAAACCTCATTGCGAGTAATGAGTACTTGATTTTAAAAGAATAATGTATTACTGATTTCGGAAATGAGAATAAGTATCGGACAAACCACAGCAGCGCTAATAAAGGGAAATGTTTTGACTAATAAAGTATTATTAAAACCAGTAGAAACTTCCATCTGCATAGAAACTAAGATGAGACAAAATGATATTACATTTCCTAGATCATGGCTGCTGTAATAAGATTGTTATGAACAAGAATAACCTACTCACACATAAGGTATATGTTTCTCAAATTGTTTAAAGGATTAAAACTATGAACTACGAAACCTTTCGAAAATGAGAAACTTAAGTAATTGAAATTAGGCAAACTTGAACGTTTGGAAAAGAATGTTGTTACTTGATTTTATAAAGAGAAGTGTTTTGGTTTACTTCAAAAGATAATCACTCTATTTTATACTACGGGTATTGTGTGACTTCTGTGAAAGAAACGGATCTTTTAAAAGAGTTAATGTAGGAAGTACTTTTGTTATACCCCGTAGTTCCAGGGTATGTATGCGAGGACGTACGTACGAGAATACGACAGAAAGATTGGAAAGGAGGAAAGAGGTGATTTTTCCACGGAAAAGTTTCCGGTTTTTGTAAAGGAAAAAGGTTCGTTAATGGGAATTGGATTCCCAGATTTGGTATTCAGACTTCCTGGAATATTAGAGAATTATGGAATTTTATTTTTCGGAAATGGTCACGTGGGGCCCACGGGTGAAATTTACGGTTTTGTGGGGCCCACTTTGTTTTCGAGATTTTGGCCATTGTGGATATTTTCTGAAGACGTTTTTTTTTGTGCCACAAGGAGGGTGACACGTGTCACCCCTGCGTGGCTCGCCGAATGACATTTGGGCACGTGCCGACAGAGTCGTTTCGACGAAACGTTTTACATAACTTGCGAGGGGAAAATTCCGGCTATGTCTTTTCTTATTTTTTGCGGATTTTTCCGAGAGATGAAATGTTTTGGACCAACGAGAGGGCGACACTTGTCACCCTCAAGTTGGTGGAGTTGGACGGCCACCTCGACGCTTGGGCGGTCAAGTTGGTGAGATATTTTGTGAGGATTTGTGGAGTAGGGACTAGGGGCACTTGGGCACATCTTGGCCCTACACTTGCATAGCACTTGGCTAGATCTTGGCCCTTGGTTGGCCTTTGCTTACCCTATAAATACCCCCCTCCCTTTGAAGACTTCTTCATCCCTCAAATCTCTAAGTCTTGAGAACCCCTCTCCTCCCTCTTGTCGACTCGCCCAAGAGCCTCCTCTCCCTTCCTAGTAGTTCTTCGCCGAGAGCACCCCTCACTGGGTGTTCTCGGGTACCCCCCCTTGGTTGAGCCATACGCACAAAAGTATTGTTATAATGCCCACATCCCTTAGCCTTATACCTTGTAGTATTCTCAGGTTATATCTCTCCGAAAAGCCCAGCAAGACTCTCATACTTCCCGTCACAAAACCGAAACCCTAAGGAAAATCTCCATGGTTAGTTGGAGTGCTTTGTAGAAGTTGGTTAGAACTTCTAAGGGTTGTTTGGAGCGGGACGGAGCACCCGGTGTAGGAGCGAAACATTGCTGAGGATCGACTTTAAACTCGGATAATTATGGGCTTATCGAGGTAATTATCTTGTCCCCCTATTGTAATTGGATATTACATGTTGTTAGAATATATAGTTGAAGTATACTATATATAGAACTGAACGTAGTTGTTGGCAATGTCTTTTGACTTAAGCCTGAAGAATAAGGAATCAATCGAATCAGTAATTACATAGATCAGACATGAGACTTGTGTAGTATTACGGTATAGTAGAATTGTACTGTTCGGGTTAGATGTATAACCCCCGTTGGCTTGCAGCCTCGATAGAGAGGAGATTTACGCCGTGGCGTGAGGTCGCCGAATTTTTTCAGTAGAATGTTATAAGATGTTAATAAGCGCCATGTGGCCTGATATGTTGAAATCATACGTGTGGAATGAACCACTTGGCTTAAGGAGTAGCCGAATGGTTGGAGCGTTTGCTATTAGTCGATACTCGCCGCGAGGTATGTGAACCTCTTCCTATCTCTCCTAGCATGATATGTGTGAACTATGTAGTACGGTAGACGCATACGTGTTTGATTGTTGTAAAACATAAAGTGTTATAACGCTTTATGGGAAGTTGGTTATAATGACTTTATGTAGGTAAGAAAATGGGTTGTGGTTTTGAAAGGTAATCGATTTGATTATAATCGACTTGTTATGTGTTAATGAAGAACTTGAAGTATTTCAAAAGGTTTATAAATCATTTTGAAAGAATATGTGTAGTAATGTATTTTTGAAAACTTAAGAGTTATACTAGCTTTATGGGAAGTTAGGTATAACGGCTTAAGAATGTTTTACTGATTTTGGAAATCGTGACGTATCGACAAACCACCGCAGCGTTAACAAAAGGAAATGTTTTGAATAATTAAGTATGATTAAAACCAGAGAAACTTCCATCCGCATGAAGCTAAGATAAGACAAAATGATATTTCCTAGATCATGGTCAGTAATAAGATTATTATAAATAAGAATAACCTACTTACATGTAAGGCTTATGTTTCAATTGGTTAATAAAAAGGATTATATTCTTGAATGAATAAGACTATGAACTACGAAACCTTTTAAAATAAGAACCGAACATTTGAAATTAGGCAAACTCGAACGCTTGGAAAATAATGTTGTTACTTGATTTTACAAAGGTAAGTGTTTTAGTTTATTTAAAAGACAAATACTCTATTTTATACTACGTATTGTGTGACTTATGTGATAGGAACGGATCTTTTAAAGATTTAATGTATGAAGTATGTTGGGGTTAGATACTCGAACTTGTTAGTAGAAAGTACCTTGTGTGAACAACTTGATTGTATTGGTTTGTGATAGCCTTGTAATACTTTCTTGTTGATTTGATAAGTAAACATGTTAGGATGCTACTTGTGTTAGTATCTTGTGATTGTTATGTAAGGGGTCATTCTTGCGGCTTACATTGTTAAAAGGTAAGTCCATCAGATCGTTATTATATCACCTACCCTCGATCGTATACCGAGGCTTGCCACCCTTGACGCGTCTATACGGCTACGCGTCCTTGAGACTACGCGGAGCCGCGGTATGCTCCAGATCGACCGATCATTCCGGTGTTTAGCACGACGCGGATTCCCTACGCGTCTCCGAGGGACTATCGGTCCTCGAGGCTATGCGGCCGCTAAGTCCGTGACGGATACCGGTGGTTAGGTCGCTTCGACGCGGGTATACCTCGTGGTCTCAGACCGTGGATTCGAGGAATACCTTATGCGGTCCATGTGTGACCTATGCGAGTCGCGAGAGTTCCGTGAATAGACGCGCACATTGATATCGCGCCGCCGCCGCCGATCTGTGGTGCGGTCTGCAGAGACCTCGTGATACGCCAGGCATTTGTGGTAATCGGGGTCTTAGTAGTCGGCTATGCCTTCGCACTTACCCGCACGGTCTTATTGTGATGACTTTGAGGGCGTGAGTCCCTGACTTGACATGACTGCTTAGTTGTTGTGAACTGTAGTTTGGTTATCATACATGTCTCCTGCTTTATATAGACTACTATGATTTCAAGCATGATACTTTACGCTTCACATACTTGGTACATGTTGCATCGACCTCCTTGGGCCGCTCATGCCGCAGAAAAGGTACACCATCGATGATCCTCGCTCTTAGGGTCACAATTCAAAGATTCGGGAAAGCTCCGTTTCTCGGAAGCTTGTCGGTGGTATAGTCCTCGCCGTTGTAGGTATTTACATTCGTGGTATGGGCCCCGTCCCGCCATAGTTGTTGCAAATCTTAAGGTCAGTAGTACCGCTGTAAGCGGGGTTTGTAAAAGGATTAAACTGTTCTCTTTAAAAGATTGTTTATATATGCCGAAAGGCAAGTTTTCACAGATTATTGTTTTATACTTCTGTTGTCTCATGTTATGTTTTTATGTTCACGACACTGATGTTGTATCACTAAGGTGCCCGGTAAGGCACGATCACGCCCGTTTCGGGCGTGACAGAGTGGTATCAGAGCAGTTATCCTCGGAAAGTGTCTACAGGCCGTATCCAGTAGAGTCTTGATTATCGGTGTGTTGTGCACCACGCCAATAATCAGGAGGCTATAGGATATTTAGGATGGTTTCTATTCTTCTCACTCTGAGATCGTGCCTTAGAGCGGTGTTGAAAGTTGGACCCTCTGACGAAATTCTTTCCCTTATCGTTATGCCTCGCCGCAGGCAACCCGCCCAGTGAGGCGCGCAAGGCGGAGCTGCGAGTTGAGTTCGGAGGGTTGCGTGGGCACAGGCCCAATTACCACCTGGGGCGGTGTTTTGTTCGGGGAGTTATGCTACGTCACTAGCCCCAGCAGAGTTTAGCACGGCGGCAGCAGTTCCTACTGCGGCCATGATATTTGAACCTTCAGTTCCACGATTGGGAACAGAGAATATAGATTGCAGAGAGACCACATTAGCTATGGATGTGGCTACCAGAGAATATACCGATGTACCGCGAGTCTTGATGACTATCTAAAGAGAGGGTTGTACAAGAGTAATTCTTCAGCTAGGCGTGAGCATGGCCTATGAACGGGCTTATACGCAGCAGGCCGAGAAACGTAGAGATCGACGGGTTAACGAGGGACATCAGAAGGGGGCCAGAGCAGCTAGGTCCTTTGGTAACTTCGAGGCAAGTCGCCTCACCAGCAGATTAGATTATGCACATCCGCCAGTGCAAAGAGGTCCCCCACGGGATTCAGTACGTTCGGGGTATGCAGGAGTTGGTCAGGACTCCAGGGTTTTCGACCATCAGGCGATGACGTCATCCCGGGGAATGTCGTCTTTTTAGATTGATACTTGTTGTACCTGTGGCCGTCAGGGCCATATGTCGAATAGGTGACCTAGTAGAAGGATTTTGTCTTCAGTACCGGTGGGTAGTTCGTCACCTTCCTTAACTATGCGCCCTACGGGGCAGGTTCGATTAGAACGACATAGGGGAGTGAAGCAGTAGATGCAGGCATATCCTAAACCCTCTAGAATTTTGTTTATGTGATAAGGTGAGTATACCTTAAGTGCTATGTTCGTAGCAGATGTTAGTTGTGATTAGAAATCATGGTTGTTTAACCGAGTAAGATGTTGGGGATAGAGAAAGTGAGCCTTAGAGTTTTACGCGTAGAGACCTTAGAGGTAAGGCCATCTCGAGTAAGAGACGATGTTGATGTTTGACCTTATAGGAGTGCATTGTGCACGTGAGCTATGTTTTGGGATAAGTCCCCGAGTAGCGTAAAATGAGAGAGGGTAGGGGAGCTCAGAAGACCTCTAGGTTTTCGTAACGTGATTAGTGAGAGTTTTCCTCCGGGACGCTAGTGTGTTGCGCGTTGCCGTGTCGGGTTGAGGCCACGTTGCGGGTCAACCCGCGGCCTGTATGGTGGTGGGGCCAGTTGTGGTCCCGCCAGTGATAGGTCATGAGGGTGTTAGGCCCAAATTTAGTTAACCAACAGACGAGTTCGTGGATGCGTTCGACCGCTGGTCGGGCCGATGGGGTAGCCGAGATCGTTGTCTCCGGTTGGGGGAGTGTTTAAGCTACCATTTCAGTGATCGGATGTCGTCTTATGAAGCCTTGTAGGGGAAGAAATGCAAGTTGCCGGTCGATTGGTTCGATGTTGGCAAGGCTCAGGTAGTTGGTTCAGGTTTGTTCCAGCAGACGGTGGTTAGGGTGTGACGAGTTTTGAGGAACAGAGGAACTTAGCCCGAGTTACATTAGGCCTTTTTGAGTTCATGTGAAGAATAGGCCAGGTTGCCTATAGGTTAGCATTTGCCGTCCGACTTAGGAGGCAGTACGTCCGGTCCTTCGTATTGTTATGTTCGGGGAAGTATCGAAGATCCATCCAGAGTGTTCCCGATAATAATGACCACGTTAGAGATAGTAACCCGAGTTTTGATACCGGGCGTGATTTAAATGTGGTAAGAGTTCGAGCGCACGACCTTCTGATCGACGCGACCGGCACCATTTGTTGGGTCGCTCGAGAAGGTTAATGCCTCGAGCAAAGTGACAAAAGTGGTATCATTTTGGTGATGTTAGAGGTGTTTCCGTGGACTCGAGGTAAGCATTTTTTTGCGCAGCTTGTTTCGGGGCCGTATGGCAGATTGTTCTCGTAAGTATAGTAGTGAAGACTACATCGGCGCACGGTTGTTTTGAGACTTAGAAGGAACATTCGACGAATGTTTCTAAGGAGGAGAATGTTATACCCGTAGTTCCGTGGTATGTATGCGAGGACGCACGCATTTGAATCACGCGTAAAGATCGAAAGGAGGAAAGAGGTGATTTTTCCACGGAAAAGTTTCCGGTTTTGTAAAGGAAAAGGTTCGTTAATGGGAATTGGATTCCCAGATTTGGTATTCAGACTTCGAATATTAGAGAATTATGGAATTTTATTTTTCTGAAATGGTCACGCTGGGCCCACGTGAAATTTACTGGTTTTGTGGGCCCACTTTGTTTTGAGATTTTGGCCATTGTGGATATTTTCTAAGATGTTTTATTTTGGGCCATTGGAGGGTGACACGTGTCACCCCTGCGTGGCTCGCCGAATGACATTTGGGCACAAGTGCCGACAGAGTCGTTTTCGACTAAACGCTTTACATAACTTGCGAGGGAAAATTCCGCTATGTCTTTTCTTATTTTTGCGGATTTTTCCGAGAGATGAAATGTTTTGGACCAACGAGAGGCGACACTTGTCACCCTCAGTTGGTGGAGTTAGACGCCACCTCGACGTTTGAAGCGGTCAAGTTGGTGAGATATTTTGTGAGGGATTTGTGGAGTAGGGACTAGGGGGCACTTGGGCACATCTTGGCCCTACACTTGCATAGCACTTGGCTAGATCTTGGCCCTTGGTTGGCCTTTGCTTACCCTATAAATACCCCCCTCCCTTTGAAGACTTCTTCATCCCTCAAATCTCTAAGTCTTGAGAACCCCTCTCCTCCCTCTTGTTGACTCTCGTCCAAGAGCCTCCCCTCTCCCCTTCCTAGTAGGCCCTTCGGCCGAGAGCACCCCCCCTACCTTGGGGTGTTCTCGTGGGGTACCCCCCCCCTTGGTTGAGAAATACTCTCAAAAGTATTGTTATAATGCCCAAATACCTTAGCCTTATACCTTGTAGTATTCTAAGGTTATATCTATACGAAAAGCCCAGAAATACTATCATACTTCCCGTCAGTCACAAAACCGAAACCCTAAGGAAAATCTCCATGGTTAGTTGGAGTGCTTTGTAGAAGTTGGTTAGAACTTCTAAGGGTTGTTTGGAGCGGGACGGAGCACCCGGTGTAGGAGCGAAACATTGCTAAGGATCGACTTTAAACTCGGATAATTATGGGCTTATCGAGGTAATTATCTTGTCCCCCTATTGTAATTGGATATTACATGTTGTTAGAATATATAGTTGAAGTATACTATATATAGAACTGAACGTAGTTGTTGGCAATGTCTTTTGACTTAAGCACGAAGAAGAATCGAATCGAATCAGTAATTACATAGGGTATCAGACATGAGACTTGTGTAGTATTACGGTATAGTAGAATTGTACCCGTCGGGTTAGATGTATAACCCCTGGTTGGCTTGGTAGCCTACCTCGATAGAGAGGAGATTTACGCCGTGGCGGGGAGAGTGCCGCGAATTTTTGTAGAATGTTCTACGATGTTAATAAAGCGCTTGTGGCCTTATAGGTTGAAGTGCTACGTGTGGAATGATCCACTTGGCTTAAGGAGTAGCCGAGTGTTTGAGCGTTTTGCTATTAGTCGATACTCGTCGCGAGGTATGTGAACCTCTTCATATCTCTCCTAGCATGATATGTGTGAACTATGTAGTACGGTAGACGCATACGTGTTTGATTGTTGTAAAACATAAAGTGATATAACTGATTTATTGGACGTTCGTTATAACATCTTAATGAAGTAAACAAAATGGTTTGTGGTTTTCGAAATATAACTGATTTGATTATAAATTACTTGTAATGTGATAATGAAGAACTTGAAGTATTTCAAAAGGTTTATAAATCATTTTGAAAGAATATGAGTAGTAATGTATTTTTGAAAACTTAAGAGTTATACTAGCTTTATGGGAAGTTAGGTATAACGGCTTAAGAATGTTTTCTTGATTTTGGAAATCGTGATGTGTATCGACAAACCATCGCAATTAACAAAAGGAAATGTTTTGAATAATTAAGTATGATTAAAACCAGTAGAAACTTCCATCTGCATAGAAGCTAAGATAAGACAAAATGATATTTCCTAGATCATGGCTGCTGTAATAAGATTATTATAAATAAGAATAACCTACTTACATGTAAGGCTTATGTTTCTCAATTGGTTAATAAAAAGGATTATATTCTTGAATGAATAAGACTATGAACTACGAAACCTTTTAAAATAAGAAACCGAACATTTGAAATTAGGCAAACTCGAACGTTTGGAAAATAATGTTGTTACTTGATTTTACAAAGGTAAGTGTTTTAGTTTACTTAAAAAGATACCACTCTATTTTATACTACGGGTATTGTGTGACTTATGTGATAGGAACGGATCTTTTAAAGATTTAATGTATGAAGTATGTTGGGGTTAGATACTCGAACTTGTTAGTAGAAAGTACCTTGTGTGAACAACTTGATTGTATTGGTTTGTGATAGCCTTGTAATACTTTCTTGTTGATTTGATAAGTAAACATGTTAGGATGCTACTTGTGTTAGTATCTTGTGATTGTTATGTAAGGGGGTCATTCTTGCTGTGCTTACATTGTTAAAAGGTAAGTCCATCAGATCGTTATTATATCACCTACCCTCGATCGTATACCGAGGGCTTGCCACCCTTGATGCGGTCTATACTACACGCGTCCTTGAGACTATGCGAGCCGCGGTATGCTCCAGATTGACCGATCATTCCGGTGTTTAGCCCGATGCGGGGATTCCCTATGCGGTCTCCGAGGGACTACGCGTCCTCGAGGGCTACGCGGCCGCGGAAGTCCGGGACGGATACCGAGGGTTAGGTCGCTTCGACGCGGGTATACCTCGTGTGGTCTAGGACCGGATTCGAGGAATACCTTACGCGGTCCGCGTGTGACCTATGCGAGTCAGCGAGTTCCGTGAATAGACGCGCACATTGATACTGCGGGCCAGTGGCCAGCTTCGATCCTGTGGTGCGGTCTAGAGAGACCTCGTGATACAGTTTGTGGCATTTGTGGTACTGGGGGTCTTAGTAGTCGGCTATGCCTTCGTACTTACCCCGTACGGTCTTATTGTGATGACTTTGAGGGCGTGAGTCCCTGACTTGACATGATTGCTAGTTGTTGTGAATCGTAGTTTGGTTATCATACATGTCTCTGCTTTATATAGACTACTATGATTTCAAGCATGATACTTTACGCTTCACATACTTGGTACATGTTGCATCGACTCCTTCGGGCTGCGTTCATGCCGCAGAAAAGGTACACCATCGATGATCCTCGCTCTAGGGTCACAGTCAAGATTTGGGAAAGCTCGCTTCTCTAAGCTTGTCGGTGGTATAGTCCTGTCGTTGTAGGTATTTACATTCGTGGTATGGCGGCCCTGTCCGTCATAGTTGTTGCAAATCTTAGAGGTCCAGAGTACTGCAAGTGTGGTTTGTAAAAAGGATTAAACTGTTTTCTTTAAAAGATTGTTTATATATGCCGAAAGGCAAGTTTTCCTGATTATTGTTTTATACTTTTGTCTCATGTTATGTTTTTATGTTCACGATTACTCGATGTTGTATCACTAAGGTGCCCGGTAAGGCACGATCACGGGTTTGGGCGTGACAACTTTGGGATAGATACCCGAACTTATTAGCCGTTATACCCATATTTCAACAGACATGCGTGGGACGACGTAGAAAAGTTTGGGCTTTAAAGTGGCTTGGCGAAAATTATTTGTTCACAACACCCGACAGAGTCGTTTTTCGACGAAACGCTTTACATAACTGCGAAGGGAAAATTCGGCTATGTCATTTCTAATTTTTGCAGATTTTTCCGAGAGACGAACGTGTTGGACCAACAAGAGGCGCCACTTGGCACCCTCTCATCGTGGAGTGTGGCGGTAAAGGTGGCGAAAGTGTGGCCATTTTTGTCAATGGTTAGGTAGGATATTTGTGTGTTAGTTGGTTAAGGACACATGGGTGAATCTGCCCTACACTTGCTATGCACTTGGCATGATCTTGGCCCTTGGTTGGCCTTGGCTTGTCCTATAATTACCCCTTGGAAGACTTGTTCATCCATTCCTAAACTTTCCTAAAGTCTTGAGAGCTTCCCCTTTGGAGTGGTTGTCTCGCCCTCCCTTGTGAGGCCCTTGGCCGAGAGCCCCTTCCCTCGTCGAGTACCCCCACTAGTGGGTAGTCGAGGTATACACCCCCCTTGTGGTGTTGTCTCGTATATATACCCCCCCTCTTGGTAGAAATACTCTCAAAAGTATTGTTATAATGCCCAAATTACCTTAGCCGTATACCTTGTAGTATTCTAAGGTTATACTTATACGAAAAGCCCAGAAATACTATTATAATTCCCTTCAGTCACAAAACCGAAACCCTAAGGAGAATCTCCATAGTTGGTTAGAGTATTAAGTAGAAGTTGGTTAGAACTTCTAAGGGTTGTGTGGAGCGGGTCGGAGCGCACGGAGTAGGAGCTAAACCTTGCTCAGGATCGACATTTAAACTCGGATAATTTTGGGCTTATCGAGGTAAACACTCTTGACCTTCTATTGTAATTGGAAATTACATGTTGTAGGAATGTATAGTTGATGTATACTATATATAGAACTGAACATAATTGTGCGGCAATGTCTTTTGACTTAAGCCTGAATTTAAAGAAGAGAATCGAATCGTAATTACATAGATCAGACATGAGACTTGTGTAGCATTACTGTGAAGTAGAATTGTACACGTCCGGTTAGATTTATAAACCCCCCCTTGGTTGGCTTGATAGCCGTCCTCGATATAGGAGGAGATTTACGCGGTTGCGGGGGGGTGGGAGGTGCTGCCGAATTTTCTGTAGAATGTTCTATGATTAGACCTAGATGTTAATAAGCGCCTTGTGGCCTTATAGGTTGAAGTACCATGCGTGGCGCGATCTACTTGGCTTAAGGAGTAGCCGACGGTTTGAGGTACTTGGAGCGTTTTGCTATTAGTCGATAATCGTCGCGAGGTATGTGAACCTCTTCCTATCTCTTCTAGCATGATATGTGTGTAACTATGTAGTACGGTAGACGTACATGTGTTAAATGTATTTGATTGGTCTAAACCATAAAGTGTTATAACGGCTTTATGGGAAGTTGGTTATAACAGCTTTATGTATGTAAGAAAATACTTGTGGTTTTTAAAAGGTAACTGATTTGAACTATAACTGGCTGGTTATGTGATAATAAAGAACTTGAAGTATTTCAAAAGATTTTTGAATCATTTTGAAAGAAGAAGTAATACTGGGTTTTTGAAAACTTAAGAGTTATACTAGCTTTATGGGAAGTTAGGTATAACGGCTTAAGAATGTTTTACTGATTTCGGAAATCAGAATGTGTATCGACAAACCACTGCAGCGTTAATAAAAGGAAATATTTTGACAGATTAAGTATTATTAAAACCAGTAGAAACTTCCATCTGCATAGAAGCTAAGATGAGACAAAATGATATTTCCTAGATCATGGCTATTGTAATAAGATTGTTATAAACAAGAATATCCTACTCACATATAAGGCTTATGTTTTCTCAGATGGTTTAAAAGAGAATTATATTCTTAAATGAATAAGACTATGAACTACGAAACCTTTCTAAAAAAAGAACCGTGAACATTTGAAATTAGGCAAACTTGGACGTTTGGAAAATAATGTTGTTACTTGATTTTACAAAAGTAAGTGTTTTGATTTACTTCAAAAGATAATCACTCTATTTTTCATATACTACGGGTATTATGTGACTTTTGTAAACGTAACGTATCTTTTAAAAGATAATGTATGAAGTACTTTGGGAATAGATACCCGATCTTGTTAATCATATATTAGAATGTACCTTGTGTGTATAACATGGTTGTGTTGGTTTGTGATAGCCTTGTAATACTTTCTTGTTGATTTGATAAGTAAACATGCTAGGATGCTACGTGTGTTAGTATCTTGTGATGTTTTGTGTAAAGGGGGTTTTCCCTCGACTGCGCTTAAAGTTGTTTGACTCTCAGCCGTTATGTTGGTATTGTACCACTCACCTTGACTTGTCTCCAGAGGTTGTCGCCTCCGACGCGGGTAGACTCAGCGATGCAGGACCATGATTCGAGAATACCTCACGCGGTCCAGGGATCCATGCGAACTACGGAGTTCCGTGTTAGTTTGCGCCCTGTGGTCACGCGGTCTTTGTGGCTACGCGGATCGCGAGTCCGGGACGACGCCGGAGTAGCTACCCTCGACGCGAGGAATACCTCACGCGCCTATGAGTTTGTCCTTTGCTGAGCTGCGGGGAGTTCCAGGTCTAGACGCAAACAATTGATACTGAGGTCGAGTGACCAGCTTTGATCATGTGACTGTATAGACAGATATCATGATAAAGTTTATGACCACAGTAATCGCGGGTGTTAGTAGTTGGTTATGCCTTCGCACTTACCTGCATCGCTTTATTAGGACACGTGGGACTCGTGTTCATGTGTATTTCTTGGTGCTTTTATATCATAAATCGCCGTGAGGAAGGTATTCCACGGCATGATTGATGTTATGGGCGTGAGACCCATAGTTACATTTGAGTGATGACTTTGAGGCGTGAGTCCACGACTTGACATCGCCATTTATTGTGAACTATAGTTTGGTTATCATATATGTCTCCTGCTTTATAGACTATTATGATTTCATTTACAGTATTTTTAGTTTTCACATACTTGGTACCTGTTGTACTGACCTCCTTCGGGGGGCTGCGTTCATGTCGCAGGTTGAGGTACACCAGTCGTTGATCCTAGTTCTCGGGTCACCAACAGATGAAGCTCGCTTTCTCGAGGCTTATCACGTATAGTCCTGTCGTTGTAGGTATTTACATTCAGGTATGGCGGGGCCCGTCCGCCATTGTTGTCGTATCATTCTTAGAGGTCTGTAGTACTGTTGTGGGCAGAGTTGTAATGGGATGTAACTGTTCGGTTTTAAAATTGATTTATATATATGCCGTAAGGCAAGTTTTCTCCGACATCGTTTCTTACTTAATAATATTTTCATGTCTTGTTTTATGTTCCACGATTACTCGATGTTGTATCACTAGGGTGCCCGGTAGGCACCACCACGCCCTGCTCGGTCGTGACAAAAGTGGTATCGAGCGCTTAATCCTCTGAAAGTGTCTGACCGTATCTAGTAGAGTCTTGATTATCGGTGTGTTGTGCACCACACCAATAATCGTGAGGCTATAGGATATTTAGGATTGGTTTCTATTCTTCTCACTCGAGATCGTGCCTTAGAGCCGTGTTGTAAGTTGGACCTCTAACGATTTCGCCCTCACCGCTATGCCTCCGCGTAGGCAAACCCGCCCGGGAGGCAAGGCGAGGGAGTCGCGAGCAGTACAGAGGGTTACGAGGGCACAGCCCAACCATCACCCGAGTTAGGTGCTGCATTCGGGAGTTATCTTTGTGACGCCCGAACTCGCCCACATCGTGCCTTACCCCGGCACCCTAGTGATACAACATCGAGAAAACCAATGGAAAATAAAACTTTAAACAAGAAACAAGATATATGATCATAAACAAAGCAACCCAACTGTTACCTTCCAATAACATATATATATACAACTTTTTCAAAACGAATGCTTTAATCCTTTTTACAAACCCCGCCACAACAAGATTACATGCACTTAAGATTTACAACAACTATGACTGGACAGGGCCTCGACATACACCTGAATGTACAAGAACCTACATCTGAGTGAACACATACCAATAGATAAGCCTCCGGAGAAACGTAGCTTCACAAAACGCTGTACTGAGATCCTAAGAGCGAGGATCCACGACCGATGTTCCTCTACTCAGATGAACGCAGCCCCGGGCGAGGTCAAGACAACAGTACCAAGTATGTGAAATCAGAAAATATCAGAAATGAAATCATACTAGTCTATATAAAGCAGAGACATGTATGATAACCAAACTACGATTCACAACATAAAAGCAATATGTCCAATGTGGACTCACGCCTCAAGTCATCACTCAAATATAACTACGGGTCTCACGCCCACAACATTAATGATGTTCGCATTATGGCCGCATGCCCCTAATTCGCCGGTGCAGACATGTCCATGATGCAACAATAATACCAATGCCCCATGGCCACATGCCCCGACCGTGACGGTGTAGACACGCCCATGTGACATCAACAACAATATATCATGATCAACCCCGCCGCATGGCCACATGCTCCCGGAATCAGACGGTAGACATGTCCATGATGCAACACATAACAAGGCCGCATGGCCACATGCCCCGGAATCGTGACGGTGTAGACATGCCCATGTAACCTCAATAACAATATATCGGGTGGTCAACCTCGCACGCCACATGCCCCGGAATCGTGACGGTGTGTAGACATGTCCATGATGCAACAATAATAAGGCCGCATGGCCACATGCCCGGAATCAGACGTGTAGACACGCCCATGTTGCGGTAATAACCATATATCGGTAATCAACCCACGCATGGCCGCATGCCCCGAATCTCGCAGACGGTGTAGACATGTCCATGTGACATCAACAACAAGACAAGAATCAAAATGGAAACATACCCGGAATTCTCCATCACCGCCAAAGACGCTCCAAGTAAGTTCTCAACAAGTCAACCGCCTCTATCGAGAGACGCAGAATACGTAAATACCACACTTGCACAACAAAGGCTATCATCACAAGCATAGGCAAGTTTCACAACAACAAGCATAGGCAAGTTTCACAACAACAAGCATAGGCAAGTTTCACAACAACAAGCATAGGAAAGTTTCACAACAACAAGCATAGGCAAGTTTCACAACAACTCAAAGTACTTTCATTTTATGCCAAAGTCCGGGTTTTTAACCCCAAAGTACTACATACGTTAAGTTCTTTTAAAAGAGATCCATTACTTTTATAAAAGTCACCCGATACCGTAGTATTAGAATGACCAACCCACATTCCTTTTCAAAATCAAGTAACAACATTCTTTTCCTAAGTTCCAGTTTGCCTAGTTTCAATTACTCAAGCTTCTCATTTTCAAATGGTTTCATAGTTCCCAAACTTAATCACTTGATTCCTTTTTAGAACAATTGAGTAATATATGTCTCACGTGAGAGTAGGTTATTCTTGTTTACAACATTCTTATTACAAAGAACCATGATCTAGAAAATGTAATATCATTTTGTCTCATCTTAGTTTCTATGCAGATGGAGGTTTCTACTGGTTTTAATACAATTCATCATTATTCAATACATTTTCCTTTATTAACGCTGCAGTGGTCTGTCGATACACATTCTGATTTCAAATCAAGAAACATTATCCCTTTAAATAAAACCAAGTACTCATTACTCACGAATGAGGTTTCACACAAACATTCACATTAAAACAAATAAGTTAAGTCTCTTATCTTATAAGATCAAGTCTCTTAACTTCTAACATCGAAACCATTTTCTTTACCTCTCTTAAGACATTATACCTAACTCCCATAAAGCTAGTATAACTCTTTTAAAACCTTTAAAACCAAGTGTTACCCTCCCTTCCAAAACGATTTATAAATCTTTTGAAATACATCAAGTTCTTTATTATAACTAGCCAGTTATAATTCACATCAGTTACCTTTTAAAACCACAAAGTATTTTCTTACCTACATAAAGCTGTTATAACCAACTTCCCATAAAGCCGTTATAACACTTTATGTTTTAAGAACAATCAAACACAAGCTAACACACGTACGCTCACCGTACTACATAGTTCACACATATCATGCTAGAAGAGATAGGAAGAGGTTCACATACCTCGCGGCGATTATCGACAATAAGCAAAAAGCTCCAAGTACTACAACCTTGCTAGCCCTTTCCACTCTCGAGTAGAATACGCTACACTTAGTACTTTCACCTAAAAAGGTCACAAACGCTCATTAACTTTTAAACACACTGCCCATTTCTCTACGAAAATTGAAAGACCTCCCCCGCCACAACAGAAACTCCTCCTTCATCGAGGTCGGCTACCAAGCCAACCAGTGGGGTTTACACGCCTAACCTGACGTGTACAATTCTACTCGAATACTACACAAGTCTCATCGCAATACACCCAATGTAAATACAGTCGCTTCTTTTCTTTATTCTTCAGCTTAAGTCAAAAGACATTGCCACAAACTAGGTTCATTTCTATATATAGTATACTTCAACTATATATTCCTAACAACATGTAATTTCCAATTACAAATAGAGGACAAGATAATTACCTCGATAAGCCCATAATTATCCAAGTTAAACGTCCTTAGCAACGCTTAGCTCCAACTCCGGTGCTCCATCCCGCCCAAACAACCCTTAGAAGTTCTAACCAACTTCTACCTAAATACTTCAACCAACCAACGAAGATTTCCTTGTGGTTTCGGTTTGAGACTAAAGGGACAAAAGGTAGTATTTCCTGCTCTACGATAGAGGTATCTTTGGAATACTACAAGGTACAAGGCTAAGGTATTTGGGCATTATAACAATACTAGGGAGTATTTCTATACCACAACAAGGGTATTATACGAAACAACTAGGCAGTGGGTACCCCACGCCAAGGCACCACAAAGGGGAGGAGGAGGCCTCGCCAAGACTCTCAAAAGAGGGGATGAGTTGGACGAACTCAACACTATGAGGGAGGATTTTAGGCTTGAAGGTTTCATTTGTGGATGAAGAGTTCATCAACATAAGGGGGTATTTATAGCAAACCAAAGGCCAACCAACGGCCAAGATCTAGCCAGTGCAAGGCAAGTGTAAGGCCAAGATCAAGCCAAGTGCACCCTAACCCCTACTCCACAAAACATTGCACCAAACAAGCCACAAAACAAGGCCAAAACAAGGCACAAAACAAGGCACCAATAGACACAAAACGTGAGCCAAAAGATCAAGCCAAAACGTGAACCACTTCGCACTGGACGCCACTTGCTTCAATGTGAGGGTGACATGTCACCTCCCGCTGTCCAAAATGTTTCGCCTCTCTAAAAATCCGCAAAATTTAAAAAGGACATAGCCGAATTTTCCTCGCAAGTTATGTAAAACGCTTCGTCGAAAACGACTCTAACCGGCCAGATGTGCACAAATGTCATTCGGCCAAGCCACCTAGGCGGGGTGACACGTGTCACCCTCCTATTGGCCCAAAATAAAACATCTTCCAAAATATCCACAATGGCCAAAATCTCAAAACAAAGTGGCCCCACAAAACCAGAATTTCTCCCGTGGCCCCACGTGACCATTTCCAAAATAAAATTCCATAATTCTCTAATATTCCAGAAGTCCGAATACCAAATCGTGGAATCCAATTTCCATTAACGAACCTTTTTCCTTCACAAAACCTAAACTTTTCCGTGGAAAAATCACCTCTTTCTTCCTTTCCAATCTTTCTGTCAGAATCTCGTGACGCACGCCCCACGCATACTGGAAATACGGTATAATATTCTCTCTCCTTAGAAACATTCGTCCCGAATGTTCCTTCTCAAGTCTCCACACAACTCGCGCTAGTATAGCCTTCACCGCTATAATGCATTTAAAACAATCATGCCACACCGCCATAAAAAAAACAAACGCACCAATACTTAAACCCAAGTCAACGAGGAAACACTCTAATCATCACAAAACCCCTTGCCTCGAGGTCTAAAATATACTCCTTCACACCTTCATTTCACAAAAGAAACGATCACACACGCTCACTTCTCCCTATCTCGTTGTCCCTTCTCAACACTCGAACTCTTTCTAGTATTCGTACCACACTTCCGTCAACACTTCTGTTTCCAACCCTTGGAGTCACTACCTCCAAACTTGGTCATCTCACTAACTTCGATCTTCTCTAAGGCCGTTCCCGGCCTCCACGATCCGCTTCTGGTTGAACATATCCACCAACTCATACGATGGTCATATAAACTTGGGCCTAGCATCCTCGTGACCCTACCACCTGGCGGGACCACCCAGAACTGACCCCACCTTAATCCGGGCTACGGGTTGACCCGTATCACGTCCTCCACCCGACCCACAATCGCGTCAAGCCCTTTGTTCCCCGACACGGAACAATCCTGCTAAATCACATCATGAAAGCTACCACTTCCATCTCACATTACCCATGGACTGATCACACATATAAATCCCACGTATACTACGCACCCTGATAAAGGTCAAACGTAAAACGAATCTTTTACTCAAGACGACCTTACCTCTAAGGTCTCAATCGTGATACCAGGTTCACACTTACAACACAGCTCTAAGGCACGATCTCAGAATTAGAAGAATGGAAACCAATCCTAAATGTCCTATAGCCTCCTGATTATAGATGTGGTGCACAACACATCGATAATCAAGACTCTACTAGACACGGTCTGTAGACACTTTCCGAGGATTAACTGCTCTGATACCACTTGTGACGCCCCGAACCCGGGCCCGTCACTGGTGCCTTACCCCGGGCACCCTAGTGATACAACATCAGAGAAAACCAGCGGAAAATAAAACTTTAAACAAGAAACAAGATATATGATCATAAACAAAGCAACCCAACGGTTACCTTCCAATAACATATATATATACAACTTTTTCAAAACGAACGCTTTAATCCTTTTACAAACCCCGCCACAACAAGATTTCATGCACTTAAGATTTACAACAACTATGACGGACAGGGCTCGCCATACCTCGAATGTACAAGAACCTACAACTCGTGGAACACATACCAAAAGATAAGCCTCCGGAGAAACGGAGCTTCCCAAAACGCTGAATTGAGATCCTAAGAGCGAGGATCCACGGCCGATGTACCTCTACTGCGGATGAACGCAGCCCGGCGAGGTCAATACAACAGTACCAAGTATGTGAAATCAGAAAATATCAGAATGAAATCATACTAGTCTATATAAAGCAGAGACATGTATGATAACCAAACTACGATTCACAACATAAAAGCAACATGTCCAAATGTGACACACGCCTCAAGTCATCACTCAAATATAACTATGGGTCTCACGCCCACAACATCAATCATGTTCGCATCACGGCCGCATGCCCCCGAATCGCCGGTGCAGACATGTCCATGATGCAACAATAATACCAATGCCCCACGGCCACATGCCCCGACTGCAGACGTGTAGACACGCCCACGTGACATCAACAACAATATATGGGTGATCAACCCCGCCGCATGGCCACATGCCCCGGACATCAGACGGTAGACATGTCCATGATGCAACACAATAATAAGCCGCATGGCCACATGCCCTGGAATCAGACGGTGTAGACATGCCCATGTAACCTCAATAACAATATATCGGGTGGTCAACCCCGCCAGATGGCCACACGCTCACACGACGAACCGGGCGTGGATCGTGCCTTACCCCGGGCAACCTATTGATACAACATCATAGAAAATCAGCGGAAATAAAAACATGAACATGAATTAAGAGAAAAGATAAATAAACAGCCAACCAAAACAGCTTGCCTTCATCAAATATACATAAATACCCGAACGCTTATCCTTTTTACAAACCCCGCCTACAACAAAGGCTGCACTTAAGATTTTACAACATATGACGGACAGTGGCTCCGCCATACCCTCGAATGTATAAGCATCTGCACTGTGGTAACATACCAAAAGATAAGCCTCCAAGGAACGAGCTTCCCAATACGAAAGGTGATCCTAAAAGCGGTCGATACCGATGTACCTTTACTCATGCAGATGAACGCACCCAAGGAGGTCAAGATAACAGTACCAAGTATGTGAAATCAGAAATATCAGAAATGAAATCATAATAGTCTATATAAAGCAGAGACATGATAACCAAACTACGATTCACAACATAGAAGCCATGTCAAGTCGTGACTCACGCCTCAAAGTCATCCTCACGCCGTGGAACTTCTTCATCACCGCGGCCTAGGTACAAATCATGTGATACGTATAACGTGTCTCGCCCATCTTATGGACCCAATATAGAAACGTGAAATACATTCCGGATGAACCAGAGTCCGTGAAATACATTCCCGGATGAACCGGTAGTCAAGTGATATATATTCCCGGATGAACCGGTAGTCGAGTGAAATACATTCCCGAATGACCCGGTAATCAAGTGAAATACATTCCCGGATGACCCGGTAATCAAGTGAGATACATTCCCGGATGACCCGGTAATCAAGTGAGATACATTCCCGGATGACCCAGAATCAAGTGAGATACATTCGGATGACCCGAATCAAGTGAGATACATTCGGATGACCCTAATCAAGTGAAATACATTCCGGATGACCCGTAATCAAGTGAGATACATTCGGATGACCCGTAATCAAGTGAAATACATTCCGGATGACCGGTAATCAAATGAAATACATTCGGATGACCTTAATCAAGTAAGATACATTCGGATGACCCAGAATCGAGTAGAACACAGTTCTTGCACAACAAGGCTATTACACGTAACATGGTCAAGTTTCATAACAACAAGCATAAGGAAGTTACACACGACTCAAGGTACTTTCATTTTATGTCAAAGTCCGGATTTTAACCTTAAAGTACTACGTCTGTTAAATTCCTTTTAAGATCCATTTCTTTTACAAAGGTCACCCGATACCCGTAGTATAAAATTGGAGTGACTAACATTGTTAAGTAAACCAAAATGCTTTCCTTTGTAAAATCAAGTAACAACCTTATTTTTCCAAACGTTCAAGTTTGCCTAATTTCGAATGCTCAAGTTTCTCATTTTAGAAAAAGGTTTCGTAGTTCATAGTTTTAGTCCTTTAAAACATAATTCTCCTTTAAACGTTTTGAGAAACATATGTCTTATATGTGAGTAGGTTATTCTTGTTTATAATCAATCTTATTAAGCAGCCATGATCTAGGAAATGTAATATCATTTTGTCTCATCTTAGCTTCTATGCAGATGGAGGTTTCTACTGGTTTTAATAATACTTCATTAGTCAATACATTTTCCTTTTATTAACGCTGCAGTGGTTTGTCGATACACATTCTGATTTCCAAATCAGTAAAACATTCTTAAGCCGTTATACCTAACTTCCCATAAAGCTAGTATAACTCTTAAGCTTTCAAAACCCAAGTACTACTCATTCTTTCAAAACGATTCATAAATCTTTTGAAATACTTCAAGTTCTTTATTAACACATATCAAGCCAGTTATTATTCAAATCAGTTACCTTTTAGAAACCACAAAGTATTTGCTTATCCACATAAAGTTGTTATAACCGACTTCCCATAAAGCCGTTATAACACTTTATGTTTTAAACCAATCAAATACATTTAGCACATGACGCTCACCGCACTACATAGTTCACACATATCATGCTAGAAGAGATAGGAAGAGGTTCACATACCTCGCGACGATTATCGACTAATAGCAAAACGCCCAAGTACCTCAAACCGCTTGCTACACTCTCACCAAGCAGTCACCCACACGTAGTACTACAACCTATAGAGGCCACAAAGCGCCTATTAATATCTTTAGATCCCGACGTAGAATATTCTACGTAAAATTCTAAGACTTCCCGCAACAACAGAAATCTCCTCCTCTATCGAGGCCGCCACCAAGCCAACCAGTGGGTTAACACGTCTGACCGGACGTGTACAATTCTACTACAAAGAATGCTACACAAGTCTCATCAGAATACGCCCTATGTAATTACAGTTCTCTTATATAAATTCAGGCTTAAGTCGCAAGACATTGCCGTAAGTATTATTCAGGCTTAAGTCAAAAGACATTGCCGCACAATTATAATGTTCAGTTCTATATATAGTATACTTCAACTATATATTCCTACAACATGTAATTTCCAATTACAATAGAAGGTCAAGAGTGTTTACCTCGATAAGCCCAAAATTATCCGAGTTTAAATGTCGATCCTGAGCAAGGTTTAGCTCCTACTCCGAAGGCCCGACTGGCCTCCAAACAACCCTTAGAAGTTCTAACCAACTTCTACTATAACTTCAACTACTGTGAAGATTTACTTAGGTTTCGCTTAGTGATCGAGGGAAAGTATAATAGTATTTTCCGGGCTTTTGTAAAAAGGGTACTTTGGAAAGTACTACAAGGTATTTGGCTAAAGTATTTTGGGCATTATAACAATACTAGGAGAGTATTTCTATACCACAACAAGGGGTATTATACGAAAACAACTAGGCTAGGGGGGGTAGTGTGGCGGACGAAAGTAAGTAAGAGGGAGGGAGTATTTTGAGACTTAGGTAGATTGCTCAAGTTTTGGATGAAGAAAGTTCATCAACTAAGGGGGTATTTATAGGTCAAGTGAAGGCCAACCAATGGCCAAGATGAAGACAAGTGCATAGCAAGTGTAAGGCCAAGATTAAGCCATGTGCAACCTTATCCATCTACACAAAATATCCTACCTAACCCTTGACCACAATTCAACACAAAAACGTGTCAATCCTGCCCATTTCGTCCGCCAACCTTCACCAATTGTAGGTGACAAGTGTCGCCTCTTGTTGGTCCAAAATGTTACGCCTCTCGGAAAAATCCGCAAAAATTATAAATGACATAGCCGAAATTCCCTACGAAAGTCGTGGAAAACGTTTCGCCAAAACGACTCTAACCGTGTTGTGCACAAAAAGAATTCGCCAAGCCTAAAGAAGTTCGAAATTTCTACGCACGCCCCCACGCATACATACTGGAAATACGGTATAACATTCTCCCTCCTTAGAAACATTCATCCCGAATGTTCCTTCTCAAGACGGATAACGATAAAGTTCTTCTAATAAGTTGCCAACGCCACAACCGCCACTTAAACAACACATGCACGCAAATACTTATATCCAAGTCCACGAGGAAACACCTCTAACATCACAAACTTTTGTCGCTTGTCGCGAGGTTCTAGTGTCACCCGCGACCCAACAAATGGTGCCGATCGCATGCGATTCCCGAGGTCTAAAATATACATCCTTCGCACCTTCTCCCTTTACAAAAATGATCATATCTATGCTCGCAATACATGCTCGCTCTACCCTTACTCGTCAGACTCTTCTCGAACTCTTGAACTCTTCCAAGATAATGCACCACACTTCGCTTATCGCGCTTCTCCAAACCTTGGAGTCACCACCTCCAACTTGGTTATCTTACTAGCCTCGATCTTCCTTAAGGCCACTTCCGCCTTCACGATCCGCCAGTCGAACATATCCACGAACTCATACGATGGTCATCTAAACTGGGCCTAGCACCCTCGTGACTTACCGCCGCGGACCACCCAGAGCTGACCCCACCTCATTCCGGGCTACGGGTTGAAACGCAACACGTCCTCAACCCGAGCCTCTATCACGCCGACTCTCTCGTTTCTCGATCCGGAACAACCTTGCTAAATCACATCATGAAAGATACCACTTTCATTTACCCAACCCAGAGACTTATCACACAATATTTTCTAGGCATAAAATGCACTCTGACAAGGATCACTCGAAAAATCTTGTACTCAAGACGGCCTTACATCTAAGGTCTCAACTGTAATATTCTAAGGTTCATCATTTTCTCACCCCCCAGGCTTACCCTTTTTCCCCAACCAGGTTCCTAAATCACATTTTTGCACAAAGCTATCCGAACATAACACTTTAACACATTAACATAACATCAAAACATACAAGCCTCTAGATGGTTAAGGATATACCTGAAGCTACCGCTCCACTCTAATCATAAGTCTGCCCTGCAGGGCGCATAATCGCAGGGGCGCGATGAACCCGCCACTAATCCAGGTCGCGCTGCCGCCGTACCTCTCCTATAAGCACGCCACATGGCCTCGACGGCCGCAGTGAAACAAGCACCGAAAAGACGACATTTCCGGGATGATGTTTGCCACATCGCGCACACCGAGGGGACATGAATCCTGCCGCTAGCACTCACGTAAACTCGCGGAACTGTAAGCCCCGAGCTCACCAGCTCCCGAATACCCCGAACGACCAAGATCGCGGAGGACCACTGCATCGCGGAGGTACATAACTAGATCGCCGAGGCGGTCCGCTCGAAAGTTACCAAAGGACCTCGCTGCTCGCCTCTTCGCCGATCTCGGCCATTCCGTCGACCTCTCCGTGCCTCACATCCTAGTGCATGAGCTTGCATGCGGCAATGTCCATGCCCGGTGAAGAGCTACACCTGCATAAGCCTCGCCAAGTAATCGCCCAGCCCGTGGCGTAGCGGTGTACTCGTCCTCCATATCGCATTACGCTGGAACATACCGAGCTAATGAGTCGAACTCCACATTGTACTCTCTAACCGCCCGCCCGCCCCGCCTCAACGCTAAAAATCTGTCGGCCGAGCCCTCTCATCTGTGGAGGCAAGAAATGTGCAAGAAATGCCGTCGAGAACTCGCCCCAAATCGCTGGAAGTGCATGCTCTTCCCGACAGCTCCACGAATCAAACCAAATAACTACAGATCACGCGGTGATGCGAACCTAATACCACCTCTCGCTCGAGGCTCGATCACTCTCATGATCCGTAGAAGTCGGATAAACTCCCGAGGGTCGCCTCGCCTCGATCCATAGAACACCGGAGGGCTACACTCGTGAAGTCCCGTAGCCTCAAACCGCTCGCCGGGGTGAACTACGGTCCGCTGGGCCGGAATCACGTGATTCAAATTTATCTCATATCTGCCACGACACGCCAAGAATCGCCATCTCCTTGTACCATCTCATCGGCTGTGCCGGGACCGAGGCTCGTGTATCAGAGTCTCAGCAGCCACCGCCGCGGCTCTAAACTCGCTGGTGCCGGGCGGCGTCGCGAAACCCGCCGTCTGGCATCGCTCAGTGCATCGACCGCTCGCGCTCGCATTCTCAGATCTCACTAACAGCCTCCTCGATCGCTTGCCCATCCGGGCTCAAGGTTTTACGCGAGGCATAATCGTAAAGGAAAGGAATACGCCGGAGGGTCCAATTTATCACACACTCTAAGGCACGATCTCGTAATGAGAAGAATGGAAACTAATCCTAAATGTCCTGCAGCCTCCCGATTATAGATGTGGTGCACAACACACCGATAATCAAGACTTACTAGACACGGTCTCAGACACTTTCCGAGGACTAATCGCTCGATACCACTTTTGTCACGACCGAACCTGCCCGTGGATCGTGCCTTACCCCGCACCCTAGTGATACAACATCGAGAAAATCAGCGGAAATAAAAACATGAACATGAATTAAGAGAAAAGATAAATACAAAGCAACCAAAAGCTTGCCTTCATCAAATATACATAAATACCCAACGCTTATCCTTTTTACAAACCCCGCCACAACAAAGGCATGCACTTAAGATTTTACAACTATGACGGACAGTGGCTCCCGCCATACCTCGAATGTATAAGCATCTACAGCACTGTGGTAACATACCAAAAGATAAGCCTCCAAGGAACGGAGCTTCCCAATACGCCGAAAGGTGATCCTAAAATGGTCGACAAATGATGTACCTTTTACTCGCAGATGAACGCAGCCAAGGAGGTCGATAACAGTACCAAGTATGTGAAATCAGAAATATCGTAAATGAAATCATAATAGTCTATATAAAGCAGAGACATGTATGATAACCAAACTACGCTCACAACATAGAAGCGATCATGTCAAGTCGTGACTCACGCCTCAAAGTCATCCTCACGCCCGTGGAACTTCTTCCTCACCGCCATGCCTAGGTACAAATCATGTGATACGTATAACGTGCTCGCCCATCTTATGGACCCAATATAGAAACGTGAAATACATTCCGGATGAACCGTGGTCCGTGAAATACATTCGGATGAACCGTAGTCAAGTGATATACATTCCGGATGAACCAGAGTCGAGTGAAATACATTCCTGATGACCCTAATCAAGTGAAATACATTCCGGATGACCCGAATCAAGTGAGATACATTCCTGATGACCCAGAATCAAGTGAGATACATTCGGATGACCCGAATCAAGTGAGATACATTCCGGATGACCCTAATCAAGTGAGATACATTCGGATGACCCGTAATCAAGTGAAATACATTCCGGATGACCCAGAATCAAGTGAGATACATTCGGATGACCCAGAATCAAGTGAAATACATTCCGGATGACCCAGAATCAAATGAAATACATTCGGATGACCCGAATCAAGTAAGATACATTCGGATGACCCAGAATCGAGTAGAACACGCTTCTGCACAACAAGGCTATTACACGTAACATGGTCAAGTTTCATAACAACAAGCATAAGCAAGTTACACACGACTCAAGGTACTTTCATTTTATGTCAAAGTCCGATTTTAACCTTAAAGTACTACGTCATAAATTCCTTTTAAGATCCATTTCTTTTACAAAGGTCACCCGATACCCGTATTATAAAATTGGAGTGACTAACATTGTTAAGTAAACCAAAATGCTTTCCTTTGTAAAATCAAGTAACAACCTTATTTTTCCAAACGTTCAAGTTTGCCTAATTTCGAATGCTCAAGTTTCTCATTTTAGAAAAAGGTTTCGTAGTTCATAGTTTTAGTCCTTTAAAACATAATTCTCGTTTAAACGTTTTGAGAAACATATGTCTTATATGTGAGTAGGTTATTCTTGTTTATAATCAATCTTATTAAGCAGCCATGATCTAGGAAATGTAATATCATTTTGTCTCATCTTAGCTTCTATGCAGATGGAGGTTTCTACTGGTTTTAATAATACTTCATTAGTCAATACATTTTCCTTTTATTAACGCCGCAGGTGGTTTGTCGATACACATTCGATTTCCAAATCAAGAAACATTCTTAAGTCGTTATACCTAACTTCCCATAAAGCTAGTATAACTCTTAAGCTTTCAAAACCCAAGTACTACTCATTCTTTCAAAACGATTCATAAATCTTTTGAAATACTTCAAGTTCTTTATTAACACATATCAAGCCAGATATTATTCAAATCAATTACCTTTTAGAAACCACAAAGTATTTGCTTATCCACATAAAGCTGTTATAACCGACTTCCCATAAAGCCGTTATAACACTTTATGTTTTAAACCAATCAAATACATTTAGCACGTGACGTCTCACCGCACTACATAGTTCACACATATCATGCTAGAAGAGATAGGAAGAGGTTCACATACCTCGCGACGATTATCGACTAATAGCAAAACGCTCCAAGTACCTCAAACCGCTTGGCCACACTCTCACCAAGCGGTCACTCCACACGTAGTACTACAACCTATAGAGGCCACAAAGCGCCTATTAATATCTTTAGATCCCGACGTAGAATATTCTACAGAAAATTCGGCAGCACCTCCCCCCCCCGCAACAGCGTAAATCTCCTCCTCTATCGAGGCCGGCTACCAAGCCAACCGGGGTTAACACGCCCGACCGGACGTGTACAATTCTACTACACAGAATGCTACACAAGTTCATCAGAATACACCCTATGTAATTACAGCTTCTCTTATATAAATTCAGCTTAAGTCGCAAGACATTGCTGTAAGTATTATTCAGCTTAAGTCAAAAGACATTGCCGCACAATTATAATGTTCAGTTCTATATATAGTATACTTCAACTATATATTCCTACAACATGTAATTTCCAATTACAATAGAAGGTCAAGAGGGTTTACCTCGATAAGCCCAAAATTATCCGAAGTTTAAATGTCGATCCTGAGCAAGGTTTAGCTCCTCCGAACCCACCCGCCTCCAAACAACCCTTAGAAGTTCTAACTAACTTCTACTATAACTTCAACTACGGGTGAAGATTTACTTAGGTTTCGCTTAGTGATCGAGGAAAGTATAATAGTATTTTCCGCTTTTGTAAAAAGGGTACTTTGGAAAGTACTACAAGGTATTTGGCTAAAGTATTTTGGGCATTATAACAATACTAGAGAGTATTTCTATACCACAACAAGGGGTATTATACGAAACAACTAGGCTAGTGGGTAGACTCTCTGCCAAGGCTTCTCATGGGGTAGTGTGGCGGAAAGTAAGTAAGAGGAGGGAGTATTTTGAGACTTAGGTAGATTGCTCAAGTTTTGATGAAGAAAGTTCATCAACTAAGGGGTATTTATAGGTCAAGTGAAGGCCAACCAATGGCCAAGATGAAGACAAGTGCATAGCAAGTGTAAGGCCAAGATTAAGCCATGTGCAACCTTATCCATCTACACAAAATATCCTACCTAACCCTTGACCACAATTCAACACAAAAACGCCAAACCTTGCCCATTTCGTCCGCCAACCTTCACTAATTGAGGGTGACAAGTGTCGCCTCTTGTTGGTCCAAATGTTACGCCTCTCTAAAAATCCGCAAAAATTATAAATGACATAGCGGAAATTCCCTACGAAAGTGTGGAAAACGCTTCGAAAAAACGACTCTAACCGGTGTTGTGCACAAAAGAATTCGCCAAGCCTAAAGAAGTTCGAAATTTCTACGCACGCCCCCACGTACATACTGCGAAATACGGTATAACAATGCCCTTAATATCGTGACGGTGTAGACATGTCCATGATGCAACACAATAAGGCCGCATGGCCACATGCCCCCGGAATCATCGACGTGTAGACATGCCCATGTAACCTCAATAACAATATATCGGGTGGTCAACTCGCCGCACGCCACATGCCCCGAATCTCAGACGGTAGACACGCCCATGTTGCGCATAACCATATATCGGTAATCAACCCCGCCGCATGGCCGCATGCCCCGAATATCGTGACGGTAGACATGTCCATGTGACATCAACAACAAGATAGTAATCAAAATGGAAACATACCCGGAATTCTCCATCACCGCCAAAGACGCTCCAAGTAAGTTCTCAATAAGTCAACCGCCTCTATCGAGAGACGCCAGAATACGTAAATACCACACTTGCACAACAAACGCTATCATCACAAGCATAGGCAAGTTTCACAACAACAAGCATAGGAAAGTTTCACAACAACAAGCATAGGCAAGTTTCACAACAACAAGCATAGGCAAGTTTCACAACAACAAGCATAGGCAAGTTTCACAACAACTCAAAGTACTTTCATTTTATGCCAAAGTCCGGGTTTTAACCCCAAAGTACTACATACGTTAAGTTCTTTTTAAAAGAGATCCATTACTTTTATAAAAGTCACCCGATACGTAGTATTAGAATGACCAACCCACATTCCTTTTCAAAATCAAGTAACAACATTCTTTTCCTAAGTTCCAGTTTGCCTAGTTTCAATTACTCAAGCTTCTCATTTTCAAATGGTTTCATAGTTCCCAAACTTAATCACTTGATTCCTTTTTAGAACAATTGAGTAATATATGTCTCACGTGAGAGTAGGTTATTCTTGTTTACAACATTCTTATTACAAAGACCATGATCTAGAAAATGTAATATCATTTTGTCTCATCTTAGTTTCTTATGCGGATGGAGGTTTCTACCGGTTTTAATACAATTCATCATTATTCAATACATTTTCCTTTATTAACGCTGCAGTTGGTCTGTCGATACACATTCGATTTCCAAATCAAGAAACATGTAAATCCTCAACCTCGGCCCACATCGTGCCTTACCCCTGCACCCTAGTGATACAACATCAGAGAAAACCGGCGGAAATTAAAACTTAACATGCAATAGACCTGGATCAAGAGATGTGATAAATAAACAGGCCAACCAAAACAGTTGCCTTCAGTATATACATAAAACATGAACAGTTTAATCCTTTTACAACCCTCGCCTACAACAAGATTACATGCACTTAAGATTTACAACGACTATGACGGACAGGCCCCGCCATACCCTGAATGTACAAGAACCTACAACTCAGGGAAACATATACCAAAAGATAAGCCTCCGAGAAACGGAGCTTCCTAATACGAATCGCGTGATCCTACGGCGAGGATCCACGATCGATGTACCTCTACTGCGGATGAACGCAGCCTCGGGCGAGGTCGATCTAACAGTACCAAGTATGTGAAATCAGAATATCGCAGCTTAAATCATAACAAATATATAAAGCGGGAGACATGTATGATAACCAAAATACAAGACGCAACATAAAAGCGGCCAAGTCGTGACTCACGCCTCAAAGTCACCACTAAATCTAACTACGGGTCTCACGCCCACCACATCCATCATCTTCGCATCATGGCCGCATGCCCTGGAATCTTTGACGGTAGACATGTCCATGATGCAACACACAAGGCCGCACGCCACATGCCCCGGACATCAGACGGTGTAGACATGCCCATGTAACCTCAATAACAATATACTGGGTGGTCAACCCCGCCGCACGCCACATGCCCCGAATCTCGTGACGGTAGATATCGCCCATGTTGCGAATAACCATATATCGGTAATCAACCCGCCGCACGTGGCCGATGCCCCGAATCTCAGACGGTGTAGACATGTCCATGTGACATCAACAACAAGACAGTAATCAAAATGGAAACATACCCGTGGAATACTCCATCACTGCCAGGACGTCCAAGTAAGTTCTCAACAAGTCAACCGGCCCTCTATCGAGAGACGCGGTATCACAGAAATACCACACTTGCACAACAAAGGCTATCATCACAAGCATAGACAAGTTTCACAACAACAAGCATAGGCAAGTTTCACAACAACAAGCATAGGCAAGTTTCACAACAACAAGCATAGGCAAGTTTCACAACAACAAGCATAGGCAAGTTTCACACAACTCCAAGTACTTTCATTTTATGCCAAAGTCCGGGTTTTTAACCCCAAAGTACTACATACGTTAAGTTCTTTTGAAAGAGATCCATTACTTTTATAAAAGTCACCCGATACCCGTAGTATTAGAATGACCAACCCACATTCCTTTCCAAAATCAAGTAACAACATTCTTTCCTAAGTTCCAGGTTGCCTAGTTTCAATTACTCAAGCTTCTCATTTTCAAATGGTTTCATAGTTCATAAACTTAATCACTTGATTCCTTTTAGAACAATTGAGTAATATATGTCTCACGCGAGAGTAGGCTATTCTTGTTTACAACATTCTTATTACAAAGACCATGATCTAGAAAATGTATATCATTTTGTCTCATCTTAGTTTCTATGCAGATGGAGGTTTCTACCGGTTTTAATACAATTCATCATTATTCAATACATTTTCCTTTATTAACGCCGCAGTTGGTCCTGTCGATACACATTCTCGATTTCCAAATCAAGAAACATTATCCCTTTAAATAAAACCAAGTACTCATTACTCACGAATGAGGTTTCACACAAACATTCACATTAAAACAAATAAGTTAAGTCTTTTATCTTATAAGATCAAGTCTCTTAACTTCTAACATCAGTAAACCATTTTCCTTACCTCTCTTAAGACATTATACCTAACTCCCCAAAAAGCTAGTATAACTCTTTTTAAAACCTTTTAAAACCAAGTGTTACTCTCCCTTCCAAAACGATTTATAAATCTTTTGAAATACATCAAGTTCTTTATTATAACTAGCCAGTTATAATTCACATCACTTACCTTTTAAAACCACAAAGTATTTTCTTACCTTCATAAAGCTGTTATAACCAACTTCCCATAAAGCCGTTATAACACCTTATGTTTTAAGAACAATCAAACACGCTAACACACGTACGCTCACCGTACTACATAGTCACACATATCATGCTAGAAGAGATAGGAAGAGGTTCACATACCTCGCGACGATTTATCGACAAAGCAAAATGCTCCAAGTACTACAACCTTGCTAGCCCTTTCCACTCCTCGAGTAGAATACGCTACTCTTAGTACTTTCACCTATAAAGGTCACAAACGTCTATTAACCCTAAAACACAAGTTCTATCTTTGTACGTAAAATTCGCAAGATTTCCCTCGCCACAACAGAAATCTCCTCCTCTATCGAGGCCGCTACCAAGCCAACCAGGGGGTTTACACGCCTAACCTGACGCACCATCCTACTCAAGAACTCTACACAAGTCTATCAGAATACCCATGTAAATACATTCGCTTCTTTTCTTTATTCTTCAGCTTAAGTCAAAAGACATCGAATACTAAGTAGTTCCATATATAGTATACTTCAACTATATATTCTAACAAACATGTAATTTCCAATTACAACAGAGGGACAAGATAATTACCTCGATAAGCCCATAATTATCCAAGTTAAATGTCGATCCTTAGCAACGTTTAGCTCCAACTCCGGGTGCTCCATCCCGCTCCAAACAACCCTTAGAAGTTCTATCCAACTTCTACTTACATCCTTCAACTAACAATGAAGATTCCTTCGGGTTTCGGTTTGAGACTAAAAAGGACAAAAGGTAGTATTTCCGTGCTCTACGATAGAGGTATCTTTGGAATACTACAAGGTACAAGGCTAAGGTATTTTGGGCATTATAACAATACTAGGAGTATTTCTATACCACAACAAGGGTATTATACTAAAACAACTAGGCAGTGGGGTACCCACGCCAAGGCACCACAAAGGGGAGGGTGGCCTCTACCAAAGCCAATTTTTAAGGGGGAGAGGGGCTCTTGGCCGCGAGTCACCTAGACCGAGGGGAGGGCTTTCCACGACTTCGAAGATTTTTGCAGGAATGTAGTCTTCAACCAGAGGGGGGTATTTATAGCAAAACCAAAAGCCAACCAATGGCCAAGATCCTTCCAAGTGTATAGCAAGTGTAAGGCCAAGATCAAGCCAAGTGCACCCTAACCCCTACTCCACAAAACATGGCACAAAACAAGCCACAAAACAAGGCACAAAACCATGAACCAATCGCCAAGGCCAAGCCTCCTCTTTATCATCTAACGAGGTGACAAGTGTCACCCTCCCGTTGGTCCAAAAATGTTCCGCTGCTCTAAAAATCCGCAAAAATACTAAATGACATAGCCGAATTTTCCCAACGTAAGCCGTGGGAAACGCTTTCGTCGAAACGACTCTATTCGCACTGTGCCCAAATTTCAACCAAAGCCAACTCTTAAGGCAAAATTTAATACGCACGCCTCACGCATATACTGAAATACGGTATAACATTCTTCCCCTTAGAAACATTCATCCCGAATGTTCCTTCAAGGTCTCAAAACAAACAGCGCCAAGATAGTCTTCACCGCTATACGTTTAAAAACAATCATGCCACACCGCCACAAAACACACGCTCACTTCTCCTTCTCGTAGTACTTCGCCACGAACACTCGAACTCGTTCTAGTCCGCACCACACTTCGCAACGCTTCGTTTCCAACCCTCGAGTCACTACTCCAAACTTGGTCATCTTACTACCCTCGATTTCCTCTAAGGCCATTCTCGCCTTCACGAACCGATTCTCGTCGAACATATCCACGAACTCATACGATGGTCATCTAAACTTGGGCCTAGCACTCGTGACTCGCCACCGGGACCACCCAGAGCTGACCTTCCTCAAAACGGACGCGGGTTGGCCCGCAACATGGCCCCAACCCGACCCATCGTAGCGCCAACTCTCTAGTTTCTAGATCCAACAATCTTACTCACAGTGCCGCGAAAGCTACCACTTCCATTTCACACTACCTGTGACTTACCCTTTTCACTAACTGTGTTTCTAAATCACATTTTAGCACAAAGCTATCCAAACATATCATTAAACACATCGACAACATCAATACACACAAAACTCTGTAGGTTAAGGATATACTCAAACTAGGCGTTCAAGGACCGCTAAAATCGAACTTCCACCGCGACTTACCGTGGCCCGTGGTGTATGAACATCCCGCCTAGCTGGAAGGTGAAGAATCTGAATCGCTTCTAGTAGTTCAGGCTATCCTACCAGCTACCCTCGCCTGACAGCCTTCGTCATATGGCCCCCGCTGGCCGCAAGAATAACAAGCTCTCGTACTACGACACTTCAAATGCGGGTCTACTACATCGACCACACCGAGGTAGGGTGATCGTGATCCGCCAACACCCTACTCCTCGAACATTCAAACTCGGGAGCCTCGACCGCTTCCTCGAATATCCTGCGGTCCCGGCGTGCGGAGACCACTCGCAATGGCGGAGGTACATAACTAGTCATTGCCGAGGCGGTCCGCCTCGAAGTCGCTAAAATATCCGGCCTCGCCTTCTTCTCACAAAGCGGTCCACCTGCCGATCTTCGCGCCTCGCACTCCAAGTGCATGAGCTGAATGCGGCAATGTCCATGCCCTACAAGAGAAACACCAACAACTCTTCGCTAGGTAATCATCGAGCCTCAGAACATATCGGTGCACTCGATCCTCCATACTAGCTACTAATGCGGAACATACCGCCAATGAGTCGAACTCACATTGTACTCCCGAATCAGACGCCTGCTCGCTCAACATCAAAAATCTGTTTACCGAGCCTCTCATTTGCGAGGCAAGAAATGTGCCGAAGGCCCCAAAACTCGTCCCAAACGGCCGGAAGTGCATGCTCTCCCGAAAGCTCCCACGAAGTCAAACCAATCGATCGCGTATCACGCACCGATGCGAACTAAATGTCACCGACTCACCAAGCCTTGATCACCCGTGATGATCTCTTCAGAATCGACGGATGAACTCCTCGCGATCATCCTCCCTCGACCAGAAACTCAAAGCGGCTACAACTAAGGAAATCCCGTAGCCTCAAACGTCGCCTCGGTGCACTACAGTGTTCTGAATCTGAACTGCCGGCCCACTTATCTCATATTCGCCACAACCTCGCCAATAATCGCCATCTCTTGTGACCCATCTCCCCGCTCCGCATCGGGACCGAGGCTCGTGTATCGTAGTCTCGCAGCCCATCGCCGCGTTCTAAACTCGCAGGCCGTGGCGCCGCAAAACTCGCCGTCAAGCACTACTCAGTCTCGACCGCTCGCGCTCGCATCTCTCAATCCCACTAGCGCCTCCTCGGCCTTGCCCTTCGGGCCCTCGGTTTTCGCAGAGGCATAATCGTAAAACGAAACACGCCGGAGGGTCCAACTTACAACACGCCTCTAAGGCACGATCTCGTAATGAGAAGAATGGAAACCAATCCTAAATGTCCTATAGCCTCGATTATAGATGGTGCACAACACACCGATAATCAAGACTCTACTAGACACGGTCTGTAGACACTTTCCGAGGACTAACTGCTCTGATACCACTTTTGTAACGCCCCGAACCCGGGCCCGTCACTGGTGCCTTACCCCGGGCACCCTAGTGATACAACATCAGAGAAAACCGGCGGAAATAAAAACTTAACATGCAATAGACATGGATCAAGAGATGTGATAAATAAACAAAGCAACCAAAACAGCTTGCCTTCGATATACATAAAACATGAATAGTTTAATCCTTTTACAACCCCGCCACAACAAGATTACATGCACTCTAAGATTTACAACGACTATGACGGACAGTGGCTCCGCCATACCCCGAATGTACAAGAACCTACAACTCGTGGAAACACATACCAAAAGATAAGCCTCCGAGAAACGGAGCTTCCTAATACCGAATCGTGATCCTACGGCGAGGATCCACGATCGATGTACCTCTACCGCAGATGAACGCACTTCAAGGAGGTCGATAACAGTACCAAGTATGTGAAATCAGAATATCGCAGCTTAAATCATAATACTATATAAAGCAGAGACATGTATGATAACCAAAATACAAGACGCAACATAAAAGGCCAAGTCGTGACTCACGCCCTCAAAGTCACCACTCAAATCTAACTATGGGTCTCACGCCCACCACATCCATCATGTTCGCATCATGGCCGCATGCCCCCGGAATACTGCATCGGTGTAGACATGTCCATGATGCAACAATAATAATCAAGGCCGCATGGCCACATGCCCCCGGAATACTGCATCGGTGTAGACATGCCCATGTAACCTCAATAACAATATACTGGGTGGTCAACCCTGCCGCATGGCCACATGCCCCCGGAATATCGTGACGGCAGACACGCCCATGTTGCGGCAATAACCATATATCGGTAATCAACCCGCCGCACGGCCGCATGCCCTAATATCGTGACGGTAGACATGTCCATGTGACATCAACAACAAGACAGTAATCAAAATGGAAACATACCCGTGGAATACTCCATCACTGCCAGCACGTCCAAGTAAGTTCTCAACAAGTCAACCGGCCCTCTATCGAGAGACGCGGTATCACAGAAATACCACACTTGCACAACAAAGGCTATCATCACAAGCATAGACAAGTTTCACAACAACAAGCATAGGCAAGTTTCACAACAACAAGCATAGGCAAGTTTCACAACAACAAGCATAGGCAAGTTTCACAACAACAAGCATAGGCAAGTTTCACACAACTCCAAGTACTTTCATTTTATGCCCAAGTCCGGGTTTTTAACCCCAAAGTACTACATACGTTAAATTCTTTTGAAAGAGATCCATTACTTTTATAAAAGTCACCCGATACGTAGTATTAGAATGACCAACCCACATTCCTTTCCAAAATCAAGTAACAACATTCTTTCCTAAGTTCCAGGTTGCCTAGTTTCAATTACTCAAGCTTCTCATTTTCAAATGGTTTCATAGTTCATAAACTTAATCACTTGATTCCTTTTTAGAACAATTGAGTAATATATGTCTCACGTGAGAGTAGGCTATTCTTGTTTACAACATTCTTATTACAGCAGCCATGATCTAGAAAATGTATATCATTTTGTCTCATCTTAGTTTCTATGCAGATGGAGGTTTCTACTGGTTTTAATACAATTCATCATTATTCAATACATTTTCCTTTATTAACGCTGCAGTGGTCTGTCGATACACATTCTGATTTCCAAATCAAGAAACATTATCCCTTTAAATAAAACCAAGTACTCATTACTCACGAATGAGGTTTCACACAAACATTAACATTAAAAGATATAAGTTAAGTCTGTTATCTTATAAGATCAAGTCTCTTAACTTCTAACATCAAGAAACCATTTTCTTACCTCTTAAGACATTATACCTAACTCCCAAAACGCTAGTATAACTCTTTTTTTTTTTAAAAACCTTTTAAAACCAAGTGTTACTCTCCCTTCCAAAACGATTTATAAATCTTTTGAAATACATCAAGTTCTTTATTATAACTAGCCAGTTATAATTCACATCAGTTACCTTTTAAAACCACAAAGTATTTTCATTTTCATAAAGTCGTTATAACCAACTTCCCATAAAGCCGCTATAACACCTTATGTTTTAAGAACAATCAAACACGCTTAACACATGTACGCTCACCGCACTACATAGTCACACATATCATGCTAGAAGAGATAGGAAGAGGTTCACATACCGCGACGATTTATCGACAAAGCAAAATGCTCCAAGTACTACAACCTTGCTAGCCCTTTCCACTCCTCGAGTAGAATACGCTACTCTTAATACTTTCACCTATAAAGGTCACAAACGTCTATTAACCCTAAAACACAAGTTCTATCTTTCTACAAAATTCTACAAGACTTCCCCCGCCACAACAGAAATCTCCTCTCTATCGAGGCCGCTACCAAGCCAACCAGTGGGGTTTACACGCCTAACCTGACGTGCACCATCCTACTCAAGAACTCTACACAAGTTCATCAGAATACACCCATGTAAATACAGTTCAGTTCTTTTCTTTATTCTTCAGGCTTAAGTCAAAAGACATTGCCGAATACTAAGTAGTTCCATATATAGTATACTTCAACTATATATTCTAACAAACATGTAATTTCCAATTACAACAGAGGGACAAGATAATTACCTCGATAAGCCCATAATTATCCAAGTTAAATGTCGATCCTTAGCAACGTTTAGCTCCAACTCCGGGTGCTCCATCCCGCTCCAAACAACCCTTAGAAGTTCTATCCAACTTCTACTTACATCCTTCAACTAACAATGAAGATTCCTTAGGGTTTCGGTTTGAGACTAAAAAGGACAAAAGGTAGTATTTCCTGCTCTACGATAGAGGTATCTTTGGAATACTACAAGGTACAAGGCTAAGGTATTTTGGGCATTATAACAATACTAGGAGTATTTCTATACCACAACAAGGGTATTATACTAAAACAACTAGGCAGTGGGTACCCACTACCAAGGCACCACAAAGGGAGGGGGCCTCGCCAAAGCCAATTTTTAAGGGGGAGAGGGCTCTTGGACGAGTCAACAAGAGGGAGGGAGGGTTTCAAGACTTGGAAGATTTTTGATGAATGAAGTCTTCAAAGAGAGTGTATTTATAGCAAAACCAAAAGCCAACCAATGGCCAAGATCCTTCCAAGTGTATAGCAAGTGTAAGGCCAAGATCAAGCCAAGTGCACCCTAACCCCTACTCCACAAAACATGGCACAAAACAAGCCACAAAACAAGGCACACTACCATGAACCAATCGCCAAGGCCAAGCCTCCTCTTTACTGTCTCAATGAGGTGACAAGTGTCACCCTCCCGTTGGTCCAAAAATGTTCCGCTGTTCTAAAAATCCGCAAAAATACTAAATGACATAGCCGAATTTTCCCAACGTAGTCGTGGAAACGCTTCGGTAAAAATGACTCTATTCGGCACTTGTGCCCAAATTTCGAACCAAAGCCAACTCTTAAGGCAAAAATTTAATACGTACGCCCTCACGTACATACTCTGGAAATACGGGGTATAACAAAACATTATCCCTTTAAATAAAACCAAGTACTCATTACTCACGAATGAGGTTTCACACAAACATTCACATTAAAACAAATAAGTTAAGTCTCTTATCTTATAAGATCAAGTCTCTTAACTTCTAACATCAGTAAACCATTTTCTTTACCTCTCTTAAGACATTATACCTAACTCCCCATAAAGCTAGTATAACTCTTTTTAATACCTTTTAAAACCAAGTGTTACCCTCCCTTCCAAAACGATTTATAAATCTTTTGAAATACATCAAGTTCTTTATTATAACTAGCCAGTTATAATTCACATCAGTTACCTTTTAAAACCACAAAGTATTTTGTTACCTACATAAAGCTGTTATAACCAACTTTCCATAAAGCCGTTATAACACTTTATGTTTTAAGAACAATCAAACACAGTTAACACATGTACGTCTACCGTACTACATAGTTCACACATATCATGCTAGAAGAGATAGGAAGAGGTTCACATACCTCGCGACGATTATCGACAATAAGCAAAAAGCTCCAAGTACTACAACCTTGCTAGCCCTTTCCACTCCTCGAGTAGAATACGCTACTCTTAGTACTTTCACCTAAAAAGGTCACAAACGTCTATTAACTTTTAAACACACTGCCCATTTCTCTACGTAAAATTCAGAAGATTTCCCGCCACAACAGAAACTCCTCCTCTATCGAGGCCACTACCAAGCCAACCAGGTGGGTTTACACGTCTAACCGGACGTGTACAATTCTACTCAGTAATACTACACAAGTCTACTGCAATACAGTCCAATGTAAATACAGTTCAGTTCTTTTCTTTATTCTTCAGGCTTAAGTCAAAAGACATTGCCACAAACTAGGTTCAGTTCTATATATAGTATACTTCAACTATATATTCCTAACAACATGTAATTTCCAATTACAAATAGAGGGACAAGATAATTACCTCGATAAGCCCATAATTATCCAAGTTAAATGTCGGTCCTTAGCAACGTTTAGCTCCAACTCCGGGTGCTCCATCCCGCTCCAACAACCCTTAAGTTCTAACCAACTTCTACCTAAATACTTCAACCAACCAATGAAGATTTCCTTAGGGTTTCGGTTTGAGACTAAAGGGACAAAAGGTAGTATTTCCGGGCTCTACGTATAGAGGTCTCTTCCCAGATCTGTTATACCCCGTATTTCCAGAGTATGTACGTAAGGGAATACGTACAAAAGTTTAGCCTTAAAAGTTAGGCTTGGACGAAAATACTTGGGCACAACTCACTAAAAGAATCGCTTTCCGACTAAACGCTTTACACAACTCGCGTAGGATAAATTCCGCTATGTCATTTCTAATTTTTGCGGATTTTTCCGAGAGACGAAACACTTTAACCAACGGGAGGGCTTACACTTGTCACCTCCAATGGTGGACTTGAGGCCCATTTGGACGAATTGGATAGCCAATTTTGTCAAGTAGTTGGTAGGATATTTTGTGTGCAAGTCACAGGTACACTTGCCATAATCTTGACCTTACACTTGCCTAGCACTTGGCTCAATCTTGGCCATTGGTCACATGTCTTGACCTATAAATACCCCCTTAAGATGAAGAGTTCTTCATCCACAAATTCCTTTCCAAGTCTTGAAAATCCTTCTCCTCTCCCTTAAGCCTTTTCGCCCAAACACCTCCCCATCGAGAAGCTTAGCCGAGGCTATTTCCCCTAGCCTAGCCGAAATCTACCCTCTCCTTGGTAGAAAAGTTGCCTTCTAGTATTGTTATAATGCCCAAAATACCCTAGCCCAAATCCCTTAGTACTTAGTAGAAGTTGAAAAGAACTTCTAAGGGTTCTGGAGCTCTGAGCGCATAACATAGAGCTAAACCTTGCTCAGCGCGACTTTTATCTAGGATATTATTGGGCTTACTGAGGTAAATAATCTTAACCCTCTTTGTATTAGAAAATGCATCTGTAGAAGTATAGATATAAGTATTGAATACTTAGAAGATTATTACAGAATAGAATTGAATCATATCACAGAGAAGGGTTTAAAAGAAGAATAATCAAATCAGATTTACTTAGGACTGTTTTCACGAGACTTGAGTAGCTCAACGGTAGGAAGTTGCGCCCAATTTTCCGTAGGATAGAGAACCCTCTCGCTTAGAATCGTTTGAGTAGTCTCAACGTTGATAGACGTGTTCGACTATTATAGGTTGATTCTTCATGCGACATATTCAACTGGCGGTGGTTTTCAAGGTATGTGATTCTTCCTAAAGCATGATATTTTCAAATATATATATATATATAGTACTAGACGACGTGTGTTAATCGATTAATAACTACGACAATGTCTTTTGACTTAAGCCTGAATAATACTTACGGCAATGTCTTTTGACTTAAGCCTGAATAATAAGAATCTTGATGCATTTCAAAAGAATACTGAATCATTTTTTTTAACAGAAGAGAACTAATTGGTTTTTAAAACAGAAAGTTTAAGAGTTATACTAGCTTTATGGGAAGTTAGGTAATACAGTCCTATGTAAATACAGTTCAGTTCTTTTCTTTATTCTTCAGGCTTAAGTCAAAAGACATTGCCGAATACTAAGTAGTTCCATATATAGTATACTTCAACTATATATTCTAACAAACATGTAATTTCCAATTACAACAGAGGGACAAGATAATTACCTCGATAAGCCCATAATTATCCAAGTTAAATGTCGATCCTTAGCAACGTTTAGCTCCAACTCCGGGTGCTCCATCCCGCTCCAAACAACCCTTAGAAGTTCTATCCAACTTCTACTTACATCCTTCAACTAACAATGAAGATTCCTTAGGGTTTCGGTTTGAGACTAAAAAGGACAAAAGGTAGTATTTCCGGGCTCTACGTATAGAGGTATCTTTGGAATACTACAAGGTACAAGGCTAAGGTATTTTGGGCATTATAACAATACTAGGGGAGTATTTCTATACCACAACAAGGGGTATTATACGAAAACAACTAGGCTAGGGGGGGGGTACCCCACGGCCAAGGCACCACAAAGGGGGGAGGGGTGGCCTCTCGGCCAAAGCCAATTTTTAGGGAGAGGGCTCTTGACGAGAGTCAACAAGAGGAGGAGGGGTTTCAAGACTTGGAAGATTTTTGATGAATGAAGTCTTCAAAGAGGGTGGTATGTATAGCAAAACCAAAAGCCAACCAATGGCCAAGATCCTTCCAAGTGTATAGCAAGTGTAAGGCCAAGATCAAGCCAAGTGCACCCTAACCCCTACTCCACAAAACATGGCACAAAACAAGCCACAAAACAAGGCACAAAACCATGAACCTATCGCCAAGGCCAAGCCTCCTCTTATCAGTCAACGAGGGTGACAAGTGTCACCCTCCCGTTGGTCCAAAAATGTTCCGCTGTTCTAAAAATCCGCAAAATACTAAATGACATAGCCGGAATTTTCCCAACGTAGTCGGAAACGTTTCGCCGTAAAACGACTTATTCGGCACTTGTGCCCAAATTTCAACCAAAGCCAACTCTTAAGGCAAAATTTAATACGCACGCCTCACGCATATACTGAAATACGGTATAACATTCTTCCCCTTAGAAACATTCATCCCGAATGTTCCTTCAAGGTCTCAAACAAACAAAGCGCCGTGATAGTCTTCACCGCTATACGCATTTAAAACAATCATGCCACACCGCCACAAACACACGTTCACTTCTCCCCTTTCTCGTAGTACTCGTCACGAACACTCGAACTCGTTCTAGTGTCCGTACCACACTTCTGTCAACGCTTCTGTTTCTAACCCTTGGAGTCACTACCTCCAAACTTGGTCATCTTACTACCCTCGATTTCCTCTAAGGCCATTCTCGGCCTTCACGAACTGATTCTGGTCGAACATATCCACGAACTCATACGATGGTCATCTAAACTTGGGCCTAGCACCCTCGTGACTTCGCCACCGCGACCACCCAGAGCTGACCTTCCTCAAAACGGACGCGGGTTGGCCCGCAACATGGCCCCAACCCGACCCATCGTAGCGCCAACTCTCTAGTTTCTAGATCCGAACAATCTTACTCTACAGTCGCGAAAGCTACCACTTCCATTTCACACTACCCAGGACTTACCCTTTCACTAACTGTGTTTCTAAATCACATTTTAGCACAAAGCTATCCAAACATATCATTAAACACATCGACAACATCAATACACACAAAACTCTGAGGTTAAGGATATACCAAACTAGGCGGTTCAAGGACCGCTAAAATCGAACTTCCACCGCGACTCTACCGTACACCGGGTGTATGAACATCCCGCCTAGCATGGAAGGTGAAGAATCTGAATCGCTCTAGTAGTTCAGGCTATCCTACCGCTACCTGGTCGGACAGCTTCGTCATATGGCCCCGCTGGGCCGCAAGAATAACAAGCTCCTCGTACTACGACACTTCCTAAATGCGGTCTACCACATCGACCACACCGAGGTAGGGTGATCGATCCGCCAACACCCTACTCTCGAACATTCAAACTCGGGAGCCCGACCGCCTCGAATATCCTGGGTCCCGGCGTCGCGAGGACCACTGCAATGGGCGAGGTACATAACTAGTCTCGGCCGAGGCGGTCCGCCTCAAAGTCGCCAAAATATCCGCCGTCTTGGCCTTCTTCTCACGAAAGCGTCCACCTGCCGATCTTCGCGCCTCGCACTCCAGTGCATGAGCTCAATGCGGCATGTCCATGCCCTACCAAGAGAAACACCAACAACTTCTCTAGGTAATCATCGAGCCTCAGTAACATATCGGTGCACTCGATCCTCCATACTAGCTACTAATGCGGAACATACCGCCAATGAGTCGAACTCACATTGTACTCAATCAGACGCCTGCTTCGCTCAACATCAAAAATCGCTTACCGAGCCCTCCTCATTTGCGAGGCAAGAAATGTGCTGAAGGCCCCAAAACTCGCCCCAAACGGCCGGAAGGCATGCTCTCCCGAAAGCTCCCACGAGTCAAACCAATCGATCGCGTATCACGCAAACGACGCGAACTAAATGTCACCGACTCGCCTCAAGCCTTGATCACCCGTGATGATCTCTTCAGAATCGACGGATGAACTCCTCGGATCATCCTCCGCCTCGACCAGAAACTCAAAGCGGGCTACAACTAAGGAAATCCCGTAGCCTCAAACCGTCGCCTCGTGCACTACAGTGCCGCTGAATCGAATCGCCAAGGCCCACTTATCTCATATCTCGCCACAACCTCGCCAATAATCGCCATCTCTCGTGACCCATCTCCCGCCTCCGCATCGTGGACCGAGGCTCGTGTATCAGAGTCTCGCAGCCATCGCTGCGTTCTAAACTCGCAGGCCGTGGCGCCGCAAAACTCGCCGTCAAGCACTACTCAGTCTCGACGCCTCGCGCTCGCATTCTCAATCCCACTAGCGCCTCCTACGCTTTGCCTTCTTCGGGCCCCGGTTGCCTTCGCAGAGGCATAATCGTAAAAACGAAACACGCCGAGGGTCCAACTTACAACATGCTTCTAAGGCACGATCTCAGAATGAGAAGAATGGAAACCAATCCTAAATGTCCTATAGCCTCCTGATTATAGATGTGGTGCACAACACACCGATAATCAAGACTCTACTAGACACGGTCTGTAGACACTTTCCGAGGACTAACTGCTCTGATACCACTTTTGTAACGCCCCGAACCTCGGCCCACATCGGTGCCTTACCCCGCACCCTAGTGATACAACATCGAGAAAACCGCGAAATAAAACTTAACATGCAATAGACATGGATCAAGAGATGTGATAAATAAACAGGCCAACCAAAATAGTTGCCTTCAGTATATACATAAAACATGAACAGTTTAATCCTTTTACAACCCTGCCCACAACAAGATTTCTGCACTTAAGATTTACAACGACTATGACGGATAGGCCCCGCCATACCCCGAATGTACAAGAACCTACAACTCAGTGGAAACACATACCAAAAGATAAGCCTCCGAGAAACGGAGCTTCCCAATACGCTGAATCGTGATCCTACGGCGAGGATCCACGATCGATGTATTCTACTGCGCGCATGAACGCAGCCCCGGGCGAGGTCGATAACAGTACCAAGTATGTGAAATCAGAATATCGCAGCTTAAATCATAACAACTATATAAAGGTGAGACATGTATGATAACCAAAATACAAGACGCAACATAAAAGCAGCCAAGTCGTGGACTCACGCCTCAAAGTCACCACTCATCTAACTATGGGTCTCACGCCCACCACATCCATCATGTTCGTGATCATGGCCGCATGCCCTGAATCATCGTGACGGTAGACATGTCCATGATGCAACAATAATCAAGGCGCCGCACGCCACATGCCCCGGACATCGTGACGGTAGACATGCCCATGTAACCTCAATAACAATATATGGGTGGTCAACCCCGCCGCACGCCACATGCCCCGGAATCGCGACGGTAGACACGCCCATGTTGCGCATAACCATATATCGGTAATCAACCCCGCACGGGCCGCATGCCCCCGAATATCGTGCGACGGTAGACATGTCCATGTGACATCAACAACAAGACAGTAATCAAAATGGAAACATACCCGTGGAATACTCCATCACTGCCAGCACGTCCAAGTAAGTTCTCAACAAGTCAACCGGCCCTCTATCGAGAGACGCGGTAACACAGAAATACCACACTTGCACAACAAAGGCTATCATCACAAGCATAGACAAGTTTCACAACAACAAGCATAGGCAAGTTTCACAACAACAAGCATAGGCAAGTTTCACAACAACAAGCATAGGCAAGTTTCACAACAACAAGCATAGGCAAGTTTCACACAACTCCAAGTACTTTCATTTTATGCCAAAGTCCGGGTTTTTAACCCCAAAGTACTACATACGTTAAGTTCTTTTGAAAGAGATCCATTACTTTTATAAAAGTCACCCGATACCCGTAGTATTAGAATGACCAACCCACATTCCTTTCCAAAATCAAGTAACAACATTCTTTTCCTAAGTTCCAGTTTGCCTAGTTTCAATTACTCAAGCTTCTCATTTTCAAATGGTTTCATAGTTCATAAACTTAATCACTTGATTCCTTTTTAGAACAATTGAGTAATATATGTCTCACGTGAGAGTAGGCTATTCTTGTTTACAACATTCTTATTACAGCAGCCATGATCTAGAAAATGTATATCATTTTGTCTCATCTTAGTTTCTATGCAGATGGAGGTTTCTACTGGTTTTAATACAATTCATCATTATTCAATACATTTTCCTTTATTAACGCTGCAGTGGTCTGTCGATACACATTCTGATTTCCGAAATCAGTAAAACATTATCCCTTTAAATAAAACCAAGTACTCATTACTCACGAATGAGGTTTCACACAAACATTCACATTAAAACAAATAAGTTAAGTCTCTTATCTTATAAGATCAAGTCTCTTAACTTCTAACATCAGTAAACCATTTTCCTTACCTCTCTTAAGACATTATACCTAACTCCCCAAAACGCTAGTATAACTCTTTTTAAAACCTTTTAAAACCAAGTGTTACTCTCCCTTCCAAAACGATTTATAAATCTTTTGAAATACATCAAGTTCTTTATTATAACTAGCCAGTTATAATTCACATCACTTACCTTTTAAAACCACAAAGTATTTTCTTACCTTCATAAAGCTGTTATAACCAACTTCCCATAAAGCCGTTATAACACCTTATGTTTTAAGAACAATCAAACACAGTTAACACATGTACGTCTACCGTACTACATAGTCACACATATCATGCTAGAAGAGATAGGAAGAGGTTCACATACCTCGCGACGATTTATCGACAAAAGCAAAATGCTCCAAGTACTACAACCTTGCTAGCCCTTTCCACTCCTCGAGTAGAATACGCTACTCTTAGTACTTTCACCTATAAAGGTCACAAACGTCTATTAACCCCAAAACACAAGTTCTATCTTTCTACGTAAAATTAGAAGACCTCCCCCGCCACAACAGAAATCTCCTCCTCTATCGCCGGCTACCAAGCCAACCGTGGGGTTTACACGCCTAACCTGACGTGCACCATCCTACTCAAGAATCTACACAAGCTCATGTAATACACCCTATGTAAATACAGTTCAGTTCTTTTCTTTATTCTTCAGGCTTAAGTCAAAAGACATTGCCGAATACTAAGTAGTTCCATATATAGTATACTTCAACTATATATTCTAACAAACATGTAATTTCTAATTACAACAGAGGGACAAGATAATTACCTCGATAAGCCCATAATTATCCAAGTTAAATGTCGATCCTTAGCAACGTTTAGCTCCAACTCCGGGTGCTCCATCCCGCTCCAAACAACCCTTAGAAGTTCTATCCAACTTCTACTTACATCCTTCAACTAACAACGAAGATTCCTTGTGGTTTCGGTTTGAGACTAAAGGACAAAAGGTAGTATTTCCTGCTCTACGATAGAGGTATCTTTGGAATACTACAAGGTACAAGGCTAAGGTATTTTGGGCATTATAACAATACTAGGGAGTATTTCTATACCACAACAAGGGTATTATACGAAACAACTAGGCTAGTGGGTACCCCACGCCAAGGCACCACAAAGGGAGGGGGCCTCTCGCCAAAGCCAATTTTTAAGGGGAGAGGGCTCTTGACGAGAGTCAACAAGAGGAGGGAGGAGGGTTTCCAAGACTTGGAAGATTTTGATGAATGAAGTCTTCAAAGAGAGGGGTATTTATAGCAAAACCAAAAGCCAACCAATGGCCAAGATCCTTCCAAGTGTATAGCAAGTGTAAGGCCAAGATCAAGCCAAGTGCACCCTAACCCCTACTCCACAAAACATGGCACAAAACAAGCCACAAAACAAGGCACAAAACCATGAACCAATCGGCCAAGGCCAAGCCTCCTCTTTACCGTCCAATGAGGGTGACAAGTGTCACCCTCCCGTTGGTCCAAAAATGTTCCGTTGCTCGGAAAAATCCGCAAAAATACTAAATGACATAGCCGGAATTTTCCCAACGTAGTCGTGAAACGTTTCGCCGTAAAAATGACTCTATTCGGCACTTGTGCCCAAATTTCGAACCAAAGCCAACTCTTAAGGCAAAAATTTAATACGTACGCCCTCACGTACATACTCTGGAAATACGGGGTATAACAAAACATTATCCCTTTAAATAAAACCAAGTACTCATTACTCACGAATGAGGTTTCACACAAACATTCACATTAAAACAAATAAGTTAAGTCTCTTATCTTATAAGATCAAGTCTCTTAACTTCTAACATCAGTAAACCATTTTCTTTACCTCTCTTAAGACATTATACCTAACTCCCCATAAAGCTAGTATAACTCTTTTTAAAACCTTTAAAACCAAGTGTTACTCTCCCTTCCAAAACGATTTATAAATCTTTTGAAATACATCAAGTTCTTTATTATAACTAGCCGCTTATAATTCACATCGATTACCTTTAAAACCACAAAGTATTTTGTTACCTACATAAAGTCGTTATAACCAACTTTCCATAAAGCCGTTATAACACTTTATGTTTTAAGAACAATCAAACACGCTTAACACACGTACGCTCACCGTTACATATAGTTCACACATATCATGCTAGAAGAGATAGGAAGAGGTTCACATACCTCGCGACGATTATCGACAATAAGCAAAAAGCTCCAAGTACTACAACCTTGCTAGCCCTTTCCACTCCTCGAGTAGAATACGCTACTCTTAGTACTTTCACCTAAAAAGGTCACAAACGCTCATTAACTTTTAAACACACGCCCATTTCTACAGAAAATTCGAAGATTTTCCCCGCCACAACAGAAACTCCTCCTCTATCGAGGCCGCTACCAAGCCAACCAGCGGTGGGTTTACACGCCTAACCTGACGTGTACAATTCTACTCGAATACTACACAAGTCTACTGCAATACAGTCCAATGTAAATACAGTTCAGTTCTTTTCTTTATTCTTCAGGCTTAAGTCAAAAGACATTGCCACAAACTAGGTTCAGTTCTATATATAGTATACTTCAACTATATATTCCTAACAACATGTAATTTCCAATTACAAATAGAGGGACAAGATAATTACCTCGATAAGCCCATAATTATCCAAGTTAAATGTCGGTCCTTAGCAACGTTTAGCTCCAACTCCGGGTGCTCCATCCCGCTCCAAACAACCCTTAGAAGTTCTAACCAACTTCTACCTAAATACTTCAACCAACCAATGAAGATTTCCTTAGGGTTTCGGTTTGAGACTAAAGGGACAAAAGGTAGTATTTCCGGGCTCTACGTATAGAGGTCTCTTCCCAGATCTGTTATACCCCGTATTTCCAGAGTATGTACGTAAGGGAATACGTACAAAAGTTTAGCCTTAAAAGTTAGGCTTGGACGAAAATACTTGGGCACAACTCACTAAAAGAATCGTTTTCCGACGAAACGTTTTACACAACTCGCGTAGGATAAATTCCGGCTATGTCATTTCTAATTTTTGCGGATTTTTCCGAGAGACGAAACACTTTGGGCCAACGGGAGGGCGACACTTGTCACCCTCCAATTGGTGGACTTGAGGCGTCCATTTGGACGAATTGGATAGCCAATTTTGTCAAGTAGTTGGTAGGATATTTTGTGTGCAAGTTGGCTAGGTACACTTGCCATAATCTTGACCTTACACTTGCCTAGCACTTGGCTAAATCTTGGCCATTGGTTGGCCATGTCTTGACCTATAAATACCCCCTTAAGATGAAGAGTTCTTCATCCACAAATTCCTTTCCAAGTCTTGAAAATCCTTCTCCTCTCCCTTAAGCCTTTTCGTCCAAACACCTCCCCCCCCCCCATTGAGAAGCTTAGCCGAGGCTATTTCCCCCCTAGCCTAGCCGAAATCTACCCCCCTCCCTTGGTAGAAAAGTTGCCTTCTAGTATTGTTATAATGCCCAAAATACCCTAGCCCAAATCCCTTAGTACTTAGTAGAAGTTGAAAAGAACTTCTAAGGGTTCTTGGAGCTACCGGAGCGTACAACATAGGAGCTAAACCTTGCTCAGGCGCGACTTTTATCTAGGATATTATTGGGCTTACCGAGGTAAATAATCTTAACCCTCTTTTGTATTAGAAAATGCATACTGTAGAAGTATAGATATAAGTATTGAATACTTAGAAGATTATTACAGAATAGAATTGAATCATATCACAGTAGAAGGGTTTAAAAGAAGAATAATCAAATCAGATTTACTTAGACCTCACTGATGAGACTTGAGTAGCTCAACCGTAGGAAGTCTTGCCCAATTTTCCGTAGGATAGAGAACCCTCCGCTAGAATCGTTTTGAGTAGTCTGAACGTTGATAGACGTGTCTGACTATTATAGGTTGATTCTCTGCGCGCGACATATTCAACTTGGCAGGTGGTTTTCGCTGAGAAGGTATGTGATTCTTCCTAAAGCATGATATTTTCAAATATATATATATATATATAGTACGGTAGACGTACGTGTGTTAACTGATTAATAACTACGACAATGTCTTTTGACTTAAGCCTGAATAATACTTACGGCAATGTCTTTTGACTTAAGCCTGAATAATAAGAATCTTGATGCATTTCAAAAGAATACTGAATCATTTTTTTTAACAGAAGAGAACTAATTGGTTTTTAAAACAGAAAGTTTAAGAGTTATACTAGCTTTATGGGAAGTTAGGTATAACCACTTAAGATGATAAAAGGAACAGTTTAACTATGTGTATATAACAAACTTATATTGATAGAATAATAAGATGGTTTGATAAGTAGACATGATATGATGCTAAGTGTGTTAGTGCCTTGTAAACGTTTGTATAAGAGGGTATTCTTGTTGTGCTTATGTTGTTTAACGATAAACTGTTGTGTTAGTATTATATCACTCACCTCTTGACATGTTACCGGGGGTTAAGTCGCCTCCACGCGGGGTAGACTCAGCGATGCAGGACCATGATTCGAGAATACGCCATGCGGTCCAAGGGACCTATGCGAGCTACGAGAGTTCCGTGTTAGTGTGCGGGGTTATACCTCATGCGGTCTATGTGGCCATGCGGACTACGAGTCGGGGCGATGCCGAGGATTAGCTACCTCGATGCGGGTTATACCCTACGCGGCCTGCCGAGTGGCCTATGCGGACTACGGGAGTCCAAGATTAGGCTTGCTTAATGATACTATGGGCAATTGGCCCTGCTTCGATCATTCGCAGCCTAGAAAAGACCTGTTACAGTTTACCTATTGTTGCTCTTGTTTATGATGTGGCACTATGTGCGGTTACCTTGGTTGTTTCATACATATATGTAAACTGATTTTATAAATGATATGTTTTCATTTAAGTACTTTCTGATGCATACTTAGTACTGTTGTAATCGACCTCCTTGAGGCTGCGTTCATGCCGCAGTAAGGCAAACAGTGCTAGATCCACATCCTTAGGATCTCTTTGCATTGGTGTCGTGAGATCCATCTTCTCCGAGGCTCTACTTTTGTATGATCTCCCCGTATTGTAGATAGTTTGTACATTCAGGTATGGCGGGCCCCGTCCCGCCATAGTTGTTTACTTCTTAGAGGTCTCAGAGTCCTATTGTATGCTTGGGATGTAACTGCAAAACTATGTTTATATATATATGCCGAAAGGCGACATTTTCTCACATAAAACTGTGTCTCTTTTTACAACTGTTTCATGTCTTGTTTTATATTCCGCTGATTACTCTGATGTATGACTACTTGGGTGCCCGGGTAAGGCACCAGTCACGGGCCCCGGAACGGGTCGTGACAAAAGTGGTATCAGAGCAGTTAATCCTCGGAAAGTGTCTGACCGTATCTAGTAGAGTCTTGATTATCGGTGTGTTGTGCACCACACCAATAATCAGGAGGCTATAGGATATTTAGGATTGGTTTCCATTCTTCTCATTCTGAGATCGTGCCTTAGAGTTGTGCTATAAGTCGGACCCTTCTAACGTATCCCTTTTTCTGTAACAGTTATGCCTCCACGTAAGGCAACCCGGGCCCAGAAGGGCAAGGCAGCCGAGGGAGCTGCTAGTGGGACACCTAGAGTCACGAGGGCTCAGGCCCAGTCGATACCCGAGACGGCGAGTTCTACGACGCCGCCGACCCCAGGAGGGTTTAGGGCCGCAGCAGCGGCTGATGAGACCACAATACCTACACCTCCAGTCCCACAGCCTGGAGCAGATGAGATGGGTTACAGAGAGATGGCCCGCCATCGCCGTGATCGTGGCTGCATACGAGGACAGCCGATGCGATTCAGTTCCGGCCCGAGCACCCGTGGTTCACCCGAGGGCATATAGTTTGAGGCTACGAGATTTCCTGAGTTGTAGCCCGCCAGAGTTTTACGGGTCGAGGCCAGAGGATGATCCGCAGGAGTTCATCCGTCAGCTACAGAGGATTATGAGAGTGATCAGGGCGTCGGAGACCGAGTCCGTGATCTTCGGTTCACATAGGCTGCGTGATACCGCAGTAGATTTGATTTATTCATGTGAGTTATCCCGGGGAGAGCACGCGTCCCCGCCTACTGGGATGAGTTCTCGAGGCTTTCTCACTCACTTCTTGCCTCCACAACGGCGAGGGCGCGGCCGACAGATTTTTGTTCTCGAGGCGAGAGGACGACCTTGTTAGGGAGTACAATGTCGAGTTTGATTCATTGGCTCGATATGTCCAGCGTTGCAGCAGAGATATGGAGGATAGGGTGCACCGCCACGCCACCGCTAGATGATAATATGGCCGAGTCTTGTGCGGGTGTTTCTTCACCGTATGGACATTACCCGAATGCGTGCTCATGCTCTTGGATGCGAGCGTAGAGACCACGGAGTTGACAGCAGAAGAAGACCAGGACGGCAGGGTCTTTTGGTGGCTATCGTGGTGGGCGGCCTCAGCAGCAGTCTAGATTTGCACCACAGCCAGCTCAGAGCACTCGCACCGTCCTCAGACACCAGATATTCGAGGGCGTACTGTGGCCCTGTGGCTTCGTGACGCCCAGAGCAGAGTGCATCGGCCGATCGACCACCTCGCCGGTGTGGCCGATGCGGTAGATCCCACTTCGGGAGTTGTGGTGCTACGGGAGCTTGTTTCAGTTGTGGCCAGCAGGGTCACTATGCGAGGAACTGTCCGACCAAAGGCAGTGCTGATGGTAGGGGTCAGCCTACAGATTCTTTCGCCGGGTCTTCTTCATCCCCGACAGCTACTCGCCCCGGAGGGCAAGGTACTCATGGACCAGCAGGTCGCGGCAGAGGTCGTGGCGCGGGTCCCAGTTCTAGCGGTCCTCAGAACCGCATTTATGCTTTGTCCAGCCGACAGGATCAGGAGGCCTCACCTGATGTCATCACAGGTACCTTATCAGTTTCTGGATTTGATGTGTATGCCTTGATAGATCCGGGTTCTACTCTGTCCTATATATCTCCCCTTATTGCTAGTAGGATAGGGATAGAGCCTGAGTCCATAGACCCTTTCGAGGTAGCTACGCCAGTGGGTGATTCGGTGGTAGCTCGACGGGTATATAAGGCTTGTCCAGTGACCATTTACAGTCGTCAGACCCTAGCCGACTTGATAGAGTTGGATATGATTGATTTCGACGTGATCATGGGTATGGATTGGCTAGCTTCTTGCTACGCCAATGTAGACTGCAGGGAGAGAGTAGTGCGGTTCCAGTTTCCTGAGGAGCCGGTTGTTGAGTGGGAGGGGAGCACGGTATCGCCGAGGGGTAGGTTTATTTCCTACCTCAAGGCTAGGAAGATGGTACGCGGCGGTACATCTACCATCTCGCTCGGTGTTTGATACCGAGGCTGCGTACCAGATTTTCACCGGCCCAGAGTCGAGAGTTCCCGCACGTGTTTCTAGACGACCTCCGGGTATCCTCCCGAGAGGAGATCGAGTTTTGTATAGATGTGTTGCCAGACACTCGGCGTATTTCCATTCCGCCATACAGAATGGCACCTGACGAGTTGAGAGAGCTGAAGGATCAGCTAAGAGATTTGCTGGAGAAGGGCTTCATCAGGCCTAGTATTTCTCCCTGGGGAGCGCCGGTATTGTTTGTGAAGAAGAAGGACGGGACGCTGCGCATGTGTGTTGATTCTGACGGTGAACAAGGTGACCATTAAGAATGATACCCTTCCTGTGATTGATGATTTGTTCGACCGGTTGCGGGCGCGAGATGTTTCTCCAAGATTGATCTGCGATCGCTATCATCAGTGCGAGTCGAGAGGTGGATGTCCTAGATCGCATTCCGACGATGACGCATTATGAGTTCGTGGTCATGTCTTTTGGGTTGACCAATGCTCGCAGGTATTCATGGATTTGATGAACCGAGTGTTCAAACCATTTTTGACACGCTTGTGATAGTATTCATTGATGATATCTTGGTTTATTCTCGCCAGAGCGAGCACGCGGAGAATTTGGCGATCTGGCCGATAGCTTCTCCAGACCCAGCTATACGCCAAGTTTTCCAAATGTGAGTTTTGGTTAACTTTTGCTTTTCCGGGCATATTGTCGGCTGATGGCATTCGAGTGGATACGCCAAGATCGAGGCGATCAGACTTGGCCTAGACCTACTACTCCGGCAGAGGTTCGCAGCTCGGGCCTTGCGAGTTATTATCGGCGTTCGAGAGAAGTTTGCTTCTATCTCGCACCATTGACTAGGCCGACTCGGGCGGCTAAGTTTCATGGTGATCGATGTGGCGAGCGTGGCTTCCAGCTTGGCGAGAGATCGACGACCGCCCGTTCTTACTCTTCCGCAGGTCCGACGGTTATGTCGTGTATTGTGATCGTCGGGCATCGGGTTGGGATGTGTGTTGATGCAGCATGGCAAGGTTATAGCGTATGCATCCCGACACCAAGAAACACGAGAGAACTACCCCACCCATGATTTGAGTTAGCGGTGATTCACGCCAAGATCCGGAGGCACTATTTGTATGGGGTTCACGTGGATATTTATACGCACCACAAGAGCCTCCAAGATATCTTCACCAGAGGAGCTGAACTTACGGCGAGACGGTGGTTAGAGTTGCTTAAGGATTACGATGTTGATATCCTATACCACCCGGGGAAGGCCAATGTCGTGGCAGATGCTCTTAGTAGGTCGATGGGGAGCCTATCAGATGTGCAGCTAGAGAGGAGGGACATGGTTCGTGAATTGCATCAGTTAGCGAGCCTTGGTGTCCGTTTGATTGATTCTGATAGCAGTGGGGTTAGAGTTCGTGAGGTTGCCGAGTCTTCCATCGCCGGCGAGGTGAAGAGGCAATTCGAGGATCCGATTTTGACACGTTATCGTGATACGGCTCTTCGTGAGGAAGGGTCCTTTGAGGTAGCACCTGGGTGCTAAGGTTTGAGGGCAGGTTGTGTGTTCCGGATGTTTCGTGACTTCGCGCAGTTCTTGGGAAGCACACAACGCGTTACTCTATCCATCCGTGGTCGACCAAGATGTACCACGACCTTAGATCCGTATTGGTGGGATGGCGAAGAGGACGTTGCGAGTTCGTAGCTCAGCCCGTGTTGTCGGCAGTGAAGGTAGAGCACCAGGCCGGTGGTTTGTTACGCACGATAGAGATCCCTACCGAAGTGGGAGGTGATCAACATAGACTTCATCACGTGATTACCTCGCACTCAGAGGAGACATGATTCTATATGGATTATCGTCGACAGGCTGACGAAATCAGCCCACTTTCTTCCCGTCAGGACGACTTTTTCGGCTGAGGATTATGCCAGACTTTACATCCGAGAGATCGTCAGACTGCATGGAGTCCCTATTTCGATCATATCGCATGCAGGAGCCCGATTACGCTAACTTACGGAGGTCTTTCCGAGGGGTTTAGGGACGCAGTGAGCTCGAGCATCGCATTCCATCCACGCAGCACGGACAGCAGAGCGCACTATCCGCACTGCGAGGATATGCTGCGAGCCGTGTTATTGACTTCGTGGTAGCCGAGGATCATTTGCCCCTAGTTGAGTTTGCATACAATAATAGCTACCACTCCAGTATTCAGATGACGCCTTATGAGGCCTTGTATGGAAGGAAGTGCAGATCGCCTATAGGCTGGTTCGATGTGGGCGAGGTACAGTTAGTGGGACCAGATTTGGTGCAGCAGGCAGTGGATAAGGTGAAGCTTATCCAGGAGAGGTTGGCCGACACTCGTAGTCGATGAAGTCATATGCAGATCATCGCCGTCGGCATCCGGAGTTCGAGGTTCATGATTGGGTTTTCCTAAGGTGTCACCCATGGCGGTGTGATGAGATTCGGAAGAAGGAAACTCACCAAGGTATATTGGGCCGCTTCGATTGTCCGCAGGTAGGCAAGGTTGCCTATGAGTTGGATCTGCCGTCCGATCCGGAGGCAGCATCCGGTTTTTCACGTATCTATGCCGAGGAGATGTATCGGATCCATCTAGGTACACCCGATTGACGATGTCCAGTGACCGAGGGGTTATCGTATGAGAGATTCCCATAGCGATAATCGATCGTCGTCGTTAGCGTCTGCGGACGAAGGACGTGGCTTCCACAAAGTCTTGTGGCGAACGAGCTCGGGAGGAGATGGCGGGAAGGCGAGGAGGACATGAGGCAGAAGTATCCTCACCTATTCCCCACACCTCCAGGTAATTCACTTTCCTACTTGTAAATTTTCATTATCGTTTTTGCCTAAGTGTTGTTTTGTGGTCGTGTGTGGTATTTGCAAACTGTTTAAGTTATGAAGAACCTTATCATTATCTGTCTTGGGAAGGAACATTCGGGACGAATGTTTCTAAGGAGGGGAGAATGTTATGCCCCGTATTTCCAGAGTATGTACATAAGGGAATACGTACAAAAGTTTAGCTTTAAAAGTTAGGCTTGGACGAAAATACTTGGGCACAACTCACTAAAAGAATCATTTTCCGACGAACGTTTTACACAACTCGCGTAGGATAAATTCCGGCTATGTCATTTCTAATTTTTGCGAATTTTTCCGAGAGACGAAACACTTTGGGCCAACGGGAGGGCGACACTTGTCACCCTCCAATTGGTGGACTTGAGGCGTCCATTTGGACGAATTGGATAGCCAATTTTGTCAAGTAGTTGGTAGGATATTTTGTGTGCAAGTTGGCTAGGTACACTTGCCCTAATCTTGACCTTACACTTGCCTAGCACTTGGCTAAATCTTGGCCATTGGTTGGCCATGTCTTGACCTATAAATACCCCCTTAAGATGAAGAGTTCTTCATCCACAAATTCCTTTCCAAGTCTTGAAAATCCTTCTCCTCTCCCTTGCCTTTCGTCCAAACACCTCCCCTCGAGAAGCTTAGCCGAGGCTATTTCCCCTAGCCTAGCCAAATCTACCCCCCTCCCTTGTTAGAAAAGTTGCCTTATAGTATTGTTATAACGCCCAAAATACCCTAGCCCAAATCCCTTAGTACTTAGTAGAAGTTGAAAAGAACTTCTAAGGGTTCTTGGAGCTACCGGAGCGTACAACTTAGGAGCTAAACCTTGCTCAGGCGCGACTTTTATCTAGGATATTATTGGGCTTACCGAGGTAAATAATCCTAACCTCTTTTGTATTAGAAAATGCATCTTGTAGAAGTATAGATATAAGTATTGAATACTTAGAAGATTATTACGTAATAGAATTGAATCATATCACAAGAAAAGGGTTTAAAAGAAGAATAATCAAATCAGATTTCTTACTTAGACTGTTTTCACAATGAGACTTGAGTAGCTCACCGTAGGGAAGTCTTTGCCTAATTTTCCGTAGGATAGAGAACCCTCCGCTTAGAATCGTTTGAGTAGTCTGAACGTTGATAGACGTGTCTGACTATTATAGGTTGATTCTCTGCGCGCGACATATTCAACTTGGCAGGTGGTTTTCGCTGAGAAGGTATGTGATTCTTCCTAAAGCATGATATTTTCAAATATATATATATAGTACGGTAGACGTACGTGTGTTAACTGATTAATAACTACGACAATGTCTTTTGACTTAAGCCTGAATAATACTTACGGCAATGTCTTTTGACTTAAGCCTGAATAATAAGAATCTTGATGCATTTCAAAAGAATACTGAATCATTTTTTTTAACAGAAGAGAACTAATTGGTTTTTAAAACAGAAAGCTTAAGAGTTATACTAGCTTTATGGGAAGTTAGGTATAACCACTTAAGATGATAAAAGGAACAGTTTAACTATGTATATAATGACTTATATTGATAGAATAATAAGATGGTTTGATAAGTAGACATGATATGATGCTAAGTGTGTTAGTGCCTTGTAAACGTTTGTATAAGAGGGTATTCTTGTTGTGCTTATGTTGTTTAACGATAAACTGTTGTGTTAGTATTATATCACTCACCTCTTGACATGTTACCGGGGGTTAAGGCGCCTCCGATGCGGGTAGACTCGGTGATGCAGGACCATGATTCGAGAATACCTCATGCGGGTCCAGGGGACCTATGCGGAGCTACGAAAGTTCCAGGTTAGTGTGCGGGGTTATACCTCATGCGGTCTATGTGGCCATGCGGACTACGAGTCGGGGCGATGCCGGAGTAGCTACCCTCGATGCGGGTTATACCCTACGCGCCTAAGTGAGTGGCCTATGCGACTACGGAGTCCGTGATTAGGCTTGCTTAATGATACTATGGGCAATTGGCCCGCCGATCATTCGCAGCCTAGAAAAGACCTCATTCTGATTTACCTATTGTTGCTCTTGTTTATGATGTGGCACTATGCGCGTTACTAGTTGTTTCATACATATATGTAAACTGATTTTATAAATGATATGTTTTCATTTAAGTACTTTACAGTTTCGCATACTTAGTACTGTTATCGACTCTCCTGGGCCGCGTTCATGCCGCAGGTAAGGGCAAGCAGGTGCTAGATCCACATCCTTAGGATCTCTTTGCATTGGTGTCAGGAGCTCCATCTTCTCCGGAGGCTCTACTTTTTGGTATGATCTCCCTGTATTGTAGATAGTTTGTACATTCAGGGTATGGCGGGGCCCTGTCCCACCATAGTTGTTTACTTCCTTAGAGGTCTGTAGTCCTATTGTACAGTTGGGATGTAACTGCAAAACTATGTTTATGTATATATGCCGAAAGGCGACATTTTCTCACATAAAACTGTGTCTCTTTTTACAACTGTTTCATGCCTTGTTTTATATTCCGCTGATTACTCTGATGTATGACTACTTGGGTGCCCGGGTAAGGCACCAGTCACGGGCCCCGGAACGGGTCGTGACATGATCGAAGCCTAATGTTCATGACATGAAAAAGACTAAGCGTTATACTCGCTCTAGAAATGATTCCGGAGGTTCCGGAGGATTTTCGAAGTCTAGAACCAAGAAAAAGAAAAAGAACGGTGGAAGTCCAACCATAGTTGAGGAAAACTTAATTCCAGCAATTTCGGATCCCACGGTGTTAGTACATGTTCCGCCTGATTTGTGCATTCCACTTGAGCATGTGGTAGATGATTTTACGCTGCAAAGGATACATGAATAGGGAAAAAGTATAGAAATCGAGAGCTTGGATATAAGTGAGTTCGAAGGTGGAAAGTTTCATGTTCCGTCAGCCATCAATCCGGAAATGATTTCTTCTAATACTACTCCAGAAGTGACTACAATAGATGACTGTAACACTGTCCACAAGCCTATTGGAAAAGACTCTTCCGAATCTCCCGGCAATGGTAGGGAAATTCGTATAGCTAAAGACACTCTTCTCTCTCCTAGGGATGGCGATTCTATCACGGGTCAATTTAGTAAGCTCCGGGACCATAACGGAAGAGCATGGCAACCACGACACTAAAATAATCTCTTCACAGCCTGGAAAATTACTCAGGCAAGTCGGAAAAGTTAGAGAATCAGGGCCAGGAATTGCAATCGACAAGACAATGCATGATGGTATCCTCGGGTCAAAACCGGGTCAAGGTACGGGTCAAATGGCTAAGGCGGGTCAGGCGGGAGTCCATGGGCCCAAGGTGATTACCGGTATTCATGGTTCAATAAAAATTGGGAGAACCGAAGGGCCATCTGCCCCCAAGGAGCCTAGTTACTCTCCAAACTTTAATACCGCGAGAACCAAAGAGTCACACTTTAATACCGCGGGAGCCAAAGAGTCACCTCACTTAATGGGGAAACATCCTTCGAATTCATTAAGTGTTACTAATGAGTCCTTTCTGTTATACCCCGTATTTCCGGAGTATGTACGTAAGGGCGTACGTACGAAAGTTTGGCCTTAAAAGTTTAAGCCTTGGACGTTTTTATTTTGTGCACAACTCACTAAAAGAATCGTTTTCCGACGAAACGTTTCCACAGCTTTCGTAGGGAAAATTCCGGCTATGTCATTTAGTATTTTTGCGGATTTTTCCGAGAGACAAAACATTTTGGACCAACGGCAGGGCGACACTTGGCACCCTCCAATTGGTGGACTTGAAATCGTCCATTGGACGAATTGGGGTTAGAGTTGCACGTTTTTTGTGCCTTGGCACAAGTCAAGGAGTTGGTAGGATATTTTGTGTGCAAGTTGGCCAAGGACACTTGCCCTAATCTTGGCCTTACACTTGCCTAGCACTTGGCTTAATCTTGGCCATTGGTTGGCCACTTCTTGACCTATAAATACCCCCTTTAGATGAAGAGTTCTTCATCCACAAATCAATTTCCAAGTCTTGAAAAATCCCTCCCCCTCTCTCTAAAGCTTTTCGTCCAAAGCCTCCTACCCCCCCTCCCCTTTTGAAGCTTGGCCGAGGCAACCCCTCCCCCTAGCCTAGTGTTACACCCCGTAGTTCAGGTCATGCGCATGAGGGCGTACGAAAGGGAGTAAGACTTAAAATTTTCAGAAGATAGGTTGACGGATTGTTCCGGACGGGTTTTAGTCAACTTTAAGGCGGGTTATGACCCGGTACATTGAGAGTTCATAAGTGTTTCAAAGGCCTGGGGCGTAGTTCGTTGAGTCTAGATTCCAACGCAACCAACCGTTCGTCGATAGGACGTCGGAGTAGAAAGTTATGAGGGTTACAAGTTCAGTGCGCAGTCGGACAGAAATGTGTTTCGGGCGAAGGCGACAGGGCCGCGGCGCCGGATGCAGGGCCGCGGCGCCTAAAGTTCTGAAGGGTCGCTGAAGTTGCAGCGCCGCGCCGAATAGCGTGGCCGCGCCAAAGATCGAGAGGTCGCGGAGGTTTCAGGCCATGCGCCGAGGCGGGATTTTTGGGCGGAAAAACTTAGAAAAGTCTGATTTTTGTTTTAAAAGAGGCCATGGGTGGGTGACAAGTGTCCCCCCCCATCTGATTTTCTGTTGCATGCAATATATTGACCAAGACTTGGACATTTTCTATCTTTCATCTTCTCTCTCTCTCTCTCAAATTGCTCCCCCTTCTCTCTAAAAACCCTTAGAAAAATCTGAATAGTTAAGAACCAAAAAGGAAGCTTGTAGCTAGCTTGTTGGCACTATTGTGGTGGTATTCTTGGAGTAGAGGCTAGCAATTGTTGGAGTAAATTGGCTAAGAGCTTTAAGGTAACATTTCTTCCTTTAGAATTAGTTCCTAGTATTGCATGTTAAGAAGAAAGAACTTGTGGTAGTGAATAATGCTCTTAGAGTCATTGCATGTAAGAAATATGGTTTGGATATGAAGAATGGGTTAAGAAGAAATTATGAGCATGTTGTAGCCTAAAAACCACCTTAGAATTGTTAAGTGAATTGTTGTAAACCTATGGGGCAGAATTTTGGGTGTGAAATCCCCTTTGAATTGTTGGATTGAGTGAGCCTTAAAGGTGGTGTTTTTGATGATAAATTCGGCCTTGTGAAATGTGGCAAAGTGAGTAGAAACAAAGGAAATGCTGCCCAATTTTCCATAGAATTTAGGGGCTTTGAACTTAGATTATTCATACATTGAAATTAGAGGTTAATAAACGTATTATGGTTATTATAGGTTGGCATATTACTTGCGGTAGTTTGAGCTTAGCAAGTGGATTGACCGAAGAGGTATGTGAAGCTTTCCTATCTTTGAGCATGAGTATTTGTATCTATGTAGTACGGTAGACGTACAAGATTTAGTATTTTTACTTGTTTAAGTATAAACAAAGACTTGTTTGTTTTAAGAAGTATAAGTCCCTTGGTTAAGGGAAAAGTATGATTTTACAAAAGTATAGAGTACTTGGTGTGAAAGTATTGAGTATTGAATTATTCTAAAGATAAGAGGCTTGAAGTATTTTTGAAAATTGTATGAATTTGTTTGAAGTATAAGCCTCTTGGATAGTAAAAGAACGAAATGGTTCATAAGGAGTTATAACGGCTTTATGGGAAGTTAGTTATAACGGCCTTATGAATGGATAAGGATGTCGTAAATTTCTAAAGCATAAAGTTAGTATAACGGCTTTATGGGAAGTTGGTTATAATAACTTTATGGAAGGTTATGAAAGTTGTCTATTTTGATTAATGAGCATAAGTTGTCTAGATTGTGAAAAATTGAAGTTACTTGGTTTCAAGCTTTGAAATGAGCTTTCTAAAGGTGTAGTAACTTACGTTGAAAAATAGACGCGCCTAGATACTACGGGTGTTAGTATCTTGGATTTTGCATAAAAAAAAGAATCTCTTGGAAAGGATGTACGTACGTAGTACTTTGGGCTTGTTCAATTGAGAATTATTCTATGTGTGCCTTGATAAGTACTTTGGCTTGCTTAAATAAGAATTCTCTTGGTTTATGTGAAAAGAAGGCATGGTAATTGTCTTGGTTTATGTAAAGGCATAGTATTGAAATTCGAATTAAAAGCATGTAGTTATGAGTTACTTGGACGTACCGCCAGTGATGAAGGATTCCACGGGTATGCTTCCATTGTTCAGTTATGAGTTACTTGGGCGTACCGCCAGTGATGGAGGATTCCACGGGTATGCAGCCATGATGAGGGTTCGTTCCCTTGTTGACAGTATTTTGTTCCATGGATTAGCTCTCCATGAGGTCTACTGATGCAGGGTGGATCTAGTAGTTAGCCGCACCGCCCCGCCGAGACGTGATGCAGTGGATCCGTAGCCGGCTTTCGTGCCGGCCGTGGTTAGGGAGAAGTGGTGTGATGCAGGGTGGATCTGGTGGTTAGCCTGCGTACTTGCCCCGGTCAGCGATGTGACGCAGGGTGGATCTGGTAGAGGCTATCGCACTTGCCCCGGTCAGCTTCGTGATTTCAGTTATAGTATTGTTGGTACGTGGTAGCTGGCTTTCGATTTGCCTTGGCCGATTGAGGATGCAGGGTGGATCTGGTAGCTATGCCTTCGTACTTGCCTCGTACGGTTCTTATGATACAGTGGGATCTAGTATTCATATGTACTCCTTAGTGTTGTTACATCATAGATCGCCAAAGGATGGGCGAATTCCACGGGCACGATTGATATTATGGGCATGAGACCTATGGTTATATTTGAGTGATGACTTAGAGGGCGTGAGTCCCTGACTTGACATGGCTGCGTATATGTTGTGTGCTGTAGTTTGGCTATCATACATGTCTCCTGCTTTATATATATGCTATTATGAATTCATTACGATTTTCGCCACATACTTGGTACTGTTAGATCGACTCCTTCGGGCCGCGTCATGCCGCAGGTCGAGATACGTAGCTTGCTGGTCCGCACTCTTAGGATCACTGTTCATACCTTGGGAAGCTCCATCTCTCCGGAGGCTTGTCTTTTTGGTATGATTCCCTGAGGTTATAGACTTTTGTACATTCAGGGGGTATGGCGGGGCCCTGTCCCGCCACAGTTGTTATTCCTAGAGGTCTGTAGTCACGTTTGTGGTTTGAAGGTAAGAATAAGTTGTACTTCTGATTAAGTATGTTTTATAGAAGGCAGCCTTATCGGCTGGCCAGCGATGTTTACCTTTTTATAAGTTATGTGCTATGTATGTTCCGCTGCTATTCTCTGATGTATACCGACGTGGTGCCCCTTGCAGGTACCGCCGCCCCTGGCCTGGTCGTGACAAAAGTGGTATCGAAGCGCTTAGTCCTCGGAAAGTGTCTACGCATCGTGTCAGTAGAGTCTTGATTATCGGTGTGTTGTGCACCACATCTATAATCGTGAGGTCGCAGGATATTTAGGATTGGTTTCCATTCTTCTTACTCTAAGATCGCGCGATAGAGTTTGTGTGGTTAGGGTCGTCTCCCTAACGAGTTATGTTGTTTGCAGCCACGAAAGGCAAAGATGACCAAAAGATTATGTGGATTGCGTATCCAGGTTAGTTATGATGGTAGTATAGTGGGTATAGTGACATTCAGCTATACAGATATATGTATAAGGGTCAGACACGTGTTGCCTAGAATGATATTGGAATACCAAGGATTGATAAGGACTAATTAGATACCGGGAAGGTAGGGAGTGGTTTGATGAACTCTCATCAAGGTTATGCGCATCTAATTTGAGATAATTAGGAGATGATGAGTTGTCTGAGAAATAAATGGACCCTTAAGAAGTTTAATTAAGAGACCTAATGGGAAACTATGTTTGTAAATTAAGCTACGTGGTATGCTTAAGAGTATAGTACATATGAGATTCGGGCGGAGTAAGTGATGGGATTGTTGTAAGATTTAGTATCATGAACGAGGGATATTGAGACTATGTACATGTGTTAGAATAAGTTGGTAGATACGAACGGGCAAATCTGTTAGGCCGTGAACGAGGGTAGGTGGTAATGGTTCATACTTTGGACTCGTTTTCCTGTTTGATTTAGGAGGAATGATTAAGCATGTGCGATATCTTATGGTCACAAGTGGCATAGTAAAGTTCCATTAGTGTAAGGTACCGAGGAATATTAGATTGGTTTCCAAAAGAACATTCGGGACGAATGTTTCTAAGGGAGAATGTTACACCGTAGTTCAGTCATGCGCATGAGGCGCATTTAAAGGGAGTAAGACTTAAAATTTTTCGTAAGATAGGTTGTGATTGTTCCGACGGGTTTTAGTCAACTTTAAGGCGGGTTATGACCCGGTACATTGAGATTTCATAAGTGTTTCAAAGGCACAGGGCTTAGTTCGTTGAGTCTAGATTCCTACGCAACGAACCGTTCGTCGATAGGACTTCGGAGTAGAAAGTTATGAGGTTACAAGTTCGGCGCAATGACAGAAATGTGTTTCGCGGCGCTGGCGCGCGGATGCGGCCGATGCGCGCGCTAAAGTTCTGAAGGGTCGCTGAAGCGTAGCCGCGCCGAATAGCGTGGGCCGCGCGCCAAAGATCGAGAGGTCGCGGAGGTTTCAGCCGCGCCGAGGCGGATTTTTGGGCAAAAACTTAGAAAAGTCTGATTTTTGTTTTAAAAGAGGCCATGGGTGGGTGACAAGTGTCCCCCCCCATCTGATTTTCTGTTGCATGCAATATATTGACCAAGACTTGGACATTTTCTATCTTTCATCTTCTCTCTCTCTCTCTCAAATTGCTCCCCCTTCTCTCTAAAAACCCTTAGAAAAATCTGAATAGTTAAGAACCAAAAAGGAAGCTTGTAGCTAGCTTGTTGGCACTATTGTGGTGGTATTCTTGGAGTAGAGGCTAGCAATTGTTGGAGTAAATTGGCTAAGAGCTTTAAGGTAACATTTCTTCCTTTAGAATTAGTTCCTAGTATTGCATGTTAAGAAGAAAGAATGAGCATGTTGTAGCCTAAAAACCACCTTAGAATTGTTAAGTGAATTGTTGTAAACCTATGGGGCAGAATTTTGGGTGTGAAATCCCCTTTGAATTGTTGGATTGAGTGAGCCTTAAAGGTGGTGTTTTTGATGATAAATTCGGCCTTGTGAAATGTGGCAAAGTGAGTAGAAACAAAGGAAATGCTGCCCAATTTTCCATAGAATTTAGGGGCTTTGAACTTAGATTATTCATACATTGAAATTAGAGGTTAATAAACGTATTATGGTTATTATAGGTTGGCATATTACTTGCGGTAGTTTGAGCTTAGCAAGTGGATTGACCGAAGAGGTATGTGAAGCTTTCCTATCTTTGAGCATGAGTATTTGTATCTATGTAGTACCAGAGACGTCAAGATTTAGTATTTTTACTTGTTTAAGTATAAACAAAGACTTGTTTGTTTTAAGAAGTATAAGTCCTCGTTAAGGGAAAAGTATGATTTTACAAAAGTATAGAGTACTTGGTGTGAAAGTATTGAGTATTGAATTATTCTAAAGATAAGAGGCTTGAAGTATTTTTGAAAATTGTATGAATTTGTTTGAAGTATAAGCCTCTTGGATAGTAAAAGAACGAAATGGTTCATAAGGAGTTATAACGGTTTTATGGGAAGTTAGTTATAACGGCCTTATGAATGGATAAGGATGTCGAATTTTCTAAAGCATAAAGTTAGTATAACGGCTTTATGGGAAGTTGGTTATAATAACTTTATGGAAGGTTATGAAAGTTGTCTATTTTGATTAATGAGCATAAGTTGTCTAGATTGTGAAAAATTGAAGTTACTTGGTTTCAAGCTTTGAAATGAGCTTTCTAAAGGTGTAGTAACTTACGTTGAAAAATAGACGCGCCTAGATACTACGGGTGTTAGTATCTTGGATTTTGCATAAAAAAGAATCTCTTGGAAAGGATGTACGTACGTAGTACTTTGGGCTTGTTCAATTGAGAATTATTCTATGTGTGCCTTGATAAGTACTTTGGCTTGCTTAAATAAGAATTCTCTTGGTTTATGTGAAAAGAAGGCATGGTAATTGTCTTGGTTTATGTAAAGGCATAGTATTGAAATTCGAATTAAAAGCATGTAGTTATGAATTACTCGACGCATCGCCGATGAAGGATTCCACGGGTATGCTTCCATTGTTCAGTTATGAGTTACTTGGGCGTACCGCCAGTGATGGAGGATTCCACGGGTATGCAGCCATGATGAGGGTTCGTTCCCTTGTTGACAGTATTTTGTTCCATGGATTAGCTCTCCATGAGGTCATCGATGCAGGTGGATCTAGTAGTTAGCCGCACCGCCGGCCGAGAGACGTGATGCAGGTGGATCCGTAGCCGGCTTGCATTGCCCGGCCGGGTTAGGGAGAAGTGGTGTGATGCAGGTGGATCCGGTGGTTAGCTCGCGTGCTTGCCAGCCGATGTGACGCAGGTGGATCTGGTAGAGGCTATCGCACTTGCCCTGGCCGCCGTGATTTCGATTATAGTATTGTTGCACGGGTGGATCTCGTAGCCGCTTTCGATTTGCCGCCATTGAGGACGCAGGTGGATCCGTAGCTATGCCTTCGCATTTGCCTCGCACGGTTCTTATGATCTGGTGGGATCTAGTATTCATATGTACTCCTTAGTGTTGTTACATCATGCATCGCCAGGCTGAGGAAGGAATTCCACTGCACGATTGATATTATGGGCATGAGACCTATGGTTATATTTGAGTGATGACTTAGAGGCGTGAGTCCCCGACTTGACATGGTCACGTATATGTTGTGTGATGTAGTTTGGCTATCATACATGTCTCCCGCTTTATATATATGCTATTATGAATTCATTACTGATTTTCGCCACATACTTGGTACTGTTGTCCGACTCTCCTTCGGGCCGCGTTCATGCCGCAGGTCGAGATACGTAGCTTGCTGGTCCGCACTCTTAGGATCACTGTTCATTTCTTGGGAAGCTCCATCTCTCCGGAGGCTTGTCTTTTTGGTATGATTCCCTGAGGTTATAGACCTTTGTACATTCAGGGGGTATGGCGGGGCCCTGTCCCGCCACAGTTGTTATTCCTAGAGGTCTGTAGTCACGTTTGTGGTTTGGGCTGTAAGAATAAGTTGTACTTCTGATTAAGTATGTTTTATAGAAGGCAGCCTTATCGGCTGGCCAGCGATGTTTACCTTTTTATAAGTTATGTGCTATGTATGTTCCGCTGCTATTCTCTGATGTATACCGATGTGAGTGCCGGTAGGTACGATCGCGTCCGAGCCGGTCGTGACAAAAGTGGTATCAGAGCAGTTAGTCCTCGGAAAGTGTCTACAGACCGTGTCTAGTAGAGTCTTGATTATCGGTGTGTTGTGCACCACATCTATAATCAGGAGGCTGCAGGATATTTAGGATTGGTTTCCATTCTTCTCACTCTAAGATCGTGCGATAGAGCTGTGTGGTTAGGGTCGTCTCTCCCTAACGAGTTATGTTGTTTGCAGCTACGAGAAAGGCAGCAGTGACCCAGAAAAGATTATGTGGATTGCGTATCCAGGTTAGTTATGATGGTAGTATAGTGGGTATAGTGACATTCAGCTATACAGATATATGTATAAGGGTCAGACACGTGTTGCCTAGAATGATATTGGAATACCAAGGATTGATAAGGACTAATTAGATACCGGGAAGGTAGGGAGTGGTTTGATGAACTCTCATCAAGGTTGTACGTACTAATTTGAGATAATTAGGAGATGATGAGTTGTCTGAGAAATAAATGGACCCTTAAGAAGTTTAATTAAGAGACCTAATGGGAAACTATGTTTGTAAATTAAGCTACGTGGTATGCTTAAGAGTATAGTACATATGAGATTCGGGCGGAGTAAGTGATGGGATTGTTGTAAGATTTAGTATCATGAACGAGGGATATTGAGACTATGTACATGTGTTAGAATAAGTTGGTAGATACGAACGGGCAAATCTGTTAGGCCGTGAACGAGAGTAGGTGGTAATGGTTCATACTTTGGACTCGTTTTCCTGTTTGATTTAGGAGGAATGATTAAGCATGTGCGATATCTTATGGTCACAAGTGGCATAGTAAAGTTCCATTAGTGTAAGGTACCGAGGAATATTAGATTGGCTCCAAAAGAACATTCGGGGACGAATGTTTCTAAGGGGGGGAGAATGTTACACCCCGTAGTTCAGGTCATGCGCATGAGGGCGTACGAAAGGGAGTAAGACTTAAAATTTTTCAGAAGATAGGTTGACGGATTGTTCCGGACGGGTTTTAGTCAACTTTAAGGCGGGTTATGACCCGGTACATTGAGAGTTCATAAGTGTTTCAAAGGCCTGGGGCGTAGTTCGTTGAGTCTAGATTCCAACGCAACCAACCGTTCGTCGATAGGACGTCGGAGTAGAAAGTTATGAGGGTTACAAGTTCAGTGCGCAGTCGGACAGAAATGTGTTTCGGGCGAAGGCGACAGGGCCGCGGCGCCTAAAGTTCTGAAGGGTCGCTGAAGTTGCAGCGCCGCGGCGCCGGAATAGCAGGGCCGCGGCGCCGAAAGATCAGAGAGGTCGCGGAGGTTTCAGCGCCGCGGCGCCGAGGCGGGATTTTTGGGCGGAAAAACTTAGAAAAGTCTGATTTTTGTTTTAAAAGAGGCCATGGGTGGGTGACAAGTGTCCCCCCCCATCTGATTTTCTGTTGCATGCAATATATTGACCAAGACTTGGACATTTTCTATCTTTCATCTTCTCTCTCTCTCTCTCAAATTGCTCCCCCTTCTCTCTAAAAACCCTTAGAAAAATCTGAATAGTTAAGAACCAAAAAGGAAGCTTGTAGCTAGCTTGTTGGCACTATTGTGGTGGTATTCTTGGAGTAGAGGCTAGCAATTGTTGGAGTAAATTGGCTAAGAGCTTTAAGGTAACATTTCTTCCTTTAGAATTAGTTCCTAGTATTGCATGTTAAGAAGAAAGAACTTGTGGTAGTGAATAATGCTCTTAGAGTCATTGCATGTAAGAAATATGGTTTGGATATGAAGAATGGGTTAAGAAGAAATTATGAGCATGTTGTAGCCTAAAAACCACCTTAGAATTGTTAAGTGAATTGTTGTAAACCTATGGGGCAGAATTTTGGGTGTGAAATCCCCTTTGAATTGTTGGATTGAGTGAGCCTTAAAGGTGGTGTTTTTGATGATAAATTCGGCCTTGAGAAAGGTGGCAAAGTGAGTAGAAACAAAGGAAATGCTGCCCAATTTTCCATAGAATTTAGGGGCTTTGAACTTAGATTATTCATACATTGAAATTAGAGGTTAATAAACGTATTATGGTTATTATAGGTTGGCATATTACTCATGTAGTTTGAGCTTAGCAAGTGGATTGACCGAAGAGGTATGTGAAGCTTTCCTATCTTTGAGCATGAGTATTTGTATCTATGTAGTACGGTAGACGTACAAGATTTAGTATTTTTACTTGTTTAAGTATAAACAAAGACTTGTTTGTTTTAAGAAGTATAAGTCCCTTGGTTAAGGGAAAAGTATGATTTTACAAAAGTATAGAGTACTTGGTGTGAAAGTATTGAGTATTGAATTATTCTAAAGATAAGAGGCTTGAAGTATTTTTGAAAATTGTATGAATTTGTTTGAAGTATAAGCCTCTTGGATAGTAAAAGAACGAAATGGTTCATAAGGAGTTATAACGGCTTTATGGGAAGTTAGTTATAACGGCCTTATGAATGGATAAGGATGTCGTAAATTTCTAAAGCATAAAGTTAGTATAACGGCTTTATGGGAAGTTGGTTATAATAACTTTATGGAAGGTTATGAAAGTTGTCTATTTTGATTAATGAGCATAAGTTGTCTAGATTGTGAAAAATTGAAGTTACTTGGTTTCAAGCTTTGAAATGAGCTTTCTAAAGGTGTAGTAACTTACGTTGAAAAATAGACGCGCCTAGATACTACGGGTGTTAGTATCTTGGATTTTGCATAAAAAAAGAATCTCTTGGAAAGGATGTACGTACGTAGTACTTTGGGCTTGTTCAATTGAGAATTATTCTATGTGTGCCTTGATAAGTACTTTGGCTTGCTTAAATAAGAATTCTCTTGGTTTATGTGAAAAGAAGGCATGGTAATTGTCTTGGTTTATGTAAAGGCATAGTATTGAAATTCGAATTAAAAGCATGTAGTTATGAGTTACTTGGACGTACCGCCAGTGATGAAGGATTCCACGGGTATGCTTCCATTGTTCAGTTATGAGTTACTTGGACGTACCGCCAGTGATGAAGGATTCCACGGGTATGCTTCCATTGTTCGCCATGAGTTACTTGGCGTCACTCGGTGATGGAGGATTCCACGTATGCGCCATGATGAGGGTTCGCTCTTGTTGATGATTTTGTTCCATGGATTAGCTCTCCACGAGGTCTCATCATGCAGGTGGATCTAGTAGTTAGCCCTCGCACCGCCCGGCCGAGACGTGATGCAGTGGATCCGTAGCTGGCTTTCGTACTTGCCGGCCGTGGTTAGGGCGGTGTGATGCAGGTGGATCTGGTGGTTAGCTCACGTACTTGCCCCGGCCGATGTGACGCAGGTGGATCTCGTAGAGGCTATCGCACTTGCCCCGTCGCCTTCGTGATTTCGATTATAGTATTGTTGTACGGTGGATCCGTAGCCGGCTTCGACTTGCCCGGCCGATTGAGGATGCAGGTGGATCTGGTAGCTATGCCTTCGCATTTGCCTCGCATTTCTTATGATACAGTGGGATCTAGTATTCATATGTACTCCTTAGTGTTGTTACATCATAGATCACGGCAGCGTGAGGAAGGAATTCCACGGGCACGATTGATATTATGGGCATGAGACCTATGGTTATATTTGAGTGATGACTTAGAGGGCGTGAGTCCCTGACTTGACATGGCTGCGTATATGTTGTGTGCTGTAGTTTGGCTATCATACATGTCTCCTGCTTTATATATATGCTATTATGAATTCATTACAGTATTTTCAGTTTCACATACTTGGTACCTGTTGTACTGACCTCCTTCGGGGGGCTGCGTTCATGCCGCAGGTCGAGATACGTAGCTTGCTGGTCCGCACTCTTAGGATCACTGTTCTTTTCTTGGGAAGCTCCATTGTAACGCCCCGAACCCGGGCCCGTTACTGGTGCCTTACCCCGGGCACCCTAGTGATACAACATCAGAGAAAACCAGCGGAAAATAAAACATGAATCATGAAACAAGAGATATAATAAATAGACAGGCCAACCAAAACAGTTGCCTTCAGTATATACATAAAACCCGAACAGTTTAATCCTTTTACAACCCCGCCACAACAATGCTTCTACGCACTTAAGATTTGCAACGACTATGACGGGACAGGGCCCCGCCATACCCCTGAATGTACAAGAACCTACAACTCAGGGAACACATACCAAAAGATAAGCCTCCGGAGAAACGGAGCTTCCCAAAACGCTGAACTGAGATCCTGAGAGCGAGGATCCACGACCGATGTACCTCTACCGCGGCATGAACGCACTTCAAGGAGGTCAAGACAACAGTACCAAGTATGTGAAATCACAACATCAGAATGAAATCATAATAGCTTAACAAGCGTGAGACATGTATGATAACCAAAATACAAGACGCAACATAAAAATGGAAGTCGTGGACTCACGCCTCAAAGTCACCACTCAAATATAACTATGGGTCTCACGCCCATAACATCCATCATGTTCGCATCATGGCCGCATGCCCCTAATATCGCTTCTGTAGACATGTCCATGATGCAACAATAACAAGGCCGCATGGCCACATGCCCCGGAATCTTAGACGGTGTAGACATGCCCATGTAACCTCAATAAGAATATACTGGTCAACCCTGCCGCATGGCCACATGCCCCCGGAATACTGCATCGGTGTAGACACGTCCATGTTGCAACTATAATAACAAGGCCGCATGGCCACATGCCCCCGGAATACTGCATCGGTGTAGACATGTCCATGTTACCTCAATAACAATATACTGGGTGGTCAACCCTGCCGCATGGCCACATGCCCCTGAATCAGACGGTGCAGACATGTCCATGTGACATCAACAACAAGACAAGAATCAAAATGGAAACATACCCGTGGAATTCTCCATCACCGCCAAAGACGCCCAAGTAAGTTCTCAACAAGTCAACCTACTCTATCGAGAGACACGCAGAATACGTAAATACCACACTGGCACAACAAAGGCTATCATCACAAGCATAGGCAAGTTTCACAACAACAAGCATAGGCAAGTTTCACAACAACAAGCATAGGCAAGCTTCACACAACTCAAAGTACTTTCATATTATGCCAAAGTCCGGGTTTTTAACCCCAAAGTACTACATACGTTAAGTTCTTTTAAAAGAGATCCATTACTTTTATAAAAGTCACCCGATACCCGTAGTATAAGAATGACCAACCCACATCCCTTTTCAAAATCAAGTAACAACATTCTTTCCTAAGTTCCGGTTGCCTAGTTTCAATTACTCAATCTTCTCATTTCATATGGTTTAATAGTTCATAAACTTAATCACTTGATTTATTTTTTTAGAACAATTGAGTAATATAAGTCTAGCGTGAGAGTAGGTTATTCTTGTTTACAACATTCTTATTACAAAGACCATTATCTAGAAAATGTAATATCATTTTGTCTCATCTTAGTTTCTATGCAGATGGAGGTTTCTACTGGTTTTAATACGATACATCATTATTCAATACATTTTCCTTTATTAACGCTGCAGTTGTCTGTCGATACACATTCTGATTTCCGAAATCAGTAAAACATTATCCCTTTAAATAAAACCAAGTACTCATTACTCACGAATGAGGTTTCACACAAACATCCTCATTAAAACAAATAAGTTAAGTCTCTTATCTTATAAGATCAAGTCTCTTAACTTCTAACATCAAGAAACCATTTTCTTTACCTCTCTTAAGACATTATACCTAACTCCCATAAAGCTAGTATAACTCTTTTTAAAACCTTTAAAACCAAGTGTTACTCTCCTTCAAAACGATTTATAAATCTTTTGAAATACATCAAGTTCTTTATTATAACTAGCCGCTTATAATTCACATCGATTACCTTTTAAAACCACAAAGTATTTTCTTACCTACATAAAGTCGTTATAACCAACTTCCCATAAAGCCGTTATAACACTTTATGTTTTAAGAACAATCAAACACGATTAACACACGACGCTCACCGTACTACATAGTTCACACATATCATGCTAGAAGAGATAGGAAGAGGTTCACATACCTCGCGACGATTGTCGACTAATAGCAAAACGCCCAAGTACCTCAAACCGCCGGCTACTCCTGCCGCTGGATCACTCCACACGTAGTACTTCAACCTATAAGGCCACAAGGCGCTTATTAACATCTAGATCTCAACGCTCCATAATCTACGTAAAATTCGAAGACTCTCCTCGCCACCGCGCAAATCTCCTTCTCTATCGAGGCCGGCAACCAAGCCAACCAGGGGGGGGGGTTTTTTACAAGCCTAACCGGACGTTTACAATTCTACTACACAAGAATACTACACAAGTTCATCTGAATACACCCCATGTAATTACAATTCGCTTCTTAATTCTTCAGTCTTAAGTCAAAAGACATTGACAAAGTACTAAGTATAGTTATACATATAGTATACTTCAACTATATATTCAAACATGTAATTTCCAATTACAATAGAAGGACAGTAGTGTTTACCTCGATAAGCCCAAAATTATCCAAGTATAAAGTCGATCCTGAGCAACGCTTAGCTCCTACTCCGAGTGCTCCAACTCCAAACAACCCTTAGAAGTTCTAACCAACTTCTTAAGTACTTCAAACAACAATGAAGATTTTCTTGTGGTTTCTTTGAGACTAAAAAGGACAAAAGGTAGTATTTCCTCTCTACGATGAGGTATCTTTGGAATAATACAAGGTACAACGCTAAGGTATTTTGGGCATAATCACAAGACTAGGCGAGTATTACTATCCCCCAAAAAGGGGTATTATACTAAAGTAACTAGGCTAGTGGGGTACCCACACTAGCACCACTAGAGGGGTGTACCCTGGCCAAGGGAGGGGGCGGCTCTCGGCTAGCTCACAAAAGAGTGAGAGGAGCTCTGGACGAGAGTCTACAAGAGGGAGGGAAGGATTTATCACTTAGAACAATTTGTGGATGAAGAAAGTCTTCACAAAGGGAGCTATTTATAGCCAAGCAAAGGCCAACCAATGGCCAAGATCCATCCATGTGTAAGGCAAGTGTAAGGCCAAGATCAAGCCAAGTGCACCCACAAAACACTCCACAAAACACTCCACAAAACAAGCCACAAAGCAAGGCACAAAAGAGGGAGCCAATCGCCAAGGCCAAGCCTTCTCTTTGTTGTCCAACGAGGTGACAAGTGTCACCCTCCCGTTGGTCCAAAAATGTTCCACGCCTAAAAATCCGCAAAATACTAAATGACATAGCCGAATTTTCCCAACATAAGCCGTGGAAACGCTTTCGCCGTAAAACGACTTATTCGCACTTGTGCCCAAATTTCGAACCAAAGCCAATTCTTAAGGCAAAATTTTAATACGCACGCCTCACGCATATACCGAAATACGGTATAACATTCTTCCTCGTAAACATTCGCCCGAATGTTCCTTCAAGGTCTCAAAACAACAGCGCCAAGATAGTCTTCACCGCTATACGCATTTAAAACAATCATGCCACACCGGTCACAAAACACACGCTCACTTCTCCTTTCTCGCAAAGATTGCCACGAACACTCGAACTCGCTCTAGTGTCCGCACTCACACTTCGCCAACGCTCGTTTCCCAACCCTTGGAGTCACTACCTCAAACTTGGTCATCTCACTAACCTCGATTCCCAAGGCCATTCCCGCCTTCACGAACCGATTCGATCGAACGTATCCACGAACTCATACGATGGTCATCTAAACTGGGCCTAGCACCCTCGCGGACCTCGCCACCGGCGACCACCCAGAGCTGACCCTTCCTCAAAACGGACGCGGGTTGGCCCGCAACATGGCCCCAACCCGACCCATCGTAGCGCCAACTCTCTAGTTTCTTGATCCGAACAATCTTATTTCTACAGTCGCGAAAGCTACCACTTCCATTTCACACTACCTGTGACTTACCCTTTTCACTAACTGTGTTTCTAAATCACATTTTAGCACAAAGCTATCCAAACATATCATTAAACACATCAACAACATCAATACACACAAAACTCTGTAGGTTAAGGATATACTAAACTAGGCGGTTCAAGGACCGCTAAAATCGAACTTCCACCGCGACTTACCGTGGCCCGCAATCGCTCTAGTAGTTCAGGCTATCCTACCACTACCGCCTGACAGCCTCGTCATATGGCCCTCTTGGCCGCAAGAATAACACGCTCCTCGTACTACGACACTCTCCGAACGCGTCTACTACATCGATCACACCGGCGTAGTGATCGACCGCCAACACCCTACTCCCCGAACATTCAAACTCGGGAGCCCCGACCGCCTCAATATCCTGGGTCCCGGCGTCGCGAGGACTACGCAATGGCGGAGGTACATAACTAGTTCCGGCCGAGGCGTCCGCCTCGAAGTCGCTAAAATATCCGCCATGGCCTTCTTCTCAAAGCGGTCCACCTGCCGATCTTCGCGCCTCGCACTCCGCGTACGAGCTCACGCGCAATGTCCATGCTCGTCAAGAGAAACACCAACAACTCTTCGCTAGGTAATCATCGAGCCTCAGAACATATCTGCACTCGATCCTCCATACTAGCTACTAATGCGCGGAACATACCGCCAATGAGTCGAACTCCACATTGTACTCCCGAATCAGACGCTCGCTTAACATCAAAAACTGTTTACCCGAGCCCTCTCATTTGTGGAGGCAAGAAATGTGCCGTGAAGGCCCCCAAAACTCGCCCCAAACGGCCGGAAGTGCATGCTCTCCCGAAAGCTCCACGAAGTCAAACCAATCGATCGCGTATCACGCACCGATGCGAACTAAATGTCACGCACTCTACCAAGCCTTGATCACCCGTGACGATCCTTCAGAATCGACGGATGAACTCTCGCGATCATCCTCCGCCGACCAGAAACTCAAAGCGCTACAACTAAGGAAATCCCGTAGCCTCAAACTGCTCGCCTGTGTACTACAAAGCCGCTGAACTGGAATCGCCAAGGCCCACTTATCTCATATATGGCCACAACTCGCCAATAATCGCCATCTCTCGCGACCATCTCTCCCGCCTGCATCGGGACCGAGGCTCGTATCAGAGTCTCAGCAGCCCACCGCCGCGCTCTAAACTCGCTGGCCGGGCGCGCGCAAAACTCGCCGCTCAAGCACTACTCCATCGACCGCTCGCGCTCGCATTTCCTCAATCCCACTAGCAGCCTCCTCGCTTTGCCCTTCTCGGGCCCCGGTTGCTTTCGCAGGCATAATCGTAAAAACGAAACACGCCGAGGGTCCAACTTACAACATGCCTCTAAGGCACGATCTCGTAATGAGAAGAATAGAAACCAATCCTAAATGTCCTATAGCCTCCTGATTATAGATGTGGTGCACAACACACCGATAATCAAGACTCTACTAGACACGGTCGTAGACACTTTCCGAGACTAATCGCTCGATACCACTTTGTAACGCCCCAACCTCGGCCCATATCGTGCCTTACCCCGCACCCTAGTGATACAACATCGAGAAAACCAAATGAAAATAAAACATGAATCATGAAACAAGAGATATAATAAATAGACAAAGCAACCAAAACAGCTTGCCTTCAGATATACATAAAACCCGAATGCTTTAATCCTTTTACAACCCCGCCACAACAAATTCTGCACTCTAAGATTTGTAACGACTATGACGGACAGGCCCCGCCATACCCTCGAATGTACAAGAACCTACAACTCGTGGAACACATACTAAAAGATAAGCCTCCGAGAAACGAGCTTCCCAAAACGCAACCGAGATCCCGAGAGCGAGGATCCACGATCGATGTACCTCTACTCGCGGATGAACGCACTTCAAGGAGGTCAAGACAACAGTACCAAGTATGTGAAATCACAACATCAGAAATGAAATCATAATAGCTTAACAAGCGTGAGACATGTATGATAACCAAAATACAAGACGCAACATAAAAACAATAAGTCGTGACTCACGCCTCAAAGTCACCACTAAATATAACTACGGGTCTCACGCCCATAACATCCATCATGTTCGCATCATGGCCGCATGCCCCTAATACCGCTTCTGTAGACATGTCCATGATGCAACAATAACAAGGCCGCATGGCCACATGCCCCGGACATCGTGACGGCAGACATGCCCATGTAACCTCAATAAGAATATACTGGTCAACCCTGCCGCATGGCCACATGCCCCCGGAATACTGCATCGGTGTAGACACGTCCATGTTGCAACTATAATAACAAGGCCGCATGGCCACATGCCCCGACATCGTGACGGTGTAGACATGTCCATGTTACTCAATAACAATATATCGGGTGGTCAACCCCGCCGCATGGCCACATGCCCCTGCATCAGACGGCAGACATGTCCATGTGACATCAACAACAAGACAAGAATCAAAATGGAAACATACCCGTGGAATTCTCCATCACCGCCAAAGACGCTCCAAGTAAGTTCTCAATAGTCAACCGCCTCTATCGAGAGACACCAGAATACGTAAATACCACACCGCACAACAAAGGCTATCATCACAAGCATAGGCAAGTTTCACAACAACAAGCATAGGCAAGTTTCACAACAACAAGCATAGGCAAGCTTCACACAACTCAAAGTACTTTCATATTATGCCAAAGTCCGGTTTTTAACCCCAAAGTACTACATACGTTAAGTTCTTTTTAAAAGAGATCCATTACTTTTATAAAAGTCACCCGATACCAGTAGTATAAGAATGACCAACCCACATCCCTTTTCAAAATCAAGTAACAACATTCTTTCCTAAGTTCCGCTTGCCTAGTTTCAATTACTCAAGCTTCTCATTTCAAATGGTTTCATAGTTCATAAACTTAATCACTTGATTTCTTTTAGAACAATTGAGTAATATAAGTCTCATGAGAGTAGGTTATTCTTGTTTACAACATTCTTATTACAAAGAACCATTATCTAGAAAATGTAATATCATTTTGTCTCATCTTAGTTTCTATGCAGATGGAGGTTTCTACCGGTTTTAATACGATACATCATTATTCAATACATTTTCCTTTATTAACGCCGCAGCTGGTCCTGTCGATACACATTCTCGATTTCCAAATCAAGAAACATTATCCCTTTAAATAAAACCAAGTACTCATTACTCACGAATGAGGTTTCACACAAACATCCTCATTAAAACAAATAAGTTAAGTCTCTTATCTTATAAGATCAAGTCTCTTAACTTCTAACATCAAGAAACCATTTTCTTTACCTCTCTTAAGACATTATACCTAACTCCCATAAAGCTAGTATAACTCTTTTTAAAACCTTTAAAACCAAGTGTTACTCTCCTTCAAAACGATTTATAAATCTTTTGAAATACATCAAGTTCTTTATTATAACTAGCCGCTTATAATTCACATCGCTACCTTTTAAAACCACAAAGTATTTTCTTACCTACATAAAGTAGTTATAACCAACTTCCCATAAAGCCGTTATAACACTTTATGTTTTAAGAACAATCAAACACAGTTAACACATGTACGTCTACCGTACTACATAGTTCACACATATCATGCTAGAAGAGATAGGAAGAGGTTCACATACCTCGCGACGATTGTCGACTAATAGCAAAACGCTCCAAGTACCTCAAACCGCCGGCTACTCCTTAAGCCAAGTGGATCACTCCACACGTAGTACTTCAACCTATAAGGCCACAAGGCGCTTATTAACATCTAGATCTCAACGTTCCATAATCTACAGAAAATTCGGCAGACTTCCTCGCCACAACAAGAAATCTCCTTCTCTATCGAGGCCGGCTACCAAGCCAACCAGGGGGGGGGTTTTTACACGCCTAACCGGACGTGTACAATTCTACTACACAGTAATACTACACAAGTCTACTGTAATACAGTCCTATGTAATTACAGTTCAGTTCTTAATTCTTCAGGCTTAAGTCAAAAGACATTGCCACAGTACTAAGTATAGTTCTACATATAGTATACTTCAACTATATATTCAAACATGTAATTTCCAATTACAATAGAAGGACAGTAGTGTTTACCTCGATAAGCCCAAAATTATCCAAGTATAAAGTCGATCCTGAGCAACGCTTAGCTCCTACTCCGAGTGCTCCAATCCGCTCCAAACAACCCTTAGAAGTTCTAACCAACTTCTCTTAAGTACTTCAAACAACAATGAAGATTTTCTTAGGGTTTCGGTTTGAGACTAAAAAGGACAAAAGGTAGTATTTCCTACTTCACGATAGAGGTATCTTTGGAATACTACAAGGTACAAGGCTAAGGTATTTTGGGCATAATAACAATACTAGAGAGTATTTCTATACCACAACAAGGGTATTATACGAAAGTAACTAGGCTAGTGGGGTACCCCACGCCAGCACCACTAGAGGGGTGTACCCTCTGGCTAGGGGAGGGGAGGCTCTCGGCTAGCTCACAAAAGAGGGGAGGAGCTCTGGACGAGAGTCTACCAGAGGGAGGTGAAGGGATTTATCACTTAGAACAAATTGTGGATGAAGAAAGTCTTCACAAAGTGTAGCTCTTTATAGGCCAAGCAAAGGCCAACCAATGGCCAAGATCCATCCATGTGTAAGGCAAGTGTAAGGCCAAGATCAAGCCAAGTGCACCCACAAAACACTCCACAAAACACTCCACAAAACAAGCCACAAAGCAAGGCACAAAAGAGGGAGCCAATCGGCCAAGGCCAAGCCTTCTCTTTGTTGCCCAATGAGGGTGACAAGTGTCACCTCCCGCTGGTCCAAAATGTTCCGCCGCCTAAAAATCCGCAAAAATACTAAATGACATAGTCGGAATTTTCCCAACATAAGTCGGGAAACGTTTCGACAGAACACGACTCTATTCGGCACTTGTGCCCAAATTTCGAACCAAAGCCAATTCTTAAGGCAAAAATTTTAATACGTACGCCCTCACGTACATACTCTGGAAATACGGGGTATAACATCCATCTCTCCGGAGGCTTGTCTTTTTTTGGTATGATTCCCTGAGGTTATAGACTTTTGTACATTCAGGGGGTATGGCGGGGCCCTGTCCCGCCACAGTTGTTATTCTTAGAGGTCTGTAGTCACGTTTGTGGTTTGGGCTGTAAGAATAAGTTGTACTTCTGATTAAGTATGTTTTATGGAAGGCAGCCTTATCGGCTGGCCAGCGATGTTTACCTTTTTATAAGTTATGTGTTATGTATGTTCCGCTGCTATTCTCTGATGTATACCTGACAGGGTGCCCCGGTAGGGTACCAGTCGCGGCCCCGGGGTCGGGTCGTGACACCTAGCCGAAACCTACCCCCCCTCCCTTGGTAGAAAAGTTGCCTTCTAGTATTGTTATAATGCCCAAAATACCCTAGCCCAAATCTCTTAGTCCTTAGTAGAAGTTGTGAAGAACTTCTAAGGTTTCTTGAGCTACCGGAGCGTACAACTTAGGAGCTAAACCTTGCTCAGGCGCGACTTTATCTAGGATATTATTGGGCTTACCGAGGTAACTAATCCTAACCCTCTTTTGAATTAGAGAATACATACTGTAGTAGTATAAGAATAAGTATTAAATACTTAGAAGAATATCACAGAATAGAATTGAATCATATCACAAAGAGAAGGGTTTTAAAAGAAGAATAATCAATCAGATTTACATAGGACTGCTTTTCACAAAGAGACTTAAGTAGCTCACCGTAGGGAAGTTACGCCCAATTTTCCGTAGGATATAGAACCTCTGCTTAGAATCACATAAAGTAGTTCAACGTTGATAGACGTGTTTGACTATTATAGGTCGATTCTCTCATACACATATTCAACTTGGCGGTGGTTTTCACGAGAAGGTATGTGATTCTTCCTAAAGCATGATATTTTACAATATATATGTAGTACTAGACGCATACGTGTTAACCGAATAATAATAACTACGAATGCCTCACGGCTTAATAATACTTACGAATGCCTCACGCTTAAGCTCAATAATAAAGATCCGAAAGCATTTCAAAAGAATATCAATCATTTTTTAAATGTAAGAGAACTAATTGGTTTTTAAAACAGAAGCTTAAGAGTTATACTAGCTTTATGGGAAGTTAAGTATAACCACTTAAGAATGATAAAAGAAACAGTTTGCCTATGTGTTATAACAGACTTATATTGAATTGTGAGAAGAATAATAAGATGGTTTGATAAGTAGACATGATATGATGCTATGTGTGTTAGTGTCTTGTAACGTTTGTATAAGAGAGTATTCTTGTTGTGCTTATGTTGTTTAAAGATAAGCTGTTATGTTAGTGTACTATCACTCACCTCTTGACATATTACCGGGTTGTCGCCTCCGATGCGGGTAGACTCAGCGGTCCAGGACCATGATTCGAGAATACCTCATGCGGTCCGGGGACCTATGCGGAGCTACGGAGTTCCGTGTTAGTGATGCGGGTTATACCTCATGCGGTCTATGTGGCCATGCGGACTACGAGTCCAAGACGATGCCGAGGAGTAGCTACCCTCGATGCGGGGTTATGTATCCTATGCGGGCCTATGTGAGTGGCCTATGCGGACTACGGGAGTCCAGGATTAGGCTTGCATGGTGATACTACGGGAAATTGGCCATGCGTCGATCATTCGCAGCCTAGAAAAGACCTCGCTACGCTTACCTATTGTTCTTGTTTATGATGTGACACTATGCGCGTCCCCTTGGTTGTTTCATACATACTTGCAAAACCGATTTTAAAATGATATGTTTTCATTTAAGTATTTTACGCTTCATATACTTAGTACCGTTGATCGACTCCTTCGGGCCGTTCATGCCGCAGGTAAGGGCGAAGGTGCTAGATCCACATTCTTAGGATCTCTACGTTGGTGTCCTGAGCTCCATCTTTTCCGAGGCTCTACTTTGGGTATGATCTCCGTTGTAGATAGTTTTGTACAGTGGTATGGCGGCCCCGTCCCGCCATAGTTGTATATTTCCATAGAGGTCAGAGTCATGTTGTACAAGATCGGATGTAATCGCTAAACCATGTTTATATATATATGCCGAAGGCGACGTTTTCACATAAACGTGTCTTATTTTATAAATCGTTTCATGTCTTGTTTTATATTTCCGCCGACACTGATGTATGACTACTTGGGTGCCCTGCAGGCACCATCCACGCCCCGAATGGGTCGTGACAAAAGTGGTATCGAGCGCTAATCCTCGGAAAGTGTCTCTGCATCGTATCTAGTAGAGTCTTGATTATCGGTGTGTTGTGCACCACACCAATAATCGTGAGGCTATAGGATATTTAGGATTGGTTTCATTCTTCTCACTCGAGATCGTGCTTTAGAGTCGTGTTAAAGTTGGACCTCTAACGTATTCCTTTCTCAGAATAGCTTATGCCTCCACGTAAGGCAACCCGGCCCGTGGCGGCAAGGCAGCCGAGGGAGCTGCTAGTGGGACACCTAGAGTCACGAGGGCTCAGGCCCAGTCTATACCAGAGACGGCGAGTTCTACGACGCCGCCGGCCCAGCAGAGACCACAGTACCCACACCTCCTGTCCCACAGCCTGGGGCGGAGGAGTTAGGGTACAAGGAGATGGCCACCATCGGCCAGATCGTGGCTGCATGAGGACAGCCGGATGCGCAGCTTCAGCCCCACTGCATCTGCGTGGTTCACCCGAGGCGAGAGTTTGAGGCTACGAGACTTCTGAGTCAGAGCCCGCGAGTTTTACTGGTCGAGGCCGAGGATGATCCGCAGGAGTTCATCCGCCGCCTACAGGATTCTCGAGAGTGATCGTATGCCGGAGACCGAGTCCGTGATCTTTGGTTCACATAGTCGCGCGTGATACCGCAATGATTGGTTTGATTCATGGAGTTATCCCGGGAGAGAACGCGTCCGCCTACTTGGGATGGGTTCTCGAGGCTTTCTCACTCACTTCTTGCCTCCAAAGACGGCGAGGGCGCGGCCGATAGATTTTTACTGCTGAGGCAGAGAGGACGCACCGTCAGGGAGTACAATGTCGAGTTTGATTCATTGTCTCGATATGTCCCAGCGTTGGTAGCAGTTATGGAGGATAGGGTGCACCGCCACGCCACCGGCTAGATGACTATATGGCCGAAGTCACGTATGGTGTTTCTCTTCACCGGTATGGACATTACCCGCACGCGTGCTCATGCTCGATGTGAGGAGCGTAGAGATCGACGTGCCGACAGCAAAGAAGACCAGACTGGCAGGTCTTTTGGTGGCTATCGTGGGCGGCCTCGCAGTTAGCCTAGATTTGCACCACACCAGTAGCACTCCCGCACCGCCCTCAAGACAACAGACATTCGAGAGCGCATCAGGGCCCGTGACTTCGACGCCCAGGAGCAGGGTATCGCCGACGGACCACCCCTCAGGTGTGGCCGATGCGTAGATCCCACTTCGAGTTGTGGTGCTACGGAGCTTGTTTCAGCCAGGCCGCAGGGTCACTATGCGAGGAACCGTCCACTGGCGGCAATCTTGATGGTAGGGTCACCACGAGTTCTTTCGCGGTCTTCATCCTCGACACTACTCGCCGGAGGCAAGGTACTCATGGACCAGGCCAGGTCGCGGCAGGTCGTGGCGCGGTCCGATTCTAGCGGTCCTCGTAACCGCATTTATGCTTTGTCCACCGACAGATCGTGAGGCCTCACCGATGTCGCCACAGTACCTTATCGGTTCGGTTTGACGTGTATGCTTTGATAGATCCGGTTCTACTGCCCATATATCTCCCTTGTTGCTAGTAGGATAGGGATGAGCCCGAGTCCATAGACCCTTTCGAGGTAGCTACGCCAAATGGTGATTCGGTGGTAGCTCGGCGGGTATATAGAGCTTGTCCTGTGACCATTTACATCGTCGGACCTCAGCCGACTTGATAGAGTCGGAGATGATTGACTTGACGTGATCATGGGACGGATTGGCTAGCTTCTTGCTACGCCAATGTAGACCGCAGAGAAAGAGTAGTACGGTTCCGTTTCTCGAGGAGCCATTGTTGAGTGGGAGGAGCACCAGACGCCGGCGGTAGGTTTATTTCCTACCTCAAGGCTGGAAGATGGTGCGGCGGGTATATCTACCATCTCGCTCGTGTTTGATATCAAGCCGCGGTACCAGATTTTCCGCTTCCCAAAGTGGTCGAGAGTTCCCGCACGTGTTTCCGCACGACCTCCCGCATCCTCCCGAGAGGGAGATTGAGTTTTGTATAGACATATTGCGCACACTCGCCTATTTCCATTCCGCCATACGTAATGGCACCGCCGAGTTGAGAGAGTCAAGGATCACTTAGGATTTGCCGGAGAAGCGGCTTCATCAGCCTAGTGTTTCTCCCCGGGAGCGCCGTATTGTTCGTGAAGAAAAAGGACGGTCGCCGCGCATGTGTGTTGATTACAGCAAATGAACAAGGTGACCATTAAGAACAGATACCCCCTTCCCAGGATTGATGATTTGTTCGACCAGTTGCAGGGCGCGAGGTGTTTCTCCAAGATTGATCTATGGTCGGGCTATCATCAGGTGCGAGTCAGAGAGGTGGATGTCCCTAGGACTGCATTCCGAACCCAGACGCATTATGAGTTCGTGGTCATGTCTTTGGTTGACCAATGCTCGCGGTATTCATGGATTTGATGAACCGAGTGTTCAAACCATTTTGGACACGCTTGTGATAGTGTTCATTGATGATATCTTGGTTTATTCTCGCCAGAGCGGGAGCACGCGGAGCATTTGAGGACTCAGGCCGGCGCTTCTCAGACCAGCAGACGCCAAGTTTTCCAAATGTGAGTTTTGGTTGACTTCATGGCGTTTCTTGGGCATATTGTCGGCCGATGGCATTCGAGTGGATACGCCCAAGATCGAGGCAGCCGTTCTTGGCCTAGACCTACTACTCCGGCTGAGGTTCGCAGCTCGGGCCTCGCAGATATTATCGGCGGTTCGTGGAGAAGTTTGCTTTATCTCTCGCACCATTGACTAGGTCGACTCGTAAGGCAGCCAAGTTTCAGCGGATCATGCTTGTGAGCGTGGTTTCCGATTCTTGAAAGAGAGACCGACGACCGCCTCGTTCTTACTCTTCCGCAGGGTCCAGATGGTTATGTCGTATTGTGATGCGCCGTGCATCGGGTTGGGATGTGTGTTGATGCAGCATGGCGTGGTTATAGCATATGCATCCCGACACCAAGAAACACGAGGAACTACCCCACCCATGATTTGGAGTCATGTGATTCACGCTTTCAAGATCCGAGGCACTATTTGTATGGGGTTCACGTGGATATTTTTACGCACCACAAGAGCCTCCAGATATCTTCACCAGAGGAGTCGAACTTACGCAGAGACGGTGGTTAGAGTTGCTTAAGGATTACGATGTTGATATCCCGTACCACCCGGGAAGGCCAATGTTGTGGCGTATGCTCTTAGTCGTAGGTCGATGGGAGCCTATCGGATGTGCAGCTAGAGAGGAGGGACATGGTTCGTGATTTGCATCGCTTAGCGAGCCTTGGTGTCCGCTTGATTGATTCGATAGCGCAGGGTTAGAGTTCGTGAGGTTGCCGAGTCTTCCATCGTCGAGGAGGTGAAGAGGCAACAGTTCGAGGATCCATCTTTGATTCGATATCGTGATATAGCTCTTCGTGAGGGCCAGGGCCATTTTGAGGTAGCACCTGATGGGGTGCTAAGGTTTGAGGGCAGATTGTGTGTTCCAGATGTTTCAGGACTTCGCAAAGTGTTCTTGGGGAAGCACACAACGCTGCTACTCTATCCATCCGGTCGACCAAGATGTACCACGACCTTAGATCCGTATTGGTGGGATGGCTTGAAGAGGACGCTGCAGTTCGTAGCTCAGCCCGTGTTGTCGCAGGTAAGGTAGAGCACCGAGGCCCGTGGTTTGTTACTGACATTTATCGAGATCCCGACCGGAAGTGGGAGGTAATCAACATGGACTTTATCACAGATTACCTCGCACTCGGAGGAGACATGATTCTATATGGGTTATCGCGATGTCGACTAAATCAGCCCACTTTCTTCCCGTCGACGACTTTTTCACCGAGATTATGCCGACTTTACATCCGAGAGATCGCCGATCGCATGAAGTCCCTATTTCGATCATATCGCATGCAGGAGCCCGCTTTACGGCTAACTTCGAGGTCTTTCCAGAGGTTTAGGGACGCAGTGAGCTCGAATCGCATTCCATCCACGCATGCATCGATAGGCCGAGCGCACTATCCAGACTCTTGAGGATATGCTGCGAGCCTGTGTTATCGACTTCAGGGGTAGCTGGGAGGATCATTTGCCTCTAGTTGAGTTCGCGTACAATAATAGCTACCACTCCAGTATTCAGATGGCGCCTTATGAGGCCTTGTATGGAAGGAAGTGCAGATCGCCTATAGGTTGGTTCGATGTGGGCGAGGTGCAGCTAGTGGGACCAGATTTGGTGCAGCAGGCAGTGGATAAGGTGAAGCTTATCCGAGAGCGGCTATTGACAGCCGTAGTCGCATGTAAGTCGATGCAGATCATCGTCGTCGGCATCTTGAGTTCGAGGTTCATGATTGGGTTTTCCTAAAGGTGTCACCCATGAAGGGTGTGATGAGATTCGGGAAGAAGGGGAAACTCAGCCCAAGGTATATTGGGCCGTTTCAGATTGTCCGCAGGGTAGGCAAGGTTGCCTACGAGTTGGATCTGTCGTCCGATCTGGAGGCAGTGCATCCGGTGTTTCACGTATCTATGCTGAGGAGATGTATCGGGGATCCATCTAGGGTGCACCCGATTGACGATGTCCAGGTGACCGAGGGGTTATCGTATGAGGAGGTTCCCATAGCGATAATCGATCGTCAGGTTAGGCGTCTGCGGACGAGGCGTGGCTTCCACAAAGTCTTGTGGGCGAACGAGCTCGGGAGGAGATGACATGGGAAGCCGAGGAAGACATGAGGCAGAAGTATCCTCACCTATTCCCCACACCTCCAGGTAATTCACTTTCCTACTTGTAAATCTTCATTATCGTTTATGCCTAAGTGTTGTTCTGTGGCCGTGTGTGGCATTTGCAATCGCTTAAGTTATGAAGAATCTTATCGTTAATCGTCTTGGGAAGGAACATTCGGACGAATGTTTCTAAGGGGGAGAATGTTATACCGTATTTCCGAGTATGTACGTAAGGCGTGCACGTCAAAGTTTGGCCTTAAAAGTTTAAGCCTCGACGTTTTTATTTTGTGCACAACTCACTAAAAGAATCGCTTTCCGACTAAACGCTTTCCACTTTCGTAGGAAAATTCGCTATGTCATTTAGTATTTTTGCGGATTTTTCCGAGAGACGAAACATTTTGGACCAACGGGAGGGCGATCGCCACGACGAATCAATCGTGATCGTGCCTTACCCGCACCCTAGTGACACAACATCGAGTAATCGAACATAAAACATATACCTGAAACAAGTGAAGTAAAAAACAGTAATCTGAGGAAAACGAGCCTTTCTGCATATATAAATAACAACATTTACAATCGAGCTTTAATCCTTTTACCAACCTCGCCTACAACAGACTGCACTTCTAAGAAATGATACGACAACAATGGCGGGACAGGGCCCCGCCATACCCCTGAACGTAAACACCTACAACAACAGGGGACTATACCAAGATAAGCCTCCGGAGAAACGGAGCTTCCCACAAGCTGAACTGTGACCCTAAGAGCGAGGATCAACGACTGGTGTACCTTTACCTGCGGCATGAACGCAGCTTCGGGCGAGGTCGATAACAAAAATTTAGTATGCGAAACTGAAAATACATATCAGAAATGAAATCATAGCACATATAAAGCGGAGACATGTATGATAACCGAACTACGCTTACAACAAAGCAATATGTCAAGTCGTGACTCACGCCTCAAGTCATCACTCAAGTATAACAATGGGTCTCGTGCCCACAACATCAATCATGCCCGTGGAATACCTTTCCTCATCGCCAGCCTATGATGTAAAAGCACCAAGGAACACATATGAACACCGTGTCCCACTGTGTCATCATAAAACTGCAGACGGTAAGTACGAAGGCATAGCCGACTACTAAAAACCCACAGATCAACAAGGTCATGAATCAGATCATAAGATCTGTCTAGACCGCCACATGATCAAAGCCGCCACTTGCCCACGATCACCGTACGCTGCCTAACCCTGGAACTCCCGCAGCTCCGCATAGGCCAATCTCATCGGCCCGCATGAGATATTCCCCGCATCGAGGGTAGCTACTCCCCGGCAACGTCCTGGACTTCGCAGTCCGCATGGCCACATGGACCGCATGCCCATAAAGGACGCATACTAACTCGAACTCGTAGTTCCGCATAGCCCTCGGACCTGCATGAGGTAGTCTCGAATCATAGGTCCATCGACCCGCCTGAGTCTACCCCGCATCGGAGGGCAGCTTAACCCCCGGAATCATCTCAAGAGATGAGTGATGTAAAATACTAACACAATAGCTTATCGTTAAGCAACATAAGCACAACAAAGGAAAACCCCTTTACACAACATCACAAGATACTAACACACGTAGCATCCTAGCATGTTTACTTATCAATCAACAAGAAAGTATTACAAGGCTATCACAAACCAACACAATCAAGTTATACACACAAGGTACTTTAAGCTAACAAGTTCGGGTATCTACCCCGAAAGTACTTCATACATTAAATCTTTAAAAAGATCCGTTGCTATCACATAAGTCACACAATACCCGTAGTATAAAATAGAGTGACTGTCCTTTTAAGAAAACCAAAACTCTTACCTTTGTAAAATCAAGTAACAACATTATTTTCCAAACGTCCAAGTTTGCCTAATTTCAAATGTTCACGTTTCTTATTTTAGAAAGGTTTCGTGGTTCATAGCCTTTTTCATTTAAGAATATAATTTCTTTTAAACAATCTGAGAAACATAAGTCTTATATGTGAGTAGGATATTCTTGTTTACAACAATCTTATTACAAAGAACCATGATCTAGGAAATATCATTTTGTCTCATCTTAGCTTCTATGCAGATGGAAGTTTCTACCGGTTTTAATAATACTTAATCACAAAACATTTCCTTTTATTAACGCCGCAGTTGGTTTGTCGATACACATTCTGATTTTCAAAATCAAGAAACATTCTTAAGACGTTATACCTAACTTTCCATAAAGCTAGTATAACTCTTAAGTTTTCAAAACAAATCAAGTATTACCTCTTCTTTCAAAATGAATCAAAACCTTTTGAAATACTTCAAGTTCTTTTATTAACACATAACAAGTCGCTTATAGTTCAAATCAGTTACCCTTTAAAAACCACAAGTATTTTCTTACTAACATAAAGCTGTTATAACCAACTTCCCATAAAGCCGTTATAACACTTTATGTTTTAAACCAATCAAATACATTTAGCACATGTACGCCTACCGCATTACATAGTTCACACATATCACGCCGAAGAGATAGGAAGAGGTTCACATACCTCGCGACGAGTATCGACTAATAGCAAAACGCCCAAGTACTCCCAACCGTCGCTACTCCTTAAGCCAAGTAACGCGCCACACGTAGTACTTCAACCTATAAGGCCACAAGGCGCTTATTAACATCGAGAACATTATACCGAAAATTCGCAAAGACTCCCGCAACAACAGAAATCTCCTCCTCTAACGGCCGCTACCAAGCCAACCGGGGTTATACATCTAACCCGAACGGTACAATTCTACTCTACGAAAAGCTACACAAGCCTTCATCAGAATACCTATGTAAAAACATTGATTCAGCTTCTGTGCTTAAGTCAAAAGACATTGCCAACTAACCACGTTCAGTTCTATATATAGTACTTTAACTATATATTCTAACAACATGTAATTTCCAATTACAATAGAGGGACAAGATATTTACCTCGATAAGCCCATAATTATCCAAGTATAAAGTCGATCCTGGGCAATCGTTTAGCTCCAACTCCGAGCGCTCCAATCCGCTCTAAACCACCCTTAGAAGTTCTAACCAACTTCTACACAATACTCCAACGAACTATGGAGATTTTCCTAGGGTTTCGGTTTTGTGACTGACGGGAAGTATAATAGTATTTCCGGGCTTTTCGTATAGGTATAACCTTAGAATACTACAAGGTATAAGGCTAAGGTATTTGGGCATTATAACAATACTTTTGAGAGTATTTCTCAACCAAGGGGTACCACGAGAACACCCTGGTAGTGGGTGCTCTACCGGGCGGCCTACTAGGAAGGGAGAGGTGCTCTCGCCACAAGGCCACATGAAAGGGGAGGGAGGCTCTTGGACGAGTCAACAAGAGGAGGAGAGGGTTCTCAAGACTTAGATTTGAGGATGAAGAAGTCTTCAAAGGGAGGGGTATTTATAGGTGCAAAGGCCAACCAAGGGCCAAGATCTAGCCAAGTGCTATGCAAGTGTAGGGCAAGATGTGCCCAAGTGCCCCTAGTCCCTACTCCATAAATCCTCACAAAATATCTCACCAACTTGACCTTCAAACGCCCGGGTGGCCGTCTAACTCCACCAACTCGAGGTGACAAGTGTCGCCTCTCGTTGGTCCAAAACATTTCATCTCTGAAAAATCCGCAAAAATAAGAAAAGACATAGCCGAATTTTCCTCGCAGTTATGTAAAACGCTTCGCCGAAAACGACTCTAATTCGCACTGTGCCCAAATGTCATTCGGCTAAGCCACTGGGGGTGACACGTGTCACCCTCCTAATGGCCCAAAATAAAACATCTTCCAAAATATCCACAATGGCCAAAATCTCAAAACAAAGTGGGCCACAAAACCAGAATTTCTCCCGTGGCCCCACGTGACCATTTCCAAAATAAAATTCCATATTTTTCTAATATTCCAGAAGTCCGACACCAAACTGGGAATCCAATTCCCATTAACGAACCTTTTTCCTTCACAAAACCGAAACTTTTCCGTGGAAAATCACCTCTTTCTTCCTTTCCAATCTTCTGTCAGATTCTCGTGACGCACGCCTCGCATACATACCGTGAACTACTGGTATAACATTCTTCCCCTTAGAAACATTCGTCCCGAATGTTCATTCTAAGTCTCAAACATACGTGCGCCAAGATAGTCTTCACTTCTATACTTACGAAACAATCCCGCCATACCGCCACGTAAAATACCGCGCAAGAACATACTTATATCCAAGTCTACGAGGAAACACCTCTAACATCACCACAAATACACTTTTGTCACTTTGCCGCGAGCCTAGCTCCGACGACTCCAACAAATGGTACCGGTCATTGCGATCACCGGTCGTGACACCAACCCTTACCATTTCTCGAGCATCGCTTTAGTTTCCAAAACTCGGGTTACTATCTCTTTACGTGGGCATCATTAATCGGGAACATTCTCGATGGATCTTCGATACTTTCCAACATAACAATACGAAGATCGGACGCCCCGCCTCCTAAGTCGGACGGCAAAGCTAACATATAGGCAACCCGCCTATTCTTCACATGAACTCTTAAAGGCCCAAAGTAACTCGCTAAGTTCCTTCGCTTCCAAACTCGCCACACTCGTCCGGTGGTACTTTCAAGAAGACCGACCAACTCAACTCTAAGCGCCGCCGATTATCCGCACGATTCTCCGAGCCGCCGTAACTTCTTCTAGATGAGCTTTTCCTATCCACACCGCCGGAACAAGCTCAACTAATCGTCAACCTTGCCAACATCGAACCAATCGACCGCAACTTACACTTCCGCCCCTACAAGGCTTCATAAGGCGACCTCCGAACCGAAATGGTAGCTTAAACGCCTCCTCCACATGAGACAACAATCTTCACAACTACCCCGATTCCACATACCGCCCGAGGCGAATGCGATTCGAGACTCACCGAAGTCCTTAACCCCGCTCGTAAAACTTCCAAACAAAACAACAGAACTGGCTCCACTGCGCCATAAGGTGAAGGTAGGCACCCGCAGCCTTACAACCTTTCTCGATAAATCAACATCGCTGAGTGAACGGTCCCCGATCAAGAACACGATGGGCTGCCCCATCGATCGACCATCGGTCGAACGCATCCACGAACTCAGACGTGGTTAACTAAACTTGGGCCTAACACCCTCGTGACCTTCCACAAGCGCGACCACCACAACCGCACCCACCACCAAACATGCCGCGGTTGACCCGCAACGTGGCCTCAACCCGACCCAAGGCGCAAAATACTATCTCCCCGAAGGAACAATCTCTCAAAACACGTTACGAAAACCTAGCGGTCTTCTTAGCTCAACTACCCTCTTTCCTTCCACACTACTCAGGGACTTATCCCACGATCATAGCTCACGTGCACTATGCACTCCTATAAGGGTCAAACATAATATACGAATTTTACTCGAGATGGCCTTACCTCTAAGCTCTCTACGCCAGAAACTCTAAGGCTCACACTTTCTCTATCCCCCAAAATCTTACTCGGTTAAACAACCATGATCTAATCACGACTAACACACTGTTATCAGAACATAGCACTTAAGGTATACTCACCTTATCACACATACTGATCTCTAGAGGGTTAAAGATATATCTATATCTACTGCTTCACTCCCCTTAATCGTTCTAATCAAACCTGCCCCGTAGGGCGCATAGTTAAGGAAGGTGACGAACTACCCACCGGTACTGAAGACAAAATCCTTCTACTAGGTCACCTATTCGACATATGGCCCTGACGGCCACAGGTACAACAAGTATCAATCTAAAAAGACGACATTCCCGATGACGTCACACACGATGAATCGAAAACCCCGAGTCCCGACTCAACTCCTCGCATACCCCGAACGCATCAATCCCGCGGGACCTCTTTGCACCGCGGATGTGCATAATCTAATCTGGCCGTGAGGCGACTTGCCTCGGTTACCAAAGGACCTAGCCGCTCGCCCCTTCGATGTCCTTCGTTAACCCGCCGATCTCACGCTTCTACCCGCGTATAAGCCCGCTCATAGGCCATGCTCACGCCTAGTCAAGAATTACTCTTGTACAACCTCTCTTTAGATAGTCATCAAGACTCGCGTTACATCGGTATTTTCTCCGTAGCCACATCCATAGCTAGTAACAGGTCGCTCTCTCGCAATCTATATTATCTGCTCCCAATCGTGGAATCAAGGTTCAAATATCATGGCCGCAGCAGGAATCGCCGCCGTGCTAAACTCACAAGCTAGTGACGCCGCAGAAATCCCGAATGAAGCACCATCCAAGGTGATAATTGGGCTTGTGCCCACGCAACCCTCCGAACTCAACTCGCAGCTCCCTCGGCTGCCTTGCCCTCCTGGGCCCGGGTTGCCCTACGCGGAGGCATAACGATAAGGGAAAGAATTTCGCCGAGGGTCCAACTTTCAACACCGCTCTAAGGCACGATCTCAGAGTGAGAAGAATAGAAACCATCCTAAATATCCTATAGCCTCCTGATTATTGGCGTGGTGCACAACACACCGATAATCAAGACTCTACCGATACGGCTCAGACACTTTCCGAGGATTAATCGCTCGATACCACTGTCACGACCGAATCGGCCCGTGGATCGTGCCTTACCCCGCACCCTAGTGACACAACATCGAGTAATCAATAACATAAAACATATACATGAAACAAGTGAAGTACAAAACAAGAATCGAGGGAAAACTTGCCTTTCTAGATATATAAATAACAACTTTTACAACCGAATGCTTTAATCCTTTTACCAACCCCGCCACAACAGACTACTGCACTTCTAAGAAATGATACGATAACAATGGACAGTGGCCCCGCCATACCTCGAACGTAAACACCTACAACAACAGGGACTATACCAAGATAAGCCTCCGAGAAACGGAGCTTCCCAAGCCGAATCAGGACCCTAAGAGCGAGGATCAACGCCAGTGTACCTTTACTCGGATGAACGCAAATTTCGGGCGAGGTCAAGCATAACAGTACCGAGTATGCGAATCAAAATACATACAGTAAATGAAATCATAGCGATATATAAAGCAGAGACATGTATGATAACCGAACTACGCTTACAACAAAGCGATCATGTCAAGTCGTGACTCACGCCTCAAGTCATCACTCAAGTATAACAATGGGTCTCGTGCCCACAACATCAATCATGCCTGGAATACCTTCCTCACCGCCAGCCTATGATGTAAAAGCACCAAGGAACACATATGAACACCGTGTCCCACTGTCATCATAAAACTGCAGACGGTAAGTACGAAGGCATAGCCGACTACTAAAAACCCACGCATCAACAAGGTCATGAATCAGATCATAAGATCTGCTCTAGACCGACATGATCAAAGCCGCCACTTGCCCACGATCAATGTACGCGTTTAACCTCGAACTCCCGCACTCGCCCAGATAGGCCAATCTCATCGCCCGCATGAGATATTCCCGCATCGAGGGTAGCTACTCCCGCAACGCCCCGACTTCGATCCGCATGGCCACACGGACCGCATGCCCATAAAGGACGATACTAACTCGAACTCGTAGTTCCGCATAGCCCCGACTCGCATGAGGTAGTCTCGATCATAGGTGTCACGACCCATTCCGGCCCGTGGATCGTGCCTTACCGGCACCCAAGTAGTCATACATCGAGTAATCACGAAACATAAAGCAAGACATGAAACAGTTTATAAAACAAGACACAGATTTTGTGAGAAAACGTGGCCTTTCGGCATATATATATAATCATGTTTTAGCAGTTACATCCGACACTGTACAACATGACTACAGACCTCTAAGGAAATATACAACTATGGCGGGACAGGGCCCCGCCATACCTCGATCGCATAAAACTAACTACAACAGGAGATCATACCAAAAGTAGAGCCTCCAAGAGATGGAGCTCCCGACACCAACGTAGAGATCCTAAGATGCGGATCTAGCACTGCCGCTCACCGCGGCATGAACGCAAATGAGGAGGTCAGTACAACAGGTACTAAGTATGCGAAACTGTAAAGTACTTAAATGAAACATATCATTTTTTTAAAACCAGTTTACAAGTATGTATGAAACAACCAAGGAAACCGCACATAGTGCCACATCACAAACAAGAGCAACAATAGGTAACTGTAATGAGTCTTGTCTAGGCTGCGAATGATCAAAACAGGGCCACTCGCCCCCATCATCATTCTGCAAGCCTAATCCTGGACTCCCGGAGTCCGCATAGGCCACTCACATGGGCCCGCATGAGGTATAACCCCGCATCGAGGGTAGCTACTCCTCGGCATCGCCCCGACTCGTCCGCGTGGCCACACGCATCGCATGAGGCATAACCCCGCATACTAACCTGGAACTCTCGTAGCTCCGCATAGGCCCCCTGGACCCGCATGAGGTATTCTCGAATCATGGTCCCAGACCGCCTGAGTCTACCCCGCATCGGAGGGCAGCTTAACCCCCGGCATCATCTCAAGAGGTGAGTGATAGTATACTAGCATAACAACTTACCTTTAAGTAACACAAGCACAACAAGGATACTCACCTATACCAACGTTACAAGATACTAACACACATAGCATCATATCATGTCTACCTATCAAACCATCTTCTTTATTCACAATATAAGTCTGTTATAAACACATAGGCAAACTTGTTTCTTTTATCAATCTTAAGTGGTTATACTTACTTCCCATAAAGCTAGTATAACTCTTAAGCTTCTGTTTAAAAACCAATTAGTTCTCTCTCATAATAAATGGTTCAAGAGTCCTTTGAAATGTTTTCGCTTCTTATTATTTAGGCTTAAGCCGAGGCATTGCCGTAAGTATTATTCAAAGCTTAAGCCGTGAGGCATTGCCGTAAGTATTATTCAGCTAACACATGTACGCCTACCGCACTATATACATATTGTAAAATATCATGCTTTAGGAAGAATCACATACCTTCTCGTGAAATCCACCGCCAAGTCGAGTATGTCGCGCAAGAGAATCACCATAATAGTCACGATATCTATCAAGGTCTAGACTATTCTGTAGGTCATTCTAAACAGAGGGTCCTCAATTCTACGGAAAGTCGGCAGACAACCCTACCCATGAGTTATATAAGTTCATCGTGAAAACAAATTCTATGTAAGTACGCTTTGATTATTCTTCTTTAAACCCTTCTAAGTGATTAACACTTCAATTCTATTCGTGATATACTTCTAAGTATCTATACTATTCTTATTCTACAACAAGAAGTATTCTTTAATTCAAAAGAGGGTTAGGATTAGTTACCTGTAAGCCCAATAATATCCTAGAAAAGTCGCTACTGAGCAAGGTTTTGCTCTAAGTTGTATGCTCCAAGGAAACCTTAGAAGTTCTTCACAACTTCTACTAAGTGCTAAGGTATTTGGGCTAGGTATTTTGGGCATTATAACAATACAAGAAGGCAACTTTTCTACCAAGGGAGGGTTGGTTTCGCTAGGCTAGGGGTGGGGTAGCCTCGCCAAGCTTCTCAAGGGAGGGTGTGTTTGGACGAAACAACAAGAGGAGAGGGAGGGATTTGAGACTTAGGTAGATTGCTCAATTTAGGATGAAATAACTCTTCAACAAGTGCGGGGTATGTATAGGTCAAGACATGCCCAACCAATGGCAAAGATTATGCAAAGTGCCAGGCCAGTGTAGGGTGAGGATATAGGCAAGTGTCCTTGGCCAACTTGCACACAAAATATCTAGCCAACTGTATGACAAGGCTTGGCATCCAATCGCCCTATTGTCGTGACAAGTCCACCAATGAGAGGGTGGAAAGTGTCGCCTCTCATTGGTCCAAAGTGTTACGCCTCTAAAAATCCGCAAAAATAAGAAATGACATAGCCGGAATTTATCCTATGAAAGTTGTGGAAACGTTTCGTCGGAAAACCGTTCGCTTTGTGAGTTGTGCCTAAAAATCGTCCAAGCCCTAACTTTAAGACCAAAACTTTTTGTACGTATTCCTTTACGTACATACCCTGGAAATACGGGGTATAACATTCTCCCCTCCTTAGAAACATTCGTCCCGAATGTTCCTTCCCAAGACAGATAACGATAAGGTTCTTCAAAACTTAAACAGTTTGCAAAAGCCACACACGGCCATAAACAACACTTAGGCATAAACGATAATGAAGATTTACAAGTAGGAAAGTGAATTACCTGAGGGGTGGGGAACAGGTGAGGATACTTCTGCCTCATGTCCTCCTCGGCTTCCCACGTCATCTCCTCCCTGAGCTCGTTCCGCCACAAGACTTTGACGAAGCCACGCCCTTCGTCCGCAGACGCCTAACTCCGACGATCGATTATCGCTATGGAATCTCCTCATACGATAACCCCTGGCACACCGACATCGTCAACCGGTGTACCCTAGATGGATCCCCGATACATCTCCTCAAAGATAGACACGTGAAAAACCGGATGTATCGCTTCCGATCGGACGGCAGTCCAACTCATAGGCAACCTTGCCTACCTCGCGACAATCAAACGCCCAATGTACCTAGGGTCGAAGTTTCCTTCTTCCCGAATCTCATCACACCCTTCATGGGTGACACCTTTAGGAAAACCCAATCATGAACTCGAACTCAAGATGCCGACGACGATGATCTGCACGACTTGCCGACTCGAAATATCGATAGCCGCCTTCGGATAAGCTTCACCTTATCCATCGTCACGCACTAAAATCGGTCCCACTAGCCGCACTCGCCCACCTCGAACCAACCTATAGGCGATCTGCACTTCCTCCCATACAAGGCCTCATAAGGCGCCATCTGAATACTGGAGTGGTAGCTATTATTATACGCGAACTCAACCAGAGGCAAATGATCCTCCCAACTACCATCGGTCAATAACACAGCTCGCAGATATCCTCAAGAGTCCGGATAGTGCGCTCGCTCGTCCGTCTGTCAGGATGAAATGCGACTCGTGCTCACCGCCCCTAAACTCCTCTCGAAGGACCTCCAGTTGGCCAGAACCGGGCTCCTCTGCCGATATGATCGAAGTAGGGACTCCATGCACCGACGATCTCTCTGATGTAAAGTCCGCATAATCCTCACCGAAAAGTCGCCCCGACGGAAGAAAGTGGGCTGATTTCACACCGCCGACGATAACCCATATAGAATCATGTCTCCTCCGAGTGCGAGGTAATCCCGTGATGAAGTCCATGTTGATTACCTCCCACTTCCGTGTCGGGATCTCTATCGCAGAATAAACCACCGTGTCTCCGTGCTCTACCTTCACCGCCGACAACACGCACCGAGCTACGAACTCGCAACGCCCCTCTTCAAGCCATCCCACCAATACACGATCTAAGGTCGTGGTACATCTTGGTCGACCGGATGGATAGAGTAACGCGCGCCGTGTGCTTCCCAAGAACTCACGCCAAGTCCTCAAACATCCGAACACACAACCTGCCTCAAATCTTAGCACCCCATCAGGTGCTACTCAAAAGGACCCTTGCCTCACGAAGAGTCAGATCACGATATCGAATCAAAGCCGGATCTCGAATCGCCTCTTCACCTCCTCAACGATGGAAGACTCGCAACCTCACGAACTCTAACCCCATTGCTATCGTAATCAATCAAACGGACACCAAGGCTCGCTAATCGTGCAAATTACGAACCATGTCCCTTCTCTCTAGCCGCACATCCGATAGGCTCCCATCGACTACGACTAAGGGCATCCGCCACAACATTGGCCTTGCCCGTGGTACAGATGTCCACATCGTAATCCTTAAGCAACTCTAACCACCGCCTCGCCGTAAGTTCACCTCCTCTGGTCAAGATGTACCGAGGCTCTTGTGGTCTGTAAAAATATCCACGTGAACCCCATACAAATAGTGCCTCCGCATCTTCAAAGCGTGAATCACACCGCCAACTCCAAATCATGGGTGGGGTAGTTCCTCTCGTGTTTCTTCACCGCCGATGCATATGCTATAACTCGCCATGCCGCATCAACACACATCCCAACCCGATGCCCGACGATCACAATACACGACATAACCATCCGACCTCCGAAGAGTAAGAACGGGGCGGTCGCGCCTTCTTTCAAAGAATCGAAACCCCGCCACAAGCATCACCATCAAACTTGGCCGCCTTCCGAGTCACCTAGTCAATGGTGCAGATAGAAGCAAACTTCCACGAACCGCCGATAATACCTGCAAGGCCCGAAATCGCGAACCTCTCGGAGTAGAGTTCAGGCCAAGTCCTCGATCGCCGATCTGGCCAGATCAACTCGAATGCCATCACCCGAACAATATGCCCAAGAAACGCCATCAAGTCAACCAAAACTCACATTTGGAAAACTTGGCGCATAAATCACTGGTCTCGAGAATCACAAGACAGCCTCAAATGCTCCGCATGCTCCCGCTCTGAGCGAGAATAAACCAAGATATCATCAATGAACACTATCACAAACGTGTCCAAAATGGTTTGAACACTCGGTTCATCAAATCCATGAATACCACGAGCATTGGTCAACCCAAAAGACATGACTGAACTCATAATGCCCGCATCGTCCGAATGCACCAGGGACATCCACCTCTCGACTCGCACTGATGATAGCCCGATCGCAGATCAATCTTGAGAAACATCTCGCACTCGCAACCGGTCGAACAAATCATCAATCCTAGGAAGGGGGTATTCGTTTAATGGTCACCTTGTTCACCGCCTGTCGACACACATGCGCGGCCCCGCCCTTCTTCTTCACGAACAATACCGGCGCTCCTGTGGAGAAACACTAGGCCTAATGAAGCCCTTCTCTAGCAAATCCCTAAGCCGATCCTTCAACTCTCTCAACTCGGCAGTGCCATTCTCAGTATGGCGGAATGGAAATAGCCGAGTATCCGCAACACATCAATACAAAACTCGATCTCCTCTCGTGAGGATACCCGAGGTCATCCGAAACACGCCCGGGAACTCACGACCATCGAATCGACGGAAAATCTGTACCGCACCTCGTGATCAAACACCCGAACTAGATGGTAGATATACCCTTCTCGCACCATCTTCCTAGCCTCGAGGTAGGAAATAAACCTACCCTACGATACCGTGCTCCTCCCACTCAACAACCGGCCTCGTGAAACTGAACCGTACTACTCTCCTCGCAGCCTACATTGGCATAGCAAGAGGCTAGCCAATCCATCCCCATAATCACGCCAAAGTCAATCATCTCCAACTCTATCAAGTCGCCAGTGGTCCGACGATCAGAATGGTCACAGGCAAGCTCAGATACCCGCCGAGCTACCACCGAATCCCCATCGCGTAGCTACCTCGAACGGTCCATGGACTCGTGCTCTATCCCTATCCTACTAGCAACAAGGGGAGATATATAGACAGAGTAGAACCCGATCTATCAAGGCATAAATATCAAACCAGAACCGATAAGGTACCGTGACGACATCGGTGAGGCCTCCGATCCGCTTACCGGACAAAGCATAAATGCGGTTCGAGGACCGCTAGAATCGACTCGAGCCACGCACTCGCCGCGACTGGCCGACCCATGAGCACCCCGCCCGGGCGGTAATCGTAGGAGATGATGAAGCGGCAACGTAACCTCGGCCGAGCTCTTCCACCGCCACGCTTCGGCCGACAAGCCGCAAAGTGACTCGCCGCTACAATCGTAATAAGATCCAAAAGTAGTACCACACTTCCCGTAATGGGATCTACCGCATCGCCACACCGGGTGGTCCCGAGCGCCGCACTTCGCTACCCTCGACGCTCAAGCCCCGCCCCGGTCCGCCAAAATCGTGGCCGGCCGAGGACGGCAGAGTGCTCAGGCCGGCCGTGGTGCGACCCAGATCGCCGCCGAGGCCGCCACCACGATAACCACCGTAAGACCCTCCCGCCCCGCCTTCTTCTCGGGCCGGTCCACTCGCCGACCTTCGCGCCTCGCATCCAAGGGCGTGAGCTCGCATGCGGTAATGTCCATACCCTACCGAGAGAAACCCCGCACACGACTCGGCCATATAGTCGCTTCAGCCCGTGACATAGCGGTGCACCCTATCCTCCATATCTGCTACAATGCCGGGACATATCGAGCCAATGAATCAAACTCGACATTGTACTCGACAAGGCCCTTCTCGCTCGCAGTAAAATCTATCACCGCGCCTCCTCATCCGCGAGGCGAAGTGAGTGAGGAAAGCCTCGAGAACTCATCCCAAGTAGGGACGCGTGCTCTCCCGGATAACTCCCATGAATCAAACCAATCGATCGCGTGTCACGCAACCTATGTGAACCAAAGATCACGGACTCGGTCTCCGACGCCGATCACTCTCAAAATCCTTCGATCGACGGATGAACTCCCGCGGATCATCCTCCGCCTCGACCCATAAAACTCCGGCGGCTACAACTCAAGAAGTCTCGTAGCCTCAAACTCTCGCCTCGGGTGAACAACGGTACGACCGAGCCGAGCCGAACCGCCAGATCCAGCCTCTCTCAGACGGGCCACAACTTTAGCCAAAGTCGGGCCATCTCTCATTTCTAACTCCTCCGCCCCAGCCGTGGGATGAGGTGTGGGTACTGGTCTGGTTGGCCGGGCGGCGCCATAGAACTCGCCGCTCGTATAGACTGGGCTCGAGCCTCGTGACTGGTGTCTCGCTAGCGCCTCCTCGGCCGCTTGCCCTTCGGGCCCGGTTGCCTTTACGCGAGGCATAATCAGCATAGAAAGGAATACGTTAGAGGTCCAACCTATAACACAACTCTAAAGCACGATCTCGTAATGAGAAGAATGGAAACCAATCCTAAATATCCTATAGCCTCCTCGATTATTGGTGTGGTGCACAACACACCGATAATCAAGACTCTACTAGATACGGTCAGAGACACTTTCCGAGGATTAATCGCTCGATACCACTTTTGTCACGACCCATTCCGGCCCGTGATCGTGCCTTACCGGCACCCAAGTAGTCATACATCGAGTAATCGGAAACATAAAGCAAGACATGAAACAGCTTTATAAAACAAGACACGATTTTGTGAGAAAACGTGGCCTTTCTAAGATATATATATAATCATGTTTTAGCGCTACATCCGACAATCGCATAACATGACTACTGCACTTAAGGAAATATACAACTATGGCGGACAGGGCCCGCCATACCTCGATCGCACAAAACTAACTACAACAGTGGAGATCATACCAAAAGTAGAGCCTCCAAGAGATGGAGCTCCCGACACCAACGTAGAGATCCTAAGGATGCGGATCTAGCACTGCTGCCCTTACCGCGGCATGAACGCAGCCCCCGGAGGAGGTCGATAACAGTACTAAGTATGCGAAATCAGAAGTACTTAAATGAAACATATCATTTTTTAAAACCGCTTTACAAGTATGTATGAAACAACCAGGAAACCGCACATAGTGCCACATCACAAACAAGAGCAACAATAGGTAATCAGAATGAGTCTTGTCTAGGCCGCGAATGATCGAAACAGGCCACTCGCCCCATCATCATTCTGCAAGCCTAATCCTGGACTCCCGGAGTCCGCATAGGCCACTCACATGGGCCCGCATGAGGTATAACCCCGCATCGAGGGTAGCTACTCCTCGGCATCGTCCTGGACTCGCTGTCCGCATGGCCACACAGACCGCATGAGGTATAACCCCGCATACTAACTCGAACTCTCGTAGCTCGCATAGGCCCCCGACCCGCATGAGGTATTCTCGAATCATGGTCCTGCATCGCCGAAGTCTACCCCAGACGGAGGGCGCTTAACCCCCGGTATCATCTCAAGAGGTGAGTGATAGTATACTAGCATAACAACTTACCTTTAAGTAACACAAGCACAACAAGGATACTCACCTATACCAACGTTACAAGATACTAACACACATAGCATCATATCATGTCTACCTATCAAACCATCTTCTTTATTCACAATATAAGTCTTTTATAAACACATAGGCTAACTTGTTTCTTTTATCTATCTTAAGTGGTTATACTTACTTCCCATAAAGCTAGTATAACTCTTAAGCTTCGCTTAAAACCAATTAGTTCTCTTCTCATAATAAATGGTTCAAGAGTCCTTTGAAATGTTTTCGCTTCTTTATTATTTAGGCTTAAGCCGTGAGGCATTGCCGTAAGTATTATTCAAAGCTTAAGCCGTGAGGCATTGCCGTAAGTATTATTCGCTAACACATGTACGCTCACCGCACTATATACATATTGTAAAATATCATGCTTTAGGAAGAATCACATACCTTCTCGAAATCCACCGCCAAGTCGAGTATGTCGCGCAGAGAATCAGCCTATAATAGTCACAGATATCTATCAAGGTCTAGACTATTCAGTAGGTCATTCTAAACAGAGGGTCCTCAATTTACGGAAAGTCGGGCAGCACAACCCTACCCGTGAGTTATATAAGTTCATCGTGAAAACAAATTCTATGTAAGTACTGATTTGATTATTCTTCTTTAAACCCTTCTAAGTGATTAACACTTCAATTCTATTCGTGATATACTTCTAAGTATCTATACTATTCTTATTCTACAACAAGAAGTATTCTTTAATTCAAAAGAGGGTTAGGATTAGTTACCTCGGTAAGCCCAATAATATCCTAGAAAAGTCGCTACCGAGCAAGGTTTTGCTCTAAGTTGTATGCTCCAAGGAAACCTTAGAAGTTCTTCACAACTTCTACTAAGTGCTAAGGTATTTGGGCTAGGTATTTTGGGCATTATAACAATACAAGAAGGCAACTTTTCTACCAAGGGAGGGGGTTGGTTTCGCTAGGCTAGTGGGGTAGCCTCGCCAAGCTTCTCAAGGGGAGGGGTGTGTTTGGACGAAACAACAAGAGGGAGAGGGAGGGATTTGAGACTTAGGTAGATTGCTCAATTTAGGATGAAATAACTCTTCAACAAGGGGGGGTATTTATAGGTCAAGACATGGCCAACCAATGGCCAAGATTATGCCAAGTGCAAGGCAAGTGTAGGGTGAGGATTTAGGCAAGTGTCCTTGGCCAACTTGCACACAAAATATCTAGACAACTTTATGACAAGTCTTGGCATCCAATCGCCCTATTGCGTGACAAGTCCACCAATGAGAGGGTGGAAAGTGTCGCCTCTCATTGGTCCAAAGTGTTACGCCTCGGAAAAATCCGCAAAAATAAGAAATGACATAGCCGGAATTTATCCTATGAAAGCTGTGGAAACGTTTCGTCGGAAAACCGTTCGCTTTGTGAGTTGTGCCTAAAAATCGTCCAAGGCCTAACTTTAAGACCAAAACTTTTTGTACGTATTCCTTTACGTACATACCCTGGAAATACGGGGTATAACAATAGGTCCATCGACCCGCCTGAGTCTACCCCGCATCGGAGGGCAGCTTAACCCCCGGAATCATCTCAAGAGATGAGTGATGTAAAATACTAACACAATAGCTTATCGTTAAGCAACATAAGCACAACAAAGGAAAACCCCTTTACACAACATCACAAGATACTAACACACGTAGCATCCTAGCATGTTTACTTATCAATCAACAAGAAAGTATTACAAGGCTATCACAAACCAACACAATCAAGTTATACACACAAGGTACTTTGCTAACAAGTTCGTATCTACCCGAAAGTACTTCATACATTAAATCTTTAAAAGATCCGTTGCTATCACATAAGTCACACAATACCCGTAGTATAAAATAGAGGATCATTCCCTTTTAAGAAAACCAAAACTCTTACCTTTGTAAAATCAAGTAACAACATTATTTTCCAAACGTCCAAGTTTGCCTAATTTCAAATGTTCACGTTTCTTATTTTAGAAAGGTTTCGTGGTTCATAGCCTTTTTCATTTAAGAATATAATTTCTTTTAAACAATCTGAGAAACATAAGTCTTATATGTGAGTAGGATATTCTTGTTTACAACAATCTTATTACAAAGACCATGATCTAGGAAATATCATTTTGTCTCATCTTAGCTTCTATGCGGATGGAAGTTTCTCGGTTTTAATAATACTTAATCACAAAACATTTCCTCTTATGAAAGCTGCAGTGGTTAGTCTATACAAATTATGATTTCAAAAAACACAAAAACATTCTTAAGAAGTAATAAATAAATTTCCATAAATCTATAATGACTCTTAATATTTCAAAAAAAATCAAGTATTACCTCTTCTTTCAAAATGAATCAAAACCTTTTGAAATACTTCAAGTTCTTTTATTAACACATAACAAGTCGCTTATAGTTCAAATCAGTTACCCTTTAAAAACCACAAGTATTTTCTTACTAACATAAAGCTGTTATAACCAACTTCCCATAAAGCCGTTATAACACTTTATGTTTTAAACCAATCAAATACATTTAGCACATGTACGTCTACCGTACTACATAGTTCACACATATCATGCTGGAAGAGATAGGAAGAGGTTCACATACCTCGCGACGAGTATCGACTAATAGCAAAACGCTCCAATTACTCCCAAATGTCCGCTACTCCATAAGCCAAGTATAACGCGCCACACGTATTAATTAAACATAAAAGGACACAAGGCGCTTATTAACATCGTAGAACATTCTACCGAAAATTCGCAAAGACTCTCCCCGCAACAGAAATCTCCTCCTCTAACGGGGCCGGCTACCAAGCCAACCAGGGGGGGTTACACATCTAACCCGAACGGGTACAATTCTACTCTACAGAAAAGCTACACAAGCCTACTGTAATACAGTCCTATGTAAAAACAGTTCAGTTCAGTTCTTCAGGCTTAAGTCAAAAGACATTGCCAACTAACCACGTTCAGTTCTATATATAGTACTTTAACTATATATTCTAACAACATGTAATTTCCAATTACAATAGAGGGACAAGATATTTACCTCGATAAGCCCATAATTATCCAAGTATAAAGTCGATCCTGGGCAATCGTTTAGCTCCAACTCCGAGCGCTCCAACCCGCTCTAAACCACCCTTAGAAGTTCTAACCAACTTCTACACAATACTCCAACGAACTATGGAGATTTTCCTAGGGTTTCGGTTTTGTGACTGACGGGAAGTATAATAGTATTTCCGGGCTTTTCGTATAGGTATAACCTTAGAATACTACAAGGTATAAGGCTAAGGTATTTGGGCATTATAACAATACTTTTGAGAGTATTTCAACCAAGGGTAATTTACGAGAACACCCAGGTAGTGGGTGCTCTCGGGCGGCCTACTAGGAAGGGAGAGGGTGCTCGCCACAAGGCCACATGAAAGGGGAGGGAGGCTCTTGGACGAGAGTCAACAAGAGGTGAGAGGGGTTCTCAAGACTTAGAGATTTGAGGATGAAGAAGTCTTCAAAGGGAGGGTATTTATAGGTAAGCAAAGGCCAACCAAGGCCAAGATCTAGCCAAGTGCTATGCAAGTGTAGGGCCAAGATGTGCCCAAGTGCCCCTAGTCCCTACTCCATAAATCCTCACAAAATATCTCACCAACTGACCTTCAAACGCCCAAGGTGGCGTCAACTCCACTAACTTGAGGGTGACAAGTGTCGCCTCTCGTTGGTCCAAAACATTTCATCTCTCGGAAAAATCCGCAAAAATAAGAAAAGACATAGCCGAATTTTCCCTCGCAGTTATGTAAAACGTTTCATTTAAAAACGACTTAATTCCAAGACTGCCCCAAATGTCATTCGGCTAAGCCACAGGGGTGACACGTGTCACCCTCCTAATGGCCCAAAATAAAACATCTTCCAAAATATCCACAATGGCCAAAATCTCAAAACAAAGTGGCTCTACAAAACCAGAATTTCTCCGTGGCCCCACGTGACCATTTCCGAAAATAAAATTCCATATTTTTCTAATATTCCAGGAAGTCCGAATACCAAATCTGGGAATCCAATTCCCATTAACGAACCTTTTTCCTTCACAAAAACCGGAAACTTTTCCGTGGAAAAATCACCTCTTTCTTCCTTTCCAATCTTTCTGTCGTATTCTCGTACGTACGCCCTCGCATACATACCCAGGAACTACGGGGTATAACAGCGACACTTGGCACCCTCCAATTGGTGGACTTGAAATTATCCATTGGACGAATTGGGGTTAGAGTTGCACGTTTTTTGTGCCTTGGCACAAGTCAAGGAGTTGGTAGGATATTTTGTGTGCAAGTTGGCCAAGGACACTTGCCCTAATCTTGGCCTTACACTTGCCTAGCACTTGGCTTAATCTTGGCCATTGGTTGGCCACTTCTTGACCTATAAATACCCCCTTTAGATGAAGAGTTCTTCATCCACAAATCAATTTCCAAGTCTTGAAAAATCCCTCCCCCTCTCTCTAAAGATTTTCGTCCAAAGCCTCCTACCCCCCCTCCCCTTTTGAAGCTTGGCCGAGGCAACCCCTCCCCCTAGCCTAGCCGAAACCTACCCCCCCTCCCTTGGTAGAAAAGTTGCCTTCTAGTATTGTTATAATGCCCAAAATACCCTAGCCCAAATCTCTTAGTCCTTAGTAGAAGTTGTGAAGAACTTCTAAGGTTTCTTGGAGCTACCGGAGCGTACAACTTAGGAGCTAAACCTTGCTCAGGCGCGACTTTATCTAGGATATTATTGGGCTTACCGAGGTAACTAATCCTAACCCTCTTTTGAATTAGAGAATACATACTGTAGTAGTATAAGAATAAGTATTAAATACTTAGAAGAATATCACAGAATAGAATTGAATCATATCACAGTAGGGGTTTTAAAAGAAGAATAATCGAATCAGATTTACATGGGATCGCTTTCACAATGAGACTTAAGTAGCTCACCGGGTAGGGAAGTGCTGCCCAATTTTCCGTAGGATATAGAACCCTCTGTTTAGAACTGTTTACAAAGTAGTCTGAACGTTGATAGACGTGTCTGACTATTATAGGCTGATTCTCTGCGCGCGACATATTCAACTTGACAGGTGGTTTTCACTGAGAAGGTATGTAATTCTTCCTAAAGCATGATATTTTACAATATATATGTAGTACAGTAGACGTACATGTGTTAACTGAATAATAACTACGGCAATGCCTCACGGCTTAATAATACTTACGGCAATGCCTCACGGCTTAAGCCTGAATAATAAAGATCTGAAAGCATTTCAAAAGAATACTGAATCATTTTTTAACAGAAGAGAACTAATTGGTTTTTAAAACAGAAGCTTAAGAGTTATACTAGCTTTATGGGAAGTTAAGTATAACCACTTAAGAATGATAAAAGAAACAGTTTGCCTATGTGTTATAACAGACTTATATTGAATTGTGAGAAGAATAATAAGATGGTTTGATAAGTAGACATGATATGATGCTATGTGTGTTAGTGTCTTGTAACGTTTGTATAAGAGAGTATTCTTGTTGTGCTTATGTTGTTTAAAGATAAGCTGTTATGTTAGTGTACTATCACTCACCTCTTGACATATTACAGGGTTGGCGCCTCCGATGCGGTAGACTCAGCGATGCAGGACCATGATTCGAGAATACCTCATGCGGGTCCAGGGACCCATGCGAGCTACGGAGTTCCAGTGTTAGTGATGCGGGGTTATACCTCACGCGGTCTATGTGGCCATGCGGACTACGAGTCCAGGCGATGTCGAGGAGTAGCTACCCGATGCGGGTTATGTACCTATGCGGGCCTATGTGAGTGGCCTATGCGACTACGGAGTCCGAGATTAGGCTTGCATGGTGATACTACGCAATTGGCCCTGCGTCGATCATTCGCATCCTAGAAAAGACCTATTACGCTACCTATTGTTGCTCTTGTTTATGATGGCACTATGCGTCCCCTTGGTTGTTTCATACATACTTGCAAAACTGATTTTAAAATGATATGTTTTCATTTAAGTATTTTACAGTTTCATATACTTAGTACCTGTTGTACTGACCTCCTTCGGGGGGCTGCGTTCATGCCGCAGGTAAGGGCAAGCAGGTGCTAGATCCACATTCTTAGGATCTCTACGTTGGTGTCAGGAGCTCCATCCTTTCCGGAGGCTCTACTTTTGGGTATGATCTCCCTGTTGTAGATAGTTTTGTACGAGTGGTATGGCGGCCCTGTCCCGCCATAGTTGTATATTTCCATGAGGTCTGTAGTCATGTTGTACAGTTTCTTATGTAACTGCTAAACCATGTTTATATATATATGCCGAAAGGCGACGTTTTCTCACATAAACTGTGTCTTATTTTATAAACTGTTTCATGTCTTGTTTTATATTTCCGCTGATTACTCTGATGTATGACTACTTGGGTGCCCCGGTAAGGCACCAATCACGGGCCCCGGAATGGGTCGTGACACTTTCCTACTTTAGCCAGCTTGCTTAGCGGTCTCCAACACAAGAATCTCAATAGCTCATTTGTCTTTACTTCTTCCTTGGGTATGGGAAACGTTAATAACAATCCTCCTCTCTCATCTTCTACTTCTTCAATGCTCTCCGAAATCCAAGATGACACACCCCCACTTTCCTCCCAAGCATCAATACCACCCGGAATTCATGAAAATTTCCCTACTCATCCAAATGGCACACGCATCCTATCTCCTAAAGCGGGTCCGAGCTCTATTCCCTCTAACCATTTCCCTCAGTCTACACCTCATGGGAAATCTACTGATAATTTACCCACAAATGAAAATAGAGACCAACATGAGACCCCACCCGTTGATGCAACAATTAATGATTTACCCCTGTATCAACGCAAAGGTTCCATTAGGCCTAAGAAAACTTATGCGGGAGTGTTTGCGGGTACCAGACTTGAAGAAAAGGGTATGAAGTTACAATTTATTGAACAACAAGGAGAAGATGTGGAACTTGAAGCTACGAATGAAGTCCCCTTCATTGAAACCTGGGGATATTGCCTAATAGGGTGCTTCACGGGTCCTTTCCTGGGAAGAGAGGCATTGAATTCTATTGTGAAGGGATGGGGAGTGAAGTGCCGTATCATCCCGTATGGCAAAGGATGAACAGTTTTCAAATTCATGAAGGAAGAAGATCGCACAAATGTACTTCATGGCGGCCCATATATGGTCTTCGGTAAAACTATGATGCTAAAACCTATTAATAAGGGAGTTTTATTAACAAATGACTTATTCATGGACATCCCAATCTGGGTCACTTTCCATGACATCCCCCTCTCGATTTGGAGTGCAACAGGCCTTAGCAAGATTGCTTCGCGTGTGGGAAAGCCTCTATACACGGATCAATACACTAAGGAGAGGTCAAAAATGAATTATGCAAGAGTCTTAGTGGAAGTAGATGTCAGCAAAGAACCGATTATGGAATTTGGTGTCAAACTTCCTGACAATAGAAGGTATACCCAAAAGGTGAACTATGAGAACTACCCGGATTTTTGCTATCATTGTGCGTCTTTTGGACACAACCACTTGAAGTGTAGAAAACTGATGCAAGGTATCAACGCTCAAGAAGCCCAGAAAAACCGCAATCCATTGGTACCTCCTAGCAATGGTGGAGTTTCTACAAGTTCGGGTGCTGACAAAGCTACGGGTAAAACCGGCCCTCCTTGCCCTGATCCGCCACCTAGTCAACATCCCGTAGGTAGTGAAAACTTGATGGATATAAAGAATAGTGAGCAAGCACTACCTCATATTCCCGGAAGTGTCGTAGAAGCTCTGAATTTGGGAATTCCTCCGGTTGCGGGTCAGCCTGGCTCATCGAGTTTACGGGTTGCCCAAGAGGGGTCCTCAAGCCATCACCCCTATGCTGGCCTTGCGCATCATGATAGGAGGAGATTTGAGATAAGACATACTGATTCTAGCACACCAATGGACCCGCAAACTTCACTAGATGGGGTAATCTGCAAGAGTACTACGGAAGATTCTAATTATGCATCACGGTGCATAAACTTTGAACACGGGGAACATAGCCTGGCTGGGACCCCTGCCTTGACTTTCAACAACAAGGACGTGGGATGGAAAGAAGTAATTTCAAGGAAAAATACGCCAAAGGGTAGTAGTATGGCAAAGACCGTAAAGCGCGGAGGTGCTACCAAAACCTCATTTGTTTCTTAATGAAAGTACTTTGTTGGAATGTCCGGGGTCTTTGCGGACAAAGGGATAGGGAAGCCACGCAAACTATTGTGTGTAGGCTCACAAAACAACATGATGTTGCAATGATGTGTCTAATAGAAACTAAATTCTCTTGAGCACGGATAGACTCTTTTACATCTCAAAGATTCCTAGCTTGGAATTATTGCTCCAACATAGATTTCATTGATGGCGGAAGAATGTTAATACTTTGGGACCCCTCCAGAGTTAGTTGTGAAGTGCTTGGAATGGACTCTCAACATATTCATGTCCAAGAAAGATGTAATGCAACACAAGTGTCCTTCCTTGCCACATTTGTGTATCCGGTTTATAGCATCCCGGAAAGAAGAAAACTTTGGCATCACCTTACCCACTTGGGCATTGGCATTGCCAAGCCTTGGATGATTATTGGAGATTTTAACACCTATTGCTACCCACATGATAAGGCGGGTGGTCCCCCTCTCACGTCTTATGCACTTAGGGATCTTGGAGAATTCAGAATTGCGCATGGACTAGATGACACTCTTTCTTCCGGTTCCTTCTACACTTAGACGAATGGTTCGATATGGTCCAAGCTTGATAGAGTGATGATGAATCAACATTAGAGTGATTTGAATCTAGAATGAACGGACAACTACTTGCCTATGGAACCAGTCTCGGATCATTGCCCCGTGGTAGCTTCGGTAATTGCATCCTCTAGTATTGGGAAACGACCTTTCAAGTTCATGAACATGGAACATACTGACTTCATGCTGGAGGCAGCGCATATTGGGATCTGCCCAATTCATATTAGCCACAAAATTGAAGTCTTTGAAAAAGCCATTGCGAGAATTGAACACGAGTGAATTTGGAAGCATAGAACAAAGATCAAATGCGGCAAACATGGAGTTCAATGAGGCTATTAATGCGCATATGGAAGATCCCTTTGATGATGAACTGAAAGCCAATGTTAAGTCCTTAAGAGCTAGATCAAACCTCTTGCTTGAAGCCGAGAGACACTTCATAAGACAAAAATCGAGGCAAAAGCACTTGATTGGGAGTGATAGATGCTCTAAATATTTTCACAGCTTGATCAAGAGGAGTAATGTCAGGAACTCAATCAACTACCTTGTTAAGGCCAACGGAACTACCACAACATCTCCCGGGGAAGTAAGAGAGATACTTGTAGAGTTTTATAAAGATCTTTTAGGCTCATCTCGGTCCTCAACCAACATTGATCCCGCGGTACTGGATTGTGGCCCGAAGCTAGAAGAGAAAGATGGACTACACCTTTTGCATACTATCTCCCCTAAGGAGATTTGGGAGGCTCTTTCTGTCACGACCCGATCCCCGGCCCGTGACTGGTGCCTTACCCCGGGCCCGTGACTGGTGATACAACATCAGAGAAAAATCAGCAGAAATAAAAACTAAAACATGAGACAAGACATAAAGTATGAAATAGGTTAACCAAAACGGTCAACTTCCTGAATATATACATATATATATATCAACATGAACAGTTAAATCCTTTTACAAGCCCTGCCCACAACAGTACTACAGACCTCTAAGAATGTAACCATAACTATGACGGGACAGGGCCCCGCCATACTCTTGAATGTACAAGTAACTACACTGACAGGGGACTATACCAAAGATAAGCCTCCGGAGAAACGGAGCTTCCCTGAACGCAGAACTGTGATCCTAAGAGCGAGGATCCACAACCGATGTACCTCTACCTGCGGCATGAACGCACTTCCGGGCGAGGTCGATAACAGTACCAAGTATGTGAAATCAGTAATATCAGAATGAAATCATAATAGTCTATATAAAGCAGGAGACATGTATGATAACCAAACTACAATCCACAATATATAAACAGTCATGTCAAGTCAGGGACTCACGCCCTCAAAGTCATTACTCAAATATAAAATGGGTCTCACGCCCACAACATCAATCATGCCCGTGGAATACCTTCCTCACTGCCGGCAGTCTATGATATAATCACACCAAGAAGTACACATGAACATCGAGTCCCACGTGTCATAACAACCGTGACGGCAAGTCACGGCTAACTACGGATACCAAGCCGCATCCTCGACGGACCGGGGCAAGTACGAAAGCCAACTACTAGATACCAAGGCCGTACCAACAAATCTACATAACCATACCACGGTGACCCGGGGCAAGTACGGCCAACTACGGATACCAAGCCTGCGCCACGCAGCTGGCCGGGGCAAGTACGAAGACTAACTACCAGATACCAAGCCGGAATCACGAGACTTCGTCACAAAACTGAACGGGGCAAGTACGAAGGCCAAAAACCTTATACCAAGCCGAAACAGCCATGACTTCGGGGCAAGTACGAGAGCCAACTACCAGATACCAAGCCGAATCAGTAAAACCTCATGGAGGGCTAGTCCATGGAATAATAATCCTAATGGAACCATACCCGTGGGCTACCCAACGTGTCAGTAGGTCCATCAATCAAGAACAACATGACCGGCCCTCCATCGAGAGACGCGGTAACATAACGATACAACACTTGAACAACAAGGCTATCACACGCAAACATAGGCAAGTTACACACAACTCAAGGTACTTTCATTTTATGACAAAGTCCAGGTTTTGACCCCAAAGTACTACATACGTTAAATTCTTTTTAAAAGATCCATTTCTTTTACAAAGGTCACCCGATACCCGTAGTATCAAAATAAAGTGACTAACATTTTAATTAAACCAAAACAACTTCCAAACTTTCCTTTTTAAACCAAATTAAGACAATACCATGCCTTCTTTTTAGACCAAAACACTTCTTCTTTTAAAGTCAAGTTACCATTTTAAAACCAATGATAAAAACCATTCCTTTGTTTTCATAAAGTCGTTATAACTAACTTCCCATAAAGCTGTTATAACACTTTATGTTCTAAACCAAAAACTCTTCAATTCCACAAGTCTCCTTTCTTTTAAAACAACAACAAGTATTCTTTTAAAACCCAAATAACTTACTCTTTTCAAAACAAGTAACCTATACTTAAAATCAAGTTACTTCTCTTTTTCCGAAAACAAGTCGTTATAAGTCAAGTCTCTTATCTTTCAAGATCAAGTCTCTTAACTTTCAAAATCAATAAACCATTCTTTTACCTACATAAAGTCGTTATAACTAACTTCCCATAAAGCTATTATAACACCTTATGTTTTAAACCAACCAAATCACTTAGCACATGTACGTCTACCGTACTACATAGTTCACAACAATCATGCTAGAAAAGATAGGAAGAGGTTCACATACCTCGCGACGATTATCGACAATTAGCAAAACGCTCCACAGTACTGTAACCCTGCTAGCCGTTTCCACTTTTCAAGTAGAATACGCTACTCGTAGTACTGCAACCTATAAAGGCCACAAAACACCTATCAACTCCTAGATCTCCTCGTAGAATATTCTAACTGCAAGATTCCTTATTCTATAGAAAATTCGGCAGCACCTCCCCCCCGCAACCACATAAATCTCCTCCTCTACTCAGGCCCGCTACCAGGCCAACAACTCCCAGGGGAGAGGGTCACACGTCTAACCGGACGTGTACAATTCTACTTCACAATAATACTACACAAGTCTACTGTAAATACAGTCCAATGTAAATACAGTTCAATCCTTTATAATCATCCTTCCAATATAATATACTCAAGTATAACTACTACAATATGTAATATCCAATTACAATAGGGGGACATAGATCATTACCTCGATAAGCCCAAAATTATCCAAGTTTATAAGTCGATCCTGAGCAACGTTTAGCTCCAATTCCTTACGCTCCAACCCGCTCCAAGCGACCCTTAGAAGTTTCTAAACAACTTCTCTAAACACTTCAATCAAGCTTATGAAGATTTTTCTAGGGTTTCATTTTGCGACTTTTGGAAAAAGTAGTATTTCCGGGCTCCTAGTATTAAAACAACTTTGGAATACTACTAGGGATACTAGGCCAAGGTATTTGGGATTATACAATAATACTCCAAGTATTTCTACACAAGTGGGGGAAGGTGGGACGAGAACAAGCTAAAAGGGAGGGAGTATTTTGCTTGAAAAAGCTTCAAGTGTGGGATGAATATTATGCTTCAAGCTAAGGGGTATTTATAGAAGAATTAAGGGCCATGATCAAGTCAAGTGTATGGTCAAGATTGGGCCATGTGTGTGTGGGTCCCACCACACCACATGGCCAACGAAATTGCTAGACAAGTGGCTTGCCACTTGTTGGGCCATTTCGGCCAAGGGGACAAGTGGCTAGCCACTTGTCCCTCCAATTCGGCCAAGTGACACATGGGGGTGACACGTGTCGCCCCCGACTCGTCCAAAATATTTCGTCTTCCGAAAATATCTAAAATACCGAAAATCTCAAAAATAAAGCGGGCCCCACAAAATCAGAATTTCTCCCGGGGGCCCCACGTGACCATGTCCGAACCTAAAATCTCAAAAGTCGAATAGAATTCAAGAAGTCCAAAGACCAAATCTGGGAACCCAATTCCCATTAACGAACCTTTTTCTTCACAAAACCTAAACTTTTCCGTCGAAAAATCACATCTTTCTTTCTTTCCAAAATTTCTGTCGTATTCTCGTACGTACATCCTCACATACATACCCTGGAACTACGGGGTATAACATTCTTCCCCCCTTAGAAACATTCGTCCCGAATGTTCCTTCAAAGTCTACAAACACACAAGCGCCGGTATAGTCTTCACTACTATACTTACGAAACCAATCATGCCATCAATGGCCATAGTATAACATACAATCCCAAGCCAACGAGGAATCACCTCTAACATCACAAAAAGCTCACACCCATGGTCTAAAGGGTACTCCCTTCGCATCTTCACTTCACAAAAGAATAATCACTTCCGTTCTCATAACACATGTTCGCTTCTTCTTACTCGTCGCACTTTCTCGCACACCCGAACTCTCTATAGTACACGCCCACACTTCGCCACGCTCAATGTCCACAACCCTGGAGTACCACCTCCAAACTTGGTCATCTTACTAGCCTCAAATTCCCTCAAGGCCATTCCCGGCCTTCACGATTCGATCCTGGTCGAACACATCCACAAACTCATACGATGGTTACCTAAACTTGGGCCTAGCACCCTCATGAACCTATCACACAAAGGACCACCTCGAATCGACCCGCCACTCGGGTTGCGGGTTGACCCGCGATCTGGCCTCAACCCGACCCGCTATCGCCCAAACTCTCTCGTTCCCCAATCCGGAACAATCTTACTAATTCACGTCATGAAAGCTACCACTTCCATCTCACACTACCCAAGGAATTATCCCTCAATACATTTCACGCATACCAAGTGTTTCGACAAAGTCTAACCGTAAAATCTTTTCCTCAGGACGGCCTTACATCTAAGGTCTCAACGTGTAATATTCTAAGGTTCACACCTTCCATACCCCCATACTTACCTTTCAACTAACCATGTTTTCTAACTCACAAATAACACAACGCTATCCGGACATAGCACACAATAATAAGATCATCATATCAAGCATACTAAACTCTAGAGGGTTAAGGATATACCTGTATCTACCGTTTCACTCTAATCATAGGCCTGCCCTGCAGGGCACATAGCTGTAGAAGGTGATGAACCAGCCATAGATCCTGAAGGCCGAGTCTCTACATCCGCGCTACCTCTAGTCGGACAATTTCTCGCAAAATGGCCCTGCTGGCCGCATGTAAAACAACCTCCCGAACCAGCACGACACTCCCCCTTATGGATTCTACCGCAACGGCCACACTGAGGCAAGGGTGGCCTCATCTGGTCAACACCACTACTCCCCCAAAAACCTGAACCCTTGGAGCCCTGACCTGCACCTGAATACTCTGGATGCCCTGAAGAATGTGGAGGACCGCTCTGTACTGGCGGAGGCGCATAACTAGTCTGCTGCTGAGGCGGTCCGCCTCGAAAGTCGCCAAAAGACCCTGCTGCTCGCCTCTTCTGCTGATCCCGGTCATCCCGTCGACCTCTCCGCTCCTCACACCCAAGTGCATAAGCCTGCATGCGGGCAATGTCCATGCCTGGCTGAAGAGCTACACCCGAACAAGCCTCTGCCAAGTAGTCATCGAGCCCCGTGACGTAGCGGTGCACTCTATCCTCCATATTTGCCACTAACGCCGGGACATATCGGGCCAACGAGTCGAACTCCACGTTGTACTCCCGAACCGTACGCCCGTCCTGCCTCAACATCAAAAATCTGTCGGCCCGAGCCCTCCTCATCTGTGGGGGCAAGAAATGTGCAAGAAAAGCCCCTGAGAACTCGTCCCATACAGCTGGAAGCGCATGCTCCCCCCGGGACAGTTCCCATGAATCAAACCAGTCGACTGCAGTATCACGCAGCCGATGCGAACCCAATATCACCGACTCTGCCTCAGAGGCCTTGATCACTCTCATGATCCGCTGTAACTGTCGGATAAACTCCTGAGGGTCATCCTCAGCTCTCGATCCATAGAACACTGGTGGACTGCAACTTAAGAAGTCCCGAAGTCTCCAACTATCGGCCCTGGGGTGCACTACTGGTACCCCCGGCTCCCGTCTGTCCTCAAGTCTCGCCATAAACCTAACTAGTAACTGGGCCATCTCCTTGCAACCCATATCCTCTGTTCCTGGCCGTGGGGCTGGAGGCTCGTGCATCGTGGTCTCAGCAACATCGCTGCGGCTCTAAACTCTGCTGGGGCTGGCGGCATCGTAGAATCCGCCGTCTGTAGCACCACCTCGGGTAAAAACTGGGCCTCTGCCCTGGTAACCCTCCGTGCTCTACTCGCAGCTCCCTCTGCTGCCTTGCCCTTCTGGGCTCTGGTTGCCTTGCGTGGAGGCATACTGATATAAAAGAATACGTCAGAGGGAGTCCAACTTACAACACAGCTCTAAGGCACGATCTCAGAGTGAGAAGAATGGAAACCAATCCTAAATGTCCTGCAGCCTCCTGATTATAGATGTGGTGCACAACACACCGATAATCAAGACTCTACTAGACACGGTCTGTAGACACTTTCCGAGGACTAACTGCTCTGATACCACTTTTGTCACGACCCGATCCCGGGCCCGTGACTGGTGCCTTACCCCGGGAACCCTAGTGATACAACATCAGAGAAAAAACAGCGGAAACATGAGAATGTATACATATATATATCAACCTGAACAGTTAAATCCTTTTACAATTCCTGCCCACAACAGTACTACAGACCTCTAAGAATGTAACCATAACTATGACGGGACAGGGCCCCGCCATACCCCTGAATGTACAAGTAACTACACTGACAGGGGACTATACCAAAGATAAGCCTCCGGAGAAACGGAGCTTCCCTGAACGCTGAACTGTGATCCTAAGAGCGAGGATCCACAACCGATGTACCTCTACTGCGGATGAACGCACCCCAAGGAGGTCGATAACAGTACCAAGTATGTGAAATCGTAAAATATCAGAATGAAATCATAATAGTCTATATAAAGCAGGAGACATGTATGATAACCAAACTACAGTCCACAATATATAAACAATCATGTCAAGTCAGGGACTCACGCCCTCAAAGTCATTACTCAAATATACAATGGGTCTCACGCCCACAACATCAATCATGCCCGTGGAATACCTTCCTCACTGCCGGCAGTCTATGATATAATCACACCAAGAAGTACACATGAACATCAGGTCCCACCTGTGTCATAACAACCGTACGGGGCAAGTACGAAGGCTAACTACCAGATACCAAGCCGCATCCTCGACGGACTGGGGCAAGTACGAAAGCCAACTACCAGATACCAAGGCCGTACCAACAAATCTACATAACCATACCATGAATGTTATACTCCGTATTTCCAGGGTATGTACGTAGGACGTACGTAGAAAAGTTTGGGCTTTAAAGTAGGCTTGGCCGATTTTATTTTGTGCACAACCCCCGGTTAGAGTCGTTTTTCGACGAAACGTTTTACACAACTCGCGTAGGGAAAATTCCGGCTATGTCATTTTTATTTTTTGCGGATTTTTCCGAGAGACGAAACATTTTGGACCAACAAGAGGGTGACACTTGGCACCCTCTCATTGGTGGGCTTTGGACGTCAATTGGGACGAAATGGGTGAGTGGGAGTAGGTAGGATATTTTTGTGATATTTGTGTGGTAGATGCATAAGGTACACATGGAGGAATCTTGACCCTACACTTGCCTTGCACTTGACATGATCTTGGCCATTGGTTGGCCATGGCTTGACCTATAAATACCCCTCCCCTTTGAAGACTCCTTCATCCTAAAATCTTTCTAAGTCTTGAAAGCTCTCTTCCTCCCCCCCTTAGTGTAGTGTCTTGGCCGAGAGTCCCTCCCCCCTTTGTGAGGCCTTTGGCCGAGAGCACCCCTTCCCCCCTTGGCCGAGAGTTCTCCCCCCCTCCTAGTGGGGTTGGCCGAGGGGTACACACCCCCCCTTGTGGTGTTGTCTCGTATAAATACCCCCCCTCTTGGTAGAAATACTCTCCAAAGTATTGTTACTATACCCAAAATACCTTAGCCGTATACCTTGTAGTATTCCAAAGATACCTCTATACGTAGAGTCCGGAAATACTACCTTATGTCCTTTTAGTCTCAAACCGAAACCCTAAGGAAAAATCTCCATAGTTGGTTGGAGTATTAAGAAGAAGTTGCGTAGAACTTCTAAGGGTTGTTTGGAGCGGGTTGGAGCGCACGGAGTAGGAGCTAAACCTTGCTCAGGATCGACATTATTACTTGGATAATTTTGGGCTTATCGAGGTAAATACTACTGTCCTTCTATTGTAATTGGAAATTACATGTTGTAGGGATATATAGTTGAAGTATACTATATATAGAATTAACATAGTTGTGCGGCAATGTCTTTTGACTTAAGCCTGAATTTAAAGAAAAGAACTGAACTGTATTACAGTAGACCTGTGTAGCATTACTGTGTAGTAGAATTGTACACGTCCGGATTAGACGTACAACCCCCCCTCTAGGGAGTTGTTGGCCTATTAGCAGGCCTCGATAGAGGAGGAGATTTACGCTGTTGCGGGGGGGGGGGGTGCTGCCGAATTTTCGGTAGAATATGGAACCGAGTAGTCTAGACTTTGATAAACTTGTATAACCGTATAGGTGGAAGTACTACGAGTAGCGTATTCTACTTGAAGAGTGGAAAAGTCTAGCAGGGGTACAGTACTGTGGAGCGTATTGCTAATTGTCGATAATCGTCGCGAGGTATGTGAACATCTTCCTATCTCTTCTAGCATGATATGTGTATAACTATGTAGTACGGTAGACGTACATGTGTTAAATGTATTTGATTGGTTTAAAACATAAAGTGTTATAACGGCTTTATGGGAAGTTGGTTATAACAGCTTTATGTATATAAGAATCTTGAAGTATTTCAAAAGAATTAAGAAACCTTTTTGAAAGAAGAGTAATACTTGGTTTTAAAAGCTTAAGAGTTATACTAGCTTTATGGGAAGTTAGGTATAACGGCTTAAGAGAGGTAAAAAGAATGATTTATTGATTTAAGAAGTTAAGAGGCTTGATCTTAAAAGATAAGAGACTTGACTTAATTTTTATTAATGTGAACTTTGTTAAAACATGTGAAACCTCATTCGTGAGTAATGAGTATTTTGGTTTTCAAAAGGAATGATGTTTTACTGATTTCGGAAATCAGAATGAATGTCGAACAAACCACAGCAGCGCTAATAAAGGGAAATGTTTTGACTAATAAAGTATTATTAAAACCAGTAGAAACTTCCATCTGCATAGAAGCTAAGATGAGACAAAATGATATTACATTTCCTAGATCATGGCTGCTGTAATAAGATTGTTATAAACAAGAATAACCTACTCACACATAAGGTATATGTTTCTCAAATTGTTTTAAAGGATTAAAACTATGAACTACAAACCTTTCGAAAATGAGAAACTTGAGTAATTGAAATTAGGCAAACTTGGAACGTTTGGAAAAGAAAGTTGTACTTGATTTTACAAAGAGAAGTGTTTTGATTTACTTCAAAAGATAATCACTCTATTTTCATATACTACGGGTATTATGTGACTTTTGTGAAAGTAACGTATCTTTTAAAGAGTTAATGTATGAAGTACTTTGGGGATAAAAACCCGATCTTGTTAATCATATAGTAGAAAGTACCTTGTGTGTATAACTTGATTGTGTTGGTTTGTGATAGCCTTGTAATACTTTCTTGTTGATTTGTTAAGTAAACATGCTAGGATGCTACGGGGGTTAGTATCTTGTGATGTTTGTGTAAAGGGGTTTCCCTTGATTGTGCTTATGTTGTTTAAACGATAAGCTGTTATGTTAGTATTGTATCACTCATGATTCCGGGAGTTAGGCGCCTCCGACGCTGGGTAGACTCAAAGTGTCTGTGTGACCTATGATTCGAGAATACCTTACGGTCTCAGGCCTATGCGGAACTGCGGGAGTTCCAGGTTAGTGTGCGGCCTTTGTGGTCATGCGGTCTATGTGGCCATGCGGACGGCGAGTCCAGGACGCTGCTGGGGAGTAGCTACCCTCGATGCGGGGAATACCTCATGCGGGCCATTGGAGTGGCCCATGCGGAGCTACGGGAAGTTCCAGGGCTAGATGCGCACATTAGATACTGCGGGCGAGTGGCCAGCTTTGATCATGTGACGGTCTAGACAGATCATGATACAGTTATGACCTTGTTGTACTGTGGGTTTTAGTAGTCGGCTATGCCTTCGTACTTACCCCGTACGGTTTTATGATGACACAGGTGGGACCTGGTGTTCATGTGTATTCCTTGGTGCTTTTATATCATAGACTGCCGGCAGTGAGGAAGGTATTCTGTCACGACCCGAACCCGGGCCCGTGACTGGTGCCTTACCCCGAGCACCCTAGTGATACAACATCAGAGAAAATCAGCGGAAATAAAAACATGAACATGAATTAAGAGACCAGATAAATAAACAGGCCAACCAAAACAGTTGCCTTCATCAAATGTACATAAATACCCGAACAGTTATCCTTTTACAAACCCCGCCACAACAAAGCATGCACTCTAAGATTTATACAACAACTATGACGACAGTGGCCCCGCCATACCCCGAATGTACAAGGACCTGCACTCGGGGTAACATACCAAAGATAAGCCTCGAAGGAACGGAGCTTCCCAATACGAAAGGTGATCCTAAAAGCGGGGATCGACAAATGATGTACTTACACTGCGGCATGAACGCAGCCCGGGCGAGGTCGATAACAGTACCAAGTATGTGAAATCAGTAATATCAGTAAATGAAATCATAGCACTATATAAAGCGGAGGATATGTATGATAACCAAACTACGATACAACATATAAATAGTCATATCAAGTCAGGGACTCACGCCCTCCAAATCATCACTCGTGCCCGTGGAGTTCCTTCCTCACCGCCGGCAGTCTATGATATGATAACAATAAGACAGCAATCCAAATGGGAGCATACCCGTGCGCTACGCATCGTGTCAGTATGTCCAAAGGGAAACACTAAGATAACATTCCAAATGGAAGCATACCCGTGCGCTACGCATCGTGTCAGTATGTCCACAGGGAAACAATAAGACATCATTCCAAATGGAAGCATACCCGTGCGCTACGCATCGTGTCAGTATGTCCAAAAGGAAACAATAGGACAACAATAAAAAAGGGAAACAATAAGACAGCAATCCAAAATGGAAACATACCCGTGCGCTACGCATCGTGTCAGTATGTCCAAAAAGGAACAACCAGACAGTAATCAAAATGGAAGCATACCCGTGCGCTACGCATCGTGTCAGTATGTCCAAAGCGATCAGCAAAATAACACTATCAAGAGGAGCGTACCCGTGGAATTTCTCCGTCATTGCCGGCACGTCCCAATAAGGTCTCAACAAGTCAACCGGCCCTCCATCGAGAGACGCGGTAGCATAGAAGCACAATTGTTTTTGCACAACAAAGGCTATCACAACAAGCATAGGCAAGTTTTCTCAACAACAAGCATAGGCAAGTTATACACAACTCAAAGTACTTTCATTTTATGCCAAAGTCCGGATTTTAACCCTAAAGTACTACGTACGTTAAATTCTTTTAAGAGATCCGTTCCTTTATAAAAGTCACCCGTTACCCGTAGTATAAAAATAGAGTGACTTACATCTTTTAAGTAAACCAATACAACTTCCATACTTTTCCTTTTTAAAACCAAAATTAAGGCAATGCCATGCCTTCTTTGTTGGACCAAAATACTTCTCTTTTTAAAGTCAATGTACCACATTAAAATCAATGATAAAAACCCTTCTTTTGTTCTCATATAGTTTTTATAACTAACTTCCCATAAAGCTGTTATAACACTTTATGTTTTAAACCAATTTAAGACAAAACAATGCCTTTCTTTTCCCTAGAGTTCCAGTTTGCCTAATTTCAATTACTCAAATCTCTTTACTTTAGAAAAGTTTCATAGTTCGATGTCTTAATTTCCTTTAAAACAATTGAGTAACATATGCCATAGGCGAGTAGGTTATTCTTGCTCATAAATCTTATTAAGCAGCCATGATCTAGGAAATGTAATGTCATTTTGTCTCATCTTAGCTTCTATGCAGATGGAGGTTTCTACTGGTTTTAATAATACTTCTTTATTCAATACATTTCCTTTATTAACGCTGCAGTGGTTTGTCGATACTCATTCTGATTTCCGAAATCAGTAAAACATTATTCCCTTTTAAAACCAAGTACTCATTACTCACGAATGAGGTTTCACACAAACATCCATATTAAGGCAAGTCTCTTATCTTTAAGTCATTAAACCGTTCTTTTTATCCCTCTTAAGACGTTATACCTACTTCTCATAAAGCTGGTATAACTCTTATGTTTTCAAACCAAGTATTACACTTCTTTCAAAAAGGTTTCTTAATCTTTCAGAATACTTCAAGGTTCTTTATTATCACACATCAAGTTGGTTATAAGTCAAATCAGTTATCTTTTTAAAAAAAACCGCAAAGCATTTCTCATTTACATAGAGCTGTTATAACCAACTTCCCATAAAGCCGTTATAACACTTTATGTTTAAAAACAATCAAATACATTTAACACGTATGCGTCACCGTACTACATAGTTATACACCTATCATGCTAGAAGATAAGAAGAGGTTTACATACCTCGTGGCGATTATCGACTAATAGCAAAACGCTCAAGTACCTCAAACCGCTACACTCTCACCAAGGCATCACTCCACACGTAGTACTACAACCTCGATAAGCCCAAAATTATCCGAGTTTATATGTCGATCCTGAGCAAGGTTTAGCTCCTACTCCGTGCGCTCCGACCCGCTCCAACCAACCCTTAGAAGTTCTAACCAACTTCTACTTAACTTCAACTACGTGAAGATTTACTTAGGGTTTCGTTTTTATCGAGGAAGTATAATAGTATTTTCTGGGCTTTTGTATAAGTGTAACCTTGGGAAAACTACAAGGTATTTGGGCCAAGGTATTTGGGCATTATAACAATATTTGGAGAGTATTTCTATACCACAAAAAGGGGGTATTTATACGAGACAACTAGGCTAGTGGGGTACCCTGGCTAGTGGCACCACAAATGTCACGACCGAACCTCGCGATCGTGCCTTACCCGGCACCCAAGTAGACATACATCGAGTAATCAATGGAACATAAAGACAATACATGAAACCAGGTAATAAGACGGTGAAATAAGAAGACAAAGCTAACCAAAAACTTACCTTCAAGATATATATAAATAGCAACTTTTTCAACATGAACAATTTAATCCTTTTACAAACCCTCGCCCACAACGATTACTGCACCTCTAAGAATGATACGACAACAATGGCGGACAGTGGCCCGCCAAACCCCGAATGTAAACACTTACGACGACGGGGACTATACCACCGATAAGCCTCCGAGAAACGGAGCTTCCCAAACGCCAAATCGTGACCGAGAGCTAGGATCAACGATCGTGTACCTCAACTCGGCATGAACGCACCCGGGCGAGGTCGATAACAAAAGAGTATGTGAAATCAAAATACATATCGTAAATGAAATCATAGCAGTATATAAAGCAGAGACATGTATGATAACCAAACTACGATTTACAACAAAGCGATATGTCAAGTCGTGACTCACGCCTCAAGTCATCACTCAAGTTTAACAATGGGTCTCGGGCCCACAACATCAATCATGCCTGGAATACCTTCCTCACTGCCGGCAGTTTATGATATAAAAGCACCAAGGAACACACATGAACACCAGGTCCCACCTGTGTCATAATAAAACTGTACGGGGTAAGTACGAAGGCATAGCCGACTACTAAAAACCCACAGTACCAACAAGGTCATGAACTGTATCATAAGATCTGTCTAGACCGTCACATGATCAAAGCTGGCCACTTGCCCGCAGTATCAATGTACGCGTCTAACCCTGGAACTCCCGCAGCTCCGCATAGGCCAATCTCATCGGCCCGCATGAGGTATTCCCCGCATCGAGGGTAGCTACTCCCAAGATCGCCCCGACTTCGCATCGCATGGCCACATGGACTGAATGCCCATAAACGACGATCACTAACATGGAACTCTCGTAGCTCGCGATAGGCCCTCAGGACTGCGTGAGGTATTCTCGAATCATAGGTCCATCGACCCGCCCGAGTCTACCCCGCGACGGAGGCAGCAACCCTAATCATCTCAAGAGATGAGTGATGTAAAATACTAACACAACAGCTTATCGTTAAGCAACATAAGCACAACAAAGGAAAACCCCTTTACACAACATCACAAGATACTAACACACGTAGCATCCTAGCATGTTTACTTATCAATCAACAAGAAAGTATTACAAGGCTATCACAAACCAACACAATCAAGTTATACACACAAGGTACTTTAAGCTAACAAGTTCGGGTATCTACCCCTAAAGTACTTCATACATTAAATCTTTTAAAAGATCCGTTGCTTTACATAAGTCACACAATACCCGTAGTATAAAATAGAGTGGTATCTTTTTAAATAAACCAAAACACTTACCTTTGTAAAATCAAGTAACAACATTATTTTCCAAACGCCCAAGTTTGCCTAATTTCAAATGTTCACGTTTCTTATTTTAGAAAGGTTTCAGAGCTCATAGTCTTATTCATTTAAGAATATAATTCTCTTTTAACTATCCGAGAAACATAAGTCTTATATGTGAGTAGGATATTCTTGTTTATAACAATCTTATTACAAAGACCATGATCTAGGAAATATCATTTTGTCTCATCTTAGCTTCTATGCAGATGGAAGTTTCTACCGGTTTTAATAATACTTAATCAAAACATTTCCTTTTATTAACGCCGCAGTTGGTTTGTCGATACACATTCTGATTTCAAATCAAGAAACATTCTAAGCCGTTATACCTAACTTCCCATAAAGCTAGTATAACTCTTAAGTTTTCAAAACCAAGTATTACTTCTTCTTTCAAAATGATTCAAAATCTTTTGAAATACTTCAAGTTCTTTATTAACACATAACAAGCCGCTTATAGTTCAAATCGATTACCTTTTAAAGACCACAAGTATTTTCTTACCAACATAAAGTCGTTATAACCAACTTCCCATAAACCGTTATAACACTTTATGTTTTAAACCAATCAAATACGTTTAGCACACGTATCGTCTACCGCACTACATAGTTCACACATATCATGCTAGAAGAGATAGGAAGAGGTTCACATACCTCGCGACGAGTATCGACTAATAGCAAAACGCTCAAGTACTTCCAACCGCCGTACTCCTTAAGCCAAGTAGAACGCGCCACACGTAGTACTTCAACCTATAAGGCCACAAGGCGCTTATTAACATTTAGATCCCCTCGTAGAACATTCTACGTAAAATTCGCAAAGACTTCCCGCAACAACAGTAAATCTCCTCCTCTATCGAGGCCGCTACCAAGCCAACCGGGGGTTATACGTCTAACCCTAACGGTACAATTTTACTCCACTGCATAACTACACAAGTCTACGAATACAGCCCTATGTAATTACTGAAAGATTCTACTTTAAATTCAGCTTAAGTCGCAAGACATTGCCGTAAGTATTATTCAGCTTAAGTCAAAAGACATTGCCGATAACTACGTTCGATTCTATATATAGTATACTTCAACTATATATTCTAACAATATGTAATTTCCAATTACAATAGAGGGACAAGATATTTACCTCGATAAGCCCATAATTATCCAAGTATAAAGTCGATCCTGGGCAATCGTTTAGCTCCAACCCGCTCTAAACCACCCTTAGAAGTTCTAACCAACTTCTACACAATACTCCAACGGACTATGGAGATTTTCCTAGGGTTTCGTTTTGTGGACCGAAGTATAATAGTATTTTCTGGCTTTTCGTATAGGTATATCCTTAGAATACTACAAGGTATATGGCTAAGGTAATTTGGGCATTATAACAATACTTTTGAGAGTATTTCTACCAAGAGGGGGGTATATATACGAGACAACACCACAAGGGGGGGTGTATACCCCTCGGCCTACCCCACTAGGGGGGGTACTCGCCAAGGGGGAAGGGTGCTCTGCTAAGCCTCACAAAGGGGACGAAAACACAACAAGGGAGGAGAGTTTAACACTTAAAGATTTGTGGAAAGGATGAAGAATTCATCAAAGGGAGAGGGGTATTTATAGGTCGAGGATGGCCAATCAAAGGCCAAGATCAATCCATGTGTTAGGCAAGTGTAGGCTAGGATTTACCAAACACAAATATCCTACCTACCCTTGACTTTGTCAAGGCACAAAAACGTGCCTTACCTTGCCCATTTCGTCCAAGTTGGACGATTTCGCCACCAATTGGAGGGTGCCAAGTGGCGCTCTTGTTGGTCCAAAATATTTCATCTCTCGGAAAAATCCGCAAAAATTAAAAATGACATAGCCGGAAATTCCCTACGAAAGTCGTGGAAAACGTTTACTAAAAACGACTCTAACCGTGTTGTGCACAAAATTAAATCGGGCAAGCCTACTTGAAGTTCGAAATTTCCTACGTACGCCTCGCGCATATACTGGAAATACGGTATAACAACAAAGGGAGGAGGCTCTCGCCAAGGGCCTATCTCAAAGGGGAGGGGCTTTGGCCGATCGCAAAACAAGAGGGAGGGAGTATTTGAGACTTAGGTAGATTGCTCAAGTTTTGGATGAAGAAAGTCTTCAACAAGGGGAGTATTTATAGGCTAACCAAAGGCCAACCAATGGCCAAGATGAAGACAAGTGTGGTGCAAGTGTAGGGCTAGATTTTAACCATGTGGACCTTATCCATCTACCACACAACTTGCACAAAATATCCTACCTACTCCCTTGACCCCAAATCGTCCAAACCGCCCACTAGTCACGGCCAATGTGAGGGAGGGTGTCACCCTCCCGTTGGTCCAAAATATTTCATCTCTCGGAAAAATCCGCAAAAATTATAAATGACATAGCCGGAATTTTCCCTACGAAAGCTGTGGAAACGTTTCGTCGAAAAACGACTCCTTTCGGTAGTTGTGTACAATTTTCGAAACTAGCCAATCCTTAAGGCTTAAATTTATATACGTACGCCCTCACGTACATACTCTGGAAATACGGGGTATAACATTCTCCCCTTCTTAGAAACATTCGTCCCGAATGTTCCTTCTCAAGACGGATAACGATAAAGTTCTTCTTAACTTAAACAAGTTTCCAATGCCACACATGGCCACAAACACCCGCGCAAATACTTACATCCAAGTCCACGAGGAAACACCTCTAACATCACAAACTTTTGTCACTTTGCCGCGAGGTTCTAGTGTCACTCCGGCGACCCAACAAATGGTACCGGACTGCATGCGATCCCTGAGGTCTAAAATATACATCCTTCGCACCTTCTCCCTTCATAAGAAATGATCATATCTATGCTCGCAATACATGCTCTCCTCTACCCTTACTCGTCGTACTCTTCTCGAACACTTGAACTCTTCTAGTATACGTACCATACCTCAGTTTCCAAAACTTTGAAGTCACTACCTCCAAACTTGGTCATCTTACTAGCCTCGATCTTCCTTAAGGCCATTCCCGACCTTCACGATCCGCTTCTGGTCGAACATATCTACGAACTCATACGATGGTCATCTAAACTTGGGCCTAGCACCCTCGTGACCCTGCCACCTGGCGGGACCACTCAGAGCTGACCCCACCTCGAAACAGGCCGCGGGTTGGCCCGCAACATGGCCCCAACCCGACCCACTGTCGCGCCAACTCTTGCTCCTCGACACGGAACAATCTTGCTAAATCACATCATGAAAGCTACCACTTTCATTTACCCAACCCAGGGACTTATCACACAAAACATTCTAGGCATAAAAATGCACTCTGACAAGGATCACTCGCAAAATCTTGTATTCAAGACGGCCTTACATCTAAGGTCTCAACTGTAATATCCTAAGGTTCATCATTTTCTCACCCCCAGGCTTACCCTTTTTCACCAACCAGGTTCCTAAATCACATTTTAGTACAAAGCTATCCGAACATAACACTTAACACATTATCATAACATCAATACATACAAGTCTCTAGAGGGTTAAGGATATACCTGAAAATAGGCGGTTCAAAGGACCGCTAAAACTGGGAACTTCCACCGCGACCTCTACCGGGGCCTGCCGGTGTATGAACATCCTGCCTAGCTGTGGAAGGTGAAGAACCCGCAACCGATCTCGTAGTCTGTGCTATCCTACCAGTGCTACCCCTGGTCGGCCAGTTTCTCCCAAAATGGCCCTGCTGGCCGCATGTAAAACAAACTCCCGGACTAGCACGACACTCCCCACTGTGGAGTCTACCACAGCGGTCACAACGAGGTAGGGGTGGCTTCACCGCTAACACCCCGCTTCTCCCAAAATCTGAACCTCGAGCCCGACTGCTCTCGAATACTCTGGATGCCTTGAAGATTGTGGAGGACCACTGCGACCGGCGGAGGCGCATAACTAGTTCTGGCCGAGGCGCCCGCCGAAAGTCACCAAAGGGCCCCCGCTGCTACGCCCTCTTCGCCGACTTGAGTCATTCCGCCGATTTCTCCGCCTACCCCAAGTGCATAAGCTCGCATGCGGGCAATGTTCATGCCCGGCTGAAGAGCTACACCCGAACAACTCTCTGCTAGGTAATCATCGAGCCCTGTAACATATCGGTGCACCCGATCCTCCATACTAGCTACTAACGCGGGTACGTACCGGGCCAATGAGTCGAACTCCACATTATACTCCCGAACCGTACGCCCGTTCTGCCGCAACACCAAATATCTGTCGGCCCGAGCCCTCCTCATCTGTGGAGGCAAGAAATGTGCAAGAAATGCCCTTGCGAACTCGTCCCATAAAGCCGGAAGTGTATTCTCTCCCCGGGACAGCTCCCATGAATCAAACCAATCGACTACGGTATCACGCAGCCGATGCGAACCTAGGACCACTGACTCGGTATCCGATGCCTTGATCACTCTCATGATCCGTCAGAATCGCCGGATGAACTCCTCGCGATCATCCTCGTGCCTCGACCCGTAGAACTCGCGGCTACATCTCGTGAAGTCCTGTAGCCTCAAACTATCCGATCTAGGGTGAACCATCGTGCTTCGGAATCGCCGCGGCCCACTTATCCTCATATCTGCCACGACTCGCCAAGAATCGCCATCTCCTTGTACCCATCTCATCCGCTTCCAGCCGGGACCGAGGCTCGCATCAGAGTCTCAGCAGCCACCGCCGCTCTAAACTCTGCCGGTGGCGGGTGTCGCAAAACTCGCTGTCTCAAGTACTATCTCAGTCTGCATCGCTCGCGCTCGCATTTCTCAGATCCCACTAGCGGCTCCTCGATCGCTTTGCCCATCTGGCTCGTTGCCTTACGCGGAGGCATAACTGGTAAAGGAAAGGAATACGTCAGAGGGGTTCAACTTATCACACAACTCTAAGGCACGATCTCAGAATGAGAAGAATGGAAATCAATCCTAAATGTCCTATAGCCTCCTGATTATAGATGTGGTGCACAACACACCGATAATCAAGACTCTACTAGACACGGTCTGTAGACACTTTCCGAGGATTAACTGCTCTGATACCACTTTTGTCACGACCCGAACCCGGGCCCGTGACTGGTGCCTTACCCCGGGCACCCTAGTGATACAACATCAGAGAAAATCAGCGGAAATAAAAACATGAACATGAATTAAGAGACCAGATAAATAAACAGGCCAACCAAAACAGTTGCCTTCATCAAATGTACATAAATACCCGAACAGTTATCCTTTTTACAAACCCTGCCCACAACAAGCATGCACTTAAGATTTATACAACAACTATGACGGGACAGGGCCCCGCCATACCCCTGAATGTACAAGGACCTACAGACTCAGGGTAACATACCAAAGATAAGCCTCCGAAGGAACGGAGCTTCCCAATACGCTGAAAGGTGATCCTAAAAGCGGGGATCGACAGCCGATGTACCTCTACCTGCGGCATGAACGCAGCCTCAAGGAGGTCGATAACAGTACCAAGTATGTGAAATCAGAAATATCAGAAATGAAATCATAACAGTCTATATAAAGCAGGGATATGTATGATAACCAAACTACAGTACACAATATATAAATAGTCATATCAAGTCAGGGACTCACGCCCTCCAAATCATCACTCGTGCCCGTGGAGTTCCTTCCTCACCGCCAGCAGTCTATGATATGATAACAATAAGACAAAGAATCCAAATGGGAGCATACCCGCGCGCTACGCATCGTGTCAGTATGTCCAAAGGGAAACACTAAGATAACATTACAAATGGAACCATACCCGCGCGCTTACGATCGTGTCGAGATGTCCACAGGAAACAATAAGACATCATTCCAAATGGAAGCATACCCGCGCGCTACGCATCGCGGTCGGATGTCCAAAAGGAAACAATAGGACAACAATAAAAAGGGAAACAATAAGACAAAGAATCCAAAATGGAAACATACCCGCGCGCTTACGATCGTGTCGATATGTCCAAAAAGGAACAACCAGCATGAATCAAAATGGAAGCATACCCGCGCGCCACGATCGTGGTCGAGATGTCCAAAGCGATCAACAAAATAACACTATCAAGAGGAGCGCATCTGTGGAATTTCTCCACATCGCCGCAAGACGTCCCAATAAGGTCTCAACAAGTCAACCGGCCCTCCATCGAGAGACGCGGTAGCATAGAAACACAATTGTTTTTGCACAACAAAGGCTATCACAACAAGCATAGGCAAGTTTTCTCAACAACAAGCATAGGCAAGTTATACACAACTCAAAGTACTTTCATTTTATGCCAAAGTCCGGATTTTAACCTTAAAGTACTACGTACGTTAAATTCTTTTAAGAGATCCGTTCCTTTATAAAAGTCACCCGTTACCCGTAGTATAAAAATAGAGTGACTTACATCTTTTAAGTAAACCAATACAACTTCCATACTTTTCCTTTTTAAAACCAAAATTAAGGCAATGTCATGCCTTCTTTGTTGGACCAAAATACTTCTCTTTTTAAAGTCAATGTACCACATTAAAACCAATGATAAAAACCCTTCTTTTGTTCTCATATAGTTGTTATAACTAACTTCCCATAAAGCTGTTATAACACTTTATGTTTTAAACCAATTTAAGACAAAACAATGCCTTTATTTTCCCTAGAGTTCCAGTTTGCCTAATTTCAATTACTCAAATCTCTTTACTTTAGAAAAGTTTCATAGTTCGATGTCTTAATTTCCTTTAAAACAATTGAGTAACATATGCCATAGGCGAGTAGGTTATTCTTGCTCATAAATCTTATTAAGCAGCCATGATCTAGGAAATGTAATGTCATTTTGTCTCATCTTAGCTTCTATGAAGATGGAGGTTTCTACTGGTTTTAATAATACTTCTTTATTCAATACATTTCCTTTATTAACGCTGCAGTGGTTTGTCGATACTCATTCTGATTTCCGAAATCAGTAAAACATTATTCCCTTTTAAAACCAAGTACTCATTACTCACGAATGAGGTTTCACACAAACATCCATATTAAGGCAAGTCTCTTATCTTTAAGTCATTAAACCGTTCTTTTTATCCCTCTTAAGACGTTATACCTACTTCCCATAAAGCTGGTATAACTCTTATGTTTTCAAACCAGGTATTACACTTCTTTCAAAAAGGTTTCTTAATCTTTCAGAATACTTCAAGGTTCTTTATTATCACACATCAAGTTGGTTATAAGTCAAATCAGTTATCTTTTTAAAAAAAACCCCAAAGCATTTCTCATTTACATAGAGCTGTTATAACCAACTTCCCATAAAGCCGTTAAAACACTTTATGTTTAAAAACAATCAAATACATTTAACACATGTACGTCTACCGTACTACATAGTTATACACCTATCATGCTAGAACAGATAAGAAGAGGTTCACATACCTCGCGACGATTATCGACTAATAGAAAAACGCTCCAAGTACCTCAAACCGTCGGCTACACTCTCAGTCAAGCAGATCACACCACACGTAGTACTACAACCTCGATAAGCCCAAAATTATCCGAGTTTATATGTCGATCCTGAGCAAGGTTTAGCTCCTACTCCGTGCGCTCCGACCCGCTCCAACCAACCCTTAGAAGTTCTAACCAACTTCTACTTAACTTCAACTACGGGTGAAGATTTACTTAGGGTTTCGTTTTTCTGACTGAGGGAAGTATAATAGTATTTTCTGGGCTTTTGTATAAGTGTAACCTTGGGAAAACTACAAGGTATTTGGGCCAAGGTATTTGGGCATTATAACAATATTTGGAGAGTATTTCTATACCACAAAAAGGGGGTATTTATACGAGACAACTAGGCTAGGGGTACCCTCTGGCTAGGGCACCACAAAGGGGAAGGGGGAGGCTCTCGGCCAAGGGCCTATCTCAAAGGGGGGGGGGGGGGGTAGGGGGCTTTGGACGATAGAAAAACAAGAGGGAGGGAGTATTTGGACTTAGGTAGATTGCTCAAGTTTTGGATGAAGAAAGTCTTCAACAAGGGGAGTATTTATAGGCTAACCAAAGGCCAACCAATGGCCAAGATGAAGACAAGTGTGGTGCAAGTGTAGGGCTAGATTTTAACCATGTGGACCTTATCCATCTACCACACAACTTGCACAAAATATCCTACCTACTCCCTTGACCCCAAATCGTCCAAACCGCCCACTAGTCACGGCCAATGTGAGGGTGACACATGTCACCCTCCCGTTGGTCCAAAATATTTCATCTCTCGGAAAAATCCGCAAAAATTATAAATGACATAGTCGGAATTTTCCCTACGAAAGCTGTGGAAACGTTTCGTCGAAAAACGACTCCTTTCGGTAGTTGTGTACAATTTTCGAAACTAGCCAATCCTTAAGGCTTAAATTTATATACGTACGCCCTCACGTACATACTCTGGAAATACGGGGTATAACATATTCCACGGGCATGATTGATGTTGTGGGCGTGAGACTCATTGTTATATTTGAGTGATAACTTTGAGGGCGTGAGTCCCTGACTTGACATGACTGCTTATTTATTGTGAACTGTAGTTTGGTTATCATACATATCTCCTGCTTTATATAGACTACTATGATTTCATTTACGATTTTCGGCACATACTTGGTACTGATCGACCTCCTTCGGGCCGCGTTCATGCCGCAGTAAAGGTACACCGCCGTTGATCCTCGCTCTAGGGTCACATTCGCGTTTGGGAAGCTCCGTTTCCTCCGAGGCTTATCTTGGTATAGTCCTCGTTGTTGTAGGTGCTACATTCGTGGTATGACAGGCCCTGTCCCGTCGTTGTTGTCATATCATTCGTAGAGGTCTGTAGTACTGTTGTGGGCAGGGTTGTCATGGGATGTAACTGTTCGAATTTAAGTTTTCATAAATATACATGCCGAAAGACAATTTTTCTCAGATTATTATTTCATACTTCATGGTGTTTCATGTTATTGTTTTATATTCCGCTGATTTCTCTGATGTTGTATCACTATGGTGCCCGGGGTAAGGCACCAGTCACGGGCCCGGGTTTGGGTCGTGACAAAAGTGGTATCGAGCGATTAATCTCGGAAAGTGTCTACGCATCGTATCTAGTAGAGGCTTGATTATCGGTGTTGTGCACCACATCAATAATCGTGAGGCTATAGGATATTTAGGATCGGTTTCCATTCTTCTCACTCGAGATCGTGCCTTAGAGTCAGTTGTAAGTTGTACCCTCTAACGTATTTCTTTCCCTTACCGTTATGCCTCCGCGTAGGGCAAACCCGGGCCCAGGAGGGCAAGGCAGCCGAGGGAGCTGCGAGTAGAGTTCAGAGGGTTACGAGGGCACAGGCCCAATCATTACCTAGGGTAGTGCTTCTTTCGGGGAGTTCTGCGACGTCACTAGCCCCAGCAGAGTTTTAGCACGGCGGCGGCAGTTCCTACTGCGGCCATGATATTTGAACCTTCAGTTCCACGACCGGGGACAGAGAATATGGATTGCAAAGAGGCGACCACATTAACTATGGATTTGGCTACCAGAGAGTATACCGATGTACCGCGAGTCTTGATGACTATCTAAGAGAGGGTTGTGCAAGAGTAGTTCTTCGGTTAAGCTTGAGCATGACCTGTGTACGGGCTTATGCGCAGCAGGCCGAGAGATGTAGAGATCGACGGGTTAACCGAGGACAGCAGAAGAGGGCCAGAACAACAGGATCCTTTAGTAACTTTCGAGGCGAATCACCTCACCAGCAGATTGATTATGCACATCCACCAGTGCAGAGTGGTCCTCCACAGGGTTCGGGGACGTTCGGGTATGCAGGAGTTGGTGAGCTCCGCATCTTCCGGTTCACATTGGCGCACGCCATCCCGGGAATGTCGTTTTAGTTGGTACTTGCTTTACCCGCGCCGACAGCCATGCGGAAAGGATGTCCGCGTAGGAAGGATGCTAGTCGGAGGAATCAGCCTTCAGGATCGGTGGGTAGTTCGTTCCCTTCCCTAGCGATGCGCCCTACGGGGCAGGTTTTATTAGAACGACTAAGGGGAGTGAAGCGGAGAAAAGGTATATCCTTAACCCTCTAGAGATCAGTATGTGTGATAAGACAAGTATATCATAAGTGCTATGTTCTGATAGCAGTGTGTTAGTTGGGATTAGAAACCATGGTTAGTAAAAAGGGGTAAGATTGGGGGATAAGAAAAAGTGTGAGCCTTAGAGCTGTATACGTAGAGACCTTAGAGGTAAGGCCATCTCGGGTAAAGATGTATTGTTATGTTTGATCCTTATCGGAGTGCATAGTGCACGTGAGCTATGTTTGTATAAAAAGTCCCTGAGTAGTGTGAAATGAAAGAGGGTAGTTGAGCTAAGAAGACCGCTAGGTTTTTCGTAACGTGATTAGTGAGAGTTTTCCGGATCGGGGAGCTAGTGTTTTGCACGTTGCCGGGTCGGGTTGAGGCCACGTTGCGGGTCAACCCGCGGCCTGTATGGTAGTGGGGTCAGTTTGTGATGGTCCCGCCTTGTGATAGGATCATGAGGGTGTTAGGCCCAGGTTTGGTTAACCAGCGTACGAGTTCGTGGGTGCGTTCAACCAGTAGTCGGGCCGATGGGGGCAGGCCATCGTGTTTTTCGGTCAGGACCGTTACTTGGCAGTGATGTTATATCAGGAAGGTGGTAAGGCTGCATGAGGTGCCTACCTTCACCTTATGGCAGACAGTGAAGCCCAGGTTCGGCTGTTTCTTTTTCAGGAGGTTTTACCAGGCAGGGTTAGGAGCTCAGGTGAGTCTCAGTGTCGCATTCGCCCTCGGGCCAGTGTTTGGATTTCAGGGGTAGCTGTAAGATTGTTGCCTCCTGTTAAGGGAGTGTTTTTATAACCACCATTTCAGTATTCGAATGTCGCTTTATGACGCCTTGTAGGGGCGGAAATGTAAGTTGTCGTTCGATTGGTTCGATGTTGGCAAAGTTCAGATAGTGGGTTCATACTTGTTTCGGCAGGATGGGGATAGGGTGAAGCCTATCCAGGAGAGGTTATCGACAGCTCAGAATCAACAGAAGTCATACGGATGTTCGGCGACGACGCTTGGAGTTCAAGATGACGGTGGGTTTTCTTGAAGGTACCACCCCGGAAGGGTGTGACGAGATTCGGAGATCAGAGGAAACTTAGCCCGAGTTACTTTGGGCCTTTTCAGATTATGTGAAGAGTAGGCCAGGTTGCCTATATGTTAGTATTGCCGTTCGACGTAGGAGATAGTACGTCCGATCTTTCATGTTGCTATGTTCGGAAGAGTATCGGAGATCCATCCAGAGTATTCCCAGTTAATGATGACCAAGTTGGAGATAGTAACCCAGATTTCGAACTAAGCAGAATGTAAATGTGGTAAGTTATGAGAAAGAGTTCGAGTGTACGAGAAGAGTACGACGCGTAAGGGAAGAAGCGAGCATGTATTGTGAGCATAGGGGTGATAATTTCTTTTGTAAGGAGAAGGTGCGAAGGAAGTATATTTTAGACCTCGAGTAAGGGCTTTTGTGATGTCAGATGTGTTTCCTCGTGGACTTGGACGTAAGCATTTTGCGCAGGTTTTCTGTGGCCAGGTGTGGCAGGTTTGTTCTCGTAAGTATAATAGTGAAGACTATACTGGCGCACGTTTGTTTTGAGACTTAGAAGGAACATTCGGGACGAATGTTTCTAAGGAGGGGAGAATGTTATACCCCGTATTTTCAGAGTATGTACGTAGGACGTACGTAGAAAAGTTTGGGCTTTAAAGTAGGCTTGGCCGATTTTATTTTGTGCACAACCCCCGGTTAGAGTCGTTTTTCGACGAAACGTTTTACACAACTCGCGTAGGGAAAATTCCGGCTATGTCATTTTTAATTTTTGCGGATTTTTCCGAGAGACGAAACATTTTGGACCAACAAGAGGGTGACACTTGGCACCCTCTCATTGGTGGGCTTTGGACGGCAATTGGGACGAAATGGGTGAGTGGGAGTAGGTAGGATATTTTGTGATATTTGTGTGGTAGATGGATAAGGTACACATGGAGGAATCTTGACCCTACACTTGCCTTGCACTTGGCATGATCTTGGCCATTGGTTGGCCATGGCTTGACCTATAAATACCCCTCCCCTTTGAAGACTTCTTCATCCTAAAATCTTTCTAAGTCTTGAAAGCTCTCTTCCTCCCCCCCTTAGTGTAGTGTCTTGGCCGAGAGTCCCTCCCCCCTTTGTGAGGCCTTTGGCCGAGAGCACCCCCCCCTTGGCCGAGAGTTCTCCCCCCCTCCTAGTGGAGTTGGCCGAGGGGTACACACCCCCCCTTGTGGTGTTGTCTCATATAAATACCCCCCCTCTTGGTAGAAATACTCTCCAAAGTATTGTTACTATACCCAAAATACCTTAGCCGTATACCTTGTAGTATTCCAAAGATACCTCTATACGTAGAGTCCGGAAATACTACCTTATGTCCTTTTAGTCTCAAACTGAAACCCTAAGGAAAAATCTCCATAGTTGGTTGGAGTATTAAGAAGAAGTTGCGTAGAACTTCTAAGGGTTGTTTGGAGCGGGTTGGAGAGCACGGAGTAGGAGCTAAACCTTGCTCAGGATCGACATTATTACTTGGATAATTTTGGGCTTATCGAGGTAAATACTACTGTCCTTCTATTGTAATTGGAAATTACATGTTGTAGGAATATATAGTTGAAGTATACTATATATAGAATTAACATAGTTGTGCGGAAATGTCTTTTGACTTAAGCCTGAATTTAAAGAAAAGAACTGAACTGTATTACAGTAGACCTGTGTAGCATTACTGTGTAGTAGAATTGTACACGTCCGGATTAGACGTACAACCCCCCCCCCTCTAGGGAGTTGTTGGCCTATTAGCAGGCCTCGATAGAGGAGGAGATTTACGCTCATGTGGGGTGCCGCGAATTTTCTATAGAATATGGAACCGAGTAGTCTAGACTTTGATAAACTTGTATAACCGTATAGGTGGAAGTACTACGAGTAGCGTATTCTACTTGAAGAGTGGAAAAGGCTAGCAGGGGTACAGTACTGTGGAGCGTATTGCTAATTGTCGATAATCGTCGCGAGGTATGTGAACCTCTTCCTATCTCTTCTAGCATGATATGTGTATAACTATGTAGTACGGTAGACGTACATGTGTTAAATGTATTTGATTGGTTTAAAACATAAAGTGTTATAACGGCTTTATGGGAAGTTGGTTATAACAACTTTATGTAAATAAGAATCTTGAAGTATTTCAAAAGAATTAAGAAACCTTTTTGAAAGAAGAGTAATACTTGGTTTTAAAAGCTTAAGAGTTATACTAGCTTTATGGAAAGTTAGGTATAACGGCTTAAGAGAGGTAAAAAGAATGATTTATTGATTTAAGAAGTTAAGAGGCTTGATCTTAAAAGATAAGAGACTTGACTTAATTTTTATTAATGTGAACTTTGTTAAAACATGTGAAACCTCATTCGTGAGTAATGAGTATTTTGGTTTTCAAAAGGAATGATGTTTTACTGATTTCGGAAATCAGAATGAATGTCGAACAAACCACAAAGAATATTAATAAAGGGAAATGTTTTGACTAATAAAGTATTATTAAAACCAGTAGAAACTTCCATCTGCATAGAAGCTAAGATGAGACAAAATGATATTACATTTCCTAGATCATGGCTGCTGTAATAAGATTGTTATAAACAAGAATAACCTACTCACACATAAGGTATATGTTTCTCAAATTGTTTTAAAGGATTAAAACTATGAACTACAAACCTTTCGAAAATGAGAAACTTGAGTAATTGAAATTAGGCAAACTTGGAACGTTTGGAAAAGAAAGTTGTACTTGATTTTACAAAGAGAAGTGTTTTGATTTACTTCAAAAGATAATCACTCTATTTTCATATACTACGGGTATTGTGTGACTTTTGTGAAAGTAACGTATCTTTTAAAGAGTTAATGTATGAAGTACTTTGGGGATAAAAACCCGATCTTGTTAATCATATAGTAGAAAGTACCTTGTGTGTATAACTTGATTGTGTTGGTTTGTGATAGCCTTGTAATACTTTCTTGTTGATTTGTTAAGTAAACATGCTAGGATGCTACGGGGGTTAGTATCTTGTGATGTTTGTGTAAAGGGGTTTCCCTTGATTGTGCTTATGTTGTTTAAACGATAAGTCGTTATGTTAGTATTGTATCACCATGATTCCGGTGTTAAGTCGTCCGACGCGGGTAGACTCAGGCGGGTCTGTGTGACCTATGATTCGAGAATACCTTATGCGGGTCTGTGTGGCTATGCGGAACTGCGGGAGTTCCAGGTTAGTGTGCGACCTTTGTGGTCATGCGGTCTATGTGGCCATGCGGACGGCGAGTCCAGGACGCTGCCGGGGAGTAGCTACCGATGCGGGAATACCTCACGCGGGCCATTGGAGTGGCCCGTGCGAGCTACGGAAGTTCCGTGGCTAGATGCGCACATTAGATATCGCGGCGAGTGGCGGCTTTGATCATGTGACGGTCAGACAGATCATGATACGATTATGACCTTGTTGTCTTGTGGGTTTTAGTAGTCGGCTATGCCTTCGCATTTACCCCGTGCGGTTTTATGATGACACGTGGGACTCGTGTTCATGTGTATTCCTTGGTGCTTTTATATCATAGATCGCCAGCTGGCGAAGGTATTCCACGGGCATGATTGATGTGGGCGTGAGACCCATTGTTATATTTGAGTGATGACTTTGAGGCGTGAGTCCCCGACTTGACATGATCGCTTATTTATCAGGAATCGTAGTTTGGTTATCATACATGTCTCCCGCTTTATATAGACTACTATGATTTCATTTACGTATTTTCGCCACATACTTGGTACTGTTGATCGACCTCCTTCGGGCTGCGTCATGCCGCATGTAAAGGTACACCGCCGTTGATCCTCGCTCTTAGGGTCACAAGCGTTTGGGAAGCTCCGTTCCTCCCGAGGCTTATCTCGTATAGTCCTCGTTATTGTAGGTGCTACATTCGGGTATGACGGCCCTGCCCCGTCGTTGTTGTCATATCATTCGTAGAGGTGCAGTAATCTTGTTGTGGCGTGGTTGTCATGGGATGTAATCGCTCAATTTAAGTTTTCATATATACATGCCGAAAGGCAATTTTTCTCAGATTATTATTTCATACTCCATGGTGTTTCATGTTATTGTTTTATATTCCGCTGATTTCTCTGATGTTGTATCACTAGGGTGCCCGGGGTAAGGCACCAGTCACGGGCCCGGGTTCGGGTCGTGACAACGAAGCTGACCCAGGGCAAGTACGAAAGCCAACTACCAGATACCAAGCCTGTGCCACACAGCTGGCCGGGGCAAGTACGAAGACTAACTACCAGATACCAAGCCGGAATCACGAGACTTCGTCACAAAACTGAACGGGGAAAGTACGAAGGCCAACTACGGATACTGTCAAACAGCCACGACTTCGGGCAAGTACGAGCCAACTACCGATACTGCCGAATCAAGAAACCTCATGGAGAGCTAGTACATGGAATAATAATCCTAATGGAACCATACCCGTGGGCCACCCAACGTGTCAGTAGGTCCATCAATCAAGAACAACATGACCGACCCTCCATCGAGAGACGCGGTAACATAAGGATACAACACTTGCACAACAAGGCTATCACACGCAAACATAGGCAAGTTACACACAACTCAAGGTACTTTCATTTTATGACAAAGTCCAGGTTTTGACCCCAAAGTACTACGTACGTTAAATTCTTTTTAAAAGATCCATTTCTTTTACAAAGGTCACCCGATACCCGTAGTATCAAAATAAAGTGACTAACATTTTAATTAAACTAAAACAACTTCCAAACTTTCCTTTTTAAACCAAATTAAGACAATATCATGCCTTCTTTTTAGACCAAAACACTTCTTCTTTTAAAGTCAAGTTACCATTTTAAAACCAATGATAAAAACCATTCCTTTGTTTTCATAAAGTCGTTATAACTAACTTCCCATAAAGCTGTTATAACACTTTATGTTCTAAACCAAAAACTCTTCAATTCCACAAGTCTCCTTTCTTTTAAAACAACAACAAGTATTCTTTTAAAACCCAAATAACTTACTCTTTTCAAAACAAGTAACCTATACTTAAAATCAAGTTACTTCTCTTTTTCCGAAAACAAGTCGTTATAAGTCAAGTCTCTTATCGTTCAAGATCAAGTCTCTTAACTTTCAAAATCAATAAACCATTCTTTTACCTACATAAAGTCGTTATAACTAACTTCCCATAAAGCTATTATAACACCTTATGTTTTAAACCAACCAAATCACTTAGCACATGTACGTCTACCGTACTACATAGTTCACAACAATCATGCTAGAAAAGATAGGAAGAGGTTCACATACCTCGCGACGATTATCGACAATTAGCAAAACGCTCCACAGTACTGTAACCCTGCTAGCCGTTTCCACTCTTCAAGTAGAATACGCTACTTGTAGTATTGCAACCTATAAAGGCCACAAAACGCCTATCAACTCCTAGATCTCCTCGTAGAATATTCTAACTACAATATTCCTTATTCTACAGAAAATTCGGCAGCACCTCCCCCCCCCCCTCGCAACCACATAAATCTCCTCCTCTACTCAGGCCCGCTACCAGGCCAACAACTCCCAGGGGAGAGGGTCACACGTCTAACCGGACGTGTACAATTCTACTTCACAATAATACTACACAAGTCTACTGTAAATACAGTCCAATGTAAATACAGTTCAATCCTTTATAATCATCCTTCCAATATAATATACTCAAGTATAACTACTATAATATGTAATATTCAATTACAATAGGGGGACATAGATCATTACCTCGATAAGCCCAAAATTATCCAAGTTTATAAGTCGATCCTGAGCAACGTTTAGCTCTAATTCCTTATGCTCCAACCCGCTCCAAGCGACCCTTAGAAGTTTCTAAACAACTTCTCTAAACACTTCAATCAAGCTTATGAAGATTTTTCTAGGGTTTCATTTTGCGACTTTTGGAAAAAGTAGTATTTTCGGGCTCCTAGTATTAAAACAACTTTGGAATACTACTAGGGATACTAGGCCAAGGTATTTGGGATTATACAATAATACTCCAAGTATCTCTACACAAGTGGGGGAAGGTGGGACGAGAACAAGCTAAAAGGGAGGGAGTATTTTGCTTGAAAAAGCTTCAAGTGTGGGATGAATATTATGCTTCAAGCTAAGGGGTATTTATAGAAGAATTAAGGGCCATGATCAAGTCAAGTATATGGTCATGATTGGGCCATGTGTGTGTGGGTTCCACCACACCACATGGCCAACGAAATTGCTAGACAAGTGGTTTGCCACTTGTTGGGCCATTTCGCCAAGGACAGTGCCAGCCACTGTCCCTCCAATTCAGCCAAGTGACACATGGGGGTGACACGTGTCGCCCCCCGACTCGTCCAAAATATTTCGTCTTCCGAAAATATCCAAAATACCGAAAATCTCAAAACAAAGCGGCCCCACAAAATCAGAATTTCTCCCGTGGGCCCCACGTGACCATTTCCGAAAATAAAATCTCAAAATTATAATATAATCCAAGAAGTCCAAATACCAAATCTGGGAATCCAATTCCCATTAACGAACCTTTTTCTTCACAAAAACCGGAAACTTTTCCGTCGAAAAATCACATCTTTCTTTCTTTCCAAAATTTCTGTCGTATTCTCATACGTACATCCTCACATACATACCCTGGAACTACGGGGTATAACACTTTCCGATATAGGCAATGACAAGGCACCTAGCCCAGATGGTTTTTCAGCCGCCTTATTCAAGAAAAGATGGAGGGATGTGGGGCATGATGTAGTAAGAAGTGTACAAGAATTCTTCTCATCCGGAGTTCTTTTGAAGCAAGTGAATCATACCATACTTACCCTCATGCCCAATACTGATCGGGACCCCAAGGTAAGTGAATTTAGGCCTATCGGATTGACCAATGTGGTCTACAAGATCATAATAAAGATTTTAGCTAATCGGATGGAAAAAGTTCTTCCTACTCTTGTAGATAAATCCCAGGGTGCTTTTGTGAAAGAAAGAAACATGGTGGACAATGTCTTTATTGCCCAAGAACTTGTGAGAGGTTTTAATAGAGTTAGAGTCTCACCAAGGTGTATGCTTATGGTGGATCTACGGAAAGCATTTGATACGGTCTCTTGGAACTTCCTTGAGTCAGTACTAAGAGGACTCAAATTTCTGGACAGATTTGTTAGATGGATCATGGAATGTGTTAGCTCAACCTCTTTCTCTCTTTCAATCAATGGTGAGTTACATGGTTATTTCGCGGGTAAACGCGGCTTAAGGCAAGGCGATCCTATGTATCCTATGCCTTTTATCTTGTGCATTGAATACCTTTCAAGGTCGCTAAAGCTAAAGACTTCGGAAAAAGATTTTTCCTATCACCCTAAGTGCAAGAGGTTAGGCATCACTCACCTTGACTTTGCAGATGACCTCATGCTGTTTGCCAAAGGGGATGTATCTTCGGTTGGTGTTCTTATGAAATGTCTTGAATAATTGGAGGCTGCTTCTGGGCTAACCCTTAACCCGTCTAAATCCTCCATCTACTTAGCAGGAGTGCAAGGTGCAATTCGTGACTTGATCCTGACTAGAGTGGGTTTCAGCATTAGAGTTTTTCCCGTGCGGTACTTGGGGATCCCTTTGTCCCCAATTTCTGTCTCGGTAGATCAGTTTGCCCCATTTACTAGTTCAATCTCAGAATACATTCAGAAATGGGGGCATCACTCACTCTCTTATGCGGGAAAACTGGAACTAATCAGATCGGTTATTCAGGGTGTTGAGAGCTTTTGGTTTCGGGCACTTCCTATTCCCTCTTCAGTTCTCAACAAAGTACGGTCAGCTTGCATTCAGTTCTTATGGGGTGGTAAGCCACTGTTATACCCCGTATTTCCGGAGTATGTACGTAAGGGCGTACGTACGAAAGTTTGGCCTTAAAAGTTTAAGCCTTGGACGTTTTTATTTGTGCACAACTCACTAAAAGAATCGTTTTCCGACGAAACGTTTCCACAGCTTTCGTAGGGAAAATAACGGATATGACATTTAGTATATTAGCTCATTTTTCCGAGAGACGAAACATTTTGGACCAACGGGAGGGCGACACTTGGCACCCTCCAATTGGTGGACTTGAAATCGTCCATTGGACGAATTGGACATAGAGTTGCACGTTTTTTGTGCCTTTGCACAAGTCAAGGAGTTGGTAGGATATTTTGTGTGCAAGTTGGCTAGGTACACTTGCCCTAATCTTGGCCTTACACTTGCCTAGCACTTGACTAAATCTTGGCCCTTGGTTGGCCATCCCTTGACCTATAAATACCCCTCTTGTGATGAAGAGTTTTTCATCCACAAAAGCTTTCCAAGTCTAAAAATCCTCTCCTCTCCCTTAAAGCCATTTCGTCCAAACACCTTTCCCCCCCCTTGAGTAAAGTTTGGCCGAGGCCCCCCCCCCCCCTAGCCTAGCCGAAATCTACCCCCCCTCCCTTGGTAGAAAAGTTGCCTTCTAGTATTGTTATAAAGCACAAAATACCCTAGCCCAAAGCCCGTCGTAATTAGTAGAAGTTGTGAATAACTTCTAATGTTTCTCGAGCTATCTGAGCGCATAACTTAGGAGCTAAGCCTTGCTCTGATCGACTTTATCTAGGATATTATTGGGCTTACCGAGGTAAATAATCCTAACCCTCTTTTGAATTAGAAAATACATACTGTAGTAGTATAAGAATAAGTATTAAATACTTAGAAGAATATTACAGAATAGAATTGAACTGTTATCACAGTAGAAGGGTTTAAAAGAAGAATAATCAAACTGTACTTACTTAGGACTGTTTTCACAGTAGACTTGAGTAGCTCACCGGGTAGGGAAGTGCTGCCCAATTTTCCGTAGGATAGAGAACCCTCTGCTTAGAACTGTTTTCAGAGTAGTCTAGACGTTGATAGACGTGTCTGACTATTATAGGCTGATTCTCTGCGCGACATATTCAACTTGGCAGGTGGTTTTCAGAGAAGGTATGTGATTCTTCCTAAAGCATGATATTTTTAAATATATTTGTAGTACTGTAGACGTACATGTGTTAACTGAATAATAACTACGGCAATGTCTTTGACTTAAGCCTGAATAATACTTACGGCAATGCCTCACGGCTTAAGCCTGAATAATAAAGATCTGAAAGCATTTCAAAAGAATACTGAATCATTTTTAACAGAAGAGAACTAATTGGTTTTTAAAACAGAAGCTTAAGAGTTATACTAGCCTTGTGGGAAGTTAAGTATAACCACTTAAGAATGATAAAAGAAACAATTTGCCTATGTGTTTATAACAGACTTATATTGAATTGTGAAAAGAATATTAAGATGGTTTGATAAGTAGACTTGATATGATGCTATGTGTGTTAGTGTCTTGTAACGTTTGTATAAGAGAGTATTCTTGTTGTGCTTATGTTGTTTAACGATAAGCTGTTATGTTAGTGTAATATCACTCACCTCTTGACATATTATCGGGGGTTAAGCTGCCCTCCGATGCGGGGTAGACTCAGGCGGTCTGGGACTATGATTCGAGAATACCTCATGCGGGTCCAGGGGACCTATGTGGAGCTACGGGAGTTCCAGGTTAGTGATGCGGGGTTATACCTCATGCGGTCTATGTGGCTATGCGGACTACGAGTCCAGGACGATGCCGAGGAGTAGCGACCCTCGATGCGGGGTTATGTACCCTATGCGGGCCTATGTGAGTGGCCTATGCGGACTACGGGAGTCCAGGATTAGGCTTGCATGGTGATACTACGGGCAATTGGCCCTGCTTCGATCATTCGCAGCCTAGAAAAGACTGCTACGCTTACCTATTGTTGCTCTTGTTTGTGATGTGGCACTATGTGCGGTTTCTCGTTGTTTCATACATATATGTAAACTGATTTTAAAAAAATGATATGTCTTCATTTAAGTACTTTACAGTTTCGCATACTTAGTACTTGTTGTACTGACCTCCTTCGGGGGGCTGCGTTCATGCCGCAGGTAAGGGCAAGCAGGTGCTAGATCCGCATCCTTAGGATCTTTTGCGTTGGTGTCAGGAGCTCCATCTTCTCCGGAGGCTCTACTGTTGGGTATGCTCTCCTGTTGTAATTAGTTTTGTTCGCCAGGTATGGCGGGCCCCGTCCCGCCATAGTTGTTTACTTCCTTAGAGGTCTCAGTAGTCTGTACGCTTGGGATGTAATCGCAAAAACTTGGGTTATATATATATGCCAAAGGCAAGCTTTTCATCGATAAATTGTGTCTCATTTTACAATCGTTTCATGTCTTGTTTTATATTTCCGCTGATTTTCTCGATGTATGATCGCTGGGTGCCCGTAAGGCACGATCCACGCCCCGAACGGGTCGTGACAAAAGTGGTATCGAGCGCTAATCCTCGGAAAGTGTCTACGCATCGTATCTAGTAGAGTCTTGATTATCGTGTGTTGTGCACCACACCAATAATCGTGAGGCTATAGGATATTTAGGATTGGTTTCCATTCTTCTCACTCGAGATCGTGCTTTAGAGCCGTGTTAAAGTTGGACCTCTAACGTATTCCTTTCTCATGCGATTATGCCTCCACGCAAGGCAACCCGCCCGTGGGCAAGGCGGCGGAGGCGCTAGTGGGACACCTAGAGTCACGAGGGCTCGCCCAAAGATATACCTCGACGGCGAGTTCTATGACGCCGCCGCCCCAAAGAGACCACGCACCCACACCTCCCGCCCCACACCGGGCGGAGGAGTTAGGGTACAAGGAGATGGCCCACTATTGGCGAGATCGTGGGCCGACATGAGGACGCATCGATGCAGCAGCCTGGCCCCATCGTGCAGTGGTTCACTCGAGGCAGAGAGTTTGAGGCTACGAGACTTCCTGAGTTGTAGCCCGCCCGAGTTTTACGGGTCGAGGCCGGAGGATGATCCGCAGGAGTTCATCCGTCAGCTACAGAGGATTTTGAGAGTGATCGGCGGAGACCGAGTCCGTGATCTTTGGTTCACATAGGCTGCGTGATACCGCGATCGATTGGTTTGATTCATGGGAGTTATCCCGGGAGAGCACGCGTCCCGCCTACTGGGATGAGTTCTCGAGGCTTTCTCACTCACTTCTTGCCTCCACAGATGAGGAGGCGCGGTGATAGATTTTTACTGCCGAGGCAGAGGACGACCGTCGTGAGTACAATGTCGAGTTTGATTCATTGGCTCGATATGTCCCACGTTAGTAGCATATGGAGGATAGGGTGCACCGCCACGCCACCGGCTAGATGATTATATGGCCGAGTCTTGTGCGGGTGTTTCTCTTCAGCCGGGTATGGACATTACCCGCATGCAGGCTCATGCTCTTGGATGCGAGGAGCATAGAGACCGACGGGTTGACAGGCAGCAGCAGAAGAAGACCAGGACGGCAGGGTCTTTTGGTGGCTATCGTGGTGGGCGGCCTCAGCAGCAGTCTAGATTTGCACCACAGCCAGCTCAGAGCACCCCTGCACCGTCCTCAGCACAGCCAGGATATTCGAGGGCAGACCAGGGCCCCAGGACTTCAGACGTCCAGTGCAGCAGAGGTATCGCCGACAGGACCACCCCTCCGGTGTGGCCGTCACGTAGATCCCACTTCGGAGTTGTGGTGCTCACGGAGCTTGTTTCGATTGTGGCCAGCAGGTCACTTTGCGAGGAACGGTCCGACCAAGGGCGGCGCAGATAGTAGGGTCACCATGAGTTCTTTCGCCGGTCTTCTTCATCCTCGACACTACTCGCCCGAGGGCAAGGTACTCATGGACCAGCAGGTCGCGGCAGGTCGTGGCGCGGTCCAGCTTCTAGCGGTCCTCGTAACCGCATTTATGCCTTGTCCACCGGGCAGATCGTGAGGCCTCACTTGATGTCGCCACGTACCTTATCGGGCTCGGGTTTGATGTTTATGCCTTGATAGATCCGGTTCTACTGCCCTATATATCTCCCTTGTTGCTAGTAGGATAGGGATAGAGCCCGAGTCCATAGACCCTTTCGAGGTAGCTACGCCATGGTGATTCGATGGTAGCTCGGCGGGTATATGAGCTTGTCCTGTGACCATTTACGTCGCCTGACCCTAGCCGACTTGATAGAGTTGGAGATGATTGACTCGACGTGATCACGGGATGGATTGGCTAGCTTCTTGCTACGCCAATGTAGACTGCAGAGAGAGAGTAGTGCGGTTCCAGTTTCCTGAGGAGCCGGTTGTTGAGTGGGAGGGGAGCACGGTATCGCCGAGGGGTAGGTTTATTTCCTACCTCAAGGCTAGGAAGATGGTGCGTAGGAGTATATCTACCATCTCGTTCGTGTTTGATATCAAGTCGGTACCAGATTTTCCGTCGGCCCGGTGGTCGAGAGTTCCCGACGTGTTTCCGCACGACTCCCGGTATCCTCCCGAGAGGAGATTGAGTTTTGTATAGACATATTGCGGACACTCGGCCTATTTCCATTCCGCCATACGAATGGCACCGCCGAGAGAGAGTTGAAGGATCGGCTTAGGGATTTCTTTGGAGAAGGGCTTCATCGTGCCTAGTGTTTCTCCCCGGGAGCGTCGGTATTGTTCGTGAAGAAGATGGACGGACGCCGCGCATGTGTGTTGATTACAGCGGTGAACAAGGTGACCATTAAGAACGAATACCCCTTCCCAGGATTGATGATTTGTTCGACCAGTTGCAGGGCGCGAGATGTTTCTCCAAGATTGATCTGCGATCGGGATATCATCAGGTGCGAGTCAGAGAGGTGGATGTCCCTAGGACTGCATTCCGGACCCGATACGGGCATTATGAGTTCAGGGTCATGTCTTTTGGATTGACCAATGCTCCGGCGGTATTCATGGATTTGATGAACCGAGTGTTCAAACCATTTTTGGACACGTTTGTGATAGTGTTCATCGATGATATCTTGGTTTATTCACGCCAGCAGCGAGCACGCGGAGCATTTGAGGATCGGCCGACGCTTCTCCGACTGAAGCCAGTTACGCCAAGTTTTCCAAATGTGAGTTTTGGTTAACTTCGGTGGCTTTTTTTGGGCATATTGTCGGGGCTGATGGTATTCAGGTAGATACGGCCAAGATCTAGGCGATGTGAGTTGGCCTAGACCTACTACTCCGGCAGAGGTTCGCAGCTTACGGGCCTTGCAGTTATTATCTCGGTTCGTAGAGAGGTTTGCTTCTATCTACGCACCATTGACTAGGTGACTCGAAGGCGCAAGTTTCAATGGACTGATGCTTGTGGCGAGGTTTCGATTCTCGAAAGAGAGACTGACGACCGCCCCCGTTCTTACTCTTCCAGAGGGTCCAGACGGTTATGTTGTGTATTGTGATGCGTCAGGCATCGGGTTGGGATGTGTGTTGATGCAGCAGGGCAAGGTTATAGCGTATGCATCCCGACAGCTGAAGAAACACGAGAGGAACTACCCCACCCATGATTTGGAGTTGGCAGCGGTGATTCACGCTTTGAAGATCTGGAGGCACTATTTGTATGGGGTTCACGTGGATATTTATACAGACCACAAGAGCCTCCAGTATATCTTCAGCCAGAGGGAGCTGAACTTACGACAGAGACGGTGGTTAGAGTTGCTTAAGGATTACGATGTTGATATCCTGTACCACCCGGGGAAAGCCAATGTTGTGGCAGATGCTCTTAGTCGTAGGTCGATGGGGAGCCTATCAGATGTGCAGCTAGAGAGGAGGGACATGGTTCGTGATTTGCATCAGTTAGCGAGCCTTGGTGTCCGTTTGATTGATTACGATAGCGGGGGTTCGAGTTCGTGAGGTTGCCGAGTCTTCCATCGCCGAGGAGGTGAAGAGGCAACAGCCGAGGATCCATTTTGACACGTTATCGTGATACTCTTCGTGAGGCAAGCGGTCCTGAGGTAGCACCGATGGGGTGCTAAGGTTTGAGGGCGAGTTGTGTGTTCCGGATGTTTGAGGACTTGGCAGCAGTTCTTGGGGAAGCACACAGCGCGTTACTCTATCCATCCGTGGTCGACCAAGATGTACCACGACCTTAGATCCGTATTGGTGGGATGGCTTGAAGAGGACGTTGCGAGTTTGTAGCTCGGTGCCCATGTTGTCGCAGTGAAGGTAGAGCACCGGAGGCCCGTGGTTTGTTGCAGCGATAGAGATCCCGACGGAAGTGGGAGGTAATCAACATGGACTTCATCACAGGATTACCTCGCACTCAGGAGACATGATTCTATATGGGTTATCGCCGACAGTGACGAAATCAGCCCACTTTCTTCCCGTCAGACGACTTTTCTACGAGGATTATGCGGACTTTACATCCGAGAGATCGTCGATCGTGTCACGACCCGATTCCGCCCGTGGATCGTGCCTTACCCCGCACCCTAGTGATACAACATCGAGTAATCAATTAACATAAAACGATACAAGACATATTATGAAATATGAAACAATAATCTGAGAAAAACTTGCCTTTCGGCATATATATAAATAACAACTTTTTCAACATGAACAGTTTAATCCTTTTTACAAACCCTGCCCACAACAGTACTACAGACCTCTAAGAAATGATACGACAACAATGGCAGGACAGGGCCCCGCCATACCCCTGAATGTAAACACCTACAACAACAGGGGACTATACCACTGATAAGCCTCCGGAGAAACGGAGCTTTCCCAAACGCTGAACTGTGATCCGAGGATCAACGACTGGTGTACCTTTTACCTGCGGCATGAACGCAGCCCGGCGAGGTCGATAACAGTACCAAGTATGTGAAATCAAAAATAACATCAGAATGAAATCATAGTAGTCTATACAAAGCAGGAGACATGTATGATAACCAAACTACAGTTCACAATAAATAAGCAGTCATGTCAAGTCAGGGACTCACGCCCTCAAGTCATCACTCAAATTTAACAATGGGTCTCACGCCCACAACATCAATCGTGCCCGTGGAGCACATTCCTCACTGCCGGCAGTCTATGATATGAAAGCACCAAGGAACACACATGAACACCAGGTCCCACCTGTGTTATAATAAAACTGTACGGGGTAAGTACGAAGGCATAGCCGACTACTAAAACCCACAGTACCAACAAGGTCATAAACTGTATCATGAGATCTGTCTAGACCGTCACATGATCAAAGCTGGCCACTCGCCCGCAGTATCTAATGTGCGCATCTAGTCCTGGAACTTCCCGCAGCTCCGCATAGGCCAATCAGATCGCCCGCATGAGGTATAACCCCGCATCGAGGGTAGCTACTCCCTGCGGCGCCCCGACTCGCCGTCCGCATGGCCACAAGGACCGCATAACCACAAGGGCCGATCCTAACCGGAACTCCCGCAGCTTCGTGATAGCCCTCGACCCGCATGAGGTAGTCTCGAATCATAGTCCATCGACCCGCTGAAGTCTACCCCGCGACGGAGGGCTTAACCCGGAATCATCTCAAGAGATGAGTGATGTATAATACTATCATAACAAATTATCGTTAAACAACATAAGCACAACAAAGGAAAACCCCTTTACACAAACATCACAAGATACTAACACACGTAGATCCTAGCATGTTTACTTATCAAATCAACAAGAAAGTATTACAAGGCTATCACAAACCGATACAATCAAGTTATTCACACAAGGCACTTTCTACTATATGATTAACAAGATCGGGTTTTTATCCCCAAAATACTTCGTACATTAACTCTTTTCAAAGATACGTTACTTTCACAAAAGTCACACAATACCCGTAGTATATGAAAATAGAGTGATTATCTTTTGAAGTAAATCAAAACACTTCTCTTTGTAAAAACTCAAGTAACAACATTGTTTTTCAAACGTCCAAGTTTGCCTAATTTCAAATGTTCATGTTACTTATTTTAGAAAGGTTTCATAACTCATAGTCTTAATCTCTTTTAAAACATTTGAGTAACATAAGTCTTATGTGTGAATAGGTTATTCTTGTTTATAATAATCTTACTACAGCAGCCATGACCTAGAAAATGTAATATCATTTTGTCTCATCTTAGTTTCTATGCAGATGGAGGTTTCTACTGGTTTTAATAATACAACTCATTAGTCAGTACATTTTCCTTTATTAACGCTGCAGTGGTTTGGCGATACACATTCTGATTTCCGAAATCAGTAAAACATTCTTGTTATACCCCGTAGTTCCAGGGTATGTATGCGAGGACGTACGTACGAGAATACGACAGAAAGATTGGAAAGGAAGAAAGAGGCGATTTTTCCACGGAAAAGTTTCCGGTTTTTGTGAAGGAAAAAGGTTCGTTTATGGGAATTGGATTCCCAGATTTGGTATTCGGACTTCCTGGAATATTAGAGAATTATGGAATTTTATTTTCGAAAATGGTCACGTGGGGCCCACGGGAGAAATTTACGGTTTTGTGGGGCCCGCTTTGATTTTGAGATTTTGGCCGTTTTGGATATTTTCGGAAGACGAAATATTTTGATTTAATCGGGGCGACACGTGTCACCCCATGTGGCACCTTTGGGCCGAAATATGTTTGTGCACAACACCCTGCTAGAGTCGTTTTCGACTAAACGTTTTCACGACTTTCGTAGGGAATTTCCGCTATGTCATTTAGTATTTTTACGGATTTTTCCGAGAGACGGAACATTTTGGACCAACGAGAGGGCGGCACTTGGCACCCTCTCATTGGTGGGCAAAGTGGGCGGCACATGGACGATTGGGAAGGCAAGTGGGAGATATTTTTGGTAGATATTTTTGTGTGCAAGTTGGCTAGGTACACATGGGTGAATCTTGGCCCTACACTTGCCTAAACACTTGGTGTAATCTTGGCCATTGGTTGGCTTTCACTTGACCTATAAATACCCCTCCCTTGGAAGACTAATTCATTCACAATTTGCCTAAGTCTTGAAAGCTTCTTCCTTCCCCCTTAGTGTGGTGTCTTGGCCGAGAGCCCCTCCCTCCCCTCGTCGAGAGTCCCCTGAGTGGGTAGGCCGAGGTAGACACCCCTCCTTTGAGGTGCTAGCCGTGGGGTACCCCCCCCCCCCTAGCCTAGTTGCTTTCGTATAATACCCCCCTTTGTGGTATAGAAATACTCTCCAAGTATTGTTATAATGCCCAAATTACCTTAGCCTTATACCTTGTTGTATTCTAAGGTTATACCTTTACGAAAAGCCCAGAAATACTATTATACTTCCCGTCACCACAAAACCAAACCCTAGGAAAATCTCCATAGTCCGGAGTATTGTGTGAAGTTGGTTAGAACTTCTAAGGGTGGTTTAGAGCGGTTGGAGCGCTGAGTCGAGCTAAACGATTGCCCAGATCGACTTTATACTTGGATAATTATGGGCTTATCGAGGTAATTATCTTGTCCCCCTATTGTAATTGGATATTACATGTTGTAGGAGTATATAGTTGAAGTATACTATATATAGTACTGAACTGTAATTACATAGGACCTGATGAGACTTGTATAAGTACCGAGGAGTAGAAATGTACCCAATAGTGTTAGATGTATAACCCCCCGGTTGGCTTGGTAGCCTACCGATAGAGGAGGAGATTTACGCTGTCATGGGAAGTCTTGAATTTTCTCAGAGAAGTTCTACGATGAGATCTAGATGTTAATAAGCGCCTTGTGGCCTTATAGGTGGAAGTACTACGTGTGGCGCGTTCTACTTGGCTTAAGGAGTAGCCGACGGCTTGAGGTACTCGGAGCATTTTGCTATTAGTCGATAATCGTCGCGAGGTATGTGAACCTCTTCCTATCTCTCTAGCATGATATGTGTAAACTATGTAGTACGGTAGACGTACATGTGCTAAATGTGTTTGAGTGGTTTAAAACATAAAGTGTTATAACGGCTTTACGGGAAGTTGGTTATAACAGCTTTATGTTAGTAAGAAAATACATGTGGTTTTTAAAAGGTAACTGATTTGAACTATAACTGGCTTGTTATATGGTAAGAAAGAACTTGAAGTATTTTCAAAAGATTTTTGAATCATTTTGAAAGGAGAAGTAATACTTGGTGTTTGAAAACTTAAGAGTTATACTAGCTTTATGGGAAGTTAGGTATAACGGCTTAAGAATGCTTTACTGATTTCGGAAATCAGAATGTGTATCGACAAACCATCGCAAATACGTTAAAAGGAAATGTTTTGAATAATTAAGTATTATGAAAACCGAGAAACTTCCATCCGCATAGAAGCTAAGATGAGACAAAATGATATTTCCTAGATCATGGTCACAGTAATAAGATTGTTATAAACAAGAATATCCTACTCACACATAAGGCTTATGTTTCTCAGATTGTTTAAAAGAGAATTATATTCTTAAATGAATAAGACTATGAACTACGGAACCTTTCTAAAATAAGAAACGTGAACATTTGAAATTAGGCAAACTTGGACGTTTGGAAAATAATGTTGTTACTTGATTTTACAAAGGTAAGAGTTTTGGGTTTCTTAAAAGGACAGTCACTCTATTTTATACTACGGGTATTGTGTGACTTATGTGAAAGAAACAGATCTTTTTTAAAATTTTAATGTGTGAAGTACTTTGGGGATAGATACCCGAACTTGTTAGTAGAAAGTACCTTGTGTGAATAACTTGATTGTATTGGTTTGTGATAGCCTTGTAATACTTTCTTGTTGCCTTGATAAGTAAACGTGTTAGGATGCTACGTGTGTTAGTATCTTGTGATGTTTGTGTAAGGGGGTTTCCCTTGATTGTGCTTATTAACTATCAGTCGTTATGATAGTATTGTGGCATTCATCTCTTGAGATGATTCCGGGGGTTAAGCTGCCCTCCGATGCGGGGTAGACTCAGGCGGTCTGGGACCATGATTCGAGAATACCTCATGCGGGTCCTGGGGGCCTATGCGGAGCTACGAGAGTTCCAGGTTAGTGTACGTCCTTTATGGGCATGCGGTCCTTGTGGCCATGCGGACTGCGAAGTCCAGGACGATGCCGGGGAGTAGCTACCCTCGATGCGGGGAATACCTCATGCGGGCCGATGAGATTGGCCTACGCGAGCTGCGGGAAGTTCCAGACTAGACGCCGCACATTAGATCTGCGGGCAAGTGGCCGCTTTGATCATGTGGCGGTGCAGACAGATCTTATGATACGATTTATGACCTTGTTGGTACTGTGGTGTTAGTAGTCGGCTAGGCCTTCGTGATTTACCTGCATAGCTTTATTAGGACACAGGTGGGACCTGGTGTTCATATGTATTCCTTGGTGCTTGTATATCATAAAACTGCCGGCAGTGGGGAAGGTATTCCACGGGCACGATTGATGTTGTGGGCGTGAGACCCATTGTTAAATTGAGTGATGACTTGAGGGTGTGAGTCCATGACTTGACATGACTGCTTATTTATGGTGAACTGTAGTTTGTTATCATACATTTCTCCTGCTTTTTATAGACTCCTATGATTTCATTTACGATTTATCTTTAGTTTCACATACTGCACTACTGATCGACCTCCTTCGGGCTGCGTTCATGCCGCAGTTGAGGTACATCGCCGTTGATCCTAGCTCGTGGTCACGATTCAGTTGGGAAGCTCCGTTTCTCCGAGGCTTATCGGTGGTATAGTCCCCGTCAGTAAGTGTTTACATTCGGGGTTTGGCGGGCCCCGTCCCGCCATTGTGGTCGTATCATTCTTAGAGGTCCGTAGTAATCTGCGGGTGGTTGGTAAAAAGGATTAAGCCGCTCATTTGTAAAAGAGTTGATGGTTATATATATGCCGAAAGGCAAGTTTTCACGCATTATTGTTTTATATATTTCGTTATCTCATGTTGTGGTTTTATGTTCGTGATTACTGATGTTGTGTCACTAGGGTGCCCGGTAGGCACGATCACACGGCCCGGTTCGGTCGTGACAAAAGTGGTATCGAGCGATTAATCCTCGGAAAGTGTCTACGCATCGTATCCAGTAGAGTCTTGATTATCGGTGTGTTGTGCACCACACCAATAATCAGGAGGCTATAGGATATTTAGGATTGGTTTCTATTCTTCTCACTCTGAGATCGTGCCTTAGAGCTGTGTTGTAAGTTGGACCCTCTGACGAAATTCATTCCCTTATCGTTATGCCTCCGCGTAGGGCAACCCGGGCCCAGGAGGGCAGGGCAGCCGAGGGAGCTGAGAGTTGAGTTCAGAAGGTTGCGAGGGCACAGGCCCAATCATTACCTAGGGTAGTGCTTCATTCGGGGATTTCTGCGACGTCACTAGCCCCAGCAGAGTTTAGCACAGTGACGGCAGTTCCTACTGCGTCCACGATATTTGAACCTTCAGTTCCACGACCGGGAACAGTGAATATAGATTTCAAAGAGGCGACCCTGTTACTAGCTATAGATTTGGCTACCAGAGATTATACCGATGTACCACGAGTCTTGATGACTACCTAAGAGAGGGTTGTGCAAGAGTAATTCTTCAGTTGGGCTTGAGCATGGCCTGTGTACGGGCTTATGTACAGCAGGCCGAAAAACGTAGAGATTGACGGGTTAACCAAGGACAGCAGAAGAGGGCCAGAGCAGCAAGGTCCTTCGGTAACTTTCAAGGTGAGTATACCTTAAGTGCTATGTTCTGATAGCAGTGTGTTAGTTGTGATTAGAAATCATGGTGGGTTAACCGAGTAAGATTTTGGAGGATAGAGAAAGTGTGAGCCTTAGAGCTTTATACGCAAAGACCTTAGAGGTAAGGCCATCTCGGGTAGAGACGTATGTTTATGTTTGACCCTTATCGGAGTGCATAGTGCACGTGAGCTGTGTTTGGGATAAGTCCCTATGTAGTATGAAATGAAAGAGGGTAGTTGAGCTAAGAAGACCGCTAGGTTTTCGTAACGTGTTTAGTAAGATTGTTCCTTCGGGGAGATGGTATTTTGCGCCTTGCCGGGTCGGGTTGAGGCTACGTGCGGGTCAACCCGCGGTAGGTTTGGTGGTGGGGTCAGTTTGTGGTGGTCCCTCTTTGTGTTAGGGTCATGAGGGTGTTAGGCCCATGTTTAGTTAGCCAGCGTGCAAGTTCGTGGATGCGTTCGACCAGTGGTCGGGCCGATGGGGGCAGCCTATCGTGTTCTTCTCGTGGTCGTTCCTCGGCGGTGTTGATGTTATCAAAAGGTTGTGAGGTTGCACGGTGCCTACCTTCACCTTATGACGACGATGGAGCCAGTGGTACGGCTGTTTCTCTTCTAGGAGTTTGTACGTGCAGGCTAGGAACTCGTGAGTCTCAGACGCATTCGCCTCGGGCCGATGTTTTGATTTGCGGTACTGTGAGGATCGTTGTCTCCGGTTGGGGGAGTGTTTAAGCTACCATGTCAGTGTTCGGATGTCGTCTTGTGACGCCTTGTAGGGCAGAAATGCAAGTTGCCGGTCGATTGGTTCGATGTTGGCAGGGTTCAGATAGTTGGTTCGAGCTTGTTCCGGCAGATCGTGGATAGTGAAGCTTGTCTAGAAAGTTCGCAGCTCGGAGGAATCGTATGATAATCGGCGACGACGCTAGAGTTCAGTTGACGGTCGGTCTTCTTGAAAGTACCACCGGACAGGTGTGACGAGTTTTGGAAATGAAGGAACTTAGCCCGAGTTACTTTGGGCCTTTGTGAGTTCATGTGAAGAATAGGCCAGTTGCCTATATGTTAGCATTTGCCGTCCGACTTAGGAGGAAGGACGTCCGGTCTTTCGTATTGTTATGATCGGGAAAGTATCGAGATCCATCCAGTGTTCCCAGTTAATGATGACCACGTTAGAGATAGTAACCCCGAGTTTTGGAACCAAGCCGACGAATGTGGTAAGAGTTCGAGTGTACGATCCTCCGATCGCAAGCGTTCCTGCACCATTTGTTAGGTCGCCGAGCAAGGCTCGCGACAGAGTGACAAAAGTGGTATCAGTGACTAAGGAAGTATATTTTGACCCCGGGAAGAGGTATTTGTGGTGATGTAGAGGTGTTTCCTCGTGGACTTAGATGTAAGTTTTGCGCAGGTGTTTCCATGGCCAGCTGTGGCAGGATTGTTTCGTAAGTATAGTAGTGAAGACTATATCCACGCGTGTTCGTTTTGAGACTTAGAAGGAACATTCGGGACGAATGTTTCTAAGGGGGGAAGAATGTTATACCCCGTAGTTCCAGGGTATGTATGCGAGGACGTACGTACGAGAATACGACAGAAAGATTGGAAAGGAAGAAAGAGGCGATTTTTCCACGGAAAAGTTTCCGGTTTTTGTGAAGGAAAAGGTTCGTTTATGGGAATTGGATTCCCAGATTTGGTATTCGGACTTCCTGGAATATTAGAGAATTATGGAATTTTATTTTCGAAAATGGTCACGCTGGGCCCACGGAGAAATTTACGCTTTGTGGGGCCCGCTTGATTTTGAGATTTTGGCCGTTTGGATATTTTCTAAGACGAAATATTTTGGATTTAATCGGGGCGACACGTGTCACCCCCATGTGGCACCTTTGGGCCGAAATATGTTTGTGCACAACACCCGGTTAGAGTCGTTTTTCGACGAAACGTTTTCACAGCTTTCGTAGGGGAATTTCCGGCTATGTCATTTAGTATTTTTGCGGATTTTTCCGAGAGACGGAACATTTTGGACCAACGAGAGGGCGGCACTTGGCACCCTCTCATTGGTGGGCAAAGTGGGCGGCACATGGACGATTGGGAAGGCAAGTGGGAGATATTTTTGGTAGATATTTTTGTGTGCAAGTTGGCTAGGTACACATGGGTGAATCTTGGCCCTACACTTGCCTAAACACTTGGTGTAATCTTGGCCATTGGTTGGCTTTCACTTGACCTATAAATACCCCTCCCTTGGAAGACTAATTCATTCACAATTTGCCTAAGTCTTGAAAGCTTCTTCCTTCCCCCTTAGTGTGGTGTCTTGGCCGAGAGCCCCTCCCTCCCCCCTTGGCCGAGAGTCCCCCCCCCTAGTGGGGTAGGCCGAGGGGTAGACACCCCCCCTCCTTTGAGGTGCTAGCCGGGGTACCCCCTTAGCCTAGTTGCTTTCGGATAATACCCCCCTTTGTGGTATAGAACTACTCTCCAAGTCTTGTTATAATGCCCAAATTACCGTAGCCTTATACCGTGTTGGATTCTAAGGGTATACCTTTACGAAAGCCCGTAAATACTATTATACTTCCGTCACTACAAAACCGAAACCCTAGGAAAATCTCCATAGTCCGTTGGAGTATTGTGTAAGTTGGTTAGAACTTCTAAGGGTGGTTTAGAGCGGGTTGAGCGCTGGAGTCGAGCTAAACGATTGCCCAGATCGACTTTATACTTGGATAATTATGGGCTTATCGAGGTAATTATCTTGTCCCCTATTGTAATTGGATATTACATGTTGTAGGAGTATATAGTTGAAGTATACTATATATAGTCTTGAATCAGAATTACATAGGGTATCTGATGAGACTTGTGTAGTAAGTACCGTGGAGTAGAATTGTACGTTAGGTTAGATGTATAACCCCCGGTTGGCTTGTAGCCGCCTCGATAGAGAGGAGATTTACGCTGTCATGGGGAAGTCACGAATTTTCTTAGAAGTTCTACGATGAGATCTAGATGTTAATAAGCGCTGTGGCCTTATAGGTGGAAGTACTACGTGTGGCGCGTTCTACTTGGCTTAAGGAGTAGCCAAGCGGCTTGAGGTACTCGAGCATTTTGCTATTAGTCGATAATCGTCGCGAGGTATGTGAACCTCTTCCTATCTCTTCTAGCATGATATGGCTAAATGTGTTTGAGTGGTTTAAAACATAAAGTGTTATAACGGCTTTACGGGAAGTTGGTTATAACAACTTTATGTTAGTAAGAAAATACATGTGGTTTTTAAAAGGTAACTGATTTGAACTATAACTGGCTTGTTATATGGTAAGAAAGAACTTGAAGTATTTTCAAAAGATTTTTGAATCATTTTGAAAGGAGAAGTAATACTTGGTGTTTGAAAACTTAAGAGTTATACTAGCTTTATGGGAAGTTAGGTATAACGGCTTAAGAATGCTTTACTGATTTCGGAAATCAGAATGTGTATCGACAAACCACTGCAGCGTTAATAAAAGGAAATGTTTTGAATAATTAAGTATTATGAAAACCAAGAGAAACTTCCATCTGCATAGAAGCTAAGATGAGACAAAATGATATTTCCTAGATCATGGCTGCTGTAATAAGATTGTTATAAACAAGAATATCCTACTCACACATAAGGCTTATGTTTCTCAGATTGTTTAAAAGAGAATTATATTCTTAAATGAATAAGACTATGAACTACGGAACCTTTCTAAAATAAGAAACGTGAACATTTGAAATTAGGCAAACTTGGACGTTTGGAAAATAATGTTGTTACTTGATTTTACAAAGGTAAGAGTTTTGGGTTTCTTAAAAGGACAGTCACTCTATTTTATACTACGGGTATTGTGTGACTTATGTGAAAGAAACATTTTTTTAAAATTTTAATGTGTGAAGTACTTTGGGGATAGATACCCGAACTTGTTAGTAGAAAGTACCTTGTGTGAATAACTTGATTGTATTGGTTTGTGATAGCCTTGTAATACTTTCTTGTTGCCTTGATAAGTAAACGTGTTAGGATGCTACGTGTGTTAGTATCTTGTGATGTTTGTGTAAGGGGGTTTCCCTTGATTGTGCTTATTAACTATCAGTCGTTATGATAGTATTGTGGCATTCATCTCTTGAGATGATTCCGGGTTAAGCCGCCTCCGATGCGGGTAGACTCAGCGATGCAGGACCATGATTCGAGAATACCTCATGCGGTCCTGGGGCCTATGCGAGCTACGAGAGTTCCGTGTTAGTGTCGTCCTTTATGGGCACGCGGTCCTTGCGCCATGCGGATCGCGAAGTCCGGGGCGATGCCGGAGTAGCTACCGATGCGGGAATACCTCATGCGGCCGATGAGATTGGCCTATCGCGAGTCATGAAGTTCGAGGACTAGACGCGCACATTAGATATCGCGGGCAAGTGGCCGCTTTGATCATGTGGCGGTTCAGACAGCATCTTATGATACGATTTATGACGCTTGTTGGTACCGGGTGTTAGTAGTCGGCTAGGCCTTCGACTTACCCCGCATGCGCTTTTATTAGGACACAGTGGGACTGGTGTTCATATGTATTCCTTGGTGCTTGTATATCATAAAATGCCTGGCAGGAAGGTATTCCACGCACGATTGATGTTGTGGGCGTGAGACCCATTGTTAAATTGAGTGATGACTTGAGGTGTGAGTCCCCGACTTGACATCGCTTATTTATGGTGAATCGTAGTTTGGTTATCATACATGTCTCTGCTTTGTATAGACTACTATGATTTCATTTACGATTTATCTTTAGTTTCACATACTGCACTGTTATCGACCTCGCTTCGGGGCCGCGTTCATGCCGCAGTTGAGGTACATCGATCGTTGATCCTAGCTCTCGTGGTCACAGTTCATTGGGAAGCTCCGTTTCTCCGAGGCTTATCGGTGGTATAGTCCCGTCGTAGTAAGTGTTTACATTCGTGGGTTTGGGCCCCGCCCCGCCATTGTGGTCGTATCATTCTTAGAGGTCCGTGTAATCTTTGTGGGCAGGGTTGGTAAAAAGGATTAAGCTGTTCATTTGTAAAAGAGTTGATGGTTATATATATGCCGAAAGGTAAGTTTCCTGATTATTGTTTTATATATTTCTGTTATCTCATGTTGTGGTTTTATGTTCCGCTGATTACTCTGATGTTGTGTCACTAGGGTGCCCGGGGTAAGGCACCAGTCACGGGCCCGGGTTCGGGTCGTGACAATTCTTAAGCCGTTATACCTAACTTCCCATAAAGCTAGTATAACTCTTAAGTTTTCAAAAACCAAGTATTACTCTCCCTTCAAAACGATTTATAAATCTTTTGAAATACATCAAGTTCTTTATTATAACAAGCCAGTTATAATTCACATCAGTTACCTTTTAAAACCACAAAGTATTTTCTTACTACATAAAGTCGTTATAACCAACTTCCCATAAAGCCGTTATAACACTTTATGTTTTTAAAAACAATCAAACACGCAATAACACGTACGCCTACCGCATACTACATAGTTCACACATATCATGCTAGAAGAGATAGGAAGAGGTTCACATACCTCGCGACGAGTATCGACAATAAGCAAAATGCTCCAAGTACTACAACCTTGCTAGCCCTTTCCACTCCTCAAGTAGAATACGCTACTCTTAGTACTTTCACCTAAAAAGGTCACAAACGTCTATTAACTTCAAAACACAAGGTTCCATTTCTCTACAGAAAATTTGGCAGACTCTCCCGCAACAACAGAAATCTCCTCCTCTATCGAGGCCGGCCACCAAGCCAACCAGGGGGGGTTTTACACGTCTAACCGGACGTGTACAATTCTACTCAGTAATACTACACAAGTCTACTGCAATACAGTCCTATGTAAATACAGTTCAGTTCTTTTCTTTATTCTTCAGGCTTAAGTCAAAAGACATTGCCGCAGTACTAAGCTTAGTTCTATATATAGTATACTTCAACTATATATTCTAACAACATGTAATTTCCAATTACAAATAGAGGGACAAGATAAATACCTCGATAATCCCATAATTATCCAAGTATAAATGTCGATCCTTAGCAACGCTTAGCTCCTACTCCGGGTGCTCCAACCCGCTCCAAACAACCCTTAGAAGTTCTAACCAACTTCTACTTAAATACTTCAATCAATCAATGAAGATTTCCTTAGGGTTTCGGTTTGAGACAAAAAGGACATACGGTAGTATTTCCGGGCTCTACGTATAGAGGTTTCTTTGGAATACTACAAGGTATACGGCTAAGGTAATTTGGGTATAGTAACAATACTTTTGAGAGTATTTCTACCAAGAGGGGGGGTGTATTCTACGAGAACAACAAGGCAAGGGGGGGTACCTCACGGCACACCACTAGGAGGGGGGGTGTACCCCTCGGCCAAGGCCTCTAGGAGGGGGGGTGCACCCCTCGGCCAAGGCCTCACAAAGGAAGCGGGGAGGGACGAAACCAACAAGGAGGGAGGGAGGTTTTCAAGACTTGGAAATTATGGAATGGATGAAGAAGTCTTCAAAGGGGGAGGGTATTTATAGGCCAAGCAAAGGCCAACCAATGGCCAAGATCTAGCCAAGTGGGGGGCAAGTGGAGGGCCAAGATATGCCCAAGTGCCCCCTAGACCCTACTCCTTAAAACCCTCACAAATATCTACACAAATATCTACCAACACTTGCCCATCCAATCGGCCCTAACCGCCTTCAGTCCACCAACGAGGGTGCCATGTGGGGCCCTCTCGTTGGTCCAAAACGCTGCGTCTCTCGTAAAAAGCCGCAAAAATACTAAATGACATAGCCATAATTTACCCTTCGTAAGTTAGGTAGAACGCTTTTAAAAACGACTCTAACCGTGTTGTGCACAAACATATTTCGCCAAGGGTGCCACATGGGGTGACACGTGTCGCCCCGATTCGTCCAAAATATTTCGTCTTCAAAATATCCATAACGCCAAAATCTCAAAAATCAAAGCGCCCCACAAAATCAGAATTTCTCCTATGGGCCCCACGTGACCATTTCCGAAAATAAAATCCCAAAATTCTAATATAATCTATGAAGTCCAAATACCAAATCTGGGAATCCAATTCCCATTAACGAACCTTTTTCCTTCACAAAAACCGGAAACTTTTCCGTGGAATAAAATCACCTCTTTCTTCCTTTCCAATCTTTCTGTCGTATTCTCGTACGTACGTCCTCGCATACATACCCTGGAACTACGGGGTATAACATTCTTCCCCCCTTAGAAACATTCGTCCCGAATGTTCCTTCTAAGTCCCCAAACATACAAGCGTCGATATAGTCTCTACTACTATAATTATGAGAACAATCCTGCCACACCTGGCCATGGAAACACCTGCGCAAAAACTTACATCCAAGCCCACGAGGAAACACCTCTATATCACCAAAAATACCTCTTCCCGGGGTCAAAAATATACTTCCTTAGTCACTGATACCACTTTTGTCACTTTGTCGCGAGCCTTGCTCCGACGACCCAACAAATGGTACCGGGATGCTTGCGATCCCTTTGGCATGCCCTACGGCCCTTCTCATGATGTGCCATACGGAGAGCCACGGTTCGGGTCTGTTCCCGTGGTAGAGGCTCTGGCCTCTTTATACGCCACTCGGCGACAATACGAAAGACCGGACGTACTGCCTCCTAAGTCGGACGGCAATTGCTAACATATAGGCAACCTGGCCTATTCTTCACATGAACTCAAAAGGCCCAAAGTAACTCGGGCTAAGTTCCTTCTGTTTCCAAAACTCGTCACACCCTGTCCGGGGTGGTACTTTCAAGAAGACCGACCGTCAACCTGAACTCTAAGCGTCGTCGCCGATTATCCGCACGATTCCTCTGAGCTGCCAGAACTTCTTCTAGACAAGCTTCACCCTATCCACAGTCTGCTGGAACAAGCCTGAACCAACCATCTGAACCTTGCCAACATCGAACCAATCGACCGGCAACTTACACTTCCGCCCCTACAAGGCTTCATAAGGCGACATCCGAACACTGAAATGGTAGCTTAAACGCTCCCTCCACAGGAACCAACAATCCTCACAACTACCCCTGAAATCCACACACTGGCCCGAGGGCGAATGCGATTCTGAGACTCACCTGAGTTCTTAACCCTGCCTGGTCAAACTCTTAGAAAACGAAAATAGCCACAACCTGGGCTTCACTGCCTGTCATAAGGTGAAGGTAGGCACCCCGTGCAGCCTTACAACCTTTCTGATATAATCAACACTGCAAGTACATGGTCTCGATCGAAACACGACGGCTGCTTCCCATCGCCCGACCATCGGTCGAACGCATCCACGAACTCAGACTGGTTAACTAAACATGGGCCTAACACCCTCATGACTTATCACAAGGCGACCACCACAACCGACTTCACCATAAAACAGTCGCGGGTTGACCACGACGTGGCCTCAACTCCGACCCGCAACGCCAAGAAACACTAGTTCCCCAAGGAACAATCTCACTAATCACGTTCAAAACCTAGCGGTCTTCTTAGCTCAACTACCCCCTTTCATTCCACACTACTAGGACCTATCCCAAACATAGCTCACGTGCACTATGCACTTCGATAAGGATCATACATAACACTACACCTTTCTTGAGATGGCCTCACCTCTAAGGTCTCTACGTATAACACTCTAAGGCTCACACCTTCTATCCCCAAAATATTACTCGTTAACCCACCATGATTTCTATGTTTCGTCCCGATGCGCATAAGCCCGCATACGTGCCATGCTCAAGCCTAATCAAGAATTACTCTTGCACGACCTCTCTTAGATAGCCATCAAGACTCGCGGTACATCGGTATACTCTCGTAGCCAAATCCATAGCTAGTAACAGGTCGCTTTGTAATCCATATTCTCTGCTCGGTCGTGAACCAAGGTTCAAATATCATGGCCGCAGTAGGAACTGCCGCCGCCGTGCTAAACTTTACTGGGGCTAGTGACGTCGCAGAAATCCCCGAATGAAGCACTACCCTAGGTAATGATTGGGCCTGTGCCCTCGCAACCCTCTGAACTCTACTCGCGCCTCCTCGCCGCTTTGCCTCCTCGCCCGGCTCCTACGCAGAGGCATAATCAGAAGGGAAGAAATACGTTTAGAGGTCCAACTTACAACACACTCTAAGGCACGATCTCGAGTGAGAAGAATAGAAACCAATCCTAAATATCCTATAGCCTCACGATTATTGGCGTGGTGCACAACACACCTATAATCAAGACTCTGAATCGATACGGTTCTGTAGACACTTTCCGAGGATTAATCGCTTCGATACCACTTTTGTCACGACCGATTCCGGCCCGTGATCGTGCCTTACCGGGCACCCTAGTGATACAACATCGAGTAATCACGAACATAAACGATACAAGACATATTATGAAATATGAAACAATAACTGAGAAAAACTTGCCTTTCGATATATATAAATAACAACTTTTTCAACATGAATGCTTTAATCCTTTTACAAACCCCGCCACAACAAGATTACTGCACTTCTAAGAAATGATACGACAACAATGGCGGGACAGTTCCCGCCATACCCGAATGTAAACACCTACAACAACAGGGACTATACCATCGATAAGCCTCCGAGAAACGGAGCTTTCCCAACGCTGAATCGTGATCCGAGGATCAACGATCGTGTACCTTTTACTGCGGCATGAACGCAATTCCGGGCGAGGTCGATAACAGTACCAAGTATGTGAAATCAAAATAACATCAGAATGAAATCATAGTAGTCTATACAAGCGGGAGACATGTATGATAACCAAACTACGCCACAATAAATAAGCGATATGTCAAGTCAGGGACTCACGCCCTCAAGTCATCACTCAAATTTAACAATGGGTCTCACGCCCACAACATCAATCGTGCCCGTGGAGCACATTCCTCACTGCCGGCAGTCTATGATATGAAAGCACCAAGGAACACACATGAACACCAGGTCCCACCTGTGTTATAATAAAACTGTACGGGGTAAGTACGAAGGCATAGCCGACTACTAAAACCTACGCATCAACAAGGTCATAAATCGTATCATGAGATCTGTCTGCATCACATGATCAAAGCTGGCCACTCGCCCGCAGTATCTAATGTGCGCATCTAGTCCTGGAACTTCCCGCAGCTCCGCATAGGCCAATCAGATCGGCCCGCATGAGGTATAACCCCGCATCGAGGGTAGCTACTCCCCGGCAGCGTCCTGGACTCGCCGTCCGCATGGCCACAAGGACCGCATGACCACAAGGGCCGTGATCCTAACTCGGAACTCCCGCAGCTCGTGATAGCCCTCGACCCGCATTGAGGTAGTCTCGAATCATAGGTCCATCGACCCGCCCGAAGTCTACCCCAGACGGAGGGCGCTTAACCCTAATCATCTCAAGAGATGAGTGATGTATAATACTATCATAACAGCTTATCGTTAAACAACATAAGCACAACAAAGGAAAAACCCCTTTACACAAACATCACAAGATACTAACACACGTAGCATCCTAGCATGTTTACTTATCAAATCAACAAGAAAGTATTACAAGGCTATCACAAACCGATACAATCAAGTTATTCACACAAGGCACTTTCTACTATATGATTAACAAGATCGGGTTTTTATCCCCAAAATACTTCGTACATTAACTCTTTTCAAAGATACGTTACTTTCACAAAAGTCACACAATACCCGTAGTATATGAAAATAGAGTGATTATCTTTTGAAGTAAATCAAAACACTTCTCTTTGTAAAAACTCAAGTAACAACATTGTTTTTCAAACGTCCAAGTTTGCCTAATTTCAAATGTTCATGTTACTTATTTTAGAAAGGTTTCATAACTCATAGTCTTAATCTCTTTTAAAACATTTGAGTAACATAAGTCTTATGTGTGAATAGGTTATTCTTGTTTATAATAATCTTACTACAACAGCCATGACCTAGAAAATGTAATATCATTTTGTCTCATCTTAGTTTCTATGCAGATGGAGGTTTCTACTGGTTTTAATAATACAACTCATTAGTCAGTACATTTTCCTTTATTAACGCTGCAGTGGTTTGGCGATACACATTCTGATTTCCGAAATCAGTAAAACATTCTTAAGCCGTTATACCTAACTTCCCATAAAGCTAGTATAACTCTTAAGTTTTCAAAACCAAGTATTACTCTCTTCAAAACGATTTATAAATCTTTGAAATACATCAAGTTCTTTATTATAACAAGCCGCTTATAATTCACATCGATTACCTTTTAAAACCACAAAGTATTTTCTTACTACATAAAGTCGTTATAACCAACTTCCCATAAAGCCGTTATAACACTTTATGTTTTTTTAAAAACAATCAAACACGCTTAACACACGACGCTCACCGTACTACATATTTCACACATATCATGCTAGAAGAGATAGGAAGAGGTTCACATACCTCGCGATTTAGTATCGACAATAAGCAAAATGCTCCAAGTACTACAACCTTGCTAGCCCTTTCCACTCTCAAGTAGAATACGCTACTCTTAGTACTTTCACCTAAAAAGGTCACAAACGTCTATTAACTTCAAAACACAAGGTTCCATTTCTCTACAGAAAATTTGGCAGCACCTCCCCCCCCCCGCAACAGCGTAAATCTCCTCCTCAATCGAGGCCGGCCACCAAGCCAACCAGTGGGGTTTACACGCCTAACCGGACGTGTACAATTCTACTCGATAATACTACACAAGTCTATCGCAATACACCCTATGTAAATACAGTCTTCTTTTCTTTATTCTTCAGCTTAAGTCAAAAGACATTGCAAAGATTAAGCTTAGTTCTATATATAGTATACTTCAACTATATATTCTAACAACATGTAATTTCCAATTACAAATAGAGGACAAGATAAAAACCTCGATAAGCCCATAATTATCCAAGTATAAATGTCGATCCTTAGCAACGCTTAGCTCCTACTCCGGTGGCTCCAACCCGCTCCAACCACCCCTTACAAGTACTAACCAACTTCTACTTAAATACTTCAATCAATCAACGAAGATTTCCTTAGGGTTTCGGTTTGAGACAAAAAGGACATACTGTAGTATTTCCTGCTCTACGATAGAGGTTTCTTTGGAATACTACAAGGTATACGGCTAAGGTAATTTGGGTATAGTAACAATACTTTGAGAGTATTTCTACCAAGAGTGGGTGTATTCTACGAGAACAACAAGGCAAGTGGGTACCTCACGACACCACTAGGAGTGTGTACTCGGCCAAGGCCTCTAGGAGTGGTGCACCTCGGCCAAGGCCTCACAAAGGAAGAGGAGGGACGAAACCAACAAGGAGGAGGAGGTTTTAAAGACTTGGAAATTATGGAATGGATGAAGAAGTCTTCAAAGGGGAGGTATTTATAGGCCAAGCAAAGGCCAACCAATGGCCAAGATCTAGCCAAGTGGGGGCAAGTGGAGGCCAAGATATGCCCAAGTGCCCCTAGACCCTACTCCTTAAAACCTCACAAATATCTACACAAATATCTACCAACACTTGCCCATCCAATCGCCCTAACCGCCTTCAGTCCACCAACGAGGGTGCCAAGTGTTGCCCTCGCGTTGCTCCAAAACGCTTCGTCTCTCGGAAAAATCCGAAAAAATACAAAATCACATCGCCGTAATTTACCCTTCGTAATTTTGGTAGAACGTTTCTTCTAAAAACGACTCTAACCGGGTGTTGTGCACAAACATATTTCGGCCAAGGGTGCCACGTAGGGTGACACGTGTCGCCCCGATTCGCCCAAAATATTTCGTCTTCCAAAATATCCATAACGCCAAAATCTCAAAAATTAAAGCGGGCTACAAAATCAGAATTTCTCCCGTGGCCCCACGTGACCATTTCCAAAATAAAATCCCAAAATTCTAATATAATCTATGAAGTCCAAATACCAAATCTGGGAATCCAATTCCCATTAACGAACCTTTTTCCTTCACAAAACCGAAACTTTTCCGTGGAAAAAATCACCTCTTTCTTCCTTTCCAATCTTTCGCCGTATTCTCGCACGCACGCCCTCGCATACATACCCTCGAACTACGGGTATAACATCGCATGGAGTCCCTATTTCGATCATATCGCATGCAGGAGCCCGGTTTACGCTAACTTCCGGAGGTCTTTTCGAGAGGTTTAGGACGCAGTGAGCTCGAGTATCGCATTCCATCCACGTATGCAGACAAAGCCGAGTGCACTATCCGGACTCTTGAGGATATGTCGCGAGCTGTGTTATCGACTTTCGTGGGTAGCCGAGGATCATTTGCCTCTAGTTGAGTTCGCGTACAATAATAGCTACCACTCCAGTATTCAGATGGCGCCGTAGGAGGCCTTGTATGGGAGGAAGTGCAGATCGCCTATAGGTTGGTTCGATGTGGGAGAGGTGCAGCTAGTAGGACCAGATTTGCAGCAGCGATGGATAAGGTGAAGCTTATCCGAGCGCTATTGATACCGTAGTCGCGTAAGTCGATGCAGATCATCGTCGTCGGCATCTTGAGTTCGAGGTTCATGATTGGGTTTTCCTAAAGGTGTCACCCATGAAGGGTGTGATGAGATTCGGGAAGAAGGGGAAACTCAGCCCAAGGTATATTGGGCCATTTCAGATTGTCCGCAGGGTAGGCAAGGTTGCCTACGAGTTGGATCTGTCGTCCGATCTGGAGGCAGTGCATCCGGTGTTTCACGTATCTATGCAGAGGAAATGTATCGGGGATCCATCTAGGGTGCACCCGATTGACGATGTCCAGGTGACCGAGGGGTTATCGTATGAGGAGGTTCCCATAGCGATAATCGATCGTCAGGTTAGGCGTCTGCGGACCAAGGACGTGGCTTCCGTCAAAGTCTTGTGGCGGATCGAGCTCAGGGAGGAGATGACATGGGAAGTCGAGGAAGACATGAGGCAGAAGTATCCTCACCTATTCCCCACACCTCCAGGTAATTCACTTTCCTACTTGTAAATCTTCATTATCGTTTTTGCCTAAGTGTTGTTCTGTGGCCATGTGTGGCATTTGCAACTGTTTAAGTTATGAAGAATCTTATCGTTAACTGTCTTGGGAAGGAACATTCGGGATGAATGTTTCTAAGGGGGGAGAATGTTATACCCCGTATTTCCGGAGTATGTACGTAGGGCGACGTTAAAGTTTGGCCTTAAAAGTTTAAGCCTTGGGCGTTTTATTTGTGCACAACTCACTAAAATAATCGCTTTCCGACGAAACGTTTCCACAACTTCGTAGGAAAATTCCGCTATGTCATTTAGTATTTTTGCGGATTTTTCCGAGAGACGAACATTTTGGACCAACGGAGGGCGACACTTGGCACCTCCAATTGGTGGACTTGAAATCGCCCATGGACGAATTGGACATGAGTTGCACATTTTTGTGCCTTTGCACAAGTCAAGGAGTTGGTAGGATATTTTGTGTGCAAGTTGGCTAGGTACACTTGCCCTAATCTCGCCTTACACTTGCCTAGCACTTGGCTAAATCTTGGCCTGGTTGGCCATCCTGACCTATAAATACCTCTTGTGATGAAGAGTTCTTCATCCACAAAAGCTTTCCAAGTCTAAAAATCCTCTCCTCTCCTTAAAGCCATTTCGTCCAAACACCTTCCCCTCGAGTAAAGTTTGGCGAGGGCCCCCTAGCCTAGCCGAAATCTACCCCTCCCTTGGTAGAAAAGTTGCCTTCTAGTATTGTTATAATGCCCAAAATACCCTAGCCCAAATCCCTTAGTACTTAGTAGAAGTTGTGAAGAACTTCTAAGGTTTCTGGAGCTATCTGAGCGTATAACTTAGGAGCTAAGCCTTGCTCTGATCGACTTTTATCTAGGATATTATTGGGCTTACTGAGGTAAATAATCCTAACCTCTTTTGAATTAGAAAATACATACCGTAGTAGTATAAGAATAAGTATTAAATACTTAGAAGAATATTACAGAATAGAATTGAATCATATCACAGTAGGCGGTTTAAAGGAAGAATAATCAAATCAGATTTACTTAGACTGTTTTCACAGAGACTTGAGTAGCTCACCGTAGGGAAGTGCTGCCCAATTTTCCGTAGGATAGAGAACCCTCTCGCTTAGAATCGCTGAGTAGTCTAGACGTTGATAGACGTGTCGACTATTATAGTGATTCTCTGCGCGACATATTCAACTCGCGTGGTTTTCACGAGAAGGTATGTGATTCTTCCTAAAGCATGATATTTTACAATATATATGTAGTACGGTGACGCGTACGTGTTAATCGAATAATAACTACGCAATGTCTTTGACTTAAGCCCTAATAATACTTACAAGAATGCCTCACGGCTTAAGCTGAATAATAAAGATCCAAAGCATTTCAAAAGAATATCAATCATTTTTAATGTAAGAGAACTAATTGGTTTTTAAAATGTAAGCTTAAGAGTTATACTAGCCTTATGGGAAGTTAAGTATAACCACTTAAGAATGATAAAAGAAACAGTTTGCCTATGTGTTTATAACAGACTTATATTGAATTGTGAAAATAATATTAAGATGGTTTGATAAGTAGACTTGATATGATGCTATGTGTGTTAGTGTCTTGTAACGTTTGTATAAGAGTGTAACGCCCCGAACCCGGGCCCGTTACTGGTGCCTTACCCCGGGCACCCTAGTGATACAACATCAGAGAAAACCAGCGGAAAATAAAACACGAGTCATGAAACAAGAGATATAATAAATAAACAAAGCAACCAAAACAATGCCTTCAAGATATACATAAAAACCCGAACAGCTTATCCTTTTACAAACCCCGCCTACAACAAAGCATGCACTTAAGATTTACAACAACTATGACGGACAGGCCTCGCCATACCCCGAATGTACAAGAACCTACAACTCGTGGAAACATATCAAAGATAAGCCTCAAGGAACGGAGCTTTCCAACACGCTGAAATGAGATCCTAAGAGCGGATCCACGACCGATGTACTTCTACGCGGCATGAACGCACCCAAGGAGGTCGATAACAGTACCAAGTATGTGAAATCAGAAAATATCAGAAATGAAATCATACTAGTCTATAAAAGCGGAGAAATGTATGATAACCAAACTTACGATTCACAACATAAAACAAATATGTCAAGTCGTGACTCACGCCTCAAAGTCACCACTCAAATATAACTATGGGTCTCACGCCCACAACATCCATCATGTTCGTGATCATGGCCGCATGCCCCGAATCGCGACGGTGTAGACATGTCCATGATGCAACATAATAACAAGGCCGCGTGGCCACATGCCCCGGAATCGTGACGGTAGACATGCCCATGTAACCTCAATAACAATATATTGGGTGGTCAACCCCGCCGCACGGCCACGTGTCCCGAATATCGCGACGGTAGACACGCCCATGTTGCGAATAACCATATATCGGTAATCAACCCCGCCGCGTGGCCGCGTGCCCCGAATATCGTGACGGTAGACATGTCCATGTGATATCAACAACAAGACAAGAATCAAAATGGAAACATACCCGGAATTCTCCATCACCGCCAAAGACGCTCCGAAGAAGTTCTCAACAAGTCAACCGCCTCTATCGAGACGCGGAATACGTAAATACCACACTTGTACAACAAAGGCTATCATCACAAGCATAGGCAAGTTTCACAACAACAAGCATAGGCAAGTTTCACAACAACAAGCATAGGCAAGTTTCACAACAACTCAAAGTACTTCCATTTATACCAAAGTCCGGTTTTTAACCCCAAAGTACTACATACGTTAAGTTCTTTTAAAAGAGATCCATTACTTCTATAAAAGTCACCCGATACGTAGTATTAGAATGACCACCCCTACATTCCTTTTCAAAATCAAGTAACAACATTCTTTCCTAAGTTCCAGCTTGCCTAGTTTCAATTACTCAAGCTTCTCATTTTCAAATGGTTTCATAGTTCCCAAACTTAATCACTTGATTCCTTTTAGAACAATTGAGTAATATATGTCTCACGCGAGAGTAGGTTATTCTTGTTTACAACATTCTTATTACAAAGAACCATGATCTAGAAAATGTAATATCATTTTGTCTCATCTTAGTTTCTATGCAGATGGAGGTTTCTACCGGTTTTAATACAACACATCATTATTCAATACATTTTCCTTTATTAACGCCGCAAAGGGTCCTGTCGATACACATTCGATTCCCAAATCAAGAAACATTATCCCTTTAAAAACCAAGTACTCATTACTCACGAATGAGGTTTCACACAAACATCCACATTAAAACAAATAAGTTAAGTCTCTTATCTTATAAGATCAAGTCTCTTAACTTCTAACATTAGTAAACCATTTTCACTTACATAAGGTCGTTATAACTAACTTCCCATAAAGCTATTATAACACCCTATGTTTTAAACCAACCAAATCACTTAGCACATGTACGTCTACATACTACATAGTTCACAACAATCATGCTAGAAAAGATAGGAAGAGGTTCACATACCTCGCGACGATTTATCGACAATAAGCAAAATGCTCCAAGTACTACAAGCTCGCTAGCCCTTTCCACTCCTCGAGTAGAATACGCTACTCTTAGTACTTTCACCTATAAAGGTCACAAACGTCTATTAACCCCAAAACACAAGTTTCTATCTTTCTATAGAAAATTCGCAAAGACTCCTCACCGCAACAGACAGAAACTCCTCCTCTAACGAGGCCTACTACCAAGCCAACCAGTGGTGGGTTTACACGCCTAACCTGACGTGTACAATTCTACACAAGTCTCATCGCAATACCCTATGTAAATACAATTCAAGATTTTTATTCTTCAAGCTTAAGTCAAAAGACATTGCCGAATACTAAGTATAGTTCCATATATAGTATACTTCAACTATATATTCTAACAAACATGTAATTTCCAATTACAATAGAGGGACAAGATAATTACCTCGATAAGCCCAAAATTATCCAAGTTATAATGTCGATCCTGAGCAAGGTTTAGCTCCACTCCGTGCGCTCCAAACCACTCCAAACAACCCTTAGAAGTTCTAACCAACTTCTACTCAAATACTTCAACCAACTATGAAGATTTCCTTAGGGTTTCGGTTTGAGACTAAAAAGGACAAAAGGTAGTATTTCCGGACTCTACGTAAAGAGGTATCTTTGGAATACTACAAGGTACAAGGCTAAGGTATTTTGGGCATTATAACAATACTAGGGGAGTATTTCTATACCACAACAAGGGGTATTATACGAAAACAACTAGGCTAGGGGGGGTACCCCACGGCTAGACACCACAAGGGGGAGGGGGAGAGGCTTAGGACGAGAGCCACAAGAGGGAGGGGAGGGATTTCAAGACTTGGAAACATTTGTGGATGAATGAAGTCTTCACAAAGGGGGGGGGGGTATTTATAGCAAAACCAAAGGCCAACCAATGGCCAAGATCTAGCCAAGTGCAAGGCAAGTGTAAGGCCAAGATCAAGCCAAGTGCACCCTAACCCTACTCCACAAAACACTCCACAAAACAAGCCACAAAGCAAGGCACAAAAGAGGGAGCCAATCGGCCAAGGCCAACCAAGGCCCTTGGACGCCCAAATCGTCCAAGCCAAACCATTTGCTTCCAATGTGAGGGTGACACATGTCACCCTCCCGTTGGTCCAGAATGTTTCGTCACCCGGAAAAATCCGCAAAAATTATAAATGACATAGCCGGAATTTTCTCTACGAAAGCTGTGGAAACGTTTCGTCAGAAAACGACTCTAATCGGGTGTTGTGCACAAAGGTAAATTCGGCCAAGGGTGCCACATGGGGGTAAATTCTGGGCCTGGGTTGCCTTACGCGGAGGCATAACTGGTAAAGGAAAGGAATACGTCAGAGGGGTCCAATTTATCACACAGCTCTAAGGCACGATCTCAGAATGAGAAGAATGGAAACCAATCCTAAATGTCCTATAGCCTCCTGATTATAGATGTGGTGCACAACACACCGATAATCAAGACTCTACTAGACACGGTGCATAGACACTTTCCGAGGACTAATCGCTCGATACCACTTTGTAACGCCCAACCCGGCCCGCATCGTGCCTTACCCCGGGCACCCTAGTGATACAACATCAGAGAAAAACCAGCGGAAAATAAAACATGAATCATGAAACAAGAGATATAATAAATAAACAAAGCAACCAAAACAGCTTGCCTTGATATACATAAAACCCGAACAGTTTAATCCTTTTACAACCCCGCCCACAACATGCATGCACTCTAAGATTTACAACAACTATGACGGACAGGCCCGCCATACCCCTGAATGTACAAGAACCTACAACTCGTGGAACACATACCAAAAGATGAGCCTCCGAGAAACGGAGCTTCCCAACACGCCGAATGTGATCCTATAAGCGGGATCGGCGATCGATGTACCTTTACTCGCGGATGAACGCAGCCTCGGGCGAGGTCGATAACAGTACCAAGTATGTGAAATCAGAAACATCGTAAATGAAATCATAATAGTCTATATAAAGCAGAGACATGTATGATAACCAAACTACGATTTCCACAACATAAAAGCGTCATGTCAAGTCGTGACTCACGCCTCAAAGTCATCCTCATGCCCGTGGAACTCCTTCCTCACCGCCAGCCTAGGTATAAATCATGTGATACGTATAACGTGTCTCGCCCATCTTATGGACCCAATATAGAAACGTGTGGAATACATTCGGATGAACCGGTGTCAAGTGAAATACATTCCCGGATGAACCAGAGTCAAGTGAGATACATTCCCGTGAACCGTAATCAAGTGAAATACATTCGGATGAACCTAATCAAGTGAGATACATTCGGATGAACCGTAATCAAGTGAAATACATCACGGATGAACGTGTAGTCGAGTGAACACGATTTGCACAACAAGGCTATCACACGTAACATGGTCAAGTTTCATAACAACAAGCATAAGCAAGTCACACACAACTCAAGGTACTTTCATTTTATGTCAAAGTCCGGGTTTTAACCCTAAAGTACTACATACGTTAAGTCCTTTTAAAAGTGATACATTCCTTTTATAAAAGTCACCCGATACCCGTAGTATAAAACTAGAGTGATTCACATTATTAAGTAAACCAGAACACTTTCTTTTTAAACTCAAGTACCAACATTCTTTTCCTAAAGTTCCGGTTTGCCTAATTACAAATGCTCAAGTTTCTCATTTTTAGAAAAGGTTTCGTAGTTCGTAGTTTTAATCCTTTAAAACATAATTCTCCTTTAAACGTTTTGAGAAACATATGTCTTATATGTGAGTAGGTTATTCTTGTTTATAATCAATCTTATTAAGCAGCCATGATCTAGGAATTGTAATATCATTTTGTCTCATCTTAGCTTCTATGCAGATGGAGGTTTCTACTGGTTTTAATACTTCTTAGTCAATACATTTTCCTGTTATTAACGCCGCAGTGGTTTGTCGATACGCATTCGATTTCCAAATCAAGAAACATTCTTAAGCCGTTATACCTAACTTCCCATAAAGCTAGTATAACTCTTAAGCTTTCAAAACCTAAGTAATACTCATTCTTTCAAAACGATTCATAAATCTTTTGAAATACTTCAAGTTCTTTATTAACACATATCAAGCCAGTTATTATTCAAATCAGTTACCTTTTAAAAACCACAAAGTATTTGCTTATCCACATAAAGCTATTATAACCGACTTCCCATAAAGCCGTTATAACACTTTATGTTTTAAACCAATCAAATACATTTAGCACATGTACGTCTACCGTACTACATAGTTCACACATATCATGCTAGAAGAGATAGGAAGAGGTTCACATACCTCGCGACGATTATCGACAATAAGCAAAAAGCTCCAAGTACTACAACCTTGCTAGCCCTTTCCACTCCTCGAGTAGAATACGCTACTCTTAGTACTTTCACCTATAAAGGCCACAAACGTCTATTTAAATCTTAAACACAAGTTCCCATCTTTCTACGTAAAATTCGCAAAGACTCTCCCCGCAACAACAGCGTAAATCTCCTCCTCTCTTGAGGCCGGCTCCCAAGCCAACCAGGGGGGGTTTTATACGTCTAACCGGACGTGTACAATTTCTACTACACAACAAGCTACACAAGTCTATCAGAATACTGATCCCATGTAGTTACTGATTCGCTTCTTTCTTTAAATTCAGCTTAAGTCAAAAGACATTGCCAAAGATTAAACTTAATTCTATATATAGTATACTTCAACTATATAATACAACAACATGTAATTTCCAATTACAAAAGGGGACAAGATTATTTACCTCGATAAGCCCAAAATTATCCGAGATAAAAGTCGATCCTGAGCAAGGTTTAGCTCCTACTCCGTGCGCTCCAAACAACCCTTAGAAGTTCTAACCAACTTCTACTTAAATACTTCAACCAACTATGAAGATTTCCTTAGGGTTTTGGTTTGAGACTTAAAGGACAAAAGGTAGTATTTCCGGGCTCTACGTATAGAGGTAACTTTGGAATACTACAAGATATGAGGCCAAGGTATTTTGGGCATTATAACAATACTTGGAGAGTATTTCAATACCACAAGGGGGGGGTACCTCACGAAAACACTCCAAGATGGGGTTCTCGCCAAAGGGCCTCGACAAGGAGGGGAACTCTCGGCCACTAGGCCACTCAAAGGGGGAGGGGGGGAGTCTTAGGACGAGAGCAACAAGAGGAGAGGGGAAGGTTTGCAAGACTTAGAACACATTTGGATGATGAAGTCTTCAACAAAGGGAGGGGTATTTATAGGAAGCTGGCCAACCAATGGACAAGATCAAGCCATGTGCAAGGCAAGTGTAAGGCCTTGATCAAGCCAAGTGCACCCTAACCCCTACTCCACAAAACATGGCACAAAACAATGCACAAAACAAGGCCAAAACAAGGCACAAAACAAGGCACCAATAAGGCACAAACGTGAGCCAATCGGCCATCAACTGCTCACCACGAGGGTGACAAGTGTCACCCTCCCGTTGGTCCAAAATGTTTCGCCTCTGAAAAATCCGCAAAAATAGTAAATGACATAGCCGAATTTTCCCAACGTAAGTCGTGGAAACGTTTCGTCGAAAAACGACTCAAATCGCACTTGTGCCCAAAATTCGTCCTAGCCAATTCTTAAGGCAAAATTTAATACGCACGCCTCACGCATATACCGGAAATACGGTATAACATTCTCCTCCTTAGAAACATTCGTCGAATGTTCCTTCTCAAGGCGGATAAAGATGAAGTTCTTCTAACAAGTTTCCACCGCCACACATGGCCACAAACATAACACACGTTCTTCTTCCTTCCTTACTCGTCGTGCCTCCTCGATCACTTGAACTCTTCTAGTATACTCACCATACTCCATCATCGCTTAGTTTCCAAAACTTTGGAGTCACCACCTCCAAACTTGGTCATCTACTAGCCTCAATCTTCCTTAAGGCCATTCCCGCCTTCACGACCGCTCGTCGAACATAGCCACGAACTCATACGATGGTTACCAAAACTTGGGCCTAGCTCCCACGTGACCTACCACTGGCGGACCACCCACAGCTGACCCCACCACCAAAAAAGCTGCGGGTTTGCCCGCAACACCCCCCCAACCCCACCCACAGTCGCCCCAACACATTCTCCTCGACACGGAACAATCTTGCTAAATCACATCATGAAAGATACCACTTTCATTTACCCAACCAGGACTTATCACACAATACTTTCTAGGCATAAAATGCACTCACAAGGATCACTGCAAAAATCTTGTACCCAAGACGCTTACATCTAAGGTCTCAACTGTAATATTCTAAGGTTCATCATTCCTCACCCCTGTGCTTACCCTTTTTCCCAAACTGTGTTCCTAAATCACATTTTAGCACAAAGTTATCCGAACATAACACCTAACACATTAACATAACATCAAAACATACAAGCCTCTAGAGGTTTAAGGATATACACAAGCTACCGCTCACTCTAATCGTAAGTCCACTGCAGGCGCATAATCGTAGGCGCGATGAACTCGCCATCGATCCGCAGAGTCGCGCTAAGCCGCCGCACCTCCTATAAGCACATTCTTCGCCACATGGCCCTCGACGGCCGCAGTGAAGCAAGCACCGCAAAAAGACGACATTCCCGATGATGTTTGCCACATCGCGCACACCGAGCGGACGTGAATCCTGCTGGCTAGAACCCATGTATATCTGCGGAACTAAGCCCCGAGCTCGACCAGCCTCGAATACCTCAACGCCCCGACGATCGCGGGGACCACTCCGCATCGGGCGAGGTACATAACTAGCTCGCCGAGGCGGTCCGCCTTGAAAGTTACCAAAGGACCGCTGCCCCGCCTCTTCTCGCCGATCTCGGTCATTCCGTCGATCTCTCCGTGCCTCACATCCTGGTGCATGAGCTGCGTGCGGGCAATGTCCATGCCCTACCGGGCGGCTACACCAACAAGCTCGCTAAGTACTCATCCAGCCGGTGACGTGGCGGTACTCGCCCTCCATATCGCCATTACAATGGGACATACCTAGCTAATGAGTCGAACTCACATTGTACTCTCTAACCGCCCGCCCATCCCGCTCAACGTCAAAAATCTACCGAGCCCTCCTCATCCGTGGGCAAGAAATGTGCAAGAAAAGCCCTTGAGAACTCGTCCCATACGGCCGGAAGTGCATGCTCTTCCCGACAACTCCCACGAATCAAACTACCAATCGCGGATCACGCGGTGATGCGAACCCAATACCACCGACTCGCCTGCGAGACTCGATCACTCGCGATCCGTCAGACTGCTTGATAAACTCCCGAGGGTCGCCTCGGCTCGATCCATAGAACATCGGGCGCTACAACTCGTAAAGTCACGTAGCCTCAAACCGCTCGCCGGGTGAACTACGGGTGCATCTTGGGCCGGAATCGCCAGATTCACTTATCCTCATATTCGCCACGACCGCCAGAATCGGGCCATCTCTTGTACCCATCTCATCGCCCAGCCGTGGGGACCGAGGCTCGTGTATCAGAGTCTCGGCAGCCACCGCCGCGCTTAAACTCGCTGCCGGGCGGCGTCGCGAAACCCGCCGGAAGCACTGCTCGTCATCGACCGCTCGCGCCTTCTCTCAGTATCTCGCCACGCCTCTCGATCGCCTTGCCCATCTGGGCTCGCTGTTTTACGCGAGGCATAATCGTAAAGGAAAGGAATACGCCGAGGGTCCAATTTATCACACACTCTAAGGCACGATCTCGGAATGAGAAGAATGGAAACCAATCCTAAATGTCCTATAGCCTCGACGATTATAGATGTGGTGCACAACACACCGATAATCAAGACTCTACTAGACACGGTGCGTAGACACTTTCCGAGGACTAATCGCCTGATACCACTTTGTAACGCCCGAACCGGGCAGCATCGTGCCTTACCCCGGCACCCTAGTGATACAACATCGAGAGAAAACCAATGAAAATAAAACATGAATCATGAAACAAGAGATATAATAAATAAACAAAGCAACCAAAACAGCTTGCCTTCGTATATACATAAAACCCGAACAGTTTAATCCTTTTACAACCCTCGCCACAACAGCTTCTGATGCACTTAAGATTTACAACAACTATGACGGACAGTGGCCCCGCCATACCCGAATGTACAAGAACCTACAACTCGTGGAACACATACCAAAAGATGAGCCTCCGAGAAACGGAGCTTCCCAACACGCTGAATGTGATCCTATAAGCGGGGATCGATCGATGTACCTTTACTCGCAGATGAACGCAGCCCCGGGCGAGGTCGATAACAGTACCAAGTATGTGAAATCAGAAACATCGTAAATGAAATCATAATAGTCTATATAAAGCGGAGACATGTATGATAACCAAACTACGCTCACAACATAAAAGCGATCATGTCAAGTCGTGACTCACGCCTCAAAGTCATCCTCACGCCCGTGGAACTCCTTCCTCACCGCCAGCCTAGGTATAAATCATGTGATACGTATAATGTGTCTCGCCCATCTTATGGACCCAATATAGAAACGTGTGGAATACATTCGGATGAACCAGAGTCAAGTGAAATACATTCCGGATGAACCGGTAGTCAAGTGAGATACATTCGGGTGAACCGTGTCATGTGAAATACATTCCCGGATGAACCGGTAATCAAGTGAGATACATTCCCGGATGAACCGGTAATCAAGTGAAATACATTCCCGGATGAACCGGTAGTCGAGTGAACACAGTACTTGCACAACAAGGCTATCACACGTAACATGGTCAAGTTTCATAACAACAAGCATAAGCAAGTCACACACAACTCAAGGTACTTTCATTTTATGTCAAAGTCCGGGTTTTAACCCTAAAGTACTACATACGTTAAGTCCTTTTAAAAGTGATACATTCCTTTTATAAAAGTCACCCGATACCCGTAGTATAAAACTAGAGTGATTCACATTATTAAGTAAACCAGAACACTTTCTTTTTAAACTCAAGTACCAACATTCTTTTCCTAAAGTTCCGGTTTGCCTAATTACAAATGCTCAAGTTTCTCATTTTTAGAAAAGGTTTCAGAGTTCGTAGTTTTAATCCTTTAAAACATAATTCTCCTTTAAACGTTTTGAGAAACATATGTCTTATATGTGAGTAGGTTATTCTTGTTTATAATCAATCTTATTAAGCAGCCATGATCTAGGAATTGTAATATCATTTTGTCTCATCTTAGCTTCTATGCAGATGGAGGTTTCTACTGGTTTTAATACTTCTTTAGTCAATACATTTTCTGTTATTAACGCCGCAGTTGGTTTGTCGATACGCGTTCTCGATTTCCAAATCAAGAAACATTCTTAAGCCGTTATACCTAACTTCCCATAAAGCTAGTATAACTCTTAAGCTTTCAAAACCCAAGTAATACTCATTCTTTCAAAACGATTCATAAATCTTTTGAAATACTTCAAGTTCTTTATTAACACATATCAAGCCGCTTATTATTCAAATCGCTTACCTTTTAAAACCACAAAGTATTTGCTTATCCACATAAAGCTATTATAACCGACTTCCCATAAAGTCATTATAACACTTTATGTTTTAAACCAATCAAATACATTTAGCACGTGACGCTCACCGTACTACATCGTTCACACATATCATGCTAGAAGAGATAGGAAGAGGTTCACATACCTCGCGACGATTATCGACAATAAGCAAAAAGCTCCAAGTACTACAACCTTGCTAGCCCTTTCCACTCCTCGAGTAGAATACGCTACTCTTAGTACTTTCACCTATAAAGGCCACAAACGTCTATTTAAATCTTAAACACAAGTTCCCATCTTTCTACAGAAAATTCGGCAGACTCTCCCGCAACAGAAATCTCCTCCTCTATCGAGGCCGCTACCAAGCCAACCAGGGGTTTTATACGCCTAACCGGCGTGTACAATTTCTACTACACAACAAGCTACACAAGTCTACTGTAATACAGTCCTATGTAGTTACAGTTCAGTTCTTTCTTTAAATTCAGGCTTAAGTCAAAAGACATTGCCGCAGTACTAAACTTAATTCTATATATAGTATACTTCAACTATATAATACAACAACATGTAATTTCCAATTACAAAAGGGGGACAAGATTATTTACCTCGATAAGCCCAAAATTATCCGAGATAAAAGTCGATCCTGAGCAAGGTTTAGCTCCTACTCCGTGCGCTCCAAACAACCCTTAGAAGTTCTAACCAACTTCTACTTAAATACTTCAACCAACTATGAAGATTTCCTTAGGGTTTTGGTTTGAGACTTAAAGGACAAAAGGTAGTATTTCCGGGCTCTACGTATAGAGGTAACTTTGGAATACTACAAGATATGAGGCCAAGGTATTTTGGGCATTATAACAATACTTGGAGAGTATTTCAATACCACACGGGGGGGGGGTACCTCACGAAAACACTCCAAGATGGGGGTTCTCGGCCAAAGGGCCTTGACAAGGGAGGGGGAACTCTCGGCCACTAGGCCACTCAAAGGGGGAGGGGGGGAGGCTTAGGAAAAGAGCAACAAGAGGAGAGGGGAAGGTTTGCAAGACTTAGAACACATTTGGATGATGAAGTCTTCAACAAAGGGAGGGGTATTTATAGGGAAGCCAAGGGCCAACCAATGGACAAGATCAAGCCATGTGCAAGGCAAGTGTAAGGCCTTGATCAAGCCAAGTGCACCCTAACCCCTACTCCACAAAACATGGCACAAAACAATGCACAAAACAAGGCCAAAACAAGGCACAAAACAAGGCACCAATAAGGCACAAAAACGTGAGCCAATCGGCCACCAATCCGTCCACCATGAGGGTGACAAGTGTCACCATCCCGTTGGTCCAAAATGTTTCGTCTCTCGGAAAAATCCGCAAAAATAGTAAATGACATAGCCGGAATTTTCCCAACGTAAGCTGTGGAAACGTTTCGTCGAAAAACGACTCAAATCGGCACTTGTGCCCAAAATTCGGTCCTAGCCAATTCTTAAGGCAAAATTTAATCGTCGCCTCACGCATATACTGGAAATACGGGTATAACATTCTCCTCTTAGAAACATTCGTCCGAATGTTCCTTCTCAAGGCGGATAAAGATGAAGTTCTTTAACAAGTTTCCACCGCCACACACGGCCACAAACATAACACACGTTCTCTTCCTTCCTTACTCGTGCCCTCCTCGATCACTTGAACTCTTCTAGTATACTCACCATACTCCCATCGCTTAGTTTCCAAAACTTTGGAGTCACCACCTCCAAACTTGGTCATCTACTAGCCTCAATCTTCCTTAAGGCCATTCCCGGCCTTCACGATCTGCTTCTGGTCGAACATAGCCACGAACTCATACGATGGTTACCAAAACTTGGGCCTAGCTCCCACGTGACCCTACCACCTGGCGGGACCACCCAGAGCTGACCCCACCTCGAACAGCCGGGTTGGCCCGCAACATGGCCCCAACCCGACCCAGTGTCGCGCCAACTCTTGCTCCGACACGGAACAATCTTGCTAAATCACATCATGAAAGATACCACTTTCATTTACCCAACCTGGGACTTATCACACAATACTTTCTAGGCATAAAATGCACTCGGTCAAGGATAACTCGCAAAAATCTTGTACCCAAGACGGCCTTACATCTAAGGTCTCAACTGTAATATTCTAAGGTTCATCATTCCCTCACCCCCAGGCTTACCCTTTTTCCCAAACCAGGTTCCTAAATCACATTTTAGCACAAAGCTATCCGAACATAACACCTAACACATTAACATAACATCAAAACATACAAGCCTCAGAGGTTTAAGGATATACACGGCTACCGCTCACTCTAATCGTAAGTCCACTGCAGGCGATAATCGTAGGGGCGATGAACACGCCATCGATCCGAGGTGCGCTGCCGCCGCATTCTCCTATAAGCACAGTCTCTCGCCACATGGCCCTGACGGCCGCAGGTGAAGCAAGCACCAGTAAAAAGACGACATTCCCCGGGATGATGTTTGCCACATCGTGCCACCGGCGGGGCGTGAATCTGTTGGCTAGAACCCGTGTATATCGTGAACGAAGCCACGGAGCTCGACCAGCTCCGAATACCTGAGCGCCCCGGCGATCGGGGACCACTCCGTCTCGGGCGAGGTACATAACTAGCTCGCTGAGGCGGTCCGCCTTGAAAGTTACCAAAGGACCCTGCCGTTCTGGCCCTCTTCTGCCGATCTCGGTCATTCCGTCGATCTCTCCGTGCCTCACATCCTGGTGCATGAGCTGCGTGCGGGCAATGTCCATGCCCACCGGGCGGCTACACCAACAAGCCTCGCTAAGTACTCATCCAGCCCGGTGGCGTAGCGGTGTACTCATCCTCCATATCGCTACTCTGTGAGGACATACCTAGCTAATGAGTCGAACTCACATTGTACTCTCTAACCGCCCGCCCGCCCCGCCTCAGCGTCAAAAATCTGCCGGCTGAGCCCTCTCATCTGTGGGGCAAGAAATGTGCAAGAAAAGCCTTGAGAACTCGTCCCATACGGCTGGAAGTGCATGCTCTTCCCGACAACTCCCGCGAATCAAACCATCAATCGCGGTATCACGCGGTGATGCGAACCAATACCACCGACTCGCCTGCGAGACTCGATCACTCATGATCCGTCAGATCCGGATAAACTCGAGGTCGCCTCGGCTCGATCCATAGAACATCGGCGCTACAACTCGTAAAGTCACGTAGCCTCAAACCGCTCGCCGGGGTGAACTACGGTGCTATCGGGCCGGAATCCAGATTCACTATCCTCATATCTGGACACGACCGCGATGAATCGCCATCTCCTTGTACCCGTCTCATCGGCTCGGTGCCGGGGACCGAGGCTCAGTATCAGAGTCTCAGCAGCCATCGCTGCGCTTAAACTCTTTGGTCTTTGGCGGCGCCGCGAAACCCGCCGTCGGCAGCTGCTCGTATCGACGCTGCGCCTCGTACTCCTCGTATCTCGCTAACGACTCCTCATCGCCTTGCCCGTCTGGGCTCAAGGTTTTACGCGAGGCATAATCGTAAAGGAAAGGAATACGCCGAGGGGTCCGATTTATCACACTCTAAGGCACGATCTCGGAATGAGAAGAATGGAAACCAATCCTAAATGTCCTATAGCCTCACGATTATAGATGTGGTGCACAACACACCGATAATCAAGACTCTACTAGACACGATGCGTAGACACTTTCCGAGGACTAATCGCTTGATACCACTTTGTAACGCCGAACCGGCCCGCATCGTGCCTTACCGGGCACCCTAGTGATACAACATCAGAGAAAAACCAGCGGAAAATAAAACATGAATCATGAAACAAGAGATATAATAAATAAACAGCAACCAAAATGCAGCTTGCCTTCGATATACATAAAACCCGAACAGTTTAATCCTTTTACAACCACGCCCACAACAGATTCTAAGCACTCTAAGATTTACAACAACTATGACGGACAGGCCCCGCCATACCCTGAATGTACAAGAACCTACAACTCAGGAACACATACCAAAAGATGAGCCTCCGAGAAACGGGCTTCCCAACACGCCGAATGTGATCCTATAAGCGGGGATCGACGATCGATGTACCTTTACTGCGGCATGAACGCAGCCCCCGGGCGAGGTCGATAACAGTACTAAGTATGTGAAATCAGAAACATCGTAAATGAAATCATAATAGTCTATATAAAGCAGAGACATGTATGATAACCAAACTACGATTCACAACATAAGCGATCATGTCAAGTCGGGACTCACGCCTCAAAGTCATCCTCATGCGTGGAACTCCTTCCTCACCGCCAGCGATCTAGGTATAAATCATGTGATACGTATAACGGTCTCGCCCGTCTTATGGACCCAACATAGAAACGTGTGGAATACGTTCCGGATGAACCGAGTCAAGTGAAATACATTCCGGATGAACCGGGTCAAGTGAGATACATTCGGGTGAGCCGTAATCAAGTGAAATACATTCCGGATGAACCGTAATCAAGTGAGATACATTCCGGATGAGCCGTGTCAAGTGAAATACATTCCGGATGAACCGGTAGTCGAGTGAACACGATTTGCACAACAAGGCTATCACACGTAACATGGTCAAGTTTCATAACAACAAGCATAAGCAAGTCACACACAACTCAAGGTACTTTCATTTTATGTCAAAGTCCGGTTTTAACCCTAAAGTACTACATACGTTAAGTCCTTTTAAAAGTGATACATTCCTTTTATAAAAGTCACCCGATACCGTAGTATAAAACTAGAGTGATTCACATTATTAAGTAAACCGAACACTTTCTTTTTAAACTCAAGTACCAGCATTCTTTTCCTAAAGTTCCGGTTTGCCTAATTACAAATGCTCAAGTTTCTCATTTTTAGAAAAGGTTTCGTAGTTCGTAGTTTTAATCCTTTAAAACATAATTCTCCTTTAAACGTTTTGAGAAACATATGTCTTATATGTGAGTAGGTTATTCTTGGTTATAATCAATCTTATTAAGCGACCATGATCTAGGAATTGTAATATCATTTTGTCTCATCTTAGCTTATGCGGATGGAGGTTTCTCTGGTTTTAATACTTCTTTAGTCAATACATTTTCCTGTTATTAACGCCGCGATGGTTTGTCGATACGCATTACGATTTCCGAAATCGAAGAAACATTCTTAAGCCGTTATACCTAACTTCCCATAAAGCTAGTATAACTCTTAAGCTTTCAAAACCCAAGTAATACTCATTCTTTCAAAACGATTCATAAATCTTTTGAAATACTTCAAGTTCTTTATTAACACATATCAAGCCAGTTATTATTCAAATCAGTTACCTTTTAAAAACAAAGTATTTGCTTATCCACATAAAGCTATTATAACCGACTTCCCATAAAGCCGTTATAACACTTTATGTTTTAAACCAATCAAATACATTTAGCACATGTACGTCTACCGTACTACATAGTTCACACATATCATGCTAGAAGAGATAGGAAGAGGTTCACATACCTCGCGACGATTATCGACAATAAGCAAAAAGCTCCAAGTACTACAACCTTGCTAGCCCTTTCCACTCCTCGAGTAGAATACGCTACTCTTAGTACTTTCACCTATAAAGGCCACAAACGTCTATTTAAATCTTAAACACAAGTTCCCATCTTTCTACGTAAAATTCGCGACTCTCCGCAACAGCGTAAATCTCCTACTCTATTGAGTTCGGCTACCAAGCGAACCAGGGGGGGTTTTTTACGTCTAACCGGGCGTGTACAATTTCTACTACACAACAAGCTACACAAGTCTCATCTGATCTATGTAATTCTGATTCGATTCTTTCTTTAAATTCAGCTTAAGTCAAAAGACATTGCCAAAGATTAAACTTAATTCTATATATAGTATACTTCAACTATATAATACAACAACATGTAATTTCCAATTACAAAAGGGACAAGATTATTTACCTCGATAAGCCCAAAATTATCCGAGATAAAAGTCGATCTGAGCAAGGTTTAGCTCCTACTCAGTGCGCTCCAAACAACCCTTAGAAGTTCTAACCAACTTCTACTTAAATACTTCAACCAACTATGAAGATTTCCTTAGGGTTTTGGTTTGAGACTTAAAGGACAAAAGGTAGTATTTCCGGCTCTACGTATAGAGGTAACTTTGGAATACTACAAGATATGAGGCCAAGGTATTTTGGGCATTATAACAATACTGGAGAGTATTTCAATACCACATGAGGGGTACCTCACGAAAACACTCCAAGATGGGGGTTCTCGCCAAAGGGCCTTGACAAGGAGGGGGAACTCTCGGCCACTAGGCCACCCAAAGGGGAGGAGGCTTGGGGCGAGAGCAACAAGAGGAGAGGAAGGTTTGCAAGACTTAGAACACATTTGGATGATGAAGTCTTCAACAGGGAGGGTATTTATAGGGAAGCCAGGCCAACCAATGGACAAGATCAAGCCATGTGCAAGGCAAGTGTAAGGCCTTGATCAAGCCAAGTGCACCCTAACCCCTACTCTACAAAACATGGCACAAAACAATGCACAAAACAAGGCCAAAACAAGGCACAAAACAAGGCACCAATAAGGCACAAAACGTGAGCCAATCGGCCATCAACTGCTCCACCATGAGGGTGACAAGTGTCACCCTCCCGTTGGTCCAAAATGTTTCGTCTCTCGGAAAAATCCGCAAAAATAGTAAATGACATAGCCGGAATTTTCCCAACGTAGTCATGGAAACGTTTAGTCAACGACTCAAATCGCACTTGTGCCCAAAATTCGCCCCAGCCAATTCTTAAGGCAAAAATTTAATACGTGCGCCTCACGCATACTGGAAATACGGTATAACACCTTCCCGCATGACAGCGTAAACTCCTCTCTAACGAGGCCGGCTACCAAGCCAACCAGAGGGGTTTACACGCCTAACCTGGCGTGTACAATTCTACACAAGTCTCGCACACACCCTATGTAAATACAATTCAAGATTTTATTCTTCAAGCTTAAGTCAAAAGACATTGCGAATACTAAGTATAGTTCCATATATAGTATACTTCAACTATATATTCTAACAAACATGTAATTTCCAATTACAATAGAGGACAAGATAATTACCTCGATAAGCCCAAAATTATCCAAGTTATAATGTCGATCCTGAGCAAGGTTTAGCTCAGTGCGCTCCAAACCACTCCAAACAACCCTTAGAAGTTCTAACCAACTTCTACTCAAATACTTCAACCAACTATGAAGATTTCCTTAGGGTTTCGGTTTGAGACTAAAAGGACAAAGGTAGTATTTCCTGACTCTACGTAAAGAGGTATCTTTGGAATACTACAAGGTACAAGGCTAAGGTATTTTGGGCATTATAACAATACTAGGGAGTATTTCTATACCACAACAAGGGGTATTATACTAAAACAACTAGGCTAGTGGTACCCCACTGCTAGACACCACAAGGGAGGAGACCTCTCGCCAAAGGCCACTAGGAGGGAGGAGAGGCTTAGGACGAGAGCCACAAGAGGAGGGGAGGGATTTCAAGACTTGGAAACATTTGTGGATGAATGAAGTCTTCACAGCTGGGTGGGTATTTATAGCAAAACCAAAGGCCAACCAATGGCCAAGATCTAGCCAAGTGCAAGGCAAGTGTAAGGCCAAGATCAAGCCAAGTGCACCCTAACCCTACTCCACAAAACACTCCACAAAACAAGCCACAAAGCAAGGCACAAAAGAGGGAGCCAATCGCCAAGGCCAACCAAGGCCCTCGACGCCCAAATCGCCCAAGCCAAACCATTTGCTTCGATGTGGGTCACACATTACACCCTCCCGTTGGTCCCGAAGGTTTCGACACCCGGAAAAATCCCCAAAAATTAACAATCAAATAGCCGGAATTTTCTCCACTAACGCTGTGCAACCGTTTCGTCACAAAACGACTCTAATCGGGTGTTGTGCACAAAGGTAAATTCGCCAGCGGGTGCCACACGGGGTGACACGTGTCGCCCCGATTCGCCCCGAATATCTCGTCTTCCAAAATATCCAAAATACCGAAATCTCAAAAACAAAGCGGGCCTTCACAAAATAAATTTCTCCCGTGGGCCCCACGTGACCATTTCCGAAAATAAAATCTCAAAATTCTAATATAATCTATGAAGTCCAAATACCCAATCTGGGAATCCAATTCCCATTAACGAACCTTTTTCTTCACAAATAACCGCAAACTTTTCCGTCGAAAACTCACATCTTTCTTTCTTTTCACAATTTCTGCCGTACTCTCGTACGTACGTCCCCACATACATACCCTGCAACTACGGGGTATAACAAAGAGAGTATTCTTGTTGTGCTTATGTTGTTTAACGATAAGCTGTTATGTTAGTGTAATATCACTCACCTCTTGACATATTACCGGGGGTTAAGCTGCCCTCCGATGCGGGGTAGACTCGGTGATGCAGGACCATGATTCGAGAATACCTCATGCGGGTCCAGGGGACCTATGCGGAGCTACGGGAGTTCCAGGTTAGTGATGCGGGGTTATACCTCATGCGGTCTATGTGGCCATACGGACTACGAGTCCAGGACGATGCCGAGGAGTAGCGACCCTCGATGCGGGGTTATGTACCCTATGCGGGCCTATGTGAGTGGCCTATGCGGACTACGGGAGTCCAGGATTAGGCTTGCATGGTGATACTACGGGAAATTGGCCCTGCTTCGATCATTCGCAGCCTAGAAAAGACACATTCTGATTTACCTATTGTTGCTCTTGTTTGTGATGTGGCACTATGTATGCGGTTCCTTGGTTTTTTCATACATATTTGTAAACCGGTTTTAAAAATGATATGTTTTCATTTAAGTACTTTACGCTTCGCATACTTAGTACTGTTGTATCGACCTCCTTCGGGGCCGTTCATGCCGCAGGCGGGCAAGCAGTGCTAGATCCGCATCCTTAGGATCTTTTGCGTTGGTGTCAGGAGCTCCATCTTCTCCGGAGGCTCTACTGTTGGGTATGCTCTCCCTGTTGTAATTAGTTTTGTTCAGTCAGGGTATGGCGGGGCCCTGTCCCGCCATAGTTGTTTACTTCCTTAGAGGTCTGTAGTCCTGTTGTACAGTTGGGATGTAACTGCAAAAACTTGGGTTATATATATATGCCGAAAGGCAAGCTTTTCATCAGATAAATTGTGTCTCATTTTACAACTGTTTCATGTCTTGTTTTATATTTCCGCTGATTTTTTCTGATGTATGACTGCTTGGGTGCCCGGGTAAGGCACCAGTCACGGGCCCCGGAACGGGTCGTGACAGCCACCAAGAGTCACTTGGGATGAAATTTGTGTGCCTCAATCCGAAGGAGGCTTGGGTCTTATGAACATCAAAGAATGGAATCATGCCTTACTCTCCCGGACCATCTGGCAAACTCACACTAAGGCGGATACCTTATGGGTCCAATGGATTAATAGCTACTACTTGAGAGGCCAATCCTTTTGGGATTATGAGGTACGTGCTAGGGACTCCCCCTTATTCAAAAAAATTTGTGGCATTCGCGACACATTCATTAGCATCTTTGGTAGTCAAGGAAACGCGATTTCCGGCTTGGAAAAATGTTGCACCAATGGAAGATTTGATTCTATTCTTGTATATGAGGCCTTGCGCACCCCGCGGGAAAAAAAGCTTTGGATGTCTCAAATTTGGAAAGGCTTCATTCCTCCTAAATTCTCATTCACAGTTTGGCTCACTTGTAAGAAGCGTCTAGCTACCAAAGACACTCTCTTCTACCTAAACTTGGAAGATAAGACTTGCGGGTTCTACAAGAGGGCTAATGAGACAAGGGCTCACCTCTTCTTTTCTTGCCCCTACACCTACATGATTTGGAAGCACACAAAGAAATGGTTGGGTATTAGAAGAGAAATGACAACTATTGAAAGCACACTCAAGTGGATCAAGAATGAGCATCGTGGGACAGGCATCCGATCCAAGGCCATCTCACTCGCGTTTTGCACTATGGTATATGAGATTTGGAGAACAAGAAATGAATTGCTATTCGAGGGCATTAGTTTAACGACGGATGAGGTTGTTGCAAAAGTCAAAACAACAACTTATAGAGTTCTTTATGACTTAATCCCCTATTGTAACGTCACCCATGAGTGAACGTCCCACCCCCCCACCCCCTTTTCATTTCTTGTTTTATGCTTACGTTGAGGATTGAGAATCCTCAATGACTGATTGTAGCTCCCAACTTTTCTTTTTTAGTAATAATATTTGCATTTACCCAAAAAAAAAAAGTCTCATAATCTTGAAAATCAATACTCATTTGAACCGTGAATAGGTTATACTTGTTTCTAATACTTCCTAACGACTCTTACCAACATCCCCCATAAGACGTGGTAAGAACTTAGGAATCTTTTAGACATGCCTTTAGCATAAAATCAATAACATGAATACTTCCTAATGACAAGGTAAGTACTTCAAGAAAACAAGTCATGTATACTCCAAATAACAAGGCAAGTATACTTCAAGAATAAGTCATGTATACTCCAAAACAAGGCAAGTATACTTCAAGGATAGTCATGTCGATAGAAGGAAGAAGTTCACATACCTCGTTGGCGACTAACCCAAACGACAAGTAGCAATACGCTCCAATGTACTTTAACCTCATTGGCTATTCCACCCTCCAAGTAGAATATGCTACACATAGTACTTCAACCTATAATAACGATAGCACTTCTATCAATTTCAAGATTACTATAGTAAGACTTATACCAAATAATTGCCCTCTAATTCTACATAAATTTGGGCAGCACTTCCTTTGTTTCTACATACTTTTCCACCTTTTCCAAGGCCCGTATTCATCAACCAACAGGCCACATTTAAGGCACAACCAACAGTTAACCAAAGGGGATTACACGCCTAACTTGACGTGTAAAATTTTGCCCCACAATCTATACAAAACAGTCCATAATACTCGGCACAAAACAGTCCACAATTCTACAATATTAAGGGTACAATGTGAAGCCTTTTACACCCTTTTTATACCCCTATTCTTTAGGGCTTTCATTAGCCATTTTACCACATTTATCATGCATGTTAGGGGCTGATTTTACAGCATTACAACACGCCTAAAACAGTCCATAAAAACTGCACGACAATATCCAACAGTTTTATAGATTCTACGGCCAACAACTAAAATCCGATAACTCTTTCCTTAATCCTTTTTATTCCAATTCGAGTTCCAACACTTCTACATAAGTTATAACAACTTATTAACAACAATATTAATCCATTATAACATGCAATAGGTGAAGATAACAACGACAATAACCAACGAATTCCATTTACACCAATTATGTCCCAAATCGGTTTTAGCCCAAAAAATGGCTCAAACGCTTTTTATTCTTCATTCCTTTCAACAAAAGTTCATCCATACATTATAAAAATAAGTAATATCCAATTAATTTAAAAGAAGAAGGACTTTTACCTCATTTTTTGCCCAAAAACGCCCAAAATCCGGTCTTTTATCGTCCGCAGCTGCTTTCGCTCCACTTCTTCAAGTTCTAATCACATATATGTATCCCCTACAACCTTAGGATAAACTTCTATTCACGTTTTTCTTCCAAAAAGTCGACGGAAAATCCCTAGGGTTTCATTCTATTTTCGACCCAACCTAGATTTAGGGGTTAAGGGTGCTTAATCTTGGAAAGAAAACACTTTGATCTTGTTCTTGTTGGCTATGGTGATTTCTAAATATCTAGGTTAAGGAGAGATGAGGGTTTTTATGGATGAAGGTCTTATGTTCCAAGTATTCAAGACTTATCTATATATACTAAGGTGGAGTCTTTGCAAGACAAGTGGAGAGGGCACTTGCTCTCCTCCTATTGGTCAAGAATTCTCTTCACAAAAATAATATCCCACCCTTAGCCAACTTTTCTCAACAATTTCGATGGCCCTTTACCATACAACACCAAGACTTAATAATTTAACACTTAGTCCATACTTCTATTGGAAAGAATTCAATTACTAGAATTAATTCTTGTTATCACATTAATCTCGAAAATTTTCCGTATAAGGAAATGTAAAAATCCATTCCTTTCGACATTCAAATCTTAATTCTATAATCATGTTATCACTTAGAAACATTCGTCCCGAATGTTCCTTCTAAGTCTCCAACTACACATGCACCGATATAGTCTTCACTACTATACTTACGAAACCAATTATGCCACATATGGCCACAATATATCACACATGCATATACGTCAGTCAAAGCCAAATGATGAATCAAATCTAAGGTGAGTATCATCACTATTAACTCCCATTCATGGCCTAAAAAAATTCTCCTTTCGTACTTTCATTATTCATACTATAACACTTCAATTCTTTTAACACTTGTCCGCTCCTTTTCTTACTTGGCGTACTCTTCTCGTACTTCCAAACCTATTCTAGTACACGTACATAATTTCAAATATTGTTTCTGTTCTCCAATCCTTGGAGTTACTATATCCTAACTTGGTCATTATACTTGGATTAAATTTCCGTTAAGGCCATTCTAGGCCCTCACCACCCGGTTTTGGTGGAATGCATCCACGAACTCGTACAACGATTAACTAAACTTGGGCCTTGCACCCTCGTGACCCTATCACATAGCGGGACCACCTCCAACTGACCCCACTCCATTTCGAGCTCGGGTTGACCCACAATCAGCCCATAACCCGACCCATTACCGCACTTAATTCTCATTCTTGGTCTGAAATAAATCTTACTACCCGAGAAGGCCTTATACCTCTAAGGTCTCAGCGGTTATCAATATTCTAAGGTTCACAATTATTACATGTTCCAAGCTTACATTATCAGTCCCCACATACGGGAAATGTAGCTTCTCAAAATCTTAAAATATTGTTGTCTTAATCACAACAACTTTATTTACTCTATACCAATATTATCCACACATATCACGTAAGCGTACAACACGGCTTAATCTATCAACATGGTATGTTATCAAATCAATTAAACATGATCTCTTAAGAGTCTATCACAATCTTAGACAATTCATTACTTCCTGATATTCCAAATCAGTACATATATAAAGCCTATGGGTAGGTTTCAACAAACTGTTTCACACCTTCCAAGTATTTATTAAGGCTTTACCAATCTTGGTAATCTATAATCATTCTAGGCAACACACATATTACCCTCATACATATATCCGTATAGATGTACATCATTATACCAACTATACAACAATTTTTACCAACCTGGATACGCAATCCATAATATCATTTATGGGTCACTGTTGCCTTTCTCATAGCTGCAATCAAAATAATACGTTAGGGAGAGACTACCCTAACAACACAGCTCTATCGCACGATCTCAGAGTGAGAAGAAGGGAAACCAATCATAAATGTACTATAGCCTCCTGTTTATAGATGTGGTGCACAACACACCGATAAACAAGACTCTACTATACACGGTCTGTAGACATTCCAAGGACTAACTGCTCTGATACCACTCTGTCACGTCCCGAACCCCGGGCCCGCGACTGGTGCCCTACCTGGGTACCCTTCTATTCATACAATATAATAAACCGCGGAAGATAAATAACACTTATTTTTTTTCTTTAAACACAGGCAAAGCCGATAAAGCTGCCATAATAAAAATCAACTGAAAGGGTCTACACTGTTCAATAATGTAAATACAACTCTAGCCAGTCCAGCCCACATATGAATACAAACCTCTAAGAATTTGGACAGTAAACTGTGACGGGACAAGGCCCCGTCGTACCCCTAAATATACCTAGCCATAATGACTAGCTCCGGAACATTAGAGCCATCTCAAAATGCTGAACCAGGATCCTAAGCTTGCGGATCCACAACTGAGTACCTAGACCTGCAGACACGCAGACACGCACTTCAAGGAGGTCGATAACAGTACCAAGTATGGAACGAAATACGATGATAAACAAAATCATAATCAGATAAAAGAATGATAGGGGCAAGTATGAAAATCAAATACCATATCCTACCGTGTCATATAATAATCAGTGCCAACTGTACCTTGTATCACTGTACTACTATAGCACCATACCACTTTCACATATGAAAGCCATGTCAAAATCAGGGACACCTGCCCTCAGCATATAATATCACAGAAGCATGCTCGTGGAATACAACATCACTGTCAGCATGCAACAAGTATAATATACCACCATCATAAGATAAGCATTCCCGTGGAATTCCAACATCACCGTTGGCATGTAAAAAGTACAATACTCAGATATCAGTACACTGTGCCTTTTTAAAAAGTAGAATAAACTTTACCGCTTTAAACTAGGAAGCTTATGATCAATCTAGGGTCACCCGCCCGTTGTATCATTATGCAATCCTACTCCTGGGACTATTTCACCCGCATAAGTCTTGTGGACCCGCATGAGGTAATTTCCTCGCATAGGACTATTTCACCCGCATAGGTCTTGTGGACCCGCATGAAGTAATTTCCTCGCATAGGACTATTTCACCCGCATGAGACTATTTCACCCGCATGAGCCCTACAGACTCGCATGAGGTAGTTTCCTCGCATCATGGGGAGCAAATCCATGAAATATGTATAATGTCTTGGGGGTTTACCCCGCAATCATACTCAGGAGATGTATAATGTCTTGGGGGTTTACCCAGCAATTATACTCAGGGGATGTATAATATCTTGGGGGTTTACCCCGCAATTATACTCATAACACTAGCACCAATGGCTATCATGAACAACTTATGCAAGTTAAGTAATCTTTAACTCTCATTAGACAAAATGAAGGCATCATCTTTTTGAACAACCAAGGCAATACCATGCCTTCATTTTAAAACAAATAAGACAATACCATTCCTTCCTTTATGAAATAACCAAGACAATACCATGTCTTCCTTTTAAAACAAACAAGACAATACCATGTCTTCCTTTCTAAAATAACCAAGACAATACCATGCCTTCATTTTAAAACAAACAAGACACTAACAAGTCTTTCATTTTATAACACCAAGGCACTATCACACTTTGCATCACTAAGGATTAAAGTCCATTACAACAATGTATGTGAGTCGTACATTCACTTTATAAACTAAATTTCCATTTTTAGAAAAGCCCAAGTACTACATGTATCACTAGGAAGTAGAATCCAATACATGTATCATTTTGTAACCATCATCAAGACACTTATCATACTAAGTATCTTTCTAAGATATGGTTTGACAAATCAGGGCAATATACATCACGTATTACTTTAAAACATCATTGAAAATCAAAGTGCCACATATCATGTACTATATTAAGGACTTAACCATGGACATTTTCCCATGATTTCCTTACAACATTTTAAACCATCTCTTGACTTTCCACAAACATTGTTATAACAAATTTTCTATAAAGCCGTTATAACAATTTCATTTTAGAAAATTAAAGCACTACTATATCATGTACGGGATTTGTCACGACCCGAACCCGGGCCCGTGACTGGTGCCTTACCCCGGGCACCCAAGTAGCCATACATCATCAGAGTAATCAGCGGAACATAAAACACATACATGAAACCAATAAGGTACGCAAACGATGTCGAGAAAACTTGCCTTTTCGATATATATAAATAACAACTCTTACAAATGAACAGTTTAATCCTTTTTACAAACCCGCCCACAACAAGATTACTGCACTTACGAATGATATGACAACAACGACGACGGGGCCGTCATACCACGAATGTAAGCACCTACAACAACAGGACTATACGAAGACAAGCCTCCGAGAAACGGAGCTTTCCCAAACGCCGAATCGTGACCCTAAGAGCGAGGATCAACGATCGGTGTACCTTTACTGCGGCATGAACGCAGCCCCGAAGGAGGTCGATAACAAAAATTTAGTATGCGAAATCAAAAATATCAGAATAAAATCATAGTAGTCTATATAAAGCAGGAGACATGTATGATAACCAAACTACAGTTCACAATAAATAAGCAGTCATATCAAGCCAGGGACTCACGCCCTCGAAGTCATCACTCAAATACATAAATATGGGTCTCACGCCCACAACATCAATCATGCGTGGAATACCTTACCCATCGCCGCGATCTATGATATATAAAAGCACCAAGAGATACACATGAACACCAGGTCCCACCTGTGTCATAATAAAATCGTATGGGGTAAGTATGAAGGCATAGCCGACTACTAAAACCCACCGTACCAACAAGGTCATAAACTGTATCATGAAATCTGTCTAGACCGTCACATGATCAAAGCTGGCCACTCGCACGCAGTATCTAATGTGCGCGTCTAGCCCTGGAACTTCCCGCAGATTCGCATAGGCCACCCCAATGGCCCGCATGAGGTATTCCCCGCATCGAGGGTAGCTACTCCCAAGAACCGCCGACTTCGCACCGCACGCCACATAGACCGCGTGCCCATAAAGGACGCAAACTAACACGAAACTCGTAGCTCCGTAGGCCCACGGGACCCGCATGAGGTATTCTCGAATCATAGGTCACTAGACCCGCTGAGTCTACCCCGCGACGGAGGGCGCAACCTCGGAAATCGAAAGTGAGTGGTACAATACCAACATAATGGGTGATAGTGAAACTATTTAAAGCGCAATCGAGGGAAACCCCTTTACACAAACATCACAAGATACTAACACACGTAGCATCCTAGCATGTTTACTTATCAAATAAACAAGAAAGTATCACAAGGCTATCACAACCCAACACAATCAAGTTATACACACAAGGCACTTTCTACTATATGATTAACAAGATCGGGTTTCTATCCCCAAAGTACTTCATACATTAACTCTTTAAAAGATACGTTACTTTCACAAAACCACACAATACGTAGTATATGACAATAGAGTGATTACCTTTTGAAGTAAATCAAAACACTTACCTTTGTAAAATCAAGTAACAACATTATTTTCCAAACGTCCAAGTTTGCCTAATTTCAAATGTTCACGTTTCTTATTTTAAAAAGGTTTCGTAGTTCATAGTCTTATTCATTTAAGAATATAATTCTCTTTTAAACCATCTGAGGAACATAAGCCTTATATGTGAGTAGGATATTCTTGTTTATAACAATCTTATTACAGCAGCCATGATCTAGGAAATATCATTTTGTCTCATCTTAGCTTCTATGCAGATGGAAGTTTCTACTGGTTTTAATCTGTCAAAACATTTCCTTTTTATTAACGCTGCAGTGGTTTGTCGATACACATTCTGATTTCCGAAATCAGTAAAACATTCTTAAGCCGTTATACCTAACTTCCCATAAAGCTAGTATAACTCTTAAGTTTTCAAAAAAACCAAGTATTACTCTTCTTTCAAAATGATTCAAAAATCTTTTGAAATACTTCAAGTTCTTTATTATCACATAACCAACTAGTTATAGTTCAAATCAGTTACCTTTTAAAAACCACAAGTATTTTCTTACATACATAAAGCTGTTATAACCAACTTCCCATAAAGCCGTTATAACACTTTATGTTTTAAACCAATCAAATATATTTAACACATGTACGTCTACCGTACTACATAGTTACACACATATCATGCTAGAAGAGATAGGAAGAGGTTCACATACCTCGCGACGAGTATCGACTAATAGCAAAACGCTCAAAGTACCTCAAGCCGTCGGCTACTCCTTAAGCCAAGTAGATCGCGCCACACGTAGTACTTCCACCTATAAGGCCACAAGGCACTTATTAACATTTAGGTCTCTTCGTAGAACATTCTACAGAAAATTCGGCAGCACCTCCCCCCCGCAACAGCGTAAATCTCCTCCTCTAACGGGGCCGGCTACCAAGCCAACCAGGGGGGGTTATACGTCTAATCCGGACGTGCACAATTCTACCTCACAGAAAAGCTACACAAGTCTACTGTAATACAGTCCTATGTAATTACAGTTCAGTACTCTTCTTTCGAAAAGGTTTCTTATTATTCAGGCTTAAGTCAAAAGACATTGCCGAAAACTACGTTCAGTTCTATATATAGTATACTTCAACTATATATTCTAACAACATGTAATTTCCAATTACAATAGGGGGACAAGATAATTACCTCGATAAGCCCATAATTATCCAAGTATAAAGTCGATCCTGGGCGACGTTTAGCTCCAACTCCGTGCGCTCCAACCCGCTCCAACTCCGTGCGCTCCAACCCGCTCCAAACCACCCTTAGAAGTTCTAACCAACTTCTACTTAATACTCCAACTAACTATGGAGATTTTTCCTTAGGGTTTCGATTTTGTGACTGAAGGGAAGTATAATAGTATTTCTGGGCTTTTCGTATAAGTATAACCTTGGAATACTACAAGGTATTAGGGCCAAGGTATTTTGGGTATAGTAACAATACTTTTGAGAGTATTTCTACCAAGGTGGGGGTGTATTTATACGAGACAAAACCACAAGGGGGGGTGTATACCCCTCGGCCTACCCCACTAGGAGGGGGGGTACTCTCGGCCAAGGGGGGAGGGGACTCTCGGCCAAGGGGGCCTTTCAAAGGGGGAGGGGGGAGGCTAGGACGAGACGGCTCACAAGGGGAGGAGGATTTCTAACACTTAGAACAATTTAGGATGAAGAAGTTCATCAAAGGAGGGGTATTTATAGGTCAAGCCATGGCCAACCAATGGCCAAGATCATGCCAAGTAGTAGGCAAGTGTAGGGCTAGGATTCATCCAAGTACACCTTATCCATCTACCACACCAACCAACACAAAATATCCTACCTACTCCCACATGCCCAAATCGTCAAATCCGCCCAACACACCCACCAATGAGAGGGTGCCAAGTGTCGCCCTCTTGTTGGTCCAAAATGTTTCGTCTCTCGGAAAAATCCGCAAAAATTGGAAATGACATAGCCGGAATTTTCCCTACGAAAGTCAGGAAACGTTTTTAAAAACGACTCTAACCGTGTTGTGAACAAAATAATTCGCCAAGCCTATTTGAAGTTCGAATTTTCTACGTCGTCCCCACGCATATACTGGAAATACGGGGTATAACATTCTCCCCTCCTTAGAAACATTCGTCCCGAATGTTCCTTCTAAGTCTCAAAACAAACGTGCGCCAGTATAGTCTTCACTACTATAATTAGGAGAACAAACCTGCCACACCTGGCCACAGAAACACCCGCGCAAAATACTTACATCCACGTCCACGAGGAAACACTTCTAACATCACCACCAAACACCTCTCACCGGGGTCTAAAATATACTTCCTTCGCACCTTCTCTTTACCAAAGAAATGATCACATCTATGCTCGCCATACATGCTCGCTTCTTCCCGATACCACTTTTGTCACTTTGCCGCGAGGTTCTAGTGTCACTCCGGCGACCCAACAAAGAGTACCGGGCTGTATGCGATCCCTGAGGCTGTCGTACACTTCTTGTACACTCGAACTCTTTCTCATAACCTACCACATTCCTGATACTGCTTCAGTTTCCAAAGCTCGGGGGTTACTATCTCTAACGTGGTCATCATTAACTGGGAACACTCTGGATGGATCTCCGATACTTTCCCGAACATAACAATACGAAAGACCGGACGTACTGCCTCCTAAGTCGGACGGCAAATACTAACATATAGGCAACCTGGCCTATCCCTCACATGAACTCAAAAGGCCTAAAGTAACTCGGGCTAAGTTTCCTCTTACACCCTATCCGGGGTGGTACCTTCAAGAAGACCGACCGTCAACCTGAACTCTAAGCGTCGTCGCCGATAATCCGCACGATTCCTCTGAGCTGCCAAAAACCTCTTCTGGATAAGCTTCACCCTATCCACATCCTGCTGAACACGTATGAACCAACTATCTGAACATTGCCAACGTCGAACCAATTGACCGGCAACTTACACTTCCGCCCCTACAAGGCGTCACAAGGCGATATCCGAACACTGAAATGGTAGCTATAAAACACTTCCCCAACAGGAGATAACAATCCTCACAACTACCCCTGAAATCCAAACACTGGCCCGAGGGCGAACGCGATACGGAGACTCACCTAAGTTCCTAACCCTGCCTGGTAAAACTTCCAGAAAGAAACAACCGTAACCTGGGCTCCACTGTCTGTTCATAAGGTGAAAGCAGGCACCCCGTGCAGCCTTACCACCTTTACGATATATCATCACGCCAAGCAACGGTCCCGATCAAAACACGATGGTGACCCATCGCCCGAAATCTTGGTCGAACGCGTCCACGAACTCGTCTGTTGGTTAACTAAACTTGGGCCTAACACCCTCGTGACCCTACCACAAGGCGGGACCACCACAACTGACCCGCCATAAACAGGTCGCGGTTGACCCGCAACATGGCCTCAACCCGCCCCGCAACGCCATGAAACACTAGCTCCCGATCCGAACAATTTCAGAAATCACGTTTCGAAAACCTCGCGGTCTGCTTAGCTCATCTACCCTCTTTCATTCCACAATACTCGGGGACTTATCCCACAAACATAGCTCACGTGCACTATGCACTCGACTGTGGTCAAACATAAACATCGTCTTTTACTCGAGATGGCCTTTCCTCAAGGTCTCTACGTAAAAAGCTCTAAGGCTCACACTTTTCCTTATCCCCAATCTTTCCCAGAACTAACCATGATTTCTAATCACAATACACTTATGTTATCTGAACATAACACTTAAGATATACTCGTCTCATCACACAATACTAATCTCTAGGGTTAAAGATATATCTATATCTACCGCTTCACTCCCTATGTCGTTTAATCAAACTGCCGTAGGGCGCATAGCTACGGAAGGTGACGAACTACCCACCGATACTGAAGGCTAAGTCCTCCTTCTAGGACATCCTCTCGACATCAGACCCTGACGGCCGTAGGTACAACAAGTACCAACTAAAGACGTCATTCCCGATGACATCTCGCCATACCGAGAACCGGAAGTCACGGTGCTCGACCGACTCCGGCGTACCCCGAAAGTCACGAAATCCGGAAGACCACTCGCACCGGCGGAGGTGCATATCTAATCATGGTGAGGCGATCCGCCGAAAGTTACCAAAGGACCTTGCTGCTCGCCCTCTTCTCGTCGCCCCGTTAACCCGTCGATCTCTACGTTTCTCGCCGCGCATAAGCCCGCATACGTGCCATGCTCGCCTAATCAAGAATTACTCTTACACAACCTCTCGTTGATATTCATCAAGACTTGCGGTACATCGGTATACTCTGGTAGCCAAATCCATAGCTAGTAACAGGTCGCTTTCTGCAATCTAAATTCATCGTTCTGGCCGTGGAATTGAAGGTTCAAATGTCATGGCCGCAGTAGGAACTGCCGCCGCCGTGCTTAACTTTGCTGGGGCTAGTGACGTCGCAGAACTCCTCAACGAAACACCACCCTAGGTAAAGATTGGGCCTGTGCCCACGTAACCTCTCAGATTTACTTGCGGCTCCTCGGCCGCTTGCCCTCCTGGGCGGGTTTGCCTACGCGAGGCATAACGATAAGGGAAAGAATTACGTTAGAGGTCCAACTTACAACACCTCTAAGGCACGATCTCGAGTGAGAAGAAATAGAAACCAATCCTAAATATCCTATAGCCTCACGATTATTGGTGTGGTGCGCAACACATCGATAATCAAGACTCTCATCGATACGGCTAGACACTTTCCGAGGATTAACTGCTCTGATACCACTTTTGTCACGACCCGAACCCGGGCCCGTGACTGGTGCCTTACCCCGGGCACCCAAGTAGCCATACATCATCAGAGTAATCAGCGGAACATAAAACACATACATGAAACCAATAAGGTACAAAACAGTAATCTGAGAAAAACTTGCCTTTCGGCATATATATAAATAACAACTCTTACAAATGAACAGTTTAATCCTTTTTACAAACCCGGCCCACAACAAGATTACTGCACTTCTACGAATGATATGACAACAACGACGGACAGGTTCGCCATACCCCGAATGTAAGCACCTACAACAACAGGACTATACTAAGACAAGCCTCCGAGAAACGGAGCTTTCCCAAACGCCGAATTGTGACCCTAAGGCGAGGATCAACGATCGGTGTACCTTTACCTGCGCATGAACGCATCAAGGAGGTCGATAACAAAAGTGCAGAGTATGCGAAATCAAAATATCGTAAATGAAATCATAGTAGTCTATATAAAGCAGAGACATGTATGATAACCAAACTACGATTCACAATAAATAAGCGATATATCAAGCCGTGGACTCACGCCCTCGAAGTCATCACTCAAATACATAAATATGGGTCTCACGCCCACAACATCAATCATGCCCGTGGAATACCTTCCCCACTGCCGGCAGTCTATGATATATAAAAGCACCAAGAGATACACATGAACACCAGGTCCCACCTGTGTCATAATAAAATCGTACGGGGTAAGTATGAAGGCATAGCCGACTACTAAAACCCACCGTACCAACAAGGTCATAAATCAGATCATGAAATCTGTCTCATGCCACATGATCAAAGCTGACCACTCGCCCGCAATATCTAATGTGCGCATCTAGCCCTGGAACTTCCCGCAGCTCCGCATAGGCCACCCCAATGGCCCGCATGAGGTATTCCCCGCATCGAGGGTAGCTACTCCCCGGCATCCGCCTGGACTTCGCAGTCCGCATGGCCACGTAGACCGCATGCCCATAAAGGACGCAAACTAACTCCGAAACACGTAGCTCCGCATAGGCCCCTGGGACCCGCATGAGGTATTCTCGAATCATAGGTCACTAGACCCGCCTGAGTCTACCCCGCATCGGAGGGCAGCTTAACCTCCGGAACAGTCAGGGTGAGTGGTACAATACCAACATAACGGCTGATAGTGAAACTATTTAAGCGCAATCGAGGGGAAACCCCTTTACACAAACATCACAAGATACTAACACACGTAGCATCCTAGCATGTTTACTTATCAAATAAACAAGAAAGTATCACAAGGCTATCACAACCCAACACAATCAAGTTATACACACAAGGCACTTTCTACTATATGATTAACAAGATCGGGTTTCTATCCCCAAAGTACTTCATACATTAACTCTTTAAAAGATACGTTACTTTCACAAAAACCACACAATACCCGTAGTATATGACAATAGAGTGATTACCTTTTGAAGTAAATCAAAAAACTTACCTTTGTAAAATCAAGTAACAACATTATTTTCCAAACGTCCAAGTTTGCCTAATTTCAAATGTTCACGTTTCTTATTTTAAAAAGGTTTCGTAGTTCATAGTCTTATTCATTTAAGAATATAATTCTCTTTTAAACCATCTGAGGAACATAAGCCTTATATGTGAGTAGGATATTCTTGTTTATAACAATCTTATTACAGCAGCCATGATCTAGGAAATATCATTTTGTCTCATCTTAGCTTCTATGCAGATGGAAGTTTCTACTGGTTTTTGTTATACCCCGTTTTTCCAGAGTATGTACGCGAGGACGTACGTAGGAAAAATTTGAACTTGTAGCTAAGGCTTGGCCGAATTTCACTTTGTGCACAACACCCGATTAGAGTCGTTTTTCGACAAAACGTTTCCACAGCTTTCGTAGGGGAATTTCCGGCTATGTCATTTCTAATTTTTGCGGATTTTTCCGAGAGACGAAACATTTTGGACCAACGGGAGGGCGACACTTGGCACCCTCCAATTGGTGGCTAGAAATCGTCAACTTGGACGAATTGGGCTAGCAAGGCACGTTTTTTGTGCCTTGTTGGTCAAAGGGAGTTGGTAGGATAATTGTGTTTAGTGAATCTTGGCCCTACACTTGCACCACACTTGGCTTGATCTTGGCCATTGGTTGGCCTTGGCTTATACTATAAATACCCCCCTCTTTGAAGACTTTCTTCATCCTAAATTTTTCTAAGTGTTAGAAAACCCTTCCCTCCCTTGTTGTGTTCTCGTTTTCCCCCCCCTTTGTGAGGCTTAGCCGAGAGCATCCTTTCCCCCCTTGGCCGAGAGTACCCCCCCCTAGTGGGGTAGGCCGAGGGGTATACACCCCCCTTTTGTGGTATAGAAATACTCTCAAAAGTATTGTTATAAGGCCCAAATTACCTTAGTCAGATACCTTGTAGTATTCTAAGGTTATACCTATACGAAAAGCCCAGAAATACTATTATACCTTCCTTCAGTCACTAAACGAAACCCTAAGGAAAATCTCCATAGTTGGTTGGAGTATTATTAAGAAGTTGAGTAGAACTTCTAAGGGTTGTTTGGAGCGGGTTGGAGCACCCGGAGTAGGAGCGAAACATTGCTAAGGATCGACTTTTAACTCGGATAATTATGGGCTTATCGAGGTAATTATCTTGTCCCCCTATTGTAATTGGATATTACGTGTTGTTAGAATATATAGTTGAAGTATACTATATATAGAACTGAACGTAGTTAGTTGGCAATGTCTTTTGACTTAAGCCTGAAGATTAAAGAATCGAATCGAATCAGTAATTACATAGATCAGACATATGAGACTTGTGTAGAATTACTGTGGAGTAGAATTGTACCCGTTCGGGTTAGATGTATAAACCCCCCCCCGGTTGGCTTGGTAGCCGACCTCGATAAAGGAAGAGATTTACGCTGTGGCGGGGGGGGGGGAGGTGCTGCCGAATTTTCTGTAGAATGTTCTACGAAGAGACCTTATGTTAATAAGTCACTTGTGGTCTTATAGGTGGAAGTACTATGCGTGGCGCGATCTACTTGGCTTAGGAGTAGCCGCGGTTTGAGGTACTTGAGCGTTTTGCTATTAGTCGATACTCGTCGCGAGGTATGTGAACCTCTTCCTATCTCTTCTAGCATGATATGTGTGAACTAGGTAGTACGGTAGACGTACAGGTGCTAAATGTATGTGATTGGTTTAAATCATAAAGTGTTATAACGACTTTATGGGAAGTTGGTTATAACTTTATGTTGGTAAGAAAATACATGTGGTTTTTAAAAGGTCTTGATTTGAACTATAACCGCTTGTTATGTGTTAATAAAGAACTTGAAGTATTTCAAAAGATTTTGAATCATTTTGAAAGAAGAAGTAATACTTGGTTTTTGAAAACTTAAGAGTTATACTAGCTTTATGGGAAGTTAGGTATAACGCTTAAGAATGTTTTCTCGATTTCGAAATCGAATGTGTATCGACAAACCACTGCAGCGTTAATAAAAGGAAATGTTTTGACTAATTAAGTATTATTAAAACCAGTAGAAACTTCCATCTGCATAGAAGCTAAGATGAGACAAAATGATATTTCCTAGATCATGGCTGCTATAATAAGATTGTTATAAACAAGAATATCCTACTCACATATAAGACTTATGTTTCTCAGATAGTTTTAAGGAGAATTATATTCTCAAATGAATAAGACTATGAACTACGAAACCTTTCTAAAATGAGAAACTTGAACATTGGAAATTAGGCAAACTTGATCATTGGAAAAGAATGTTGCTACTTGATTTTACAAAGAGAAGTAATTGATTTACTTTAAAAGGATAGTTACTCTATTTTATACTACGGGTATTGTGTGACATTGTGAAAGTAACGTATCTTTTAAAGAGTTAATGTATGAAGTACTTTGGGGATAAAAACCCGATTTTGTTAATCATATAGTAGAAGGTACCTTGTGTGAACAACTTGATTGTATTGGTTTGTGATAGCCTTGTAATACTTTCTTGATTGCGTTGATAAGTAAACGTGTTGGGATGCTACGTGTGTTAGTATCTTGTGATGTTTGTGTGAAGGGGTTTCCCTTGATTGTGCTTATTAACTATCAGTCGTTATGATAGTATTGTGGCATTCATCTCTTGAGATGATTCCGGTTAAGTCGCCTCCGACGCGGGTAGACTCAAAGGGTCGATGGACCTATGATTCGAGAATACCTCATGCAGTCCCGGGGCCTATCGCGAGCTACGAGAGTTCCGTGTTAGTGTCGTCCTTTATGGGCATGCGGTCCATGTGGCCATGCGATCGCGGTCGGGGCGATGCCGGGAGTAGCTACCTCGACGCGGGAATACCTCATGCGGGCCGATGAGATTGGCCTATGCGGAGTCGCGGAGTTCGGGGTTAGGCGCGTACATTGATCTGCGGGCAAGTGGCCGGCTTTGATCATGTGACGCCCAGACAGATCTTATGATACGATTCATGACCTTGTTGGTGCTGTGGGTTTTAGTAGTCGGCTATGCCTTCGCACTTACCCCGCATAGCTTTGTTATGACACAGTGGGACCCGTGTTCATGTGTGTTCCTTGGTGCTTTTATATCATAGATCGCAGCGGCGGAAGATATTCCACGGGCATGATTGATGTTGTGGGCCTGAGACCCATTGTTATACTTGAGTGATGACTTGAGGGCGTGAGTCCCTAATTTGACATGACTGCTTTGTTGTAAACTGTAGTTGGTTATCATACATGTCTCCTGCTTTATATGACTGCTATGATTTCATTTACGAGATGTATTTTCAGCCACATACTCTACTGTTATCTTGACCTCCTTCGGGCTGCGTTACGCCGCAGTTGAGGTACACCGCCGTTGATCCTAGCTCTCGTGGTCACGCCATTCATTGGGAAGCTCCGTTTCTCGGAGGCTTATCGGTGGTATAGTCCCCTGTCGTCGTAAGTGTTTACATTCAGGGGTTTGGCGGGGCCCTGTCCCGCCATTGTTGTCGTATCATTCTTAGAGGTCTGTAGTACTGTTGTGGGCAGGGTTTGTAAAAAGGATTAAACTGTTCATGTTGAAAAAGTTGTTATTTATATATGCCGAAAGGCAAGTTTTCCTCAGACATCGCTTTGTACTTCACTTGTTTCATGTACATGTTTTATGTTCACGATTACTCGATGTTGTGTCACTAGGGTGCCCGGTAAGGCACCACCACGCCCGCCGGTCGTGACAAAAGTGGTATCAGAGCAGTTAATCCTCGGAAAGTGTCTACAGGCCGTATCTAGTAGAGTCTTGATTATCGGTGTGTTGTGCACCACACCAATAATCAGGAGGCTATAGGATATTTAGGATTGGTTTCTATTCTTCTCACTCTGAGATCGTGCCTTAGAGCTGTGTTGTAAGTTGGACCCTCTGACGAAATTCTTTCCCCTATCGTTATGCCTCCGCGTAGGGCGACCCGGGCCCAGGAGGGCAAGGCAGTCGAGAGAGCTGCGAGTAGAGTTCAGAGGGTTACGTGGGCACCTGCCCAATCATTACCTAGGGTAATGCTTCATTCGGGGATTTCTGCGACGTCACTAGCCCCAGCAGAGTTTAGCGCGGCGGCGGCAGTTCCTACTGCGGCCATGATATTTGAACCTTCAGTTCCACGACCGGGAACGGTGAATATAGATTGCAAAGAGGCAACCCTATTACTAGCTATAGATTTGGCTACCAGAGAGTATATCGATGTACCGCGAGTCTTGATGACTACCTAAGAGAGGGTTGTGCGAGAGTAATTCTTCAGTTAGGCTTGAGCATGGCCTGTGTACGGGCTTGTCTTGCAGCAGTCGAGAAACGTAGATCAGCGGTTAACGAAGGACAACAGAAGAGGGCCAGAGCAGCAAGGTCCTTTGGTAACTTTCGAGGCGAGTCACCTCACCAGCAGATTAGGTTAGGCACATCCACCAGTGCAGAGTGGTCTTCCACGGATTTCAGGACGTTCGGGTATGCAGGAGTTGGTCAGAACTCCAGGGCTTCCAGTTCACAGCGTGACAGACGTCATCCCGGGGAATGTAGTCTTTTAGTTGGTACTTGTTGTACCTACGATCGTCAGGGTCTGATGCCGATAGAGTGTCCTTGTAGGAGGACTTAGCCTTCAGGATCGGTGGGTAGTTTGTCATCTCCCTCAGCTGTGCGCCCTACGGGGCAGGTTTGTTTAGAACGACTAAGGGGGAGTGAAGCAGTGGTTACAGATGGATCTTTAACCCTCTAGAGTTTTGTATATGTGATAAGGTGAGTATACCTTAAGTGCTATGTTCTGATAGCAGTGTGTCAGTTGTGATTAGATCATGGTTGGTTAACCGAGTAAGATTTTGGGGGATAGAGAAAGTGTGAGCCTTAGAGCTTTATACGTAAAGACCTTAGAGGTAAGGCCATCTCAGGTAAGGGTGTAGTATTATGTTTGATCCTTATGGAAGTGCATAGTGCACGTGAGTTATGTTTGGGATAGGTCCCTAGTAGTGTGGAATGAAAGGGGGTAGTTGAGCTAAGAAGACCGCTAGGTTTTCGAAACGTGATTAGTGAGATTGTTCTGGATCGGGGAGCTAGTATTATGCGCGTTGCCGGGTCGGGTTGAGTCCACGTTGCGGGTCAACCCGCGGCATGTTTGGTGGTGGGGTCAGTTTGTGGTGGTCCCGCCTTGTGGTAGGGTCACGAGGGTGTTAGGCCCAAGTTTAGTTAACCAGCGTACGAGTTCGTGGATGCGTTCGACCAGTGGTCGGGCCGATGGGGGCAGCCCATCGTGTTCTTCGGGACCGTTCACTCGGCGATGTTGATTTATCGTAAAGATTGTAAGGCTGCACGGTGCCTACCTTCACCTTATGGCGCATGTGGAGCCAGTGTTACTACTGTTTTTGTTTCTGAAAGTTTTACCAAGCTTGTGTTAAGAACTCAGGTGAGTCTCAGAATCGCATTCGCCCTCGGTCCAGTGTTTGGTTTTCAGAGATAGTTGTGGGGATTGTTGTCTCCTGTGGAGGTAGTGTTTAAGCTACCATTTCAGTGTTCGGATATCGCTTTGTGAAGCCTTGTAGGGGCGGAAGTGTAAATTGCCGGTCGATTGGTTCGATGTTGGCAAGGTTCGATTAGTTGGTTCAGCTTGTTCCACAGATCGTGGATAGTGCGGCTTGTCTAGAAGAAGTTACGCAGCTCAGAGGAGTTGTGCGGATAATCGGCGACGATGCTTAGAGTTCAGGTTGACGGTCGGTCTTCTTGAAAGTACCACCCCGGTTTGGGTGTGACGAGTTTTGGAAATAGAGGAACTTAGCCCGAGTTATTTTGGGCCTTTTGAGTTCATGTGAAGAATAGGCCAGGTTGCCTATATGTTAGCAATCGCCGTCCGACTTAGGAGGCAGTATGTCCGGACTTTCGTATTATTATGTTCGGGAAAGTATCGAAGATCCATCCAGAGTATTCCCAGTTAATGATGACCACGTTAGAGATAGTAACCCCGAGTTCTGGAGACTGAAGCAGTATCAGAAATGTGGTAAGTTATGAGAAAGAGTTCGTGTGTACAGGGAGTGTACGACATCCTCAGGGATCGCAAGCAGCCCGGTAACATTTGTTGGGTCGTCGGAGCAAGGCTCGCGACAAAGTGACAAAAGTGGTATCTACGACGTGTAAAGAGAGAAGCGAGCATTTATGGCGAGCATAGATGTGATCATTTCTTTTGAAAAGAGAAGGTGCGAAGGAAGTATATTTTAGACCCCGGTGGGAAGTGTTTTGTGGTGATGTTAGAGGTGTTTCCTCGTGGACTTGGATGTAAGTATTTTGCTGGTGTTTCGTGGCGGATGTGGGGTTGGTTCTCGTAAGTATAGTAGTGAAGACTATCTTGCGGCGCTTGTTTTGAGACTTAGAAGGAACATTCGGGACGAATGTTTCTAAGGAGGGGAGAATGTTATACCCCGTTTTTCCAGAGTATGTACGCGAGGACGTACGTAGGAAAAATTTGAACTTGTAGCTAAGGCTTGGCCGAATTTCACTTTGTGCACAACACCCGATTAGAGTCGTTTTTCGACAAAACGTTTCCACAGCTTTCGTAGGGGAATTTCCGGCTATGTCATTTCTAATTTTTGCGGATTTTTCCGAGAGACGAAACATTTTGGACCAACGGGAGGGCGACACTTGGCACCCTCCAATTGGTGGCTAGAAATCGTCAACTTGGGCCAATTGGGCTAGCAAGGCACGTTTTTGTGCCTTGTTGGTCAAAGGAGTTAGTAGGATAATTGTGTTTAGTGAATCTCGCCCTACACTTGCACCACACTTGGCTTGATCTGGCCATTGGTCGCCTTGGCTTATACTATAAATACCCCTCTTTGAAGACTTTCTTCATCCTAAATTTTTCTAAGTGTTAGAAAACCCTTCCTCCTTGTTGTGTTCTCGTTTTCCCCCCCCTTGGTGAGGCTTAGCCGAGAGCATCCTTTCCCCCCTTGGCCGAGAGTACCCCCTAGTGGTAGGCCGAGGGTATACACCCTTTGTGGTATAGAAATACTCTCAAAAGTATTGTTATAATGCCCAAATTACCTTAGCCAGTATACCTTGTAGTATTCTAAGGTTATACCTATACGAAAAGCCCAGAAATACTATTATACCTTCCTTCAGTCACTAAACGAAACCCTAAGGAAAATCTCCATAGTTGGTTGGAGTATTATTAAGAAGTTGAGTAGAACTTCTAAGGGTTGTTTGGAGCGGGTTGGAGCACCCGGAGTAGGAGCGAAACATTGCTAAGGATCGACTTTTAACTCGGATAATTATGGGCTTATCGAGGTAATTATCTTGTCCCCCTATTGTAATTGGATATTACGTGTTGTTAGAATATATAGTTGAAGTATACTAGATAGAATCAACGTAGTTAGTTGGCAATGTCTTTTGACTTAAGCCTGAAGATTAAAGAACTGAACTGAACTGTAATTACATAGGACTGTATTACAGTAGACTTGTGTAGAATTACTGTGGAGTAGAATTGTACCCGTTCGGGTTAGATGTATAAACCCCCCCCCGGTTGGCTTGGTAGCCGACCTCGATAAAGGAAGAGATTTACGCTGTGGGGGGAGAGTCTTTGAATTTTCTGTAGAATGTTCTACGAAGAGACCTTATGTTAATAAGCGCCTTGTGGTCTTATAGGTGGAAGTACTATGCGTGGCGCGATCTACTTGGCTTAGGGAGTAGCCGGCGGTTTGAGGTACTTGGAGCGTTTTGCTATTAGTCGATAATCGTCGCGAGGTATGTGAACCTCTTCCTATCTCTTCTAGCATGATATGTGTGAACTATGTAGTAATGCAGTGACGCGTACGTGCTAAATGTATGTGATTGGTTTAAAACATAAAGTGTTATAACGACTTTATGGGAAGTTGGTTATAACAGCTTTATGTTGGTAAGAAAATACATGTGGTTTTTAAAAGGTACTGATTTGAACTATAACTGGCTTGTTATGTGTTAATAAAGAACTTGAAGTATTTCAAAAGATTTTTGAATCATTTTGAAAGAAGAAGTAATACTTGGTTTTTGAAAAACTTAAGAGTTATACTAGCTTTATGGGAAGTTAGGTATAACGGCTTAAGAATGTTTTACTGATTTCGGAAATCAGAATGTGTATCGACAAACCACTGCAGCGTTAATAAAAGGAAATGTTTTGACTAATTAAGTATTATTAAAACCAGTAGAAACTTCCATCTGCATAGAAGCTAAGATGAGACAAAATGATATTTCCTAGATCATGGCTGCTGTAATAAGATTGTTATAAACAAGAATATCCTACTCACATATAAGACTTATGTTTCTCAGATAGTTTTAAGGAGAATTATATTCTCAAATGAATAAGACTATGAACTACGAAACCTTTCTAAAATGAGAAACTTGAACATTGGAAATTAGGCAAACTTGATCATTGGAAAAGAATGTTGCTACTTGATTTTACAAAGAGAAGTAATTGATTTACTTTAAAAGGATAGTTACTCTATTTTATACTACTGTTATTGTGTGACATTGTGAAAGTAACGTATCTTTTAAAGAGTTAATGTATGAAGTACTTTGGGGATAAAAACCCGATTTTGTTAATCATATAGTAGAAGGTACCTTGTGTGAACAACTTGATTGTATTGGTTTGTGATAGCCTTGTAATACTTTCTTGATTGCGTTGATAAGTAAACGTGTTGGGATGCTACGTGTGTTAGTATCTTGTGATGTTTGTGTGAAGGGTTTCCTTGATTGTGCTTATTAACTATCGATCGTTATGATAGTATTGTGGCATTCATCTCTTGAGATGATTCCGGGTTAAGCCCCTCCGTCGGGGTAGACTCAAAGCGGTCGATGGACCTATGATTCGAGAATACCTCACGCAGTCCCGGGGCCTATCGCGAGCTACGAGTTCCGTGTTAGTGTACGTCCTTTATGGGCATGCGGTCCATGGGCCATGCGGATCGAAGTCGTGACGATGCCGGGGAGTAGCTACCCTCGATGCGGGGAATACCTCATGCGGGCCGATGAGATTGGCCTATGCGGAGCTGCGGGAGTTCCAGGGTTAGGCGCGTACATTGATACTGCGGGCAAGTGGCCAGCTTTGATCATGTGACGGTCTAGACAGATCTTATGATACAGTTCATGACCTTGTTGGTACTGTGGGTTTTTAGTAGTCGGCTATGCCTTCGTACTTACCCCGTACAGTTTTGTTATGACACAGGTGGGACCTGGTGTTCATGTGTGTTCCTTGGTGCTTTTATATCATAGACTGCCGGCAGTGAGGAAGGTATTCCACGGGCATGATTGATGTTGTGGGCCTGAGACCCATTGTTATACTTGAGTGATGACTTGAGGGCGTGAGTCCCTAATTTGACATGACTGCTTTGTTGTAAACTGTAGTTTGGTTATCATACATGTCTCCTGCTTTATATGACTGCTATGATTTCATTTACAGTATGTATTTTCAGTTTCATACTTGCACTGCCAGACCGACTTTCGGGGCCGCGTTCATGCCGCAGTTGAGGTACACCGATCGTTGATCCTAGCTCTCGTGGTCACGCCAGCGTTGGGAAGCTCCGTTTCTCCGAGGCTTATCGGTGGTATAGTCCTGCCGTCGTAAGTGTTTACATTCGGGGGTTTGGCGGCCCCATCCCGCCATTGTTGTCGTATCATTCTTAGGTCCGTAGTAATCTTGTTGTGCGGTGGTTTGTAAAAAGGATTAAACTGTTCATGTTGAAAAAGTTGTTATTTATATATGCCGAAAGGCAAGTTTTCCTCAGATTACTGTTTTGTACTTCACTTGTTTCATGTACATGTTTTATGTTCCGCTGATTACTCTGATGTTGTGTCACTAGGGTGCCCGGTAAGGCACCATCACGCCCGATTTGGTCGTGATGCTTTAATCTGTCAAAACATTTCCTTTTATTAACGCTGCGATGGTTTGTCGATACACATTCGATTTCAAATCAAGAAACATTCTTAAGCCGTTATACCTAACTTCCCATAAAGCTAGTATAACTCTTAAGTTTTCAAAAACCAAGTATTACTCTTCTTTCAAAATGATTCAAAAATCTTTTGAAATACTTCAAGTTCTTTATTATCACATAACCAACCAGTTATAGTTCAAATCAGTTACCTTTTAAAAACCACAAGTATTTTCTTACATACATAAAGCTGTTATAACCAACTTCTCATAAAGCCGTTATAACACTTTATGTTTTAGACCAATCAAATACATTTAACACATGTACGTCTACCGTACTACATAGTTACACACATATCATGCTAGAAGAGATAGGAAGAGGTTCACATACCTCGCGACGAGTATCGACTAATAGCAAAACGCTCAAAGTACCTCAAGCCGTCGGCTACTCCTTAAGCCAAGTAGATCGCGCCACACGTAGTACTTCCACCTATAAGGCCACAAGGCACTTATTAACATTTAGGTCTCTTCAGAACATTCTACGTAAAATTCGCAAAGACTCTCCGCAACAGAAATCTCCTCCTCTAACTGGGCGGCTACCAAGCCAACCAGGGGGTTATACGTCTAATCCGGACGTGCACAATTCTACCTCACGAAAAGCTACACAAGTCTCATCTGATACACCTATGTAATTACAGCCAAGATTCTTCTTCGAAAAGGTTTCTTATTATTCAGCTTAAGTCAAAAGACATTGCGAAAACTACGTTCAGTTCTATATATAGTATACTTCAACTATATATTCTAACAACATGTAATTTCCAATTACAATAGGGGGACAAGATAATTACCTCGATAAGCCCATAATTATCCAAGTATAAAGTCGATCCTGGGCGACGTTTAGCTCCAACTCCGTGCGCTCCAACCCGCTCCAACTCCGTGCGCTCCAACCCGCTCCAAACCACCCTTAGAAGTTCTAACCAACTTCTACTTAATACTCCAACTAACTATGGAGATTTTTCCTTAGGGTTTCGGTTTTGTGACTGAAGGGAAGTATAATAGTATTTCTGGGCTTTTCGTATAAGTATAACCTTGTAATACTACAAGGTATTAGGGCCAAGGTATTTTGGGTATAGTAACAATACTTTTGAGAGTATTTCTACCAAGGTGGGGGTGTATTTATACGAGACAAAACCACAAGGGGGGGTGTATACCCCTCAGCCTACCCCACTAGGAGGGTACTCGGCCAAGGGGAGGACTCGGCCAAGGGGGCCTTTCAAAGGGGGAGGGGGGAGGCTAGGACGAGAAGGCTCACAAGGGGGAGGGGAGGATTTCTAACACTTAGAACAATTTAGGATGAAGAAGTTCATCAAAGGGGAGGGGTATTTATAGGTCAAGCCATGGCCAACCAATGGCCAAGATCATGCCAAGTAGTAGGCAAGTGTAGGGCTAGGATTCATCCAAGTACACCTTATCCATCTACCACACCAACCAACACAAAATATCCTACCTACTCCCACATGCCCAAATCGTCAAATCCGCCCAACACACCCACCAATGAGAGGGTGCCAAGTGTCGCCCTCTTGTTGGTTCAAAATGTTTCGTCTCTCGGAAAAATCCGCAAAAATTGGAAATGACATAGCCGGAATTTTCCCTACGAAAGCTGTGGAAACGTTTCGTCGAAAAACGACTCTAACCGGGTGTTGTGAACAAAATAATTCGGCCAAGCCTATTTGATGTTCGAATTTTCTACGTACGTCCCCACGTACATACTCTAGAAATACGGGGTATAACAGGATTTGAACCCAAAGTACTATGTACATCTATTCTTTATAAAATAATAGTTTCATGCAATGTTTAGGGAGTTGAACCCAAAAGTGTTACACCCCGTAATTACAGGACATGTTTATAAGAACGTACGTAAGAATTCAAAGGTTAAGATTTGAGACTAGTAAAAATTTATCGGAATTATGGAATTGTCGGAAAATGAAATATTACTACGAATGGGAGGGCGACACGTGTCACCCCCCTTAAGTTGGTCTTGGACGATATTGGCATGGGTAAAAGGGTCATTTGACCATTAATAGGATGAGCAAGTCTTGCTAAGTATTGGAGCTTGACATTGTTGACTTGGTCAAAAGCCACTTGGCTTGATATTTAAGAGAATTTCATCCAAGCCACACATATGTGCAAATATTGACCCTCCATGTTACTATATAGTAGTACTAGTAGCAAGACAAGCTTCCACACATAGCCAAATTTTCAAGAAAATTGAAGAACACTTAGGGAGGCTCTCGGGTTCACTCTAGTTCCAACAAGAATTTTTTTTGTTTGTTGTCCAATAATATCCATACTTTAAACCAAGGTTCCTAAGAGTGTTGTAAGGGTATCTCAATAGAAAGATCCCGAAAAAGTATCGTTTTCGTATTAGTCGCAAGGTGAAAACCTAGTCACTTTCCTAGGTTTTGATTGGTTGATTAAAAGAAAGTTGTTTGTGATCTTCTAATGGTCTCAAGTGGAATATTGGAGTGTCAAGGAGATGCTCTAAGTTGCTAGGGAGCGACTTCGGATCTTGAAGTGGATTAAGGCTCGCTAAGGTAACAATCTTGTTCTCTTAAGTATTATAAGATTACATATTGTTGTAGCCTTACATTTTAACTAGCATGAAGTATTTGTATTGAAAATTGATAAGTGATATGGATTGTGGAAGCCTAATATCCGAAATGACATTCTAGCCATTTGAACTTGAAATGCAATTTTGGTCGTTAATTAGAATCGTCGCATGTTACCTACTTGAAGATTGTAGTAGTTATAATCGATTGCGGCTTGATAACATGTTATACTAAACAAATTGGATTGAAAAGGGATTGGAAACAAATTTGTATTATTGCCTCTCAAATTGCCGAATTGGCAAAGTATGTTGGATTTGTTTAATATCAATTGTGGGGCGGAATTTTACACGTCTTGTAAGCGTGTAATCCCCTATTGTTAATTACATTTTTGAGCCTTAAATGTGGCATGTTTGGCTATTGAATTCGGGCCTTGAAAAAGGTGGAAAAGTATGTAGAAACAAAGAAAGTGATGTCCAATTTTCCGTAGAATTTAGTGACTTTACACTTAGAATATTCTACGTTTGAAATAAGAAGTTAATAGACGTATTATGGTCATTATAGGTTGACATACTACGTGCGGCACATTGGACTTAGCAAGTGGATTGAACCGAAGAGGTATGTGGAACTTTCCTATCTCTTGAGCATGAGTAGTTGTACCTATATAGTACGGTAGACGTACAAGATTTTGATATCCTTTACTTGTTTTAAGAATGTCCAAGTTGGTTGAGTTAGGGGGTTAACTCACTTGTGAAAAAGATTAAGGATGTCTTAATTCTCAAGGTTAAGGGACTTGATGTATTTTTGAAAGTGTGTGATACTTGTCTTGTTTGAAAGTATAAGTCCCTTGGATATGGAAAAATGTAATTGCCTAAAGCATAAGGTTAATATAACGACTTTATGGGAAGTTGGTTATAATAGCTTTATGGAAAGTTAAAAAGAGAGGTTTACTCTAAGTAATATAAGTAAGGATAAATGACTTGAATTAATGTAAGACAAATTGATTTGAAGGCATCAATTGCTTAAGGTTTTAAAAGAAAAGAAGTCACTTGATTTAGAAGCCTATAAATATATTTCTAAAAGGTATGGTGACTTGTATTGAAAAGTAGTTATGACTTGATACTACGGTTATTAGTATCTTGAAAGTTTTATATGAAAAAGAGTCATTTTTAAAAGAGTAGAAGTACGTAGTACTTTGGGTTAAATTCCCGGATTTTATAATGACATGTTAGTGCCTTAATTTAACTAAAATGAGTGTATATGAACAAGACTAATAAGAAGTTAGGGGATTTTTTAACTTGCTTATGTTATGTATGATAAGCCGGTAGTGCTTATGTTATGTATGATAGTCGGTTTGTGCTAGTGATATATTATTCATTACGGGGTCATTCCCCGGGTTCGTGGCATTTGCATATTCCGTGGATTTGCTACCCATGATGCGAGGAATAACTCATGCGATTCTGTAGGGCTCATGCGAGTGAAATAGTCCTATGCGGGGCGGACCAGTCCTATGCGAGGAATACCTCAAGCGGGTCCACACGACCTATGCGGGCAGATACAGTTTGTCACGACCCGTTCCGGGGCCCGTGACTGGTGCCTTACCCGGGCACCCAAGTAGTCATACATCAGAGTAATCGGCGGAACATAAAAAAAAGACATGAAACAAATGTAAAATGAGACACATTTTATCTGAGAAAAGTCGCTTTCTAAGATATATAAATATACAAAGTTTGAACAGTTACATCCTTTACAACCCTGCCACAACAGTGCTACAGACCTCTAAGATTTTTACAGCAACCATGATAGGACAGGGCCCCGTCATACCCCTGAATGTACAAGAACCTACAACTCGGGGAAAACATACCAAAAGATAAGCCTCCGGAGAAACGGAGCTTCCCAATACGCTGAACTGTGATCCTATGAGCGAGGATCAACGACTGGTGTACCTCTACCTGCGGCATGAACGCAGCCCCCCGAAGGAGGTCAGTACAACAGGTACCAAGTATGTGAAACCGAAAAATACTGTAAGTGAAATCATAACAGTCTATATAAAACAGGAGACATGTATGATGACCAAACTACAGTTCACAATATAATCTAGCAGACATATCAAGTTAGGGACTCACGCCCGTAAAGTCATCACTCAAATATAACCCGGGAATTTAACCCGCAAACGGCCGCATGCCCCGGCATCTTACCTCGGTACAAGCATGGCCATGGAACCATCCTAATGGAAGCATACCCGTGGGCCACCCATCGTGTCAGTATGTCCAAAGGAAATAACAAGATAACAATCATAATGGAAGCATACTCGTGGGCCACCCATCGTGTCAGTATGTCCAAAGCAAATAACAAGATAACACTCCTAATGGAAGCATACCCGTGGGCCACCCATCGTGTCAGTATGTCCAAAAGGAAATAACAAAATAACAATCAAAGTGGAAGCATACTCGTGGGCCACCCATCGTGTCAGTATGTCCAAAAACAAACAACAAGATCACACTCCTAATTTCAGATACTCAAGTCTTTTAGTTTTGAAAGATTTCATAGATTATAGTCTTAATCAAATAACGTACTCTCTTTTAAAACAATAAGCCTTATGTGTGAGTAGGTTATTCTTGTTCATAACAATCTTATAAAAACAGCCATGATCTAGGAAATGTAATACAATTTTGTCTTATCTTAGCTTCTATGCAGATGGAGGTTTCTACTGGTTTTAATATAATTACTTTATTAGTCAAAAACATTTCCCTTTATTAATGCTGCAGTGGTTCATTCGATACTTATTCTGATTTCTGAAATCAGTAAAACATTATTCCTTTTTAAAAAAACCAAGTACTCATTACTCACGAATGAGGTTTCACACTTTTTAACAAAATTCATATTAACATAATTAAGTCAAGTCTCTTATCTTTTAAGATCAAGTCTCTTAACTTCTAAAATCAATAAACCATTCTTTTTATCACTCTTAAGTCGTTATACCTAACTTCCCATAAAGCTAGTATAATTCTTAAGCTTTCAAAACCCAGTATTACTCTTCTTTCAAAAATGATTCTTAATTCTTTTGAAATACTTCAAGATTCTTATTATTTAAAACTCAAGTCAAAAGACATCGGAGTAAAACCACGTTCAGTTAACACACGTCGCTTCACCGTACTATATATATTCTTTTAAATTATCATGCTCAAGAGGATAGGAAGAATCACATACCGCGACGATTATCGACTATTAGCAAATAGCTCCAAATCTTCGTAATCCTGCTAGCCTTTTCCACCCTTCGAGTAGAATACGCTACTCGCAGTACTTCAACCTATAACGGTTATACAAGTCTATCAAAGTCTAGACTACTCTGTAGAATAAATCTAGATACAAGATTCTACGGAAAATTGGGCAGCACTTCCCTACCCGTCAAACTTCACAAGTTCATCAGAATACAAATTCCCATGTAAGTACAGTTCAATTCCCTTCTTATATACCTTCCTTGTATATAACTTAAACTTAATTCTTATACTTCAACAGTATGTAAACTCTAATTACAAAAGAAGGTCAAGAGTATTTGTTATACCCCGTATTTCCAGAGTATGTACGTAAGGGAATACGTACAAAAAGTTTGGCCTTAAAGTTTAGGCCTTGGACGATTTTTGGGCACAACTCACAAAATGAATAGTTTTCCGACGAAACGTTTCCACAGCTTTCGTAGGGTAAATTCCGGCTATGCCATTTCTAATTTTTGCGGATTTTTCCGAGAGACGAAACATTTTGGACCAACGAGAGGGCGACACTTGTCACCCTCCAATTGATGGATGTGAGACGTTCTTAGGGCCGAATGGATGGTCAATTTTGTCAAGTAGTTGGTAGGATATTTTGTGTGCAAGTTGGCTAGGTACACTTGCCCTAATCTTGACCTTACACTTGCCTAGCACTTGGCTAAATCTTGGCCATTGGTTGGCCATGTCTTGACCTATAAATACCCCCCTTAAGATGAAGAGTTCTTCATCCACAAATTCCTTTCCAAGTCTAAAAATCATCTCCTCTCCCTTTGTAGCCTTTTCGTCCTAACACCCCCCCCCCCCCTCCCATTTTGAAGTTTGGCCGAGGGCCCCCCCCCTAGCCTAGCCAAAATCTACCCCCCTCCCTTGGTAGAAAAGTTGTCTTCTAGTATTGTTATAATGCCCAAATTACCCTAGCCCAAATCCCTTAGTACTTAGTAGAAGTTGTGAAGAACTTCTAAGGTTTCCTTGGAGCATACAACTTAGGAGCAAAACCTTGCTCAGGCGCGACTTTATCTAGGATATTATTGGGCTTACCGAGGTAACAAATCCTAACCCTCTTTTGAATTTGAGATTACATACTGTAGTAGTATAAGAATAAGTATAAAATACTTAGAAGAATATCACAGAATAGAATTGTACTTACATAGGACTGTTTTCACAGTAGACTTGAGTAGCTCACCGGATAGGGAAGTACTGCCCAATTTTCCGTAGGATATAGAACCCTCTGTTTAGAACTGTTTACAAAGTAGTCTGAACGTTGATAGACGTGTCTGACTATTATAGGCTGATTCTCTGCGCGCGACATATTCAACTTGGCAAGTGGTTTTCGCTGAGAAGGTATGTGATTCTTCCTAAAGCATGATATTTTACAATATATATGTAGTACGTGACGCGTACGTGTTAATGAATAATACTTATGGCAATGCCTCACGGCTTAAGCCTGAATAATACTTACGGCAATGCCTCACGGCTTAAGCCTGAATAATAAAGAACTGAAAGCATTTCAAAAGAATACTGAATCATTTTTAACAGAAGAGAACTAATTGAGTTTTAAAACAGAAGTTTAAGAGTTATACTAGCTTTATGGGAAGTTAAGTATAACCACTTAAGAATGATAAAAGAAACAGTTTGCCTATGTGTTTATAACAGACTTATATTGAATTGTGAAAAGAATAATAAGATGGTTTGATAAGTAGACATGATATGATGCTATGTGTGTTAGTGTCTTGTAACGTTTGTATAAAAGAGTATTCTTGTTGTGCTTATGTTGTTTAAACATAAGACGTAATGTTAGTGTACTATCACCACCTCTTGACATATTACCGGGGTTAAGTCGCCTCCGACGCGGGTAGACTCGCGGTGCAGGACCATGATTCGAGAATACCTCATGCGGGTCCGCGGACCTATGCGAGCTACGGAGTTCCGTGTTAGTGATGCGGGTTATACCTCATGCGTCTATGTGGCCATGCGGACTACGAGTCCAGGGCGATGCCGAGGAGTAGCTACCCTCGATGCGGGTTATGTACCCTATGCGGGCCTATGTGAGTGGCCTATGCGGACTACGGGAGTCTAGGATTAGGCTTGCATGGTGATACTACGGGCTATTGGCCCTGCTTCGATCATTCGCAGCCTAGAAAAGACCTGTTACAGTTTACCTATTGTTGCTCTTGTTTATGATGTGGCACTATGCGGTCCCTCGTTGTTTCATACATACTTGCAAAACCGATTTTAAAATGATATGTTTTCATTTAAGTATTTTGATTTCATATACTTAGTACCGTTGTAATCGACTCCTTCGGGCCGCGTTCATGCCGCAGGTAAGGGCAAGCAGTGCTAGATCCACATTCTTAGGATCTCTACGTTGGGCCTGAGCTCCATCTTTTCCGAGGCTCTACTTTTAGGTATGATCTCCCTGTTGTAGATAGTTTTGTATGCCAGTGGTATCATGGGCCCCGTCCCGCCATAGTTGTATATTTCCTTAGAGGTCTGTAGTCATGTTGTACAAGATTTGATGTAATCGCTAAACCATGTTTATATATATATGCCGAAAGGCGACGTTTACTCACATAAAGCGTGTCTTATTTTATAAATCGTTTCATGTCTTGTTTTATATTTCCGTGATTACTGATGTATGACTACTGGGTGCCCCTAAGGCACGATCCACGCCCCGAATGGGTCGTGACAAAAGTGGTATCGTGAGCGATTAATCTCGGAAAGTGTCTACGCACCTTATCTAGTAGTTCTTGATTATCGGTGTGTTGTGCACCACACCAATAATCGTGAGGCTATAGGATATTTAGGATTGGTTTCCATTCTTCTCACTCGAGATCGTGCTTTAGAGCCGTGTTAAAGTTGGACCTCTAACGTATTCCTTGTTCAGAATGCTATGCCTTCACGTAAGGCAACCCGCCCGTGGGCAAGGCAGCCGAGGAGCCGCTAGTGGGACACCTAGAGTCACGAGGCTCGAGCCCGTCTATACCGCAGACGGCGAAGTTCTATGACGCCACGCCCCAAAGAGACCACAGTACCCACACCTCCCGCCCCACACCGGGCGGAGGAGTTAGGGTACAAGGAGATGGCCCACTATTGGCTAGAGTTGTGGCGATACGAGGATAGGCCGAATCGCGATTCAGCTCCAGCCTCGCCACGGCCGCACCCGTGGTGCACCCGAGGCGAATAGTTTGAGGTGCGAGATTTCTTGAGTTGTAGCCCGCCGAGTTTTACGGTCGAGGTCGGAGGATGATCCGCAGGAGTTCATCCGCCGCCACAGAGGATCATGCGGGTGATTAAGGCCTCGAGACAGAGTCCGTGACCTTCTTCGCATCGCTGCGTGATACCGCATGATTGGTTTGATTCACGAGTTATCCCGGGAGAGCACGCCCCCGGTAGTTGGGATGAGTTCTCGAGGCTTTCCTCACTCACTTCTTGCCTCCACAGATGAGTAGGGCGCGGCCGATAGATTTTTACCGCCGAGGCGCAGGGACGACGACCGTCGGAGTACAATGTCGAGTTTGATTCATTGGCTCGATATGTCCCAGTTAGTAGCGATTATGGAGGATAGGTGCACCGCCACGCCACCGCTAGATGACTATATGGCCGAGTCATGCGGGTGTTTCTCTTCACCGTATGGACATTACCCGCATGCAGCTCATGCTCTTGGATGTGAGGCGTAGAGACCGGGTTGACAGCAGCAGAAGAAGACCAGACGGCAGGTCTTTTGGTGGCTATCGTGGTGGCGGCCTCGGCAGCCTAGATTTGCACCACACCACCGTGAGCACTCCTGCACCGCCCTCAAAGACCCAGATATTCGAGGCGCGCACTGTGGCCCCGTGACTTCGTGACGCCCAGAGCGGCAGGTATCGCCGACGGACCACCTCGGGTGGCCGTCGCGCAGATCCCACTTCGGAGTTGTGGTGCTACGGAGCTTGTTTCGGGCCAGGCGGGAGGTCACTATGCGAGGAACCGTCCACCGGGCGGCGATCTTGATGGTAGGGTCACCACATGTTCTTTCGCCTTCTTCATCCTCGACAGCTACTCGCCCCGAGGGCAAGGTACTCATGGACCAGCAGGTCGCGGCAGGTCGTGGCGCGGTCCCGATTCTAGCGTCCTCGTAACCGCATTTATGCTTTGTCCATCCGACAGATCGTGAGGCCTCACCGATGTCGCTGCGTACCTTATCGGGCTGGGTTTGATGTGTATGCTTTGATAGATCCGGTTCTACTGGTCTATATATCTCCCTTGTTGCTAGTAGGATAGGGATAGAGCACGAGTCCATAGACCCTTTCGAGGTAGCTACGCCATGGTGATTCGGTGGTAGCTCGGCGGGTATATAGAGCTTGTCCTGTGACCATTTACGTCGGACCCTAGCCGACTTGATAGAGTTGGAGATGATTGACTTCGACGTGATCATGGGATGGATTGGCTAGCTTCTTGCTACGCCAATGTATACCGCAGAGAGAGTAGTACACGGTTCCGGCACGAGGAGCCATTGTTGAGTGGGAGGAGCACCAGACGCCGGTGGGTAGGTTTATTTCCTACCTCAAGGCTAGGAAGATGGTGCGCGGGTATATCTACCATCTCGTCGTGTTTAATCTGAAGGCTGCGGTACGATTTTCCGTCAGCCCGAGTCGAGAGTTCCCGCACGTGTTTCGCACGACCTCCCGTATCCCTCCCGAGAGGAGATTGAGTTTTGTATTGACATATTGCGGACACTCGCCTATTTCCATTCCGCCATACGTAATGGCACCGCCGAAGTTGAGAGAGTGAAGGATCACCTTAGAGATTTGTTGGAGAAGCGGCTTCATCGCCTAGTGTTTCTCCCGGGAGCGCCGATTGTTCGCGGAAGAAGAAGGACGACGCCGCGCATGTGTGTTGATTACGGTGAACAAGGTGACCATTAAGAACGATACCCTCTTCCCGGGATTGATGATTTGTTTGACCATGCAGGTGCGAGATGCTTCTCCAAGATTGATCTACGGTCGCTATCATCAAAGTGCGAAGTCGATAGGTGGATGTCCCTAGGATCGCATTCAGACCCTGACGCATTATGAGTTCGTGGTCATGTCTTTGGTTGACCAATGCTCCGCAGTATTCATGGATCTGATGAACCGAGTGTTCAAACCATTTTGGACACGCTTGTGATAGTGTTCATTGATGATATCTTGGTTTATTCTCGCCAGAGCGGAGCATGCGGAGCATTTGAGGACTCTGGCGATTCTCCAGACCAGCATTTACGCCAAGTTTTCCAAATGTGAGTTTTGTTGACTTGATGCGTTTCTTGGGCATATTGTCGGGCTGATGGCATTCGAGTGGATATGGCCAAGATCGAGGCAACAGACTTGGCCTAGACCTACTACTCCGACAGAGGTTCGCAGCTCGGGCCTTGCAGATATTATCGGCGTTCGGAGAAGTTTGCTTTATCTTCGCACCATTGACTAGGCCGACTCGTAGGCGCCAAGTTTGATGGACTGATGCTTGTGGCGTGGTTTCCAGCTGCTAAAGAGATATCGACGACCGCCCGTTCTTACTCTTCCGGAGGTCCGATGGTTATGTCGTGTATTGCGATCGTCGGCATCGGGTTGGGATGTGTTGATGCAGCATGGCAGGTTATAGCATATGCATCCCGACATGAAGAAACACGAGAGGAACTACCCCACCCATGATTTGGAGTTGGGCCGTGATTCACGCTTTGAAGATCCGAGGCACTATTTGTATGGGGTTCACGTGGATATTTTTACGCACCACAAGAGCCTCCAAGATATCTTCACCGAGGAGCCGAACTTACGGCGAGAGACGGTGGTTAGAGTTGCTTAAGGATTACGATGTTGATATCCTGTACCACCCGGAAGGCCAATGTCAGGCGTATGCTCTTAGTCGTAGGTCGATGGGGAGCCTATCGATGTGCAGAGAGGAGGGACATGGTTCGTGATTTGCATCGCTAGCGAGCCTTGGTGTCCGCTTGATTAATTCCGATAGCGGTGGGGTTAGAGTTCGTGAGGTTGCCGAGTCTTCCATCGCCGGAGAGGTGAAGAGGCAACATTCGAGGATCCAACTTTGATTCGATATCGTGATACGACTCTTCATGAGGGCAAGCGGTCCTGATGTAGCACCGATGGGGTGCTAAGGTTTGAGGGCGTTGTGTGTTCCGGATGTTTCGTGACTTGCAGAGTTCTTGGGAAGCACACGCAAGGCGTTACTCTATCCATCCGGTCGACCAAGATGTACCACGACCTTAGATCCGTGTATTGGTGGGATGGCTTGAAGAGGACGTTGCGAGTTCGTAGCTCGCCCGTGTTGTCGCAGTGAAGGTAGAGCACCGAGGCCCGTGGTTTATTCTGAGCGATTGAGATCCCGACCGAAGTGGGAGGTAATCAACATGGACTTTATCACGGGATTACCTCGCACTCGGAGGAGACATGATTCTATTTGGGTTATCGTCGACGGTGTGAAATCAGCCCACTTTCTTCCCGTCAGGACGACTTTTTCGGCTGAGGATTATGCCAGACTTTACATCCGAGAGATCGTCAGACTGCATGGAGTCCCTATTTCGATCATATCAGACAGAGGAGCCCAATTTACGGCTAACTTCTGGAGGTCTTTCCAGAGAGGTTTAGGGACGCAGGTGAGCACAGTATCGCATTCCATCCACGCATGCACGGACAGCCGGCGCACTATCCGCACTCTCGAGGATATGCCGCGAGCCGTGTTATCGACTTCGGTATCCGAGGATCATTTGCCTCTAGTTGAGTTCGCGTACAATAGCTACCACTCCAAGATTCGATGGCGCCGTATGAGGCCTTGTATGGGAGGAAGTGCAAATCACCGATAGGTTGGTTCGACGTGGGCGAGGTGCAGTTAGTGGGACCAGAGTTGGTGCAGCAGGTAGTGGATAAGGTAAAGCTTATCCGAGAGCGCTATTGACACCGAGTCGGCAAGTCGTATGCAGATCATCGTCGTCGATCCGAGTTCGCGATTGATGATTGGGTTTTCTGAAGGTGTCACCCATGGCGGTGTGATGAGATTCGGGAAGAAGGAAACTCACCAAGGTACATCGGGCCGTTTCGATTGTCCGCAGGTAGGCAAGGTTGCCTATGAGTTGGATCTGCCGTCCGATCCGGAGGCGGTGCATCCGGTTTTTCACGTATCTATCTTTGAGAGATGTATCGGGGATCCATCTAGTGGTACACCCGATTGACGATGTGCAGTGTCCGAGGGTTATCGTATGAGAGATTCCCATAGCGATAGTCGATCGTCGTTAGGCGTCTGACGGCGAAGGGCTTGGCCACAAAGTCTTGTGGCGGAACGAGCTCAGGGAGGAGATGACGTGGGAAGCTGAGGAGGACATGAGGCAGAAGTATCCTCACCTATTCCCCACACCTCCAGGTAATTCACTTTCCTACTTGTAAATTTTTCATTATCATTTATGCCTAAGTGTTGTTTTGTGGCCGTGTGTGGCATTTGCAAACGGTTTAAGTTATGAAGAACCTTATCGTTATCTGTCTTGGGAAGGAACATTTGGGACGAATGTTTCTAAGGAGGGGAGAATGTTATACCCCGTATTTCCAGAGTATATACGTAAGGGAATACGTACAAAAAGTTTGGCCTTAAAGTTTAGGCCTTGGACGATTTTTGGGCACAACTCACAAAACGAATAGTTTTCCGACGAAACGTTTCCACAGCTTTCGTAGGGTAAATTCCGGCTATGCCATTTCTAATTTTTGCGGATTTTTCCGAGAGACGAAACATTTTGGACCAACGGGAGGGCGACACTTGTCACCCTCCAATTGATGGATGTGAGACGTTCTTAGGGCCGAATGGATGGTCAATTTTGTCAAGTAGTTGGTAGGATATTTTGTGTGCAAGTTGGCTAGGTACACTTGCCCTAATCTTGACCTTACACTTGCCTAGCACTTGGCTAAATCTTGGCCATTGGTTGGCCATGTCTTGACCTATAAATACCCCCCTTAAGATGAAGAGTTCTTCATCCACAAATTCCTTTCCAAGTCTAAAAATCCTCTCCTCTCCCTTTGTAGCCTTTTCGTCCTAACACCCCCCCCCCCTCCCCTTTTGAAGTTTGGCCGAGGGCCCCCCCCTAGCCTAGCCAAAATCTACCCCCCCTCCCTTGGTAGAAAAGTTGTCTTCTAGTATTGTTATAATGCCCAAATTACCCTAGCCCAAATCCCTTAGTACTTAGTAGAAGTTGTGAAGAACTTCTAAGGTTTCCTTGGAGCATACAACTTAGGAGCAAAACCTTGCTTAGGCGCGACTTTATCTAGGATATTATTGGGCTTACCGAGGTAACAAATCCTAACCCTCTTTTGAATTTGAGATTACATACTGTAGTAGTATAAGAATAAGTATAAAATACTTAGAAGAATATCACAGAATAGAATTGTACTTACATAGGACTGTTTTCACAGTAGACTTGAGTAGCTCACCGGATAGGGAAGTACTGCCCAATTTTTCGTAGGATATAGAACCCTCTGTTTAGAACTGTTTACAAAGTAGTCTGAACGTTGATAGACGTGTCTGACTATTATAGGTTGATTCTTCTGCGACATATTCAACTTGGCAAGTGGTTTTCAGAAGGTATGTGATTCTTCCTAAAGCATGATATTTTACAATATATATGTAGTACGGTAGACGCATACGTGTTAATCGAATAATACTTACGGCAATGCCTCACGCTTAAGCCCGAATAATACTTACGGCAATGCCTCACGCTTAAGCTCGAATAATACTTACGAATGCCTCACGCTTAAGCTCGAATAATACTTACTGAATGCCTCACGCTTAAGCCCAATAATAAAGAATCAAAGCATTTCAAAAGAATATGAATCATTTTTAATGTAAGAGAACTAATTGAGTTTTAAAATGAAGCTTAAGAGTTATACTAGCTTTATGGGAAGTTAAGTATAACCACTTAAGAATGATAAAAGAAACAGTTTGCCTATGTGTTTATAACAGACTTATTGAATTGTGAAAAGAATAATAAGATGGTTTGATAAGTAGACATGATATGATGCTATGTGTGTTAGTGTATTGTAACGTTTGTATAAAAGAGTATTCTTGTTGTGCTTATGTTGTTTAAAGATAAGCTGTTATGTTAGTGTACTATCACTCACCTCTTGACATATTACAGGGGTTAAGTCGCCTCCGACGCGGGGTAGACTCGGCGATGCAGGACCATGATTCGAGAATACCTCATGCGGGTCCAAGGACCTATGCGGAGCTACGGAGTTCCGTGTTAGTGATGCGGTTATACCTCACGCGGTCTATGTGGCCATGCGGACTACGAGTCCAGATCGACGCCGAGGAGTAGCTACCCTCGATGCGGGTTATGTACCTACGCGGGCCTATGTGAGTGGCCTATGCGACTACGAGTCCGTGATTAGGCTTGCATGGTGATACTACGAAATTGGCCCGCTTGATCATTCGCAGCCTAGAAAAGACACATTCTGATTTACCTATTGTTGCTCTTGTTTATGATGTGGCACTATGCGCGTCCCTCGTTGTTTCATACATACTAGCAAAACCGATTTTAAAATGATATGTTTTCATTTAAGTATTTTACTGATTTCATATACTTAGTACTGTTATCGACCTCCTTCTGGCGCTCATGCCGCAGTAAGGGCAAGCAGTGCTAGATCCACATTCTTAGGATCTCTACGTTGGGCCTGAGCTCCATCTTTTCCGAGGCTCTACTTTTGGGTATGATCTCCTGTTGTAGATAGTTTTGTATGATCGGGGTATGGCGGGGCCCTGTCCCGCCATAGTTGTATATTTCAGAGGTCTCAGAGTCATGTTGTACAAGATTTCGGATGTAATCGCTAAACCATGTTTATATATATATGCCGAAAGGCGACGTTTTCTCACATAAACTGTGTCTTATTTTATAAACTGTTTCATGTCTTGTTTTATATTTCCGCTGATTACTCTGATGTATGACTACTTGGGTGCCTCGGTAAGGCACCAGTCACGGGCCCCGGAATGGGTCGTGACAGTATTTACCTCGATAAGCCCAAAATTATCCAAGATTCAATGTCGATCCTGAGCAACGTTTAGCTCCTACTCTGGGCGCTCCAACCCGCTCCAAACAACCCTTAGAAGTTCCCAAACAACTTCTACTTAGCACTTCAACCAACTATGAAGATTTTCCTTAGGGTTTTGTTTTGAGACAAAAAGGACATAAGGTAGTATTTCCGGGCTCTACGTATAGAGGTAACTTTGGACTACTACAAGGTATAAGGCTAAGGTATTTTGGAATAGTAACAATACTTGGAGAATACTTTTCTACCAAGGGGGGGTGTATTTTACGTGAACAACTCAAGGTAGGGGGGGTACCCTCGGCTAGCACCACTAGGAAGGGGGGTACCTCTCGGCCACAAGGCCTCACAAAGGGGGGAGGGGGAGGCTCTTTGGACGAGAGCTTCTACAAGAGGAGGGGAGGATTTTCAAGACTTAGAAAGGTGTGGAGTGGATGAAGAAGTCTTCAACAAATGGGGGGTATTTATAGGGAAACCAATGGCCAAGATCAAGCCAAGTGGGGGGCAAGTGGAGGGTCAAGATTTGCCCAAGTGCACCCTAACCCTACTCCACAAATCCCTCACAAACATTGACCCAAGGATTAGGCCACAAAACATGGCACAAAACGTGCCAAGAAACATGCCAAGAAAACGCCCCACTTTCGGCCACCACAACCGTCCACTTGAGGGTGACAAGTGTCGCCCTCTCGTTGGTCCAAAATATTCCATCTCTCGAAAAAATCCGCAAAAATTATAAATGACATAGCCGTAATTTTCCCTTCGCAAAGTTCGGAAAACGTTTCGTCGAAAAACAATTCGTTTCGTGGGTTGTGAACAAAATTTCGACCCTTGCCTATCTTAAGGCTCAAACTTTTCTACGTACGCCCACACATACATACTCTGGAAATATGGGGTATAACACAGTTTATGCGAGGAAGTTACCTCATGCGGGTCCATACGGCCTATGCGGGTGAAATAGTCCCAGGAGTAGGATTGCTTAATGATACTACGAGCGGATGACCTTACTTGATCATGAGCCTCCTATTTTTATGCAGTAAAGTTTATACTTGTTACTCTCATTGTTAGTAAGGCACAGTGTACTGTAATTTGATTATCATACATGTCTCCAGCTTTATTTTAGACTTATGATGTAATTACAGTATTTTCCAGTTTTACATACTTGGTACATCTCATTGATCGACCCTTTCCCCGGGGGCTGCGTTCATGCCGCAGGTAGGGGTAAGCAGGTGGTGGATCCTCATTCTTAGGATCACTGATCAGGTGTCAGAAGCTCCATTCCTCCGGAGGCTTGTCTTTTGGTACGGTTTTCACTGATGTTGTAGATTTATGTACATTCAGGGGTATGACGGGGCCCTGTCCTGCCACAGTTGTTATTCCTAGAGGTCTGTAGTCACATTTGTGGATTGGGTTTTAAAAACAGAGATGTACTGCTTTATTTTTGGTCTATGTATATGTTACGTAAGGTGACCTTATCGGCTAGCCTGTTGATGGTCGTTGTCTATGTGTTTATATATGTTGTGTATGTTCCGCTTCTATTTTCTGATGTATACCTGAACGGGGTACCCAGGTAGGGCACCAGTCGCGGCCCCGGGGTCGGGTCGTGATTAAAGTGGTATAAGAGCAGTTAGTCCTCGAAAAGTGTCTACAGATCGTGTCTAGTAAAGTCTTGATTATCGGTGTGTTGTGTACCACATCTATAATCAGGAGGCTGCAGAACATTTAGGATTGGTTTCCATTCTTCTCTCTCTGAGATTGTTCAATAGAGCTGTCTTATTAGGTTGAATCCTCTCTGACCTATTCTTATGTATCAGTTATGCCTCCACGGAAGGCGACCAGGGCCCAGAAGGGCAAGGAAGTAGCAGGAGTTGCTAGTGGTACGCAATGGGTTACTTGGACTCAGGCCCAGACTATGCCTGAGGTTGTGGGCGGATCGGCGAGTTCAGCCACGCCGGCAATATTAGAGGATCCGAGAGCGGTAGTAGCTCCAGAGGTTTCGATACCTGAGCCTCCAGTTCCGCAGCCGGGGGCTGAGTATAGAGATTACGGAGAGCAGATCTGGTTATTGACCAACATAGTGGCAGGGCAGCGCTGACAGGATCAGGTAGCTAACCCTAGAGCCGACAGTTTACGGATTCGGGATTTTCTGGGTTGTCATCCACCCGAGTTCTATGGTTCGAGATCTGAGAAGGATCCTCAGGAGTTTATTCGGCAGTTACAGCGGACTATGCAGATGCTTAGGGCCTCAGAGACAGAGTCAGTTGTGCTAGCCTCTTACCGGTTACGTGATATTGCGTTGAACTGGTATGAGTCATGGGAGCTGTCTAGAGGTGAGGGTGCTCTTCCAGCTGTTTGGGAGGAGTTCATAGAGGTCTTCTTAGATCACTTTTTGCCTCTTGAGATGAGGAGAGCCCGCGTGGATATATTCTTGACATTGAGACAGAATGGGAGGACTATCAGAGAGTACAACCTGGAGTTTGACTCATTGGCCAGGTATGCGCTCACCATTGTGGCTGACATGGCAGACAGAGTTCATCGCTATGTGATGGGGCTAGACCGTCATATGATTACTGCATGCTTGGGGGTGGCCCTTCAGCCCGGTATGGATATTACCACGATGCAGGCCTATGCGCAGGGGATAGAGGACAGAGAGAGAGAGGATCAGCTAGACTCAGGCCAGCCCAAGAGGGCCAGGACATCAGGGTCTCAGGGCAATTTTCGAGGCGGACAGCCTCAACAGCAGACTAGGTCAACATTTCAGCCGGCACAGAGTGCCCCTTCTCGGTTTTCTGGCAGGAGGGTTGATCAACCATGTCATTCAGAGCGGTCGTGGCTCCGGGACTTGAGTTTCGGGAGGCAGATCACACCGATCGAGACCACCCGTATCTCGGTGTGTTCGATGCGGTAGATCTCACCCGGGCGAGTGCCGTATGGCTTCGGGAGCTTGTTTCTCTTGTGGCCAGCAGGGCCATATGAAGAGGGATTGTCCGACCAGAGACGACGGGAGTGTTATGGTTCAGCCGACAGGTTCAGTTGCTGGATCTTCTTATTCTGTGGTTATGCGCCCCGGAGGGCGGGTATTCACGGACCGGCAGGCCGCGGCAGAGGTCGTTGTGGAGGTCCCAGTTCTAGCGGCCTACAGAACCGCATATATTCCTTAGCCAGCCGCCGGGATCTGGAGGTTTCCCCGGACGTCGTCACAGGTACATTATTGATTTCATGTTGTGACGTTTATGCTTTGATAGATCCATGTTCTACCTTGTCCTATGTGTCCCCTCTTATTGCTGGTAGAATCGGGATAGAACCGGTATCGATAGAGCCTTTTGAGGTAGCTACGCTAGTGGGTGATTCGGTGTTAGATTAGCGGGTGTACAAGGGTTGCCCGGTGTTTATTTACAGTCGTCAGACCCTAGCAGACTTGATAGAGTTGGAGATGACAAATTTTGACGTCATTATGGGTATGGACTGGTTGGCTTCCTGTTATGCCAACATTGACTGTAGAGACCGGTTGGTCCGATTCCAGTTTCCTGGTGAGCCAGTTATCTAGTGGAAGGGCAACACATCGTCGCCGAGGGGTAGGTTTATTTCCTACCTCAAGGCTAGAAAGATGGTGCAGAAAGGGTACATCTATCATCTGGTTCGGGTATTCGTCTGAGGTGAGGTTCCACTCTTGATCGATCTGGTGGTTAGGGAGTTTCCAGATGTGTTCCCAGACGATCTCCCGGGTATCCCTCCTGAGAGGGAGATTGAGTATTGTATTGATATGTTGCCGGACACTCGGCCTATATCTATTCCGCCGTACAGGATGACACCTGCTGAATTGAGGGAGTTGAAGGACCAGCTGAAAGATTTGCTGGAAAAAGGCTTTATCAGGCCTAGTATTTCTCCCTGGGGAGCTCCGGTTTTGTTGTGAAGAAGAAGGATGGGACGCTGCGTATGTGTGTTGATTACAGGCAGCTGAATAAGGTAACCATCAAGAATAGATACCCCCTCCCCAGGATTGATGATTTGTTTGACCAGTTGCAGGGTGCGAGGTGTTTCTCCAAGATAGACCTGCGGTCTGGTTATCATCAGGTGCGAGTTAGAGAGGTAGATATCCCAACGACTGCATTCAGGACCCAGTATGGACACTATGAGTTCAGGGTGATGTCTTTTGGTTTGACCAACGCTCCAGCGGTATTTATGGATTTGATGAACCGGGTGTTCAAGCCATTTTTGGATACGTTTGTTATAGTATTCATTGATGACATTCTGGTTTATTCGCGTACAGAGCAGGAGTATGCAGATCACTTGAGGACGGTACTTGGGGTCCTCCGGAGCCGGCAGTTGTTCGCCAAGTTCTCCAAGTGTGAGTTTTGGTTGGCCTCAGTAGCATTCTTGGGGCACATTATTGGGGCTGACGGTGTTCAGGTGGATACGACAAAGATTGAGGCGGTCAATTCTTAGCCGAGACCTACTACTCCGACGGAGGTGCGCAGTTTCTTAGGGCTGGCAGGTTATTATCGTAGGTTTGTGGAGAAATTTGCTTCGATATCAGCATCGTTGACTAGTGGACAGAAGCTTGTGAGAAGGGCTTCCAGTTACTGAAGGAAAAGTTGACGACGGCTCCAGTTCTTACTCTTCCTGAGGGGTTAGAGGGATACGTGATTTATTGTGATGCTTCGGGTATCGGGCTAGGGTGCGTATTGATGCAGCACTGCAAGGTAATAGCCTATGCTTCCCGATAGCTACGGAAGAATGAGAGGAATTACCATACTCACGACTTAGAGTTGGCCGCAGTTATTCATGCCTTGAAGATTTGGAGACATTATTTATATGGGGTTCATGTGGATATTTATACAGACCACAAGAGCCTCCAGTACATCCTCAGGCAGAGGGAACTGAACTTGCGGCAGAGACGGTGGTTAGAGTTGTTGAAGGATTATGATGTGGACATCCTATACCATCCGGGGAAAGCCAACGTGGTTGCAGATGCTTTGAGTCGTAGATCGATGGGGAGTCAGTCAGAGGTACAGCCAGAGAGACAGGACATGGTCCGTCAGATCCATCAGCTAGCGAGCCTTGGGGTTTGATTGGTCGATACCGATGGTAGTGGGGGTACGGGTTCGTGAGATTGCCGGGTCTTCCATCATTGATGAGGTGAAGAGGCGACAGTATGAGGACCCAATTATGATACGGTATCGAGATACGGCCCTTTGAGAGAAGAAGAGTCTGTTTGAGGTAGCGCCTGATGGGGTGCTAAGATTTGAGGGCAGATTGTGTGTTCCCGATGTTGCAGGACTTCGTCAGCAGATTTTGGGGGAAGCACACAGCGCCCGTTATTCTATTCATCCGGGGTGGACTAAGATGTACCATGACCTCAGATGTATGTATTGGTGGGATGGCCTGAAGAGGGACGTGACAGGTTTTGTTGCACATTGTCCTAATTGTCAGCAGGTCAAGGTTGAGCACCAGAAGTACGGGGGGCTATTGCAGGCTATTGATATTCCGACATGAAAGTGGGAGGTGATCAACATGGACTTTGTTACAGGGTTACCTCGTACTCAGAGGAAGTATGATTCCATCTGGGTTATTGTTGACAGGCTGACGAAATCAGCCCACTTTCTTCCAGTCAGGACTACGTATTCGGCTGAGGATTATGCCAGATTGTATATCAGGGAGATCGTGAGACTGCACGGGGTTCCTATATCGATTATATCAGACAGAGGGGCCCAGATTACGATTAACTTCTGGAGGTCGTTCCAGAAGGGGTTAGGGACACAGGTGAGTCTCAGTACTGCGTTTCATCCTCACACCGACGGACAGGCAGAGCGTACTATCCAGACACCTGAGGATATGTTGCGGGCCTGTGTTATTGATTTCAGGGGTAGCTGGGAGGATCATTTGCCTCTTGTAAAGTTTTCTTATAACAACATCTACCATTCTAGCATTCAGATGGCGCCATATGAGGCTTTGTATGGGCGAAAGTGTAGGTCGCCGATTGGTTGGTTCGACGTGGGCGAGGTTCAGTTAGTTGGCCCAGACTTGGTTCAGCAGGCTGTGGATAAGGTGAAGCTTATCCAGGAGAGACTGTTAGCAGCTCAGAGTCGGCAGAAGTCTTATGCAGATAATCGGCGTCGACATTTGGAGTTTCAGGTAGACGATTGGGTCTTCTTGAAGGTATCGCCCATGAAGGGTGTGATGAGATTCGAAAAAAAGGGGAAACTTAGCCCAAGGTACATTGGGCCCTACCAGATCTGTTACACCCCGTAATTACAGGACATGTATACGAGAATAGGCGCGAGAACACATGACTTAAAAATTTGAACGAAAGGAAGATTTGTTATTCTTAAGGAAAAATCTTCCGAACCTCGGGAAGGAAAAATGTTTGTTAGTAAGAATTGGGTTCCCAGAATTGTTATTTGAGATTGTGGAAATTTATTTACGGATTTGGTTATGTGGGGCCCATCCGGGAAATGTTACGTTTTATGGGGCCCACGAGGTTTTCGATATTTTGACAAATTATGGAAATTTCGGGAAAAGGAATATTTTAGACCAATAGGAGGGCGACACGTGTCACCCTCCACATGGCTTGGTTGAAAGTCTTGATCTAAGAATACCAAGAAGAGAGCTTGACATTATTGACTATTGATTAAGATCTTAGCCACCCATATGTATTTATCTTAGCCCTTGGATGCCTTATATAACTATATAGTAGCAAGACAAATCCCATACTTAGAAAATATCAAGAACTTTGTGCTAGCATAAGGGAGCTCTCGGTTTTGAGCTCACTTTGAGCAAGAAAATTCTTCAAAAGTTGATGATAAATCCCAATATTCAAACCTAAGATCCCTATAGGTATTCTAAGGATAACCCAATACAAAAATACCGGAAAACTATGTTTTTACGTTAGTCGCAAGATGAAAACCTAAGGTGTTTTTCAACTTTGAAGTTGGAACTTGAAGAGGAGTTCTTCACAAGCTTCTAAGGGTTGCTTGGAGTGGATTGGAACGTCAAGAAGAGGAGCTAAAGTTGCTAAGGATCGACTTTAAATCTTGGATTGGATTTGGGCTTATTGAGGTATAAATCTTTGTCTTACTATTGTGATTGAAGATTCCATGTTATGATAAGTTAGAAGTGATCATGTGACATATATTATGAAGATTGATAAGTGTTATGGAATTATGGAATCCAAAAATCCGAAACTAGCATGTTTAGCGATAATATTGTAATTCAATTTAATTGTTAGTTTTAGTCGTCGCATGTTATGTAAAGAAGTGATTATAGTTGTTAAAATTGGTTGCGACTATATAACATGTTTGAATAACAACTTGGATTGAAAAGGAATTGGAAAAGGAGATGGGAAATGAATACTTGTTGTTATATTGTGAAATTGCCGAAATGACCTAGAATTTTGGAAATTTTGGCGCAGTTTTGTGGCAGTTTTACGGGCTGTTTTAGACTTGTATATATGCAGAAATTGGGTGGTTATATATATGATTAATTTGGTAGAATTGGCTAGTGAAAGTCCTAAGGAATAAAGGTGAAAAAGGGTGCAAAGAGGCTTCATATCTTATCCTAAATATTGAGGAAATTATGGACTGTTTTGTATACATTGTGGGGCAGAATTTTACACGTCCTGTTAAGGCGTGTAATCCCCTTTGGTTAGCTGAATTGTTGAGCCTTAAATGTGGCGTTTGGTTATTGATTTTCGGGCCTTGGAAAAGGTAGAAAAGTATGTAGAAACAAAGGAAGTGCTGCCCGATTTTCCGTAGAATAAGAGACCTTACACTTAGTATGATTCTACGTTAAGAAGCTAGGAGATGATAGACATATTATGATTAATATAGGTTGAAGTACTACGAGTAGCGTATTCTACTTGAAGGGTGGAAAATCTAGCAAGGTTAAAGTACTTGGGAGCATTTTGCAACTTGTCGCTAGTCGTCGCGAGGTATGTGAACCTCTTCCTTCTTTTGGCATGATCCTACGTATGAAATAGTCATGTGATATTATTTCATGATTCCTTCTACTCTTAGAAGTTAAGAAGTATTCACGTTGTTGATTCTAAGTTAAAAGTATGTTTAAATTATCATAAGTCCTTACCAAGTCTTATGGGAGATGTTGGTAAGAATGGTTAGGAAGTTATGAGATTTGATTTAAAGCTACGTGTCTTGGTTTATTTAAAGTAAGTAAGTTGATTTTATGTTTGAAAATGACTTGCATTTATATGTGAAAAGGGGATTGATTTTAAAAGTGGAAGATATATGATTTTAAAGAGAATAAGTTACTTGGTTTTGGAGGTGTATGAAATTTTTTTTTTTTTAAAAGTTATGGAACTTGATTTCTAAAGTATAGATGACATGATTTTATATGTATAAGCGACATGATTTTAAAGAGTATATGATACGAGGTTTTAAGACTATAAGCCTTGATTTTATAAGTGGAAATGACTTGATTTAAAAGGTATGGCCTCTTGATCTATTTCAAAAGTTAAGAAGATTGATGTTACACCCCGTAGTTCCAGAATATGTATATGAGGACGTACGTACGAGGATACGACATTAAAATTGGAAAGGAAGAAAGATGTGATTTTTCGACGAAAAAGTTTCCGTATTTTGTGAAGGAAAAATGTTCGTTAAAGGGAATTGGATTCCCAGATTTGGTATTCGGACTTTTTGGAATATTTAAGAATTATGAAATTTTATTTCCGGAATTGGTCACGTGGGGCCCACGGGAGGAAATTTACGGTTTTGTGGGGCCCACTTTATTTTCGGATTTTTGGCTTTACGGATTTTTTCGGAAGATGAAATATTTTGGACGAGTAGGGGGAGACACGTGTCACCCCCGTGTGGCCATGTTGGCCGAATTGGAGAAGGACAAGTGGGACGTTTTTTAGGTGGACAAGTGGCCCATTTTTGTGGTGGCCACTTGTCCCATTTTTGTGGTGAACAAATGGTTGGCCAACTACCCACACACATGTACCCAATCTTCACCATCCACTTGCCTAGATCTTGGCCATTGATTTCCCTATAAATACCCCTTGTGTGCAAGACTTTATATCATCCCACACTTAGATTTTCCAAGGCAAAACTCCCTCCCTTTCCTTTGTAGTTCTCGGCTTTGGCCTTGATTCTTGAGCAAAAATTGTCCAAAAATTCTTAAAGTTTTAAGTGTTCTCCCTTAGTGTATTAGGAAGATTATTAACCAAGAGTTAGAAAATATTTCACACCCCTAGCCCAAGAACCTCCCCTTGGCCGAGAGTTGCCACATGTAAAGCCTAAGTGTTCTTCACTTTTTGGAGTTAAAGTGTTAAGAGAAGTTGTTTAGAAACTTCTAAGGGTTGCTTGGAGCGGGTTGGAGCGTAAGGATTTGGAGCTAAACGTTGCTCAGGATCGACTTATAATCTTGGATAAATTTTGGGCTTATCGAGGTAATGATCTTTGTCCCCCTATTGTAATTGGATATTACATATGGTAGTAATGTATAGTTGAGTATACTATATGTAGAATGATTATGGATAAGAATTGAACTGTATTTACATAGGACTGTATTTACAGTAGACTTGTAGTATTATTGTGGAGTAGAATTGTACACGTCCGGTTAGACGTGTAACCCCCCCTGGGATTGTTGGTTTGCAACAGCCTCGTTAGATGAGAGATTTATGTGTGCGGGAGGTGTCTTGCCGAATTTTTCCGTAGAATAAGGAATCTGGTACTTAGAAATATTCTACGAAGGGATCTAGAAGTTAATAGACGTTTTATGACCATTATAGGTTGAAGTACTACGAGTAGCGTGTTCTACTTGAAGGGTGGAAAAGGCGAGCAAGGTTAGAGTACTTTGGAGCTATTTGCTAATTGTCGATAACCGTCGCGAGGTATGTGAACCTCTTCCTATCTTTCTAGCATGATTGTTGTGAACTATGTAGTACGGTAGACGTACATGTGCTAAATGAATTTGGTTGGTTTAAAACATAAAGTGTTATAACGACTTTATGGGAAGTTTGCTATAACAACTTTATGTAGGTAAAGAAATGGTTTGTGGTTTCTAAAAGAAAAGAGACTTGAGGAATTGAAGAGTTTTTGGTTTAAAAGAAAGACATGGTTTTGTCTTAAATTGGTTTAAAACATAAAGTGTTATAACAACTTTATGGGAAGTTAGTTATAACGACTTTATGAAAACAAAAGAATGGTTTTATCATTAGTTTTAAAATGGTAACTTGACTTTAAAAGGAGAAGTGTTTTGGTCTAAAAAGAAGGCATAGTATTTTCTTAATTTGGTTTAAAAAGGAAAGTATGGAAGTTGTTTTGGTTTACTTAAAATGTTAGTCACTCTATTTTTGATAATACGGGCATCGGGTGACCTTTGTAAAAGAAATGGATCTTTTAAAAAGAATTTAACGTACGTAGTACTTTGGGGTTAAAACCTAGACTTTGGCATAAAATGAAAGTACCTTGAGTTGTGTGTAACTTGCCTATGTTTGTGTGTGATAGCCTTGTCGTGCTAGTATTGTATTTCTATACCACCGCGTCTCTCGAGGTGGCTGATTTGTTATGATCTTACTTGGACGCGTCGGCAGCGACGAGCATTCCACGCGCACGTGATTATTATTCCATGGACTAGCTCTCCATGAGGTTTTACTGATTCAGCTTGGTATCTGGTAGTTGGCTCTCATACTTGCCCCGAAGTCGTGGTTGATTCGCTTGGTATCCGTAGTTAGCCTTCGTACTTGCCCCGTTCGGTTTGTGACGGTCTCGTGATTCCGGCAGTATCGGTAGTTAGTTCGTGACTTGCCCGCCAGCCACGTGCGCGCAGTGGTATCCGTAGTTGGCTTTCGTATTGCCCCGGGTCGACCGTGGTATGGTTATATAGATTTGTTGGCACGCTTTGGTATCCGTAGTTGGCTTTCGTACTTGCCCCGGTCAGTTGATGTTGCGGCTTTGGTATCTGGTAGTTAGCCTTCGTACTTGCCCCGTACGGTTTTTATGACACAGGTGGGACCTAGTGTTCATGTGTACTCCTTAGTGTGGTTATCGTGATCGCCAGCGATGGCGAAGGTATTCCACGCATGATTGATGTTGCGGGCATGAGACCCATAGTTATATTTGAGTGATGACTTTGAGGGCGTGAGTCCCTGACTTGACGTGACTGCTTACATATTATGTACTGTAGTTTGGTTATCATATATGTCTCCTGTTTATATAGACTACTATGATTTCATTTACGATTTTCGCCACATACTGTACTGTTATCGACCTCCTTGGGGCCGCGTTCATGCCGCAGTAGAGGTACATCGGTTGTTGATCCTCGCCATAGGATCACGCCAACAGATTGGGAAGCTCCGTTTCTCCGAGGCTTATCTTTTGGTATGTTTCCCTGAGTTGTAGGTTCTTGTACATTCGGGGTATGGCGGGCCCCGTCCGTCATAGTTGTTACACTCTTGAGGTCCTAGAAGATCACAAGTTGTGGGCAGGGTTGTAAAGGATGTAACTGTTCAAATTTCTGTATATATATGCAAAAAGGCAACCGTTTTGGTTAGCCTGTTTTATTTTATCTTGTTTCATAACTGTATGTTTTATTTCCGCTGGTTTTTCTCTTATGTTGTATCAATAGGGTGCCCGGGGTAAGGCACTAGTCGCGGGCCCGTGGTCGGGTCGTGACAAAAGTGGTATCAGAGCAGTTAATCCTCGGAAAGTGTCTACAGACCGTATCTAGTAGAGTCTTGATTATCGGTGTGTTGTGTACCACACCTATAATCGTGAGGTCGCAGGATATTTAGGATTAGTTTCCATTCTTCTCACTCGAGATCGTGCCTTAGAGCCGTGTTATAAGTTGGACTCCTCCGACGTATTCTTTTCACCCGTTATGCCTCTACGCAAGGCAACGAGCCCGTAAAGGCAAGGCACCGTTATACCCGTATTTCCAGTATGCGTGGGGCGTGCGTAGAAAAGTTTGTGCCTTAAAATGCAAGTGGCCAAAATTATTTGTTCACAACACCCGATTAGAGTCGTTTCGACTAAACGTTTCATTACTACGTAGGGAAAATTCCGGCTATGTCATTTATAATTTTGCGGATTTTTCCGAGAGACGAAACATTTTTGGACCAATGGGAGGTGACACTTGTCACCCTCATCGACTGCAGAAAGAGTGGTTGGCCTTGGCCGATTGGTTCACGTTTTGTGCCTTGTTTTGGCCTTGTTTTGTGCAATGTTTGTGGCTTGTTTTGTGGAGTAGGGACTAGGGGCACTGGGCACATCATGGACCTCCACTTGCCCCCACATGGCTTGATTCGCCCTTGGTTCCCTATAAATACCCCTCCCTTTGATGAGTTTTCTTCATCCACTCCTCACTCCCTCAAGTCTTGAAAGCCCTCCTTTTCGTGAGGCCCTCGCCGAGTAGCGCTCCTCTCGCGTGGTGTGGCCGAGACCCACCCCCCCTTCCGTTAGGGTTAAACCGTGGGTGTACCCCCACCAGTGCCTTGTTGTTCTCGGAGAATACACCCCCCTCGTGGTAGAAATACTCGCCATACTATTGTTACTATACCCAAATTACCTTAGTAGATACCTTGTAGTATTCCAAAGATACCTCTATACGTGAGTCGGAAATACTACCTTTTGTCCTTTAATCTCAAACTGAAACCCTAAGGAAATCTTCATAGTTGGTTGAAGTATTTAAGTAAGTTGGTTAGAACTTCTAAGTTTTGTTTGGAGCGGATTGGAGCGCACGGAGTAGGAGCTAAACCTTGCTCAGGATCGACATTATAACTTGGATAATTTTGGGCTTATCGAGGTAATTATCTTGTCCCCCTATTGTAATTGGAAATTACATGTTGTTAGAATATATAGTTGAAGTATACTATATATGAGTGAACGTAGTTATCGGCAATGTCTTTTGACTTAAGCCGAATAATAAGAAACTTTTCGAAAGAAGAGTCTCGAATCGTAATTACATAGACCGTATCAGATGAGACTTGTGTAGCTTTTCTCGTGAGATAGAATTGTGCACGTCCGGATTAGGCGTATAACCCCCGTTGGCTTGGTAGCCTACCGATAGAGGAGGAGATTTACGTTGTTGCGGGAGGTCTCACGAATTTTCTGTAGAATGTTCTACGAAGAGATCTAGATGTTAATAAAGTCACGTGGCCTTATAGGTTGAAGTACTACGTGTGGCGCGATCTACTTGGCTTAAGGAGTAGCCGACGGTTGGAAGTACTTGGAGCGTTTTGCTATTAGTCGATACTGCCGCGAGGTATGTGAACCTCTTCCTATCTCTTCTAGCATGATATATGTGTAACTATGTAGTACGGTGGACGTCAGTGTTAAATGTATTTGATTGGTCTAAAACATAAAGTGTTATAACGGCTTTATGGGAAGTTGGTTATAACATGACTTTATGTAGGTAAGAAAATACTTGTGGTTTTTAAAAGGTAATCGATTTGAACTATAATCGGGTTATGTGATAAAAAAGAACTTGAAGTATTTCAAAAGATTTTTGAATCATTTTTAAAGAAGAGTAATACTTGGTTTTTGAAAACTTAAGAGTTATACTAGCTTTATGGGAAGTTAGGTATAACGGCTTAAGAATGTTTTACTGATTTCGGAAATCAGAATGTGTATCGACAAACCACTGCGGCGTTAATAAAAGGAAATGTTTTGTGATTAAGTATTATTAAAACCGAGAAACTTCCATCTGCATGTAAGCTAAGATGAGACAAAATGATATTTCCTAGGTCATGGCTGCTGTAATAAGATTGTTATAAACAAGAATATCCTACTCACACATAAGGCTTATGTTTCTCAGATGGTTTAAAAGAGAATTATATTCTTAAATGAATAAGGCTAGGAACTACGAAACCTTTCTAAAATAAGAAACGTGAACATTTGAAATTTGGCAAACTTGGACGTTTGAAAAAGAATGTTGTTACTTGGTTTTGCAAAGAGAAGTTTTTTGATTTAATTCAAAATATAATCACTCTATTGTTATATACTACGTATTGTGTGACTTTTGTGAAAGTAACATATCTTTAAAGAGTTATTGTATAAAGTACTTTGGGGATAAAACCCGATCTCGTTAATCATATAGAAAGTACCTTGTGTGAATAACTTGATTGTATTGGTTTGTGATAGCCTTGTAATACCTTCGTGTTGATTTGTTAAGTTATCATGTTTGGATGCTACGTTTGTTAGTATTCGTGATGTTTGGGTAAAGGGTTTTCCTCGATTGTGCTTATGTTGTTTAAGCGATAAACCGTTATGTTGGTATTATACCACTCACCGTGTTTCCGGGTTAAGCCGCCTCCGACGGGGTAGACTCAGCGATGCAGGACCATGATTCGAGAATACCTCATGCGGGTCCCGGCCTATGCGAGCTACGAGAGTTCCGTGTTAGCGCGGCCTTTATGGTCATGCGGCCTATGTGGCCATGCGATCGCGAGTCCGGGGCGATGCCGGAGTAATACCCTCGATGCGGGTTATACCTCACGCGCCTATGAGATTGGCCTATGCGAGTCGCGGAGTTCGTGGCTAGACGCGCACATTTGATATCATGACGAGCGACCATCTTTGATCATGTGACGGTGCAGACAGATATCATGATACGCTTTATGACCTTGTTAGTACCGCTGGTGTTAGTAGTCGGCTATGCCTTCGTACTTACCTGCATCGCTTTATTTGGACACAGTGGGACTGCTGTTCATATGTATTCCTTGGTGCTTTTCTATCATCGATTGCAGCGGCGGAAGGTATTCCACGGGCATGATTGATGTTGTGGCGTGAGACCCATGGTTATGTTGAGTAATGACTTTGAGGGCGTGAGTCCCTGACTAGACATGACTGCTTATTTATTGTGAACTGTAGTTTGGTTATCATACATGTCTCCTGCTTTCTATAGACTACTATGATTTCATTTACAGTATCTTCATGTTTCACATACGGTACTGTTATCGACCTCCTTCGGGCCGCGTTCATGCCGCAGTAAAGGTACACCGCCGTTGATCCTCGCTCTTAGGGTCACGCTCAGCGTTTGGGAAGCTCCGTTCCTCCGAGGCTTATTCGTATAGTCCCCGCTGATTGTAGGTGCTACATTCAGGGTATGACGGCCCCGTCCCGTCGTTGTTGTCATATCATTCTTAGAGGTCTGTAATCGCATGGCGAGTGGTAGAAAGGGATGTAATCGCTCAAATTGTTATTTATATATACTGACGGAAACCGTTTTTGGTTAGCCTGTCTACATAAATCACAGTCATATTACATTGGTATCATGTATTGTCGGTATGTTCCACTGACACTGATGTTGTATCACTAGGGTGCCCGGTAAGGCACGATCCACGCCCCGAACGGTCGCGATGGTATGGTATCGAGCGATTAATCCTCGGAAAATGTCTACGCATCGATCCAAGAAGTCTTGATTATCGGTGTGTTGTGCACCACACCAATAATCGTGAGGCTATAGGATATTTAGGATTAGTTTCTATTCTTCTCACTCGAGATCGTGCCTTAGAGCCGTGTTGTAAGATGGACCCTCTCACGTATTTCTTTCCTACCGTTATGCCTCCGCGCAGGCAACCCGCCCGTGAGAGGCGCAAGGCGGCGGAGCTGCGAGTAGAGTACGAGGGTTACGTGGGCACGCACTCCAATCATCACCGGGTGGTGCTTCATTCGGGAGTTTTGCGGCGTCACTAGCCCCAAAGCAGAGTTTAGCACGGGCGCGCTTTCATCTGCGGCCATGATATATGAACCTTCAGTTCCACGACTGGGGACAGAGAATATAGATTGCAAAAAGGCGACCCTGTTACTAGCTATGGATTTGGCTACCAGAGAGTATACCGATGTACCGCGAGTCTTGATGACTATCTAAGAGAGGGTTGTGCGAAAGTAATTCTTCAGTTAGGCTTGAGCATGGCCTGTGTACGGGCTTATGCGCAGCAGGCCGAGAAACGTAGAGATCGACGGGTTAACCGAGGACAGCAGTAGATGGCCAGAACAACAGGGTCCTTTGGTAACTTTCGAGGCGAATCGCCTCACCAGCAGACTTGATATGCACATCCACCAGTGCAGAAAGGTCCTCCACAGGGTTCAGGACGTTCGGGGTATGCAGGAGTTGGTCAGAGCTCCAGAGCTTCCGGTTCACAGCTACACGTAGGTTCCAAACCGGATTCGCCTCCCAGATTCACATGTGCACGCCATCCCGAGAATGTCGTCTTTTGTTGGTACTTGTTTTACCCGCGCCGTCGAGGCCGTGTGTCGAAAGGATGTCCTAGTAAAAGGACTTAGCCTTCGAGATCGGTGGGTAGTTCGTCATCTTCCTTAGCTGGCGCCTACAGGCGAGTTTTATTAGAACGACTAAGGGAGTAAAGCGATAAATACGGATAGATCCTTAACCTCTGTAGATCGAGGTGTGATAATATGGGTATATCATAAGGGCTATGTTCTGATAGCAGTGTGTTATTTGTGATTAGAAATCATGGTTGGTAACCGGGAAAGATTGGGGGATAGAGAAAGTGTGAGCCTTAGAGTGTTATACGTGGAGACCTTAGAGGTAAGGCCATCTCGAGTAAAAGATGTATTGTTTATGTTTGACCCTTATAGGAGTGCATAGTGCACGTGAGTTATGTTTGTGGGATAAGTCCCTGAGTAGTGTGGAATGAAAGAGGGTAGTTGAGCTAAGAAGACCGCTAGGTTTTCTTAACGTGGTTAGTGAGTGTTCCTTCGAGCTAGCGTTCTTGGCGTTGCGGTCGGGTTGAGGCCACGTTGCGGGTCAACCCGCGGCATGTTTGGTGCGGGTCAGTTTGTGGTGGTCCGCATTGTGGTAGGGTCACGAGGGTGTTAGGCCCAGGTTTGGTTAACCAGCGTACGAGTTCGTGGATGCATTCGACCAGTAGTCGGGCCGAGGAGGTCAGCCGTCTTGTCTTCTAGCAAAGACCGTTTACTCGGCAGTGTTGATTAATCAGAAAGGTTGTAAGGCTGCACGGGGTGCCTACCATCACCTTATGACGCATGGAGCCAGTGCTGTTTTTGTTTGGAAGTTTTACCAAGCGGGTTAAGAACTCAGTGAGTCTCGATCGCATTCGCCTCGGGCGGTGTGTGGATTTCAGGGGTAGTAGTGGGGATTGTTGTCTCCTGTGGAGGGAGTGTTTAAGCTACCATTTCAGTGTTCGGATGTCGCCTTATGAAGCCTTGTAGGGGCGGATGTGTAAGTCGCCGGTCGATTGGTTCGATGTTGGCAATATTCAGATAGTTGGTTCAGGCTTGTTCCAGCAGACTGTGAATAGGGTAAAGCTTGTCTAGAAGAGATTCTGGCAGCTCAGAGAAATCGTGCGGATAATCGTCGACGACGCTTAGAGTTCAGGTTGACGGTCGGTCTTCTTGAAAGTACCACCCGGGTTGGGTGTGGCGAGTTTTGGAAAACAGAGGGAACTTAGCCCGAGTACTTTGGGCCCTTTTGAGTTCATGTGAAGAATAGGCCAGGTTGCCTATATGTTAGCAATTGCCGTCCGACTTAGGAGGCGAGACGTCCGATCTTTTCGTATTGTTATGATCGGGAAGTATCGAGATCCATCCAGTGTTCCCGCTTATGATAACCACGTTAGAGGTAGTAACCCGAGTTTTGGAACCAAGCGATGTCGAAGTGTGATAGGTTATAAGAAGGAGTTCGAGTGTTCAAGAAGTGTACGACTTCCTCGAGAATCATAAGCGATGCAGTACCATTGTTGGGTCGCGGAGTGACACTAGAACCTCGCGCAAAGTGACAAAAGTGGTATCGGGAAGAAGCGAGCATGTATGGCGAGCATAGATGTGATCAATTTTTATAAAGAGAAGGTGTGAAGGAAGTATATTCTAGACCTGAGAGAGGTGTTGGTGGTGATGTTAGAGGTGTTTCCTCGTGGACTTGGATGTAAGTATTTGCGCAGTGTTTCTATGGCAGCGTGTGCGTGTTTGTTCTCGTAAGTATAATAGTGAAGACTATACTGGCGCGCGTTTGTTTTGGGACTTAGAAGGAACATTCGGGTCGAATGTTTCTAAGGAGGGGAGAATGTTATACCCCGTATTTCCAGTATGTACGTGGGGCGTGCGTAGAAAAGTTTGTGCCTTAAAATGCAAGGGTAAAAATTATTTGTTCACAACACCCGATTAGAGTCGTTTTCGACGAAACGTTTCCATTACTTACGTAGGAAAATTCCGGCTATGTCATTTATAATTTTGCGGATTTTTCCGAGAGACGAAACATTTTTGGACCAATGGGAGGTGACACTTGTCACCCTCATTGACGAAAGAGTGGTTGGCCTTGGCCGATTGGTTCACGTTTTGTGCCTTGTTTTGGCCTTGTTTTGTGCAATGTTTTGTGGCTTGTTTTGTGGAGTAGGGACTAGGAGCACTGGGCACATCATGGCCCTCCACTTGCCCCCACATGGCTTGATCTTGCCCTTGGTTTCCTATAAATACCCTCCTTTGATGAGTTTTCATCCACTCCTCACTCCTCAAGTCTTGAAAGCCCTCCTTTTCGCAGGCCCTCGCCGAGAGTAGCGCTCTCGTGGTGTGGCCGAGACCCACCCCTTCCTTTAGGGTTAAACCGTGGGGGTACCCCCCTTGCCTTGTTGTTCTCGTAGAATACACCCCCCCTCTTGGTAGAAATACTCTCCATAGTATTGTTACTATACCCAAATTACCTTAGCCGTATACCTTGTAGTATTCCAAAGATACCTCTATACGTAGAGCCCGAAAATACTACCTTTTGTCCTTTTAATCTCAAACTGAAACCCTAAGGAAATCTTCATAGTTGGTTGAAGTATTTAAGTAGAAGTTGGTTAGAACTTCTAAGGGTTGTTTGGAGCGGATTGGAGCGCACGGAGTAGAAGCTAAACCTTGCTCAGGATGGACATTATAACTTGGATAATTTTGGGCTTATCGAGGTAATTATCTTGTCCCCCTATTGTAATTGAAAATTACATGTTGTTAGAATATATAGTTGAAGTATACTATATATAGAGCTGAACGTAGTTATCGGCAATGTCTTTTGACTTAAGCCTGAATAATAAGAAACCTTTTCGAAAGAAGAGTACTGAACTGTAATTACATAGGACTGTATTACAATAGACTTGTGTAGCTTTTCTGTGAGATAGAATTGTGCACGTCCGGATTAGACGTATAACCCCCCCTGGTTGGCTTGGTAGCCACCCGATAGAGAGGAGATTTACGCTGTTGTGGGGAGGTGCTTGAATTTTCTGAGAATGTTCTACGAAGAGATCTAGATGTTAATAGCGCCTTGTGGCCTTATAGGTTGAAGTACTACGTGTGGCGCGATCTACTTGGCTTAAGGAGTAGCCGACGGTTGGAAGTACTTGGAGCGTTTTGCTATTAGTCGATACTCGTCGCGAGGTATGTGAACCTCTTCCTATCTCTTCTAGCATGATATATGTGTAACTATGTAGTACGGTGGACGTACAGGTGTTAAATGTATTTGATTGGTCTAAAACATAAAGTGTTATAACGGCTTTATGGGAAGTTGGTTATAACAGCTTTATGTAGGTAAGATAATACTTGTGGTTTTTAAAAGGTAATCGATTTGAACTATAATCAGGGTTATGTGATAATAAAGAACTTGAAGTATTTCAAAAGATTTTTGAATCATTTTGAAAGAAGAGTAATACTTGGTTTTTGAAAACTTAAGAGTTATACTAGCTTTATGGGAAGTTAGGTATAACGGCTTAAGAATGTTTTACTAATTTCGGAAATCAGAATGAGTATCGACAAACCACTGCAGCGTTAATAAAAGGAAATGTTTTGACAGATTAAGTATTATTAAAACCAGTAGAAACTTCCATCTGCATAAAAGCTAAGATGAGACAAAATGATATTTCCTAGGTCATGGTCGTAATAAGATTGTTATAAACAAGAATATCCTACTCACACATAAGGCTTATGTTTCTCAGATGGTTTAAAAGAGAATTATATTCTTAAATGAATAAGGCTAGGAACTACGAAACCTTTCTAAAATAAGAAACGTGAACATTTGAAATTTGGCAAACTTGGACGTTTGAAAAAGAATGTTGTTACTTGGTTTTGCAAAGAGAAGTGTTTTGATTTACTTCAAAAGATAATCACTCTATTGTTATATACTACGGGTATTGTGTGACTTTTGTGAAAGTAACATATCTTTAAAGAGTTATTGTATAAAGTACTTTGGGGATAAAAACTCGATCTCGTTAATCATATAGTAGAAAGTACCTTATGTGTGAATAACTTGATTGTATTGGTTTGTGATAGCATTGTAATACCTTCGTGTTGATTTGATAAGTAATCATATTAGGATGCTACGTGTGTTAGTATTCTGTGATGTTTGGGTAAAGGGGTTTTCCCTTGATTGTGCTTATGTTGTTTAAACGATAAACTGTTATGTTGGTATTATACCACTCACCGTGTTTCCGGGGGTTAAGCTGCCCTCCGATGCGGGGTAGACTCAGGCGGTCTGGAACCATGATTCGAGAATACCTCATGCGGGTCCCGGGGGCCTATGCGGAGCTACGAGTTCCGAGTTAGTGCGGCCTTTATGGTCATGCGGTTTATGTGGCCACGCGATCGCGAGTCCGGGGCGACGCCGGAGTAGCTACCTCGACGCGGGTTATACCTCATGCGCGCCTATGAGATTGGCCTATGCGAGTCGCGGGAGTTCGGGGCTAGACGCGCACATTTGATATTGCGGACGAGCGACCAGCTTTGATCATGTGACGGTCTAGACAGATATCATGATACAGTTTATGACCTTGTTAGTACTGTGGGTGTTAGTAGTCGGCTATGCCTTCAGACTTACCCTGCATCGTTTTATTTGGACACGTGGGACCCTTGTTCATATGTATTCCTTGGTGCTTTTCTATCATCGATCACCGCGGTGAGGAAGGTATTCCACGCATGATTGGTGTTGTGGGCGTGAGACCCATTGTTATATCGAGTGATGACTTTGAGGCGTGAGTCCACGACTAGACATGATTGCTATTTATTGTGAACTGTAGTTTGGTTATCATACATGTCTCCTGCTTTCTATAGACTACTATGATTTCATTTACAGTATCTTCATGTTTCACATACTTGGTACCTGTTGTACTGACCTCCTTCGGGGGGCTGCGTTCATGCCGCAGGTAAAGGTACACCAGTCGTTGATCCTCGCTCGTAGGGTCACAGTTCAGCGTTTGGGAAGCTCCGTTCCTCCGGAGGCTTATCTTGGTATAGTCCCCTGTTGATTGTAGGTGCTTACATTCAGAGGTATGACGGGGCCCTGTCCCGTCGTTGTTGTCATATCATTCTTAGAGGTCTGTAGTACTGTTATGGGCAGAGTGGTAGAAAGGGATGTAACTATTCAAATTGTTATTTATATATACTGACGGTAACCGTTTTTGGTTAGCCTGTCTTCTTATTTCACTGTCTTATTACATTGGTTTCATGTATTGTCTTTATGTTCCGCTGATTACTCTGATGTTGTATCACTAGGGTGCCCGGGGTAAGGCACCAGTCACGGGCCCCGGAACGGGTCGTGACAGCAGCAGAGGGAGCTGCGAGTAGAGCACAGAGGGTTACCAGGGCACGGACCCAGTCATTATCTGAGACATCGCTTCATTCGGGGAGTTCTGCGACGCCGCTAGCCCCCGGAGAGTTTAGAGCAGTAGCAGTAGCTACTAAGACCACAATACCTGAGCCTCTAGTCCCACGGCCAGGAACAGAGGATATGAGTTACAAGGAGATGGCCCAGTTACTAGCTAGTCTGGTGGCTGGGAATGAGGACGGACGACAGCTGGTGGTTCCGGCAGTACCAGTAGTTCACCCTAGATCCGATAGTTTTGAGACTTCGGGACGTCTTGAGTTGCAGTCCACCCGAGTTCTATGGATTGAGGACTGAGGAAGATCATCAGGAGTTTATTCGACAGTTGCAGCGGATCATGAAAGTGATCAAGACCTCAGAGGCATTCTTACACACTTCTTGCCCTCACAGATGAGGAGAGCTCGGGCAGATAGATTTATGGGGTTGAGGCAGAACGGGCGGATGGTTCGGGAATACAGTATAGAGTTTGACTCATGGGCTCGTTATGACCCCGCGTTAGTGGCAGACATGGAGGATAGAGTGCACCGATATGTCACAGGACATGACGATTATCTAACAGAGAGTTGTACAAGAGTAGCTCTTCAGTCAGACATGGACATTGCCCGCGTACAGGCTTACGCGCAGCAGACCGAGGAACGTAGAGATCGACGCATTAACCAAGATCAGCAGAAGAGGGCCAGAACAGCAGGGTCCTTTGGTAACTTTCGAGGCGGACCTTCTCAGCAGCAGACTGGTTATGCGCCTCCGCCAGTACAGAGTGGTCCTCCACAGACTTCAGGACGTTCGGGGTATTTAGGAGTTGGTCAGAACTCCAGGGTTTCCGGTTCACAGATTTACATAGGTTCTAGCCAGTCAGATTTAGTGGTTCGGAGAGGAAGGGGTGTTAGCCAGAGGAGGCCACCCCCACCTCGGTATGGCCGTTGTGGTAGGTGTTCTTATGGGGAGTGTCGTATTACTTAGATAGCTTGTTAGGCTTGCGGCCAGCAGGGCCATTTTGCGAGAAATTGTCCGAACAGAGGTGGCGCGGATATTACGACTCAGCCTTTGGGACCAGTGGCTGGTTCATCACCGTCTGTAGTTATGCGCCCAGCAGAGCAGGATTTGATTAGAGAACATGGGTAGTTGATAAGGGTAAGTCTGGGGAAGAGAAAATGGGGAGCCTTAGAATTTATAACAGTTGGGACCTTGGATGCAAGGCCGTCCTGAGTGGATGTTACGGTTGGTCTTTGTCGAAGTACTTGGTATGCGTGATATATATTGTGGGATAATTCCATGGGTAGTGTGAGATGGAAGTGGTAGCTTTCATGACGTGAATTGGTAAGATTGTTCCGGATCGGAACGAGTTTAGTCTGGTGGGTCGGGTTGAGGCCATATCGCGAGTCAACCCGCGGAATATGCGGGTCGGTTGAGGTGGTCCTACTGGATGATAAGTCACGAGGTGTTAGGCCCAAGTTTAGGTAACCATCGACGAGGTCAGGATACGTTCGACGAAGAGTAGGCCGATGGGGTCAGCCATCTTGTCTTTTAGTCGGAATCGCTTACTCGGCGGAGGTTATGCGAGATGTTGTATATCGGGAAGGTTGTAAGGCGTCGCACGGTTCCTACTTTTATTTTATGGCGATGGAGCCCGGTTTATGGCTATTTCTTTTGGGAGGTTTTACCAGCGGGTTAGGAACTCAAAGTGAGTCTCAGATGTGCATTCACCTCGGGCCGACGACGAACATCGCGTTTTATCCGACATTTGAGGATAGGTTACGGGCGTGTTTTGATTTCGTGGGTAGTCAGAAGGATTATTTCCCTCTTGTTGAGTGAGTATTATAATAGCTACAATTCCAGTATTCGGATGTCGCCTTATGAAGCCTCGTATGGGCGGAAGTGCAGGTTGTCGGTCGATTGGTTCGAGGTTGGCAAGGTTCAGATAGTTGGTCCATACTTGATTCAGCAGGATGTGGGTAAGGTGAAGCTTATCCAGAAGAGGTTTTTAGCAGCTCAGAGTCAACAGAAGTCGTGTGGATAATCGGCGTCGACACTTGGAGTTCTGGTTGACGGTGGGTCTTCTTGAAGGTACCACTCCGGAAGGGTGTGACGAGATTTGGGTAGCAGGGGAAACTTAGCCCGAGGTACTTTGGGCATTTTCAGATCGTTGTAGAATAGGCCAAGTTGCCTATAAGTTAGCACTGTCGTCCGACTCAGGAGGCAGTACGTCCGGTATTCCATGTTGCTATGTTTCGGAAGAGTATCGAAGATCCATTCAGAGTGTTCCCAGTTAATGATGACCAAGTTGGAGATAGTAACCCCGAGATTTTGGAAACTGAAGCAATGACAGAAATGTGGTACGTATAGTAGGAAGAGTTCGAGTGTACGAGGAAGATACGACGAGTAAGAAAAGAGGCGTAGATGTGTTAAGAAGATGGAAGTGTCATTTTTATAAGTAATGATATGAAGAAAGTATCCTTTGGACCATGGGTGAAGCAAATGATATTGTTATACGCTTTAGAGATGATTCTTCGTTGGCTTGGATGTGCGTTTTTGCGCGTATGTGGTATTATGGCCATGTGTGGCATAATTGGTTTCGTAAGTATAGTAGTGAAGACTATACCGGCACAGGTGTGCTTGAAGACTTAGAAGGAACATTCGGGACGAATGTTTCTAAGGGGGGGAGAATGTTACACCCCGTAGTTCCAGAGTATGTATATGAGGACGTACGTACGAGGATACGACATTAAAATTGGAAAGGAAAAAAGATGTGATTTTTCGACGGAAAAGTTTCCGGATTTTGTGAAGGAAAAATGTTCGTTAAAGGGAATTGGATTCCCAGATTTGGTATTCGGACTTTTTGGAATATTTAAGAATTATGAAATTTTATTTCCGGAATTGGTCACGTGGGGCCCACGGGAGGAAATTTACGGTTTTGTGGGGCCCACTTTATTTTTGGATTTTTGGCTTTACGGATTTTTTCGGAAGATGAAATATTTTGGACGAGTAGGGGGAGACACGTGTCACCCCCATGTGGCCATGTTGGCCGAATTGGAGAAGGACAAGTGGGACGTTTTTTAGGTGGACAAGTGGCCCATTTTTGTGGTGGCCACTTGTCCCATTTTTGTGGTGAACAAATGGTTGGCCAACTACCCACACACATGTACCCAATCTTCACCATCCACTTGCCTAGATCTTGGCCATTGATTTCCCTATAAATACCCCTTGTGTGCAAGACTTTATATCATCCCACACTTAGATTTTCCAAGGCAAAACTCCCTCCCTTTCCTTTGTAGTTCTCGGCTTTGGCCTTGATTCTTGAGCAAAAATTGTCCAAAAATTCTTAAAGTTTTAAGTGTTCTCCCTTAGTGTATTAGGAAGATTATTAACCAAGAGTTAGAAAAGATTTCACACCCCTAGCCCAAGAACCTCCCATTGGCCGAGAGTTGCCACATGTAAAGCCTAAATGTTCTTCACTTTTTGGAGTTAAAGTGTTAAGAGAAGTTGTTTAGAAACTTCTAAGGGTTGCTTGAAGCGGGTTGGAGCGTAAGAATTTGGAGCTAAACGTTTCTCAGGATCGACTTATAATCTTGGATAAATTTTGGGCTTATCGAGGTAATGATCTTTGTCCCCCTATTGTAATAGGATATTACATATGGTAGTAATGTATAGTTGGGTATACTATATGTAGAATGATTATGGATAAGAATTGAACTGTATTTACATAGGACTGTATTTACAGTAGACTTGTAGTATTATTGTGGAGTAGAATTGTACACGTCCGGTTAGACGTGTAACCCCCCCTGGGATTGTTGGTTTGGTAGCAGGCCTCGTTAGATGAGGAGATTTATGTGGTTGCGGGGGGGGGGGGAGGTGCTGCCGAATTTTTCCGTAGAATAAGGAATCTGGTACTTAGAAATATTCTACGAAGGGATCTAGAAGTTAATAGACGTTTTATGACCATTATAGGTTGAAGTACTACGAGTAGAGTGTTCTACTTGAAGGGTGGAAAAGGCGAGCAAGGTTAGAGTACTTTGGAGCAATTTGCTAATTGTCGATAACCGTCGCGAGGTATGTGAACCTCTTCCTATCGTTTCTAGCATGATTGTTGTGAACTATGTAGTACGGTAGACGTATATGTGCTAAATGAATTTGGTTGGTTTAAAACATAAAGTGTTATAACGACTTTATGGGAAGTTTGCTATAACAACTTTATGTAGGTAAAGAAATGGTTTGTGGTTTCTAAAAGAAAAGAGACTTTAGGAATTGAAGAGTTTTTGGTTTAAAAGAAAGACATAGTTTTGTCTTAAATTGGTTTAAAACATAAAGTGTTATAACAACTTTATGGGAAGTTAGTTATAACGACTTTATGAAAACAAAAGAATGGTTTTATCATTAGTTTTAAAATGGTAACTTGACTTTAAAAGGAGAAGTGTTTTGGTCTAAAAAGAAGGCATAGTATTTTCTTAATTTGGTTTAAAAAGGAAAGTATGGAAGTTGTTTTGGTTTACTTAAAATGTTAGTCACTCTATTTTTGATAATACGGGCATCGGGTGACCTTTGTAAAAGAAATGGATCTTTTAAAAAGAATTTAACGTACGTAGTACTTTGGGGTTAAAACCTAGACTTTGTCATAAAATGAAAGTACCTTGAGTTGTGTGTAACTTGCCTATGTTTGCGTGTGATAGCCTTGTCGTGCTAGTATTGTATTTCTATACCACCGCATCTCTCGATGGAGGGTCGGCTGATTTGTTATGATCTTACTGACGCATTCACAGCGACGAGCATTCCACGCACGCTTCGTGATTATTATTCCATGGACTAGCTCTCCGGAGGTTTTACCGATTCGCGGTATCCGTAGTTGGCTCTCGTACTTGCCCCGAGGTGGTGGCTGATTCGGCTTGGTATCTGGTAGTTAGCCTTCGTACTTGCCCCGGTCAGTTTTGTGATGAAGTCTCGTGATTACGCGGTATCCGGTAGTTAGTTCGTACTTGCCCCGCCACCACGTGGCGCGGTGGTATCCGTAGTTGGCTTCGTCTTGCCCAGGTCACCGTGGTATGGTTATATAGATTTGTTGGTACGGCTTTGGTATCTGGTAGTTGGCTTTCGTACTTGCCCCGGTCAGTTGATGATGCGACTTTGGTATCAGGTAGTTAGCATTCGTACTTGCCCCGTACGGTTTTTATGACACAGTGGGACCCGTGTTCATGTGTACTCCTTGGTGTGGTTATCGTAGATCGCCGGCGGTGAGGAAGGTATTCCACGCATGATTGATGCGGGCATGAGACCCATAGTTATATTTGAGTGATGACTTTGAGGCGTGAGTCCACGACTTGACGCGATCACATATTATGTAATCGTAGTTTGGTTATCATATATGTCTCCTATTTTATATAGACTACTATGATTTCATTTACGATTTTCGATTTCACATACTGTACTGTTAGATCGACCTCCTCGTGGCCGCGTTCACGCCGCAGTAGAGGTACATCGGTTGTTGATCCTCGCCATAGGATCACGCCAACAGATTGGGAAGCTCCGTTTCTCGAGGCTTATCTTTTGGTATGTTTCGAGTTGTAGGTTCTTGTACATTCGGGGTATGGCGGCCCTGTCCGTCATAGTTGTTGTTACACTCTTATGCAGGTCTTGTAGTGGCGCAGGGTTGTAAAGGATGTAACTGTTCAAATTCCTGTATATATGCAAAAAGGCAACCGTTTTGGTTAGCCTGTTTTCTTTTATCTTGTTTCATATCTGTATGTTTTATTTCCGCTGGTTTTTCTCTGATGTTGTATCACTAGGGTGTCCGGGGTAAGGCACTAGTCGCGGGCCCGTGGTCGGGTTGTGACAATTGATTTCAAAAAGAGTATGTAACTTGAGTTTTAAAAAGAAGAATTTATTTATTTAAAAGAGGGGGTATGGCATGATTCTTTTATAAGTATGTATGTAAGTAGTATTTTTGGGTTTAGTTTCCCTAATGTTGCAAGAATAAAGTGCCTTAAGTTCTCTAAAATGAAAGGTTGTTATAATATCTTTATGGGAAGTTGTTATAACGACTTAAGAAGAAGTGAAAATATGGTTTAAAAATGTTATGTAAGGAAAATCACACCGAGCCTACAAATAGGCCGGATTATGTTATGAGATACACCGAGCCTAAAAATAGGCCGGATTATGTTATGAGATACACCGAGCCTACACATAGGCCGGATTACGCCATATTACCCCGAGCCTACACATAGGCCGGGTTACGTCATCTTACACCGAGCCCCACAGGCGGGCCGGATTATGCTACATGATTCCACAGTACACCGAGCCCCACAGGCGGGCCGGATTATGCTACATGATTTCACAGTACACCGATCCCCACAGGCGGGCCGGATTATGCTACATGATTCCACAGTACATCGAGCCCCACAGGCGGGCCAGATTATGCCACATGATTCATCAGTACACCGTGTCCCGAAAATGGGCCGGATTACGTTATCACGTATGGATAATCAAAGTAAACTCCCAAATAAGAAGTACCTCCATAAAGGGCCGGATTATGTTATATAAGATATGTAAGTTATGTGGAAAAACTTGATCGAACTCTTAAGTATGTATGTAAGAATATGATGTTAATTCTTATTGAAAGAAGGAAAAGAACGGTTAATGTACGATTGATTTCATGAGTTAAAATGGCACGGTAGGATCTGGTATTTCATTTTTATACTTGCCCCTGTCATTCTTTCATACAGTTATGATTTGGTTACTGTACCTTGTTTCTGTTCCATACTCGGTACCTGTTGTACTGACCCCCTTCGGGGGGCTGCGTTCATGCCCGCATGTGTTAGGTACACAGGTTGGTGATCCTTGCTCTTAGGATCTCTGTTCAGTTTTGGGAAGAAGCTCCATTCACTCCGGAGGCTTATCTTTTGGGTACGGTTTCCCTAATGTTGTATATTTATGTACATTCAGGGGTATGACGGGGCCCTGTTCCGCCACAACTGTAATTCTTAGAGGTCTGTAGTCATATCTTGTGGGTCGGTTTGTAAAGAAGAAGGATGTAACTGCGTTTGGTTATGTATATGTATATGCGTCCAGGGAGGTAGCCTTACCGGCTAACCTGTTGTTTAATTCTTGTTGATTTATTTTATAAGTTTCATGTATGTTCCGCTGATTATCTCTGATGTATACCTTTAAGGGTGCCCAGTTAGTCCTCGGAAAGTGTCTACAGACCGTGTCTAGTAGAGTCTTTATTATCGGTGTGTTGTGCACCACATCTATAATCAGGAGGCTGCAGGACATTTAGGATTGGTTTCCATTCTTCTCACTCTGAGATCGTGCGATAGAGCTGTGTAGTTAGGGTCGTCTCTCCCTAACGAGTTATGTTGATTGCAGCTATGAAAAATGCAGCAGTGACCCAGGAAGGGCTATATGGATTGCGTATCCAGGTTGGTAATGATTGTAGTATAGTTGGTATTATGACATACAACTATACGAAGTTATTATGAGGGTCAGACGCGTGTTGCCTAGAATGATTTTAGATTACCAGAATTGGTAAGGACTAATTAGATATCGGGAAGGTATGTAACAGTTTAATAAATTCTCATCAAGGTTTTACGTACTAATTTGAGATAATTAGGAGAGGATGAGCGATCTGATAAGGTAATGAACCCTTAAGAAATCATGATAAGAGACTTAATGAAAGACTATGTAATAGATTAAGCTATGTAGTATGCTCAGGTGTTATGTACGGATAATATTGGGTTGTTGTGATTAAGACAATACGATTATAAGGTAACGTAAGTTTAGGGGACATGGAATATTAGAGTCCTTAGAATATTGATAACCGCTGAGACCTTAGAGGTATAAGGCCTTCTCGGGTAGTAAGATTAATTTCGGACCAAGAATGAGAATTAAGTGCGACTATGGATCGGGTATGGGCTGTTGTGGGTCAACCCGTAGCCTGGAATAGAATGAGGTCAGTTGGAGGTGGTCCCACTAGGTGATAGGGTCACGAGGGTGTAAGGCCCAAGCCTAGTTAATCGTTGTACGAGTTCGTAGACGCGTTCCACCGTAACCGGGTCGTGAGAGCCGAAAATGACCCTAATTTGTTGGATGTAGTAACTCAAAGGATTTGAAAACAGAAGCGATGATTGAGATTATGTACGTGTACTAGAATAAGTTTGGAAGTACGAGAAGAATACGATAAGTAAGAACAGGAGAAAACAAGGGTTGAAAGAATTGAAGTACTTATAGTTATGACTAAAGAAAAGTACGAAAATATAATCCTTTAGAGCCATGAATGAGAGTAAATAGTGATGGTGCACCCTTTGGATTTGTTTCCTCGTGTTATACCCCGTAGTTGCAGGGTATGTATGTGAGGACGTACGTACGAGAGTACGACAGAAATTTTGAAAAGAAAGAAAGATGTGAGTTTTCGACGGAAAAGTTTCCGGTAATTTGTGAAGAAAAAGGTTCGTTAATGGGAATTGGATTCCCAGATTTGGTATTTGGACTTCATAGATTATATTAGAATTTTGAGATTTTATTTTCGGAAATGGTCACGTGGGGCCCACGGGAGAAATTTACGGTTTTGTGGGGCCCGCTTTGTTTTTGAGATTTCCGGTATTTTGGATATTTTCGGAAGACGAAATATTCTGGGCGAATCGGGGGGCGACACGTGTCACCCCCATGTGGCACCCTTGGCCGAATTATCTTTGTGCACAACACTCGGTTAGAGTCGTTTCTCGACGAAACGTTTTACATAACTTGCGAGGGGAAAATTCCGGCTATGTCGTTTTGTATTTTTGCGGATTTTTCCGAGCGACGGAACATTTTTGGGCCAACGAGAGGGTGACACTTGTCACCCTCAAGTGACGGTTTGTAGTGCGGGGGACGTCTTCCTCCCTTATTTTGTGCCTTGTTTTGGCCTTGTTTGGTGCATTGTTTTGTGGCATGTTTTGTGGAGTAGGGGTTAGGGTGCACTTGGCTTGATCTTGGCCTTACACTTGCCTTGCACATGGCTTGATCTTGTCCATTGGTTGGCCCTTGGCTTCCCTATAAATACCCCTCCCTTTGATGAAGACTTCATTCATCCAAAAACTTCCAAGTCTTGAAACCCTCTCCTCCCTTCTTGTTGCTCTAGCCGAGAGCTTCCCCCTCCCCCCCCCTTTTCGTGTGGCCTTTGGCCGAGAGGTTCCCCCTCCCCCTCCTAGTGGTCTAGCCGTGGGGTACCCCCCCCCCCCCCCTAGCCTAGTTGTTTTCGTATAATACCCCCCTTTTGTGGTATAGAAATACTCTCCTAGTATTGTTATAATGCCCAAAATACCTTAGCCTTTACCTTGTAGTATTTCAAAAGTTACCTCTATACGTAGAACCCGGAAATACTACCTTTTGTCCTTTTAGTCTCAAACCGAAACCCTAAGGAAATCTTCATAGTTGGTTGAAGTATTTAAGTAGAAGTTGGTTAGAACTTCTAAGGGTTGTTTGGAGCGGATTGGAGTGCACGGAGTAGGAGCTAAACCTTGCTCAGGATCGACATATATACTCGGATAATTTTGGGCTTATCGAGGTAAACACTCTTGACCTTCTGTTGTAATTGGAAATTACATGTTGTAGGATTATATAGTTGAAGTATACTATATATAATCGAACATACCATGCAATGTCTTTTGACTTAAGCTCAATTTAAAGAAGAGAGAATCGAACTATAATTACATAGACAGACATAAAGAGACTTGTGTAGCATTGCTTTGTTGTAGAATTGTACACGTCCGGTTAGACGTGCAAACCCCCCCCCCCCCTGGTTGGCTTGGTAGCCGACCTCGATAGAGGAGGAGTTTTACGCTGCGGGAGATCTGCCAATTTTCTCAGAATATGGAACCGCGGTTAGAAGTTAATAGACGTTTGTGGCCTTATAGGTGGAAATCTGCGAGTAGCGTATTCTACTTGAAGAGTGGAAACGGCTAGCCGTTACTGATCTTGTGGAGCGCTTGCTTATTGTCGATAATCGTCGCGAGGTATGTGAACCTCTTCCTATCCTTCTAGCATGATGCTTTGTAAACTATGTAGTAGAGACGCATACGTGTTAAATGAGTTGGTTGGTTTAAAACATAGGGTGTTATAATAGCTTTATGGGAAGTTAGTTATAACGACTCTATGTAGGTAAAAGATTGGTTTGTTGATTGTAGAAATTAAGAGACTTGATCTTGAAAGATAAGAGACTTAACTTGTTTTACTTGGTTATTAACATTTTGTTAAATGTGTTGTGAAACCTCATTCGCGAGTAATGAGTACTTGGTTTTAAAAAGAATAATGTTTTACTGATTTCGGAAATGAGAATAAGTGTCGAGCAAACCACAACAAATACTAATAAAGGGAGTGTATTGACAATTAACTAATTGTTATTAAAACCAAGAGAAATCTCCATCTGCATAGAAGCTAAGATAAGACAAAATTGTATTACATTTCCTAGATCATGGTCACAGAACAAGATTGTTGTAAACAAGAATAAACGGCTCACGTACAAGACATATGTTACTCAATTGTTTTAAAAGAGATTAAGACTATGAATTATGAAACCCTTCTAAAAATAAGAAACTTGAGCATTTGAAATTAGGCAAACTTGAACGTTTGGAAAATAATGTTGTTACTTGATTTTACAAAAGGGAAGTATTTTGGTTTACCTAAAAATGTGAGTCACTCTATTTTTATACTACGGGTATCGGGTGACCTTTATGAAAGGAATGGATCTCTTAAAAAGGAATTTAACGTACGTAGTACTCTAGGGTTAAAACCCAGACTTTGATACAAAATGGAAGTACCTTGAGTTGTGTGTAACTTGTCTATGCTTGTTGTTGTGTAACTCGCCTATGCTTGCTTGTGATAGCCTTTGTTGTGCAAGTGTTGATATCAGGTGACTTCTTGGGAAGGAGTGGATCTTTTTATGAAAGTCTAGAAGTATGGTAATTTGCTTGAGCTTGTTTTGCATAGCCTGGTTGTGCGGTATGTTGTTGTTAATGTCACATGGACATGTCTACACCGATGCAGAATTCCGGGGGCATGTGGTCATGTGGCGGGCTTGATCACCCAGTATATTGTTGTTGAGGTTGCATGGGCATGTCTACACCGAGGTAGAATTCCGGGGGCATGTGGCCATGCGGCATTGTTATTCTTGCATCATGGACATGTCTACACCGATGCGCAATTCCGGGCATGCGCCATGATGCGAACACGATTGATATTGCGGCGTGAGACCCATAGTTATATTTGAGTGATGACTTGAGGCGTGAGTCCCCGACTTGACGTGGATCGCTTATGTCAGGAATCGTAGTTTTGTCATCATACATGTCTCCTGCTTTCATATAGATCGTTATGATTTCATTTACGATTTTTACGCCACATACTTGGTACTGTTATCGACCTCCTTCGGGCTGCGTTCATGCCGCAGTAGAGTACATCGGTAGTGGATCCCCGCCATAGGATCACAGCCAACAGATTGGAAGCTCCGCTTCTCCGAGGCTTATCTTTTGGTATGTTACTCGAGTTGTAGGTTCTTGTACATTCAGGGTATGACGGGGCCCCGCCCCGTCATGTTGTATAAAAACTCTAGAGGTCTGTAGTACCGCTGAGTGTGGTTTGTAAAGGATTAAACTGTTCGTTTTAAAAGAGTTGTTTATATATATTTTATTGGAAGGTAACCGTTTGGTTGGCCTGTTTTATGATCATATATCTTGCTTCTTGTTTAAGTTTTATATTCCGCTGGTTTTCTCTGATGTTGTATCACTAGGGTGCCCGGGGTAAGGCACCAGTCACGGGCCCGGGATCGGGTCGTGACACCTCGTTTGGCTTATGATGGATGGATATGCATGTGCGACGTATTAGGGCCATATGTGGCATAATTAGGTTTCATTAAGAGTAGTTTTATGAGACTATACCGAGGAATGTTTAGATGGGGCTCCGAAAGAACATTCGGGGATGAATGTTTCTAAGGGGGGGAGAATGTTACACCCCGTAATTACAGGACATGTATACGAGAATAGACGCGAGAACACATGACTTAAAAATTTGAACGAAAGGAAGATTTGTTATTCTTAAGGAAAAATCTTCCGAACCTCGGGAAGGAAAAATGTTTGTTAGTAAGAATTGAGTTCCCAGAATTGTTATTTCAGATTGTGGAAATTTATTTACGGATTTGGTTACGTGGGGCCCACCCGGGAAATGTTACGTTTTGTGGGGCCCATGAGGTTTTCGATATTTTGACGAATTATGGAAATTTCGGGAAAAAGAATATTTTAGACCAATAGGAGGGCGACATGTGTCACCCTCCACATGGCTTGGTTGAAAGTCTTGATCTAAGAAGACCAAGAAGAGAGCTTGACATTATTGACTATTGACTAAGATCCTAGCCACCCATATGTATTAATCTTAGCCCTTGGATGCCTTATATAACTATACTAGTAGCAAGACAAATCCCATACTTAGAAAATATCAAGAACTTTGTGCTAGCATAAGGGAGCTCTCGGTTTTGAGCTCACTTTGAGCAAGAAAATTCTTCAAAAGTTGATGATAAATCCCAATATTCAAACCTAAGATCCCTAGAGGTATTCTATGGATAACCCAACACAAAAATCCCGGAAAAACTACGTTTTTACGTTAGTCGCAAGATGAAAACCTAAGGTGTTTTTTGTCACGACCCGACCTCGGGCCCGCGACTGGTGCCTTACCCCGGGCACCCTAGTGATACAATATCAGAGAAAATCAGCGGAAAAAAAAACTTAAACATGAAACAAGACATAAAATAAGAAACATGCTAACCAAAACGGTCACCTTCCTGTATATATATAAAATTGAACAGTTAAATCCTTTACAAACCCTTCCCACAACAGTACTACAGACTTCTAAGAATTTTATAACAACTATGACGGGACAGGGCCCCGCCATACCCCTGAATGTACAAGAACCTACAATCTCAGGGAATCATACCAAAAGATAAGCCTCCGGAGAAACGGAGCTTTCCAAAACGCTGAACTGTGATCCTATGAGCGAGGATCAACAACCGTGTACTTACTCGCGGCATGAACGCAGCTCGGCGAGGTCAAGATAACAAGTACCATGTATGTGAAACTGAAAATACTATAATGAAATCATAATAGTCTATATAAAACAGGAGACATGTATGATAACCAAACTACAGTACACAATGTATAAGCAGTCATGTCAAGTCAGGGACTTACGCCCTCAAAGTCATCGTGCCCGTGGAACTCCTTCCTCATCATTACCGCCTATGACATAAATCATAATCATGTGACGCGCCTGTGACATCCTACTCACCGCTCGTGCATACATATACAATACATATATATATCTCCCGCCGTGGAATCTCCGTCACCGCGGCACCGTAGGTGTAACATATAACCATGTGACACGCCATGCATCCTACCTCACTGTTACAGACATATACAATATATATATATATATATATATATATATATATATAACATGCCCCCGTAATCCCTCATCGGTGTAGACATGTCTTCATGGGGAGCTAGCCCATGGAGTAATAATCGTATATACCATGTGTCACGACCCAACCCCGGGGACGCGACTGGTGCCCTACCTGGGCACCCCGTTCAGGTATACATCAGAGAATAGGAGCGGAACATACACAACAACAACATGTTTAGACAATAATATCACAGGCTAGCCGATATGGCCGTCTTCCATAAAATATGCATAATCAAAGAAAAACTATACAACACGGTTCTTACAGCCCCAAACCACAACATGTGACTACGCACTTCTGAATAACAACAAGTGGATGGGGCTCGCCATACCCCGAATGTACATAAATCTACAACATCGTGGAAAAAGCGTACCAAAAGACAAGCGTCCGAGAAATAGAGCTTCGACGTCGATAAGTGATCCTAAGTGAGGATCCACCACCGCTACTCCCTACCTGCGGCATGAACGCAGCCCCCGAGGAAGGGGGTCAGTACACAATATGTACTAAGTATGTAAAACTGGAAAATACTGTAATTACATCATAAGTTTAAAACAAAGCCGGAGACATGAATGATAATAAAATTACGACACGTTGTCTTACTAACAACGAGTAACTAAGAGTATACGTCAACATAAAAATAGGAGGCTCACGATCAAAGCAGACCATCCGCCCGCAGATCATTAAGCAATCCTATTCCGGGACTATTTCACCCGTGATAGTCGTGTGGACCCGCGTGAGGTATTCCTCGCATAGGTTGTACTACCGCACGGGACTATTTCACCCGCATAAGCCCATAAGGACTCGCATGAGGTATTCCTCGCATCGTGGGTAGCAAATCCACGGAAAAACAGGTGGTATAACGTTTTGGGGGTTCACCCCTCATTTATACTCTTACCCTGAAGCAGGTGGTATAACGTCTTGGGGATTTACCCCTCATTTATACTCTTACCCTGGAGAAGGTGGTATAACGTCTTTGGGGTTTACCCCTCATTTATACTCTTACCCTATCTCAACCGGCCACCATACATAACATAAGCCCTACCGGCTTATCATACAATAAATAAGCAAGTTAAGAAATCCCCCTAACTACTTATTAGTCTTATTCATATACACTCTCATTTTAGTTTACTTAAGGCACTAGCATATCTTTTATAAACATCCGGGAATTTAACCCAAGTACTACATACTTCTACTCTTTTAAAACAAATGACTCTTTTTAGTATAAAACTTCCAAGATACTATTAACCGTAGTATCAAGTCAAAATTACTTTTCAAGACAAGTCACAATACCTTTAGAAATAAAGTTAGGTTTCTAAATCAAGTGACTCCTTTTCTTATAAAACCTTAGGCAATTGATGCCTTAAAAATCAAATTGCCTTTCATTTAATCAAGTCATTTATCTTTCCATAAAGCTAATATAACCAACTTCCCATAAAGTCGTTATATTCACTTTATACCTTAGCCGAAAACAATTTCCTATCCAAGGGACTTATACGTTTAAAACGGAACAAGTATCATATACTTTAAAACTCTTCAAGTCCCTTAACTTTAATAAAACTTAAGACATCCTTAATACTTTCAAAGAAGTGAGTTAATCTCCTAACTCATCCGACTTGGCTATTCATAAAACTAGTAAAGGATATCGAGGTCTTGTACGTCTACCGTACTATATACGTGCAACTAGTCATGCTCAAAAGATAGGAAAAGTTCTACATACCTCTTCGGGTCAAACCACTTGCCAAGTACAAAATCCCGCCCGTAGAATGTCAACCTATAATATCCACAATACGTCTATTAACGCCTTACTTCAAACGTAGAATATTATAACTGTAAAGTCCCTAAATTCTACGGAAAATCGGACAGCACCTCCTTTGTTTCTACTTACTTTGCCACCTTTTTCAAGGCCGAATTCTATAACCAAACATGCCACATTTAAGGGCCCAACAATGCAATTAAACAATAGGGGATTACACGCCTACTAGACGTGTAAAATTCCGCCCCACGAACGATATCAAACTAATACAACTATTAGGCCAATTCGGCAAACTTGAGGTACTATAACATCAATTCTTATCCAATTTCCATTTCAATCCAAATTGTTAGCATAACATGATATCAAGTCGCAATCGATTATACTACTATAATCTCCAAGTAAGTAACATGCGACGATTCTAGTAAACGACCAAATTGTAATTCGACTTCACATGGCTTACATTACATTTCGGATTTTAAGGCTACAATCAATCCATAATACTTATAAACTTCAACACATATACTTCATGCTAGCAACATGTAAAGCTAACAACAAACAATATATATAATCTTGTAACACTTTTAAGAGACAAGATTATACCTCAACGAATCTTAATCCAACTCCAAATCCGAATTCGCTGCTTAGCAACTTAGAGTCTCTTCAAGACACTTCAATCCGCTACTTGAGACCCTTAGAACAACACCAACAAATTTCCTTCAAACTTCCAAACAAAACCTAGAAAGCAACTAGGTTTTCACCTTGCGACTAATACGAAAACTATCTTTTTCCGAGATTTTTCTATTGAGATACACTTACAATACACTCATGAACCTTGGTTTAAAGTGTGGAGCTTAAAGAACAAGAAACAAATTTTTTTCCTTTTCAAATGCAAGTGAACCCGAGAGCAACTAGAGGGAGTTCTTCAATTTCTTGAAAATTTGGCTAAGTGTTGAGCTTGTCTTGCTACTAGTAGTATTATATAGCACAATGGAGGGTCAAGATGTAAACAAATGGGTGGTTTGGATGAGGTCTTATTAAATATCAAGCTTGTGGACCCATTGACCAAGTCAATTTTCTCAAGCTCACTACTTGCAAGACTTAGTCATCCTACAAATGTCAAATGATCCTTAAGTCCTTGCCCCATTTCGTCCAAGGCAACACAAGGGGGTGACACGTGTCGCCCTCCCATTCGTCACAATATTTCATTTTCCGACAATTTCATAATTTCGATAAATTTTTTTACAAGTCTCAAATATTAACATTTGTGAGTTCTTACGTACGTTCTTAAAACATGTCCTGTAAATACGGGGTGTAACATTCTTCCCCCCTTAGAAACATTCGTCCCCGAATGTTCTTTCGGAGTCAAACTTATAATTAGCGACATAGTTTCCTTTCACAACCCCGACATACCAATAATGCCACACATGGCCACATAATAGCATTTAAGCAAAAGAAATACTTCAATTAAAACTTGACAAGTAAGGGAAGATGAATTACCTGAAGGTGTAGGGAATAAGTGAGGATACTTCCTCAACATGTCCTCCTCCGCTTCCCAAGTCATCTCCTCCCGGTTATCATTCCTCCACAAGACTTTGACGGAAGCCACATCCTTGGTCCGCAGTCGCCTGACCTGGCGATCGAGTATCGCTATGGGACTCTCCTCATACGATAACCCCTCTGTCACCTGGACCTCACTAGCAGGGAAAACTCTCGCTGGATCTCCGATACACTTCCGCAACATAGAAACATGGAAGACCGGATGTACCGCCTCTAACTCTGATGGCAGATCTAACTCATAGGCAACCTTGCCTACTCGACGGACGATCTGGTAGGGCCCAATGTACCTTGGGCTGAGTTTCCCCTTCTTACCGAATCTCATCACACCCTTCATAGGTGACACCTTCAAGAAGACCCAATCGTCTACCTGAAACTCCAAATGCCGACGCCGATTATCCGCATATGACTTCTGCCGACTCTGAGCTGCTAACAATATCTCCTGGATAAGCTTCACCTTATCCACAGCCTGCTGAACCAAGTCTGGGCCAACTAACTGCACCTCTCCCACGTCGAACCGACCAATCGACGATCTACATTTCCGCCCATATAAAGCCTCGTTTGGCGTCATATGTATATTGGAATGGTAGCTGTTGTTATAAGCAAACTCCACAAGAGGCAAATGATCCTCCCAGCTACCCCTGAAATCAATCACGCAGGCTCGCAGCATATCCTCGTTGTCGGATAGTACGCCCGCCGCCCGCCACCGAGGATGAAATGCTGTAGTAAGACTCACATGTGTCCCTAATCCCTTCTGGAAAGACCTCCAGAAGTTAGCCGTAAACTGGGCACCCTATCAGATATAATCGACACCGGGACACCGTGCAACCTCACAATATCTCTGATGTACAATCCGCATAGTCTCACCAAAACGCCGCCCCGATCGAAGGAAATGGGCTGATTTCGTACCGTCAACAATAAACCAAATGGAGTCGCATTCTCCGAGTGCGAGGTAACCCTGTAACAAAGTCCATGTTGATCACCTCCCACTTCCAAGTCAGAATCTCAATAGCCTGCAATAATCCACTGGGCCTCTGGTGCTCGACCTTGACCTGCTGGCAATTAGGACACTGTGCAACAAAACCTGCCACGTCCCTCTTCAAGCCATCCCACCGATACAAACATCTGAGGTCATGGTACATCTTGGTAGACCCCGGATGAATAGAATAACGAGCACTGTGCGCCTCCCCCAAAATCTGCTGACGAAGTCCTGTCACATCGGGAACACACAACCGGCCCTCAAATCTTAGCACCCCATCAGGCGCTACCTCGAAAAGACTCTTCTCCTCCCGAAGAGTTGTATCTCGATACCGTACCAACACTGGGTCCTCAAACTGTCGCCTCTTCACCTCATCAACGATGGAAGACTCGGCAACCTCACGAACCCGCACTTACTATCGTCGGATCGATCAATCGAACCCCAAGGCTCGCTAATCGGTGGATCTGACGACCATACTCTCGCATTCTGACAGGCTCCCCATCGATCTACGACTCAAGGCATCAACAACTACGTTGGCTTTCCCCGGATGGTATAGAATATCAACATCATAATCTTTCAGCAACTCTAACCACCGTCTCTGTCGCAAGTTCAGCTCTCTCTGCCTGAAGATATACTGGAGGCTCTTGTGGTCTGTATAAATATCCACATGAACCCCATACAAATAATGTCTCCAAATCTTCAAGGCATGAATAATCATGACCAACTCTAAGTCGCGGTAGGGTAATTCCTCTCATGCTTCAGAATCGCCGGAAGCATAGGCTATAACCTTGTCGCTCGCATCAAAACACACTCCTAGCCCGATACCCGAGGCATCACAATATATCACATACCCGCCTAACCCTCGGAAGAGTAAGAACCGAGCAGTAGTCAACCTTTCCTTCAAGAATCAGAAACCCTTCTCGCAAGCCTCTCGCTCCACCGGAACTTGGCTACCTTCTCGAGTCGGCTAGTCAGCGATCTGCAAAATCAAGCAACCGCTTCCACAAACCTACGATAATAACCTGCCAGCCCTAAGAAACTACGCACCTCGGTCGGAGTAGTAGGTCTCGGCCAAGACTTGACTGCCTCAATCGTTGTCGTATCCACCCGAACACCATCACCCCAATAATATGCCCCAGAATGCCACCGAGGCCAACCAAAACTCACACTTGGAGAACTTGGCGAACAATCGCCGGCCCGAGGACCCCAAGTACCGCCTCGTGATCTGCATGATCTGCTCATTCGCGAATAAACCAGATGTCATCAATGAATACTATCACAAATGTATCCAAAATGGCTTGAACACCCGTTCATCAAATACATAAATACCGCTGAGCGTTGGTCAAACCGGAAAGACATAACCTCGAACTCATAGTGCCCATACCGGTCCCGAATGCGCTTTGGGATATCTGCTCTCGAACTCGTACTGATGATAACCGCATCGCAGTCTATCTTGAGAAACACTCACACTCGCAATCGATCAAACAAATCATCAATCCCGGGAGGGTACCTATTCTTGATGGTTACCTTATTCACCGCTCAGAATCAACACACATACGCAGCTGGCCCCATCCTTCTTCTTCACAAACAAAACCGGTGCTCCTGTGGAGATACACTAGGCCCGATAAAGCCTTTCTCCAAAGAAATCTTTCAACAGTCCTTCGCCTCCTCAATTCAAAGAAAGCCATCCTCAGATGGCGGAATGGAAATAGGTCGAGTGTCCGCAACGTGTCAATACAAAACTCAATCTCCTCTCGGGAGGATACCCTAAGATCGTCTGGGAACACATCCGAAACTCCCTAACCACCGCATCGATCAAGAACTGCACCTCACCCTATGTATCAAATACCGAACCGGATGATAGATGTACTTTCTCGCACCATCTTCCTAGCCTTGAGGTAAGAAATAAACCTACCCTCGACGCGTTGTGTTTCCTTCCACTCGATAATCGGCTCGCCTTGAAATTGGAACCGAACCAACTCGTCCCTACGACCAATGTTGGCATAACAAGAAGCCAACCATCCATACCCATAATGACATCAAAATCATCATCTCCAACACTATCAAGTTCTGCAAGTGGTCCGACGATCAGAATAAACACCGAGAACCTCTATACACCCGCCGCCTAACACCGAATCACCCATCGCGTAGCTACCTCAAAAGGCTCTATCGACACCGGCTCTATCCCGATTCTACCCACAATAAGAGGGGAAACATAGGACAAGGTAGAACCTGGATCTATCAAAGCATAAACGTCAGAGCATGAAATCAATAATGTACCTGTGACGACGTCAGGGGAAGCCTCCTGATCCTGGCGGCTGGCTAATGAATATATGCGGTTTTGTGGACCGCTAGAACTGGAACCACCACCACGACTTACCGCGCCCGCCGTCCGTGAGTACCTCGCCTCCCGGGCGCATAACCACGTAAGGAGAGGAAGACCCAAAGAATCGATCCTCGCTGGCCGCACCGCACCACCCATGCCACCTCTGAGACGGACAATCTTCCTCAAATGGCCCTCACGCCACAAGAGTAGCAAGCTCCCGAGCCTCGCGACACTCGCCTCAGTGAGACCTACCGACGAGCACACCGAGATGTGGGTGGTCTCGATCGATGACGGTTTCCGCTTCCTCAAACCCCAAGTCCTGAGCCCCGACCGCTTCCTGAATGACCTGGCTGATCAGACCTCCTGCCAGAAAACCGTAAAGGAGCACTCTGTGCTGGCTGGAATATGGACCTAGTCTGCTGCTGAGGTTGTCCGCCTCGAAAACTGCCCTGAGACCCCGCTGTCCTGGCCCTCTTGGGCTGGCCTGAGTCAATCTGGTCCTCCCTCTCTCTATCCTCTATCCCCTACGCATAGGCCTGCATCCTGGCAATGTCCATACCGGGCTGAAGAGCCACCCCCAAGCATGCAGTAATCATATGACGGTCTAGCCCCATCACATAACGATGAACTCTATCCGCCATGTCAGCTACAATAGTGTGCGCATGTCTAGCCAATGAGTCAAACTCCAGGTTGTACTCCCTGATAGTCCTCCCATTCTGCCTCAAGGTCAAGAATCTATCTACACGGGCTCTCCTCATCTCAGGAGGCAAAAAGTGATCCATGAAGGCCTCTGTGAACTCCTCCCAAACAGCTGGAAGAGCATCTTCACCTCTCGACAGCTACCATGACTCAAACCAGTTCAACGCAATATCGCGTAACCGGTAAGACGCTAGCATAACAGACTCTGTCTTTGAAGCCCTAAGAACCTGCATAGTCCGATGTAGCTGTCGAATGAACTCCTGCGGATCCTCTTCAGACCTCGAACCATAAAACTCGGGCGGATGACAACCCTGAAAATCCCGAATCCGCAAACTGTCGGCTCTAGGGTTAGCCGCTCGCTCTGTTGCCGCCGCTACTATATCGTCAATAACCGGATCTGCTCCCCGTAGTCTCTATACTCAGCTCCTGGCTGTGGGACTGGAGGCTCTGGTACCGAAACCTCTGGAGCTACTGCCGCCTCGGCCTCTTATCTTTGGCGTGGATCAACTTCTTCGACCCGCCTACTACCTCGTGCATAGTCTGTGCTCGAGTCCGTAACCCTTCGAGTACCGCTAGCGCCTCCTGCCGCCGCTTGCCCTTCGGGCCCTGGTCGCCTCGGAGGCATAAGCGTTTCATAAGAATAGGTCGAGAGGATTCAACCTAATAAGACACTCTCTTCGCACGATCTCGGAGAGAATAATGGAAACAAATCCTAAATGTCCTCGCACCTCCGATTATAGATGTGGTGCACAACATACCGATAATCAAGACTCTACTAGACACTGCATCAGACACTTTCCGAGGACTAACTGCTCTGATACCACTTTTGTCACGACCCAACCCCGGGGCCGCGACTGGTGCCCTACCTGGGCACCCCGTTCAGGTATACATCAGAGAATAGCAGCGGAACATACACAATAACAACATGTTTAGACAATAATATCACAGGCTAGCCGATAAGGCCGCCTTCCATAAAATATGCATAATCAAAGAAAAACTGTACAACTCGGTTCTTATAGCCCCAAACCACAACATGTGACTACAGACCTCTAGGAATAACAACAGTGGCAGGACAGGGCCCCGCCATACCCCTGAATGTACATAAATCTACAACATCGTGGAAAATCAGACTAAAAAGACAAGGCTCCGAGAAATGGAGCTTCGACGTTCGATAAGTGATCCTAAGTATGAGGATCCACCACCGATTACCCTACCATGCGATGAACGCAGCCGAGAGCGGGTCAAGACACAATATGTACTAAGTATGTAAAACTGGAAAATACTGTAATTACATCATAAGTTTAAAACAAAGCCGGAGACATGTATGATAATAAAATTACAGTACACAGTGCCTTACTAACAATGAGAGTAACTAAGAGTATACGTACAACATAAAAATAGGAGGCTCACGATCAAAGCAGGACCATCCGCCCGCAGTATCATTAAGCAATCCTACTCCTGGGACTATTTCACCCGCATAGGTCGTGTGGACCCGCATGAGGTATTCCTCGCATAGGATGTACCCGCCCGCATGAGACTATTTCACCCGCATAAGCCCATAAGGACTCGCATGAGGTATTCCTCGAATCGTGGGTAGCAAAACCACAGAAAAACAGGTGGTATAACGTCTTGGGGGTTCACCCCTCATTTATACTCTTACCCTGAAACATGTGGTATAACGTCTTGGGGATTTACCCCTCATTTATACTCTTACCCTGCAGAAGGTGGTATAACGTCTTTGGGGTTTACCCCTCATTTATACTCTTACCCTATCTCAACCGGCCACCATACATAACATAAGCCCTACCGGCTTATCATACAATAAATAAGCAAGTTAAGAAATCCCCTTAACTTCTTATTAGTCTTATTCATATACACTCTCATTTTAGTTTACTTAAGGCACTAGCATATCTTTTATAAAAATCCGGGAATTTAACCCAAGTACTACATACTTCTACTCTTTTAAAACAAATGACTCTTTTTAGTATAAAACTTCCAAGATACTATTAACCGTAGTATCAAGTCAAAATTACTTTTCAAGACAAGTCACAATACCTTTAGAAATAAAGTTAGGTTTCTAAATCAAGTGACTCCTTTTCTTATAAAACCTTACGCAATTGATGCCTTAAAAATCAAATTGCCATTCATTTAATCAAGTCATTTATCTTTCCATAAAGCTAATATAACCAACTTCTCATAAAGTCGTTATATTCACTTTATACCTTAGCCAAAAACAATTTCCTATCCAAGGGACTTATACGTTTAAAACGGAACAAGTATCACATACTTTAAAACTCTTCAAGTCCCTTAACTTTAATAAAACTTAAGACATCCTTAATACTTTCAAAGAAGTGAGTTAATCTCCTAACTCACCCGACTTGGCTATTCATAAAACTAGTAAAGGATATCGAGGTCTTGTACGTCTACCGTACTATATACGTGCAACTAGTCATGCTCAAAAGATAGGAAAAGTTCTACATACCTCTTCGGGTCAAACCACTTGCCAAGTACAAAATCCCGCCCGTAGAATGTCAACCTATAATATCCACAATACGTCTATTAACGCCTTACTTCAAACGTAGAATATTATAAGTGTAAAGTCCCTAAATTCTACGGAAAATCGGACAACACCTCCTTTGTTTCTACTTACTTTGCCACCTTTTTCAAGGCCGAATTCAATAACCAAACATGCCACATTTAAGGGCCCAACAATGCAATTAAACAATAGGGGATTACACGCCTACTAGACGTGTAAAATTCCGCCCCACGAACGATATCAAACTAATACAACTACTAGGCCAATTCGGCAAACTTGAGGTACTATAACATCAATTCTTATCCAATTTACATTTCAATCCAAATTGTTAGCATAACATGATATCAAGTCGCAATCGATTATACTACTATAATCTCCAAGTAAGTAACATGCGACGATTCTAGTAAACGACCAAATTGTAATTCGACTTCACATGGCTTACATTACATTTCGGATTTTAAGGCTACAATCAATCCATAATACTTATAAACTTCAACACATATACTTCATGATAGCAACATGTAAAGCTAACAACAAACAATATATATAATCTTGTAACACTTTTAAGAGACAAGATTATACCTCAGTGAATCTTAATCCAACTCCAAATCCGAAGTCACTCCTTAGAAACTTAGAGTCTCTTCAAGACACTTCAATCCGCTACTTGAGACCCTTAGAACAACACCAACAAATTTCCTTCAAACTTCCAAACAAAACCTAGAAAGCAACTAGGTTTTCACCTTGCGACTAATACGAAAACTATCTTTTTCCGAGATTTTTCTATTGAGATACACTTACAATACACTCATGAACCTTGGTTTAAAGTGTGGAGCTTAAAGAACAAGAAACAAAAAAAATTCCTTTTCAAATGCAAGTGAACCCGAGAGCAACTAGAGTGAGTTCTTCAATTTCTTGAAAATTTGGCTAAGTGTTGAGCTTGTCTTGCTACTAGTAGTATTATATATCACAATGGAGGGTCAATATGTAAACAAATGGGTGGTTTGGATGAGGTCTTATTAAATATCAAGCTTGTGGACCCATTGACCAAGTCAAATTTCTCAAGCTCACTACTTGCAAGACTTAGTCATCCTACAAAGGTCAAATGACCCTTAAGTCCTTTCCCCATTTCGTCCAAGGCACCACAAGGGGGGTGACACGTGTCGCCCTCCCATTCGTCACAATATTTCATTTTCCGACAATTTCATAATTCCGATAATTTTTTTACAAGTCTCAAATCTTAACATTTGTGAGTTCTTACGTATGTTCTTAAAACATGTCCTGTAACTACGGGGTGTAACACCATGCCCCCGGAATCCCTCATCGGTGTAGACAGGTCTTCATGGGGGAGTAATAATCGTACATACCATGCCCCCGAATCCCTCATCGGTGTAGACAGGTCTTCATGGGGAGCTAGTCCATGGAGTAATAATAATGGCCACATGCCCCCGGAATCCCTCATCGGTGTAGACCTGCCCATGTGACAATAATAATATATCGGGAGTTTAACCCGCTGCATGGCCGCATGCCCCCTGAATCCCTCATCGGTGTAGAAATGTCCATGTGATAATAACAATGGAAGCATACCCGTGGAATCCTCCGTCACTGCCGGTACGTCCAAGTAAGTTCACAACAAGTCAGCCGGCCCTCCATCGAGAGACGCGATGGTATAGAAATACAATACTCACACAACAAAGGCTATCACAACTAGCATAGGCAAGTTCAACATACTCTTAGACTTTCATTAACATGTAAATTGATTCACCATTTATATAAACTCAAGTACTCCCATTTTATGCCAACAATCCGGGTTTTAACCCTAAAGTACTACGTACTTTAATTCTTTCAAAAAGATCTCTTTTTACGTAAAAACAACTCGATACTAATATCCGTAGTACCAAACACGTTCATGTTTAAATCAAGTACTTTATACTTTTTAAACCAAGTGGCTTACACTTTTAAAACAACGTCAGGTATACTTTTTAAAACCCAAGTAACTAACTCTTTTAAGATCAAGGACTCCTACCTTTTAAAACCAAGCCACTTATATTTTTCCATCAAGAAAAGTTCGGTATTTGAAAACAAGTTACTTATACTTTTAAACTCAAGTTACTTCTCTTTTCCCAAAATCAAGTTACCTGTCTTTCAAAATACTTTAAGTCTCCTTACTTTAGAATGTCAAGAAATCAATACTTGTTTATAATGATTTTATTAACGCAGCCATGATCTAGAAAATGTAATACAATTTTGTCTTATCTTAGCATCTATGCAGATGGAAGATTCTACTTGTTTTAATATAATTATTTGTCATTACATTTTCCTTTATTAACGTTGCAATGGCTTGTTCGATAGTTATTCCCATTTCCGAAATCAAATAAAACTTTATTCTTTTAAAGACCAAGTACTCATTACTCACGAATGAGGTTTCACCACTTTTTAACACAATTCAGGTCAATTATAAGTCTAGTCTCTTATCTTTTAAAATCAACAAACCATTCTTTTACCTACATAAAGTCGTTATAACCAACTTCCCATAAAGCCATTATAACACTTTATGTTTTAAACCTACCAAATTCGTTTAGCACACGTACGTCTACCGTACTACATAGTTCACAACAATCATGCTAGAAAGGATAGGAAGAGGTTCACATACCTCGCGACGATTATCGACAATTAGCAAAATGCTCCAAAGTACTATTGTTATACCCCGTATTTCCAGAGTATGTACGTAAGGGAATACGTACAAAAAGTTTGGCCTTAAAGTTAGCCTTGGACGTTTTATTTGTGCACAACACACTAGAAGAATCGTTTTCCGACGAAACGTTTCCACAGCTTTCGTAGGGAAAATTCCGACTATGTCATTTAGTATTTTTGCGGATTTTTCCGAGAGACGAAACATTTTGGACCAACGGGAGGGCGACACTTGTCACCCTCCAATTGGTGGACTTGACACGGCAATAGGGCCGATTGGGTTGGCTTCTTTTGTCTTGGAGTTGGTAGGATATTTTGTGTGCAAGTTGGCCAAGGACACTTGCCTAAATCCTCACCCTACACTTGCCTTGCACTTGTCTTCATCTTGGCCATTGGTTGGCCAAGGCTTGAGCTATAAATACCTCTTGAGATGAAGAGTTCTTCATCCACAAAAGCTTTCCAAGTCTAAAAATCCTTCCTCTCCCTTTGTTAGCAATTCGTCCAACACCCCTTCCCTCGAGAAGCTTGCCGAGGCCTACCCCCTAGCTAGCCGAAATCTACCCCTCCCTTGGTAGAAAAGTTGTCTTCTAGTATTGTTATAATGCCCAAAATACCCTAGCCCAAATCCCTTTGTACTTAGTAGAAGTTGTGAAGAACTTCTAAGGTTTCCTCGAGCTATCTGAGCGTACAACTTAGAGCTAAACCTTGCTCAGCGACTTTTATCTAGGATATTATTGGGCTTACCGAGGTAAATAAACTTACCCTTCTTTTATAATTAGAGAGTATATATCTTTGTAGAAGTATAAGAATAAGTATAAATACTTAGAAGAGTATTAAAGAATAGAATTGATCATATCACAGTAGAAGGTTTAAAAGAAGAATAATTGAACTGACTCACATAGACTGTTTTCACAGAGACTCATATAGCTCACCGTAGGGTCAGGCTGCCGACAATCCGTAGAATTGTGAACCCCGCTTAGAATGACCTTCGTGAGTAGTCTAGACTTTGATAGATGTCTGTGACTATTATAGGCCGATTCTCTGCGCGCGACATATTCAACTTGGCAGGTGGTTTTCGCTGAGAAGGTATGTGATTCTTCCTAAAGCATGATATTTTACAATATATAGTACGGTGACGCGTACATGTGTTAACTGAATAATAACTACGACAATGTCTTTGACTTAAGCCTGAATAATACTTAGGGCAATGCCTCACGGCTTAAGCCTGAATAATACTTACGGCAATGCCTCACGGCTTAAGCCTGAATAATAAAGAACTGGAAGCATTTCAAAAGAATACTGAATCATTTTTAACAGAAGATAAATATTTGGTTTTTAAAAACAAAAGCTTAAGAGTTATACTAGCTTTATGGGAAGTTAGGTATAACAACTTAAGAAAGATAAAAAGGAACTGTTTACTTGTTTGTTTATAAAAGCCTTGTATTGATTTCTGTTAAGTGTAGTAAGATTTGTTTGATAAGTAGACATATTATGATACTACCTGTGTTAGTGTCTTGAAATGCCGTAAAGGGTCATTCTTGCCGTGCTTACGTTGCTAACCGTAAGTCCGTTGTATCGTTATTGTATCACCTACCCTCGATCGTTATACAGGTGGCTTGCCTCGATGCGGGTCTATACGGCCTATGCGGTCTGTGAGACTATGCGGATCAGCGGTATGCTCCATGATTGATCATTCCGGGTGTTTAGCCCGATGGGGATTCTATGCGCGTCCGCTGAGACTACGCGGTCTTTTGAGGCTATGCGAGTGCGGAGCCTAGGCGGATGCCGGGGTTAGCCCCGGCGAGGAATACCTCATGCGGTGCATGTGTGACCTATGCGGCCGCGGAAGTCCGTGACTAGGCACGCAGAATGATACTATGGGCGATCGCCTTGCTTGATCATTCGCGGCCTAGAATAGACCTGTTACAGTTTTCCTATTACTGTTGTTGTTTGTGATGTGGCACTATGTGCAATTGAACTGATTGTATTTGTGAAAAAGTTTTTAAATACTTTGATTCATTTCAGTTCTTTATAGTTTCACATACTTGGTACCTGTTGTACTGACCTCCTTCGGGGGGCTGCGTTCATGCCGCAGTAAGGCAAGCAGTGCTAGATCCGCATCCTGGATCTCTTTGCATTGGTGTCGAGCTCCATCTTCTCCGAGGCTCTACTTTTGGTATGATCTCCTGTATTGTAGATAGTTTGTCTGATCAGTGGTATGGCGGGCCCCGCCCCGCCATAGTTGTTTACTTCCCAGAGGTCCAGAGTACTATTGCAGTTGGGATGTAACTGCAAAACTTGAGTTATTTATATTATGCCGAAAGGCAAGCTTTTCATCAGATAAACTGTGTCTTATTTTATAAACTGTTTCCTGTCTTGTTTTATATTCCGCTGGTTACTCTGATGTATGACTACTTGGGTGCCCCGGTAAGGCACCAGTCACGGGCCCCGGAACGGGTCGTGACAACTATAACCTTGCTAGCCTTTTCCACCCTTCAAGTAGAATACGCTACTCGTAGTACTTCCACCTATAATGGCCATAAAACGTCTATTAAATTCTAGATCTCTTCGTAGAATATTCTAAGTACAAGGTTCCTTATTCTACGGAAAATTGGGCAGCACCTCCCCCCCTGCAATCACATAAATACCCTCTTATACCAAGGCCTGCTACCAAGTCAACAACTCCAAGGGGATTACACGCCTACTGGACGTGTACAAAACTGCCCAACAGTAATACTACACAAGTCTCATCAGAAATACAGTCCAATGTAAATACAGTTCAATTCTTATCAATATTCATTCTATATATAGTATACTCAACTATACATTACTACAACATGTAATCTCCAATTACAATAGGGGGATAAAGATCATTACCTCGATAAGCCTAAAATTATCCAAGATTAATAAGTCGATCCTGAGCAACGTTTAACTCCTATTCCTTACGCTCCAATCCGCTCCAAGCAACCCTTAGAAGTTTCTAAACAACTTCTCTTAATACTTCATCCAAGCTATGAAGATTTTCCTAGGGTTTTATTTTGCGACTATTGGAATAAAGTAGTATTTCCGGCTCTTATGTTGGGATTTCTTTAGAATACTACTAGGGATACTAGGCTAAGGTACTTGGGATAATAATTACACTTGAAGAAATTTTTCCATAAAAGGGGGGGGGGGGTGGGTTTGGATGAGAGATTCTCTAAGGGAGAGAGTATATTTTTTTGCCTTGGAAACTCTCTAAGTGTTGATGAATAAAGTCTTGCAACAAGGGGTATTTATAGGACAATCAATGGCCAAGATCAAAGCAAGTGTAAGGTGTAGATTGGGGACATGTGTGTGTGGATTCTACCAACCATATGTCCACCACAAATTTGAGACATGTGGCTAGCCACATGTCTCCAAGAAAACGTCCAAGGGACAAGTGTCAAGACCAAATCGGCCACATGGCCACATGGGGGTGCCATGTGTTGCCCTCCTACTCGTCCAAAATATTTCATCTCCCGAAAATATCCAAATATCCAAAAATCCAAAAATAAAGTGGGCCCCACAAAACCGTAAATTTTCCCCGTGGGCCCCACGTGACCAATTCCGGAAATAAAATTCCATAATTCTCTAATATTCAAAAAAGTCCGAATACCAAATCGGGGAATCCAATTCCCATTAACGAACTTTTTTTCTTCACAAAATCCGAAAACTCTTCCGTCGAAAAAATCACATCTTTCTTCCTTTCCAATTTTAATGTCGTATTCTCGTACGTATGTCCTCATATACATACCCTGGAACTACGGGGTGTAACATTTTTCAACTTTGAAGTTGGAACTTGAAGAGGAGTTCTTCACAAGCTTCTAAGGGTTGCTTGGAGTGGATTGGAATGTCAAGAAGAGGAGCTAAAGTTGCTAAGGATCGACTTTAAATCTTGGATTGGATTTGGGCTTATTGAGGTATAAATATTTGTCTTACTATTGTGATTGAAGATTCCATGTTATGATAAGTTAGAAGTGATCATGTGACATATATTATGAATATTGATAAGTGTTATGGAATTATGGAATCCAAAAATCCGAAACTAGCATGTTTAGCGATAATATTGTAATTCAATTTAATTGTTAGTTTTAGTCGTCGCATGTTATGTAAATAAGTGATTATAGTTGTTAAAATTGGTTGCGACTATATAACATGTTTGAATAACAACTTGGATTGAAAAGGAATTGGAAAAGGAGATGGGAAATGAATACTTGTTGTTATATTGTGAAATTGCCGAAATGACCTAGAATTTGGGAAATTTTGGCGCAGTTTTATGGCAGTTTTACGGGCTGTTTTAGACTTGTATATATGCAGAAATTGGGTGGTTATATATATGATTAATGTGGTAGAATTTGCTAGTGAAAGTCCTAAGGAATAAAGGTGAAAAAGGGTGCAAAGAGGCTTCATATCTTATCCTAAATATTGAGGAAATTATGGATTGTTTTGTATACATTGTGGGGCAGAATTTTACACGTCCTGTTAAGGCGTGTAATCCCCTTTGGTTAGCTGAATTGTTGAGCCTTAAATGTGGCATTTGGTTATTGATTTTTGGGCCTTGAAAAAGGTGGAAAAGTATGTAGAAACAAAGGAAGTGCTGCCCGATTTTCCGTAAAATAAGAGACCTTACACTTAGTATGATTCTACGTTAAGAAGCTAGGAGCTGATAGACATGTTATGATTAATATAGGTTGAAGTACTACGAGTAGTGTATTCTACTTGAAGGGTGGAAAAGTGTTACACCCCATATTTTCAGGACATGCTTTAAGAACGTACGTAAGAACTCGCAAGTGTTAAGATTTGAGACTTGTAAAAAAAATTATCGAAATTGTGAAATTGTCGGAAAACGTAATATTGTGACGAATGGGAGGGAGACACTTGTCACCCCCTTATTGATGCCTTGGACGAAATAGGCATGGCCAAAATGGTCATTGACCATAGTCTTAAGATGACAAAGTCTTCCTATTAATGAGCTTGAGTTTCTTGACCAAAGTCAAAGGTCCCAAGTCTTGATATTTTATAAGACTTCATCTAAACCACCCATTTGGTTACATCTTAACCCTCCATGCCCCTTTATTACACTACTAGTAGCAAGAGTATGTCATTACACTTAGAAAAATTTCCACAAAATTGAAGAACTCAAGGAAGAGCTCTCGGCTTCCCTCCACTTTCAAAAGGAATTTTTTTCGTTTCTTGTCCATTAAGCCCCACACTTTAAACCAAGGTTCATGAGGGTATTGTATGTGTATCTCAATAGAAAAACCCCGGAAAAAGAGAGTTTTCGTATTAGTCGCAAAGCGAAAACCTAGTGGCTTTCTAGGTTTTGGATTGGAGGTTTGAAGGAAAGTTGTTGGTGTGGTTCTAAGGGTCTCGGAGGCGGATTGAGGTGTCTTGATGAGGCTCTAGGTTGCTAAGGAGCAACTTCGGTTTTGAAGATTGGATTACAATTCGTTGAGGTATAATCTTGTTCTTTGAAAGTGTTACAAGATTATTTATATTGTTGTTGTTAGCTTTACATGTTGCTAGCATGAAGTTGTTAAGTTGAAGTTAATAAGTATTATGGATTACTTGTAGCTTAAGTTCGAAATGAAAAGTAAGTCATGTTAAGTTGGAATACAATTTGATCGTTACTAGAATCGTCGCATGTAATTGACTTGAAGATTCTAGTAGTTATATTTGGTTGCGACTAGATATCATGTTATGCTACCAAGTTGGATTGAAATGGAAATTGAATAAGAATTGGTATTGTTGAACTCAAGGTGGCCGAATTTGTACTTGTGGTTTGTAATAGTTTGTTATTCATATGTATTGAACTACCTTCTATATTGTGGTGAGCCAATTGGGGTTGTATAGTTAATTATTTGTATTGGACTACCTTCTATATTGTTGTGAGCCAATTGGGGCTGTTTGGCTATTGTATTTCGGCCTTGAAAAAGGTGGCAAAGTAAGTAAAAACAAAGGAGGTGCTGTCCGATTTTCTATAGAATTTGGCGACTTAGCACTTAGAATATTCTACGTTTGAAGTAAAAGGTTAATGGACGTATTGTGACCATGATAGGTTGAAGAACTAAGTATAGCGTATCCTACTTGAAGAATGGAATAGCTCAAGGTTGAAGTACTTTGGAGCATTTTACTACTTGTCGACAATCGTCGCGAGGTATGTGAACCTCTTCTTTCTTTGGCATGATCCTACGTATGAAATCTCCATGTGATAGTGTTTCAAGATTTCTTCTACTCTTAGAAGTTAAGAAGTATTTGCATTGTTTTTTTTAGGTAAATGCAAATATTATTACTAGAAACTGAAAGAAAAGTGGCTACAATCAATCATTGAGGGTTCTCAGTCCTCAACGTAATTTAAAGAAGAAACGGAGGAGTAAGGAGTTGTCACTCGAAGGTGCCATTACAAGAAGGGATAAAATCATAGAGTACTCTATAGGATGTTGTTTTAATCTTGGTAATGACCTCTTCTGCCGGTGAGTTTGTGCCTTCAAAGAGCAGTGTGTTCCTTGTCCTCCAAATCTCATAGACCATAATGCAGAAGGCAATTAAGGTTGCTTTTGCTCGGATGCCTGTTCCGCGGTAGTCTTTTTTAATCCATTTGAGAGAACTTTCAACAGTGGTCATTTCTCTCTTAATTCCCAGCCAGTCTCTTATGCTTTTCCAAATCAAACGGGTGTAGGGGCATGTGAAGAAGAGGTGCTCTCTTGTTTCATTTGCTTGCAGAACCCACAAGACTTATCCTCGTGTTGAGATAGGAAAGGGTGTCCTTTGTAGCTAACCGCTTTCTACAATTTATCCACATGGTGAACGAGAACTTAGGGGATGAATCCTCTCCAGATTTGTGACATCAAGGCTTTTATCTTGCTTAGAGCGCAAGATCTCATATCTGAGCTTGAATCAAATTTACCGTTAGTACAACACTTTGTTAATCGGCAATTGCAACTCCTTGGCTACCAAAGATGGAAACAAGTTTGTCGCGTATCCGCAAATCTTTCGAATAGGGGAGTCTCTGGACGTACCTCATAGTCCCAAAAAGAACTGCCTCTCAAATAAAAGTCGTTGATCCATTGGACCCAAGTGAGTGCTTACGTGTGGGTTTGCCATATAGGCAGGGATAGCAGGCATGGTTCCAATCCTTGATATTCATAAGGCCTAAACCTCCTTCCGATTGAGGCGGGCAAATGGTCTCCCAAGCAACTCTTGGTGGTTTCCCACCCATAAGAAGCTGGATACTGAGCAGACCTTACCTTGTTAAGTATGATGGCGGAATAGGAAGGGCCGGAACCAAAACTCTCAACCCTCGGATGGTGACCTAATAAGCTCTAGCTTGCCCGCATAGGAAAGAGTGTGGTGTCCCCATTTCTGAATGTAATTCGAAATAGCATTAGTGAAAGGAGCAAATTGTTCCACCGAGACTGAAATTGGGGACAAAGGGATCCCCAAGTACCGTACCGGAAAGCTACCAATGCCGAATCCAACCCTGGCCAAGATCAAATCACGTACCTCATCATGTACTCCTGCTAAGTAGACGGAGGATTTGGATGGATTAAGAGTTAACCCAGAGACATCCTCCAACTCCTCTAGACAGTTCATAAGAATCTCAACCGAAGAAATATCACCTTTGGCAAAGAGCATGAGGTCATCCGCAAAGGCAAGATGAGTAATACCCATCCTTTTACATTTTGGATAATAAGAGAAAACTCTAGCCTCAGTCCTCATTTTAAGCATCCTCGAAAGGTAATCCATACACAAGATAAAGAGCGTTGGGGACATAGGATCACCTTGTCTAAGTCCGCGCTTACCCTTGAAGTAACCATGCAACTCACCGTTGATAGAAAGAGAAGGGCGTTGAGCAAACACACTCATGATCCACACGACAAATATGCGGAAAGTTGAGGCCTCTTATCTTGAATCAAGGAAACTCCAAGAGACCGTGTCAAAAGCTTTCCTAAGATCCACCATGAGCATGCACCTAGGTGAGACTCGGCTCTATTAAATCCTCTAAAAAGCTCCTTTGCTAAATAGACATTGTCAATCAAATTTCTCCCTTTCTCAAAAGAACCTTTATAAATGTCAACGATAGAAGGAAGAATCTTTGCCATTCTGTTAGCTAGAATCTTTGTAATAATCTTATAGACCACATTAGTCAATCCAATAGGCCTAAAATCAGTTACCTTAGGGTCCCTATCGGTCTTGGGCAGCAAGGCAATGATGGTATGATTAAGTTGTTTCAAAAGAACCCCTGAAGAGAAGAACTCCTGCACGCTTCTTACTACATCATGTCCCACATCTCTCCATCTATTCTTGAAGAAGGCTGCCGAATACCCATCCGGTCCAGGAGCTTTATCATTTCCAATATCAGAAAGAGCTTCCCAAATCTCCTTTGGGGATACGAAGTGCAAAAGTTGTAGACTGTCCTCTTCGCTTAGCTTCGGGCCAAAGTTGCACACTTCAGGATCAAAGTTCAACGTGGGTCGAGATGTGCCAAGAAGATCCTTGTAAAATTCCTCTAGAAGTTTTCTTACCTCCCCTGGTGATGTAGTGATAACACCATTAGTTTTGACAAGAAAGTTGATGGAGTTCTTGACATTACTTCTCTTGATCAAGCTATGGAAGTATTTGGAGCATTTATCACTTCCAATCAAGTGTTTCTGTCTCGACTTTTGCCTAATGAAATGTCTCTCAGCTTCCATTAAGGTGTTGGCTTTAACTCTTGAGGACTTAACCTTGGATTTAAGCTCCTCATCAAAGGGGTCTCCCATATGTGCACTAATAGCCTCCTTAAACTCCATGTTTGCCTCCTTCGCTCTTTGATCAATACTGCCGAACTCACTTATATTCAATGCCCTCAGTGGTTGTTTCAAGGCTTTCAGTTTCGATGCTAGAACGAATTGGCGATTACCTAGAATGTCTTGTCTCGGCATGAAGTCATAATGTTGTCAAAAGCGGTGTGAAAGCCACGTATTCATGAACTTGAAAGGCCGCTTCCCAATATTATAGGATCACGATAGCAGTAGCCATCACGGGACAGTGGTCCGAGACAGGTTCCATAGGCATGAAATTGGCTGTGCATTCTAAGGTCAAATCGCCCCAATTTTGATTCATCATTACTCTATCAAGCTTGGACCAAATCGAACCATTTGTCCAAGTGTAGAAAAGAACCGGAAGATGGAGTGTCTTCTAGTCCATGAGCATTCTGAAATCTCAAGGTCCTTAAGTGCATACGGCGTTAGAGGAGGGCCTCCGCCTTATCTTGAGGGTAGCGATAAGTGTTGAAATCTCCCATAATCATCCAAGGTTTAGTGATGCCAATGCCCGTGAGAAAGGTGATGCCAAAGGATTCTCCTATCCGTGATGCTATAAACCGGATACACGAATGTTGCAAGGAAGGACACTTGAGTAATCTTACAACTTGCCTGAACATGGATATGTTGAGAATCCATTCCAAGCACTTCACAACAGACCCTAGAGGGATCCCACAAGAGTAGCATTCTTCCACCATCGATGAATTCGGTTGAGCATAAATTCCAACCTTTGAATCTTTTAGAGAGAAAGACTCAATCCTTTCCTTAGAGAGTTTTGTTTCGGAAGACAAATCAATGCCACATCATCTTTGTTTAGTGAGACTACACACTAGAGCTTGCGTGGCTGCCCTGTCCCTTAGTCCGCAAAGACCGCGGACATTCCAACAAAGTATTTTCATTAGGAAACAAAGGAGGTTTTTCCAGCACCTCCGCTTTCTTTGCCTTAGTCTTTCCACTGACCTTTGACATGAACTTCTTTGGCATAACTTCTTTCCAGCCATCATCTTCCCTGCCGGAAGCCATAGCGTGTGTATCAGCCAAGCTATGCTCCCCGCGTTCAAAGGTAACACTCTTAGGCCGCGAGGACACTCCTTAACACGTGTTAGTACGCCCGTCCAAGGAAGGTTGCGGGTTCAATGGAACTGCAGGATCGAATGCATAGACTTATAACGCACCTATCGGCTTGTGCATTGCCTTCCGTGGTGGGCCTGAGGGCATAGCATGTGGTTTCCGCAACGTTCTTTGGGCGGGATTACCCAAAACCGAAGGACCGGCAGAATGCGGGACATCCTGCGCACAACTGGGACCAGGAGGTGTTGTGTGCTCATTCTCTTCAATATCCATCAAGTTGTCGGTATCTGCTGGAAGTAGGGAGGTTGGTGGATAAGGTGTGGGGGGAGTGGCACCATCCGCGCCTCTGCTGGCATTAGCACAAGTAGGAACTTCCTTATTGTGAGGAGGAACCACAGAATTGCGCTTCTTAGGAGCAGCTTCCATGTTGGCATCATATCCCAGAATTTTACACTTCATATGGTTGTGTCCAAAAGCCGCACAATGAAAGCAAAAGTCCGGATAATTTTCATAGTTAACCCTTTGAGTGTACCTTCTGCCATCGGGAAGATTGACAATAAACTCACTTGTAGGCTCCTTGCTGACATTCACTTCTACAAGAACTCTAGCATAGTTCATTTTAGATCTTTCCTTAGTGAATTGATCCGTGTAAAGAGGTATTCCTACACGGGAAGCAATCTTACTAAGGCCCGTTGCACTCCAGATGGAAAGGGGAATGTCCGGGAAAGTGACCCAAATAGGAATGTCCATAAACAACTCATCCGTTATGAGAACTCCTTTATTGATAGCTTTGAGCATCATAGTCTTCCGTAGACCATATAAGGGCCACCATGAAGTACATTAGTGCGCTCTTCTTCCGTCATGAACTTGAACAACATCCAACCTTTGCCATATGGTATGATCGACATTTCACTCCCCATCCCGTCACCATGGTGTTCAATGCATCTCTTCCCGGGAAGGGACCCGTGAAGCAACCAATTAAGCAATAACCCCAAGTTTCTATGAATGGGACTTCATCCTCCACTTCAATGTCTACTTCCTTACCTTGCTGTTCAATAAATTGCAACTTCATTCCTGTGGCTTCAATCCTCGTACCGCAAAGACTCTGCATAAGTCTTTTTGGAGGTGGGACCTTTGCCATGATCCAGGGGTGGTTCTTAGGAGCGGCATCCATGGTGGTTTATGATATTGTTTTGAAGAAGCATTTGTGTGTAAATCATTGGGAGGCATTTACGGAGGTATAGGCAGGAGGGTGGGTAGAGGGATTTGTTCTTGGGCCCGCAATAGGAGAAAGAATTCGTGTGCCATTAGGTAGGGTAGGGAATGTGTCTTGGGTTTTGGTAGGTAAAGAAGGAAGGGAAGAAAGAAGAGGTGAGGTGTTGTGTAAATCAGGGAGTAGTGAGGGGGTATTGGTTGAGAGAGGGTGTTTGTTAAAGTCTATGTTTGTGCTCGAGGAAGAGTTAAAGACGAATGGTTTATTTATGTTCTTGATAGTTGCTCCTTCAAGCACACTTCTTAAGAGGGAAGGCATCATTAGTTACACTTAGAGAGTTACGGGGTTGGTGTCTAACTACGAGAGGGCACGTTGGATCCCGTGACATTAAATTCAGACCTCTTGGCTCCCGCGTTATTAATGGACTTGTAGTTCCTAGGCTCCTTGGAAATAGAATTCGTTTTGTTTCCCTCAACTGACTTTGATCCTTGTATAACGGGAAAAATAAATGACCCATGGGCACCCTCCTGTCCCGCCTTGGCAATCTGACCATCATTAAGACCCGTCTTTAAGAGAGACCCATAGGTATCCGCGGCCTTTAATTGTGACGCCTCGGCTATCACAATATTAATGCCAGGCTCCTTTCCCACAACTGACTTCACTCCTTGAATAACGGGGGTAATCAATGTTCCCTGGGTGCCCTCCTGACCCGCCTTGGTAGTCTGATAATCATAAAGATCCGTAATTGAATGAGGGTCGTTGGTACCCGCAGTCATTAATTGAGACGCCTCGGCTCCTTCAAAATTAATGCTTTGCTCTTTGGGGATGGAGACTTCCTTGAGTCCAGCAACAGACCTCGATCTTAACATCATGGGTGTAAACTCAGATGTATGGACTACCGTCATACCCGCCTTAGCATTATGACCCACGCCCCGACCCGGAATGGGAGGGGTCACATTGTTCGGCAATAATGTAAAGCCTTGACACGCGGCCCGAATCTTTGGGAATGGGAGAATCATCAATGCTATCCACCGACTTGGAATGCAAAACGTGAATAGCATCAGACCCATTGACATCCTCCTGACCCGTCTTGAACTTCTGACCCGCGCCCATACCCGGTTCTGACCCGAGTAGCCCATCACTCCTTTGTGCATCAATCACGTTGTCTGGCCCAGAAATTATCCCTTTTCCGGCATGCCTGAGCAAATTGCCAGGTAGTGTTGGGGTACTAAGGCTAGTGGATCGCCCGGATTCCGTGGGAATCCCAGAATCAACTAGTTGACCCGTGGTAGGATCAACCACCATAGTAGCAAGTAGTTTCCCACCTTCAAATACCCTAATATCCAAGTTTTCAGAATCAATGCTTTTGCCCCATTCATGAATCTTTTGAAGCGTAGCATCATCTATTACATTTTCTAGAGGGATACGTGAGTCTGGCTTGACATGGACCAACACAGAAGGGTCTGAAGTCGCCGGAATGAGATTTTCTTCGGCAATTATAGGACTGCCTCCATTCTTTTTCTTTTTCCTTGTTCTAGCCTTCGTCGAACTTCCTGAACCTCCTGAATCATTGTTGGAACGTGTGTAACGTTTAGATTTCTTCATATTAAGAACGGAAAAACTTCAAACTTCAAACCATGGGGGTACAATCGTTTAGCATAGGGGGGGGGGGAAGAACAACCGAAGGAGCAACTAAGGCAAAACGTTGAGAGCGTTTTCCTTAGTGAGAGAAACTTCTCTCTAACTCCTCCAAGTAATAATGTTGTTACTTGATTTTACAAAGGAAAGCATTTTGGAATCTAAGTTAAGAGTATGTTTAAATTGTCCTAAGTCCTTACTAGGTCTTATGGGAGACGTTGGTAAGAATGGTTAGGAAGTTATGAGATTTGATTTAAAGGCTATGTGTCTTGATTTGTTTAAAGTAAGTAAGTGGATTTTATGTTCGAAAATGACTTGAATTTATATGTGAAAAGGGGATTGATTTTAAAAGTGGAAGTTATATGATTTTAAGAGAATAAGTTACTTGGTTTTGGAAGTGTATGGAACTTTTTTTTTTATTTTTATAAGTATAAGTAAATGGACTTTAAAGAATGTATGTTATGAAGTTTTAAGACTATGAACTTTGGTTGTCTTTGAAGGATTTTGAAACTTTATTTTTCAAGTTATGGGACTTGATTTCTAAAGTATTGATGACATGATTTTAAAGAGTGTATGCTACGAGGTTTTAAGACTATAAGCCTTGATTTTATAAGTGGAAATGACTTAATTTTACAAAGTATGGCTTCTTAATTTATTTCAAAAGTTAAGAAGATGGCTTCCAAAAGAGTATGTGACTTGATCTTTAAAAAGAAAGGAGTTCTTTGATTCTTTTTAAGTATGTATGTACGTAGTATTTTTGGATCTAGTTTTCCTAATGTTGTAAGAATAAAAGTGTCTTAAGTTCTCTAAAATGAAGGGTTGTTATAACAGCTTTATGGGAAGTTGTTATGACGACTTAAGAAGTAGTAATAAGACGGGTTAAAATGTTATGTAAGGAAGGATACACCAAGCCTACAAATAGGCCGGATTACGTTATGAGATACACCGAGCCTACAAATAGGCCAGATTACGTTATGAGATACACCGAGCCTACAAATAGGCCGGATTACGTTATGAGATACACTGAGCCTACAAATAGGCCGGATTACGTTATGAGATACACCGAGCCTACACATAGGCTGGATTACGCCATATTACCCCGAGCCTACACATAGGCCGGGTTACGTCATCTTACACCGAGCCCCACAGCGGGCGGATTATGCTACATGATTCCACGATGCACCGAGCCCCACAGCGGGCGGATTATGCTACATGATTCCACGATGCACCGAGCCACGGGAGGGCGGATTATGCTACATGATTCCACAAGGCCCACAAAGGGCGGATTATGTCACATGATTCATCAAGACACCGTGTCCCGCAAATGGGCGGATTATGTTATGTAAGATATGTAAGTTATGTGAAAAAGTGGATTAAACTCTTAAGTATGTATGTAAGAATATGAGGTTAATTCTTATTGAAAGAAGGAAAGGAGCGGTTAATATACGATTGATTTGGAGTTAAAATGACAATCTTTTATGCGATCATGATCATTTCTTGTGCGTTATTTACATTCCATATTAAATTTTGTTATGCTTGACCCGCCGGCTGCGTTCATGCCGCAGTGATAGGTACAGGTTGGTGATCCTTGCTCTTAGGATCTCTGTTCAATTTTGGAAGGAAGCCCTTTCACTCGGAGGCTTATCTTTTAGTGCGGTTTCCACGATGTGGTAGACTTATGTATATTCAGGGTATGGCGGGCCCTGTCACTTGTGATTGAAATTCTTAAGTGCAGTAGTTACATATTGTGGGTCGGTTTGTAAAAGGAAAGGGATGTATTCTTTGTTATGTTATGTATGTATGTGTCGGGAAGGTAGCCTTATCGGCTAACCTGTGGTTTAATTTCTCGTTATTTTATTTTATAAGTTTCATGTATGTTCCGCTGCTATTCTCTGATGTATACCTGAACAGGGTGCCCAGGTAGGGCACCAGTCGCGGGCCCGGGGTCGGGTCGTGACAAAAGTGGTATCAGAGCAGTTAGTCCTCGGAAGGTGTCTACAGACCGTGTCTAGTAGAGTCTTGATTATCGATGTGTTGTGCACCACATCTATAATTAGGAGGCTGCAGGACATTTAGGAGTGGTTTCCATTCTTCTCACTTTGAGATCGTGCGATAGAGCTGTATTGTTAGGGTCGTCCCTCCCTAACGAGTTATGTTAATTGCATCTACGAGAAAGGCAGCAGTGACCCAGGAATGACTATGTGGATTGCGTATCCAGGTTGGTAATGATTATAGTATAGTTGTTATTGTGACATACATCTATACGGAGTTAAGTATGAGGGTCAGACGCGTGTTGCCTAGAATGATTTTAGAAGTACCAGGAATTGGTAAAGACTAACTAGATACCGGTAGGTATGGAATAGTTAATGAATTTTCGCCAAGGTTTTGTGTTTTATTCGAGATAATTGGGAAAGGATGAGCTGTCTGATAGGGTAGTGAACCCTTAAGAAGCCATGTTAAGGAACCTAACGGAATGTCATGTTAATAGATTAAGCTGCGTAGTAAGCTTAAGAGAATGGTACGGATGAAGTCTGTATAGAGTAAGCAGTGGTTGTTGTGATCGAGACAACATGGTTATGGTATTATGAGAAGTTTTTGTACCCGTTTACGGGGGGACTGATAAGGTAGGCTTGGAGCATGGAAATTGCGAGCCTAAGAATATCGCTGACCGCTGAGACCTTAGATGTACAAGGTCTTCTCGGGTAGAAAGATTTATTATAGACCAAGAATAAGAGTTAAGTGCGACGGCGGGACGGGGTGGGGACCTGTTGCGGGTCTCCCCATGGCCTGGAATAGAGTAGGATCAGTTGGTAGTAGTTCCGCTACGTGACAGGGTCACGAGGGTGCAAGGCCCAAGTCTAGTTAATTGTTTTACGGGTTCGTGGACGCGTTCCACCGGAACCAGGTCATGAAAGCCGGAAATGGCCTTATGTTGTTTTATAGAGTGACTCCAAAGGTTTGAGGCCAGAGTCGGTATGGAAGTTATGTATGTATGTTAGAAGGAGTTGGAAGTACGAAAAGATAATCTCTTTTGGGCTTATGATGGACAGATATGCGTGTGCAAGGTATTAGGGCCATGTGTGGCATTGTTGGTATGTCGGGGTGGTGAAAGGAAACTATGTCGCTAATTATAAGTTTGACTCCGAAAGAACATTCGAGGACGAATGTTTCTAAGGGGGGAAGAATGTTACACCCCGTATTTTCGTGACATGCTTTAGAGCGTGCGTAAGAACTTCATGAGTGTTAAGATTTGAGACTTGTAAAAAAATTATCTAATTGTGAAATTGTCGGAAAGCGTATCTTTGTGAAGAATGGGAGGCGACACTTGTCACCCCCTTATTGATGCCTTGGGACGAAATAGGCATGGCCAAAATGGTCATTGACCATAGTCTTAAGATGACAAAGTCTTCCTATTAATGAGCTTGAGTTTCTTGACCAAAGTCAAAGGTCCCAAGTCTTGATATTTTATAAGACTTCATCTAAACCACCCATTTGGTTACATCTTAACCCTCCATGCCCCTTTATTACACTACTAGTAGCAAGAGTATGTCATTACACTTAGAAAAATTTCCACAAAATTGAAGAACTCAAGGAAGAGCTCTCGGCTTCCCTCCACTTTCAAAAGGAATTTTTTTCGTTTCTTGTCCATTAAGCCCCACACTTTAAACCAAGGTTCATGAGGGTATTGTAAGTGTATCTCAATAGAAAAACCCCGGAAAAAGAGAGTTTTCGTATTAGTCATGGCGAAAACCTAGTGGCTTTCTAGGTTTTGGATTGGAGGTTTGAAGGAAAGTTGTTGGTGTGGTTCTAAGGGTCTCAAGGAGCGGATTGAGGTGTCTTGATGAAGCTCTAGGTTTCTAAGGAGCAACTTCGGTTTTGAAGATTGGATTACAATTCGTTGAGGTATAATCTTGTTCTTTGAAAGTGTTACAAGATTATTTATATTGTTGTTGTTAGCTTTACATGTTGCTAGCATGAAGTTGTTAAGTTGAAGTTAATAAGTATTATGGATTACTTGTAGCTTAAGTTCGAAATGAAAAGTAAGTCATGTTAAGTTGGAATACAATTTGATCGTTACTAGAATCGTCGCATGTAATTGACTTGAAGATTCTAGTAGTTATATTTGGTTGCGACTAGATATCATGTTATGCTACCAAGTTGGATTGAAATGGAAATTGAATAAGAATTGGTATTGTTGAACTCAAGGTGGCCGAATTTGTACTTGTGGTTTGTAATAGTTTGTTATTCATATGTATTGAACTACCTTCTATATTGTGGTGGGCCAATTGGGGTTGTATAGTTAATTATTTGTATTGGACTACCTTCTATATTGTTGTGAGCCAATTGGGGTTGTTTGGCTATTGTATTTCGCCTTGAAAAGGTGGCAAAGTAAGTAAAAACAAAGGAGGTCTTTGTCCGATTTTCTATAGAATTTGGCGACTTAGCACTTAGAATATTCTACGTTTGAAGTAAGAGGTTAATGGACGTATTGTGACCATGATAGGTTGAAGAACTAAGTATAGCGTATCCTACTTGAAGAATGGAATAGCTCAAGGTTGAAGTACTTTGGAGCATTTTACTACTTGTCGACAATCGTCGCGGTATGTGAACCTCTTTCTTTCTTTGGCATGATCCTACGTATGAAATCTCCATGTGATAGTGTTTCAAGATTTCTTCTACTCTTAGAAGTTAAGAAGTATTTGCATTGTTGAATCTAAGTTAAGAGTATGTTTAAATTGTCCTAAGTCCTTACTAGGTCTTATGGGAGACGTTGGTAAGAATGGTTAGGAAGTTATGAGATTTGATTTAAAGGCTATGTGTCTTGATTTGTTTAAAGTAAGTAAGTGGATTTTATGTTCGAAAATGACTTGAATTTATATGTGAAAAGGGGATTGATTTTAAAAGTGGAAGTTATATGATTTTAAGAGAATAAGTTACTTGGTTTTGGAAGTGTATGGAACTTTATATTTTTTTATAAGTATAAGTAAATGGACTTTAAAGAATGTATGTTATGAAGTTTTAAGACTATGAACTTTGGTTGTCTTTGAAGGATTTTGAAACTTTATTTTTCAAGTTATGGGACTTGATTTCTAAAGTATTGATGACATGATTTTAAAGAGTGTATGCTACGAGGTGTTAAGACTATAAGCCTTGATTTTATAAGTGGAAATGACTTAATTTTACAAAGTATGGCTTCTTAATTTATTTCAAAAGTTAAGAAGATGGCTTACAAAAGAGTATGTGACTTGAGCTTTAAAAAGAAAGGAGTTCTTTGATTCTTTTTAAGTATGTATGTACGTAGTATTTTTGGATCTAGTTTTCCTAATGTTGTAAGAATAAAAGTGTCTTAAGTTCTCTAAAATGAAGGGTTGTTATAACAGCTTTATGGGAAGTTGTTATGACGACTTAAGAAGTAGTAATAAGACGGGTTAAAATGTTATGTAAGGAAGGATACATCGAGCCTACAAATAGGCCGGATTACGTTATTAGATACACCGAGCCTACAAATAGGCCGGATTACGTTATGAGATACACCGAGCCTACAAATAGGCCGGATTACGTTATGAGATACACCGAGCCTACAAATAGGCCGGATTACGTTATGAGATACACCGAGCCTACACATAGGCCGGATTACGCCATATTACCCGAGCCTACACATAGCGGGTTACGTCATCTTACACCGAGCCCCAGCGGGCGGATTATGCTACATGATTCCACGACACCGAGCCCCCACAGCGGGCGGATTATGCTACATGATTCCACAAGACACCGAGCCCCACAGCGGGCGGATTATGCTACATGATTCCACAAGACACCGAGCCCACAGCGGATTATGTCACATGATTCATCGATGCAGTGTCCATAAATGGGCCAGATTATGTTATGTAAGATATGTAAGTTATGTGAAAAAGACTGGATTAAACTCTTAAGTATGTATGTAAGAATATGAGGTTAATTCTTATTGAAAGAAGGAAAGGAACGGTTAATATACGATTGATTTCGGGAGTTAAAATGACATTCTTTTATGCGATCACGATCATTTCTTGTGCGTTATTTACATTCCATATTCGTACTGTTATCGACCCCCGAGGCTGCGTTCATGCCCGCAGGTGATAGGTACACAGGTTGGTGATCCTTGCTCTTAGGATCTCTGTTCAGTTTTTGGAAGGAAGCCCTTTCACTCCGGAGGCTTATCTTTTGGTACGGTTTCCCTGATGTGGTAGACTTATGTACATTCAGGGGTATGGCGGGGCCCTGTCCCGCCGCAGTTGAAATTCTTAAGTGCAGAGTTACATATTGTGGGTCGGTTTGTAAAAGGAAAGGGATGTGACTGCTGTTGTTATGTATATGTATGTGTGTCCAGGAAGGTAGCCTTATCGGCTAACCTGTGGTTTAATTTCTCGTTATTTTATTTTATAAGTTTCATGTATGTTCCGCTGCTATTCTCTGATGTATACCTGAACAGGGTGCCCAGGTAGGGCACCAGTCGCGGGCCCGGGGTCGGGTCGTGACAAAAAGCTAGCAAGGTTAAGGTACTTGGGAGCATTTTGCAACTTGTCGCTAGTCGTCGCGAGGTATGTGAACCTCTTCCTTCTTTTGGCATAATCCTACGCATGAAATAGTCATGTGATATTATTTCATGATTCCTTCTACTCTTAGAAGTTAAGAAGTATTCACGTTGTTGATTCTAAGTTAAAAGTATGTTTAAATTATCCTAAGTCCTTACCAAGTCTTATGGGAGATGTTGGTAAGAATGGTTAGGAAGTTATGAGATTTGATTTAAAGCTACGTGTCTTGATTTATTTAAAGTAAGTAAGTTGATTTTTGAAAATGACTTGAATTTATATGTGAAAAGGGGATTTGTCACGACCCGACCTCGGGCCCGCGACTGGTGCCTTACCCCGGGCACCCTAGTGATACAACATCAGAGAAAGTCAGCGGAAATAAAAACTTAAACATGAAACAAGACATAAAATAAGAAACAGGTTTACCAAAACGGTCACCTTCCTGTATATATATATCAAATCGAACAGTTAAATCCTTTACAAACCCTGCCCACCACAGTACTATAGAGCTCTAAGAATTTTATAACAACTATGACGGGACAGGGCCCCGCCATACCCCTGAATGTACAAGAACCTACAAAATCAGGGAATCATACCAAAAGATAAGCCTCCGGAGAAACGGAGCTTTCCAAAACGTTGAATTGTGATCCTATGAGCGAGGATCAACAACCGGTGTACCTCTAGCTGCGGCATGAACGCAGCCCAAGGAGGTCGATAACAGTACCAAGTATGTGAAATCGAAAATCAGAATGAAATCATAATAGTCTATATAAAACAGGAGACATGTATGATAACCAAACTACAGTACACAATGTATAAGAAGTCATGTCAAGTCAGGGACTTACGCCCTCAAAGTCATCGTGCCCGTGGAACTCCTTCCTCACTGTCGGCAGTCTATGACATAAATCATAATCATGTGACGCGCCCATGACATCCTACCTCACTGTCGGCGTACACATATACAATACATATATATATCTCCTGCCCGTGGAATCCTCCGTCACTGCCGGCAGCCGTAGGTGTAACATATAACCATGTGACCTAAGTAACTAACTCTTTTAAGATCAAGGTACTCCTACCTTTTAAAACCAAGCCACTTATATTTTTCCATCAAGAAAAGTTCGATATTTGAAAACAAGTTACTTATACTTTTAAACTCAAGTTACTTCTCTTTTCCCAAAATCAAGTTACATGACTTTCAAAATACTTTAAGTCTCCTTACTTTAGAATGTCAAGAAATCAATACTTGTTTATAATGATTTTATTAACGCAGCCATGATCTAGAAAATGTAATACAATTTTATCTTATCTTAGCTTCTATGCAGATGGAAGATTCTACTTGTTTTAATATAATTATTTGTCATTACATTTTCCTTTATTAACGCAGCAATGGCTTGTTCGATAGTTCTTCCCATTTCCGAAATCAAATAAAACTTTATTCTTTTAAAGACCAAGTACTCATTACTCACGAATGAAGTTTCACTACTTTTTAACACCATTCAGGTCAATTATAAGTCAAGTCTCTTATCTTTTAAAATCAACAAACCATTCTTTTACCTACATAAAGTCGTTATAACTAGAAAGGATAGGAAGAGGTTCACATACCTCGCGACGATTATCGACAATTAGCAAAATGCTCCAAAGTACTATAACCTTACTAGCCTTTTCCACCCTTCAAGTAGAATACGCTACTCGTAGTACTTCAACCTATAATGGCCATAAAACGTCTATTAACTTCTAGATCTCTTCGTAGAATATTCTAAGTACAAGGTTCCTTATTCTACGGAAAATTGGGCAGCAACTCCCCCCCTGCAATCACATAAATACCCTCTTATACCAAGGCCTGCTACCAAGTCAACAACTCCAAGGGGATTACACGCCTACTGGACGTGTACAAAACTGCCCCACAGTAATACTACACAAGTCTACTGTAAATACAGTCCAATGTAAATACAGTTCAATTCTTATCAATATTCATTCTATATATAGTATACTCAACTATACATTACTACAACATGTAATCTCCAATTACAATAGGGGGATAAAGATCATTACCTCGATAAGCCCCCCCAAAATTATCCAAGATTAATAAGTCGATCCCGAGCAACGTTTAGCTCCTATTCCTTACGCTTCAATCCGCTCCAAGCAAACCTTAGAAGTTTCTAAACAACTTCTATTAATACTTCATTCAAGCTATGAAGATTTTCCTAGGGTTTTATTTTGCGACTATTGGAATAAAAGTAGTATTTCCGGGCTCTTATGTTGGGATTACTTTGGAATACTACTAGGGGTATAAGACTAGTGTATTTGGGTTTATACAACAACAATTGATGTATTTCTACACCAAGTGGGGGGGGGGGTGGTGGACGAGAACTACAAAGGAGGGAGTATTATTTTTGCCTTGGAAACTCTTAAGTGTGAATGAATAAGTCTTGCAACTTAAGGGGTATTTATAGGACAATCAATGGCCAAGATCAAAGCAAGTGTAAGGTGTAGATTGGGGACATGCGTGTGTGGATTCTACCAACCATATGTCCACCACAACTTTGAGACAAGTGGCTAGCCACATGTCTCCCTAAAAAACGTCCCACATGTCAAATGGACACCTAATGTTACTGTTACACCCCGTATTTATAGGACATGGTGTAAGAACGTACGTAAGAACTCACAGTGTTAAGATTTGAGACTTGTAAAAAAATTTCTCGGAATTAGGAAATTTTCGGAAAACGTACTATTGTGACGAATGGGAGGGCGACACGTGTCACCCCCCTTAAATGGTGTCTTGGACGAAAATTACATGGACAAAAGGGTCATTTGACCCTTGTTAGATAACCAAGTCTTGCAAAGTAGTAGCTTGACAATTTTGACTTGGTCAATGGGACCACTTAGCATGATATTTTTAAAGGAGTGCATCCAAACCACACATATGTTTTTATCTTAGCCCTCCATGTTGTTATATAAGGGTACTAGTAGCAAGACAAGAGTTCCACACTTAGCCAAAATTACAAAATTTGATGAACAATGATAGGGAGCTCTCGGCTTCACCTAAAGGAAGAAAGAATTTTTTTTCGTTTCTTGTCCATTAAGCTCCAAACTTTAACCCAAGGTTCTTATGTGTATTGTAAGCATATCTCAATAGAAAAATCTCGGAAAAAGATAGTTTTCGGGTTAGTCGCAAAGTGAAAACCTAGTGGCTTTCTAGGTTTTGGATTGTAAGTTGAAGGAAAGTTGTTGGTGTGGTTCTAAGGGTCTCAACAAGCGGATTGAAGTGTCTTGGAGAGGTTCTAAACTACTAAGGGCGACTTGGATTGGAGTTGGATTAAGAGTCGTTGAGGTATAATCTTGTCTTTTAAAGTGTTACATAGGTTATATATTTATTTTGTGTTGTTAGCTTTACATGTTGCTAGCATGAAGTTGATATGTAGAAGTTTATAAGGATTATGAATTGATTGTAGCCTTGGAAATCCGAAATGAAATGTAAGCCATGTTAAAATTTGGATTACTAATTGGTCGTTTATTAGAAATCGTCATGTTACTTACTTAAAGATTATGGTTGTTATAATCAAATGCGACTTGATATCATGTTATGCTACCAATTTGGATTGAAATGGAAATTGGATAAGAATTGGTATTGTTGAACTCAAGGTGGCCGAATTTGTACTTCTAGTTTGTAATAGTTTGTTTTCATTTATATTGGAGTACCTTATAGATTTTTGTGAGCCAATTGGGGCTGTTTGGTTATTGTATTCGGCCTTGAAAAAGGTGGCAAAGTAAGTAGAAACAAAGGAGGTCTTTGTCCGATTTTCCGTAGAATTTAGCGGCTTAGCACTTAGAATATTCTACGTTTGTAGTAAGAGGTTAATGGACGTATTGTGACCATTATAGGTTGAAGTACTAAGTATAGCGTATCCTACTTGAAGGATGGAATAGCTATCAAGGTTGAAGTACATTGGAGCATTTTGCTACTTGTCGATAAGCGTCGCGAGGTATGTGAACCTCTTCTTTCTTTGGCATGATCCTACGTATGAAATATCCATGTGATAATATTTCAAGATTTCTTCTACTCCTAGAAGTTAAGAAGTGTTCACGTTGTTGATTCTAAGTTAAAAGTATGTTTAAATTATCCTAAGTACTTACCAAGTCTTATGGGAGATGTTGGTAAGAATGGTTAGGAAGTTATGAGATTTGATTTAAAGCTACGTGTCTTGATTTATTTAAAGTAAGTAAGTTGATTTATGTTAAAAAATGATTTGAATTTATATGTGAAAAGGGGATTGATTTTAAAGAATGTATGTTATGAAGTTTTAAGACTATGAACTTTGTTTTTCTTTAAAGGATTATGAAACTTTATTGTTCAAGTTATGGGACTTGATTTCTAAAGTATAGAGGACATGATTTTATAAGTATAAGCGACATGATTTTAAAGAGTGTATGCTACGAGGTGTTAAGACCATAAGCCTTGATTATAAGTGGAAAGGACTAAATTTTAAAAGTATGGCTTCTTAATTTATTTCGAAAGTTAAGAAGATGGTTTCCAAAAGAGTATGTGACTTGAGCTTTAAAAAGAAAGGAGGTTTTATGATTCTTTTAAGTATGTATGTACGTAGTATTTTTGGATCTAGTTTTCCTAATGTTGTAAGAATAAAAGTGTCTTAAGTTCTCCAAAATGAAAGGTTGTTATAATAGCTTTATGGGAAGTTGTTATGACGACTTAAGAAGAAGTGGAAAGATGGTTTAAAAATGTTATGTAAGGAAAATACACCGAGCCTACGAATAGGCCGGATTACGTTATAAAATACACCGAGCCTACAAATAGGCCGGATTACGTTATGAAATACACCGAGCCTACAAATAGGCCGAATTACGTTATGAGATACACCGAGCCTACACATAGGCGGATTACGCCATATTACCGAGCCTACACATAGGGTTACGCCACAAGACACCGAGCTCCACGGGAGGGGCGGATTATGCTACATGATTCCACGATGCAGGCTCCACGGGAGGCGGATTATGCTACATGATTCCACAAGACACCGAGCTCCACGGGAGGCGGATTATGCTACATGATTCCACAAGATGCAAGGCCCCACAGCGGGCGGATTATGTCACAAGATTCGTCGATTGCGTGTCCATAAATGGGCGGATTATGTTATGTAAGATAAGTAAGTTATGTGGAAAAACTTGATTAACCTCTTAAGTATGTATGTAAGAATATGATGTTAAATCTTATGGAAAGAAGGAATGGAGCAGTTAATATATGAGTGATTTGGGAGTTAAAAATGGCATTCTTTTATGCGATTATGATTTGATTCTTGCACGTTATTTCATTTCCATATTCAAATTTTTGTTATGCGGCCCCGCCGAAGCTGCGTTAAATGTCGCGAGTTTAGGTACGATGTGCATCCGCGAGCTTAGGATCTGGTTCGGATTTTTAGATGGCTCAAGTTAGGAGTTGTCATGGCTATGTATATTGGGGTATGGCGGGGCCCGTCATACGATTGTAATTCTTAGAGTGCAGTAGTCACATATTGTGGAGTGCATTTGTAAAGAAAGAAGGCAACCGTTTATGTATGTGCGTCGGGAAGGTAGCCACTATCGGTGACTGTTGTTTTACTTCCGTTATTTTATTTATAAGTTTCATGTATGTTTGATTATCTCTCGATGTTTACTGTAAGGGTGCCCGGGTAGGGCACGATCGCGATCGAGGGTCGTCGTGACAAAAGTGGTATCAGAGCAGTTAGTCCTCGGAAAGTGTCTACAGACCGTGTCTAGTAGAGTCTTGATTATCGGTGTGTTGTGCACCACATCTATAATCAGGAGGCTGCAGGACATTTAGGATTGGTTTCCATTCTTCTCACTCTGAGATCGAGCGATAGAACTGTGTTTTTAGGGTCGTCCCTCCCTAACGAGTTATGTTGATTGCAGCTACGAGAAAGCGTGATGACCAGGAAAGATGATGTGAATTGCGTATCCAGGTTGGTTATGATCATAGTATAGTTGGTATTGTGACATACATCTATACGGAGTTATGTATGAGGGTCAGACGCGTGTTGCCTAGAATAATTTTAGATTACCAGGAATTGGTAAAGACTAACTAGATACCGGGAAGGTATGGTATAGTTAATGAATTTTCGCCAAGGTTTTGTGTTTTATTTTGAGGTAATTGGGAAAGGGTGAGTCATGCGATAGGGTAGTGAACCCTTAAGAAGCCATATTAAGGAACCTAACGGAATGTCATGTTAATAGATTAAGCTGTGTAGTAAGCTTAAGAGAATTATACGGATGAGGTCTGGATAGAGTAAGCAATGGTTATTATGATCGAGAATGACATGGTTTTGGTATTATGAGAAGTTTTTGTACCCGGTTACTGGGGGACTGGTAAGGTGGGCGTGGAGCATGGAAATTGCGAGCCTAAGAATATTGATTACTGTCGAGACCTTAGGTATATAAGGTTTTCTCTGGCAATAAGATTTAAAGTCAGACCAAGGATAAGAGTTAAGTGCGACCCAGTGTGGCGAGGACACATTCAGGTCTCCCATGGCCTGGAATGGAGTGGGATCAGTTGGTAGTAGTTCCGCCACGTGGCCGAGTCACGAGCGCAAGGCCCAAGTTTAGTTAATTGTTTCTGGGTTCGTGGGCGCGTTCCACGAAACCAGTCATGGCCGGAAATGGCCTTATATTGTTTTATAGAGTGACTCCAAAGATTTGAGGCCAGAATCGGTATGGAAGTTATGTATGTATGCTAGTATGAGTTGGAAGTATGAAAGGATAATCTCTTTTGGGCTTATGATGGACAGTTATGCGTGTGCGAGGTATTAGGGCCATGTGTGGCATTGTTGGTATGTCGGGATTGTGACAGGAAACTATTTCGGTAATTATAAGTTTGACTCCGAAAGAACATTCGAGGACGAATGTTTCTAAGGGGGGAAGAATGTTACACCCCGTATTTACAGGACATGGTGTAAGAACGTACGTAAGAACTCACAGTGTTAAGATTTGAGACTTGTAAAAAAAATTCTCGGAATTAGGAAATTTTCGGAAAACGTACTATTGTGACGAATGGGAGGGAGACACGTGTCACCCCCCTTAAATGGTGTCTTGGACGAAAATTACATGGACAAAAGGGTCATTTGACCCTTGTTAGATAACCAAGTCTTGCAAAGTAGTAGCTTGACAATTTTGACTTGGTCAATGGGACCACTTAGCATGATATTTTTAAAGGAGTGCATCCAAACCACACATATGTTTTTATCTTAGCCCTCCATGTTGTTATATAAGGGTACTATTAGCAAGACAAGAGTTCCACACTTAGCCAAAATTACAAAATTTGATGAACAATGATAGGGAGCTCTCGGCTTCACCTAAAGGAAGAAAGAATTTTTTTCGTTTCTTGTCCATTAAGCTCCAAACTTTAACCCAAGGTTCTTATGTGTATTGTAAGCATATCTCAATAGAAAAATCTCGGAAAAAGATAGTTTTCGGGTTAGTCATGAAAGTGAAAACCTAGTGGCTTTCTAGGTTTTGGATTGTAAGTTGAAGGAAAGTTGTTGGTGTGGTTCTAAGGGTCTCAACAAGCGGATTGAAGTGTCTTGGAGAGGTTCTAAACTACTAAGGAGCGACTTCGGATTGGAGTTGGATTAAGAGTCGTTGAGGTATAATCTTGTCTTTTAAAGTGTTACAAGGTTATATATTTATTTTGTGTTGTTAGCTTTACATGTTGCTAGCATGAAGTTGATATGTAGAAGTTTATAAGGATTATGAATTGATTGTAGCCTTGGAAATCCGAAATGAAATGTAAGCCATGTTAAGCTGGATTACTAATTGGTCGTTTATTAGAAATCGTCGCATGTTACTTACTTAAAGATTATGGTTGTTATAATCAAATGCGACTTGATATCATGTTATGCTACCAATTTGGATTGAAATGGAAATTGGATAAGAATTGGTATTGTTGAACTCAAGGTGGCCGAATTTGTACTTCTAGTTTGTAATAGTTTGTTTTCATTTATATTGGAGTACCTTATAGATTTTTGTGAGCCAATTGGGGCTGTTTGGTTATTGTATTCGGCCTTGAAAAAGGTGGCAAAGTAAGTAGAAACAAAGGAGGTGCTGTCCGATTTTCCGTAGAATTTAGCGGCTTAGCACTTAGAATATTCTACGTTTGTAGTAAGAGGTTAATGGACGTATTGTGACCATTATAGGTTGAAGTACTAAGTATAGCGTATCCTACTTGAAGGATGGAATAGCTATCAAGGTTGAAGTACATTGGAGCATTTTGCTACATGTCGATAAGCGTCGCGAGGTATGTGAACCTCTTCTTTCTTTGGCATGATCCTACGTTTGAAATATCCATGTGATAATATTTCAAGATTTCTTCTACTCCTAGAAGTTAAGAAGTGTTCACGTTGTTGATTCTAAGTTAAAAGTATGTTTAAATTATCCTAAGTCCTTACCAAGTCTTATGGGAGATGTTGGTAAGAATGGTTAGGAAGTTATGAGATTTGATTTAAAGTTACGTGTCTTGATTTATTTAAAGTAAGTAAGTTGATTTATGTTTAAAAATGATTTGAATTTATATGTGAAAAGGGGATTGATTTTAAAGAATGTATGTTATGAAGTTTTAAGACTATGAACTTTGTTTTTCTTTAAAGGATTATGAAACTTTATTGTTCAAGTTATGGGACTTGATTTCTAAAGTATAGAGGACATGATTTTATAAGTATAAGCGACATGATTTTAAAGAGTGTATGCTACGAGGTGTTAAGACCATAAGCCTTGATTATAAGTGGAAAGGACTAAATTTTAAAAGTATGGCTTCTTAATTTATTTCGAAAGTTAAGAAGATGGTTTCCAAAGAGTATGTGACTTGAGCTTTAAAAGAAAGGAGGTTTTATGATTCTTTTAAGTATGTATGTACGTAGTATTTTGGATCTAGTTTTCCTAATGTTGTAAGAATAAAAGTGTCTTAAGTTCTCCAAAATGAAAGGTTGTTATAATAGCTTTATGGGAAGTTGTTATGACGACTTAAGAAGAAGTGGAAAGATGGTTTAAAAATGTTATGTAAGGAAAATACAGGAGCCTACGAATAGGCGGATTACGTTATAAAATACAGGAGCCTACAAATAGGCGGATTACGTTATGAAATACAGGAGCCTACAAATAGGCGAATTACGTTATGAGATACACCGAGCCTACATAGGCGGATTACGCCATATTACCCAGAGCCTACACATAGGTCGGGTTACGTCCTGATCCGAGCTCCGGGAGGCGGATTATGCTACATGATTCCACGATGCAGAGCTCGCGGGAGGCGGATTATGCTACATGATTCCACAAGGTACAGGCTCCACGGGAGGGCGGATTATGCTACATGATTCCACAAGATTGCGAGCCCAGCGGGCGGATTATGTCACAAGATTAAATCGATGCCGTGTCCCGCAAATGGGCGGATTATGTTATGTAAGATAAGTAAGTTATGTGGAAAAACTTGATTAACCTCTTAAGTATGTATGTAAGAATATGATGTTAAATCTTATGGAAAGAAGGAATGGAGCGATTAATATACGAGTGATTTCGGGAGTTAAAAATGGCATTCTTTTATGCGATTATGATTTGATTCTTGCGTTATTTACATTCCATATTAAATTTTTGTTATCGACCCGCCGAAGCTGCGTTAAATGTCGCGAGTTTAGGTATTACGATGTGGATCCGCGAGCTTAGGATCTGGTTCAGCATTTTTAGATGGCTCCGATGTTCGGAGTTGTCATGGCTATGTATATTGAGGTATGGCGGGGCCTGTCGCCACGATTGTAATTCTTAAGTGCAGTAGTCACATATTGTGGGTCTGTTTGTAAAGAAAGGCAAGCTAACCGTTTATGTATATGCGTCCGGGAAGGTAGCCACATCGGTGACTGTTGTTTTACTTCCGTTATTTTATTTATAAGTTTCATGTATGTTCGCTGATTATCTCGATGTTTACAGTAAGGGTGCCCGGGTAGGGCACGATCGCGATCGAGGTCGGTCGTGACAAAAGTGGTATCGAGCGATTAGTCCTCGGAAAGTGTCTGAGGCCGTGTCTAGTAGAGTCTTGATTATCGGTGTGTTGTGCACCACATCTATAATCGAGGAGGCTGCGGACATTTAGGATTGGTTTCCATTCTTCTCACTCGAGATCGTGCGATAGAGTGTGTTTTTAAGTCGTCCCTCCCTAACGAGTTATGTTGATTGCATTACGAGAAAGCGTGATGACCGGGAAAGATGATGTGAATTGCGTATCGGGTTGGTTATGATCATAGTATAGTTGGTATTGTGACATACATCTATACGGAGTTATGTATGAGGTCGGACGTGTTGCCTAGAATAATTTTAGATTACCAGAATTGGTAAAGACTAACTAGATCTGGGAAGGTATGGTATAGTTAATGAATTTTCGCCAAGGTTTTGTGTTTTATTTTGAGGTAATTGGGAAATGGTGAAGTATGCGATAGGGTAGTGAACCCTAAGAAGCCATATTAAGGAACCTAACTAATGTCATGTTAATAGATTAAAGCGTGTAGTAAGCTTAAGAGAATTATACGGATGAGTGCGGATAGAGTAAGCAATGGTTATTATGATCGAGACAACATGGTTTTGGTATTATGAGAAGTTTTTGTACCATTCTTGGGGGATGGTAAGGTGGGCGTGGAGCATGGAAATTGCGAGCCTAAGAATATTGATTACGCCGAGACCTTAGGTATATAAGGTTTTCTCTGCAATAAGATTTTAAGTCGGACGAGGATAAGAGTTAAGTGCGGCACGAGTCGCGAGGACTGTTACGGGTCTCCCGGCCTGGAATGGAGTGGGATCAGTTGGTAGTAGTTCGCTCGTGGCGAGTCCACGAGCGCAAGGCCCAAGTTTAGTTAATTGTTTTACGGGTTCGTGGGCGCGTTCCACCTAACCAGGACATGGCCGGAAATGGCCTTATATTGTTTTATAGAGTAACTCCAAAGATTTGAGGCGAGAATCGGTATGGAAGTTATGTATGTATGCTAGTATGAGTTGGAAATACGAAAGGATAATCTCTTTTGGGCTTATGATGAGCCGATTATGCGTGTGCGAGTATTAGGGCCATGTGTGGCATTGTTGGTATGTCGGGATTGTGACAGAAACTATGTCGGTAATTATAAGTTTGACTCGAAAGAACATTCGAGGGCGAATGTTTCTAAGGGGAAGAATGTTACACCCGTATTTACAGGACATGGTGTAGAACGTGCGTAAGAACTCACGGTGTTAAGATTTGAGACTTGTAAAAAATTTCTGAATTAGGAAATTTTCTAAAGCGTACTATTGTGTGAATGGGAGGCGACACATGTCACCCCTTAAATGGTGTCTTGGACGAAAATTACATGGACAAAGGGTCATTTGACCCTTGTTAGATAACAAGTCTTGCAAAGTAGTAGCTTGACAATTTTGAATTGGTCAATGGGACCACTTAGCATGATATTTTTAAAGGAGTGCATCAAACCACACATATGTTTTTATCTTAGCCCTCCATGTTGTTATATAAAGTACTAGTAGCAAGACAAGAGTTCCACTTAGCCAAAATTACAAAATTTGATGAACAATGATAGGGAGCTCTCGGCTTCACCTAAAGGAAGAAAGAATTTTTTTTTCGTTTCTTGTCCATTAAGCTCCAAACTTTAACCCAAGGTTCTTATGTGTATTGTAAGCATATCTCAATAGAAAAATCTCGGAACAAGATAGGTTTTGGGTTAGTCGCACAGTGAAAACCTAGTGGCTTTCTAGGTTTTGGCTTGTAAGTGGAAGGAAAGTTGTTGGTGTGGTTCTAAGGGTCTCAAAGCGGATTGAATTGTCTTGGAGAGGTTCTAAACTACTAAGGAGCGGACTTCGGATTGGAGTTGGATTAAGAGTCGTTGAGGTATAATCTTGTCTTTTAAAGTGTTACAAGGTTATATATTTATTTTGTGTTGTTAGCTTTACATGTTGCTAGCATGAAGTTGATATGTAGAAGTTTATAAGGATTATGGATTGATTGTAGCCTTGGAAATCCGAAATGAAATGTAAGCCATGTTAAGCTGGATTACTAATTGGTCGTTTATTAGAAATCGTCGCATGTTACTTACTTAAAGATTATGGTTGTTATAATCAAATGCGACTTGATATCATGTTATGCTACCAATTTGGATTGAAATGGAAATTGGATAAGAATTGGTATTGTTGAACTCAAGGTGGCCGAATTTGTACTTCTAGTTTGTAATAGTTTGTTTTCATTTATATTGGAGTACCTTATAGATTTTTGTGAGCCAATTGGGGCTGTTTGGTTATTGTATTCGGCCTTGAAAAAGGTGGCAAAGTAAGTAGAAACAAAGGAGGTGTTGTCCGATTTTCCGTAGAATTTAGCGGCTTAGCACTTAGAATATTCTACGTTTGTAGTAAGAGGTTAATGGACGTATTGTGACCATTATAGGTTGAAGTACTAAGTATAGCGTATCCTACTTGAAGGATGGAATATCTATCAAGGTTGAAGTACGTTGGAGCATTTTGCTACTTGTCGATAAGCGTCACGAGGTATGTGAACCTCTTCTTGGGGGTTTACCCCTTACTTATACTCTTACCCTGGAGAAGGTGGTAAAGCAGGTGGTATAGCATCTTGGGGGTTTACCCCTCACTTATACTCTTACCTTGGAGAAAGTGGTATAACGTCTTGGGGCTTGCCCCTCATTTATACTCTTACCCTATCTCAATCGGCCGTCAAACAACACATAAAGCAGGTGGTACATCGTCTTGGGGGTTTACCCCTTACTAATACTCTTACCCTGGAGGAGGTGGTATAACGTCATGGGGCTTGCCCCTCATTTATACTCTTACCCTATCTCGACCGACCATCAAACAAGACATAAGCACTACCATGTCTTTTATAAAAATCCGGGAATTTAACCCAGTACTACAAATAACGGAAGCATACCCGTGGAATCCCACATCACTGTCGGTACGTCCAAGTAACTTACAACAAGACAGTCGGCCCTCCAACCGAGAGTCGCGGCAACGTAATAAAACATAATACTTGCACTCAAAGGCTATCACCAGCACACATAGGCTAATTCTCCATTAACCAAGCCAAAATACTTATCAAGGCACACATAGAATAATTCTCATTTAACAAGCCAAAGTACTTATCAGGGCACAAATAGAATAATTCTCATTTCACAAGCCAAAGTACTTATCAGGGCACAAATAGAATAATTCTCATTTAACAAGCCAAAGTACTTATCAGGGCACAAATAGAATAATTCTCATTTAACAAGCCAAAGTACTTATCAGGGCACAAATAGAATAATTCTCATTTAACAAGTCAAAGTACTTATCAGGGCACAAATAGAATAATTCTCATTTAACAAGCCAAAGTAATTATCAGGGCACAAATAGAATAATTCTCATTTAACAAGCCAAAGTACTACGTACGTACATTCTTTTCAAAAGACTCCTTTTATGTAAAACCTCAAGATACTAACACCCGTAGTATCAAGGCATGTCTATTTTTCAAAGTAAGTTACTACATTTTTAGAAAACTCATTTCAAAGCTTGAAATCAAGTAACTTCAAATTTTCACAATCTAGGCAACTTATGCCCATTAATCAAAATAGACAACTTTCTTAACCTTCCATAAAGTCGTTATAACCAACTTCCCATAAAGCCGTTATAACCCTTTATGGTTTTAGACATATCCATTCCTTTTATAACCAAGAGACTTATACTTTAAAAACCAAGTATCACATACTTGCAAAACAAGTTCTTAACTTTCAAATTACTTCAAGTCTCTTAATATAAAGAAAACGAGTTTCTTCTACTTTTAAACTTCAAGTAACTCACACCTTTAAGACAAGTTACTTCTCTTAAACCATGCACCTTCTCCTCTTTTAAATCAAATAAGTAAATCACTCCTTTGACTCCCCTAAAGTCATTATAATGACCTTTAGGTTTTGGAACTAAGGCACTAGCCAAAAGATTTGGAAACCACTTCCTTTTCAAGACTCTGTGTACTTTAAGTAAAATACTTTCACTTTTAAGAATCCAAACTTCACTAAGAAAATGGATTTTTTACAACTTACAATTTAAACATCAAAGTACAATCAAGGAAGTACATAGAACAAATTCTATTCTAGGCAATCCAAATACAACCAAGGAATGGATCATTTAAGGAGTAGAACATACTTTCTTAATCTTAAGGAATCATGCTAGAAGAGGAGATAGTTCACATACCTTTTCGGCTAAATCCACAAGCTAAGCCGAATACGCCGTACGTAGAAGTGTCAACCTATAATGGTCACAACAAGACTATTAACTTCTAGTCTCTAACGTAGAATAATACTAAGTGTACGGTCTCTAATTCTACGGAAAATCGGGCAGCACTTCCTTTGTTTCTACTCACTTTGCCACCTTTTTCAAGGCCGAATACAATAACCAAACATGCCACATTTAAGGCTCCAAACAACAACCAACCAAAGGGGATTACACGCCTTACAATACGTGTAAAATTCCGCCCCACAATTCATACCAAGTAGTTTAAAACTCCAAGCCATTCTCGGCCAACTACAACTAACAATTCAAAGTCTTTTCCAATCCTTTTCCAATTCCAAGTTCTAAGGTCTAACATGTTATATAGTCATAAACAACTTCAACAACTACAATTTCCTTCTTTATACAACATGCGACTAAAACTAATAATCGACTTGAATTGTAATCTTAAGGCTAACATGCTAGTTTTCGGATTAGGGTTCCAATAGTCAATATAATTATCCAAGTACATAATATATATCTCATGCTTGCTAATATCCATAGCTACAATCAATAAGTAAACTTAATTGCTAAAACGACAAAATTTTATACCTTTCAAAGCCCTTAAAATTTCCAAGATTCAAAGTCGCGCCTTAGCAATTCTTAGCTCCTTTCCTTAAGTTCCAATCCGCTCCAAGCACTCCTTAGAGGCCTAAGAAGAACCCATCTTCAAGTTCCAACTTCAAAGTTGAAGAACTCCTTTAGTTTCCGCCTTGCGACTAATACGAAAAAGCCATTTTTCTGAAATCTTTCTATTGAGATATCCTTACAACACCCTTAGGGACCTTGGGTTAAAGTCTTGTGGCTAATGGATCAAAAACTAAAATTTTTTGTGTGCGAATTTTGCAAACCCGAGAGGTCTCTTGAAGAACACAAATGTTCTCTAATTTTTCTAAGTGTAAATGAGCTAGTCTTGCACTAGTAGTAACCTTATAAAACACAATGGAGGGTTTAGATATCCACAAATGTGAGGTTAGGATGAGTTTCACTTGGATCAAGCCTAGGTGGACAAGTTGACTTGTCAACAATATCAAGCTTTGGAAGACTTATCTTCTACCATGGTCAATGATCATTTTGCCCTTACACAATTTTGACCAAGCCATGTGGAAGGAGTGTCACGTGTCTCCCTCTCATCCGTCCATAAAATTCCGTAACCCTCGTGGGCCCCACAAAAATGTAAAATTCCTCGGGTGGGCCCCACGTGACCAAATCCGTAAAAATAAATTTCCATAAGGTTAAGAGTTCCATAATCTTCAAACAATGTATTTTGAGAATTCAATTCTCAACAACGAACATTTTTCCTTTCCGACGTTCGGAACATTTTCCGTCGGAAAAACAATCATTCCTTTCGTACTAATTTCCAAGTCTTGATTCCTTATGTACATTCTCTTATACATGTCCTGGGCTTATGGGGTGTAACATTCTTCCCCCCTTAGAAACATTCATCCTCGAATGTTCTTAGTCGGTTGTCAAGCTTTACCAGCTCCGGCATAAACTCTATACTATGCCTATCAATCAAAATTGCACAAGACCAACGATGCCACACATGGCCACCACAACATACGTAAACATAACAATGGACCTTCCGTCTGTGGTTCCTTCTCACAAAACTCGAAGGTTACAGTCTTCCCAAACACGGGATCCTTAAAGGTTCCTTTCTTTCCTTACTTGTCATACTTTCTCGTACTTTCAAACTCATCTAGTACACGTACAAAATCTTCAAATTTTGTTTCTGATATCCAATCCTTGGAGTTACTATCCAAACTTAGCCATATTGTTACTTACTTTCCCGTTAAGGCTCTTCTCGGTCCTTACGACCTGATTCCGGTGGAACGCGTCCACAAACTCGTACAACGATTAACCCAACTTGGGCCTGGCCTCCTCGGGACCCTACCACATAACGGGACCATTTCTAACTGACATCACCCCATTCCATACTATCGGCTGACACGAAATGAGTCCATAACCCGACTCATCGTCACACTTAACTTCTCATTCTTAGTCTGCAATAAATCTTTCTCTTATCTCAAGGTACTTCTCACCCTATCCTCCCATTCACTAGAGGTTCGTCACATAAGCCAAAGTATTTCTACTGTACAATCTTCCCTATCGGTCTAACACTGTTACGGGGTAATTACAACTTGTGAACTCTACACAACTATAGTCTCAGTTCACTTTATCATTCTTGTCAACATTCTTAACTTTTCACTTTACTAATCAAAGTATCCCTACCTCTGGGGTACTATCACTTTACAACTCTTGCAATAAAGGGAAAACATATACGCTAGGGCAAAATCTGAATCTAACAATGCACGTATGATTCAAAAGAATCGAGATATACCTGTAACCCTAGGCGATGTTGCTTCCTGATCCTGTCCAGTAGTCGCGTCATCTATGCGGTTCGAAGGACCGCCAGAACTATAAACTCCACCCTGACCTCTACCACGACCGGCTGACATCTGAACACCCTGTCCTGGGGAACGCACAGCTGTGGAGGAAAGGGAACCAACTACCGGCCTCATAGGCTGAGCCACCCCACCGGTGCTCCTTCTAAAAGGACATACCCTCAGAATATGGCCCGGACGGCCACAATAAAAACAAACACCTGTGCCATAACGGCATTTCCCCGAATGACGCTTACCACATCTGGAACACTGAGGAATAAGTGGCCTCGACTGAGAAAATCCTCTGCTCCTCTGAGAACCTCGATCCCTGGAGCTTGGACCGGCTCCTAAATACCTTGTGGGGTCCAATATCCCACCTGCGAGCTGCGGGGGTATGTACTGGGTAGGCTGGGACGAATATCTCACTCATTCTTTGGCAGCTCGTCCAAAAACTCACCGGAATAACCAACCGGTCTAGCCCTCTTACGCAGATCTCCGCGCTGGCCCTCTACCCTCTGTACACCTGTCTGTACTGGCCGAATAACCTCCTGCTGACGAAACTGCAGCACCGCTATCTTGGTCAATAACATAATGGCTTCCTTCATGACCCTAAAGTCTTCCCTTAACTGAGAAACTGGAGGCTCTGGTGCTGGGGCCTCAAAACCTGGCGAAGAAGAACTCGCCGACTGTGGAACCACATCCGGTATGCCCTGGGCATAAGCCCTATCAACTCTCTGAGTCTGACTAGTAGCTCCTGCTACTCCTTTGCCCTTCTGGGCGGCTGTTGCCCTCCTTGGAGGCATAACTGTAACACAAAATACGTCAGAGAGGAATTATCTTACTAACACAACTCTATGGCACGATCTTAGAGTGAGAAGAATAGAAACCAACTCCTAAATGTCCTGTAGCCTCCTGTTTATGGGTGTGGCGCGCAACACACCGATAATCAAGACTCTACTAGACACGGTGCAGAGACATTCCGAGGACTCGCGCTCGATACCACTCTGTCATACCAGAACCCGGGCAGTGGTGGTGCCCTACAGGCACCCTTCTACCTTAACAACACAAGTAAACTGCGGAAATTAAATAGATCTTCTTTTTTTATTTAAAACCAATCGTACCTGCAAGGGCGAAGCCGACAAGGCTGCCATGTAATATACATAACAAAAGACACTACACCGTACATGAGTCCAATTCCACATATGAATCTGCACCTCAAGAGTTTCTTGAAATATGACGACAAGGCCCCATTGTACCCATAATCGTACAAAAGCACATCAAGGAACTATACCAAAAAGATAAACTCCCGAACAGAAGGAGCTATCCAAAACTCTGAGCAGGGTCCTACACCTGCCGATCACCAAACAGCGTACCTAAACCTGCGGCATGAACGCAGCCCCCCGAAGGAGGTCAGTACGAAGAATGTACCAAGTATGTGAACTGAAAATACTGTAACAAAATCATAACAGTCTAACAAAACAGGAGACATGTATGATAATCAAATTTCAGTACACCATACATAAACAGTCATATCAAGTCAGGGACGCACGCCCTCAAAGTCATTACTACAAACATAACCATGGGTCTCACGCCCATAATATCAATCATGCCCGTGGAATCCTTCCTCACTGCCGGCAGTCCATGATATAATATAACGCCAATAGGCATACAGGAACACCAAGTCCCACCGGTGGTATAGCGTCTTGGGGGTTTACCCCTCACTTATACTCTTACCCTGGAGAAGGTGGTAAAGCAGGTGGTATAGCATCTTGGGGGTTTACCCCTCACTTATACTCTTACCCTGGAGAAAGTGGTATAACGTCTTGGGGCTTGCCCCTCATTTATACTCTTACCCTATCTCAATCGGCCGTCAAACAACACATAAAGCAGGTGGTACAGCGTCTTGGGGGTTTATGTTACACCCCGGAAATATTTCAGGATATGTTTCTAAGAACGTACGTAAGAACTCAAATGTTAAGGTTTGAGACGAGTAAAAATTTATCGGAATTATGGAATTGTCGGAAAACGAAATATTGCGACGAACGGGAGGGCGACACGTGTCACCCCCCTTTATGGACATGGACGAAATGTGTAAGGGTGGAATGGTCAATTGACCATAATTTATGATGAAGTCTTGCAAAGCTTAGAGCTTGACAACTTTGACCAAGTCAATGACCCCACAAAAGCTTGATATTTAGTAAATCTCATCCAAACCACCCAAGTGTTCTAATATATACCCTTTCTTGTGTTATATATGTACACTAGTAGGTGCAAGACCTTGTCATTCTCCACACTTAGAATTATTTTTTCAAGAACTTGTTCTTGCTCTTTAGGGGAGCTCACGGCTAAGGGGTTTTTCAAGAAGGAAAAAATTCCAATTTTTGTCCAATAATTCCCCCACTTTAAACCAAGGTACCTAAGGGTATTATAAGTGTTTTTCAATAGAAAGATCCCGGAAAAATGGTGTTTTCGTATTAGTCGCAAGGCGAAAACCTAAAGGGTTATTAAACTTTGAAGTTGAAACTTGAAGATGAGTTTTTCATAAGCTTCTAAGGGTGGCTTGGAGTGGATTGGAATGTCGGAAGGAGGAGCTAAAGGTGCTAGGGATCGACTTGTACTCTTGGAGCATATTTGGGCTAATTGAGGTATAATCTTCGTTTTACTTTTGTAATTGAAGATTTCATGTTATGATAAGTTATAAGTGGTCATGTGATATGTGTTATGAAGTTTGTTAAGTGTTATGGAATTGGAAGCTAAAAATCCGAAAATGTCATATTTAGCCATTTGAAATTGAAATCCAATTTGATCGATAAATTGAATTGTCGCATGTTACCTACTTGGAGAATGTAGTAGCTAGAATCAATTGCGGCTTGATATCTTATTATGCTACCAATTTGGATTGAAATGGAAATTGAATAAGAATTGGTATTGTTATATTATTGTGAGCCAATTGGGGCTGTTTGGTTATTCATTTGCATTGGATTACCTCCTATATTGTTGTGAGCCAATTGGGGCTGTTTGGTTATTGTATTTCGACCTTGGAAAAGGTGGCAAAGTTAGTAAAAACAAAGGAGGTCTTTGTCCGATTTTCCGTAGAATTTTAAGAATTAACACTTATAATATTCTACGTTTGAAGTAAGGCCTTAATGGACGTATTGTGAATATTATAGGTTGACATACTACGGGCGGGACTTTGTACTTGACAAGTGGTTTGACCCGAAGAGGTATGTGGAACTTTTCCTATCTTTTGAGCATGACTAGTTTCACGTATATAGTACGGTGAGCGTCTGAATTTTGACGATCTAGTCCATTTGACATCCTTGGCTTATTTTAGGAATGTCGAGTTGATTGAGTTAGGAATTAACTCACTTGTTTAAATGTTAAGGATATCTTGGTTTTCAAAGTTAAGAGACTTTAAGTATGTTGAAAGTATTTTGATACTTGTTTTTATGGAAAGTTTAAAGAGTGGTTTACTCTAAGTAATTTAAGTATGTTAAGGGACTTGAAGAGTTTTAAAGTATGCGATACTTGTTTCGTTTTAAACGTATAAGTCCCTTGGATAGGAAATTGTACTTGACGAATGCATAAAGTGAATATAACGACTTTATGGGGAGTTGGTTATATTGGCTTTATGGAAAGATAAATGGCTTGATTTATTGAAAGACAATTTGATTTAAGGCATCAATTGCCTAAGGTTTTAAAAGAAAGAAGTCACTTGATTTAGAAGCCTAAATGTATTTCTAAAAGGTATCGTGACTTGTCTTGAAAAGTAGTTATGACTTGATACTACGGTTATTAGTATCTTGGAAGTTATATATGAAAAAGAGTCATTTTTTAAAAAAAGAATAGAAGTACGTAGTACTTTGGGTTAAATTCCCGGATTTTATAATGACATGTTAGTGCCTTAAGTAAACTAAAATGAGAATGTATATGAATAAGGCTAATAAGAAGTTAGGGGGATTTCTTAACTTGCTTATTTATTGTATGATAAGCCGGTAGGGCTTATGTTATGTATGATGGCCGGTTGAGCTAGGGTAAGAGTATAAATGAGGGGTAAACTCCCAAGACGTTATACCACCGCCGAGTAAGAGTATAAATGAGGGTAAACCCCAGACGTTATACCACATTTAGTGGATTTGCTACCCATGATGCGAGGAATACCTCATGCGAGTCCTTATGGGCTTATGCGGGTGAAATAGTCCCATGCGGTAGTCTGACTATGCGAGAATACCATGCGGGTCCACGCGATCTATGCGGGTGAAATAGTCCCGTGAATAGGATTGCTTAATGATCTGCGGGGTGGTCTGCTTTGATCGTGAGCCTCTATGTAGATATTGTAAGTATTCACTTATTTACTCATTGTTAGTAAGGCCTGATGTCTTTATTAATTGAGTAATCATACATGTCTCGCTTTATTTTAGACTTATGATTTCATTCTGATGCTTTCGATTTCACATATTTGGTACATGTTGTCTTGACCTCCTTGGGCCGCGTTAAATCCGCAGTAAAGTACAGTTGTTGATCCTCGCTCTTAGGATCAACTGTTCATTTGTTGAAACTCCTTCATTTCGAGGCTTATCCACAGTATTATCGGTTGTTGTACATTCAGGGTATGGCGGGGCCACTGTCACTTGAGTTGTTATTCTTAGAGGTAATTAGTCACAATGTTGATTGGGCAGTAAAGTAAATAAAAATGTAATGTTCTAATTCTGTATTGAGTAAATTTTAAGGAAGGTTGCCTTATCGGCTAACTTTGTTGTTGATTCTTGTCTAAGTTTTTTTGTATGTTGTGTATGTTCCATTGCTATTCTCGATGTATACAGCGGGGTGCCCGTGTAGGGCACCGGATCGCGAGCTTGAGGTGGTCGTGACAAAAGTGGTATCAGAGCAGTTAGTCCTCGGAAAGTGTCTACAGACCGTGTCTAGTAGAGTCTTGATTATCGGTGTGTTGTGCACCACATCTATAATCAGGAGGCTGCAGGACATTTAGGATTGGTTTCCATTCTTCTCACTCTAAGATCGTGCGATAGAGTTGTATGGTTAGGGTCGTCTCTCCCTAACAAGTTATGATTGTTTGTAGCTACGAGAAAGGCAGCAGTGACCCAGGAAGGATTACGTGGATTGCGTATCCAGGTTGGTAATGGTTGTAGTTGGTATTGTGACATACAACTATGCGAATTTATGTATGAGGGTAAGACGCGTGTTGCCTAGAATGATTTAGATTACCAGGATTTGGAAGGGACTAAATAAATACCGGGAAGGTATGAAACAGTTTAATGAATTCTCATCAAGGTTTTACGTGCTAATTTGAGATAATTAGGAAATGATGAGTTATCGGAAAAAAGTAATGGACCCTTAAGAAGTTATTATTAAGAGACTAAGTGGAAGACTATGATAGTAACTTAAGCTACGTGGTATGCTTAAGGGAATTGTACGGGCGAGATCCGAACGAAGAAAGTATGGTTGTTGTGGTCAAGACAACACAATTATGATATTACGAGAAGTTCTTGTACCCGGTTACGGGGGGCTGATAAGATAGGCTTGGAGCATGGAAATTGCGAGCCTAAAAATGTTGATAACCACCGAGACCTTAGGTATATAAGGTCTTCTCGGGTAGTAAAAGTTAAAAGGCAGGACCTAGGAAAGAGTTAAGTGCGGCCGAGTGGTTGGGGATCTATTTAGGGTCGCCCATAACTTGAAAGGAAATGGGATCAGTTGGTAGTAGTCCGCCACGTGACGAGTCACGAGGTGCAAGGCCCAAATTTAGTTAATCATTTTATGGGTTCGTGGACGTGTTCCACCAGAACCAGTTGTGAGCCGGGCGGCCTTATGTTGTTTAATTTAGTAACTCCAGTGGAGGCGAGTTAGTATGGAATTTATGTATGTAAGCTAGAATAAGTTTGGGAGTACGGAAATGATGCGACCGATGAAAAGAGCAACCAAGAGTAAGGAAATGGAACTGAATCCATGAGGACCTTTCAAGGTGACTACACGTGAGTGTTGGGTGGTAGCCGAGCGGTTAGATAATAATTGTGAGAACGATAAAGCGTTGGACCCAAAGTATGATGACGTATATCGAGGTCATTATGAGTTCGGACTAGTTGGCCTCTGGTTATGCCAACGTGGACTACATAAGGGAGATTGATTCGGTACCAGTTTCCCGGTAAGCCGGTTATCGAGTGGAAAGGAAGAGAAGTGGTGGTAACCAGTGAATTATCCTTCCTTCTTTGACATTGTTTTCTTTTTAAGTCTGTGTGACTTGTTCACTTGGGGTAAATTGACGCAGGAAGTATGTAATAATTAAATTTGGAGGAAGTTATTTTGAGTGCCCTTGGAGGTACTTGGAGTTGGTTTGGTGTGGCGGTCAGGGCCACGACCTTCCGGATAATTTCAGGAAAACGTGCAAGGCAAGAAAAAAAAAATAAGTACGAATGCTGCCGGCGGAAAGCTGAGGGCATCTTTGGTAGGTTGGAAAATATACACGAACTTAAAGGCGGTGCGTGATGATTAGCTAATTACTGGACCGCAAGAGGACCCTGTGATTAGGGTTGTGAATCCAAGGAAAGTTTAAGAAAAGGAGACAAGTCCTCTTCCCCACGAAAAAGGGACAGTTTTGCGTATTATTTGGGGTTGCGTGTACCCATGCTGTTAGACGAAGGATATAAGTGTTATACCCCGTATTTCCAGAGTATGTACGTGAGGGCGTACGTATTAAATTTTTTTTTTTGCCTTAAGAATTGGCTTTGGTTCGAAATTTGGGCACAAGTGCCGAATAGAGTCGTTTTCGACTAAAGCGTTTCCCACGACTTACGTTGGGAAAATTCCGGCTATGTCATTTAGTATTTTTGCGGATTTTTAGGCGACGGAACATTTTGGACCAACGGAGGTGACACTTGTCACCCTCATTGACGGCAAAGAGGAGGCTTGGCCTCGCCGATTGGTCCCTCCTTCTGTGCCTTGTTTTGTGGCTTGTTTTGTGGAGTGTTTTGTGGAGTGTTTTGTGGGTGCACTTGGCTTGATCTTGGCCTTACACTTGCCTAACACATGGATGGATCTTGGCCATTGGTTGGCCTTTGCTTGGCCTATAAATAGCTCCCCTTTGTGAAGACTTTCTTCATCCACAAATTGCCTAAGTCTTGAAGTTCTCTTCCTCCTCCCTTGTGAAATTCGCCCACCACCCCTTTCCCCTTTGAGAGCTCCCCCATGGTGGTGCCTTGGCAGTGGGTACCCACTAGCCTAGTTGTTTCGTATAATACCCTTTGTTGTGGTATAGAAATACTCTCCTAAGTATTGTTATAATGTCCAAAATACTTTAGCCCAAATACCTTGTAGTACTTTCCAAAGTACCCTTTGTCTGAAAAACCGGAAAATCGATTATACTTTCCTTAGCCTCTACACGACACCCTAAGGAAAATCTTCACCCGGTGTTGAAGTATGTTGTAGAAGTTGCGTAGACCTTCTAAGGGTTGTTTAGTGCGGATTGGAGCACTCGGAGGAGAGCTAAACCTTGCTCGGGAGCGACTTTAAACTCGGATAATTTGTGGGCTTATCGAGGTAAATATCTTGTCCCCCTATTGTAATTGGAAATTACATAAGTGTTGAATATATAGTGTTATATACTATCTATAGAACTGAACTTAGTATTATGGCACTGTCTTTTGACTTAAGCCTGAAGAATGAAGAATTGAGCGATGTCACATGAAGGATAATAAAGAGAAGAATCGAACGTAATTACCTAGGGTTGTATTCTGATGAGACTTATGTAGCATTACCGTGTAGTAGAATTGTGCAGCGTCGGTTAGGCGTGTTAACCCCCCGGTTGGCTTGGTAGCCACCTCGATGAAGGAGGAGATTTACGCTGTTGCGGGGAATGTTGCGAATTTTACGTAGAAAGATGGGAACGTGTGTTTAAGATTTAATAGACGTTTGTGGCCTTTATAGGTGAAAGTACTAAGAGTAGCGTATTCTACTCGAGAGTGGAAAGGGCTAGCAAGGTTGTAGTACTTGGAGCATTTTGCTTATTGTCGTTAAATCGTCGCGAGGTATGTGAACCTCTTCCTATCTCTTCTAGCATGATATGTGTGAACTATGTAGTACGGTGAAGCGTACATGTGTTAAGCGTGTTTGATTGTTCTTAAAACATAAAGTGTTATAACGGCTTTATGGGAAGTTGGTTATAACAGCTTTATGTAGGTAAGAAAATACTTTGTGGTTTTAAAAGGTAACTGATGTGAATTATAACTGGCTAGTTATAATAAAGAACTTGATGTATTTCAAAAGATTTCTAAATCGTTTTGAAGGAGAGTAACACTTGGTTTTAAAGGTTTTAAAAGAGTTATACTAGCTTGATGGGAGTTAGGTATAATGTCTTAAGAAAGGTAAAGAAAATAGTTTCTTGATGTTAGAAGTTAAGAGACTTGATCTTATAAGATAAGAGACTTAACTTATTTGTTTTAATGTGGATGTTTGTGTGAAACCTCATTCGTGAGTAATGAGTACTTGGTTTTATTTAAAGGATAATGTTTCTTGATTTGGAAATCGGAATGTGTATCGACAGCACCCCGCAGCGTTAATAAAGGAAAATGTATTGAATAATGATGAATTGTATTAAAACCGGTAGAAACCTCCATGCATAGAAACTAAGATGAGACAAAATGATATTACATTTTCTAGATCATGGTCTTTGTAATAAGAATGTTGTAAACAAGAATAACCTACTCTCACGTGAGACTTATATTACTCAATTGTTCTAAAAGGAATCAAGTGATTAAGTTTATGAACTATGAAACCATTTGAAAATGAGAAGCTTGAGTAATTGAAACTAGGCAAAGCTGGAACTTAGGAAAGAATGTTGTTACTTGATTTTGAAAAGGAATGTGGGTTGGTCATTCTAATACTACGTATCGGGTGACTTTGATAAGTAATGGATCTCTTTTAAAGAATTTAACGGACGTAGTACTTTAGGGTTGAAACCGGACTTTGGCATAAAATGAAGGTACTTTGAGTGATGTGAAACTTGCCTATGCTTGTTGTGGTGAAACATTCCTATGCTTGTTGTTGTGAAACTTGCCTATGCTTGTGATGATAGCCTTTGTTGTGCAAGTGTGGTGTTTACGTATTCTGGCGTCTCGATAGAGGCGGTTGGTAGTTGAGGTTTCTTCTTGTTCGGCTGGGTATCGGTGGTCGGCTCGTGCTTGCCGCCTCGTGGTCGATTCGGCCTTGGTATCGGTAGTCACCCTCGCTTGCCCGTTCGGTATAGTGACGAAGTTTCGTGATCTGACCTTGGTCACGGTGGTCACCCTCGTACTTGCCCGGTCGGTGCGTGGCCGACCTTGGTATCCGATGATCGGCTCGCACTTGCCGTGACGGCCGTGTTTTGGTTGCATTGTATTATTGGTACGGTCGGATCTGGTAGTCATACTTGTCTGTCACGGTTTTATAACACAGTGGGACATGGTGTTCATGTATAATCCTTGGTATTGTTATATCATAAAGCTGCCGTGATGAGGAAGAAATTCCACGCACGAGTGATAATTTGGAGCGTGAGTCCACTGTCTTGAATCGTTATATGTTATATCTTGTAGTTTGGTCATCATACATGTCTCTGCTTTATATAGACTATTATGATTTCATTTCTGATATTCTGATTTCACATACTTGGTACTGTTATCGACCTCCTTGGCTGCGTTACATCTGCATGAGTAAAAGTACATCAGTGTCGATCCATTTTAGGATCACCTTTCACGTATTGAAAGCTCAGTTCCTTGGAGGCTTATCTTTTGGTATGTTACCACAGTCAGTAGATGCTTATACATTCGGGGTATGGCGGGCCCTGTCCGTCATAGTTGTTGTAAATCTTAAGTGCATGCTTTGTTGTGGGCGGGGTTGTAAAAGGTTTAAAGCTGTTGGGTTTTATGTATATCTTGAAACAAGCTGTTTTGGTTGCTTTGTTTATTTATTATATCTCTTGTTTCATGATTCATGTTTTATTTTCCTGGTTTTCTCGATGTTGTATCACTAGGGTGCCCGGTAAGACACGATGTGACCCGATTTTAGGCGTCACAAGTGGTATCGAGCGATTAATCCTCGGAAAGTGTCTACGCACCGTGTCTAGTAAGTCCGGATTATCGGTGTGTTGTGCACCATCTATAATCGTGAGGCTATAGGACATTTAGGATTGGTTTCATTCTTCTCATTCCGAGATCGTGCCTTAGAGGCTGTGATAAGATTGGACCCTCGGCGTGTTTCGTTTTTACGATTATGCCTGCGAAGGCAACCCGGGCGAGAAGGGCAAAGCGTGAGAGGATCTCGCGAGTAAAGCGGCGAGACCACAAGACTGAGCCTCGATCCGCGATGCAGGCGAGAGAGATGAGTTACAAGAGTGGGCGATTAATGGCCGTGGTTGTGGCGAACTTGAGGATAAGTGGGCCGGCAGTTCGATGCACCGATGGTTCACCCAGATCGAGATAGTTCGAGGCTACGGATTTTTACGAGTTGTAGGCGCGAGTTTTATGGGTCGAGGCACGAGGATGATCGCAGGAGTTCATCCAAGCGATTCTGGCGGATCGTGAGTGATCAAGGCATCGGAGATCGAGTCGGTGACCCTAGGTTCACATCAACTGCGGGAGACCGCAGTCGACTGGGGTGATTCTTGGGAGCTGTCCCGGGGAGCGCATGCACTTCCAGCGGGATGGACCGAGTTCTCAGAGGCCTTTCTTGCACATTTCTTGCCTCCCCAGATGAGGAGGGCTCGGGCCGACAAATTTTTGGTGTTCTGGCCGAGCAGGCGTGCGGTTGGGAGTACAATGTGGAGTTCGACTCATTGGCGTCGTCCGCGTTAGTAGCTAGTATGGAGGATCGAGTGCACCGATATGTTCTGAGGCTCGATGATTGCCTTGCGAGAGTTGTTGGTGTAGCTCTTGTGGGCATGGACATTGCCGCACGCAGCGTATACACTTGGATGTGAGCGGATAAATCGACGGAATGACCAAAGTCGCCAGAAGAGGGCGAGCAATGAGTCCTTTGGTGACTTTCGAGGCGGACGCCTCGGCCAGACTAGTTATGTACCTCCGTCGACAGAGTGGTCCTCCCGGCTTCGGGACGCCGGGATATTCGGAGCGGTCGGGGCTCCTGTGTTTCAGATTTTCGAGGAAGCGGAGTGCTCGCGGATGAGTTGCCCTTGTCTCAGTGTGGCGTTGTGGAAAGCTTCATAAGGGAGAATGTCGTACTAACTCGGGAGATTGTTATTTTTGCGGCCAGCAGGCCATCGGCAAAGCCGTCCGACCGGTAGCACGGTAGGATAGCATGGACTACTAGAGCGATTGCGGGTTCTTCACCTTCCGTAGCCAGGCAGGATGCTCGTACACCGGAAGGCCCCGGTAGAGGTCGCGGTGGGAGTTCCCAGTTTTAGCGGTCCTTGAACCGCCTAGTTTCAGGTATATCCTTAACCCTCTAGAGTTTTGTTGTATTGATGTCGTTGATGTGTTTAATGTTATGTTTGGATAGCTTTGTGCAAAAATGTGATTTAGAAACCTGGTTAGTGAAAAGGGTAAGTCCCTGGGTAGTGTGAGATGGAAGTGGTAGCTTTCATGAAGTGAAATAGTAAGATTGTTCAGGATCGGGTAACAAGAGTTGGCGCGATTTGTGGTCGGGTTGAGGACCATTTGCGGGTCAACGTAACCCGGTTTGGGGTGGTCGGTTCTGGGTGGTCCGCCAGGTGGTAGGGTCACGAGGGTGCTAGGCCCAAGTTTAGATGACCATCGTATGAGTTCGTGGATCGTTCGATCGAGAATCGATTCGTGAAGGCGGGAATGGCCTTAGAAATCGAGGTTAGTGAGATGACCAAGTTTGGAGGTAGTGACTCGAGGTTGGAAACGGCGTTGGCGAAGTGTGATGCGGATACTAGAACGAGTTCAGTGTTCGTGGCGAGTACTACGAGAAAGGGAAAAGTGAACGTATGTTTTTGTGGCGGTGTGGCATGATTGTTTTTAAATGCGTATAGCGGTGAAGACTATCGACGCTGTTGTTTTGAGACCTTGAAGGAACATTGGGACGAATGTTTCTAAGGGGATGAATGTTATACCGTATTTCCGAGTATATGCGTGAGGCGTGCGTATTAAATTTTTTTGCCTTAAGAATTGGCTTTGGTTCAAATTTGGGCACAAGTGCGAATAAGTCGTTTTCGGCGAAAGCGTTTCCACGGCTTACGTTGGGAAAATTCGGCTATGTCATTTAGTATTTTTGCGGATTTTTCCGAGCGGCGGAACATTTTTGGACCAACGGGAGGTGACACTTGTCACCGCCGTTGGCACAAGAGGAGGCTTGGCCTTGGCGATTGGTCCCTCCTTTTGTGCCTTGTTTGTGGCTTGTTTTGTGGAGTGTTTTGTGGAGTGTTTTGTGGGTGCACTTGGCTTGATCTTGGCCTTACACTTGCCTAACACATGGCTGGATCTTGGCCATTGGTTGGCATTTGCTTGGCTATAAATAGCTCCCCTTTGTGAAGACTTTCTTCATCCACAAATTGCCTAAGTCTTGAAGTTCTCTTCCTCCCTCCCTTGTGAAATTCGTCCACCACACCCCTTTCCCCCTTTGCCGAGAGCTCCCCCCCCCTTGGTGGTGCCTTGGCCGTGGGGTACCCCCCCCCCTAGCCTAGTTGTTTTCGTATAATACCCTTTGTTGTGGTATAGAAATACTCTCCTAAGTATTGTTATAATGTCCAAAATACTTTAGCCCAAATACCTTGTAGTACTTTCCAAAGTACCCTATGTAAGAAAAACCTGAGAATACGATTATACTTTCCTTAGCCTCTTCAAGAAACCCTAAGGAAAATCTTCACCCGTTGTTGAAGTATGGAGTAGAAGTTGCGTAGAACTTCTAAGGGTTGTTTGGTGCGGATTGGAGCACTCGGAGGAGGAGCTAAACCTTGCTCAGGAGCGACTTTAAACTCGGATAATTTTTGGGCTTATCGAGGTAAATATCTTGTCCCCCTATTGTAATTGGAAATTACATAAGTGTTGAATATATGGTGTTATATGCTATATATAGAACTGAACTTAGTATTATGGCAATGTCTTTTGACTTATGCCTGAAGACTGTAGAATTGAGCAGAATCACATAGAAGGATAATAAAGAGAAGAATCGTAATTACCTAGGGTTGTATTCTGATGAGACTTATGTAGCATTCGTGTAGTAGAATTATGCAGCGTCCGGTTAGCCGTGTTAACCCCCCCCCCTGGTTGGCTTGGTAGCCGACCTCGATAGAGGAGGAGATTTCCGCTGTTGCGGGGGGGAGAGGTGCTGCCGAATTTTCTGTAGAAAGATGGGAACGTGTGTTTAAGATTTAATAGACGTTTGTGGCCTTTATAGGTGAAAGTACTAAGAGTAGCGTATTCTACTCGAGGAGTGGAAAGGGCTAGCAAGGTTGTAGTACTTGGAGCATTTTGCTTATTGTCGTTAAATCGTCGCGAGGTATGTGAACCTCTTCCTATCTCTTCTAGCATGATATGTGTGAACTATGTAGTACGGTAGACGTACATGTGTTAACTGTGTTTGATTGTTCTTAAAACATAAAGTGTTATAACGGCTTTGTGGGAAGTTGGTTATAACAGCTTTATGTAGGTAAGAAAATACTTTGTGGTTTTAAAAAGGTAACTGATGTGAATTATAACTGGCTAGTTATAATAAAGAACTTGATGTATTTCAAAAGATTTCTAAATCGTTTTGAAGGGAGAGTAACACTTGGTTTTAAAGGTTTTAAAAGAGTTATACTTGCTTGATGGGAGTTAGGTATAATGTCTTAAGAAAGGTAAAGAAAATAGTTTACTGATGTTAGAAGTTAAGAGACTTGATCTTATAAGATAAGAGACTTAACTTATTTGTTTTAATGTGGATGTTTGTGTGAAACCTCATTCGTGAGTAATGAGTACTTGGTTTTATTTAAAGGATAATGTTTCTTGATTTGGAAATCGAATGTGTATCGACAGGACCACTGCGGCGTTAATAAAGGAAAATGTATTGAATAATGATGAATTGTATTAAAACCGGAGAAACCTCCATGCATAGAAACTAAGATGAGACAAAATGATATTACATTTTCTAGATCATGGTCTTTGTAATAAGAATGTTGTAAACAAGAATAACCTACTCTCACGTGAGACTTATATTACTCAATTGTTCTAAAAAGGAATCAAGTGATTAAGTTTATGAACTATGAAACCATTTGAAAATGAGAAGCTTGAGTAATTGAAACTAGGCAAACTGGAACTTAGGAAAAGAATGTTGTTACTTGATTTTGAAAAGGAATGTGGGTTGGTCATTCTAATACTACGGGTATCGGGTGACTTTGATAAGTAATGGATCTCTTTTAAAGAATTTAACGTACGTAGTACTTTAGGGTTGAAACCCGGACTTTGGCATAAAATGAAGGTACTTTGAGTGATGTGAAACTTGCCTATGCTTGTTGTGGTGAAACATTCCTATGCTTGTTGTTGTGAAACTTGCCTATGCTTGTGATGATAGCCTTTGTTGTGCAAGTGTGGTGTTTCTGTGTTACCGCGTCTCTCGAGAGAGGGCCGGTTGACTGGTTGAGGTTTCTTACTGTTAGGCCTGGGTATCCGGTGGTCTGCTCTCGTACCTGCCGTCGTCGTGATTCGGCCTTGGTATCGGTAGTCACCCTCGCACTTGCCCGCTCAAGATAGTGACGGTTTCGTGATCTGACCTTGGTCCCCGTGGTCACCCTCGTACTTGCCGGTCAGTGCGTGACCGGCCTTTGTATCCGGTATTCGTCTCTCGCACTTGCCGTGACGGCTTCGTGTTTTGGTTGCATTGTATTATTGGTACGGTCGGATCTCGTAGTCATACTTGTCTGCACGGTTTTTATAACACAGGTGGGACATGGTGTTCATGTATAATCCTTGGTATTGTTATATCATAAACTGCCGGCAGTGAGGAAGAAATTCCACGGGCACGAGTGATAATTTGGAGGGCGTGAGTCCCTGACTTGATGTAATCGTTATAGGTTATATCTCGTAGTTTGGTCATCATACATGTCTCCCGCTTTATATAGACTATTATGATTTCATTTCTGATATTCTGATTTCACATACTTGGTACTGTTATCGACCTCCTTGGGCGCGTTCATGCCGCAGTAAAAGGTACATCATGCCGATCCCGCTTTAGGATCACCTTTCAACGTATTGAAAGCTCCGTTCCTTGGAGGCTTATCTTTTGGTATGTTACCACAGTCCGTAGATGCTTATACATTCGTGGTATGGCGGGGCCCTGTCCGTCATAGTTGTTGTAAATCTTAGAGGTGCATGCTTTGTTGTGGCGGGGTTGTAAAAGGTTTAAACTGTTGGGTTTTATGTATATCAAGGCAACTGTTTTGGTTGGCCTGTTTATTTATTATATCTCTTGTTTCATGATTCATGTTTTATTTTCCGCTGGTTTTCTCTGATGTTGTATCACTAGGGTGCCCGGGGTAAGGCACCAGTGACGGGCCCGATTTTCGGGGCGTCACAATAAGACTGGTAGTGTTATACCCCGTAGTTGCAGGGTATGTATGTGAGGACGTACGTACGAGAGTACGACAGAAAATTTTGAAAAGAAAGAAAGATGTGAGTTTTCGACGGAAAAGTTTCCGGTTATTTGTGAAGAAAAAGGTTCGTTAATGGGAATTGGATTCCCAGATTTGGTATTTGGACTTCATAGATTATATTAGAATTTTGAGATTTTATTTTTGGAAATGGTCACGTGGGCCCACGGAGAAATTCTGGTTTTGTGAGGGCGCTTTGTTTTTGAGATTTCCTTAATTTGGATATTTTGGAAGACGAAATATTCAGGCGAATCGGGCGACACGTGTCACCCCACGTGGCACCCTTGGCCGAAGTTACCTTTGTGCACAACACCCGGTTAGAGTCGTGTTTTTACGAAAAGGTTTTCGGAACTTGCGAAGGGCAAAATCCGGCGAAGTCGGTTTTGATTTTTTGGGATTTTTACGAGAGACGAAAAAATTTGGACCAACATGAGGGTGACATGTGTCACCTCACAATGAAGATGTGGGGCGGACTTGGCCGATTTGGAGAGCAAGTTGTGCTAGATATTTGTGTAGATATTTGTGAGGTTTTAGGAGTAGGGCTAGGGTGCACTTGGCTTGATCTTGGCCTTACACTTGCCTTGCACATGGCTTGATCTTGGCCATTGGTTGGCCTTTGGTTTTGCTATAAATACCACTCCTTGTGAAGACTTATTCATTCACCTCACTTTGTCTAAGTCTTGAAATCCCTCCTCCTCCTCTAGTAGCTCTCGTCCCAAGCCTCTCCTCCTCCTCCTTGTGGCCGTTGGCCGAGCAGGGTTCCCCCCCCCCTTGTGGGGGTAGCCGTGGGTACCCACTGCTAGTTGTTTTCGTATAATACCCTCCTCGTGGTATTGAAATACTCCCCTAGTATTGTTATAATGCCCAAAATACCTTAGCCTTGTACCTTGTAGTATTCCAAAGATACCTCTTTACGTAGAGTCCGGAAATACTACCTTTTGTCCTTTTTAGTCTCAAACCGAAACCCTAAGGAAATCTTCATAGTTGGTTGAAGTATTTGAGTAGAAGTTGGTTAGAACTTCTAAGGGTTGTTTGGAGTGGTTTGGAGCGCACGGAGTGGAGCTAAACCTTGCTCAGGATCGACATTATAACTTGGATAATTTTGGGCTTATCGAGGTAATTATCTTGTCCCTCTATTGTAATTGGAAATTACATGTTTGTTAGAATATATAGTTGAAGTATACTATATATGGAACTATACTTAGTATTCGGCAATGTCTTTTGACTTAAGCCTGAAGAATAAAGAACTGAACTGAACTGTATTTACATAGGACTGTATTGCAGTAGACTTGTGTAGAATTGTACACGTCCGGTTAGACGTGTAAACCCCCCCCCCTGGTTGGCTTGGTAGCCGGCCTCGATAGAGGAGGAGATTTACGCTGTTGCGGGGGGGGAGGTGCTGCCGAATTTTCTATAGAAAGATAGAAACTTATGTTTTGGGGTTAATAGACGTTTGTGACCTTTATAGGTGAAAGTACTAAGAGTAGCGTATTCTACTCGAGGAGTGGAAAGGGCTAGCAAGGTTGTAGTACTTGGAGCATTTTGCTTATTGTCGATAAATCGTCGCGAGGTATGTGAACCTCTTCCTATCTTTTCTAGCATGATTGTTGTGAACTATGTAGTACGGTAGACGTACATGTGCTAAGTGATTTGGTTGGTTTAAAACATAGGGTGTTATAATAGCTTTATGGGAAGTTAGTTATAACGACCTTATGTAAGTGAAAATGGTTTACTGATGTTAGAAGTTAAGAGACTTGATCTTATAAGATAAGAGACTTAACTTATTTGTTTTAATGTGGATGTTTGTGTGAAACCTCATTCGTGAGTAATGAGTACTTGGTTTTTAAAGGGATAATGTTTCTTGATTTCGAATCGAATGTGTATCGGCAGCACCATTGCAGCGTTAATAAAGGAAAATGTATTGACTAATGATGTGTTCTATTAAAACCAGTAGAAACCTCCATCTGCATAGAAGCTAAGATAAGACAAACTGAGATTACATTTTCTAGATCATCGGTCATTGTAATAAGATCGTTATAAACAAGAATAAACTACTCACATATATGAGATAGGTTACTCATTTGTTCTAAAAGGAATCAAGTGATTAAGTTTGGTAACTATGAAACCATTTGAAAATGAGAAGCTTGAGTAATTGAAACTAGGCAACCGAACTTAGGAAAAGAATGTTGTTACTTGATTTTGAAAAGGAAGGTGGGTTGGTCATTCTAATACTACGGTATCGGGTGACTTTTTATAAAAGTAATGGATCTCTTTTAAAAGAACTTAACGTATGTAGTACTTTGGGGTTAAAAACCCGGACTTTGGCATAAAATGAAAGTACTTGGAGTTGTGTGAAACTTGCCTATGCTTGTTGTTGTGAAACTTGCCTATGCTTGTTGTTGTGAAACTTGCCTATGCTTGTGATGATAGCCTTTTTGTGCAAGTGTGGTATTTCTGTGTTACCGCGTCTCTCGATAGAGGGCCGGTCGACTTGTTGAGAACTTACTTGGACGTGCTGGCAGTGATGGAGAATTCCACGGGTATGTTTCCATTTTGATTACTGTCTTGTGGTTGATGTCACATGGACATGTCTACACCGTCAGATTAGGGGCATGCGGCCATGCGGTCGGGTTGATTACCCGATATATTGTTATTGTGGTTACATGGACATGTCTACACCGAGGTAGAATTCCGGGGGCATGTGGCCATGCGGCAGGGTTGATCACCCAGTATATTATTGTTGATGTCACATGGACGTGTCTACACCGAGGTAGAATTCCGGGGGCATGTGGCCATGGGGCATTGGTATTATTGTTGCATCATGGACATGTCTACACCGATGCAGAATTCCGGGGGCATGCGGCCATGATGCGAACATGATTGATGTTGTGGGCGTGAGACCCATGGTTATATTTGAGTGATGACTTGAGGGCCTGAGTCCCTGACTGGACATGACTGCTTTTATGTTGTGAACTGTAGTTTGGTTATCATACATGTCTCCTGCTTTATATAGACTAGTATGATTTCATTCTGATATCTTTTCTGATTTCACATACTTGGTACTGTTATCGACCTCCTTGGGGCTGCGTTCATGCCGCGAGTAGAGGTACATCGGCCGTGGATCCCGCTCTTAGGATCACGATTCGTATTGGGAAGCTCCGTTTCTTGGAGGCTTATCTTTTGGTATGTGTTCCACGAGTTGTAGGTTCTTGTACATTCGGGGTATGGCGGGCCCTGTCCGTCATAGTCGTTGTAAATCTTAAGTGCAGTAAATCTTGTTGTGGCGGGGTTGTAAAGGATTAAACTGCTCGTGTTTTATGTATATCTTGAAGGCAACCATTTTGGTTGCTTTATTATTATATCTCTTGTTTCATGACTCATGTTTTATTTTCATTGGTTTTCTCGATGTTGTATCACTAGGGTGCCCGGTAAGGCACGATGAAGGCTGTTATACCGTAGTTTCGTGGTATGTATGCGAGGGCGTGCGTGCGAGAATCTGACATCGAATGGAATGGAAGAAAGAGGTGATTTCCCACGGAAAAGTTTCCGGGTTTTGTGAAGGAAAAAGATTCGTTTATGGGAATTGGATTCCCAGATTTGGTATTCGGACTTCTTGGAATTTTAGAGAATTATGGAGTTTTATTTTCGGAAATGGTCACGTGGGGCCCACGGGAGAAAATTCTGGTTTTGTAGGGCCCACTTTGTTTTGGAGATTTTGGCCATTGTGGATATTTTGGAAGATGAAATATTTTGGGACGAGTAGGAGGCGACACGTGTCACCCCCCTAGTTGGCTTGGGCGAATTCCACTTTGTACACAACACGTTTAGAGTCGTTTTTCGACGAAACGTTTTACACAACTCGCGTAGGATAAATTCCGGCTATGTCATTTCTAATTTTTGCGAATTTTTCCGAGAGACGAAACATTTTGGACCAACGAGAGGGCGACACTTGTCACCCTCTCATTGATGGATGTTACACGGCATTGAGGCCAATTGGATGACAATTTTTGTCAAGTAGTTGGTAGGATATTTTGTGTGCAAGTTGGCAAGGACACTTGCCTAAATCCTCACCCTACACTTGCCTTGCACTTGGCATAATCTTGGCCATTGGTTGGCCATGTCTTGACCTATAAATACCCCCCTTGTTGAAGAGTTATTTCATCCTAAATTGAGCAATCTATCTAAGTCTCAAATCCCTCCCTCTTGTTGTTTCGTCCAAACACACCCCTCCCCTTTTGAGAAGCCCTAGCCGAGATCAACCCCCCCCCCCTCTAAAGCTAGCCTAGCCGAAACACTACCCCTCCTTGGTAGAAAAGTTGCCTTAGTATTGTTATAATGCCCAAATTACCCTAGCCCAAATCCTTAGTCCTTAGTAGAAGTTGTGAAGAACTTCTAAGGTTTTCTTAGACTCTGGAGCGCCTGACTTAGGAGCTAAACCTTGCTCAGCGCGACTTTTATTTAGGATATTATTGGGCTTACGAGGTAAATAACCTTATCCTCCTTTTGTAATTAGAATATATATCTGTAGAAGTATAGGAATAAGTATTAAATACTTAGAAGGATATTGCGAATAGAATTGAACTATTATCACAAAGAAGGGTTTAAAAGATGAATAGAATCAGACTTACATGGGATTGTTTTCCTGATGAACTTGAGTAGCTCACCGGGTAGGAAGTCTGCCCAAATGACCATAGAATAACGAACCTCTGCTTAGAACTTTGTACAATCTGATACGGGCGTTGATAGGCGTGTTGATCGTTATAGGTCGATACTCTGGCGCGACATATTCAACTTGGCGGGAGGTTTTCACAGAAAGGTATGTGATTCTTCCTAAAGCATGATATTTTACAATATATATAGTACGGTGACGCGTACGTGTTAACTAAATAATAACTACGGCAATGTCTTTGACTTAAGCCCGAATAATACTTACGGCAATGCCTCGGCTTAAGCCCGAATAACACTTGCAGAATGCCTCGGCTTAAGCTCGAATAATAAAGAATCAAAACATTTCAAAGGAATCTTGAATCATTTTTAATGTAAGAGTAACACTTGGTTTTAAAAGCTTAAGAGTTATACTAGCTTTATGGGAGGTTAGGTATAACGGCAAGAGTGATAAAAGAACGATTTATTGATTTAAGGAAATAAGAGACTTGACTTATTATACTAATATGAATTTTGTTAAAAGTGTGAAACCTCATTAGTGAGTAAATAGTATTTTGGTTTTCAAAAGGAATGATGTTTTACCAATCGTAATAAGTGTCGAACAAACCACAGCAGCGCTAATAAAGGGAATTATTTTGACTAATAAGGTATTATTAAAACTAGTAGAAACTTCCATCTGCATAGGAGTTAAGATGAGACAAAATGATATTACATTTACTAGATCATGGCTGCTGTAATAAGATTGTTACGAATAATAATAACCTACTCACACTTAGGGTATATGTTTCTCAAATTGTTTTAAAGGATTAAAACTATGAACTACAAACCCTTTCGAAAATGAGAAACTTGAGTAATTGAAATTAGGCAAACTTGAACGTTAGGAAAAGAATGTTGTTACTTGATTTTACAAGGAGAAGTGTTTTAATGTACTTCAAAAGATAATTACTCTATTATTGTGTGACTTTTGTAAAAGAAACGGATCTTTTAAAAGAGTAATACATGAAGTACTTTGGGGCTAACAACCCGAACTTGTTAACATAATGTAGAAAGTACCTTGTGTGAATAACTTGATTGTATTGATTTGTGATAGTCTTGTAATATTTTCTTGTTATCGGATAAGTAAACATGTTAGGATGCTACGTGAGTTAGTATCTTGTGATATTTGTGTAAAGGGGTTTTTCCTTGTTGTGCTTATGTTGTTTAGCAATAATCGGTTATGTTGATATTATATCATTCATAACTCCGGGGGTTAAGCTGCCCTCCGATGCGGGGTAGACTCAGGCGGGTCGATGGACCTATGATTCGAGAATACCTTATGCGGGTCTGTATGGCCTATGCGGAACTGCGGGAGTTCCAGGTTAGTATGCGGCCCTTGTGGTCATGCGGTTCTTGTAGCCATGCGGACGACGAGTCTAGGACGCTGCCGGGGAGTAGCTACCCTCGATGCGAGGAATACCTCATGCGGGCCATTGGAGTGGCCTATGCGGAGCTGCGGGAAGTTCGTGACTAGATGCGCACATTAGATCTGCGCGAGTGGCGGCTTTGATCATGTGACGGTGCAGACAGATCTCATGATACGATTTATGACCTTGTTGGTACCGTGGGTTTTAGTAGTCGCCACGCCTTCGCACTTACCGTGCATTTCTATTGTGATAACTTTGAGGCATGAGTCCCCGACTTGACATGACCGCTATTTATTGTGAATCGTAGTTTTGGCTTATCATACATGTCTCTGCCTTATATAGACTACTATGATTTCATTTCTGATATTTTGAGTTTCACATACTTGGTACTGTTATCGACCTCCTTCGGGGCTGCGTTCATGCCGCAGTAAAGGTACTCCTACCGTTGATCCTCGTTCTTAGGATCACCGCCATTGGGAAAGCTCCGCTTCTCGGAAGCTTAGCATTTTGGTATGGTCCTGTCGTTGTAGATATTCGTATTCAGGTATGGCGGGCCCCGCCCCGCCATTGTTGTTTTAAACTCTTAGGTCCAGAGACTGTTGTAAGGTTGGGATGTAACTGTTCATTTTGGGTTAATTATATACATTATGCGAAAGACAACTTTTTCCGTAAGCGTGTCTTATTTATCTTGTTTCATATCTTGGTTGTTTTATATTCCCGTTTTTCTCGATGTATGACTACGTGGGTGCGGGTAAGGCACTACCACGCCCGGAACAGTCGTGACAAAAGTGGTATCGAGCGCTTAATCCTCGGAAAATGTCTGCACCGTATCTAGTAGAGTCTTGATTATCGGTGTGTTGTGCACCAATAATCAGGAGGCTATAGGATATTTAGGATTGGTTTCCATTCTTCTCACTCTGAGATCGTGCTTTAGAGCTGTGTTATAAGTTGGACCCCTCTAACGTATTCCTTTCCTTTACCAGTGATGCCTCCGCGCCAGGCAACTCGGGCCCAGAAGGGCAAGGCAGCCGAAAGAGCTGCGAGTAGAGTACAGAGATTTAGAAGGGCACAGGCCCAATCATCACCTGGGGTGATGCTTCATGCGGGGAGTTCTGAGACGTCGCCAGCAGCAGTAGAGTTTGGCACAGCGGCAGCAGTTCCTACTGCGGTCATGACATCTGGACTTTCAGTTCCACGACTGGGAGCAGAAAATATGGATTGGAAGGAGACGGCCCTGTTGCTAGCAAAGGACTTGGCAGCCAGAGAGTATTTTATGTACCGGTATTCCAAGGATATTGATGCTTATCTAAAGAAGGGTTGTGAGGGAGTAGCTCTTCAGTCAGGGACGAGCCAGGCTTGCGTTCAGGATTATGTGCAGCGGGCTGAGAGAGGTAGAGATCGACAGAGTGACCGAGAGCAGCAGAAGAGGGCCCGATTGGCGTGGATCATTTGGTAACTCTCGAGGCGAATCGCCTCAGCAGCAGATTAGACATGCGCCTCCGCCAGTGCAGAGTGTCCCTCCACAGGGTTCAGTTTTTCCTCAGTGTTCACAGTGTGGCAGGTGTCATCCCGGGAAGTGTCGTCTTTTTACTGGTGCTTGTTTTTATTGCGGCCGTCAGGGCCATATGGCGAGGGAATGTTCTATGAGGAAGGATACAAGTACGAGGACTCAGCCTACTAGACCAGTTGTGGATGCAGTGGTTTGGAGAGGAGGTGTTAGCTGCAGAGGCCACCACCTCGGTGTGGCGTTGTGGTCGATGTCATCGTGGGAGTGTCGTTCTTCGCGTCGCCTTGTTATGTTTGCGGCCAGCGGGCCATTTGCGAGGAATTGTCCAGGCCAAGGGTGGTGCGGATGTAGAGACTCGGCCTTCAGGATCAGTGGATAGTTCATCACCTTCCCCAGCTATGCGCCCAGCAGGGCGGGTTTGATTAGAACGACCTAAGGGAAGTGCCGCGTAGATACAGGTATATCCTTAACCCTTTAGAGATTTATATGTGTAGCGAATATCTTAAGTATTATGTTCAGATAGCATTGTGTTAACTGTGATTGGGAATCATGATTAGTTAATCAGGAAAGATTGGGGGATAGAGAAAGTGGGAGCCTTAGGATGTGTGCGTAGAGAGACCTTAGGCGAGGCCATCTTTGTAAAAGAATTACTTCGTGTTTGACCCGTCGAGGTGCATAGTATACGTGAGATATTTTGTGGGATGAATCCCTGGGTAATGTGGAATGAAAGAGGGTAGAAGACCGCTAGGTTTTCGTAACGTGATTGGTGAGATTGTTCCGAATCAGGGAGCTAGTGTTTGCGCATTGCCGGGTTGGGTGGAGGCCATGTGGCGGGTCGACCCGTGGCCTGTTTGGTGGTGGGGTCAGTTTTTGGTGGTCCCGCCGGGTGGTAGGGTCACTAGGGTGTTAGGCCCAAGTTTAGTTAACCAACGTCGAAGTTCGTGGATACATTCGACCCGATGGTCGGGCGAGGAGGTCGGCCGCCTTGTCTTCTAGCAAAGACCGTGTACTCAGTAGGGGTGATTATATCAGAAAGGTTGTAAGGCTGCACGGGGTGCCTACCTTCACCTTATGACAGACAGTGGAGCCCAGGGTACGGCTGTTTCCTTTTTTGGAAGTTTTACCAGGCAGGGTTAAGAACTCAGGTAAGTCTCAGAATCGCATTCGCCCTCGCGATGTTTGGATTTGGGAGTAGTTGTGGGGATTGTCGTCTCTGTAAAGGAATGTTTAAGCTACCATTTTCAGTATTCGGATGTCGCCTTAGGAAGCCTTGTAGGGGCGGAAGTATAAGTTGCCGATCGATTGGTTCGATGTTGGCAAGGTTCAGATAGTTGGTTCAGGTTTGTTCCAGCAGACTGTGGATAGGGTGTGACGAGTTTTGGAAAACAGAGGAAACTTAGCCGTGTTACTTTGGGCCTTTTTGAGTTCATGTGAAGATTAGGCCAGGTTGCCTATATGTTAGCATTGCCGTCCGACTTAGGAGGCAGTACGTCCGGTCTTTCGTATTGTTATGTTCGGGAAAGTATCGGAAATCCACCCAGAGTGTTCCCAGTTAATGATGACCACGTTAGAGATAGTAACCCCGAGATTTGGAAACTAAGCAGTAACAGAAGGGTGGTAAGAGTTCGAGCGTACAAGAAGTGTACGACATCCTCAGGGATCATGGCGGCGGTACCATTTGTTGGGTCGTCGGGGCAAGGCTCGCGACAAAGTGACAAAAGTGGTATCACGACGAGTAAAGGAAGAACGAGCATGTATTACGAGCATAGGTGTGATCATTCGTTTGTAAAGAGTAGGGGCAAAGGGGGTATCTTTTTAGATCTCGAGTAGGAGTTTTTGTGATAGAGGTGATTCCTCGTGGACTTGGAGATAAGTATGTGCGCTTGTTGTGTTGTGACCAGGTGTGGCATGGTTGTTTCCGTAAGTATAGCAGTAAGGACTATACTGGCGCCTGTTTGTTTTGATACCTAGAAGGAACATTTGGGACGAATGTTTCTAAGAAGGGGAGAATGTTATACCCCGTAGTTTCAGGGTATGTATGCGAGGACGTACGTGCGAGAATACGACATCGAATGGAATGGAAGAAAGAGGTGATTTTTCCACGGAAAAGTTTCCGGTTTTGTGAAGGAAAAGATTCGTTTATGGGAATTGGATTCCCAGATTTGGTATTCGGACTTCTTGGAATTTTAGAGAATTATGGAGTTTTATTTTGGAAATGGTCACGTGGGGCCCACTGAGAAAATTCTGATTTTGTAGGCCCACTTTGTTTTGGAGATTTTGGCCATTGTGGATATTTTGGAAGATGAAATATTTTGGACGAGTAGGAGGCGACACGTGTCACCCCCTAGTTGGCTTGGACGAATTCCACTTTGTACACAACACCCGTTTAGAGTCGTTTTTAGACGAAACGTTTTAAACAACTCGCGTAGGATAAATTCCGGCTATGTCATTTCTAATTTTTGCGAATTTTTCCGAGAGACGAAACATTTTGGACCAACGAGAGGGCGACACTTGTCACCCTCTCATTGATGGATGTTACACGGCATTGAGGCCAATTGGATGACAATTTTTGTCAAGTAGTTGGTAGGATATTTTGTGTGCAAGTTGGCCAAGGACACTTGCCTAAATCCTCACCCTACACTTGCCTTGCACTTGGCATAATCTTGGCCATTGGTTGGCCATGTCTTGACCTATAAATACCCCCCTTGTTGAAGAGTTATTTCATCCTAAATTGAGCAATCTATCTAAGTCTCAAATCCCTCCCTCTCCCTCTTGTTGTTTCGTCCAAACACACCCTCCCTTTTGAGAAGCCACTGGCAGAGCAACCCCCTCTAAAGCTAGCCTAGCGAAACACTACCCCCTCCTTGGTAGAAAAGTTGCCTTCTAGTATTGTTATAATGCCCAAATTACCCTAGCCCAAATCCCTTAGTCCTTAGTAGGTTGTGAAGAACTTCTAAGGTTTTCGAGCTACCGAAGCGCACAACTTAGGAGCTAAACCTTGCTCAGCGACTTTTATTTAGGATATTATTGGGCTTACCGAGGTAAATAACCTTATCCTCCTTTTGTAATTAGAATATATATACTGTAGAAGTATAGGAATAAGTATTAAATACTTAGAAGGATATTGCAGAATAGAATTGAACTGTTATCACGCAGAAGGGTTTAAAAGATGAATAGAATCAGATTTACATGGGACTGCTTTCACAATGAGACTTGAGTAGCTCACCGGTAGGGAAGTCTGCCCAAATGACCATAGAATAACGAACCCTCGCTTAGAACTTTGTACAAGATGCGGACGCTGATAGACGTGTTGGTATTATAGTCGATACTCTGCGCGACATATTCAACTTGGCAGGAGGTTTTCGCCGAGAAGGTATGTGATTCTTCCTAAAGCATGATATTTTACAATATATATGTAGTACGGTAGACGTACATGTGTTAACTGAATAATAACTACGGCAATGTCTTTGACTTAAGCCTGAATAATACTTACGCAATGCCTGCCTCACGGCTTAAGCCCGAATAACACTGCGTGATGCCTCACTACAAGCTTTGAATAATAAAGAATCAAAACATTTCAAAGGAATCTTGAATCATTTTTAATGTAAGAGTAACACTTGGTTTTAAAAGCTTAAGAGTTATACTAGCTTTATGGGAGGTTAGGTATAACGGCAAGAGTGATAAAAAGAACGATTTATTGATTTAAGGAAATAAGAGACTTGACTTATTATACTAATATGAATTTTGTTAAAAAGTGTGAAACCTCATTAGTGAGTAAATAGTATTTTTGGTTTTCAAAAGGAATGATGTTTTACCAATCAGAATAAATGTCGAACAAACCACAGCAGCGCTAATAAAGGGAATTATTTTGACTAATAAGGTATTATTAAAACTAGTAGAAACTTCCATCTGCATAGGAGTTAAGATGAGACAAAATGATATTACATTTACTAGATCATGGCTGCTGTAATAAGATTGTTACGAATAATAATAACCTACTCACACTTAGGGTATATGTTTCTCAAATTGTTTTAAAGGATTAAAACTATGAACTACAAACCCTTTCGAAAATGAGAAACTTGAGTAATTGAAATTAGGCAAACTTGAACGTTAGGAAAAGAATGTTGTTACTTGATTTTACAAGGAGAAGTGTTTTAATGTACTTCAAAAGATAATTACTCTATTATTGTGTGACTTTTGTAAAAGAAACGGATCTTTTAAAAGAGTAATACATGAAGTACTTTGGGGCTAACAACCCGAACTTGTTAACATAATGTAGAAAGTACCTTGTGTGAATAACTTGATTGTATTGATTTGTGATAGTCTTGTAATATTTTCTTGTTGACTGGATAAGTAAACATGTTAGGATGCTACGTGAGTTAGTATCTTGTGATATTTGTGTAAAGGGGTTTTTCCTTGTTGTGCTTATGTTGTTTAGCAATAATCGGTTATGTTGATATTATATCATTCATAACTCCGGGGGTTAAGCTGCCTCCGACGCGGTAGACTCAAAGCGGTCGATGGACCTATGATTCGAGAATACCTTATGCGGGTGCAGATGGCCTATCGGGCTGCGGAGTTCCGTGTTAGTATGCGGCCTTGTGGTCACGCGGTTCTTGTAGCCATGCGGACGACGAGTCTAGGACGCTGCCGGGAGTAGCTACCCTCGATGCGGGTTATACCTCATGCGGGCCTATCTGTTTGGCCTATGCGGGTGCGGAAGTTCCGTGACTAGATGCGCACATTAGATATCGCGGGCGAGTGGCGGCTTTGATCATGTGACGGATGCAGACAGATCTCATGATACGCTTTATGACCTTGTTGGTGCGTGGGTTTTAGTAGTCGGCCACGCCGCATTTACCCGTGCATTTCTATTGTGATAACTTTGAGGCATGAGTCCCCGACTTGACATGGATCGCTATTTATCGTGAATCGTAGTTTTGGCTTAACATACATGTCTCCTGCCTTATATAGACTACTATGATTTCATTTACAGAATTTTCAGTTTCACATACTTGGTACTGTTGATCGACCTCCTTCTGGCTGCGTTCATGCCGCAGTAAAGGTACTCCTACCGTTGATCCGTTCTTAGGATCACCGCTTGGTTGGGAAAGCTCCGCTTCTCGGAGCTTAGCATTTTCGTATGGTCCCCGTCGTTGTAGATATTCGTATTCAGGGTATGGCGGGGCCCCTGTCCGCCATTGTTGTTTTAAACTCTTAGAGGTCCATGACTGTTGTAAGGTTGGGATGTAACTGCTCATTTTGGGTTAATTATATACATTATGCGAAAGGCAACTTTTTCCGTAAAACCGTGTCTTATTTATCTTGTTTCATATCTTGGTTGTTTTATATTCCGGTTTTTCTCGATGTATGACTACGTGGGTGCGGGTAAGGCACGATCCACGCCCCGAACGGGTCGTGGCGAGGGCCGGACGGTCGTTACAAAAGTGGTATCGAGCGCTTAATCTCGGAAAGTGTCTACAGACCGTGTCTAGTAGAGTCTTGATTATCGGTGTGTTGTGCACCACATCTATAATCAGGAGGCTATAGGACATTTAGGATTGGTTTCCATTCTTCTCATTCTGAGATCGTGCCTTAGAGCTGTGTTGTAAGTGGGACCCCTCTGACGTATCTCGTTTTACGATTATGCCTCGCGCCGAGCAACCAGAGCCCGAAGGGCAAAGCGGCCGAGAGTGCGCTAGTGAGATACAGAGAGAATGCGGGGCGCAGCGGACAAGATGCGAGGTTGTGCTTCAGACGGCGGGTTTTGTGACGCCACCAGCCCCAGCAAAGTTTAGAGCCGCAGCCGTGGCTGATGAGACTACAGTACCTGAGCCTCCAGTCCCACAGTCTGGGGCAGAGGAGATGGGTTACAAGGAGATGGCCCGATTCTTTGGCGAGTCGTGGCCGATGTGAGGATAGGTGGATGTAGCGCCTCGATTCGAGAGCACCGATGGTTCACCCCGAGCAGATAGTTTGAGGCTACGGACTTTACGAGTTGTAGCCCGCGAGTTTTATGGGTCGAGGCGGAGGATGATCCGCAGGAGTTCATCCGGCGATTCTGACGGATCACGCGGGTGATCAAGGCTTCGTAGACCGAGTCTGTGACCTTTGGTTCGCATCGGTGCGTGATACCGCAATCGATTGGTTTGATTCATGGAGCTTTCGGGAGAGCATGCACCTCCAGATATGGGATGAGTTTTCGGGCTTTCTCACGCACTTCTTGCCTCCGCAGATGAGAGCACGCGGCGACAGATTTTTGATGCTTAGACAGGCGGGCGTGCGGTTCGAGTACAATGTGAGTTCGACTCATCGGCCTGCGTCAGCGTTGGTAGCTAGTATGGAGGATCGAGTGCACCGATATGTTACAGGCTCGATGATTACATGTCGAGGCATGTTCAGAGTAGCCTTCCGGCATGGACATTGCCCGCACGCAGCTCACGACCGGATGCGAGGCACGGAGAGGTCGACGGAATGACCAAGATCGCCGAAGAGGCCGTAACAACAGGTCCTTTGGTGACTTTCGAGGCGGACCGCCTCGAAGATACTAGTTTTGTACCTCCGCCAGGTCGAGTGGTCCTCCACAACCTTCAGAGTATTCGGAGCGGTCGTGGCTCGAGGTTCGTGTTTCCGGAAGTAAGGGTGTTGGCGGATCGCGGTCACCCTACCTCGGTGTGGCGATGTGGTAGACCGCATTTCGGGGAGTGTCGTGGTGCCAAGGGAGCTTGTTATTTTTGCGGCCAGCAGGGCCATTTTGCGAGGAACTGTCCGACCAAGGGTAGCACGGATGCTACGACTCAGCCTTCAGGATCAGTGGCTGGTTCATCACCTTCACTAGCTATGCGCCCTGCAGGGCAGGACTGTGATTAGGAAGCGGACGAGACAGGTATATCCTTAACCCTCTAGAGTTTTGTATACTGATGTGTTTTAGTGTTATGTTCGGATAGCTTTGTGCTAAATGTGATTTAGACACCTGGTTATTGTAGAAGGGTAAGTATGGGGGCATGGTAAGTGTGAACCCTGGTATCACGATTGAGACCTTAGAGGTAAGGTCGTCTTGAGAAAAAGATTCGTTTTATGTTTGACCTTTATCAGAGTGCGTGGTATACGTGGGTTTTATTTGTGTGATAAGTCCATAGGTAGTGTGAGAAGGAAGTGGTAGCTTTCATGATGTGAATTAGTAAGATTGTTCCGGATCGGGGAACAAGAGTTTGGCGCGGTTGGGGGTCGGGTTGAGGACCATTTGCGGGTCAACCCGTAACCCGGTTTGGGGTGGGGTCAGTTCTGGGTGGTCCCGCCAGGTGGTAGGGTCACGATGATGCTAGGCCCAAGTTTGTATGATCATCGTATGAGTTCGTGGACGCGTTCGACCAGAAGCGGTTCGTAAAGGCCGGGAATGGCCTTAAGGAAGTTTGAGGTTAGTAAGATGACCAAGTTTGGAGGTAGTGACTCGCAGATTTTCGGAACGGAAGTAATGGTGAAGTATGGTACGTCTTGGGAGAGTTCAAGCGTTCGAGAAGGGCACGACGAGTAAGGAAAGAAGAGGGCGTATGTTATTTCGCGGCGGCGTGGCATTGGCAACTTGTTAGATAACGTTATCGTTATTCGACTTGAGAAGGAACATTCGGACGAATGTTTCTAAGGAGGAGAATGTTATACCCGTAGTTGCAGGTATGTATGTGAGGACGTGCGTGCGAGTACAGCGAAAATTGTGAAAAGAAAGAAAGATGTGAGTTTTACGGAAAAGTTTCCTGTTATTTGTGAAGAAAAGGTTCGTTAATGGGAATTGGATTCCCAGATTTGGTATTTGGACTTCATAGATTATATTAGAATTTTGAGATTTTATTTTGGAAATGGTCACGTGGGGCCCACGGAGAAATTCTGGTTTTGTGGGGCCCGCTTTGTTTTGAGATTTCCGGTAATTTGGATATTTTCGGAAGACGAAATATTCTGGGCGAATCGGGGGGCGACACGTGTCACCCCCTTGTGGCACCCTTGGTCGATTTTACATTTGTGCACAACACCCTAAGTTAGAGTCGTTTTCGACTAAACGTTTTGCGTAACTTGCGAAGGGAAAATTCCGGCTATGTCGTTTTGTATTTTTGCGGATTTTTCCGAGAGACGAAACATTTTGGACCAACGGGAGGGTGACATGTGTCACCCTCACAATGGAAGCATGTGGGGCGGCACTTGGCCGATTTGGAGGGGCAAGTTGTGCTAGATATTTGTGTAGATATTTGTGAGGGTTTTAAGGAGTAGGGGCTAGGGTGCACTTGGCTTGATCTTGGCCTTACACTTGCCTTGCACATGGCTTGATCTTGGCCATTGGTTGGCTTTTGGTTTTGCTATAAATACCCCCTTGGCTTGAAGACTTCATTCATTCACTCCTCACTTTGTCTAAGTCTTGAAATCCCTCCTCCTCTAGTAGCTCTCGCCCCAAGCCTCTCCCTCCCTCCTCCTTGTGGCCTTTGGCCGAGAAGGTTCCTCCTCCTCAGGTGCTAGCCGCGGGTACCCCTAGCCTAGTTGTTTTCGTGATAATACCCTCCTCGTGGTATTGAAATACTTCTCCCAGTATTGTCATAATGCCCAAAATACCTTAGCCGTGTACCTTGTAGTATTCCAAAGATACCTCTTTACGTAGAGTCCTAAATACTACCTTTTGTCCTTTTTAGTCTCAAACCAAACCCTAAGGAAATCTTCATAGTTGGTGAAGTATTTGAGTAGGTTGGTTAGAACTTCTAAGGGTTGTTTGGAGTGGTTTGGAGCGCACTGAATGAGCTAAACCTTGCTCAGATCGACATTATAACTTGGATAATTTTGGGCTTATCGAGGTAATTATCTTGTCCTCTATTGTAATTGGAAATTACATGTTTGTTAGAATATATAGTTGAAGTATACTATATATGGAACTATACTTAGTATTCGCAATGTCTTTTGACTTAAGCTGAAGAATAAAGAATCGAATCGAATCAGATTTACATGGGATCAGACAAAGAGACTTGTGTAGAATTGTACACGTCCGGTTAGGCGTGTAAACCCCCGTTGGCTTGGTAGCCTCGATAGAGAGAGATTTACGCTGTCATGTGGGAGGTCGCCTAATTTTCTATAGAAAGATACAAACTTATGTTTTGGGGTTAATTGACGTTTGAGACCTTTATAGGTGAAAGTACTAAGAGTAGCGTATTCTACTCGAGAGTGGAAAGGGCTAGTGCGTTGTAGTACTTGGAGCATTTTGCTTATCGTCGATAAATCGTCGCGAGGTATGTGAACCTCTTCCTATCTTTTCTAGCATGATTGTTGTGGAACTATGTAGTACGGTAGACGTACGTGCTAAGTGATTTGGTTGGTTTAAAACATAGGGTGTTATAATAGCTTTATGGGAAGTTAGTTATAACGACCTTATGTAGTGAAAATGGTTTACTGATGTTAGAAGTTAAGAGACTTGATCTTATAAGATAAGAGACTTAACTTATTTGTTTTAATATGGATGTTTGTGTGAAACCTCATTCGTGAGTAATGAGTACTTGGTTTTTAAAGGGATAATGTTTTACTGATTTCGAATCGAATGTGTATCGGCTGCACTATCAGCGTTAATAAAGGAAAATGTATTGAATAATGATGTGTTGTATTAAAACCAAGAGAAACCTCCATCCGCATAAGCTAAGATAAGACAAAATGATATTACATTTTCTAGATCATGGTCATGTAATAAGATCGTTATAAACAAGAATAAACTACTCACATATATGACATATGTTACTCAATTGTTCTAAAAGGAATCAAGTGATTAAGTTTGGGAACTATGAAACCATTTGAAAATGAGAAGCTTGAGTAATGAAACTAGGCAAACCGGAACTTAGGAAAAGAATGTTGTTACTTGATTTTGAAAAGGAAGGTGGGTTGGTCATTCTAATACTACGGTATCGTGACTTTTATAAAAGTAATGGATCTCTTTAAAAGAACTTAACGTATGTAGTACTTTGGGGTTAAAACCCGGACTTTGGCATAAAATGAAAGTACTTTGAGTTGTGTGAAACTTGCCTATGCTTGTTGTTGTGAAACTTGCCTATGCTTGTTGTTGTGAAACTTGCCTATGCTGGTGATGATAGCCTTTGTTGTGCAAGTGTGGTATTTCTGTGTTACCGCGTCTCTCGATAGAGGCCCGGTCGACTTCTTGAGAACATACTAGGACGTGATGCCAGTGATGCAGAATTCCACGTGTATTTTTCCATTTTGATTATCGCTTGGTTGATGTCACATGGACATGTCTACACCGATGCAGACCGGCACGGCCGTGCGGTCGGGTTGATTACCCGATATATTGTTATTGTGGTTACATGGACATGTCTACACCGAGGTAGAATTCGGGGCATGTGGCTACGCGTGAGTTGATCACCCAAGATATTATTGTTGATGTCACATGGACGGTTCACACCGAGGTAGAATTCGGCACGTGGCCACGGGCATTGGTATTATTGTTGCATCATGGACATGTCTACACCGATGCAGAATCCGGCACGCGCCGTGATGCGAACATGATTGATGTTGGGCGTGAGACCCATGGTTATATTTGAGTGATGACTTGAGGCCTGAGTCCCCGATCGACATGATCGCTTTATGTTGTGAATCAGAGTTTGGTTATCATACATGTCTCTCGCTTTATATAGACTAGTATGATTTCATTACTGATCTTTTACGATTTCACATACTTGGTACTGTTATCGACCTCCTTCGGGCTGCGTTCATGCCGCAGTAGAGGTACATCGGCCGTGGATCCCCGCCTTAGGATCACAGTCAACGTATTGGGAAGCTCCGCTTTCTTGAGGCTTATCTTTTGGTATGTTCCCCGAGTTGTAGGTTCTTGTTCATTCGTGGTATGGCAGGCCCCTGTCCGTCATAGTCGTTGTAAATCTTAGAGGTCCGTAGTGCCGGGCAGGGTTGTAAAGGATTAAACTGTTCAGGTTTTATGTATATACTGAAGGCAACCGGTTTGGTTGGCCTGTTTATTATTATATCTCTTGTTTCATGACTCATGTTTTATTTTCCGCTGGTTTTCTCTGATGTTGTATCACTAGGGTGCCCGGGGTAAGGCACCAGTAACGGGGCCCGGGACGGGTCGTTACAGGTAGGTCTTCGGTATCGTCATGCCATAGGTTACAGTTGTAGATAACCGTGGGAAAAGTGTTGTGTTGGGTAATTAAGAACGACGTACGAATTGGTCGAGGAAGTAGCGTAAAGATATAAATGTAGGTTGCACGTGCGTTTACCCTGCACTAGTGTAAAGACCATTAGTAATTAATGGGAAGTAAGAACATTTCGAGAAAATGTGGTAACACCTAGTTATAGGCTCTACAAACTGGGAAAGGAAAACCGGGTTACTACTTGACGAGATCAAGAAAACCTCCCCCCCAAAAATGTGATTGACAGTAAGTCTTAGCCATGAGGCGAGCAATGGAATTAAGTCTAAGTTTAGTGACCAAGTTTGGTTGCAAAAAAAAAAAAAAGGGAAACAGGAACCATAAGTGAGATTAAGGATACCCGAATATTTCGCAGGAATGAGAAAGGCTTTTAGTTTTGGGAGATAAGTTGACCACGACTACAGTTCTAACCCCTCCTGTGAGACTAGAGGGTTAGGTTATATTGATAACACGTTGGGTGTTGGGCTAGGTTGTGTGCCGACGCAACCCGATAAGGATAGAGCCTATGTTTTCCCGGTAGTTAGGGAAGCAGGAAGGAAATTGCGCCACTCACGATTTAGTGCTGGCGGCAGTTAAATCATGCCTTGAAGATTTGGGGGCATGACGTATATATAGACTTCGTGTGGATAATTGTGCAGACCCAAAAAGCCTCCGGTATATCTGCAGACTGAGGCAGTAGAATTTGCGACGACGATGGTGGTTAGAGTTACTCAAAGATCATGATATTGATATCCTATACCATCCGGGGAAAGCCAAGACGATTCTGAATACTCTTTGTCGCGACCTGGGTAGTCTCGCCGGTTGGGCAGACAGATAGGCGGATGTGGTCCGTGAGATCCTTCGCCACGAGCCTAAGGTTTAGATTATTTGATTACAATGTTAAAAAAGTTCAGATCAGAGAGGTTGCCGAGTCTTCCATCATTGAGGAGGTATGGAGGCGACAGTATGAGGATCCAGTTATGATACGCAGATCGAATACGCCTCCGGGAAGAGAAGAGCTCTGCTTGAGTAGCGACGAATTGGTTGCTGTGAGATTAGGATAGATTGCGTGTACACGGTTATGAAGGAATAGTCAGCAGGTTTTAGGGGAGGCACGCAGTTCTTATTGCCCAAATTGTTTGGGGCCGACTAAGTCGTGTCGTGACCTCAGAAGTATGTATGGGTAAGATGACCGGAAAAGGGACATAGCGGAGTTACTGCTTAGTGTCTGAGATAGTAGCAGGTCATGGTTGAGCACCAGAAGCCCAGTGGGCTATTGCAGGAGATTGAAATCCCAACCTAGATATGAGGGGTAATTAATATAGATCTTGTTACAGGATGGCATCGTACTCGGAGGAAGTGCGACTCCCTGGGGGTCATGGTAAGTGGGCTGGCGAAACCAGTCGTGTTCTTCCGGTTAGGGCCATTTACTCGGCTGAGGATTATGCTTGCTTGTATAGCAGAGAGATTGTGAGACTGCACGGGGTTCCTACGTTTATGATGACCGACAGATGAGCTCGATTACGGATAATTTCTGGAGGTTTTTCAGGAGGGATTAGGGACACAGGTGAGTCTCAGTGTTGCATTACACCCTCAGACCGACGGACAGGCAGATCGTACTATCCAGGCACTTGAGGATAGGATGCGGGCCTATGTTCTTGATTTCAGATATAGCCGGGAGGGTTAATTGTCTCTTTATGTGTTCCGTACAATAACAGATACCTTTCCAGTATTCAGATGGCCCTGTATGAGGCCTTGTATGTAAGAAAGTGTAGATCGCCGGTTGGATGCTTCGACATAGACGAGATTCAGTATTTGGTCCAGACTTGATTCAGCGGGCTGTGGATAAGGCGAAGCTTATCCGGGAAAGATTATTAGTAAGCTTAGAGTCAGCCGAAGCTTCATACAGATAACCGACGTTGACACATGGGGTTCAGCTTGACATTTTAGTATGAGTACTGTTGTGTGGCCTCGTGTGGTATTATTGGTATGTAGGGGTTGTAAAAGAAGACTATGTCGCTATCTTTAAGTTGGACTCCCGAGAGAACATTCGGGGACTAATGTTTCTAAGGGGGAAGAATGTTACACCCCGGAAATATTTCAGGATATGTTTCTAAGAACGTACGTAAGAACTCAAATGTTAAGGTTTGAGACGAGTAAAAATTTATCGGAATTATGGAATTGTCGGAAAACGAAATATTGCGACGAACGGGAGGGCGACACGTGTCACCCCCTTTATGGACATGGACGAAATGTGCAAGGGTGGAATGGTCAATTGACCATAATTTATGATGAAGTCTTGCAAAGCTTAGAGCTTGACAACTTTGACCAAGTCAATGACCCCACAAAAGCTTGATATTTAGTAAATCTCATCCAAACCACCCAAGTGTTCTAATCTATACCCTTTCTTGTGTTATATATGTACACTAGTAGGTGCAAGACCTTGTCATTCTCCACACTTAGAATTATTTTTTCAAGAACTTGTTCTTGCTCTTTAGGGGAGCTCACGGCTAAGGGGTTTTTCAAGAAGGAAAAATTTCCAATTTTTGTCCAATAATTCCCCCACTTTAAACCAAGGTACCTAAGGGTATTATAAGTGTTTCTCAATAGAAAGATCCCGGAAAAATGGTGTTTTCGTATTAGTCGCAGGCAAAACCTAAAGGGTTATTCAACTTTGAAGTTGAAACTTGAAGATGAGTTTTTCATAAGCTTCTGGGGTGGCTTGGAGTGGATTGGAATGTCGGAAGGAGGAGCTAAAGGTGCTAGGGATCGACTTGTACTCTTGGAGCATATTTGGGCTAATTGAGGTATAATCTTCGTTTTACTTTTGTAATTGAAGATTTCATGTTATGATAAGTTATAAGTGGTCATGTGATATGTGTTATGAAGTTTGTTAAGTGTTATGGAATTGGAAGCTAAAAATCCAAAAATGTCATATTTAGCCATTTGAAATTGAAATCCAATTTGATCGATAAATTGAATTGTCGCATGTTACCTACTTGGAGAATGTAGTAGCTAGAATCAATTGCGGCTTGATATCTTATTATGCTACCAATTTGGATTGAAATGGAAATTGAATAAGAATTGGTATTTTTATATTATTGTGAGCCAATTGGGGCTGTTTGGTTATTCATTTGCATTGGATTACCTCCTATATTGTTGTGAGCCAATTGGGGCTGTTTGGTTATTGTATTTCGACCTTGGAAAAGGTGGCAAAGTTAGTAAAAACAAAGGAGGTGCTGTCCGATTTTCCGTAGAATTTAAAGACTTAACACTTATAATATTCTACGTTTGAAGTAAGGCCTTAATGGACGTATTGTGAATATTATTGTTATACCCCGTATTTCCAGAGTATGTACGTGAGGGCGTACGTATACAATTTGAGCCTTAAAGTTGGCTAGTTTCGAAATTTGTACACAACACCCGAAAGGAGTCATTTTTCGACGAAACGTTTCCACAGCTTTCGAAGGGAAAATTCCGGCTATGTCATTAATAATTTTTGCGGATTTTTCCGAGAGACGAAACATTTTGGACCAACGGGAGGGTGACATGTGTCACCCTCACATTGGAAGAGGTTGGACGGCAATTGGCTAAGTCTTGCACGTTTTTGGTGTGAAATTTTGGTCAAGGGTTAGGTAGGATATTTTTGTGTAGATGGATAAGGTAGCACATGGCTAAATCTTGGCCTTACACTTGCTATGCACTTGTCTTCATCTTGGCCATTGGTTGGCCTTCACTTGACCTATAAATACCCTCTAAGTGATGAACTTTCTTCATCCAAAATTGAGCAATCTTTCTAAGTCTCAAACCCTCCTCTCCTCTTGTGATCTCGCCCACCACACACCCTCCCCTCTTGAAGGCCCCTTGGCCGAAACCCACCCTCCCCTGTGAGGCTTGGCTGGGAGTACATACCCCCTAGCCTAGTTGTCTCGTATAAATACCCCTTGTTGTGGTATAGAAATACTCTCCTAGTATTGTTGTTATGTCCAAATACCTGGCCCAAATACCTTGTAGTATTCCCAAAGTTACACTTGTACAAAAGCCCGAAAATACTATTATACTTCCTCACCACAAAAACGAAACCCTAAGTAAATCTTCACCCGTAGTTGAAGTTATAAGTAGAAGTTGGTTAGAACTTCTAAGGGTTGGTTGGAGCGGGCCTGAGCGCACTGAGTAGGAGCTAAACCTTGCTCAGATCGACATTTAAACTCGGATAATTTTGGGCTTATCGAGGTAAACACTCTTGACCTTCTATTGTAATTGGAAATTACATGTTGTAGGAATATATAGTTGAAGTATACTATATATAGAACTGAACATTATAATTGTGCGGCAATGTCTTTTGACTTAAGCTCGAATAATACTTACTGAATGTCTTGCGACTTAAGCCCAATTTAAAGAAGAGAATCGAATCGTAATTACATAGATCAGTATTACGAGACTTGTGTAACATTCGTGTAATAGAATTTGTACACGCCCGTTAGGCGTGTTAACCCCTCGTTGGCTTGGCAGTACCGCTCGATAGAGGAGATTTACGCTGTTGCGGGGAGGTCTTCGAATTTTCTCGTAGAATATTCTACGTCGGGATCTAAAAGATATTAATAGCGCTTTGTGGCCTCTATAGGTTGTAGTACTACGTGTGGAGTGATCTGCTTGACCGAGAGTGTAGCGGTTTAAGGGGTACTGAGCGTTTGCTATTAGTCGATACTGCCGCGAGGTATGTGAACCTCTTCCTATCTGTTCTAGCATGATATGTGTATAACTATGTAGTGCGGTAGACGCGTACGTGTTAAATGTATTTGATTGCCTTTAAACATAAAGTGTTATAACAACTCTATGTAAATGAGAAATGCTTTGTGATTTTTAAAAGATAAGCGATTTGACTTATAACCGACTTGATGTAAAAGAACCTCAAGTATTCTAAGAGATTAAGAAACCTTTTTGGAAGAAGTGTATACTTGGTTTGAAAACATAAAAGTTATACGACTTTATGAAAAGTTAGGTGTAACGCCCAAGAGAGATAAAAGAATGGTTTAATGGTTTAGAAGTTAAGAGACTTGACTTAATATGGATGTTTGTGTGAAACCTCATTCGTGAGTAATGAGTACTTGGTTTTTGGAAGGAATAATGTTTCTTGATTTCGAAATCGAATGTGTATCGACAAACCACTGCGGCGTTAATAAAGGGAAATGTATTGAATAATTAAGTATTATTAAAACCGATAGAAACCTCCATCTGCATGAAGCTAAGATGAGACAAAATGATATTACATTTTCTAGATCATGGTCGCTTAATAAGATTGATTATGAACAAGAATAACCTACTTCCTATGGCATATGTTACTCAATTGTTTTAAAAGAGATTAAGACATTGAACTATGAAACTTTTAAAAAGAGACTTGCGTAATTAAAATTAGGCAAACTGGAACCTTAGGGAAAAGAAAGGCATTGTGTTGTCTTAAAATGGTTTAAAGCATAAGGTGTTATAACAGCTTTATGGGAAGTTGGTTATAATGACCTTATGAAAACAAAAGAAAGGTTTTATCATTGGTTTTAACGTGGTAACTTGACTTTAAAAAAAGAAAGTATGGAAGTTGTTTTGGTTTACTTAAAGGATGTAAGTCACTCTATTTTATACTACGAATTATCGGGTGACTTTTATACAAAGAATGAATCTCTTAAAAGGAATTTAACGCGCGTAGTACTTTAGGGTTAAAACCCGGACCTTGGCATAAAAATGAAAGTACTTTGAGTTGTTGTGAAACTTGCATATGCTTGTTGTTGTGAAACTTGCCTATGCTTGTTGTGATAGCCTTTGTTGTGCAAGAATTGTGTTTCTATACTACCGCGTCTCGATGGAGGATCGGTTGACTTGTTGAGAACTTACTTGACGGCGTGGCCGGTGACGGATAAATTCCACGCGCACGCCTCGCTGATAGTGTTACTTTGTTGTTTCCTTGGACATACCGACACGATCGTAGCGCGGGTATGCTTCCATTTGGAATGTTGTCTTATTGTTTCCTTTGGACATATCGACACGATGCGTAGCGCACGTATGCTTCCATTTGGAATCTTTGTCTTATTGTTTCCTTGGACTCATCGACACGATCGTAGCGCAGGTATCTTCCATTTGGAATGTTGTCTTATTTGTTCCCTTTGGACATACTGACACGATTCGTAGCGCACGGGTATGCTCCCATTTGGATTGCTATCTTGTTGTTATCATATCATAGACTGACGGCAGTGAGGAAGGTGCTCCACGCGCATGATTGATATTGTCGGCTTGAGACCGAATTGATATAATCATATGTGTATGTATCGTAGTTTGGTTATCATACCGTCTCTCGCTTTATAGACTATTATGATTTCGCCATGATATTTCTGATTTCACATACTTGGTACTGTTATCTTGACCTCCTTCGAGGCCGTTCATGCCGCAGTAGAGTACATCTACCGCCGATCCCCGCGTTTAGGATCTCATTTCAGCTTTGGGAAGCTCCGTTCCTGAGGCTTATCTGCTTGGTATGTTACCCTGAGTCTGTAGGTTCTTGTACATTCAGGGGTATGGCGGGGCCCGGGCCCGTCATAGTTGTTGTATAAATTCTTAGAGGTCTGTAGCACTGTGTGGGCATGGTTTGTAAAAAGGATAACTGTTCGGGTATTTATGTATATATATGATGAAGGCAAATCGTTTTGCTGGCTGTTTATTTATTTTGTCTCTAAATTCATGTTCATGTTTTTATTTCACGATTTTCTCCGATGTTGTATCACTAGGGTGCCCTGGTAGGCACGATCACGGGCCCGTTCGGTCGTGACAAAAGTGGTATCGAGCGATTAGTCTCGGAAAGTGTCTACAGACCGTGTCTAGTAGAGTCTTGATTATCGGTGTGTTGTGCACCACATCTATAATCAGGAGGCTATAGGACATTTAGGATTAGTTTCCATTCTTCTCATGCTGAGATCGTGCCTTAGAGCTGTGATGAGTTGAACCCCTCTGACGTATTCCTTTCCTTTACCAGTTATGCCTCCGCGTAAGGCAACCCAGGCCCAGACGGGCAAGGCAGCAGAGGAAGATACGAGTAGAAATGCGCCTCTACGAGACCACAATGCCCGAGCCTCGATCCTACAGTAGCCGCGAATGAGATGGGTTACAAGGAGATGGCCCAGTTAATGGCCAGGGTTGTGGCCAGACTTGAGGATAAGCTGGACGCAGCAGTTCCAGTCCCAGTAGCACCCGTAGTTCACCCCCGAGCAGACAGTTTGAGATTACGGGATTTTCTGAAGTGTAACCCGCCAGAGTTTTATGGGTCGAGGCCTGAGGATGATCCGCAGGAGTTCATCCGGCAGTTGCAGCGGATCATGAGAGTGATCAAGGCATCGGAGACCGAGTCGGTGGTCCTAGGTTCGCATCGGCTGCGTGATACCGCTGATCGGTTTGATTCGTGAGCTGTCCCGGGAGAGCATGCACTTCCAGCCTTTATGGGACGAGTTCTCGAGGCCTTTTTGCACATTTCTTGCCTCCACGGATGAGAGGGCTCGGGCCGGCAGATTTTTGGGTTGCGAAGCGGCGACGGTTGGGGAGTACAATGTGGAGTTCGACTCATTGGCGACGCCCCCGCATTAGTAGCTAGTATGGAGGATCGAGTGCACCGATATGTTACGGGCTCGATGATTACCTAGCGAGAGTTGTTAGTGTAGCTCTTCACCGCATGGACATTGCCCGCATGCGAGCTTATGCACTTGGAGGAGGAGCGAGAAATCGACGGAATAATCAAGGTCGCAGAAGAGGCCGAGCAGCGAGGTCCTTTGGTGACTTTCGAGGCGGACCGCCTCAACGAGACTAGTTATGCGCCTCCGCCAAGATGAGTGGTCCTCCACAATCTTCGTGAGCACCCAGAGTATTCGTGAGCAGTCGGGGCTCCAAGGGTTCAGATTTTCAGAGAAAGGAGGTGTTAGCCACCGGCCACCCCTACCTCGTTGTGACTGGCTGTGGTAGACTCCACGGTGGGAGTCGTGCTAGTCCGGGAGTTTGTTTTACATGCGGCAGCGAGGCCATTTTGGGAGAAATTGTCCGACGGTAGCGCTGGTAGGATAGCACGAACTCACGGATCGGGCCATGGTTCTTCACCTCCCATAGTCGAGCAGATGTTCATACACCGTGGCCACGGTAGAGGTCGCGGTGGAAGTTCCCGATTAGCGGTCCTCTGAATCGCCTATTTTCAGGTATATCCTTAACCCTCTAGAGTTTTGTATGTATTGATGATGTGATGATGTGTTTAGTGTTATGTTCGGATAGCGTTATGCTAAAACGTGATGTAGAACCTGGTTGTGAGAAGCGTCAGATTGAGGGTGAGAAAATGATGAACCTTAGAATATTACAGTTGAGACCTTAGATGTAAGGCCGTCTTGAGTACCAGATTTTGCAAGTGATCCTTGTCGGAGTGCATTTTTATGCCTAGAACGTTTTGTGTGATAAAATCCCTGGGTAGTGTGTAATGGAAGTGGTAGCTTTCATGACCTGTATAGGTAAGATTGTTCCGGATCGGGGAACAAGAGCGTGATGCGTAAGTGGGTCGGGTTGGGGCCATGTTGAGGGCCAACCCGCGGCCGGTTTCAAAGTGGGGTCAGCTCTGGGTGGTCCCGCCAGGTGGTAGGGTCACGAGGGCGCTAGGCCCATGATTAGATAACCATCGTATGAGTTCGTGGATATGTTCGACCAGAAGCGGATCGTGAAGACAGAGTGAAGCTAGTAAGATGACCAAGTTTGGAGGTTGTGACTCCAAAGTATTGGGAATCAAGCGATGATCAAGTGTGGTGCGTATACTAGAAGAGTTCAAGTGTCCGAGAAGCGGCACGGCGAGTAAGGAAGAGAACGTGTGATATTTCGTGGCGGTGTGGCGTTGGCAACTTGTTAGAAGAACTTCGTTATCTGTTCGAGAAGGAACATTCGACGAATGTTTCTAAGGAGAGGAGAATGTTATACCCGTATTTCCGGAGTATGCGTGAGGGCGACGATACAATTTGAGCCTTAAAGTTGGCTAGTTTCAAATTTGTACACAACACCCGAAAAGGAGTCGTTTTGACGAAACGTTTCCACAGCGAAGGGAAAATTCGCTATGTCATTAATAATTTTTATGCGGATTTTTCCGAGAGACGAAACATTTTGGACCAACGGGAGGGTGACATGTGTCACCTCACATTGGAAGAGGTTGGACGACAATTGGCTAAGTCTTGCACGCTTTTTGGTGTGAAATTTTGGTCAAGGGTTAGGTAGGATATTTTTGTGTAGATGGATAAGGTAGCACGTGGCTAAATCTTGGCCTTACACTTGCTATGCACTTGTCTTCATCTTGGCCATTGGTTGGCCTTCACTTGACCTATAAATACCTCTAAGTGATGAACTTTCTTCATCCAAAAATTGAGCAATCTTTCTAAGTCTCAAACCCTCCCTCTCCCTCTTGTGATCTCGCCCACCACACACCCCTCCCCCTCTTGAAGGCCCCTTGGCCGAAACCCACCCCTCCCCTCAGAGGCTTGGCGTGGGTACATACCCCCTAGCCTAGTTGTCTCGTATAAATACCCCTTGTTGTGGTATAGAAATACTCTCCTAGTATTGTTGTTATGTCCAAATACCTTGGCCCAAATACCTTGTAGTATTCCCAAAGTTACACTTGTACAAAAGCCTAAAATACTATTATACTTCCTCACTACAAAAACGAAACCCTAAGTAAATCTTCACCGTAGTTGAAGTTATAAGTAGAAGTTGGTTAGAACTTCTAAGGGTTGGTTGAGCGGCCTGAGCGCACTGAGTAGAGCTAAACCTTGCTCAGATCGACATTTAAACTCGGATAATTTTGGGCTTATCGAGGTAAACACTCTTGACCTTCTATTGTAATTGGAAATTACATGTTGTAGGAATATATAGTTGAAGTATACTATATATAGAACTGAACATTATAATTGTGCGCAATGTCTTTGACTTAAGCCCGAATAATACTTACAGAATGTCTTGCGACTTAAGCCGAATTTAAAGAAGAGAATCGAATCAGAATTACATAGGATCGTATTACAAGAGACTTGTGTAGCATTCGTGTAATAGAATTTGTACACGCCCGTTAGGCGTGTTAACCCCTGGTTGGCTTGGTAGCCTACCGATAGAGAGGAGATTTACGCTGTCATGGGGAGTCGCCGAATTTTCTGTAGAATATTCTACGTCGGGATCTAAAAGATATTAATAGGCGCTTTGTGGCCTCTATAGGTTGTAGTACTACGTGTGGAGTGATCTGCTTGACTGAGAGTGTAGCAGACGGTTTGTCAGTACTGGAGCGTTTTGCTATTAGTCGATACTGCCGCGAGGTATGTGAACCTCTTCCTATCTGTTCTAGCATGATATGTGTATAACTATGTAGTACGTGACGCGTACGTGTTAAATGTATTTGATTGCCTTTAAACATAAAGTGTTATAACAACTCTATGTAAATGAGAAATGCTTTGTGATTTTTAAAAGATAACTGATTTGACTTATAACCGACTTGATGTAAAAGAACCTTGAAGTATTCTAAGAGATTAAGAAACCTTTTTGGAAGAAGTGTATACTTGGTTTGAAAACATAAAAGTTATACCAGCTTTATGTCAAGTTAGGTGTAACGCCTAAGAGAGATAAAAAGAATGGTTTAATGGTTTAGAAGTTAAGAGACTTGACTTAATATGGATGTTTGTGTGAAACCTCATTCGTGAGTAATGAGTACTTGGTTTTGGAAGGAATAATGTTTTACCGATTTCGAAATCGAATGTGTATCGACAAACCATCGCGGCGTTAATAAAGGGAAATGTATTGAATAATTAAGTATTATTAAAACCAAGAGAAACCTCCATCCGCATAGAAGCTAAGATGAGACAAAATGATATTACATTTTCTAGATCATGGTTGCTTAATAAGATTGATTATGAACAAGAATAACCTACTTTATGGCATATGTTACTCAATTGTTTTAAAAGAGATTAAGACATTGAACTATGAAACTTTTAAAAGAGACTTGCGTAATTAAAATTAGGCAAACCGAACCTTAGGAAAAGAAAGGCATTGTGTTGTCTTAAAATGGTTTAAAGCATAAGGTGTTATAACAGCTTTATGGGAAGTTGGTTATAATGACCTTATGAAAACAAAAGAAAGGTTTTATCATTGGTTTTAACGTGGTAACTTGACTTTAAAAAAAAAGAAAGTATGGAAGTTGTTTTGGTTTACTTAAAGGATGTAAGTCACTCTATTTTATACTACGGGTATCGGGTGACTTTTATACAAAGAATGAATCTCTTAAAAGGAATTTAACGCGCGTAGTACTTTAGGGTTAAAACCCGGACCTTGGCATAAAAATGAAAGTACTTTGAGTTGTTGTGAAACTTGCCTATGCTTGTTGTTGTGAAACTTGCCTATGCTTGTTGTGATAGCCTTTGTTGTGCAAGAATTGTGTTTCTATACTACCGCGTCTCTCGATGGAGGATCGGTTGACTTGTTGAGAACTTACTTGGACGTGACCGGCAGTGACGGATAAATTCCACGGGTACGTTCCTGTTGATAGTGTTACTTTTGTTGTTTCCCTTTGGACATACTGACACGATGCGTAGCGCACGGGTATGCTTCCATTTGGAATGTTGTCTTATTGTTTCCCTTTGGACATACTGACACGATGCGTAGCGCACGGGTATGCTTCCATTTGGAATCTTTGTCTTATTGTTTCCTTGGACTCATCGACACGATGCGTAGCGCACGGGTATGCTTCCATTTGGAATGTTGTCTTATTTGTTCCCTTTGGACATACTGACAAGATGCGTAGCGCACGGGTATGCTCCCATTTGGAATGTTGTCTTATTTGTTGTTATACCCCGTATTTCCAGAGTATGTACGTAAGGACGTACGTAGAAAATTTGAACTTGAGAAAGTGGCTTGGCCGAATTTTATTTGTGCACAACACCCGGTTAGAGTCATTTTTCGACGAAACGTTTTCACAGCTTTCGTAGGGGAATTTCCGGCTATGACATTTCTAATTTTTGCGGATTTTTCCGAGAGACGAAACATTTTGGACCAACAAGAGGGCGACACTTGTCACCCTCTCATTGGTTAGGCTTGGACGGTAAAAAGGCTTGGCCGAAAGTGTGGTTGAAATAGTCAAGGGTTGGTAGGATATTTGTGTGTTAGTTGGTTAAGGGGCACTTGGCAAGATCTTGGCCCTACACTTGCTAGGCACTTGGCTAGATCTTGGCCATTGGTTGGCCTTGGCTTGTGCTATAAATACCCTCTAAGGTGAAGACTTCTTCATCCAAAATGCCTAAGTCTTGAGAGCCTTCCCCCTTTTCGCAGGCCCTCGTCGAGAGTTTCCCCAGTGGGGTAGCCGAGGTAGCCACCCCCTCTCCTTTGTGGTGTGGCCGTGGGGTACCCCCCCCCCTAGCCTAGTTTGTTTTCATATAATACCCCCCCCTCTTGGTAGAAATACTCTCAAAAGTATTGTTATAATGCCCAAATTACCTTAGCCTTATACCTTGTTGTATTCTAAGGTTATACCTATCTAAAAGCCCGTAAATACTATTATACTTACCGTCAATACCAAACCGAAACCCTAGGAAAATCTCCATAGTCCGTTGGAGTATTGTGTAGAAGTTGGTTAGAACTTCTAAGGGTGGTTTAGCCGGGTTGAGCGCCAGAGTTGGAGCTAAACGATTGCCCGGGATCGACTTTAAGCTAGGATAATTATGGGCTTATCGAGGTAATCATCTTGTCCTCTATTGTAATTGGAAATTACATATTGTTAGAATATATAGTTGAAGTATCGTATATAGAATCGAGCGTAGTTATCGGCAATGTCTTTTGACTTAAGCCTGAATTTAAAGAAGAATACTGAACTGTAATTACATAGGACTGTATTACAGTAGACTTGTGTAGTAGTACTGTGGAGTAGAATTGTACCCGTTAGGGTTAGGCGTATAACCCCGGTTGGCTTGGTAGCCGCCTCGATAGAGGAGGAGATTTACGCCATGTGCGGGGAGTGCGCCAATTTTCGTAGAATGTTCTACGATGGGATCTAAATGTTAATAAGTCACTTGTGGCCTTATAGGTTGAAGTACTACGTGTGGCGCGATCTACTTGGCTTAAGGAGTAGCCGACGGTTGGATGTACTTGGGCGTTTTGCTATTAGTCGATACTCGTCGCGAGGTATGTGAACCTCTTCCTATCTCTTCTAGCATGATATGTGTGAAATATGTAGACCAGTGACGCGTACGTGTCTGAACGTATTTGATTGGTGTAAAACATAAAGTGTTATAACGGCTTTATGGGAAGTTGGTTATAACTTTTATGTTGGTAAGAAAATACATGTGGTTTTTAAAAGGTAATCGATTTGAACTATAAGCGGCTTGTTATGTGTTAATAAAGAACTTGAAGTATTTCAAAGGATTTTTGAATCATTTTGAAAGAAGAAGTAATATTTGGTTTTTGAAAACTTAAGAGTTATACTAGCTTTATGGGAAGTTAGGTATAACGGCTTAAGAATGTTTTCTTGATTTGAAATCGTAATGTGTAACGACAAACCACCGCAAATTAATAAAAGGAAATGTTTTGAATAATTAAGTATTATTAAAACCAGAGAAACTTCCATCCGCATAGAAGCTAAGATGAGACAAAATGTTATTTCCTAGATCATGGTCAGTAATAAGATTGTAATAAACAAGAATATCCTACTCACATATAAGGCTTAGGTTTCTCGATTGTTTAAAGGAGAATTATATTCTTAAATGAATAAGACTATGAACTACTAAACCTTTCAAAAAAATGAGAAACTTGAACATTGGAAATTAGGCAAACTTGAACATTGGAAAAGAATGTTGCTACTTGATTTTACAAAGAGAAGTAATTGATTTACTTTAAAAAGATAATCACTCTATTTTCATATACTACGGGTATTGTGTGACACTGTGAAGGTAACATATCTTTTAAAGAGTTAATGTATGAAGTACTTTGGGAATAAAAACCCGATCTTGTTGATCGTATAGTAGAAAGTACCTTGTGTGAACAACTTGATTGTATTGGTTTGTGATAGCCTTGTAATACTTTCCGATTGCTTTGATAAGTAAACATGTTAGGATGCTACGTGTTAGTATCTTGTCTTTGTTTGTGTAAAGGGTTTCCTTGATTGTGCTTATTAACTATCACGTTATGATAGTATTGTGGCATTCATCTCGAGATGATTCCGGTTGTGCCTCCGACGCGGGGTAGACTCAAAGCGTCGATGGACCTATGATTCGAGAATACCTCACGCAGTCCCGGCCTATGCGGAACTACGAGTTCCGTGTTAGTGTACGCCTTTATGGGCATGCGGTCTTGTGGCTACGCGATCGCGTTCGGGGCGATGCCGGGAGTAGCTACCCTCGATGCGGGAATGCCCTATGCGGCCGATGAGATTGGCCTATGCGAGTCGCGGAGTTCCGAGGTTAGACGCGTGACATTGATCGCGCGGGCAAGTGGCGGCTTTGATCATGTGACGGTTCAGACAGATCTTATGATACGCTTCATGACCTTGTTGGTACTGCGGGTTTTTAGTAGTCGCTATGCCTTCGACTTACCCCGCATGTTTTATTATGACACGCGGACCGGTGTTCAGTGTGTTCCTTGGTGCTTTTATATCATGATCGCCAGTGGCGAAGGTATCCCACGCATGATTGATGTTGTGGGCACGAGACCCATTGTTATACTTGAGTGATGACTGAGGCGTGAGCCCTGACTTGACATGATCGCTTTGTTGTAAATCGTAGTTTGGTTATCATACATGCCTCCCGCTTTATATGATCGCTATGATTTCATTTACGACGTATTTTGATTCACATACTCTGCACTGTTATGCGACCTCCCGGGCCGTTCATGCCGCAGTTGAGGTACACCGCCGTTGATCCTAGCTCTCGTGGTCACGCTTGGCGTTAGGAAGCTCCGTTTCTCCGAGGCTTATCGGTGAAATACATCCCGTCGTAGTAAGTGTTTACATTCGGGGTTTGGCGGGCCCCGTCCCGCCATGGTTGTCATATCATTCGTAGAGTCCAGAAAATCGCTTGTGGGCGGTGGTTTGTAAAAAGGATTAAACTGTTCATTGTAAAAGTTGTTATTTATATATGCCGAAAGACCGCTTTTCCTCGACATCGTTTGTACTTCACTTGTTTCATGTATATGTTTTATGTTCGATTACCGACACTCGATGTTGTGTCACTAGGGTGCCCGGTAAGGCACCATCACGCCCGCCGAGTCGTGACAAAAGTGGTATCGCAGCGATTAATCCTCGGAAAGTGTCTACGCATCGTATCCATGAAGTCTTGATTATCGGTGTGTTGTGCACCACACCAATAATCAGGAGGCTATAGGATATTTAGGATTGGTTTCTATTCTTCTCACTCTGAGATCGTGCCTTAGAGCTGTGCTGTAAGTTGGACCCTCTGACGAAATTCTTTCCCTTATCGTTATGCCTCCGCGTAGGGCAACCCGCCCAGAGGCAAGGCACCGAGGAGCCGCGAGTAAGTACTGAGAGGGTTACGTGGGCACAGGCCCAATTATCACCTTGGGTGGTGCTTCATTCGGGGAGTTCTGCGACGTCACTAGCCCCAGCAGAGTTTAGCACGGCGGCGGCCTCCATCGCGCCATGATATTTGAACCTTCGCCCACGGCCGAACAGAGAATATAGATTTCGGAGGCGACCTCACATTAGCTATAGATTTGGCTACCAGAGAGTATACCGATGTACCGCGAGTCTTGAGGACTATCTAAAAGAGGGTTGTGCAAGAGTAATTCTTCAGTTGGGCTTGAGCATGGCCTGTGTACGGGCTTATGCGCAGCAGGCCGAGAAGCGTAGAGATCGACGGGTTAACGAAGGACAGCAGAGGAGGGCCAGAGCAGCGAGGTCCTTTGGTAACTTTCGAGGCGAGTCACCTCACCAGCAGATTTGATTATGCACATCCACCAGTGCAGAGTGGTCTTCCACGGATTTCAGGACATTCGGGGTGTGCAGGGGTCGAACTCCGTGGCTTCCTGGTCATTAACATGGACGTCATCCCGGGGAATGTCGTCTTTTAGTTGGTACTTGTTGTACCTACGACCGTCAGGGTCTGATGTCGATAGAGTGTCCTTGTAGGAGGACTTAGCCTTTCAGGATCGGTGGGTAGTTGGTCACTCCCTTAGCTATGCGCCCTACGGGGCAGTTTGATTAGAACGACTTAAGGGAGTGAAGCAGTGGATATAGATATATCCTTAACCCTCTAGAGATCTGTATGTGTGATAAGGTGAGTATACCTTAAGTGCTATGTTCTGATAGCAGTGTGTTAGTTGTGATTAGAAATCTTGGTTGTTTAACCAAGTAGGATTTTGGGGGATAGTGAAGGTGTGAGCCTTAGAGTTTTATACGTAGAGACCTTAGAGGTAAGGCCATCTCGAGTAAAGGTGTAGTGTTATGTTTGATCCTTATAGGAGTGCATAGTGCACGTGAGCTGTTTGTGGGATAAGTCCCGAGTAGTGTGGAATGAAAGGGGTAGTTGAGCTAAGACCGCCAGGTTTTCGTAACGTGATTAGTGAGAGTTTTCCTTGGGAGCTAGTATTGTGCGCTTTGCCGGTCGGGTTGAGGCCACGTTGGGTCAAACCGCGTAGGTTTGGGTGGGGGTCGAGTGTGGTGGTCCCGCCAGTGTTAGGGTCACGAGGTGTTAGGCCCAGTTTAGTTAGCCAACGTTTAATTCATGGATGTATTCGACCGATGAGTCGGGCCGAGGAGGTCACCGCCTTGTTTTCTAGCAAAGACCGCTTACTCGGCGGTGTTGTTTTATCGTAAAGGTTGTAAGGCTGCACGGTGCCTACCTTCACCTTATGGCAGATGTGGAGCCCGTGGTAGGTGTTGTTGTTTCGGAAGTTTTGCCAAGCATGTGTTAAGAACTCGCCGAGTCTCGAATCACATTCGCCTCGGCCGATGTTTGGATTTCGCGGATAGTTGCGAATTGTTGTCTTCATTGAAGGAGTGTTTGAGCTACCATTTCGATGTTCGGATGTCGCCTTATGAAGCCTTGTAGGGCGGATGTGAGATGCCACGATTGGTTCGATGTTGGCAAGGTTCGCATAGCTTGGTTCAGCTTGTTCCACAGACCGTGGATAGTGTAAAGCTTGTCTAGAAGAAGTTCCGCAAATGAGGAAATCGTGCGGATAATCGGCGACGGCGCCAGAGAGCGAGTTGACGGTCGGTCTTCTTGAAAGTACCACCCGGATTGGGTGACGAGCCTTGGAAAAACAGAGGAAACTTAGCCCGAGTTGTTTTGGGCCTTTTTAAGTTCATGTGAAGAATAGGCCAGGTTGCCTATATGTTAGCGTTTGCCGTCCGACTTAGGAGGCAGTGCGTCCAGTCGTTCGTGTTATGTTCGAGATGGAAATCAGAGATCCATCCAGAGTTTTCCCAGCTAATGATAACCAAGTTGAAAATGATAACCCCGAGTTTTGGAGACTGAAGCAGTATCAGAAATGTGGTAAGAGTTCAAGGGTACGACATCCTACGGGATCGCAAGCAGCCCGGTACCATTTGTTGGGTCGTCGGAGCGAGGCTCGCGACAAAGTGACAAAGTGGTATCTACGACGAGTAAAGAGAGAAGCGAGCATGTATGGCGAGCATTGATGTGACCATTTCTTTTGTTTGGAAAAGTGTGGAAGAAGTATATTTTAGACCCCGGAGAGAGGTGTTTGTGGTGATGATTGAGGTCATTTCCTCGTGGACTTGGATGTAAGTATTTTGCGCAGTTGTTTCTGTGGCCATTGTGGCAGGATTGTTTCGTAAGTATGGTAGTGAAGACTATACTGGCGCACGTTTGTTTTGAGACTTAGAAGGAACATTCGGGACGAATGTTTCTAAGGAGGGGAGAATGTTATACCCCGTATTTCCAGAGTATGTACGTAAGGACGTACGTAGAAAATTTGAACTTGAGAAAGTGGCTTGGCCGAATTTTATTTGTGCACAACACCCGGTTAGAGTCATTTTTCGACGAAACGTTTTCACAGCTTTCGTAGGGGAATTTCCGGCTATGACATTTCTAATATTTGCGGATTTTTCCGAGAGACGAAACATTTTGGACCAACAAGAGGGCGACACTTGTCACCCTCTCATTGGTTAGGCTTGGACGGTAAAGGCTTGGCGAAAGTGTGGTTGAAATAGTCAAGGGTTGGTAGGATATTTGTGTGTTAGTTGGTTAAGGGCACTTGGCAAGATCTTGCCCTACACTTGCTAGGCAACGGCTAGATCTTGGCCATTGGTTGGCCTTGGCTTGTGCTATAAATACCCTCTAAGGTTGAAGACTTCTTCATCCAAAATGCCTAAGTCTTGAGAGCCTTCCTCCCCTTTTCGAGGCCCCTTGGCCAGAGTTTCCCCTAGTGGGTAGTGGTAGCCACCCTCCTTTGGTGTGTGGCCGGGTACCCCTAGCCTAGTTTGTTTTCATATAATACCCCTCTTGGTAGAAATACTCAAAAGTATTGTTATAATGCCCAAATTACCTTAGCCTTATACCTTGTTGTATTCTAAGGTTATACCTATCTGAAAAGCCCGTAAATACTATTATACTTACCGTCACCACCAAACCGAAACCCTAGGAAAATCTCCATAGTCCGTTGGAGTATTGTGTAGAAGTTGGTTAGAACTTCTAAGGGTGGTTTAGAGCGGGTTGAGCGCTCGAGTTGGAGCTAAACGATTGCCCAGATCGACTTTAAGCTAGGATAATTATGGGCTTATCGAGGTAATCATCTTGTCCTCTATTGTAATTGGAAATTACATATTGTTAGAATATATAGTTGAAGTATCGTATATAGAACTGAGCGTAGTTATCGGCAATGTCTTTTGACTTAAGCTGAATTTAAAGAAGAATCTTGAATCAGAATTACATAGTGTCAGACATTAGAGACTTGTGTAGTAGTACCGTGAGTAGAATTGTACCGTTAGGGTTAGGCGTATAACCCCCGTTGGCTTGGTAGCGGCCTCGATAGAGAGGAGATTTACGCCGCCATGTGGGGAATCGCCGAATTTTCTGTAGTATGTTCTACGATGGGATCTAAATGTTAATAAGCGCCTTGTGGCCTTATAGGTTGATGTACTACGTGGCGCGATCTACTGGCTAAGGAGTAGCCGACGGTTGGATGTACTTGAGCGTTTTGCTATTAGTCGATACTCGTCGCGAGGTATGTGAACCTCTTCCTATCTCTTCTAGCATGATATGTGTGAAATATGTAGTACGGTGAGCGTCATGTCGAACGTAGTTGAGTGGTGTAAAACAGAAAGTGTTATCACGGCTTTATGGGAAGTTGGTTATAACGACGTTATGTTGGTAAGACAATACATGTGGTTTTTAAAAGGTAACTCATTTGAACTATAACTCGCTTGTTATGTGTTAATAAAGAACTTGAAGTATTTCAAAAGATTTTTGAATCATTTTGAAAGACGAAGTAATAATAGGTTTTTGAAAACTTAAGAGTTATACTAGCTGTATGGAAAGTTAGGTATAACGGCTTAAGAATGTTTTCTTGATTTGAAATCGTAATGTGTAACGACAAACCAACTGCGGCGTTAAAAGGAAATGTTTTGAATAATTAAGTATTATTAAAACCGAGAAACTTCCATCTGCATGAAGCTAAGATGAGACAAAATGTTATTTCCTAGATCATGGTCTTTGTAATAAGATTGTAATAAACAAGAATATCCTACTCACATATAAGGCTTAGGTTTCTCAGTTGTTTAAAGGAGAATTATATTCTTAATTGAATAAGACTATTAACTACGAAACCTTTCAAAAAAATGAGAAACTTGAACATTGAAAATTAGGCAAACTTGAACATTGGAAAAGAATGTTGCTACTTGATTTTACAAAGAGAAGTAATTGATTTACTTTAAAAGATAATCACTCTATTTTCATACTACGTATTGTGTGACCTTTGTGAAGGTAACGTATCTTTTAAAGAGTTAATGTATGAAGTACTTTGGGAATAAAACCCGATCTTGTTGATCGTATAGTAGAAAGTACCTTGTGTGAACAACTTGATTGTATTGGTTTGTGATAGCCTTGTAATACTTTCCGATTGCTTTGATAAGTAAACATGTTAGGATCTACGTGTTAGTATCTTGTCTTTGTTTGTGTAAAGGGGTTTCTTGATTGTGCTTATTAACTATCGTCGTTATGATAGTATTGTGGCATTCATCTCTTGAGATGATTCCGGGTTAAGCCGCCTCCGACGCGGGTAGACTCGGCGGTCGATGGACCTATGATTCGAGAATACCTCACGCAGTCCCGGCCTATGCGAACTACGAGTTCCGGTGTTAGTGTACGCCTTTATGGGCATGCGGTCCTTGCGCCGTGCGGATCGCGAAGTCGGGGCGATGCCGGAGTAGCTACCGATGCGGAATGCCTCACGCCGCCGATGAGATTGGCCTATCGCGAGTCGCGGAGTTCGAGGTTAGACGCGTACATTGATATCTGCGGGCAAGTGGCGGCTTTGATCATGTGACGGCCAGACAGATCTTATGATCTGATTCATGACCTTGTTGTACCGTGGGTTTTTAGTAGTCGGCTATGCCTTCGTACTTACCCCGCATAGCTTTTATTATGACACAGTGGGACTGGTGTTCGTGTGTTCCTTGGTGCTTTTATATCATAGATCGCCGGTGAGGAAGGTATCCCACCGCATGATTGATGTTGTGGGCACGAGACCCATTGTTATACTTGAGTGATGACTTGAGGCGTGAGTCACGACTGACATGACCGCTTTGTTGTAAAGCGTAGTTTGGTTATCATACATGCCTCCCGCTTTATATGATCGCTATGATTTCATTTCTGATGCGTATTTTGATTTCACATACTCGGTACTGTTATCGACCTCGCCGGGCTGCGTTCATGCCGCAGTTGAGGTACACCGCCGTTGATCCTAGCTCGTGGTCACTTTCAGCGTTAGGAAGCTCCGTTTCTCGGAGGCTTATCGGTGATCTGATCCTGTCGTAGTAAGTGTTTACATTCAGGGTTTGGCGGGGCCACCGCCACGGTTGTCATATCATTCGTAGGTGCAGAGTAATCGTTGTGGCGGGGTTTGTAAAAAGGATTAAACTGTTCGATTGTAAAAGTTGTTATTTATATATGCCGAAAGACCGCTTTTCCTCGACATCGTTTTGTACTTCACTTGTTTCATGTATATGTTTTATGTTCCGTGATTACTCGATGTTGTGTCACTAGGGTGCCCGGTAAGGCACCATCACGCCCGCCGGGTCGTGACATTTGTTCCTTTGGACATCTTGACACGATCGTAGCGCAGTATGCTCCCATTTGGATTGCTATCTTGTTGTTATCATATCATGAATCACGGTGAGGAAGGTACTCACCGCGGGATTGATGTTGTGGGCGTGAGACCGAATTGATATAATCGCATATGTGTATGTACGTAGTTTGGTTATCATACCGTCTCGCTTTTATAGACTATTATGATTTCGATTCTGATTTTCTGATTCACATACTTAGTACTGTGCATCGACCTCCTTCGGGCTGCGTTCATGCCGCAGTAGAGTACATCTACCGTCGATCCCCGCGTTTAGGATCTCATTTCGTTTTGGGAAGCTCCGTTCCTTGGAGGCTTATCTGTTGGTATGTTACCACAGTGCAGGTTCTTGTACATTCGGGTATGGCGGGCCCTGTCCGTCATAGTTGTTGTATAAATTCTTAGAGGTCTTTGTGTAGGCGGTGGTTTGTAAAAGGATAACCGTCGGGTATTTATGTATATATATGATGAAGGCAAATTGTTTTGGTTGCTGTTTATTTATTTTGTCTCTAAATTCATGTTCATGTTTTTATTTCCACGATTTTCTCGATGTTGTATCACTAGGGTGCCCGGTAGGCACGATCCACGGGCCGGGTTCGGTCGTGACAATTATAGGTTGACATACTACGGCGGAATTTGTACTTGACAAGTGGTTTGACCCAAGAGGTATGTGGAACTTTTCCTATCTTTTGAGCATGACTAGTTTCACGTATATAGTACTGCAGTGACGTCAAGATTTTGACGATCTAGTCCATTTGACATCCTTGGCTTATTTTAGGAATGTCGAGTTGATTGAGTTAGGAATTAACTCACTTGTTTAAATGTTAAGGATATCTTGGTTTTCAAAGTTAAGAGACTTTAAGTATGTTGAAAGTATTTTGATACTTGTTTTTATGGAAAGTTTAAAGAGTGGTTTACTCTAAGTAATTTAAGTATGTTAAGGGACTTGAAGAGTTTTAAAGTATGCGATACTTGTTTCGTTTTAAACGTATAAGTCCCTTGGATAGGAAATTGTACTTGATTTAATGCATAAAGTGAATATAACGACTTTATGGGGAGTTGGTTATATTGGCTTTATGGAAAGATAAATGGCTTGATTTATTGAAAGACAATTTGATTTAAGGCATCAATTGCCTAAGGTTTTAAAAGAAAGAAGTCACTTGATTTAGAAGCCTAAATGTATTTCTAAAAGGTATCGTGACTTGTCTTGAAAAGTAGTTATGACTTGATACTACGGTTATTAGTATCTTGGAAGTTATATATGAAAAAGAGTCATTTTTTTTAAAAGAATAGAAGTACGTAGTACTTTGGGTTAAATTCCCGGATTTTATAATGACATGTTAGTGCCTTAAGTAAACTAAAATGAGAATGTATATGAATAAGGCTAATAAGAAGTTAGGGGGATTTCTTAACTTGCTTATTTATTGTATGATAAGCCGGTAGGGCTTATGTTATGTATGATGGCCGGTTGAGCTAGGGTAAGAGTATAAATGAGGTAAACCCCAAGGCGTTATACCACCGCCTGTGGTAAGAGTATAAATGAGGGGTAAACCCCCAAGACGTTATACCACCTGTTTCCGTGGATTTGCTACCCATGATGCGAGGAATACCTCATGCGAGTCCTTATGGGCTTATGCGGGTGAAATAGTCCCATGCGGGCGGGTACAGCCTATGCGAGGAATACCTCATGCGGGTCCACGCGATCTATGCGGGTGAAATAGTCCCAGGAATAGGATTGCTTAATGATCTCGCGGCGGGTGGTCCTGCTTTGATCGTGAGCCTCCTACTGTAGATATTGTAAGTATTCACTTATTTACTCTCATTGTTAGTAAGGCACAGTGTACTGTTAATTGAGTAATCATACATGTCTCCAGTTTTATTTTAGACTTATGATTTCATTACAGTACTTTCAGTTTCACATATTTGGTACATGTTGTACTGACCTCCTTCGGGGGGCTGCGTTCATGCCGCAGGTAAAGTACAGGTTGCTGATCCTCGCTCTTAGGATCACTGTTCAGCTGTTGAGAAGCTCCTTCATTTCGGAGGCTTATCCCTGGTATTGTCGGTTGTTGTACATTCAGGGGTATGGCGGGGCCCTGTCCCGCCAGAGTTGTTATTCTTAGAGGTCTGTAGTCACATTGTGGATTGGGCTGTAAAGAAAAGAAAAATGTACTGTTCTATTTCTGGATTGAGTATATTTTACGGAAGGTGGCCTTATCGGCTAGCCTGTTGTTGGTTACTGTCTAAGTTTTTTTTTTGTATGTTGTGTATGTTCCGCTGCTATTCTCTGATGTATACAGCGAGGTGCCAGGTAGGGCACGATCGCGAGCTTGGTCGGGTCGTGACAGTTTACCCCTTACTAATACTCTTACCCTGGAGGAGGTGGTATAACGTCTTGGGGCTTGCCCCTCATTTATACTCTTACCCTATCTCGACCGACCATCAAACAAGACATAAGCACTACCATGTCTTTTATAAAAATCCGGGAATTCAACCCAGTACTAGAAATAACGGAAGCATACCCGTGGAATCCCACATCACTGTCGGTACGTCCAAGTAACTTACAACAAGACAGCCGGCCCTCCAACCGAGAGTCGCGGCAACGTAATAAAACATAATACTTGCCCTCAAAGGCTATCACCAGCACACATAGGCTAATTCTCCATTAACCAAGCCAAAGTACTTATCAAGGCACACATAGAATAATTCTCATTTAACAAGCCAAAGTACTTATCAGGGCACAAATAGAATAATTCTCATTTAACAAGCCAAAGTACTTATCGGTATGAAATAGAATAATTCTCATTTAACAAGCCAAAGTACTTATCAGGGCACAAATAGAATAATTCTCATTTAACAAGCCAAAGTACTTATCAGGGCACAAATAGAATAATTCTCATTTAACAAGCCAAAGTACTTATCAGGGCACAAATAGAATAATTCTCATTTAACAAGCCAAAGTACTACGTACGTACATTCTTTTCAAAAGACTCCTTTTTATGTAAAACCCCAAGATACTAACACCCGTAGTATCAAGGCATGTCTATTTTTCAAAGTAAGTTACTACATTTTTAGAAAACTCATTTCAAAGCTTGAAATCAAGTAACTTCAAATTTTCACAATCTAGGCAACTTATGCCCATTAATCAAAATAGACAACTTTCTTAACCTTCCATAAAGTCGTTATAACCAACTTCCCATAAAGCCGTTATAACCCTTTATGGTTTTAGACATATCCATTCCTTTTATAACCAAGAGACTTATACTTTAAAAACCAAGTATCACATACTTGCAAAACAAGTTCTTAACTTTCAAATTACTTCAAGTCTCTTAATATAAAGAAAACGAGTTTCTTCCACTTTTAAACTTCAAGTAACTCACACCTTTAAGACAAGTTACTTCTCTTAAACCATGCACCTTCTCCTCTTTTAAATCAAATAAGTAAATCACTCCTTTGACTCCCCTAAAGTCATTATAATGACCTTTAGGTTTTGGAACTAAGGCACTAACCAAAAGATTTGGAAACCACTTCCTTTTCAAGACTCTATGTACTTTAAGTAAAATACTTTCACTTTTAAGAATCCAAACTTCACTAAGAAAATGGATTTTTTACAACTTACAATTTAAACATCAAAGTATAATCAAGGAAGTACATAGAACAAATTCTATTCTAGGCAATCCAAATACAACCAAGGAATGGATCATTTAAGGAGTAGAACATACTTTCTTAATCTTAAGGAATCATGCTAGAAGAGGAGATAGTTCACATACCTTTTCGGCTAAATCCACAAGCTAAGCCGAATACGCCGTACGTAGAAGTGTCAACCTATAATGGTCACAACAAGACTATTAACTTCTAGTCTCTAACGTAGAATAATACTAAGTGTACGCCTCTAATTCTACGGAAAATCAAAAGACTTCCTTTGTTTCTACTCACTTTGCCACCTTTTTCAAGGCCGAATACAATAACCAAACATGCCACATTTAAGGCTCCAGACAACAACCAACCAAAGGGTACACGCCTTACAATACGTGTAAAATTCCGCCCCACAATTCATACCAAGTAGTTTAAAACTCCAAGCCATTCTCGGCCAACTACAACTAACAATTCAAAGTCTTTTCCAATCCTTTTCCAATTCCAAGTTCTAAGGTCTAACATGTTATATAGTCATAAACAACTTCAACAACTACAATTTCCTTCTTTATACAACATGCGACGACTAAAACTAATAATCGACTTGAATTGTAATCTTAAGGCTAACATGCTAGTTTTCGGATTAGGGTTCCAATAGTCAATATAATTATCCAAGTACATAATATATATCTCATGCTTGCTAATATCCATAGCTACAATCAATAAGTAAACTTAATTGCTAAAACGACAAAATTTTATACCTTTCAAAGCCCTTAAAATTTCCAAGATTCAAAGTCGCGCCTTAGCAATTATTAGCTCCTTTCCTTAAGTTTCAATCTGCTCCAAGCACTCCTTAGAGGCCTAAGAAGAACCCATCTTCAAGTTCCAACTTCAAAGTTGAAGAACTCCTTTAGTTTCCGCCTTGCGACTAATACGAAAAAGCCATTTTTCCGAAATCTTTCTATTGAGATATCCTTACAACACCCTTAGGGACCTTGGGTTAAAGTCTTGTGGCTAATGGATCAAAAACTAAAATTTTTTGTGTGGGAATTTTGCAAACCCGAGAGGTCTCTTGAAGAACACAAATGTTCTCTAATTTTTCTAAGTGTAAATGAGCTAGTCTTGCACTAGTAGTAACCTTATAAAACATAATGGAGGGTTTAGATATCCACAAATGTGAGGTTAGGATGAGTTTCACTTGGATCAAGCCTAGGTGGACAAGTTGACTTGTCAACAATATCAAGCTTTGGAAGACTTATCTTCTACCATGGTCAATGACCATTTTGCCCTTACACAATTTCGACCAAGCCATGTGGAAGGAGTGTCACGTGTCGCCCTCTCATCCGTCCATAAAATTCCGTAACCCTCGTGGGCCCCACAAAAATGTAAAATTCCTCGGGTGGGCCCCACGTGACCAAATCCGTCAAAATAAATTTCCATAAGGTTAATAGTTCCATACTCTTCAAACAATGTATTTTGAGAATCCAATTCTCAACAACGAACATTTTTCCTTTCCGACGTTCGGAACATTTTCCGTCGGAAAAACAATCCTTCCTTTCGTACTAATTTCCAAGTCTTGATTCCTTACGTACATTATCTTATACATTTCCTGGGCTTACGGGGTGTAACAACAAGTGTCCCTCCCATCTTTTTGACCATGAAAAGGGTCCTATTTTAGGGCCAAGTCTTGGAAGACTTGGTCATTTCATCTAACCCTCCTAAGAACTCCTCTCTCTTTTCTCTCTAGACTTTTTGAAGAAAACCTAGCCTAAGAAAAAAAATTGTTGGAGCAGCGGCAAGAAGGCAAAGTGTTGGTAACTTGTAGGAAGCGCGCGTGGACGAGTTTGACGGGAAAGGAGTTGAAGAAAGAGGGCTTTAGTGGGCTAATCCAAAAGGTAAAAGATTCCCTCTTCTCTTGGATATAAGTTATAATACTTGTTATAGTTGATATAGACCACGTGAATCATGTATTAAATATTGGTAAGTACTATGGATTTTGGAAGGCTAGAAATCCGAAAATGACATGATTGAGTCATTTGAATTTGAATTACAATTTGGTCGTTATCTAAAATCGTCGCATGTTATCTACTAGAGGATTGTAGTAGCTTTAATCGATTTCGGCTTGATTACATGTCATACTAAACAACTTGTATTGAAATAGAGATTGAAAGAGTAGTAGTGTTGTTGTAGCCGAGAATTGGATGAGAATTGGTGTTGTTGTACCTCTAATTGCCGAATGTACACTTATTTTGTGGACTAGTTTTGATGTCAATTGTGGGGCAGAATTTTACACGTCTTGTAGGCGTGTAATCCCCTATTGATAACTACATTGTTGAGCCTTAAATGTGGCGTGTTGGTTACTGAATTCGGCCTTGAAAAAGGTGGCAAGTAGGTAGAAACAAAGGAAGTGCTGTCCAAATTTCCGTAGAATAAGAGACTTTGCAATTAGAGTATTATACGTTAAAGCTAGGAGCTAATAGACGTATTATGGCCATTATAGGGTGAAGTACTACGAGTAGCATATTCTACTTGAAGGGTGGAAAAGGCTAGCAGGAGTATAGTACTTTGGAACAGTTTGCTACTTGTCGATAATGTCGTCGCGGTATGTGATTCTTCCTATCCTCTTGAGCATGATTATTTGTGAAAAATATAGTGTGGTAGACGCACGTGTGTTGAAGGAGTTTGATTTCCCTTTTTGTGCCTTGACTTGTTATGAAGTGTAAGGGGTTGATTGTGTGAAAAAGTAGTAAAATCTTATTCGTTAGTAATGGGTACTCGGTTGTTAAAGAATAAGCCCTCTTGGTCTCATAAATGCTTATAGTTGTAATTGGTTGGTTTAAAACATAAAGTGTTATAATGACTTTATGGGAAGTTAGTTATAACGACTTTATGTAAGTGGGAGAACGGTTGTTGATTTCAAAAGATAAGAGACTTGACTTATAATTGACCTAATTGGTGTTGAAAGGGTGAAACCTCATTCGTGAGTAATGAGTAAGTGGTCTTTAAAAGAATAAAGTTTTATTTGGTTTCTTGACATTCTAATGTAAGGAGACTTAAAGGCTTTTTGAAGGTCATGTAACTTGATTTTTTTGGGAAAATATAAGTAACTTGTTTTCAAATATTGAACTCTTCCTGATGGAAAAATATAAGTGGCTTGATTTTAAAAGGTAGGAGTACCCTGATCAAAAAGGGGTTAGTTACTTGGGTTTTTGTCACGACCGATCCGGGCGTGGTAGTGCCTTACCGGGCACCACTAGTGATACAACATCGAGAGAAAATCAGCGGAAATAAAACATGAACATGAAATGAGAGATATAATAAATAAGCAGACCAAAGCGATTTGCCTTGGCGTAAATATATATACAAACCTGAGCAGTTTAATCCTTTTTACAACCACGCCTGCGATTACTACAGACCTCTAAGATTTACAACAACTATGACGGGACGGGGCCCGCCATACCACGAATGTACAAGGACCTACAACTCGGGAACACATACCAAAGATAAGCCTCGAAGGAACGGAGCTTCCAATCTGCTGAAAGGTGATCCTAAGCGGGGATCGGCGACTAATGTACTTACTGCGGCGTGAGCGGCCCGAAAGTCGATCTGGCAGTACAGTATGTGAAAGCGTAAAATCATAAATGAAATCATAGCGATCTATATAAAGCGGGAGACATGTATAATAACCAAACTACGATTATCTGACATATAAACAATCATATAAAGTCGGGGACTCGCCTCCAAATCATCACTCGTGCGTGGAATTCCTTCTACGCCGTGGCGATCATGATATGATATCAACAAGACAACAATCCAAATGGGAGCATACCGTGCGCTACGCATCGTGTCGGTATGTCCAAAGAAACAATAAGACAGCATTCCAAATGGAAACATACGTGCGCTACGCATCGTGTCGATATGCCGTGGAAATAATAAAGCGGCATTCCAAATGGAAACATACGTGCGCTCGCGTCGTGTCGATATGCCCCGAGGAAACAATAAGCAGCATTCCAAATGGAAACATACCCGTGCGCTACGCATCGTGTCAGTATGCCCCAAAGGGAAACAATAAAGCAGTAACAAAATGGAAGAATACCCGTGCGCTACGCATCGTGTCAGTATGTCCAAAGCGATTAGCAAATTAACACAATCAGCGAGGAGCGTGCGTGGAATTTCTCGTCGCTGCAGCGCGTCGAGTAAGTTCTCAACAAGTCAACCGACCCTCCATCGAGAGGCGCGGTAGTATAGAAACACAATTCTTGCACAACAAAGGCTATCACGACAAGCATAGGCAAGTTTCACAACAACAAGCATAGGCAAGTTTCACAACAACAAGAATAGGCAAGTTTCACAACAACAAGCATAGGCAGGTTTCACAACAACTCCAAGTACTTTCATTTTATGCCAAGGTCCGGGTTTTAACCCTAAAGTACTACGTACGTTAAATTCCTTTTAAGAGATTCATTCTTTTTATAAAAGTCACCCGATACCCGTAGTATAAAATAGAGTGACTTACATCTTTTAAGTAAACCAAAACAACTTCCATACTTTCCTTTTTAAAACCAAATTAAGGCAACACTGTGCCTTATTTTTAGACCAAAACACTTTTCCTTTTAAAGTCAAGTTACCACATTAAAACCAATGATAAAAACCCTTCTTTTGTTTTCATAAAGTCGTTATAACCAACTTCCCTCAAAGCTGTTATAACACTTTATGTTTTAAACCATTTTAAGACAACCTGATGCCTTTCTTTTCCCTAAAGTTCGGTTTGCCTAATTTCAATTACACAAGTCTCTTTTTAGAAAAGTTTCATAGTTCAATGTCTTAATCTCTTTTAAAACAATTGAGTAACATATGCCATAAAGCGAGTAGGTTATTCTTGTTCATAATCAACCTTATTAAGCGGCCATGATCTAGAAAATGTAATATCATTTTGTCTCATCTTAGCTTCTATGCGGATGGAGGTTTCTCTTGGTTTTAATAATACTTCATTAGTCAAATACATTTTCCTTTTATTAACTGCGATGGTTTGTCGATACGTTCGATTTCCAAATCGATAAAACATTCTTAAGCGTTATACCTAACTTCCCATAAAGCTAGTATAACTCTTAAGCTTTCAAAACCAAGTACTACTCATTCTTTCAAAAGCGATTCATAAATCTTTTGAAATACTTCAAGTTCTTTATTAACACATATCAAGCGCTTATTATTCAAATCGATTACCTTTTAGAAACCACAAAGTATTTGCTTATCCACGTAAAGTTATTATAACCGACTTCCCATAAAGCCGTTATAACACTTTATATTTTAAATAATCAAATACATTTAGCACGTATGTCGTCAACCGTAATACATAGTTCACACATATCATGCTAGAAGAGATAGGAAGAGGTTCACATACCTCGCGACGAGTATCGACTAATAGCAAAGCGCTCAAGTACTTCAAACCGTCGGCTACTCCTAAGCCACGTAGATCGCACCACGTAGTACTTCAACCTATAAGGCCACAAGGCGCTTATTAACATCTAGATCTCATTGTTCCATATTCTACGAAAATTCGCGACCTCCCCACATGACAGCGTAAATCTCTCCTCTATCGAGGCTACGAAGCCAACCGGGGGTTTGCACGTCTAACGGGCGTGTACAATTCTACCCACGGTAATACTACACAAGTCTCTTAATGTCTGATCTATGTAATTCTGATTCATTTCACCTTTAAATTGGGCTTAAGTCGCGAGACATTGCCGTAAGTATTATTCGAGCTTAAGTCAAAGACATTGCGCACAATTATAATGTTCGATACTATATATAGTATACTTCAACTATATATTCCTACAACATGTAATTCCCAATTACAATAGAAGGTCAAGAGTGTTTACCTCGATAAGCCCAAAATTATCCGAGTATATATGTCGATCTGAGCAAGGTTTAGCTCTACTCAGGCGCTCGACCGCTCAACCAACCCTTAGAAGTTCTAACCAACTTACTTATAACTTCAACTACGGGTGAAGATTTACTTAGGGTTTCGTTTTTGTGGTGAGGAAGTATAATAGTATTTTACGGGCTTTTGTACAAGTGTAACTTTGGGAAAACTACAAGGTATTTGGGCAGGTATTTGGACATAACAACAATACTAGGAAAGTATTTCTATACCACAACAAGGGGTATTATACGAAAAACAACTAGGCTAGGGGGTACCTCGTGAAAGGCTTCATGAGGGGAGGGTGTGGTGGCTCTCGGCCAAGCTCAATTAGGAGGGGAGAGGGACAAGCTCAAGCTAAGAGGGGAGGATTTTTAACACTTAGAACAATTTAGGATGAAGAAGTTCATCAACTTAGAGGGTATTTATAGGTCAGTGAAGGCGACCAATGGCGAGATGAAGACAAGTGTGGTGCAAGTGTAGGGCTAGATTTAAGCCAAGTGCACCTTATCCATCTACCATGACAACTTGCACAAAATATCCTACCTAACCCCACTCACCATTTTCGTCCAAAATGCGCTCCTTCCGATTAGAGGGTGACAAGTGTCGCCCCTCGTTGGTCCAAAATGTTTCGTCTCTCGGAAAAATCCATAAAAATAATTAATGACATAGCCGGAATTTTCCCTACGAAAATGGAAAGCGTTTAGTCGAAAACGACTCTAGCAAGGGTGTTGTGTACAATTTTCGAATCTTGCCTATCTTAAGGCTCAAATTTTATACGTCGTCTTACGTACATACTCGAAATACGAGGTATAACATTCTCCTCGAGAAACATTCGTCGAATGTTCCTTCTCAAGACGGATAACGATAGAGTTCTTCTAATAAGTTGCCAGCGCCACTGGCCACGAAACACCGCGTAAATACTTACATCCAAGTCACGAGGAAACACCTCTAACATCACAAACTTTTGTCACTTTGCGCGAGGTTCTAGTGTCACTCCGGTGACCAACAAATTGTGCCGGATGCGTGCGATTCACGAGGTCTAAAAAATACATCCTTCGCACCTTTTCCCTATACAAGAAATTAACATATCTATCCTCGCAAAACATGCACGCCTCTACCCTTACTCGTCGTACTCTTCTCGAACACTTGAACTCTTCTAGTATACGTACCACACTTCAGTCCTCGCTTCAGTTCTCCAAACCTTGGAGTCACTACCTCCAAACTTGGTCATCTTACTAGCCTCGATCTTCCTTAAGGCCATTCCCGGCCTTCACGATCTATACGGTCGAACACGCACGAACTCATCGATGGTCAACTAAACTTGGGCCTAGCACCCTCGTGACCCTACCACTGGCGGGACCACCCAGGTGACCCTACCTCATTCAGACTCTGGGTTGATACGCAACACGTCCTCGGCGAGCATCATCACGCCGACTCTCTCGTTTCTCGATCCGGAACAATCTTACCTCTACAGGTCATGAAAGCTACCACTTCCATTTCACACTACCCAGGGACTTATCACACAATACATTCTAGGCATAAAATGCACTCCGACAAGGATCACTTGCAAAATCGGGTACTCAAGACGGCCTTACATCTAAGGTCTCAACTGTAATATTCTAAGGTTCATCATTTTCTCACCCTCAAGCTTACCCTTCTCACAACCAGGTTCTACATCACGTTTTAGCATAACGCTATCCGAACATAACACTAAACACATCATCACATCATCAATACATACAAAACTCTAGAGGGTTAAGGATATACCTGAAAGTAGGCGGTTCAGAGGACCGCTAAGCTAGGAACTTCCACGCGACCTCTCTGGTGGCCCGTCGGTGTATGAACATCTGCTGACTATGGGAGGTGAATAACCCATGGCCCGATCTCGTGATACGTGCTATCCTACGTGCTACCCACAGTGGACAGTTTCTCCCAAAATGGCCTGCGTCATGTAAAACAAACTCCGGACTAGCACGACACTCCACGTGTGGAGTCTACCACGATCCTAACGAGGTAGGGGTGGCTTCAGCTGGCTAACACCCCTGCTCTCCCGAAAATCTGAACCCTTGGAGCCCTGACCTGCTCCTGAATACTCTGGATGCTCTGAAGATTGTGGAGGGCCACTCTGTACTGGCGGAGGCGCATAACTAGTCTGCTGCTGAGGCGGTCCACCTCGAAAGTCACCAAAGGACCCTGCTGTTCTGGCCCTCTTCTGCTGACCTTGATCATTTCGTCGATTTCTCCGCTCCTCACCTCCAAGTGCATAAGCCTGCATGCGGGCAATGTCCATGCCCGGCTGAAGAGCTACACCCGAACAACTCTCTGCTAGGTAATCATCGAGCCCTGTAACATATCGGTGCACTCGATCCTCCATACTAGCTACTAATGCGGGGACGTACCGGGCCAATGAGTCGAACTCCACATTGTACTCCCGAACCGTGCGCGGATTACGCAACCCCAAAAATCGCCGGCGAGCCCTCCTCATCTGTGGAGGCAAGAAATGTGCAAGAAAGGCCTCTGAGAACTCGTCCCATAAAGCTGGAAGTGCATGCTCTCCCCGGGACAGCTCCCACGAATCAAACCAATCGACTGCGGTATCACGCAGCCGATGCGAACCTAGGACCACTGACTCGGTCTCCGATGCCTTGATCACTCTCATGATCCGCTGTAACTGCCGGATGAACTCCTGCGGATCATCCTCAGGCCTCGACCCGTAAAACTGCGGAGGTTACATCTCGGAAAATCCCGTAATCTCAAGCATGCGCTCGGGGTGAACTACGGGTGCTCTTTGGGGCTGGGCTGCTGCGTCGGCTTATCTCAAGTCAGCCTGACCACGGCCGTGGCGGGCCATCTCGCCAACCCGTCTCATACGCGGCTGTAGGGTGGAGGCTCAGTCTTGTGGTCTCTGTAGAGGCTGCATTTGCTCTACTCGCGACTCCTCTGCTGCCTTGCCACGGGCGGGTTGCCTTACGCGGAGGCATAGCGGTAAAGGAAAGGAATACGTCGGAGGGTCAACTTATCACTGCGGCTACAAGGCACGATCTCGAATGAGAAGAATGGAAACCAATCCTAAATGTCCTATAGCCTCACGATTATAGATGTGGTGCACAACACACCGATAATCAAGACTCTACTGAACACGATGCAGACACTTTCAGAGGACAACACGGCTCGATACCACTTTTGTCACGACCCGATCCGGGAACTGTGGTAGTGCCTTACCGGGCACCCTAGTGATACAACATCAGAGAAAATCAGCTGAAATAAAACATGAACATGAAATGAGAGAGATAATAAATAAACAGGCCAACCAAAACAGGTGCCTTCAGCATAAATATATACACACCCTGAACAGTTTAATCCTTATTACAACCACGCCTGCGATTACTACGGACCTCTAAGATTTACAACAACTATGGGGACGGGGCCCGCCATACCCACAGATGTACAAGGACCTACAACTCGGGAACCACATGCAAAAGATAAGCCTCGAAGGAAACGGAGCTTCAATCTGTTGAAAGGTGATCCTAAGCGGGGATCGACTTGATGTACTTACTGCGGCGTAGCGCGGCCCGAAAGTCGATGCACAGTACCAAGTATGTGAAAGCGTAAAATCGTAAATGAAATCATAGCGATCTATATAAAGCGAGACATGTATAATAACCAAACTACGATATCTGACATATAAACGATCATATAAAGTCGGGGACTCACGCCTCCAAATCATCACTCGTGCGTGGAATTCCTTCCTCACCGCCGTGATCATGATATGATATCAACAAGACAACAATCCAAATGGGAGCATACCGCTTGCGCTACGCATCGTGTCGATATGTCCAAAAGAAACAATAAGACAACATTCCAAATGGAAACATACGTGCGCTACGCGTCGTGTCGATATGCCACGGGGAAACAATAAAGCGGCATTCCAAATGGAAACATACGTGCGCTACGCATCGTGTCGATATGCCCCAAAGAAACAATAAGCGGCATTCCAAATGGAAACATGCGTGCGCTACGCGTCGTGTCGATATGCCCCAAAGGGAAACAATAAGCGATATCAAAATGGAAGCATGCGTGCGCTACGCATCGTGTCGGTATGTCCAGCGATTAGCAAAAGTAACACAATCAGCGAGGAGCGTGCGTGGAATTTCTCCGTCCACTGTAGCGCGTCGAGTAAGTTCTCAACAAGTCAACCGACCCTCCATCGAGAGGCGCGGTAGTATAGAAACACAATTCTTGCACAACAAAGGCTATCACGACAAGCATAGGCAAGTTTCACAACAACAAGCATAGGCAAGTTTCACAACAACAAGCATAGGCAGGTTTCACAACAACAAGCGTAGGCAGGTTTCACAACAACAAGCATAGGCAGGTTTCACAACAACTCCAAGTACTTTCATTTTATGCCAAGGTCCGGGTTTTAACCCTAAAGTACTACGTACGTTAAATTCCTTTTAAGAGATTCATTCTTTTTATAAAAGTCACCCGATACCCGTAGTATAAAATAGAGTGACTTACATCTTTTAAGTAAACCAAAACAACTTCCATACTTTCCTTTTTAAAACCAAATTAAAGCGCAACATGTGCCTTATTTTTAGACAAAACACTTTTACTTTTAAAGTCAAGTTACCACATTAAAACCAATGATAAAAACCCTTCTTTTGTTTTCATAAAGTCGTTATAACCAACTTCCCACAAAGCTGTTATAACACTTTATGTTTTAAACCATTTTAAGACAACACAATGCCTTTCTTTTCCCTAAAGTTCCAGTTTGCCTAATTTCAATTACACAAGTCTCTTTTTAGAAAAGTTTCATAGTTCAATGTCTTAATCTCTTTTAAAACAATTGAGTAACATATGCCATAAAGTAGGTTATTCTTGTTCATAATCAACCTTATTAAGCGGCCATGATCTAGAAAATGTAATATCATTTTGTCTCATCTTAGCTTATGCGGATGGAGGTTTCTACGGTTTTAATAATACTTCATTAGTCAAATACATTTTCCTTTTATTAACGCTGCGGTGGTTTGTCGATACACATTACGATTTCCAAATCGGTAAAACATTCTTAAGCGTTATACCTAACTTGCCATAAAGCTAGTATAACTCTTAAGCTTTCAAAACCAAGTACTACTCATTCTTTCAAAAGCGATTCATAAATCTTTTGAAATACTTCAAGTTCTTTATTAACACATATCAAGCGATTATTATTCAAATCGATTACCTTTTAGAAACCACAAAGTATTTGCTTATCCACATAAAGTGTTATAGTGACTTCCCGTAAAGTCGTTATAACACTTTATGTTTTAAACCAATCAAATACATTTAGCACGTATGCGTCAACCGTACTACATAGTTCACACATATCATGCTAGAAGAGATAGGAAGAGGTTCACATACCTCTCGACGAGTATCGACTAATAGCAAAATGCTACAATTACTTCAAACTGTCGGCTACTCCTTAAGCCACGTAGATCGCACCACACGTAGTACTTCAACATATAAGGCCACAAGGCGCTTATTAAAATCTAGATCTCATTGTTCCATCTTCTCTGAAAATTCGCACCTCCCCATGGCAGCGTAAATCTCTCTCTATCGAGGCGGCTACCAAGCCAACCAGGGGGGGGGGGGTTTACACGTCTAACCGGACGTGTACAATTCTACCCAGTAATACTACACAAGTCTGTAATACGATCTATGTAATTACAGTTCAGCTCACCTTTAAATTCAGGCTTAAGTCGCAAGACATTGCCGTAAGTATTATTCAGGCTTAAGTCAAAAGACATTGCCGCACAATTATAATGTTCAGTACTATATATAGTATACTTCAACTATATATTCCTACAACATGTAATTCCCAATTACAATAGAAGGTCAAGCGTGTTTACGTCGATAAGCCCAAAATTATCCAGTATATATGTCGATCTGAGCAAGGTTTAGCTCCTACTCGGCGCTCAACCGCTCAACCAACCCTTAGAAGTTCTAACCAACTTCTACTTATAACTTCAACTACGGGTGAAGATTTACTTAGGGTTTCGTTTTTGTGTAGTGAGGAAGTATAATAGTATTTTACGGGCTTTTGTACAAGTGTAACTTTGGGAAAACTACAAGGTATTTGGGCAAGGTATTTGGACATAACAACAATACTAGGAAAGTATTTCTATACCACAACAAAGGGGTATTATCTGAAAAACAACGCGGCTCGGGGGGGGTACCCCTCGGCCAAGGCTTCACAAGGGGGAGGGTGTGGTGGCTCTCGGCCAAGCTCAACTAGGAGGGGGGGAGAGGGACTAAAAGCTCAAGCTAAGAGGGTGGGAGGATTTTTAACACTTAGAACACTTTAGGATGAAGAAGTTCAGCTACTTAGAGGTATTTATAGGTCAGTGAAGGCGACCAATGGCCAAGATGAAGACAAGTGTGGTGCAAGTGTAGGGCTAGATTTAAGCCAAGTGCACCTTATCCATCTACCACAACAACTTGCACAAAATATCCTACCTAACCCCACTCACCATTTTCGTCCAAAATGCTGCCCACTCCTTCCAATTAGAGGGTGACAAGTGTCGCCCCCTCGTTGGTCCAAAATGTTTCGTCTCTCGAAAAAATCCGCAAAAATAATTAATGACATAGCCGGAATTTTCCCTACGAAAGCTGTGGAAACGTTTCGTCGAAAAACGACTCTAACCGGGTGTTGTGTACAATTTTCGAATCTTGCCTATCTTAAGGCTCAAATTTTATACGTACGTCCTTACGTACATACTCAGGAAATACGGGGTATAACAGTTTTAATGGTATACTTGACGTTGTGTTAAAAGTGTTTAAAGTACTTGATTTAAACATGAACGTGTTTGGTGCTACGGATAGTAGTATCGAGTTGTTTTTACGTAAGAAAAGAATGAGATCTTCTTTTTGAAAGAATTAAAGTATGTAGTACTTTGGGGGTGAAAAACCCGAACTTTGACATAAAATGAAAGTACCTTGAGTTGTGTGTAACTTGCCTATGCTTGTTGAGATAGCCCTTGATGTGCAAGTGTTTGATTTCGTGCTACCGAGTCTCTCGATGGAGGGCCGGCTATCTGTTTGATTGATGGACATCTTGACCGCGTTGGGTGGCCGGGTATGCTTCCATTAAGTGTTATCTTGTTATTTATTTAGACATCTTGACACGTTGGGTGGACGCGGGTATGCGTCCACGATGAGTATTATCTTGTTATTGTTTGGACATCTTGACCGCGTTGGGTGGCCGGGTATGCTTCCACGATGAGTATCATCTTGTTATTATTTGGACATCTTGACACGTTGGGTGGCCGGGTATGCTTCCACGATGAGTATTATCTTGTTATGGGTTTGGATATCTTGACACGTTGGGTGGCCCGGGTATGCTTCCACTATGGGTGTCATCTTGTTATCTCCTTTGGGCATACCGACACGTTGGATGGTCCACGGGTATGGGCCCAGAGGCGGTTCTAGGGCCATGCTTATCACGAGGTGAGATCGGGCATGCGGCCATTGTGCGGGTTAAATTCCCGAGTTATATTTGAGTGATGATTTTACGGGCATGAGTCCCTGACTTGACATGACTGCTTATATGTTGGGTACTGTATTTTGGTTATCATACATGTCTCCTGCTTTTTATTGACTATTATGATTTCATTTCTGATATTTTGATTTCACATACTTGGTACTGTTATCGACCTCGCCGAAGTGCGTTCATCTGCGAGTTGAGGTACATAGCTTTACGATCCGCTCTTAGGATCGCTGTTCGATTCTCGGAAAGCTCCATATCTCGGAAGCTTGTCTTGTGATGCAGTTCCACTGAAGTTGTAGGTGTTGTACATTCGGGCATGGCGGAGCCTGTCCGTCATTGTTGTTATAAAATTCTTAGAGAGTGCATGCTTTGTTGTGGGCGGGGTTTGTAAAGGATGTGCTGTTCAAGTTTTCATTTATGTCTGAGAAAGGTAACCGTTTTGGTTGCTTTGTTTTCTTATTTCATTGTGTATCTTTCATGAGTTTTTATTTTCCGGTTTTTCTCGATGATTGTATCACTAGGGTGCGGGGTAAGGCACGATCGCGGGCAGTCGGGTCGTGACACCTAATTAAACCCTAGGGCCACACGTAGAGTGCCATGTGTCGCCCTCTTATTCGTCCAAAATATTTCATCTCCCGAAAATATCCAAATATCCAAAAATCCGAAAATAAAGTGGGCCCCACAAAACCGTAAATTTTCCCCGTAGGCCCCACGTGACCGATTCCGGAAATAAAATTCCATAATTCTTTAATATTCCAAAAAGTCCGAATACCAAATCTGGGAATCCAATTCCCATTAACGAACCTTTTTTCTTCACAAAATCCGGAAACTTTTCCGTCGAAAAATCACATCTTTCTTCCTTTCCAATTTTAATGTCGTATTCTCGTACGTACGTCCTCATATACATACCCTGGAACTACGGGGTGTAACATTCTTCCCCCCTTAGAAACATTCGTTCCGAATGTTCCTTCTAAGTCTCAAAACATACATGCGCCGGTATAGTCTTCACTACTATACTTACAAAACCAATTATGCCACACCTGGCCATAATATAACACATGCGGAAAACTCCAAGCCAAGCCAATGAGGAATCACCTCTAACGTGCATAACATCACTATTAGCTCCACCCCTGGTCTAAAGGATACTCTCTTCATATCTTTACTTCACAAAATGATCACTTCCATTCTCTTAACACACGTTCACTTCTTTCCTTACTCGTCGTACCCTTCTCGTACACTTGAACTCTTTCTATTACACGTACCACACTTCAGTCATCGCTTCAGTTTCCAAAACCTTGGAGTTACTACCTCCAAACTTGGTCATCTTACTAGCCTCACATTCCTTTAAGGCCATTCCCGGCCTTCACGATCTGATTCTGGTCAAACACATCCGCGAACTCGTACGATGGTTATCTAAACTTGGGCCTAGCACCCTAGTGACCCTACCACCTAGCGGGACCACCTCAAACTGACCCCACCTCATTCCGGGCTACGGGTTGACCCGCGATATGGCCTCAACCCGACCCACCATCGCGCCGAACTCTTGTTCCCGTCCGGGACAATCTTACTATTCTCGTCATGAAAGCTACCACTTTCATCTTACACAACCCATGGAATTATTCCACAATACATTTCACGCATACCAAGTACTTCGACAAAGACTAACCGTAAAATCTTTTACTCAAGACGGCCTTACATCTAAGGTCTCAACTGTTATAATTTCTAAGGTTCACAATTTACACAATGTTATCCGTACATAGCACTCAACATGTAATCATCTTATTACGCATACTAGTTGCTAGAGGGTTAAGAATATGCATGTAACTACTGCTTCACTTTCCCTTTGTCGCTCTAATCATAATCCTGCCCTGTTGGCGCATAGCTATAGAAGGCGATGACCCGCCACTGATCCTGAAGGATGAGTCTTAACATCTGCTCCACATCTGGTCGGACAATCCTTCGCAAAATGGCCCTGTCGGCTGCAAGTATAGCAATCTCCCAAACTAGCACGACACTCCCCATAATGGGTTCTACCACATCGACTACACCGAGGTAGAGGTGGCTTCCTCAGACTAACACCCCTACTCCCTCGAAAACCTGAACCCTTGGAGCCCACGACTGCTCCGAAGACCCTAGGCGTCTGGCGTGGAGGACCACTGCATGCTGGCGGGCGCATAACTAACTGCTTTGCTGGCGGCTTTGTCTCTGAGTTACCGAAGGACCCTGCTATCCTGGTGTCACGACCCGTTCGGGGCGTGATCGTGCCTACCCGGCACCCGGTAGTCATCGTCAGTAATCGGAATATAAAACAACCAAGATATGAAACAGTATAAATTGAGACACAGTTATCTGAAGAAAAGTTGCCTTTCGGCATATATGTATATAAATACCCCAAAATGAACAGTTACATCCCAACCTTACAATAGGTCTACAGACCTCTAAGAGTTTAAAACAACAATGGCGGGACAGGGCCGCCATACCTGAATGCAAATATCTACAACGACAGGACCATACCAAAATGCTAAGCCTGCGGAGAAAGCGGAGCTTTTCCAACGTGAAGCGGTGATCCTAAGAGCGGGAATCAACGGTAGGAGTACCTCTACTGCGGCATGAGCGGCCCGAAGGAGGTCGATCTAACAGTACCAAGTATGTGGCCCGAAAAATCAGTAAATGAAATCATAGTAGTCTATATAAAGCGGGAGACATGTATGATAACCAACACTCTGATTCACAATAAATATGCGATCATGTCAGTGAGGACTCACGCCTCAAAGTCATCACTCAAATGTAACAATGGGTCTCACGCCCACAACATCAATCATGCGTGGAATACCTTCCTCACGGCCGTGATCATGATATAAAAGCACCAGGAATACACATGAACACGAGTCCTACCTATGTCATCATAAAACCGTCACGAGGTAAATGCGAAGGCATAGCCACTACTAAAACCCACAGTACAAGGTTAAAAGCGTATCATGAGATCTGTCTGGAATCACATAATCAAAGGCCGCCACTCGCCGTAGTATCTAATGTGCGCGTCTAGCCTGGAACTTCCGTAGCTCGCATGGGCCACTCGATGGCGCATGAGGTATTCCCGCATCGGTAGCTACTCCCGGCGTCTGGACTCGTCGTCGCGTAGCCCACATGAACCGCGTGACCACAAAGGCGCACACACTGGAACTCCGCGATTCGCGCATAGGCCTGCACCCGCATAAGGTATTCTCGAATCATAGGTCACACAGACCCTGAGTCTACCCGCGTGCGGCAAATTAACCGGAATCATGAGTGATATAATACTATCATAACAGCTTATCGTTTAAACAACCTAAGCACAACAAGGGAAAACCCCTTTTACACAAACATCACAAGATACTAACTCATGTAGCATCCTAACATGTTTACTTATCAAGTCAACAAGAAAGTATTACAAGACTATCACAAATCAATACAATCAAGTTATTCACACAAGGTACTTTCTACATTATGTTAACAAGTTCGGGTTCTTAGCCCCAAAGTACTTCATGTATTATCTTTTAAAAGATCCGTTTCTTTCACAAAAGTCACACAATACCCGTAGTATAAAAATAGGTGTTATACCCCGTATTTCCAGAGTATGTATGCGAGGACGTACGTACGAGAATACGGCAGAAAGATTGGAAAGGAAGAAAGAGGTGATTTTTCCACGGAAAAGTTTCCGGTTTTTGTGAAGGAAAAAGGTTCGTTAATGGGAATTGGATTCCCAGATTTGGTATTCGGACTTCCTGGAATATTAGAGAATTATGGAATTTTATTTTCGGAAATGGTCACGTGGGGCCCACGGGAGAAATTCTGGTTTTGTGGGGCCCACTTTGTTTTGAGATTTTGGCCATTGTGGATATTTTTTTGAAAGACGTTTTGAGGGCCAATAGGAGGGTGACACGTGTCACCCCGCCTAGTGGCTTGGCGGTTACATTTGGGCGCAGTGCAGGCTAGAGTCGTTTTTCACGAAGCGTTTCCACGACTTTCGTAGGAAAATTCCGGCTATGTCCTTTTTAATTTTGCGGATTTTTCCGAGAGACGAAACATTTTGGACCAACGGGAGGGTGACATGTGTCACCTCACATTGGAAGCTTGTGGCGTCGAGTGGGCGATTGGTTCAATTGGATTGATATTGTGGCTCACGTTTTTGGCCCTATTGGTTCCTTGTTTTGTGCCTTGTTTTGGCCTTGTTTTGTGGCTTGTCTTGTGCCATGTTTTGTGGAGTAGGGGTTAGGGTGCACTTGGCTTGATCAAGGCCTTACACTTGCCTTGCGTGGCTTGATCTTGGCCATTGGTTGGCATTTGGGTTTCTTATAAATACCCCCTTTGTGAAGACTTCATTCATCCACAAATGTTTCCAGTCTTGAATCCCTCCTCCCTCTTGTTGACTCTCGTCCAAGAGCTCCTCTCCCTTGAAAGTGGCCTTTGGCGGGTGAGGTCTCCACTCCATGTGAGGTCTAGCCAGTAGGTACCACTAGCCTAGTTGTTTTCGTATAATACCCCTTGTTGTGGTATAGAAATACTCCCCTAGTATTGTTATAATGACCAAAATACCTTAGCCTTGTACCTTGTAGTATTCCAAAGATACCTCTTTACGTAGAGTCCGGAAATACTACCTTTTGTCCTTTTAGTCTCAAACCGAAACCCTAAGGAAATCTTCATAGTTGGTTGAAGTATGTGAGTAGAAGTTGGTTAGAACTTCTAAGGGTTGTTTGGAGTGGTTTGGAGCGCACGGGGTGGAGCTAAACCTTGCTCAGGATCGACATTATAACTTGGATAATTTTGGGCTTATCGAGGTAATTATCTTGTCCCTCTATTGTAATTGGAAATTACATGTTTGTTAGAGTATAGTTGAAGTATACTATATATGGAACTACTTAGTATTCGGCAATGTCTTTTGACTTAAGCCTGAAGAATAAAGAACTGAACTGAACTGTATTTACATAGGACTGTATTGCGGTAGACTTGTGTAGTATTACTGAGTAGAATTGTACACGTCTGGGTAGACGTGTAAACCACCAGTTGGCTTGGTAGCCGGCCTCGATTGAGGAGGAGATTTCTGCTGTTGCGGGAGAGTCTTCAATTTTCTATAGAAAGATAGAAACTTGTGTTTTGGGGTTAATAGACGTTTTGACCTTTATAGGTGAAAGTACTAAGAGTAGCGTATTCTACTCGAGAGTGGAAAGGGCTAGCAAGGTTGTAGTACTTGGAGCATTTTGCTTATTGTCGATAAATCGTCGCGAGGTATGTGAACCTCTTCCTATCTTTTCTAGCATGATTGTTGTGAACTATGTAGTGCGGTGACGTCATGTGCTAAGTGTTTGGTTGGTTTAAAACATAGGGTGTTATAATAGCTTTATGGGAAGTTAGTTATAACGACCTTATGTAAGTGAAAATGGTTTACTGATGTTAGAAGTTAAGAGACTTGATCTTATAAGATAAGAGACTTAACTTATTTGTTTTAATGTGGATGTTTGTGTGAAACCTCATTCGTGAGTAATGAGTACTTGGTTTTAAAGGGATAATGTTTCTTGATTTGGGAATCGGAATGTGTATCGACAGACCACTGCAGCGTTAATAAAGGAAAATGTATTGAATAATGATGTGTTGTATTAAAACCAGTAGAAACCTCCATCTGCATAGAAGCTAAGATGAGACAAAATGATATTACATTTTCTAGATCATGGCTGCTGTAAATAGATCGTTATAAACAAGAATAAACTACTCACGTATATGACATATGTTACTCAATTGTTCTAAAAAGGAATCAAGTGATTAAGTTTGGGAACTATGAAACCATTTGAAAATGAGAAGCTTGAGTAATTGAAACTAGGCAAGCTGGAACTTAGGAAAGAATGTTGTTACTTGATTTTGAAAAGGAAGGTGGGTTGGTCATTCTAATACTACGGTATCGGGGTGACTTTTATAAAAGTAATGGATCTCTTTTAAAGAACTTAACGTATGTAGTACTTTGGGGTTAAAAACCGGACTTTGGCATAAAATGAAAGTACTTTGAGTTGTGTGAAACTTGCTATGCTTGTTGTTGTGAAACTTGCCTATGCTTGTGATGATAGCCTTTATTGTACAATCGTTGTGTTTACGTGTTACCGTCTCTCGATAGAGGTCGGTTGGTAGTTGAGAACTTACTTGGGCGTCTTGCGTGTGGCGGAGAAATTCCATGGCATGCGTTCGCTGATAGTATTATTGTTGTTTTTCCTTTGGACATCGACACGATCGTGGCGCACGGGTATCGTCCATTTGGAATGTTGTCTTATTTTTCCTTTGGACATACCGACACGATCGTAGCGCACGGGTATGCTTCCATTTGGATTCTTTGTCTTGTTGTTGAGGTCACATGGACATGTCTACACCGATGCAGAATTCCGGGGGCATGTGGCCATGGGACATTGGTATTATTGTTGCATCATGGACATGTCTACACCGATGCAGTATTCCGGGGGCATGCGGCCATAATGCGAACCTGATTGATGTTGTGGGCGTGAGACCCATAGTTATATTGGAGTGATGACTGTTTTATGTTGTGAACTGTAGTTTGGTTATCATACATGTCTCCTGCTTTATATAGACTAGTATGATTTCATTTCTGATATTATGCTTCACATACTTGGTACTGTTGTCTTGACCTCCTTGAAGCTGCGTTCATGCCGCAGGTAGAGGTACATCGGTCGTGGATCCCCGCTCTTAGGATCACAGTTCAGCGTATTGGGAAGTTCCGTTTCTTCGGAGGCTTATCTTTTGGTATGTGTTCCCTGAGTTGTAGGTTCTTGTACATTCAGGGGTATGGCGGGGCCCTGTCCCGTCATAGTCGTTGTAAATCTTAGAGGTCTGTAGTCCTGTTGTGGGCAGGGTTGTAAAGGATTAAACTGTTCAGGTTTTATGTATATACTGAAGGCAACTGTTTGGTTGGCCTGTTTATTTATGATATCTCTTGTTAAATGACTCATGTTTTATGTTCCGCTGATTTTTCTCTGATGTATGTATCACTAGGGTGCCCCGGGTAAGGCACCAGTAACGGGCCCCGGAACGGGTCGTTACAATAGGGTGATTATCTTTTGAAGTAAATCAAAACACTTCTCTTTGTAAAATCAAGTAACAACATTCTTTTTCCAACGTTCAAGTTTGCCTAATTTCAATTACTCAAGTTTCTCATTTCGGAAGGTTTCATAGTTCATAGTTTTAATTCTTTAAAACGATTTGAGAAACATATACCTTATGTGTGAGTGGGTTATTCTTGTTCATAACAATCTTATTACAGCAGCCATGATCTAGGAAATGTAATATCATTTTGTCTTATCTTAGCTCTGTCACGGATGGAAGTTTCTACTGGTTTTAATAATACTTTATTAGTCAAAACATTTCCCTTTATTAGCGCTGCTGTGGTTTGTTCGACATTCATTCTGATTTCCGAAATCAGTAAAACATCATTCCTTTTGAAAACCAAAATACTCATTACTCACGAATGAGGTTTCACACTTTTAACGAAATTCACATTAGTATAATTAAGTCAAGTCTCTTATTTTCTTAAATCAATAAATCATTCTTTTTATCACTCTTAGCCGTTATACCTAACTTCCCATAAAGCTAGTATAACTCTTAAGCTCTTAAAACCAAGTGTTACTCTTCTTTCAAAAGGTTTCTTAATTCTTTTGAACTACTTGATTCTTTTTATTAGGGCTTAAGTCAAAAGACATTGCCGTAATTATTATTCGGGCTTAAGTCAGAAGACATTGCGTAATTATTATTCGTGCTTAAGTCAGAAGACATTGCCGTAATTATTATTCGCTTAACACGATCGTCTACCGTACTATATACATATTCTTTAAAATATCATGCTCAAGAGGATAGGAAGAATCACATACCTTCTCGGTGAAATCCACCGCCAAGTTGAATATGTCGTGCAGAGAATCGACTATAATACCAAATCGTCTATCAACGTCTAGGTATCGTACAAAGCTCTAGCGAGAGGGTTCTCTATTCTATGGAAAATTTGGGCAGCACTTACCCGGTGAGTTACTCACTGTCACGACCCATTCGGGGCGTGATCGTGCCTACAAGGCACCCAAGTAGTCATACATCGAGTAATCAGCGGAAATATAAAGCAAGACATGAAACGATTTATAAAATAAGACACGGTTATGTGAGAAAATATCGCCTTTCGGCATATATATATAAGCGAGGTTTAGCAATTACATCCGACAACATACAACATGACTCTGACCTCTAAGGAAATATACAACTATGACGGACGGGGCCGCCATACCACGACTATACAAAACTATCTACAACAGGAGATCATACCCAAAGTAGAGCCTCCTAAAAGATGGAGCTCGACACCAACGTAGAGATCCTAAGAATGTGGATCTAGCACTGCTTGCCACCTGCGGCATGAACGCAGCCCGAAGAGGTCGATAACAGTACTAAGTATATGAAATTGTAAAATACTTAAATGAAACATATCATTTTAAAAAACAGTTTTGCAAGTATGTATAAAACAACGAGGAAAGCGCGCATAGTGCCACATCACAAACAAGAGCAGTGATAGGTAAGCGTAATGTGTCTTTTCTAGGCTGCGAATGATCGGCAGGCAATTGCGTAGTATCACCATGCAAACCTAATCCTCGACTCCGTAGTCCGCATAGGCCAATCACATAGGCCCGCATAAGTACATAACCCGCATCGGGTAGCTACTCCTCGGCGATCGCCCCGACTCGTCGTCCGCATGGCCACATGACCGCATGAGGTATAACCCGCACTAACACGGAACTCCGTAGCTCCGCATGGGTCCCTTGGACCCGCATGAGGTATTCTCGAATCATGGTCCTGCATCGCCGAGTCTACCCGCGTCGGAGGCGCCTTAACCCCGGTAATATGTCAAGAGGTGAGTGATGCTACACTAACCTAACGACTTATCGTTAAACAACATAAGCACAACAAGAATACTCTTTTCACAAACGTTACAAGACACTAACACACATAGCATCATATCATGTCTACTTATCAAACCATCTTTTATTCTTTTCACAATTCAATATAAGTCCATTATAAACACATAGGCAAATCGTTTCTTTTATCAATCTTAAGTGGTTATACTTAACTTCCCATAAGGCTAGTATAACTCTTAAGCTTCGCTTAAAAACCAATTAGTTCTCTTACGTAAAAATGATTCAAGATTCTTTTGAAATGCTTTCGAATCTTTATTATTGGCTTAAGCGTGAGGCATTCCGTAAGTGTTGTCGGGCTTAAGCGTGAGGCATTAGTAAGTATTATTCGGGCTTAAGTCAAAGACATTGCCGTAGTTATATTTTAGTTAACACATATGCGTCTACCGCACTATATATATTGTAAAATATCATGCTTTAGGAAGAATCACATATACCGTGAAAACCACCTTGAGTTGAATATGTCGCGCGGAGTCACCTATAATAGTCACAGATATCTATCAAAGACTACTCTGAAGGTCATTCTAAGCAGAGGGTTCACAATTACGGAAAGTCGGGCAAAGCTTCCCTACCGGTGAGCTATATAAGTCTCTTGTGGCAGTCCATGTAAGCTGGTTTGATTATTCTTCTTTTAAACCCTTCTGCGTAGTATGATTCAATTCTATTCTGTGATATTCTTCTAAGTATTTATACTTATTCTTATACTACAACAAGATATATTCTCTAATTCAAAGAGGGTTAGGATTAGTTACCTCGGTAAGCCCAATAATATCCTAGAAAAAGTCGCCTCACGAGCAGGTTTTGCTCCTAAGTTGTATGCTCGAGAAACCTTAGAAGTTCTTCACAACTTACACTAAGTACTAAGGTATTTGGGCTAGGGTATTTTGGGCATTATAACAATACAAGAGCAACTTTTCTACCAAGGGAGGGGGGTAGATTTCGGCTAGGCTATGGGGGGTAGGCCCTCGGCCAAACTTCACAAGGGGAGGGGGGAGGTGTTGGACGAAAAGGCTTAAGGGAGAGGAGAGGATTTTCAAGACTTGGAAAGCTTTGTGGATGAAGAACTCTTCATCTTAAGGGGGGTATTTATAGGTCAAGAAGTGGCCAACCAATGGCCAAGATTAAGACAAGTGCAAGGCAAGTGTAGGGTGAGGATTAACTATACATGTTATACCCCGTATTTCCAGAGTATGTACGTAAGGGAATACGTACAAAGTTTAGCCTTAAAGATTAGGCCAAGTTCGAAATTGTGCACAACTCGATTAAAGAATCGTTTTCCGAAAACGTTTCCACGACTTTCGTAGGAAAATTCGGCTATGTCATTTAGTATTTTTGCGGATTTTTCCGAGAGGCGAAACATTTTGGACCAACGGGAGGCGACACTTGGCACCTCCAATGGTGGACTTGAATCGCCCATGGGACGAATTGGATGAAGTTGCACGTTTTTTGTGCCTTGCACAAAGTCAAGGAGTTGGTAGGATATTTGTGTTTAGTTAATCCTCACCCTACACTTGCCTTGCACTTGTCTTAATCTTGGCCATTGGTTGGCCACCTCTTGACCTATAAATACCCCCCAGAGATGAAGAGTTCTTCATCCACAAAGCTTTCAAGTCTAAAAATCCTTCCTCTCCCTTTGTAAGCAATTCGTCCAACACCCCCTCTCCGAGAAGCTTGGCGAGGCTACCCCACCCCTAGCCTGGCAAATCTACCCTCCTTCGTAGAAAAGTTACCTTCTAGTATTGTTATAATGACCAAAATACCCTAGCCCAAATCCCTTTGTACTTAGTAGAAGTTGTGAAGAACTTCTAAGGTTTCCTTGGAGCTATCGGAGCGTACAACTTAGGAGCTAAACCTTGCTCGGTATGACTTTTATCTAGGATATTTTTGGGCTTCGAGGTAAATAAACTTACCCTTCTTTTATAATTAGAGTATATCTTTGTAGAAGTATAAGAATAAGTATAAATACTTAGAAGAGTATTAAAGAATAGAATTGGTATTATCACGAGAAGGGTTTAAAGAAGAATAATTGAATCAGTACTCACATAGAATTTGTTTTCACGATGAACTCACGTAGCTCAGGTAGGGTTGTCTTTGCCCACTTTCCGTAGGATTATGAACCCTACATTTAGAATGACCTTCGAGTAGTCTAGACTTTGATAGATGTCTGTGACTATTATAGGTGACTCTCTGCGCGACATATTCAACTTGGCGGTGGTTTTATTTGAGAAGGTATGTGATTCTTCCTAAGCATGATATTTTACAATATATAGTGCAGTAGACGTGCATATGTGAACTGAATAATAAATATGGCAATGTCTTTGAATTAAGCTGAATAATACTTACGGCAATGCCTCGCTAAGCTTTGAATAATAAAGAATCAAAACATTTCAAAAGAATATCGAATCATTTTTAACAGAAGATAAATATTTGGTTTTAAAACAAAAGCTTAAGAGTTATACTAGCTTTATGGGAAGTTAGGTATAACAACTTAAGAAAGATAAAAAGGCTTTACTTGTTTGTTTATAAAAGCCTTGTATTGATTTACATTAAGTGTAGTAAGATTGTTTGATAAGTACACATGTTATGATGCTACTGTGTTAGTGTCTTGTAATCTTTGTGTAAAGGGTCATTCTTCTTTGTGCTTACGTTGCTAACAGGTAAGTCCATTGTCGTTATTGTATCACCTACCCTCGATCGTTATACAAGGGCTTGCCCTCGATGCGGTCTATACGGCTATGCGATGCGTGAGACTATGCGAGCGCGGTATGCTCGAGATTGATCATTCGGCGTTTAGCTTTGATCGAGGACTCCTATGCGATCTGTTGAGACTATGCGGTCTTTTGAGGCTATGCGGGCTGCGGGAGCCTAGGCGGATCTGGGGTTAGCTGCCCCGATCGATAAATATCTCATGCAGTGCGTGTGGGACCTATGCGGGCGGAAGTCGAGACTAGGCACGCGAGAATGATACTATGGGCGATTGGCCTTGCCCGATCATTCGCGGCCTAGAATAGACTGTTCTGATTTTCCTATTCTTGTTGTTGTTTGTGATGTGGCACTATGTGCAATTGAACGGTGTATTTGTGAAAAGGTTTTAAATACTTTGATTTCATTTAAGTACTTTATAGTTTCACATACTTGGTACTGTTATCGACCTCCCCGGGGCTGCGTTCATCTGCGGTAAGAGGCAGCGGTGCTAGATCCACATCCTTAGGATCTTTGCGTTGGTGTCGTGAGCTCCATCTTCTCCGAGGCTCTACTTTTGGGTATGATCTCCTGTATTGTAGATAGTTTTGTACATCGAGTATGGCGGGGCCACTGTCCGCCATAGTTGTTTACTTCCTTAGAGGTGCGTAGTACTATTATGCAGTTGGGATGTAGCGCAAAACTTGAGTTATTTATATTATGCCAAAGGCAAGCTTTTCATCGAGATAAAGCGTATGTCTTATTTTATAAAGCTGTTTCTGTCTTGTTTTATATTCGCTGGTTACTCTGATGTATGACTACTTGGGTGCCCCGGTAAGGCGCCAGTCACGGGCCCCGGAACGGGTCGTGACAAAAGTGGTATCAGAGCAGTTAATCCTCGGAAAGTGTCTACAGACCGTATCTAGTAAGTCTTGATTATCGGTGTGTTGTGCACCACACCAATGTCGGAGGCTATAGGATATTTAGGATTGGTTTCCATTCTTCTCATTACGAGATCGTGCTTTAGAGGCGTGTTATAGGTTGGACCCCTCTAACGTATTCCTTTCTATGCTGATTATGCCTCACGTAAGGCAACCGGGCCCGAGAAGGGCAAGGCAGTAGGAGCCGCTAGCGAGACACCCAGTCACGAGGGCTCGTGCCCGGTCTATACCGAGGCAGCGAGTTCTATGGCCCCGGCCCCAAAGAGACCACGTACCACACCTCACGTCCCGCGGCACAGGCGGAGGTTAGGAGCCTGAGAGATGGCCCGACTTTTGGCTAAAGTTGTGGCCGTCTGAGAGAAGGCTGGATCACGGCGGTTCGGCTCGGCTCGATCGCGCGTAGTGCGCGAGGCGAATAGTTTGAGACTACGGGATTTCCTTAGTTGTAGCCCGCCCGAGTTTTATGGGTCGGCCGAGGATGATCCGCGAGGAGTTCATCCGTCAGTGCGAAGGATTATGCGGGTGTCGGGCTTGAGGCGAGTGTGACATTCGGTTCGCATCGGTGCGTGATACGCGATCGATTGGTTTGATTCATGGGAGCTTTCGGGAGAGCATGCACCTCAGCGGTATGGGATGAGTTTTGAGGCTTTTCTCACACACTTCTTGCCTCCGGATGAGGAGGGCAGTGATAGATTCTTGTTCTTTGAGGCAGGGAGGGCCTTGCAGTGAGGAGTACAATGTCGAGTTTGATTCTTTGGCTCGATATGTCCACTGCGGTAGCGAGATATGGAGGGCCGGTGCATCGCTATGTCACTGGGCTCGATGATTACATGGCGAGTCTTGTGCGGGTGTGTCCCTTCACCCGAGCATGGACATTACCGGATGCGAGCTCATGCACTAGGATGCGAGGCGTAGAGACCGCCGGGTAAGCGATATCGGCGGCGAGAAGAAGGCGAGCGGCGGTTCTTTTGGTGGTTCGGTGGCGGCATCGGCGAAGTCGGTGCACCACCGGCGCGCGCTCCTACATCTTGATGCAGCGGCAGGCGATGGGCGGTCGGGGCCCGGGACTTCAGTTTCGAGTAGCGAGGTGCTAACGTTGAGTGCCCGGTGTGCGTTGTGGTAGATACCATTACGGGGCGTACTCGGGAGCTTGCTACGTGTGGCGGCAGGTCATTTCGCGAGTTTGTCCGGACGGCGGCGGTGGTAGGGCCCGATCTACGAGTCTGTTGCGCTTCTTCATCCCCGGCGATTACTCGCCGGGAGGCAAGGTACTCGTGGACCAGTCGCGGCGAGTCGTGGCTCGGGTCGATTCTAGCGGTCCTCGAGAACGCATTTATGCTTTGTCGGTAAGCGAGGATCGGAGGCCTCACGATGTCGCAGTACCTCGGTTCACGGGTTTGATGTGTATGCTTTGATAGATCCGGTTCTACTGTCCTATATATCTCCCTTGTTGCTAGTAGGATAGGGATAGAGCACGTGTCCATAGACCACTTTCGAGGTAGCTACGCGATGGGTGATTCGGTGGTAGCTCGGCGGGTATATAGAGCTTGTCTGTGACCATTCTGATCGTCGGACCTGGCGACTTGATAAGTGGAGATGATTGACTTCGGCGTGATTATGGGGATGGATTGGCTAACTTCTTGCTACGCCAATGTAGGCTGAGAGAGAAGTAATGCAGTTCCGTTTCTGAGGCCGGTTGTCGAGTGGGAGGAACGCGGTATCGCCAGAGGTAGGTTTATTTCCTACCTCAAGGCTAGGAAAGATGGTGCGAAGGGTATATCTACCATCTCGTTGGTGTTTGATCATGAAGGCTGCGGTACCAGATTTTGATCGATTCGATGGTCGTGAGTTCCCGGGCGTGTTTCGGATGACCTCTCGGGTATCCCTCCTGAGAGGGAGATCGAGTTTTGTATAGATGTATTGCCAGACACTCGGCCTATTTCCATTCCGCCATACAGAATGGCACCTGCCGAGTTGAGAGAGTTGAAGGACCAGCTTAGGGATTTCTTTGGAGAAGGGTTTTATCGGACCTAGTGTTTCTCCCAGAAGCGCGGTATTGTTCGTGAAGAAGAAGGGCGGGGCCGCTGCACATGTGTGTTGACTACAGGCAGCTGAACAAGGTGACCATTAAGAACAGATACCCCCTTCCCAGGATTGATGATTTGTTCGACCAGTTGCAGGGCGCGAGGTGTTTCTCCAAGATTGATCTACGGTCGGGCTATCATCAGTCGCGAGTCGAGAGAGGTGGATGTCAGGATTGCATTCGGACGTGCGGGCATTATGAGTTCAGGTCATGTCTTTTGGGTTGACGATGCTCGTGGTATTCATGGATTTGATGAGCCAGTGTTCAAACCATTTTGGACACGTTGTGATAGTGTTCATTGATGATATCTTGGTTTATTCTCGCTCGAGCGGAGCATGCGGAGCATTTGAGGCTGTCTTGTGATTCTCGAGACCAGCGGTTATGCGCCAAGTTTTCCAAATGTGAGTTTTGGTTAACCCGATGGCGTTTCTTGGGCATATTGTCGGTGATGGCATTCAGTGGAATCGGCGAGATCGGCGATCGGGACTTGGCCTGAACCTACTACTCGGCGAGAGGTTCGCGATTTTACGGGCCTTGCGAGTTATTATCGGCGGTTCGTGGAGAAGTTTGCTTCTATCTGCACCATTGACTAGGGTGACTCGGAAAGGTAGCCAAGTTTGATGGGTGATGCTTGTGGCGAGGTTTCGATTCTTGAAAAGAGAAGCGGCCGCCCGTTCTTACTCTTCCGGAGGTCGGATGGTTATGTCGTGTATTGTGATGCGTCGGGCATCGGGTTGGGATGTGTTGATGCGGCATGGCGAGTTATAGCATATGCGTCCGGCGGTGAAGAAACACGAGGAACTACCCGCATGATTTAGAGTTGGCGGTGTGATTCACGCTTTGAAGATCTGGAGGCACTATTTGTATGGGGTTCACGTGGATATTTATACAGACCACAAGAGCCTCGGTATATCTTGACGGAGGAGCTGAACTTACGACGAGGCGGTGGTTAGAGTTGCTTAAGGATTACGATGTTGATATCTGTACCACGGGAAGGCCAATGTTGTGGCGGATGCTCTTAGTCGTAGGTCGATGGGAGCCTATCGGATGTGCGACTAGAGAGGAGGGACATGGTTCGTGATTTGCATCGGTTAGCGAGCCTTGGTGTCCGTTTGATTGATTACGATAGCGGTGGGGTTAGAGTTCGTGAGGTTGCGAGTCTTCCATCGTCGAGGAGGTGAAGAGGCAACGGTTCGAGGATCGGCTTTGATTCGATATCGTGATACAACTCTTCGTGAGGGCAAAGGTCCTTTTGAGGTAGCACGATGGGGTGCTAAGGTTTGAGCGAGTTGTGTGTTCGGATGTTTGAGGACTTGGCGGAGTTCTTGGGGAAGCACAGCGGCGTTACTCTATCCATCGAGTCGACCAAGATGTACCACGACCTTAGATACGTGTATTGGTGGGATGGCTTGAAGAGGGCGTTGCGAGTTCGTAGCTCGGTGCGTGTTGTCGGCGGTGAAGGTAGAGCACGAGGCACGGTGGTTTGTTGCGGCGATAGAGATCCCGACACGGAAGTGGGAGGTAATCAACATGGACTTCATCACGGGATTACCTCGCACTCGGAGAGACATGATTCTATTTGGGTTATCGTCGGCGGTGAAATCAGCCCACTTTCTTCCGTCCGGACGACTTTTTCCGGTGAGATTATGCGGACTTTACATCAGAGATCGTCGGTGCATGGAGTCCCTATTTCGATCATATCGGCGAGGAGCCCGGTTCACGGCTAACTTGGAGGTCTTTCGAAGAGGTTTAGGGGCGGTGAGCACGAATCTTGCATTTCATCCTGAGCCAGACGGACGAGCGAGCGCACTATCGGACTCTTGAGGATATCTTTGCGAGCTTTGTGTTATTGACCGATGGTAGTTGGGAGGATCATTTGCCTCTAGTTGAGTTTGCGTATAATAATAGCTACCACTCGGTGTCGGATGGCGCCTTATGAGGCCTTGTATGGGAGGAAGTGCGGTCGCCTATAGGTTGGTTCGATGTGGGCGAGTGCGGCTAGTGGGATCGATTTGGTGCAACAGCGATGGATAAGGTGAAGCTTATCAGAGGCGGCTTTGGGCGGCTCAGTCGGCAAGTCGTATCACGAATCATCGTCGTCGGCATCTTGAGTTCGAGGTTCATGATTGGGTTTTCCTAAAGGTGTCACCCATGAAGGGTGTGATGAGATTCGGGAAGAAGGAAACTCATTGAGTACATTGGGCGTTTGATTGTCCGCGAGGTAGGCAAGGTTGCCTACGAGTTGAATCTGCCGTCCGTCTGGAGGCGGTGCATCCAGTTTTCACGTATCTAGGTGAGAAGATGTATCGGGATCCATCTAGGTACACCGATTGAAGATGTCGGTGACCAGGGGTTATCGTATGAGGAGATTCCCATAGCGATAGTCGATCGTCGAGTTAGGCGTCTGCGGACGAAGGGCGTGGCTTCCGTCAAAGTCTTGTGGCGGAACGAGCTCGGGGAGGAGATGGCGTGGGAAGCGAGGAAGACATGAGGCGAAGTATCCTCACTATTCCCACACCTCCGGGTAATTCACTTTCCTACTTGTAAATTTCCATTATCATTTATGCCTAAGTGTTATTTTTGTGGCCATGTGTGGCACTTACAAACTATTTAAGCTTCCCGATAAGCGTCTTGAGAAGGAACATTCGGGACGAATGTTTCTAAGGAGGAGAATGTTATACCCGTATTTCGGTATGTGCGTAAGGAATACGTCTAAAGTTAGCCTTAAAGATTAGGCCAAGTTCGAAATTGTGCCTGACTCGATTAAAGAATCGTTTTCGACGAAGCGTTTCCCACGACTTTCGTAGGAAAATTCGCTATGTCATTTAGTATTTTTGCGGATTTTTAGAGGCGAAACATTTTGGACCAACGGGAGGCGACACTTGGCACCCTCCAATTGGTGGACTTAGATCGTCCATGGGACGAATTGGATGAAGTTTGCACGTTTTTGTGCCTTGCACAAATCAAGGAGTTGGTAGGATATTTGTGTTTAGTTAATCCTCACCCTACATTTGCCTTGCACTTGTCTTAATCTTGGCCATTGGTTGGCCACCTCTTGACCTATAAATACCCCAGAGATGAAGAGTTCTTCATCCACAAAGCTTTCAAGTCTAAAAATCCTTCCCTCTCCCTTTGTAAGCAATTCGTCAACACCCTCCCCTCGAGAAGCTTGGCGAGGCTACCCACCCCTAGCCTGGCCGAAATCTACCCCTCCATTGGTAGAAAAGTTACCTTGGTATTGTTATAATGCCCAAAATACCTAGCCCAAATCCCTTTGTACTTAGTAGAAGTTGTGAAGAACTTCTAAGGTTTCATGGAGCTATCGGAGCGTCTGACTTAGGAGCTAAACCTTGCTCGGTGACTTTTATCTAGGATATTTTGGGCTTACGAGGTAAATAAACTTACCCTTCTTTTATAATTAGAGAGTATATCTTTGTAGAAGTATAAGAATAAGTATAAATACTTAGAAGAGTATTAAAGAATAGAATTGGTAATTTGTTATGTGGTAGAAGGGTTTAAAGAAGAATAATTGAACTGTACTCACATAGAATTTGTTTTCTGATGAACTCATGTAGCTCAGGGTAGGGTTGTCTGCCCGACTTTCCGTAGGATTATGAACCCTCTGTTTAGAATGACCTTGAGTAGTCTAGACTTTGATAGATGTATGTGACTATTATGGTGACTCTCTGCGCGACATATTCAACTTGGCGGTGGTTTTATTTGAGAAGGTATGTGATTCTTCCTAAGCATGATATTTTACAATATATAGTACGGTAGGCGTACATGTGTGAACTGAATAATAACTATGGCAATGTCTTTGACTTAAGCCTGAATAATACTTACGGCAATGCCTCACGGCTTAAGCCTGAATAATAAAGAAGCGAAAACATTTCAAAAGAATCTTGAATCATTTTTAACGTAAGATAAATATTTGGTTTTAAAACAAAAGCTTAAGAGTTATACTAGCTTTATGGGAAGTTAGGTATACAACTTAAGAAAGATAAAAAGGCTGTTTACTTGTTTGTTTATAAAAGCCTTGTATTGATTTACGTTAAGTGTAGTAAGATTGTTTGATAAGTAGACATGTTATGATGCTACTGTGTTAGTGTCTTGTAATCTTTGTGTAAGGGGTCATTCTTGCTGTGCTTACGTTGCTAACGGTAAGTCCATTGTATCTTGTTATTGTATCACCTACCCCCATTTGTTATACGAGGCTTGCCCCTTGATCGGTCTATCGGCTATCACGGTCTGTGAGACTATGCGGGCAGCGGTATGCTCGAGATTGATCATTCCGGCGTTTGCTGATCACGGGGACTCCTGTGCGGTGCATTGAGACTATGCGGTCTTTTGAGGCTATGCGGGCTGCGGGAGCCTAGGCGGATCTGGGGTTAGCTGCCCCGATCGAGAAATATCTCATGCGGTGCGTGTGGGACTATGCGGGTGCGGAAGTCGGGACTAGGCACGCCAGAATGATACTATGGGCGATTGGCCTTACCGATCATTCGCGGCCTAGAATAGACTATTCTGATTTTCCTATTCTTGTTGTTGTTTGTGATGTGGCACTATGTGCAATTGAGCGATTGTATTTGTGAAAAGGTTTTAAATACTTTGATTTCATTTAAGTACTTTATAGTTTCACATACTTGGTACTGTTGTCTTGACCTCCTTGAAGCTGCGTTCATCTGCGCGGTAAGAGCGGCAGTGCTAGATCCACGTCCTTAGGATCTTTGCGTTGGTGTCGGGAGCTCCATCTTCTCGGAGGCTCTACTTTTGGGTATGATCTCCTGTATTGTAGATAGTTTTATCTGATCGAGTATGGCGGGGCCCTGTCCGCCATAGTTGTTACTTCCTTAAGTGCAGTAGTACTATTATGCAGTTGGGATGTAGCGCAAAACTTGAGTTATTTATATTATGCGAAAGGCAAGCTTTTCATCGAGATAAAGCGTATGTCTTATTTTATAAACTGTTTCTTGTCTTGTTTTATATTCCGCTGGTTACTCTGATGTATGACTACTTGGGTGCCCCGGTAAGGCACCAGTCACGGGCCCCGGAACGGGTCGTGACAATACACAAATATCCTACCAACTCCTTGACTTGTGCACAAGGCCTGGCGATGCCATTCTTAGTCGAATTCGTCGAATGGGCGATTTGAAGTCCACGATTGGAGGTGCCAAGTGTCGCCCTCCCGTTGGTCCAAAATGTTTTCTCTCGGAAAAATCCGCAAAAAATAGAAATGGCATAGCGGAATTTACCCTACGAAAAGTGGAAGCGTTTACCGGAAAACTATTCGTTTTGTGAGTTGTGCCCAAAAAAGCGTTTTGCCTAAACTTTAAGGCTAGACTTTTTATCGTATTCCCTACGTACATACTGCGGAAATACGGGTATAACATTCTCCTCGCCCGAAACATTCGTCGAATGTTCCTTCCCAAACGATTAACGATAAGATTCTTCATAACTAAAGCGATTTGCAAATGCCACACAAGGCCACGGACAACACTTGGCGAAGCGATAGCGAAAATTTACAAGTAGGAAAGTGAATTACGGAGGTGTGGGAAATAGGTGAGGATACTTACGCCTCATGTCCTCGCAGCTTCCCGTCATCTCACTGAGCTCGTTCGCCACAAGACTTTGTGGAAGCCACGTCCTTCGTCGCGGGCGCCTAACACGACGATCGACTATCGCTATGGGAATCTCCTCATACGATAACCCCTCGGTCACTGGACATCGCCAATCGGGTGTACCACTAGATGGATCCGATACATCTCGCCGGCGTAGATCGTGAAAAACCGGATGCTTGCCTCCGGTCGGACGGCGGATCAACTCATAGGCAACGCCTTGCACCTGCGGATAATCTGAAGCGGCCCAAGTACCTGGTGAGTTTCCCTTCTTCCCAAATCTCATCACACCGCCATGGGTGACACGCTAGGAAAACCAATCATGAACCTCGAACTCAAGATGCGACGGCGATGATCTGCATCGACTTACATCGACTCTGGTGTCGATAGCGCTCTCGGATAAGCTTCACCTTATCCACTTTGCTGTACCAAATCTGGTCCCACTGGCGCACCTCGCCCACGTCGAACCAACCTATAGGCGATCTGCACTTCCTCCCATACAAGGCCTCGTAAGGCGCCATCGAATCGGAGTGGTAGCTATTATTATCGCGAACTCAACTGAGGCAAATGATCCTCCCAACTACCACGAAGTCAATAACACGGGCTCGCGGCATATCCTCGAAGTGCGGATAGTGCGCTCTGCTGTCCGTCTGCGTGGATGAAATGCGATGCTCGGGCTCACTGCGTCCCAAAACCCCTTTGGAAGGACCTCGAAGTTAGCCGTAACGGGCTCCACATGCGATATGATCAGTAGGGACTCCATGCGATCGGCGATCTCTCGGATGTAAAGTCGGCATAATCCTCGGTAGAAAAGGTCGTCTGACGGGAAGAAAGTGGGCTGATTTCGTCGACTGTCGGCGATAACCCATATAGAATCATGTCTCCTCCGAGTGCGAGGTAATCTGTAATGAAGTCCATGTTTATTACCTCCCACTTCAGTCGGGATCTCGATAAATGCGTAACAAACCACGGGCCTGCGGTGCTCTACCTTCACTGCGACAACACGGGCCGAGCTACGAACTGCAGCGTCCTCTTCAAGCCATCCCACCAATACAGATCTAAGGTCGTGGTACATCTTGAGTCGACCGGATGGATAAGTAACGCTTGTATTGTGTGCTTCCCAGAACTCTGCCAAGTCACGAAACATCCGGAACACGATCGCCCTCAAACCTTAGCACCCCATCGGTGCTAGCTCAAAGGACCGCTTGCCTCACGAAGAGTTGTATCGCGATGTCGAATCAAAGGCTGGATCCTCGGCTGTTGCCTCTTCACCTCCTCGGCGATGGAAGACTCGGCAACCTCGCGAACTCTAACCCATGCTATCGGAATCAATCAAGCGGACACCAAGGCTCGCTAACGATGCAAATCACGAACCATGTCCTCCTCTCTGCTGCGTCGATAGGCTCCCCGTCGACCTACGACTAAGGCGTACGCCTGACATTGGCCTTCCGGGTGGTGCAGGATATCAACATCGTAATCCTTAAGCAACTCTAACCACCGTCTCGCGTAAGTTCGACTCCTCTGGTGAAGATATCTGGAGGCTCTTGTGGTGCGTATAAATATCCACGTGAACCCATACAAATAGTGCCTCAGGATCTTGGCGTGAATCACGACATGACTCAAATCATGGGTGGGGTAGTTCCTCGTGTTTCTTGGTGTCGGGATGCATATGCTATAACCCTGCCATCTTTGCGTCAACAGCATCCCAACCCGATGCGGCGCGATCACAATACACGACATAACCATCTGGACCTGCGGAAGAGTAAAGCGAGGCGGTCGTCGATCTCTCGCCTTAATGGAAACCACGCTCCTGACATCGGTCCGGCTGAAACTTGGCGCCACGAGTCGACCTAGTCAATGGTGCGAAGATAGAAGCAAACTTCTCTACGAACGCCGATAATATCTGCAAGGCCCGAAAGCTGCGAACCTGCAGCCGGAGTAGTAGGTCTAGGCCAAGTCGGCTGCCTCGATCTTGGCGTATCCACTCGAATGCCGTCGGCCCGACGATATGCCCAGCGCATGCGAAGTCAGCAAAACTCACATTTGGAAAACTTGGCGTACAAGCGCTGAGTCTGGAGAAGCGTCGGCCGATCCTCAAATGATCGCGTGCTCTACTGGCGAGAATAAGCAAGATATCATCAATGAACACTATCACAAACAGCGTCCAAAAATGGTTTGAACACTCGGTTCATCAAATCCATGAATACCGCGGAGCATTGGTCAACCAAAGACATGACCACGAACTCATAATGCGTCTGGGTCACTGAATGCGATCTAGGGACATCCACCTCTCGACTGCACTGATGATAGCGATCGCAGATCAATCTTGGAGAAACATCTCGCACCTGCAACGGTCGAACAAATCATCAATCACGGGAAGGGTATCTGTTCTTAATGGTCACCTTGTTGCGCTGTAATCAACACACATGCGCGGCGTCCGTCCTTCTTCTTCTGAACAATACGCGCTCCCGAGGAGAAACACGAGGCCTGATGAAGCCGCTTCTCCACCAAGAAATCCTCGGTGGTCCTTGACTCTCTCACTTCGGCGGTGCCATTACGTATGGCGGAATGGAAATAGGCGAGTATCCGCACATCTATACAAAACTCGATCTCCTTGGGAGGATACGGGAAGGTCATGCAAACACGTCTGGGAACTCGTGACTCTGGGCGGCGAAAATCTGGTAGCGCGACTTCGGTATCAAACACCGAGCGAGATGGTAGATATACCGCCTGCACCATCTTCCTAGCCTTGGTAGGAAATAAACCTACCCTCGGCGATACTGGTGCTCCTCCCACTGACAACAGGCTCCTCGAGCTGGAACCGTACTACTCTCTGCGGTCCACATTGGCGTAGCAGAAGCTAGCCAATCCATCCCATAATCACGTCGAAGTCAATCATCTCCAACTCTATCAAGTCGGCTGGGTCCGACGACGTAAATAGTCACGGGACAAGCTCTATATACGCCAGCTACCAGAATCACCCAGCGTAGCTACCTCGAAAGGATCTATGGACTCGGGCTCTATCCCTATCTACTAGCAACAAGGGAGATATAGGGCGAGTAGAACCGGATCTATCAAGGCATAAACATCAAACCCGAACCGATAAGGTACATGGCGACATCGGTGAGGCCTCACGATCTGTCGGTGGACAAAACATAAATGCGGTTACGAGGACGCTAGGCTGAGGACCGCGCCACGACCTGCTGCGACTGCCGGTCCATGAGTACCTTGCCCTCAGCGAGTAGCGCTCGGGATGAAGGCGGCGAAAGAACTGTAGGTGACCTACCATCAAGCCGCCCTTAGTCGGACGATTCCTCGCATAGTGACCTGCGGCCTGGCTGAAACAAACTCGATAGCACCACAACTCGAAGTGGGATCTCGCGTCGGCCACGAGGTGGTCGATCGGCGATACCTGCCGCTGCGGGCGTCACGAAGTCTGAGGCCACAGTGCGCCTCGAATATCACTGGTTGTCTTGAGGGCGCGGGAGTGCTCTGGGTGTGTGGTGCAAATCTAGGCTAGCTGCGAGGCCGCCCACGATAGCCACCAAAAGACCACGTGCCCACGGTCTTCTTACGCTGCTGTCAACGGCGGTCTCGCTCCTCACATCCAAGAGCATGAGCTGCGTGCGGGTAATGTCCATACGGTGGAGAAACACCGCACATGACTCGGCCATATAGTCGTCTGGCGGTGACATAGCGGTGCACCTATCCTCATCTGCTACCAATCTTTGGGACATATCGAGCGATGAATCAAACTCGACATTGTACTCCACGGCGGTGCGTCCTCTGCCTCGATGGTAAAAATCTATCGGCCGCGCCCTCATCTGTGGAGGCAAGAAGTGAGTGAGAAAGCCTCGAGAACTCATCCCAGTAGGCTGGGGACGTGCTCTCCGGGATAACTCCGTGAATCAAACCAATCATTGCGGTATCCACGCGCGGCCGAACCAGATCACGGACTCTGTCTCGAGGCCTTGATCACCTCATGATCCTGAAGGCGACGGATGAACTCCTGCGGATCATCCTCGCCTCGACCAGTAAAACTCGCGGGCTCTGACTCAAGAAATCTCGTAGCCTCAAACTATACGCCTCGGGTGTACCACGGTGCGGCCGTGGGGCTGAGCTGGGCTGCGCGTCCGGCCTCTCCTCGTGTCGGGCCTGACTTTAGCCAAAGGTGGGCCATCTCCTTGTACCTAACTCCTCGCCCAGGTGTGGGGCGGGAGGTGTGGGTACTGTGGTCTCTTTGGGTGGCGGCGTCATAGAACTTCGCCGTCTCTGGTATAGACGGGCACGAGCCCTTGTGACTCTGGGTGTCTGCTAGCGACTCCTCGGTTGCCTTGCCGCCACGGGCGGGTTGCCTTACGTGGAGGCATAAGCGTTCTGAGAAAGGAATACGTTAGAGGTCGACCTATAACACGACTCTAAAGCACGATCTCGAGAATGAGAAGAATGGAAACCAATCCTAAATATCTTATAGCCTCTTGATTATTGGTGTGGTGCAACACACCGATAATCAAGACTACTAGATCTGATGCGTAGACACTTTCCGAGGATTAAGCGCTCTGATACCACTTTTGTCACGACCGTTCGGCGTGGTCGTGCCTTCAAGGCACCCAGTAGTCATACATCGAGTAATCAGCGGAAATATAAAGCAAGACATGAAACGATTTATAAAATAAGACACGATTTATGTGAGAAAATATCGCCTTTCGGCATATATATATAAGCAGGGTTTAGCGATAACATCCGACATGCAACATGACTACAGACCTCTGAGAAATATACAACTATGACGGGACGGGGCCCGCCATACCACTGTACAAAACTATCTACAACAGGAGATCATACCCAAAAGTAGAGCCTCGGAAAAGATGGAGCTCACGACACCAACGTAGAGATCCTAAGAATGTGGATCTAGCACACTTGCCGCACTGCGGCATGAGCGCAGCCGAAAGGTCGATAACAGTACTAAGTATATGAAGCGTAAAATACTTAAATGAAACATATCATTTTAAAAAGCAGTTTTGCAAGTATGTATAAAACAACGAGGAAGCGCGCATAGTGCCGCATCACAAACAAGAGCGTGATAGGTAAGCGTAGGTCTTTTCTGAGCTGCGAATGATCGGCGAGGCCAATTGCCCGTAGTATCACCATGCAAGCCTAATCACGGACTCGTAGTCCGCATAGGCCAATCACATAGGCGCGTAAGTACATAACCCCGCGTCGAGGGTAGCTCGCTTTCGGCGTCGTCTGGACTCGTCGTCGCGTAGCCCACGTAAACGCGTGAGGTATAACCCGCACACTAACACGGAACTCCGTAGCTCCGCATAGGTCCTTGGACCCAGCGTGAGGTATTCTCGAATCATGGTCCCGGACCGCTGAGTCTACCCGCGTCGGAGGCGACTTAACCCCGGTAATATGTCAAGAGGTGAGTGATGCTACACTAACCTAACGACTTATCGTTAAACAACATAAGCACAACAAGAATACTCTTTTCACAAGCGTTACAAGACACTAACACACATAGCATCATATCATGTCTACTTATCAAACCATCTTTTATTCTTTTCACAATTCAATATAAGTGCATTATAAACACATAGGCAAACTTCTTTTATCAATCTTAAGTGGTTATACTTAACTTCCCATAAGGCTAGTATAACTCTTAAGCTACGTTTAAAAACCAATTAGTTCTCTTACGTAAAAAATGATTGATATTCTTTTGAAATGCTTTCGGATCTTTATTATTAGGGCTTAAGCGTGAGGCATTCGTAAGTGTTATTCGAGCTTAAGCGGTGAGGCATTACGTAAGTATTATTCAGCTTAAGTTAAAGACATTGCCGTAGGTATATTTTAGTTAACACGTATGCGTCTACCGTACTATATATATTGTAAAATATCATGCTTTAGGAAGAATCACATACCTTCCGTGAAAACCACCGAGTTGAATATGTCGCGCAGAGTCGACCTATAATAGTCACAGATATCTATCAAAGACTACTCAAGGTCATTCTAAACAGAGGGTTCACAATTCTACGGAAAGTCGGGCAGCACTTCCACTGCGGTGAGCTATATAAGTCTCTGTGAAAGCAGTCCATGTAAATCTGATTTGATTATTCTTCTTTTAAACCCTTCTACTGTGGTAACAGTTCAATTCTATTATGTGATATTCTTCTAAGTATTTATACTTATTCTTATACTACAACAGTATATATTCTCTAATTCAAAAGAGGGTTAGGATTAGTTACCTCGGTAAGCCCAATAATATCCGAGAAAAAGTCGCCTCACGAGCGAGTTTTGCTCTAAGTTGTATGCTCCAGAAACCTTAGAAGTTCTTCACAACTTCTACTAAGTACTAAGGTATTAGGGCTAGGGTATTTTGGGCATTATAACAATCCAAGCAGGCAACTTTTCTACCACGGGAGGGGGGTAGATTGCGGCTAGGCTAGGGGGTAGGCCCCCGCCAAACTTGAGGAGGGGAGGTGTTGGACGAAAAGGCTTAAGGGAGAGGAGAGGATTTTCAAGACTTGGAAAGTGTTATACCCCGTAGTTCCAGGGTATGTATGCAAGGACGTACGTACGAGAATACGACAGAAAGATTGGAAAGGAAGAAAGAGGTGAATTTTCCACGGAAAAGTTTAGGTTTTGTGAAGGAAAAAGGTTCGTTTATGGGAATTGGATTCCCAGTTTGGTGTCGGACTTCTGGAATATTAGAGAATTATGGAATTTTATTTTCGAAAATGGTCACGTGGGGCCACGGAGAAATTCTGATTTTGTGGGGCAGCTTTGATTTTGAGATTTTGGCGTTTTGGATATTTTGGAAGGCGAAATATTTTGGGCGAATCGAGGCGACACGTGTCACCCCATGTGGCACCTTTGGTAGAAATATGTTTGTCTGTGCACTTTGGTTAGAGTCGTTTTTCGGCTAAGCGTTTTCCTGACTTTCGTAGGGAATTTCCGCTATGTCATTAAGTATTTTTGCGGATTTTTAGAGGCGGAACATTTTGGACCAACGAGAGGCGGCGCAGCACCTCTCATTGGTGGGCAAAGTGGGCGGTTTGGACGATTTGGGGAGGGCAAGTGGGAGATATTTTTGGTAGATATTTTGTGTGCAAGTTGGCTAGGACACTTGGGTGAATCTTGGCCCTACACTTGCTAGGCACTTGGCTAGATCTTGGCCATTGGTTGGCCTTGGCTTGTGCTATAAATACCCCTCTCCTTTGATGAACTTCTTCATCCAAAATGCCTAAGTCTTGAGAGCCTTCCCCCTCCCCTTTTCGTGAGGCCCCCTTGGCCGAGAGTTCCCCACAGTGGGGTAGTAGAGGTAGCCACCACTCCTTGGTGGTGTGGCCGTGGGGTACCCCACTGCTAGTTTGTTTTCATATAATACCCACTCTTGGTAGAAATACTCTCAAAAGTATTGTTATAATGCCCAAATTACCTTAGCCATATACCTTGTAGTATTCTAAGGTTATACCTTTACAAAAAGCCGGTTATACTATTATACTTCCGTCGGTGACAAAACCGAAACCACAGGAAAATCTCCATAGTCCGTTGGAGTATTGTGTAGAAGTTGGTTAGAACTTCTAAGGGTGGTTTAGAGCGGGTTGGGCGCTCGGAGTTGGAGCTAAGCGATTGCCCGGGATCGACTTTAAACTCGGATAATTATGGGCTTATCGAGGTAATTATCTTGTCCCCTATTGTAATTGGAAATTACATGTTGTTAGATTGTATAGTAGAAGTATACTATATATAGTCTTGACTGTAATTACATGGGGTGTATTCTGAGTAGACTTGTGTAGTAGTGCAGTGGAGTAAAATTGTACCCGTTAGGGTTAGATGTTGAACCCCTCCTGGGTGGCTTGGTGGCCGGCCTCGTTCGAGGAGGAGGTTTCTGTTTGTTGCGGGAGAGTCTTTGCAGAAATTTCTGTAGAAAGTTCTACGATGAGACATAAATGTTAATAATCGCCTTGTGGCCTTATAGGTTGAAGTACTAAGTGTGGCGCGTTCTACTTGGCAGGAGTAGCCGGCGGCGAGGTACTCGGAGCATTTTGCTATTAGTCGATAATCGTCGCGAGGTATGTGAACCTCTTCCTATCTCTCTAGCATGATATGTGTGAACTATGTAATGCGGTGAGCGTACGTGTGCTAAATGTGTTTGAATGGTTTAAAACATAAAGTGTTATAACGGCTTTATGGGAAGTTGGTTATAATGACTTTATGTTAGTAAGAAAATACATGTGGTTTTAAAAATGGCGATTTGAACTATAAGCGGCTTGTTATATGATAAGAAAGAACTTGAAGTATTTTCAAAAGATTTTTGAATCATTTTGAAAGGAGAAGTAATACTTGGTGTTTGAAAACTTAAGCGTTATACTAGCTTTAGGGGAAGTTAGGTATAACGGCTTAAGAATCTTTCTTGATTTGAATCGAATGTGTATCGACAAACCAACTGCAGCGTTAATAAAAGGAAATGTTTTGAATAATTAAGTATTATGAAAACCAGTAGAAACTTCCATCTGCATAGAAGCTAAGATGAGACAAAATGATATTTCCTAGATCATGGCTGCTGTAATAAGATTGTTATAAACAAGAATATCCTACTCACACATAAGGCTTATGTTTCTCAGATTGTTTAAAAGAGAATTATATTCTTAAATGAATAAGACTATGAACTACAGAACCTTTCTAAAATAAGAAACGTGAACATTTGAAATTAGGCAAACTTGGACATTTGGAAAATAATGTTGTTACTTGATTTTACAAAGGTAAGAGTTTTGGGTTTCTTAAAAGGACAGTCACTCTATTTTATACTACGGGTATTGTGTGACTTATGTGAAAGAAACAGATCTTTTTTTAAGATTTTTAAATGTGTGAAGTACTTTGGGGATAGATACCCGAACTTGTTAGTAGAAAGTACCTTGTGTGAATAACTTGATTGTATTGGTTTGTGATAGCCTTGTAATACTTTCTTGTTGCCTTGATAAGTAATCGTGTTAGGATGCTACGTGTGTTAGTATCTTGTGATGATTGTGTAAGGGGGTTTCCCTTGATTGTGCTTATTAAACTATCAGTCGTTATGATAGTATTGTGGCATTCATCTCTTGAGATGATTAGAGTTAAGCGCCCTCCGATGCGGGGTAGACTTCGGTGATGCAGGACCGTGATTCGAGAATACCTCATGCGGGTCTGAGGGCCTATCTTGAACTACGAGTTCGAGTTAGTGTCACGTCCTTTATGGGCATGCGGTCGCGTGGCCATGCGGGTGCGAAGTCGGGGCGATCTTGGGAGTAGCTACCCTCGATGCGGGGATGCCTCATGCGGGCGATGAGATTGGCCTATGCGGGCTGCGGGAAGTTCCATGACTAGGCGCGCATTAGATCTGCGGGCAAGTGGCGGCTTTGATCATGTGGCGGTGCAGAGCAGATCTTATAATCTGATTCATGACCTTGTTGGTGCGTGGGTGTTAGTAAAGCGGCTATGCCTTCGTACTTACCGTCTGGTGTTATTATGCGCAGGTGGGACACTGGTGTTCATGTGTGTTCCTTGGAACTTTTATATCATAAGCTGGCGATGAGAATGTGTCCCACGAGCACGATTGATGTTGTGGCGTGAGACCCATGTTATGTTCTTTGGTGATGACTTGAGGCGTGAGTCACGACTTGATATATATTTGCTTAGTTATTGTAAAGCGTAGTTTGGTCATCATACATGTCTCTGCTTTATAGACTATTATGATTTCATTTGCGGTATTTTTAGTTTCACATACTCAAATTTTTGTTATCTTGACCTCGCCCGAGGCTGCGTTCATCCGCGAGTTGAGGTACACCGATCGTTGATCCTAGCTCTCGGAGTCCGCGTTCGGCGTTTGGGAAGCTCCGTTTCTCGGAGGCTTATCGGTGGTGTAGTCCACAGTCGTAGTAAGTGTTTACATTCGGGGTTTGGCGGGGCCTGTCCGCCATTGTTGTCATATCATTCTTAGAGTGCAGTAATCTTATTGTGGGCATGGTTTGTAAAAAGGATTAAAGCATTCATGTTAAAAGTTGTCATTTATATATATAGAAAGGCAAGTTTTCCTGATTATTGTTTTATATACATTTATCTCGTATGGTTGTGTTTGTTCGTGATTACTCGATGTATGTCTACTTGGGTGCGGGGTAAGGCACGATCCACGGGCCGGTTGGTCGTGACAAAAGTGGTATCGAGCGATTAATCCTCGGAAAGTGTCTACTGACCGTATCGATGAAGTCTTGATTATCGATGTGTTGTGCACCACATCAATGTCGAGGAGGCTATAGGATATTTAGGATTGGTTTCTATTCTTCTCACTCTGAGATCGTGCCTTAGAGTGTGTTGTAAGTTGAACCCTCTGCGAAATCTTTTCCTTATCATTATGCCTCGCGTAGGGCAACCCGAGCAGGGAGGGCAAAGCGGCGGAGGCTGAGTAGAGTTCGAGAGGGTGGCGAGGGCGCAGGCCCAATCATTACCTAGGGTAGTGCTTCATTCGGGGATTTCTGCGGCGTCACTAGCCCCAAAGCAGTTTGCCGATGGCGGCGGTTCTCTGCGTCCACGATATTTGAACCCGGTTCCACGGCCAGGAGCGATGAATATAGATTTCAAAGAGGCGACCTGTTACTAGCTATAGATTTGGCTACGAGAGATTATACCGATGTACCACGAGTCTTGATGACTACCTAGAGAGGTTGTGCAAGAGTAATTCTTGATTGGGCTTGAGCATGGCACGTATGCGGGCTTATGTACAGCGAAAAACGTAGAGATTGTGGGTTAACCAAGGGCGAGAAGAGGGCGGGCGGCCAAGATCCTTGGTAACTTTCAAGGTGAGTATACCTTAAGTGCTATGTTACGATAGCGGTGTGTTAGTTGTGATTAGAATCATGGTGGGTTAACCGAGTAAGATTTTGGGGATAGAGAAGGTGTGAGCCTTAGAGTGTTATCGTAAAGACCTTAGAGGTAAGGCCGTCTCGAGAAAGGTGTAGTGTTATGTTTGACCCTTATAGGAGTGCATAGTGCGTGAGCTATGTTCGTGGGATAAGTCCCGAGTAGCGTGATTTGAAGGAAGGTAGTCGAGCTAAGAAGACCGCGGGTTTTAAATAACGTGTTTAGTAAGATTGTTCCGGGAGATGGTATTTTGCGCTTTGGGTCGGGGTTGAGGCTACGTGCGGGTCAACCAGCGGTAGGTTTTGGTGGTGGTCGGTTGTGGTGGTCCTCTTTGTGTTAGGGTCATGAGGGTGTTAGGCCCGTATTTAGTTAGCCACGTGCAAGTTCGTGGATGCGTTCGACCGGTGGTGCGGCCGATGAGGCGACCTATCGTGTTCCTCGGTCGAGTCGTTCCTCGGCGATGTTGATGTTATCACGAAAGGTTGTGAGGTTGCAGGGTGCCTACCTTCACCTTATGACGACAGTGGAGCCAGTGCAGGCTTTCTCTTTTGGGAGTTTGTACGAGCGGGGTTAGGAACTTCGGTGAGTCTCCGTGTCGCATTCGCCTCGGGCGGTGTTTTGATTTGAGGTAGCGTGAGGATCGTTGTCTCCGGTTGAAGTGTTTAAGCTACCATTTCGGTGTTCGGATGTCGTCTTGCGGCGCGCATGTAGGCGAGAAATGAAAGTTGCGATCGATTGGTTCGATGTTGGCGGGGTTGAATAGTTGGTTGAGCTTGTTCCGGTGATTTGTGGATAGTGAAGCTTGTCTAGAAGAAGTTACGGCGGCTCGGAGGTGTGCGGATAATCGGCGGCGCAGAGTTGAGTTGGCGGTCGGTCTTCTTGAAAGTACCACCGGGCGGTGTGGCGAGTTTTGGAAAGCGAAGGAACTTAGCGAGTTACTTTGGGCCTTTGTGAGTTCATGTGAAGAATAGGCGGGTTGCCTATATGTTAGCTTTTTAGTCCGACTTAGGAGGAAGGGCGTCCGGTCTTCGTATTGTTATGTTCGGAAAGTATCGAAGATCCATCAGAATGATCGATTAATGATGACCACGTTAGAGATAGTAACCCGAGTTTTGGATACTAAAGCGATATCGAAATGTGATAAGAATCAGAAATTACAACTTGATGATCGCGTGCGGCCGTACCGTTTGTTGGGTGCGTCGGGCAAGGCTCGCGACAAAGTGACAAAAGTAGTATTATTTGTGGTGATGTAGAGGTGTTTCCTCGTGGACTTAGATGTAAGTGTTGCGCGGTATTTACGTGGCGGTATGGCGGGATTGTTTCGTAAGTATAGTAGTGAAGACTATCTTGGCGCCGCGTTTGTTTGAGACTTAGAAGGAACATTCGGACGAATGTTTCTAAGAGGAAGAATGTTATACCCGTAGTTCGTGGTATGTATGCAGGGCGTGCGTGCGAGAATCACGGCAAAGATTGGAAAGGAAGAAAGAGGTGAATTTTCCACGGAAAAGTTTAGGTTTTGTGAAGGAAAAAGGTTCGTTTATGGGAATTGGATTCCCAGTTTGGTATTCGGACTTCTGGAATATTAGAGAATTATGGAATTTTATTTTGAAAATGGTCACGTGGGGCCCACGGAGAAATTCTGATTTTGTGGGGCCGCTTTGATTTTGAGATTTTGGCGTTTGGATATTTTCGAAGGCGAAATATTTTGGGCGAATCGGGGCGACACGTGTCACCCCATGTGGCACCTTTGGGCGAAATATGTTTGTCTGACACGGTTAGAGTCGTTTTTCGGCGAAAGCGTTTTCCACGACTTTCGTAGGGAATTTCCGCTATGTCATTAAGTATTTTTGCGGATTTTTCGAGAGGCGGAACATTTTGGACCAACGAGAGGCGGCACTGGCACCTCTCATTGGTGGGCAAAGTGGGCGGTTTGGACGATTTGGGGAGGCAAGTGGGAGATATTTTTGGTAGATATTTTGTGTGCAAGTTGGCTAGGACACTTGGGTGAATCTTGGCCCTACACTTGCTAGGCACTTGGCTAGATCTTGGCCATTGGTTGGCCTTGGCTTGTGCTATAAATACCCTCTCCTTTGATGAACTTCTTCATCCAAAATGCCTAAGTCTTGAGAGCCTTCCCCTCACCGTGAGGCCCCTTGGCGAGAGTTCCCCCACAGTGGGGTAGGCCGAGGGTAGCCACCACTCCTTTGTGGTGTGGCAGTGGGGTACCCACTGCTAGTTTGTTTCATATAATACCCACTCTTGGTAGAAATACTCTCAAAAGTATTGTTATAATGCCCAAATTACCTTAGCCATATACCTTGTAGTATTCTAAGGTTATACCTTTACAAAAAGCCAGTTATACTATTATACTTCCGTCGGTGACAAAACCGAAACCCTAGGAAAATCTCCATAGTCAGTTGGAGTATTGTGTAGAAGTTGGTTAGAACTTCTAAGGGTGGTTTAGAGCGGGTTGGAGCGCTGGAGTTGGAGCTAAGCGATTGCCGGGATCGACTTTAAACTTCGGATAATTATGGGCTTATCGAGGTAATTATCTTGTCCCCTATTGTAATTGGAAATTACATGTTGTTAGATTGTATAGTAGAAGTATACTATATATAGTCTTGAATGTAATTACATAGAATTTGTATTCTGATGGACTTGTGTAGTAGTGCCGTGGAGTAGAATTGTACCAGTTAGGGTTAGATGTATAACCCCTGGTTGGCTTGGTAGCGGCCTCGTTAGAGGAGGAGGTTTCTGTTGTTGCGGGGAGGTCTTTGCGAAATTTCGTAGAAAGTTCTCGATGAGACAATGTTAATAAGCGCCTTGTGGCCTTATAGGTTGAAGGACTACGTGTGGCGCGTTCGACTTGGCCGACGGAGTAGCCGACGGCTTGAGGTACTCGGAGCATTTTGCTATTAGTCGATAATCGTCGCGAGGTATGTGAACCTCTTCCTATCTCTCTAGCATGATATGTGTGAACTATGTAGTACGGTGAGCGTACGTGTGCTAAATGTGTTTGAATGGTTTAAAACATAAAGTGTTATAACGGCTTTATGGGAAGTTGGTTATATGACTTTATGTTAGTAAGAAAATACATGTGGTTTTAAAAATGCGATTTGAACTATAAGCGGCTTGTTATATGATAAGAAAGAACTTGAAGTATTTTCAAAAGATTTTGAATCATTTTGAAAGAAGTAATACTTGGTGTTTGAAAACTTAAGCGTTATACTAGCTTTATGGGAAGTTAGGTATAACGGCTTAAGAATGCTTTCTTGATTTGAAATCGGAATGTGTATCGACAAACCAACTGCAGCGTTAATAAAAGGAAATGTTTTGAATAATTAAGTATTATGAAAACCGAGAGAAACTTCCATCTGCATAGAAGCTAAGATGAGACAAAATGATATTTCCTAGATCATGGTCTTTGTAATAAGATTGTTATAAACAAGAATATCCTACTCACATAAGGCTTATGTTTCTCAGTTGTTTAAAAGAATTATATTCTTAAATGAATAAGACTATGAACTACGGAACCTTTCTAAAATAAGAAGCGTGAACATTTGAAATTAGGCAAACTTGGACATTTGGAAAATAATGTTGTTACTTGATTTTACAAAGGTAAGAGTTTTGGGTTTCTTAAAAGGGCGATCACTCTATTTTATACTACGGGTATTGTGTGACTTATGTGAAAGAAAGCAGATCTTTTTTAAGATTTTTAAATGTGTGAAGTACTTTGGGGATAGATACGAACTTGTTAGTAGAAAGTACCTTGTGTGAATAACTTGATTGTATTGGTTTGTGATAGCCTTGTAATACTTTCTTGTTGCCTTGATAAGTAAGCGTGTTAGGATGCTACGTGTGTTAGTATCTTGTGATGTTTGTGTAAGGGGTTTCCGCGATTGTGCTTATTAAACTATCGATCGTTATGATAGTATTGTGGCATTCATCTCTTGAGATGATTAGGGGATTGCGCCCTCCGATGCGGGGTAGACTCGGTGATGCAGGACCGTGATTCGAGAATACCTCATGCGGGTCTGAGGGCCTATCGCGGAACTACGAGTTCGGGTTAGTGTCGTCCTTTATGGGCATGCGGTCGCGTGGCCATGCGGTGCGAAGTCGGGGCGATCTTGGGAGTAGCTACCCTCGATGCGGGGATGCCTCATGCGGGCGATGAGATTGGCCTATGCGGGCTGCGGGAAGTTCCATGACTAGACGCGCGCATTAGATCTGCGGGCAAGTGGCGGCTTTGATCATGTGACGGTGCAGACGGATCTTATGATCTGATTCATGACCTTGTTGGTGCGTAGGTGTTAGTAAGCGGCTATGCCTTCGTACTTACCGTCACGGTGTTATTATGGCAGGTGGGACACGGTGTTCATGTGTGTTCCTTGGAACTTTTATATCATAAAGCTGCGGCGATGAGAATGTGTCCCACGCACGATTGATGTTAATGGCGTGAGACCCACTGTTATGTTCTTTGGTGATGACTTGAGGCGTGAGTCCACGACTTGATATATTTGCTTAGTTATTGTAAAGCGTAGTTTGGTCATCATACATGTCTCTGCTTTATAGACTATTATGATTTCATTTGCGGTATTTTTAGTTTCACATACTCGGTACTGTTGTTATCGACCTCGCCCGAAGTGCGTTAAATCTGCAGTTGAGGTACACCGATCGTTGATCCTAGCTCTCGTGGTCACGATTCGGCGTTTGGGAAGCTCGTTTCTCGGAGGCTTATCGGTGGTGTAGTCCCATGCGTAGTAAGTGTTTACATTCGGGGGTTTGGCGGGGCCACTGTCGCCATTGTTGTCATATCATTCTTAGAGTGCAGAAATCTTTGTTGTGGGCATGGTTTGTAAAAAGGATTAAAGCTCATGTTAAAAGTTGTCATTTATATATATGCCGAAAGGCAAGTTTTCCTGATTATTGTTTTATATACATTATCTCATATGGTTGTGTTTGTTCCATTGATTACTCGATGTATGTCTACTTGGGTGCGGGGTAAGGCACGATCCACGAACCGGTTGGTCGTGACAGCTTTGTGGATGAAGAACTCTTCATCTTAAGAAGTATTTATAGGTCAAGAAGTGGCCAACCAATGACCAAGATTAAGACAAGTGCAAGGCAAGTGTAGGGTGAGGATTAACTATACACAAATATCCTACCAACTCCTTGACTTGTGCACAAGGCACAAAAAACGTGCCATTGCTAGTCCAATTCGTCCAAATGGACGATTTGAAGTCCACCAATTGGAGGGTGCCAAGTGTCGCCCTCCGCTGGTCCAAAATGTTTCGCCTCTCGGAAAAATCCGCAAAAATAGAAATGGCATAGCGGAATTTACCTACGAAAGCTGTGGAAACGTTTCGTCGGAAAACTATTCGTTTTGTGAGTTGTGCCCAAAAAAAACGTTTTGCCTAAACTTTAAGGCTAGACTTTTTGTACGTATTCCCTTACGTACATACTCTGGAAATACGGGGTATAACATCAAGTCTCATCGTGAAAACAAATTCTATGTAAGTCTGATTATTATTCTTCTTTTAAACCCTTCTATTGTGATATCAGTTCAATTCTATTCTTTAATATCCTTCTAAGTATTGATACTTATTCCTATACTTCTACAGTATGTATATTCTAATTACAAAAGGAGGATAAGGTTATTTACCTCGGTAAGCCCAATAATATCCTAGATAAAAGTCGCTCCTGAGCAAGGTTTAGCTCATACTCTGCACGCTCCAATGTGCTCCAAGAACCCTTAGAAGTTGCTACACACTTCTACTTACTTAAATACTATAAGGGATTTGGGCTAGGGTATTTTGGGCATTATAACAATACTTGGAAGACAACATTTCTACCAAGGGAGGGGGGGTGGTGTTTCGGATAGGGCTTGCTTTAGAGGGGGCTCTCGGCAAGCCACTAAGGCTAGAGGGGAGGGTGTTGGACGAAAACATAACAAGAGAGGGGAGGGACTTTTAACACTTAGAAAATATTTGGATGAAGAAGTTCATCAACATAGAGGGGTATTTATAGGTCAAGCATTGGCCAACCAATGGCCAAGATGATGCCAAGTGCAAGGCAAGTGTAGGGTGAGGATTTAGGCAAGTGTCCATTCTATCTACTACATCAAAATATCCTACCAACTCCTTGACAAAAAGCCAACCCAATCGGCCACCCTTTATCACGAACGTCCCCAATGAGAGGGTGACAAGTGTCGCCCTCTCGTTGGTCCAAAATGTTTCGTCTCTCGTAAAAATCCGCAAAAATTAGAAATGACATAGCCGTAATTTATCCTACGCGAGTTGTGTAAAACGTTTCGTCGAAAAACGACTCTAATCGGGTGTTGTGCACAAAGTGAAATTCGGCCCTTACATACTTTAAGCTTCAACTTTTCTACGTACGTCCCTACGTACATACTCTGGAAATACGGGGTATAACATTCTCCCCTCCTTAGAAACATTCGTCCCGAATGTTCCTTCTAAGTCTCAAAACAAACAGGCATCAATATAGTCCTCACTGCTATACTTACGAAAACAACCACGCCACACCTGGCCACAGAACACCTGCGCAAAAACATACATCCAATTCCGCGAGGAATCACCTCTATCATCACAAAAGCTCCCCCTCCAGGGGTCTAAAAGATACTTCCCATCGCACCTACTCTTTACAAACGAAATGATCACATCTATGTCCTTACACATGCTCGCCTCTTCCCTTACTCGTCGTACCCTTCTCGTACACTCGAACTCTTTCTCATAACTTACCATGTTTCGTCGCTTCCCACTGACTCTGAGCTGCCAATAACCTCTTCTGGATAAGCTCCACCCTATCCACGCCCTGCTGAACAAGTACGAACCAATTATCTGCACCTTGCTTACATCGAATCAATCGATCGACAATCTTACACTAGTGCTTATAAAGAGGCTCCAAACGGCGACACCCGAATACTGAAACGGTAGCTATATAATACATACTCAACAAGAGGCGAAAAGTTCTTACAGCTACCACCGAAATCCAACCACTTGCCCGAGGGTGAATGCGACACTGAGATTCACCTGAGTTCCTAACCTTGCCTGGTAATACTTCCAGAAAATGAAATAGCCGTAACTTGGGGCTCCACTGTCTGCCATAAGGTGATGGTAGGCACCTCGTGCAGCCTTACAACCTTCCTGAAATAATCATCTCGCAACTTACTACCGAGAACACGGTTTGATTAAAAGATAAGATGGTCTGACCTCATCGGCCCGACTACTGGTCGAACACATCCACGAACTCGTACAATGGTTAACTAAACCTGGGCCTAACACCCTCGTGATCCTAACACAAAGCGGGACCACCACCAACTGACCCCATCACCAAACAGGCCGTGGGTCGACCCGCAACATGGCCTCAACCCGACCCGGCAACGCGCAAAACACTAGCTCCCCGATCCGGAACAATCTCACTAATCACGTTACGAAAACCTAGCGGTCTTCTTAGCTCAACTACCCTCTTTCATTTCCTACTACTCAGGGACTTATCCCACAAATATATCTCACGTAAACTATGCACTTTGATAAGGGTCAACATGAAATAATTCTTTTACCAAAGATGGCCTCGTCTCTAAGGTCTCTACGTATATATTCTAAGGCTCACACTTTTTCTATCCCCCAATCTTTCCCGGTTAACTAACCATAATTTCTAATCACAATTAACACAATGCTAACTGAAAATAATACTTAAGATATTCGCATTTTACTATACATACAAATCTCTAGAGGGTTAAGGATATACCTGTATCTACGCTGCACCTCCCCTAGGTCGTTCTAATCACTCCCGCCCTGTTGGGCGCATAGCTGGGGAAGGTGATGAACTATCCACTGATCCCGAAGGCTGAGTCTCTACATCCCCGCCAACTCTGGTTGGACAATTTCTCGCAAAATGGCCCTGCTGGCCGCAAACATAACAAGCTGTCGCAGAAGCACGACACTCCCCAAAATGACATCGACCACAATGGCCACACCGAGGTGGGGGTGGCCTCCTCTGGCTAACACCCCTTCCTCTCCACACCACTGAATCCATGGCCCGATCTAGTAGGTGAGTCCTCCTTCTGCACATTCTTTCGCCACATGGCCTCACGGCCGCAAGTAAAACAAGCACCGATAAAAGACGACATTTCCGGGATGGCGCACACTGCGTGAACACCGAGGAAAAATCAACCTGTGGAGGAAACTGCCTTGGCGGAGGCGCATGTCTGTCTCTGGCGAGGCGGTTCGCCTCGAGAGTTACCAAATGATCCTGCCAATCGGGCCCTCTTCTGCTGATCTTGGTTAATCTGTCGATCTCTACATCTCTCAGCCCGCACATAATCCTGAACGCATGGCTGGCTCATTCTCGATCAAGAGCTACTTCTTCACAACCCTTCTTAGATAATCATCAATATCCTTGGTATACCGGTACATAAAATACTCTCTGCCAAGTCCTTGCTAGTAATGTGGCCGTCTCTTCCAATCCATATTTTCGCTCCAAGCCGTGGCGAAGGTCCAGATGTCATGGCCGCGATGGAATCTGCCGCCGTGCCAAACTCTCCGCTGGCGGCGCCTCGTAACTCCGCATGAAGCATCACCCGGTGATGATTGGGCCTGTGCCGCTTCTAACTCTCGAACTCCACTCGCGCCTCCTGCCGCTTTGCCCTTCCGGGCCCGAGTTACTGGCGCGGAGGCATCACCGGTAAAGGAAAGGAATACGTTAGAGGTCCAACTTATAACACGCCTCTAAAGCACGATCTCGAGTGAGAAGAATGGAAACCAATCCTAAATATCCTATAGCCTCACGATTATTGGTGTGGTGCAACACACCGATAATCAAGACTCTACTAGATACGGTCGTAGACACTTTCCGAGGATTAATCGCTCGATACCACTTTTGTCACGACCCGTTCGGGGCGTGATCGTGCCTTACCCGCACCCCAAAGAGTCATACATCGAGTAATCGAATATAAAACAACCAAGATATGGAACAGATAAATTGAGACACGCTTATCGAAGAAAAGTTGCCTTTCGCATATATGTATATAAATACCCCAAAATGAACAGTTACATCCCAACCTTACAATGTGTCTACGGACCTTAAGAGTTTAAAACAACAATGGCGGGACGGGGCCCGCCATACCCCTCAATGCAAATATCTACAACGACGGGGACCTACCAAAATGCTAAGCCTCGGAGAAACGGAGCTTTTCCAACGCTAAACGGTGATCCTAAGAACGGAATCAACGGTAGGAGTACCTCTACTGCGGCGTGACGCACTTCCGAAGGAGGTCAGTACAACAGGTACCAAGTATGTGAAACTGAAAAATACTGTAAATGAAATCATAGTAGTCTATATAAAGCAGGAGACATGTATGATAACCAACACTACAGTTCACAATAAATAAGCAGTCATGTCAAGTCAGGGACTCACGCCCTCAAAGTCATCACTCAAATGTAACAATGGGTCTCACGCCCACAACATCAATCATGCCCGTGGAATACCTTCCTCACTGCCGGCAGTCTATGATATAAAAGCACCAAGGAATACACATGAACACCAGGTCCTACCTATGTCATCATAAAACCGTACGGGGTAAGTACGAAGGCATAGCCGACTACTAAAACCCACAGTACAAACAAGGTCGTAAACTGTATCATGAGATCTGTCTAGACCGTCACATGATCAAAGCCGCCACTCGCGCAGATCTAATGTGCGCGTCAGCCCGGAACTTCCCGTAGCTCGCACGGGCCACCCAATGGCCCGCATGAGGTATTCCCGCAACGAGGGTAGCTACTCCCCGCCCGGCGTCTAGACTCGCCCGTCCGCGTAGCCACATGTAGACCGCGCATGACCATAAAGGCCGCACACTAACACAGAACTCCCGCGATTCTGCGCATAGGCCACAGCACCGCATAAGGTATTCTCGAATCATAGGTCACACACTTTGATTCTACCCGCATCGGAGGGCAAATAACCCCTAATCATGAGTGATATAATACTATCATAACAGCTTATCGTTTAAACAACCTAAGCACAACAAGGGAAAACCCCTTTTACACAAACATCACAAGATACTAACTCATGTAGCATCCTAACATGTTTACTTATCAAGTCAACAAGAAAGTATTACAAGACTATCACAAATCAATACAATCAAGTTATTCACACAAGGTACTTTCTACATTATGTTAACAAGTTCGGGTTCTTAGCCCCAAAGTACTTCATGTATTAACTTTTAAAAGATCCGTTTCTTTCACAAAAGTCACACAATACCCGTAGTATAAAAATAGGGTGATTATCTTTTGAAGTAAATCAAAACACTTCTCTTTGTAAAATCAAGTAACAACATTCTTTTTCCAACGTTCAAGTTTGCCTAATTTCAATTACTCAAGTTTCTCATTTCGGAAGGTTTCATAGTTCATAGTTTTAATTCTTTAAAACGATTTGAGAAACATATACCTTATGTGTGAGTGGGTTATTCTTGTTCATAACAATCTTATTACAGCAGCCATGATCTAGGAAATGTAATATCATTTTGTCTTATCTTAGCTCCTATGCAGATGGAAGTTTCTACTGGTTTTAATAATACTTTATTAGTCAAAACATTTCCCTTTATTAAGCGCTACGTGGTTTGTTCGACATTCATTCGATTTCAAATTAGTAAAACATAATTCATTTTGAAAACCAAAATACTCAATACTCACGAATGAGGTTTCACACTTTTAACGAAATTCACATTAGTATAATTAAGTCAAGTCTCTTATTTTCTTAAATCAATAAATCATTCTTTTATCACTCTTAAGCGTTATACCTAACTTCCCATAAAGCTAGTATAACTCTTAAGCTCTTAAAACCAAGTGTTACTCTTCTTTCAAAAAGGTTTCTTAATTCTTTTGAACTACTTGATTCTTTTTATTCGTGCTTAAGTCAAAAGACATTGCGTAATTATTATTCGTGCTTAAGTCCAAGACGTTGCGTAATTATTATTCAGCTTAAGTCCAAGACATTGCCGTAATTATTATTCGCTTAACACGTCGTCACCGTACTATATACATATTCTTTAAAATATCATGCTCAAGAGGATAGGAAGAATCACATACCTTCTCGCGAAATCCACCGCCAAGTTGAATATGTCGTCGCAGAGAATCGACCTATAATACCAACACGTCTATCAACGCCTAGACATCTTGCATAAAAGCTCTAAGCAGAGGGTTCTCTATTCTATGGAAAATTTGGGCAGCACTTCCCTACCCGGTGAGCTACTCAAGTCTACTGTGAAAACAGTCCTATGTAAGTACAGTTCTATTATTCTTCTTTTAAACCTTCTACTGTGATAACAGTTCAATTCTATTCTTTAATATCCTTCCAAGTATTTATACTTATTCCTATACTTCTACAAGATGTATATTCTAATTACAAAAGGAGGATAAGGTTATTTACCTCGGTAAGCCCAATAATATCCTAGATAAAGACGCCCGAGCAAGGTTTAGCTCTACTCCGCACGCTTCAATGCGCTCCAAGAACCCTTAGAAGTTGCTACACACTTCTACTTACTTAAATACTATAAGGGATTTGGGCTAGGGTATTTTGGGCATTATAACAATACTTGGAAGACAACATTTCTACCAAGGGAGGGGGGGTGGTGTTTCGGCTAGGGCTTGCTTTAGAGGGGGGTGGGGGCTCTCGGCCAAGCCACTAAGGCTAGAGGGGGAGGGGGGTGTTGGACGAAAACATAACAAGAGAGGGGAGGGATTTTTAACACTTAGAAAATATTTGGATGAAGAAGTTCATCAACATAGAGGGGTATTTATAGGTCAAGCATTGGCCAACCAATGGCCAAGATGATGCCAAGTGCAAGGCAAGTGTAGGGTGAGGATTTAGGCAAGTGTCCATTCTATCTACTACATCAAAATATCCTACCAACTCCTTGACAAAAAGCCAACCCAATCGGCCACCCTTTACCGCCCAACGTCCCCAATGAGAGGGTGACAAGTGTCGCCCTCTCGTTGGTCCAAAATGTTTCGTCTCTCGGAAAAATCCGCAAAAATTAGAAATGACATAGCCGTAATTTATCCTACGCGAGTTGTGTAAAACATTTCGTCGAAAAACGACTCTAATCGGGTGTTGTGCACAAAGTGAAATTCGGCCCTTACATACTTTAAGCTTCAACTTTTCTACGTACGTCCCTACGTACATACTCTGGAAATACGGGGTATAACACCTGGCCCTCTTATGCTGATCCTGGTCCCTACGTCGGTCTCTACGTTCCTCAATCCCCTGTGCATAAGCCTGTATGCGGGCAATGTCCATGCCCGGCTGAAGATCTACACCCGTGCAACCCTGTGCTAAAAAAAAATCGTCAAGTCCTGTGACATATCGGTGCACTCTATCCTCCATGTTTGCCACTTAAGCGGGGACGTACCGAGCCAATGAGTCAAACTCTACATTGTACTCCCGAACTTTCCGCCCGTTCTGCCTCAACATAAAAAATCTATCGGCCCGAGCCCTCCTCATCTGCGGAGGCAAGAAATGGCTAGGAAACACCTTTGAGAACTCGTCCCACACAGCTGGAAGTGCATGCTCCCCCCGGGACAGTTCCCATAAATCAAACCAGTCGACTGCAGTATCACGCAGCCGATGTGAGCCCAATACCACCGACTCTGTCTCTGAGGCCTTGATTACTTTCATGATCCGCTGCAGCTGTAGAATAAACTCCTGAGGATCTTCCTCAGTTCTCGATCCATAGAACTCTGGTGGACTGCAACTCAAGAAGTCCCGAAGTCTCAAACTATCGGATCTAGGGTGAACCACTGCCTCACGTCTGTCCTCATTCCTAGCAACAATCCTAGCTAGTAACTGGGCCATCTCCTTGTAACCCATATCCTCTGTTCCTGGCCGTAGGATCAAGTCTCGTGCGTGGCCTCGTGAGCTACTGTTGCTGCCCTAAACTCTGCTGGGGCTGGCGGCGTCGCAAAACTCGCCGTATGAAGCACCACCTCGGGCGATGACTGGTCCTGTGCCCTCGCAACCCTCTGTGCTCTACTCGCAGCTCCCTCTGCTGCCTTGCCCTTCTGGGATCTGGTTGCCTTGCGTAGAGGCATAACTGGTAAAAAGAATACGTCAGAGGGAGTCCAACTTATAACACAACTCTAAGGAACGATCTCAGAGTGAGAAAAATGGAAACAAATCCTAAATATCATGTAGCCTCCTGATTATAGGTGTGGTGCATAACACGCCGATAATCAAGACTCTACTAGATACGGTCAGTAAACACTTTCCGAGGATTAACTGCTCTGATACCACTTTTGTCACGACCCGACCTCGGGCCCGTGACTGGTGTCTTACCCCGTGCACCCTAGTGATACAACATCAGAGAAAGTCAGCGAAAATAAAAACTTAAACATGAAACAAGACATAAAATAAGAAAAAGGCTAACCAAAACGGTCACCTTCCTGTATATATATCAAATCGAACAGTTAAATCCTTTACAAAACCTGCCCACCACAGTACTACAGACCTCTAAAAATTTTGTAACAACTATGACGGGACAGGGCCCCGCCATACCCCTGAATGTACAAGAACCTACAATCTCAGGGAATCATACCAAAAGATAAGCCTCCGGAGAAACGGAGCTTCCCAAAACGCTGAATTGTGATCCTATGAGCGAGGATCAACAACCGGTGTACCTCTACCTGCGGCATGAACGCAGCCCCGCGAAGGAGGTCAGTACAACAGGTACCAAGTATGTGAAACTGAAAATACTGTAATGAAATCATAATAGTCTATATAAAACAGGAGACATGTATGATAACCAAACTACAATACACAATGTATAAGCAGTCATGTCAAGTCAGGGACTTACGCCCTCAAAGTCATTGTGCCCGTGGAACTCCTTCCTCACTGCCGGCAGTCTATGACATAAATCATAATCATGTGACACACCCGTGGCATCCTACCTCACTGTCGGCGTACACATATACAATACATATATATATCTCCTGCCCGTGGAATCCTCCGTCACTGCCGACAGCCGTAGGTGTAACATATAACCATGTGACACGCCAGTGGCATCTGTTATACCCCGTATTTCCTGAGTATGTACGTGAGGGCATACGTATATTAATTTGAGCCTTAAAGTAAGCATAGTTTCGAAATTTGTACACAAGTGCCAAAAAGAGTCGTTTTTCGACGAAACGTTTCCACAGCTTTCGTAGGGAAAATTCCGGCTATGTCATTTATAATTTTTGCGGATTTTTCCGAGAGACGAAATATTTTGGACCAACGGGAGGGTGACACTTGTCACCCAAGTGGACGGTTTGGTTGAGCTCCCTTTGGCACGTTTTTTTCATGTTTCTTGCCTTAAACATTTGGTCAATGTTTGGCTAGATATTTTGTGTAGTAGATGAGAAAGTGGGGCCCACAAACACTTGTCCAAATCCTAGCCCTACACTTGCCTAACACTTGTCTTCATCTTGGCCATTGGTTGGCCATTGCTTGACCTATAAATACCCCCCTTAGTTGATGAACTTCTTCATCCAAAAATCATTCTCCAAGTCTCAAAAATCCCTCCCCCTTAAGTGTAGCATTCGTCCAAGTCCTCCCCTTTGTTGGGCCTTTTGGCCGAGAGCCTACCCCCTAGCCTAGTTGTTTTCATATAATACCCTTGTTGTGGTATAGAAATACTCTCCTAGTATTGTTATAATGCCCAAATACCTTGGCCTAAATACCTTGTAGTATTCCCAGGTTACCTCTATCTGAAAAGCCCACAAATACTAGTATACTTTCCTTTAAGCCACTAAACGAAACCCTTTGGAAAAATCTTCACCCGTAGTTGAAGTTATAAGTAGAAGTTGGTTAGAACTTCTAAGGGTTGGTTGGAGCGGGTCTGAGCGCACGGAGTAGGAGCTAAACCTTGCTCAGGATCGACATATAAACTCGGATAATTTTGGGCTTATCGAGGTAAACATTCTAACCTTCATTTGTAATTGGAAATTACATGTTGTAGGAGTATATAGTTAAGTATACTATATATAGAACTCAACATAGTTGTGCGGCAATGTCTTTTGACTTAAGCTCGAATAATACTTACAGCAATGTCTTGCGACTTAAGCTGAATTTAAAGAAGAGAATCGAATCGTAATTACATAGATCAGACATGAGACTTGTATAGCATTCTTGTGTAGTAGAATTGTACACGTCCGGTTAGGCGTGTTAACCCTCGGTTGGGGTGGTAGCCGGCCTCGCTAGAGGAGGAGATTTACGCGGTTGCGTGGGGGGGCGGGGCTGCCGAATTTTCTGTAGAATATTCTACATTGAGATCTAAGATGTTAATAGGCGCCTTGTGGCCTCTATAGGTTGAAATACTACGTGTGGCGTGGTCTACTTGGCTTAAGGTGTAGCCGGCGGTTTGAGGTACTTGGAGCGTTTTGCTATTAGTCGATAATCGTCGCGAGGTATGTGAACCTCTTCCTATCTTTTCTAGCATGATATGTGTGTAACTATGTAGTACGGTAGACGTACATGTGCTAAATGTATTTGATTGGTTTGAGACATAAAGTGTTATAACGGCTTTATGGGAGGTTGGTTATAATGACTTTATGTAGGTAAGAAAATGCTTTGTGATTGTTAAAAGGTAACTGATTTGACTTATAACTGACTTGATGTGTGATAATAAAGCATTTGAAGTATGTCATTAAGAAACCGTTTTGAAAGAAGAGTAATACTTGGTTTTGAAAACATAAGAGTTATACTAGCTTTATGGGAAGTTACGTATAACGTCTTAAGAGACTTGACTTGATATGGATGTTAGTGTGAAACCTCATTCGTGAGTAATGAGTACTTGATTTTAAAAGGAATAATGTTTTACTGATTCGAAATCGTAATAAGTATCGAACAAACCATCGCAGCGCTAATAAAGGAAAATGTAATGACTAACGGTATTATTAAAACCGGAGAAACCTCCATCCGCATGAAGCTAAGATGAGACAAAATGATATTACATTTTCTAGATCATGGCTGCTTAATAAGATTGATTATGATCAAGAATAACCTACTCGCCTAGGGCATATGTTACTCAATTGTTTTAAAAGAGATTAAGACATTGAACTATGAAACTTTTCTAAAAAGAGAATTGCGTAATTGAAATTAGGCAAACTGGAACTTTAGGGTAAAGAAAGGCATTGTGTTGTCTTAAAATGGTTTTAAAACATAACGTGTTATAACAGCCTTATGGGAAGTTGGTTATAACGACGTTATGAAAACAAAAGAAGGTTTTATCACTGGTTTTAAGGTGGTAACTTGACTTTAAAAAAAAGAGAAGTGTTTTGGTCTAAAAAGAAGGAATGGTGTTGCCTTAATTTGGTTTTAAAAAGGATAGTATGGAAGTTGTTTTAGTTTACTTAAAAGATATAAGTCACTCTATTTTTATACTACGGGTATCGGGTGACTTTTATAAAAGGAATAAATCTCTTTAAAAGGAATTTAACGTACGTAGTACTTTAGGGTAAAACCGAACTTGGGCATAAAAATGAAAGTACTTCGAGTTGTGTATAAACTTGCCTATGCTTGTTGTTGTGAAACTTGCCTATGCTTGTTGTTGTGAAACTTGCCTATGCTAGTTGTGATAACCTTTGTTGTGCAAGAATTGTGTTTCTATACTACTGGCGTCTCGATGGAGGGTCGGTTGACTTGTTGAGAACTTACTTGGGCGTGGCCGCGGTGGCGGATAAATTCCGCAGATGCGTTCGCTGATAGTGTTACTTTTGTTAATCGCTTTGGACATACTGACACGATGCGTAGCGCACGGGTATGCTTCCAGTTTGATTCCCGTCTTGTTGTGTTCATGTGTACCTTAGGACAAGCTGAGACGCTGCGTAGCGCACGGGTATGCTTCCATTTGGAATGCTGTCTTATTGTTTCCCTTTGGACATACTGACACGATGCGTAGCGCACGGGTATGCTTCCATTTGGAATGCTGTCTTATTGTTTCCCTTTGGACCTACTGACACGATGCGTAGCGCACGGGTATGCTTCCATTTGGAATGTTGTCTTATTTGTTCCCTTTGGACATACTGACACGATGCGTAGCGCACGGGTATGCTCCCATTTGGATTGTTGTCTTGTTGTTATCATATCATGATCGCCGTGGTGAGGAAGGTACTCCACGGGCAGGATTGATGTTGTGGGCGTGAGACCCTGAATTGATATAACTGTTATGTGTGTGTACTGTAGTTTGGTTATCATACCTGTCTCCTGCTTTTATAGGCTAGTATGATTTCATTTACAGTATTTTACAGTTTCACATACTTGGTACCTGTTGTACTGACCTCCTTCGGGGGGCTGCGTTCATGCCGCAGGTAGAAGTACATCGGCTGTCGATCCCCGCTTTTAGGATCACCTTTCAGCGTATTGGGAAGCTCCGTTCCTTCGGAGGCTTATCTTTGGTATGTTACCCTGATGTCTGTAGGTTCTTGCGATCGGCGTATGGCGGGGCCCTGTCCCGTCATAGTTGTTGTATAAATCTTAGAGGTCTGTAGCACTGTTGTGGGCAGGGTTTGTAAAAAGGATAACTGTTCGGGTATTTATGTATATATGATGAAGGCAACTGTTTTGGTTGGCCTGTTTATTTATCTTGTCTCTTAATTCATGTTCATGTTTTTATTTCCGCTGATTTTCTCTGATGTTGTATCACTAGGGTGCCCGGGGTAAGGCACCAGTCACGGGCCCGGGTTCGGGTCGTGACAAAAGTGGTATCAGAGCAGTTAGTCCTCGGAAAGTGTCTACAGACCGTGTCTAGTAGAGTCTTGATTATCGATGTGTTGTGCACCACATCTATAATCAGGAGGCTGCAGGACATTTAGGATTGGTTTCCATTCTTCTCATTCTGAGATCGTGCCTTAGAGCTGTGTTGTAAGTTGAACCCCTCTGACGTATCTCGTTTTTACCAGTTATGCCTCCGCGCAAGGCAACCCGGGCCCAGAAGGGCAAGGCAGCAGAGGGAGATACGAGTAGAGCAGCGATCTCATAGAGACCACAAGCACTGAGCCTCCATCCTACAGTGGCGGAGAGATGGGTTACAAGGAGATGGCGATTAATGGCGAGTTGTGGCGAACTTGAGGATAAGCCGGGCCAGCGATTCGATCGAGAGCACCGTAATTCAACCCCGAGCGGTTTGAGACTACGGGATTTTCCGAGTGTAACCCGCCGTAGTTTTATGGGTCGAGGCACGAGGATGATCCGCAGGAGTTCATCCGGCGATTCTGACGGATCGAGAGTGATCAAGGCATCGGAGACCGAGTCAGTGGTCCTAAGTTCGCATCGGCTGCGTGATACCGCAGTCGACTGGTTTGATTCGTGGGAGCTGTCCCGGGGAGAGAATGCACTTCCGGCTTTGTGGGACGAGTTCTCAAAGGCATTTCTTGCACACTTCTTGCCGCCACGGATGAGAGGGCTCGGGCCGATTTTTGGTGTTGCGGCGAGCAGGCGTCTGATGCGAGTACAATGTGAGTTCGACTCATTGGCGATGCGTCCCGCATTAGTAGCTAGTATGGAGGATCGAGTCCACCGATATGTTCTGAGGCTCGATGATTTCCTAGCAGAGTTGTTCGGTGTAGCTCTTCACCGCATGGACATTGCCCGCATGCGAGCTTATGCACTTGGAGGTGAGGAGCGGAGAAATCGGCGAATGACCAAAGTCGCAGAAGAGGGCGAGCTGCAGGTCCTTTGGTGATTTTGAGGCGCACCGCCTCGGCGAACTAGTTATGCGCCTCGCCCGATGCAGTGGTCTCTACAATCTTGAGCGTCGAGTTTTGAGGCGGTCGGGGCTCGAGGTTCAGATTTTCGGAGAGCGGGGTGTTAACGGTGAAGCCACCCTTACCTCGTTGTGACCACGTGGTAGACTCGCGATGGGGAGTGTCGTGCTAGTCCGGAGTTTGTTTACATGCGGCAGCGGGGCCATTTGGGAGAAACTATCCGACCCGGGGTAGCTTGGTAGGATAGCACAGACTCTGAGATCGGGCCATGGTTCTTCACCTTCTGACTAGGCGGGATGTTCATACCGTGAGGCCCGGTAAGTCGCGGTGGAAGTTCCCAGTTTTAACGGTCCTTTGAACCGCCTATTTTCAGGTATATCCTTAACCCTCTAGAGACTTGTATGTATTGATGTTATGATAATGTGTTAAGTGTTATGTTCAGATAGCTTTGTGCTAAAACGTGATGTAGAACCTGGTTAGTGAGAAGGGTAAGCTTGGGGGTGAGAAAATGATGAACCTTAGAATATTACAGTTGAGACCTTAGATGTAAGGTCGTCTTGAGTACCAGATTTTGCAAGTGATCCTTGTCGGAGCGCATTTTATGCCTAGAACGTTTTGTGTGATAAAGTCCCTGGGTAGTGTGCAATGGAAGTGGTAGCTTTCATGACCTGTAGAGGTAAGATTGTTCCGGATCGGGGAACAAGAGTGTGATGCGTTAAGTGGGTCGGGTTGGGGCCATGATGAGGGCCAACCCGCGGCCTGTTTCGAGGTAGGGTCAGCTCTGGGTGGTCCCGCCAGGTGGTAGGGTCACGAGGGTGTTAGGCCCAGGTTTAGATGACCATCGTATGAGTTCGTGGATATGTTCGACCATAAGCGGATCGTGAAGGCCGGGAATGGCCTTAAGGAAGATTGAGGCTAGTAAGATAACCAAGTTGGAGGTGGTGACTCCAAGGTTTGGAGAATCAAGCGAGGGCGAAGTGTGGTGCGATACTAGAAGAGTTCAAGTGTTCGAGAAGAGTACGACGAGTAAGGGTAGAGGCGAGCATGTATTGCGAGCATAGATATGATCATTTCTTGTAAAGGGAGAAGGTGCGAAGGATGTATATTTTAGACCTCAGGGATCGCATGCAGTCCGGTACCATTTGTTGGGTCGCCGGAGTGACACTAGAACCTCGCGGCAAAGTGACAAAAGTGGTATCATACTGGCGCATGTTTGTTTTGAGGCTTAGAAGGAACATTCGGGACGAATGTTTCTAAGGAGGGGAGAATGTTATACTCCGTATTTCCTGAGTATGTACGTGAGGGCATACGTATATTAATTTGAGCCTTAAAGTAAGCATAGTTTCGAAATTTGTACACAAGTGCCAAAAAGAGTCGTTTTTCGACGAAACGTTTCCACAGCTTTCGTAGGGAAAATTCCGGCTATGTCATTTATAATTTTTGCGGATTTTTCCGAGAGACGAAATATTTTGGACCAACGGGAGGGTGACACTTGTCACCCAAGTGGACGGTTTGGTTGAGCTCCCTTTGGCACGTTTTTTTCATGTTTCTTGCCTTAAACATTTGGTCAATGTTTGTCTAGATATTTTGTGTAGTAGATGAGAAAGTGGGGCCCACAAACACTTGTCCAAATCCTAGCCCTACACTTGCCTAACACTTGTCTTCATCTTGGCCATTGGTTGGCCATTGCTTGACCTATAAATTCCCCCCTTAGTTGATGAACTTCTTCATCCAAAAATCATTCTCCAAGTCTCAAAAATCCCTCCCCCTTAAGTGTAGCATTCGGCCCAAGTCCCTCCCTTTGTTGGGCCTTGTGGCCGAGAGCCTACCCCCCCCTAGCCTAGTTGTTTTCGTATAATACCCCTTGTTGTGGTATATAAATACTCTCCTAGTATTGTTATAATGCCCAAATACCTTGGCCTAAATACCTTGTAGTATTCCCAAGGTTACCTCTATACGAAAAGCCCACAAATACTAGTATACTTTCCTTTAGCCACTAAACGAAACCCTTTGGAAAAATCTTCACCCGTAGTTGAAGTTATAAGTAGAAGTTGGTTAGAACTTCTAAGGGTTGGTTGGAGCGGGTCGGAGCGCACGGAGTAGGAGCTAAACCTTGCTCAGGATCGACATATAAACTCGGATAATTTTGGGCTTATCAAGGTAAACATTCCTAACCTTCTGTTGTAATTGGAAATTACATGTTGTAGGAGTATATAGTTAAGTATACTATATATAGAACTGAACATAGTTGTGCGGCAATGTCTTTTGACTTAAGCCTGAATAATACTTACGGCAATGTCTTGCGACTTAAGCTGAATTTAAAGAAGAGAACTGAATGTAATTACATAGATTCTGATGAGACTTGTATAGCATTCTTGTGTAGTAGAATTGTACACGTCCCGGTTAGGCGTGTTAACCCCCCGGTTGGCTTGGTAGCCGGCCTCGATAGAGAGGAGATTTACGCTGTTATGTGCGGGAGGTGTTGCGAATTTTACGTAGAATATTCTACATTGAGATCTAAGATGTTAATAGGCGCCTTGTGGCCTCTATAGGTTGAAATACTACGTGTGGCGTGGTCTACTTGGCTTAAGGAGTAGCCGACGGTTTGAGGTACTTGGAGCGTTTTGCTATTAGTCGATAATCGTCGCGAGGTATGTGAACCTCTTCCTATCTTTTCTAGCATGATATGTGTGTAACTATGTAGTACGGTAGACGTACATGTGCTAAATGTATTTGATTGGTTTGAGACATAAAGTGTTATAACGGCTTTATGGGAGGTTGGTTATAACAGCTTTATGTAGGTAAGAAAATGCTTTGTGATTGTTAAAAGGTAACTGATTTGACTTATAACTGACTTGATGTGTGATAATAAAGAATTTGAAGTATTTCATTAAGAAACCGTTTTGAAAGAAGAGTAATACTTGGTTTTGAAAACATAAGAGTTATACTAGCTTTATGGGAAGTTAGGTATAACGTCTTAAGAGACTTGACTTGATATGGATGTTAGTGTGAAACCTCATTCGTGAGTAATGAGTACTTGATTTTAAAAGGAATAATGTTTTTTACTGATTCGGAAATCAGAATAAGTATCGAACAAACCATCAGGCGCTAATAAAGGAAAATGTAATGACTAACGAAGTATTATTAAAACCAGTAGAAACCTCCATCTGCATAGAAGCTAAGATGAGACAAAATGATATTACATTTTCTAGATCATGGCTGCTTAATAAGATTGATTATGATCAAGAATAACCTACTCGCCTAGGGCATATGTTACTCAATTGTTTTAAAAGAGATTAAGACATTGAACTATGAAACTTTTCTAAAAAGAGACTTGCGTAATTGAAATTAGGCAAACTGGAACTTTACGGTAAAGAAAGGCATTGTGTTGTCTTAAAATGGTTTTAAAACATAACGTGTTATAACAGCCTTATGGGAAGTTGGTTATAACGACGTTATGAAAACAAAAGAAGGTTTTATCACTGGTTTTAAGGTGGTAACTTTGACTTTAAAAAAAAGAGAAGTGTTTTGGTCTAAAAAGAAGGAATGGTGTTGCCTTAATTTGGTTTTAAAAAGGATAGTATGGAAGTTGTTTTAGTTTACTTAAAAGATATAAGTCACTCTATTTTTATACTACGGGTATCGGGTGACTTTTATAAAAGGAATAAATCTCTTTAAAAGGAATTTAACGTACGTAGTACTTTAGGGGTAAAACCCGAACTTGGGCATAAAAATGAAAGTACTTCGAGTTGTGTATAAACTTGCCTATGCTTGTTGTTGTGAAACTTGCCTATGCTTGTTGTTGTGAAACTTGCCTATGCTTGTTGTGATAACCTTTGTTGTGCAAGAATTGTGTTTCTATACTACCGCGTCTCTCGATGGAGGGTCGGTTGACTTGTTGAGAACTTACTTGGACGTGACCGGCAGTGACGGATAAATTCCACGGGTACGTTCCTGTTGATAGTGTTACTTTGTTAATCGCTTTGGACATACTGACACGATGCGTAGCGCACGGGTATGCTTCCACTTTGATTACCGCCTTGTTGTCTTATTGTTTCCCTTTGGACATACTGACACGATGCGTAGCGCACGGGTATGCTTCCATTTGGAATGATGTCTTATTGTTTCCCTTTGGACATACTGACACGATGCGTAGCGCACGGGTATGCTTCCATTTGGAATGCTGTCTTATTGTTTCCCTTTGGACATACTGACACGATGCGTAGCGCACGGGTATGCTTCCATTTGGAATGTTGTCTTATTTGTTCCCTTTGGACATACTGACACGATGCGTAGCGCACGGGTATGCTCCCATTTGGATTGTTGTCTTGTTGTTATCATATCATGATCGCCGTGATGAGGAAGGTACTCCACGGGCAGGATTGATGTTGTGGGCGTGAGACCCTGAATTGATATAACTGTTATGTGTGCGTACTGTAGTTTGGTTATCATACATGTCTCCTGCTTTTATAGGCTAGTATGATTTCATTTACAGTATTTTACAGTTTCACATACTTGGTACCTGTTATCGACCTCCTTCGGGCTGCGTTCATCTGCAGTAGAAATCGTCATTTGTCGATCCGCTTTTAGGATCACCTTTCAGCGTATTGGGAAGCTCCGTTCCTTCGAGGCTTATCTTTGGTATGTTACCACGATGTCTGTAGGTTCTTGTGCGATCGGGGTATGGCGAGCCACTGTCCGTCATAGTTGTTGTATAAATCTTAAGTGCATGCTTTGTTGTGGCGGGGGTTTGTAAAGGATAAGCTGTTGGTATTTATGTATATATGATGAAAAGCTGTTTTGGTTGCTTTGTTTATTTATCTTGTCTCTTAATTCATGTTCATGTTTTTATTTCCGCTGATTTTCTCTGATGTTGTATCACTAGGGTGCCCGGGGTAAGGCACCAGTCAAGGGCCCGGGTTCGGGTCGTGACAGCATCCTACCTCACTGTCGGCGTACACATATACAATACATATATATATATAACATGCCCCCGGAATCCCTCATCGGTGTAGACATGTCTTCATGGGGAGCTAGCCCATGGAGTAATAATCGTATATACCATGCCCCCGGAATCCCTCATCGGTGTAGACAGGTATTCACGGGGAGCTAGCCCATGGGGTAATAATAATGGCCACATGCCCACGGAATCCTCATCGGTGTAGACATGCCCATGTGACAATAATAATATATCGAGAGTTTAACCCGTTGCATGGCCGCATGCCCCCGGAATCCTTCATCGGTGTAGACATGTCCATGTGATAATAACAATGGAAGCATACCCGTGGAATCCTCCGTCACTGCCGGTACGTCTAAGTAAGTTCACAACAAGTCAGCCGACCCTCCATCGAGAGACGCGGTGGTATAGAAATACAATACTTGCACAATAAAGGCTAACACAACTAGCATAGGCAAGTTCAACATACTCTTAGACTTTCATTAACATGTAAATTGATTCACCATTTATATAAACTCAAGTACTCCCATTTTATGCCAACAATCCGGGTTTTAATCCTAAAGTACTACGTACTTTAATTCTTTCAAAAAGATCTTTTTTTTACGTAAAAACAACTCGATACTAATATCCGTAGTACCAAACACGTTCATGTTTAAATCAAGTACTTTATACTTTTTAAACCAAGTGGCTTACACTTTTAAAACAACGTCAAGTATACTTTTAAAACCCAAGTAACTAACTCTTTTAAGATCAAGGTACTCCTACCTTTTAAAACCAAGCCACTTATATTTTTCCATCAAGAAAAGTTCGATATTTGAAAACAAGCTACTTATACTTTTAAACTCAAGTTACTTCTCTTTTCCCAAAATCAAGTTACATGACTTTCAAAATACATTAAGTCTCCTTACTTTAGAATGTCAAGAAATCAATACTTGTTTATAATTATTTTATTAACGCAGCCATGATCTAGAAAATGTAATATAATTTTGTCTTATCTTAGCTTCTATGCAGATGGAAGATTCTACTTGTTTTAATATAATTATTTGTCATTACATTTTCCTTTATTAACGCAGCAATGGCTTGTTCGATAGTTATTACCATATCCGAAATCAAATAAAACTTTATTCTTTTAAAGACCAAGTACTCATTACTCACGAATGAGGTTTCACCACTTTTTAACACCATTCAGGTCAATTATAAGTCAAGTCTCTTATCTTTTAAAATCAACAAACCATTCTTTTACCTACATAAAGTCGTTATAACCAACTTCCCATAAAGCCATTATAACACTTTATGTTTTAAACCTACCAAATTCGTTTAGCACACGTACGTCTACCGTGCTACATAGTTCACAACAATCATGCTAGAAAGGATAGGAAGAGGTTCACATACCTCGCGACGATTATCGACAATTCGCAAAATGCTCCAAAGTACTATAACCTTGCTAGCCTTTTCCACCCTTCAAGTAGAATACGCTACTCGTAGTACTTCAACCTATAATGGCCATAAAACGTCTATTAACTTCTAGATCTCTTCGTAGAATATTCTAAGTACAAGGTTCCTTATTCTACAGAAAATTGGGCAGCACCTCCCCCCCGCAATAACATAAATACCCTCTTATACCAAGGCCTGCTACCAAGTCAACAACTCGAGGATTACACTCTGCGGGCGTGTACAAAAGCGCCTCCAGTAATACTACACAAGGCTACTGTAAATACAGTCCAATGTAAATAGAGTTCAATTCTTATCAATATTCATTCTATATATAGTATACTCAACTATACATTACTACAAAAGGTAATCTCCAATTACAATAGGGGGATAAAGATCATTACCTCGATAAGCCCAAAATTATCCAAGATTAATAAGTCGATCCTGAGCAACGTTTAGCTCCTATTCCTTACGCTTTAATCCGCTCCAAGCAACCCTTAGAAGTTTCTAAACAACTCCTCTTAATACTTCATCCAAACTATGAAGATTTTCCTAGGGTTTTATTTTGCGACTATTGGAATAAAAGTAGTATTTCCGGGCTCTTATGTTGGGATTAATTTGGAATACTACTAGGGGTATAAGGCTAGTGTATTTGGGTTTATACAACAACAATTGAAGTATTTCTACACCAATTGGGGGGGGGGGGGGGTGGACGAGAACTACAAAGGAGGGAGTATTATTTTTGCCTTGGAAACTCTTAAGTGTGGATGAATAAGTCTTGCAACTTAAGGGGTATTTATAGGACAATCAATGACCAAGATCAAAGCAAGTGTAAGGTGTATATTGGGGACATGTGTGTGTGGATTCTACCAACCATATGTCCACCACAACTTTGAGACTTGTGGCTAGCCACATGTCTCCCTAAAAAATGTCCCACATGTCAAATGGACACCTAATTCGGCCCCACGTGACCAATCTCCGGAAAATATCCAAATATCCAAAAATCCGAAAATAAAGTGGGCCCCACAAAACCGTAAATTTTCCCCGTGGGCCCCACGTGACCAATTCCGGAAATAAAATTCCATAATTCTCTAATATTCCAAAAATTCCGAATACCAAATCTGGGAATCCAATTCCCATTAACGAACCTTTTTTCTTCACAAAATCCGGAAACTTTTCCGTCGAAAAATCACATCTTTCTTCCTTTCCAATTTTAATGTCGTATTCTCGTACGTACGTCCTCATATACATACCCTGGAACTACGGGGTGTAACAGGATTGATTTAAAAAGTGGAAGATATATGATTTTAAAGAGAATAAGTTACTTGGTTTTGGAGGTGTATGCAACTTTTTTTTTTAAGTTATGGAACTTGATTTCTAAAGTATAGATGACATTATTTTATATGTATAAGCGACATGATTTTAAAGAGTATATGATACGAGGTTTTAAGACTATAAGCCTTGATTTTATAAGTGGAAATGACTTGATTTAAAAGGTATGGCTTCTTGATCTATTTCAAAAGTTAAGAAGATTGATTTCAAAAAGAGTATGTAACTTGAGTTTTAAAAAGAAGAATTTATTTATTTAAAAGAGGGGGTGTGGAATAATTCTTTTATAAGTATGTATGTAAGTAGTATTTTTGGGTTTAGTTTCCCTAATGTTGCAAGAATAAAGTTCCTTAAGTTCTCTAAAATGAAAGGTTGTTATAATAGCTTTATGGGAAGTTGTTATAACGACTTAAGAAGAAGTGAAAATATGGTTTAAAAATGTTATGTAAGGAAAATCACACCGAGCCTACAAATAGGCCGGATTATGTTATGATATACACCGAGCCTAAAAATAGGCCGGATTATGTTATGAGATACACCGAGCCTACATATAGGCCGGATTACGCCATATTACCCCGAGCCTACACATAGGCCGGGTTATGTCATCTTACACCGAGCCCCACAGGCGGGCCGGATTATGCTACATGATTCCACAGTACACAGAGCCCCACAGGCAGGCCAGATTATGCTACATGATTCCACAGTACACCGATCCCCATAGGTGGGCCGGATTATGCTACATGATTCCACAGTACACTGAGCCCCACAGGCGGGCTGGATTATGCCACATGATTCATCAGTACACCGTGTCCCAAAAATGGGCCGGATTACGTTATCACGTATGGATAATCAAAGTAAACTCCCAAATAAGAAGTACCTCCATAAATGGCCGTATTATGTTATATAAGATATGTAAGTTATGTGGAAAAACTTGATCGAACTCTTAAGTATGTATGTAACAATATGATGTTAATTCTTATTGAAATAAGGAAAAGAACGGTTAATGTACGATTGATTTCATGAGTGTTACACCCCGTAACTCCAGGACATGTTTAAGAGAATGTACGTAAGGAAATCAAGACTTGAAAAGGGTGCGAAAGGAAGAATTGTTTTTCCGACGGAAAATCTTCCGAACGTCGGAAAGGAAAAATGTTTGTTGGTGAGAATTAGATTCTCAAAATGCATTAATTGAGGATTATGGAATGTTTTATCATTATGGAAATTTATTTGTACGGATTTGGTCACGTGGGGCCCACCCGAGGAATTTACTTTTTATGGGGCCCACGAGGGTTACGGAATTTTATAGACGAATTAGAGGGCGACACGTGGCACCCCCCCCCCCACATGGTGTTGGAAAAAATTTTCAAGGTTAAAATGGTCATTGACCATTGAAGAAGATTAGTCTTGCTATCATGATATTATTAACCAAAGTCAACTTGCCACTTGTGTATGATCCAAGTGCTTTTCATCTTAGCCACCCATTTGTTTAAGTCTTGACCCTCCATAGTGTTATAAATACATACTAGTAGCAAGACTAGTTCCACACTTAGTCATATTTCAAGAAAATATTGAAGAACAAGTGAGGGGGCTCTCGGCTTTAGGCTTTTTTTGAAGACAAAATTTTGCAATTGTGGATGATAATTCACAAGACTTAAACCCAAGGTCCCTAAGAGTATTGTAAGGTTATCTCAATAGAAAGATCCCAAAAAAGTGGCGTTTTCGTATTAGTCGCAAGGCGAAACTTAAGGAGTTCTTCAACTTTGAAGTTGGAACTTGAAGATGAGTTCTTCATAGGCTTCTAAGGAGTGCTTGGAGCGGGTTGGAACATAAGAAAAGGAGCTAAGAATTTCTAAGGAGCGACTTTGAATCTTGGGAAGATTAAGGGCTTGAAAAGGTATAATTCTTGTCATTTTAGTAATTAAGATTACTTATTGTTGTAGCTATGGATATTAGAAAGCATGAGGTGTTTTTATTATGAAGTTGATAAGTGTTATGGATATTGGAACTCTAACCCGAAAACTAGCATGTTTAGCCCTTATGATTACAATTCGATTTGAGTATTAGTATAAGTTGTCACACGTTATATAAAGAAGGAAATTGTAGTTGTTGAAGTTGTTTATGACTAAATAACATGTTTGACCCAAGAACTTGGATTGGAAAAGAATTGGAAGACTTTATGTTGTTGCACCTATTAGCCGAGAATGACATGGAAATTATTGGATTGTCTTGTATATTGTGGGGCGGAATTTTACACGTATTGTAGGGCGTGTAATCCCCTTTGTATTTGCTGAATTGATTGAGCCTTAAATGTGGAATTTGGTTATTGAATTCGGCCTTGAAAAAGGTGGCAAAGTATGTAGAAACAAAGGAAGTGCTGCCCGATTTTCCGTAGAATTTAGTGACCTTGTACTTAGAATATTCTACGAAGAGAACTAGAAGTTGATAGATGTGTTGTGGTTATTATAGGTGGAAGTACTACGAGTAGCGTATTTTACTTGAAGGGTGGAAAAGGCTAGCAAGGGTATAGTACTTTGGAGCATTTTGCTAATTGTCGATAATCATCGCGAGGTATGTGAACCTCTTCCTTCTTTTGACATGATTCTATGTATGGAATATACATGTAGTACTATTTCATGATTCCTTCTACTCTTAGAAGTTAAGAGGTATGTATGTTGATTTACTCTACGTAAAGGTTATGTCTAAGTTATCCTAAGTTCTTACCAAGTCTTATGGGGGATGTTGGTAAGAGTCGTTAGGAGGTATTTGAAGCCAAGTTGACTTGGCTAAGTTACGACACAAATGAGAATACGAATCGAACAAGCCACTGCAGTGTTAATAAAGGAAAATGTAATGACAATCAATTAAGTTAAAATGAGTAGAATTCTCCATCTGCATAGAAGCTAAGATAAGACAAAATTGTATTACATTTTCTAAATCATGGCTACTCGATTAAGATCGTTATAAATAAGTATAACTTATTCACAACGCATCAAAGTATATGTTACTTAATTTATAAGAATTTACGTATGAGGTTTTAAGACTATGAACCTCAAATTCTTAAAAGGTTAAGAGACTTTATTTTTCAAGTTATGGGACTTGATTCTTAAAGGAAGAATGAATTGATTTAAAAGCATAGAATACTTGATTTGGAAAGTATTGATTTCTTGCCATTCAAAAATTAAGAAACTGGTTTTCTTAAAAGTTAAGAGACTTGAAGTATTTTGAAAGCTATGTAATTCTATTCGAAAGTATAAGTCTCTTGGTTATAAAAGGAATGAAATTGTCTAAGACATAAAGAGTTATAACGGCTTTATGGGAAGTTGGTTATAACAACTTTATGGAAAGAAGTCACGTGATTTAGAAGCCTATAATTGTATTTCTAAAAGGTATTGTGACTTGTCTTGAAAAGCATATATGACTTGATACTATGGTTATTAGTATCTTGGAAGTTTTATTTGAAAAAGAGTCATTTTAAAGGAGTACAGGTGCGTAGTACTTTGGGTTAAATTCCCGGATTTTTATGTGTGAAACGAACGTGCCATGAGTTTATAAAAATGGAAGTCTAAAGGTTTAATGAACTTGCCTATGTTTGCTTGTGATAGCTTTGAGTGCAAGTATTATATGTTTACGTTGTCGTGACTCTCAGTTGGAGGGCCCGTCTTTGTAAGTTTACTTGGGCGTGCAAGCGGTGATGTGGGATTCCACGGGTATGCTTCCATTATGATTGATCCTTGGACATGCTTATACGATGTGGGATTCCGGGGCATGTGTCCAGGAGGCGGGTTAGATTCCCGGATTTGTTTTATTACCCATGGCCATGCTTATACGATGAGGGATTCCGGGGCATGCGACCATGCTATTACGACTATTACTCCATGGGATAGCTCCCGATGAAGACATGTACCCACGATGAGGGATTCCGGGGGCATGTTATATTCTTATTCCATGGGCTAGCTCCCCATGAAGACCTGCACCTACGATGAGGGATGCCGAGGGCACGTTATGGCCATGCTTATACGATAACGGATTTCAGGGCATGCGACCGCGTTATATATATATATATATATATATATATGTATTGTATACGTATACGCTGTGTTATACCACGTATTTCCAGAGTATGTACGTGAGGGCATACATATAAAATTTTAAGCCTTAAGTAGGCAAGGGTCGAAATTTTGTGCACAACCCCCAAAAAGAATCGTTTTCCGACGAAACATTTTCCAAACTTTGCGAAGGGAAAATTACGGCTATGTCATTTATTATTTTTGCAGATTTTTCCGAGAGATGAAATATTTTGGACCATCGAGAGGGCGATACTTGGCCCTCAAGTGGACGGCAAAGCTAAAGGGGTCTTGGCACGTTTTTTGTGCTAGGACTTTGGTCAAGGGGTTGGTAGGATATTTGTAGATATTTTGTGTAGTTGATGAGCAAGTGGGACCCACAAACACTTGTCCAAATCTTGACCCTACACTTGCCCACCACTTGTCTTGATCTTGGCCATTGGTTGGCCTATAAATACCCCCCTTTGTTGAAGACTTATTCATCCACAAAATAGTTTCTAAGTCTTGAAATCCCCCTCTCCCCCTTTGTAAGGTTTTCGTCCAAAGCCTCTCCCCTTGTGAGCCTCGGCCGAGAGTACCCCCCTCTTGAGTGTTGTCTCGTAAATACACCCCCCTTGGTAGAAAATACTCTCCAAGTATAGTTACTATTCCAAAATACCTTGGCCCAAATACCTTGTAGTATTCCAAGGTTACACCTATACTAAAAGCCCAGAAATACTACTATACTTCCCTTCAGTCACAAAACGAAACCCTAAGGAAAATCTTCACAGTTGGTTGAAGTATTAAGAAGAAGTTGCGTAGAACTTCTAAGGGTTGTTTGGAGCGGGTTGGAGCACCCGGAGTAGGAGCTAAACGTTGCTCAGGATCGACATTAAATCTTGGATAATTTTGGGCTTATCGAGGTAAATACTCTTGTCCTTATATTGTAATTGGAAATTACATACTGTAGTAGTATAGAAATGAATATAAGATTCATAGAAGAGAATTGAACTGTAATAGAAGGATATTACAGATAAGACTCGAACTGAAATCACATCAGAAGAATATTAAAATAGAAGATTGAACTGTACTTACATAGGACTGTATTTACAGTAGACTTGTGAAGTTTGACGGGTAGGGAAGTGCTGCCCAATTTTCCGTAGAATCTTGTATCTAGATTTATTCTACCGAGTAGTCTAGACATTGATAGACTTGTATAACCGTTATAGGTTGAAGTACTGCGAGTAGCGTATTCTACTCGAAGGGTGGAAAGGATAAGCGGGATTACGATGCTTTGGAGCTATTTGCTAATAGTCGATAAATCGTCGCGGTATGTGATTCTTCCTATCCTCTTGAGCATGATATTTTAAAAGAATATATATAGTACGGTGACGACGTGTTTTAATCGAACGTGGTTTTACTCCGATGTCTTTTGACTTGAGTCTAAATAATAAGAATCTTGAAGTATTTCAAAAGAATTAAGAACCTTATTTGAAAGAAGAGTAATACTTGGTTTTAAAAGCTTAAGATTTATACTAGCTTTATGGGAAGTTAGGTATAACGACTTAAGAGAGATAAAAAGAATGGTTTATTGATTTTAGAAGTTAAGAGACTTGATCTTAAAAGATAAGAGACTTGACTTAATTGAATTAATATGAATTTTGTTAAAAAGTGTGAAACCTCATTCGTGAGTAATGAGTACTTGGTTTTAAAAGGAATAATGTCTTCTTGATTTGAATCGAATAAGTATCGAACAAACCACGGCGCTAATAAAGGGAAATGTTTTGACTAATTAAGAATTATTAAAACCAGTAGAAACCTCCATCTGCATAGAAGCTAAGATGAGACAAAATGATATTACATTTCCTAGATCATGGCTGCTTTAATAAGATTGTTATGAACAAGAATAACCTACTCACACATAAGGCATATGTTTCTCAAAGGTTTTGAAAGAGAATTATATTATTAAGTGATTAAGACTATGAACTATGAAACCTTTCGAAAATGAGAAACTTGAGCATTTGAAATTAGGCAAACTTGAACGTTTGGAAAATAATGTTGTTACTTGATTTTACAAAAGGAAGTGTTTTGGTTTACTTAAAAAGATAGTCACTCTATTTTTATACTACGGGTATTGTGTGACTTTTGTGAAAGAAGCGGATCTTTTAAAGAGTTAATGTATAAAGTACTTTGGGGATAAAAACCCGAACTTGTTAAAATAAAGTAGAAAGTACCTTGTGTGAATAACTTGATTGTGTTGGTTTGTGATAGCCTTGTAATACTTTCTTGTTGATTTGATAAAGTAAACATGTTAGGATGCTACGTGTGTTAGTATCTTGTGATGTTTGTGTAAAGGGGTTTTCCTTGTTGTGCTTATGTTGTTTAACGATAAGCTGTTATGTTAGTATTATATCACTCACCTCTTGACATGATACCGGGGGTTAAGCTGCCCTCCGATGCGGGGTAGACTCAGGCGGTCTGGGACCATGATTCGAGAATACCTCATGCGGGTCCAGGGGACCTATGCGGAGCTACGAGTTCCGTGTTAGTGTGCGGGTTATACCTCACGCGGTCTATGTGGCCATGCGGATCGCGAGTCGGGACGTTCTTGGGAGTAGCTACCCTCGATGCGGGGAATACCTCATGCGGGCCTATGTGAGTGGCCTATGCGGAGCTGCGGGAAGTTCCAGGATTAGACGCGCACATTTGATACTGCGGGCGAGTGGCCAGCTTCGATCATGTGGCGGTATAGACAGACCTCGTGATACAGTTTATGACCTTGTTGGTACTGTGGGTTTTAGTAGTCGGCTATGCCTTCGTACTTACCCCGTACGGTTTGATTATGACACAGGTGGGACCTGGTGTTCATGTGTATTCCTTGGTGCTTTTATATCAAAGACTGCCGGCAGTGAGGAAGGTATTCCACGGGCATGATTGATGTTGTGGGCGTGAGACCCATAGTTATATTTGAGTGATGACTTTGAGGGCGTGAGTCCCTGACTTGACATATTCGCTTATTTATCATGAATCGTAGTTTGGTTATCATATATGTCTCCGCTTTATATAGACTACTATGATTTCATTTCTGATATTTTGATTTCACATACTTGGTACTGTTATCGACCTCGCCCGGGGCTGCGTTCATCTGCGCAGTAGAGGTACACCGCTTGTTGATCCTCGCTCATGGGTCCCGATTCGGCATTTGGGAAGCTCCGTTTCTCCGAGGCTTATCGTATGTGATCCTGCCGTTATAGGTACTTGCATTCGTGGTATGGCGGGGCCCTGTCCGCCATTGTTATCATATCATTCTTAGAAGTGCATAGATCGTTGTGGCGGGGTTTGTAATAGGGGATATCGCTCAAGTTTATATATATATATATAGGCCGAAAGGCAACTTTTCTCAGATAAACTGTTTTTATTTCATGTCTTATATTATATTCCGCTGATTACTCTGATGTATGTCTACTTGGGTGCCCGCGGTAAGGCACCAGTCACGGGCCCGGGTTCGGGTCGTGACACGCTGACAGTGAGGTAGGATGCCACGGGCGTGTCACCTGGTTATATGTTACACCTACGGCTGCCGGCAGTGATGGAGGATTCCACGGGCAGGAGGTATATATATGTGTACGCCGACAGTGAGGTAGGATGCCACGGGCGCGTCACATGAGTATGATTTATGTCATAGACTGCCGGCAGTGAGGAAGGAATTCCACGGGCACGCTTTGATATTTGTGTGACTTGATCGCGTCCCAGATTGGGCCGGGTAGTATATGCGTCCCTCCATAAAGGGCCGGATTATGTTATGAAAGATAAGTAAGTTATATGGTAATGAACTTGACGATTTTTCCTAAGTGTACGTAAGAAAGTGACTATAACTTTTATTGAAAAATGGGAAAAGATAATAAGGTACGATTAAGTTCACGAGATGGTAATGACACGGTAGGATCCGTATGTACCCTTTTATACTTTCCCTGTCATTCTTTTGTACAGCTTATGATTTGTTTATCGCACTTATTTTCCGCTCCATATTCAAATTTTTGTTATCGACCCGCCGCTGCGTTCATGTCAGATTTAGGTACACAGTTGTGGATCCGCGAGCTTAGGATCCTGGTTCAAGATTTGAGATGGCTCCAATGTTCCGAGTTGTCATGGCTATGTATATTCAGTGCGGCGGGCCTTGTCGTCATAGTATTTGTTCAAATCTTAGAGGTCTGTATTCACATGTGGGCTGGACTGGTTAGAGTTGTAATTACATTTTTGGATAGTGTAAGCCCTTTTTGGGTGATTTAAATTATGGCAGCCTTATCGGCTTTGCCTTGGTTTAAAAAAAATGTGTGTTACTTATTTTCCGCAGTTGTTTTGGTGTTGTATGATTGGAAGGGTGCCCAGGTAGGGCACCAGTCACGGCCCGGGGTCGGGTCGTGACAAAAGTGGTATCAGAGCAGTTAGTCCTCGAAAAGTGTCTACAGACCGTGTCTAGTAGAGTCTTGATTATCGGTGTGTTGTGCACCACATCTATAATCAGGAGGCTGCAGGACATTTAGGATTGGTTTCCATTCTTCTCACTCTGAGATCGTGCGATAGAGTCGTGTTGTTAAGTCGCTCTCCCTAACGAGTTATGTTGATTGCAACCACGAGAAAGCGTGATGACCCAGGAAGGACTATGTGGATTGCGTATCCAGGTTGGTAATGATTGTAGTATAGTTGGTATTGTGACATACATCTATACGGAGTTATGTATGAGGGTCAGACGCGTGTTGCCTAGAATGATTTTAGATTACCAAGAGTTGGTAAAGACTAACTAGATACCGGGAAGGTATGGAACAGTTAATGAATTCACGCCAAGGTCTTATGTTTTATTTTGAGATAATTGGGAAAGGATGGGCTGTCTGATAGGGTAGTGAACCCTTAAGAAGCCATGTTAAGGAACTTAATGGAATACCATGTTAATATATTAAGCTACGTGGTAGGCTTAAGAAAATTGTACGGATGAGGTCCGTATATAGTAAGTAATGGTTGTTGTGATCAAGACGACACGATTATGGTATTATGAGAAGTTTTTATACCCGTTTACTGGGGGACTAGTAAGGTAGGCTTGGAGCATGGAAATTGCGAGCCTAAGAATATTGATGACCGCTGAGACCTTAGATGTACAAGGTCTTCTCAGGTAGAAAGATTTATTATAGACCAAGGATAAGAGTTAAGTGCGACGGCTGGTTGGGGTGAGGACCTGTTACGGGTCGCCCCATAGCCTGGAATAGAGTGGGATCAGTTGGTAGTAGTTCCTCTACGTGACAGGGTCACGAGGGTGCAAGGCCCAAGTCTAGTTAATTGTTTTACGGGTTCGTGGACGCGTTCCACCGGAACCAGGTCGTGGGAGTCGGAAATGGCCTTATGTTGTTTAAAATAGTGACTCCAAAAGATTGGAGGCCAGCATCGGTATGGAAGTTATGTATGTATACTAGTATGAGTTGGAAATACGGAAAGAGTACGACCAGTAAGAGAGATAACAACCAAGTGTAAAGGAATAGAGCCTGAATCCATATGAACCTTTCGAGGTAACTACACCCGTGAGTGTGTGGGGTGGTAGCTGAGCGGGAATATGAGGTTTTCCCGGTGATGATACAGTCGTCAGACCCTAGTAGACCTAGTAGAGAGGATTATGACAGACTTTGAGGTCATTATGAGTATGGGCTAGTTGGCTTCGTGAGTGCCAAGGTTGACATCTTAGTATAAGTTGTTATGTGGCCATGGGTGGCATATGTTGTATGAAGGGTGTAGTAAAAAGGAGACTATGTCGCTATCTAATTAGATTGGACTCCGAAAGAACATTCGGGGACGAATGTTTCTAAGGGGGGAAGAATGTTACACCCCGTAACTCCAGGACATGTTTAAGAGAATGTACGTAAGGAACTCAAGACTTGAAAAGGGTGCGAAAGGAAGAATTATTTTTTCGACGGAAAATCTTCCGAACGTCGGAAAGGAAAAATGTTCGTTGGTGAGAATTAGATTCTCAAAATGCATTAATTGAGGATTATGGAATGTTTTATCATTATGGAAATTTATTTGTACGGATTTGGTCACGTGGGACCCACCCGAGGAATTTTACGTTTTGTGGGGCCCACGAGGGTTACGGAATTTTATGGATGAATTGGAGGGCGACACGTGGCACCCCCCCCACCACATAGTGTTGGACGAAATTTGCAAGGTTAAAATGGTCATTGACCATTGAAGAAGATTATTCTTGCTAGCATGATATTATTGACCAAAGTCAACTTGCCACTTGTGTATGATCCAAGAGCTTTTCATATTAGCCACCCATTTGTTTAAGTCTTGACCCTCCATAGTGTTATAAATACATACTAGTAGCAAGACTAGTTCCACACTTAGTCATATTTCAAGAAAATATTGAAGAACGAGTGAGGGGGCACTCGGCTTTAGGCTTTTTTTGAAGACAAAATTTTGCAATTGTGGATGATAATTCACAAGACTTAAACCCAAGGTCCCTAAGAGTATTGTAAGGTTATCTCAATAGAAAGATCCCGAAAAAGTGGCGTTTTCGTATTAGTCGCAAGGCGGAAACTTAAGGATTTCTTCATATTTGAAGTTGGAACTTGAGGATGAGTTCTTCATAGGCTTCTAAGGAGTGCTTGGAGCGGGTTGGAACATAAGAAAAGGAGCTAAGAATTTCTAAGGAGCGACTTTGAATCTTGGGAAGATTAAGGGCTTGAAAAGGTATAATTCTTGTCATTTTAGTAATTAAGATTACTTATTGTTGTAGCTATGGATATTAGCAAGCATGAGGTGTTTTTATTATGAAGTTGATAAGTGTTATGGATATTGGAACTCTAACCCGAAAACTAGCATGTTTAGCCCTTATGATTACAATTCGATTTGAGTATTAGTATAAGTTGTCACATGTTATATAAAGAAGGAAATTGTAGTTGTTGAAGTTGTTTATGACTAAATAACATGTTTGACCCAAGAACTTGGATTGGAAAAGAATTGGAAGACTTTATGTTGTTGCACCTATTAGCTGAGAATGACATGGAAATTATTGGATTGTCTTGTATATTGTGGGGCGGAATTTTACACGTATTGTAGGGCGTGTAATCCCCTTTGTATTTTCTGAATTGATTGAGCCTTAAATGTGACGTTTGGTTATTGAATTCTGTCACGACCCGTTCCGGGGCCCGTGACTGGTGCCTTACCCCGGGCACCCTAGTGATCCAACATCAGAGTAATCAGCGGAACATAAAGACAATACATGAAATGACAGAAGTATAAACAATGAAGTAAGAAGACAGGCTAACCAAAAACGGTTACCTTCAGTATATATATAAATAACAACTCTTCCAACATGAACAGTTTAATCCTTTTGACAAACCCTGCCCACAACAGTACTACAGACCTCTAAGAATGATACGACAACAACGACGGGACAGGGCCGCCATACCCACGAATGTAAGCACCTACAACACAGGGGACTATACCAAGATAAGCCTCCGGAGAAACGGAGCTTCCCAAAAGCTGAACTGTGACCCTCAGAGCGAGGATCAACGACTGGTGTACCTTTACCTGCGGCATGAACGCAGCCCCCCGAAGGAGGTCAGTACAACAGGTACCGAGTATGTGAAACTAAAAATACTGTAAATGAAATCATAATAGTCTATAAAGCAGGAGACATGTATGATAACCAAACTACAGTTCACAATAAATAAGCAGTCATGTCAAGTCAGGGACTCACGCCCTCAAAGTCATCACTCAAATATAACTATGGGTCTCAAGCCCATAACATCAATCATGCCCGTGGAATACCTTCCTCACTGCCGGCAGTCTATGATAGAAAAGCACCAAGGAATACATGAACACGTGTCCCACTGTGTCCAAATAAAGCGATGCAGGTAAGTACGAAGGCATAGCCGACTACTAACACCCACAGTACTAACAAGGTCATAAACTGTATCATGATATCTGTCTAGACCGTCACATGATCAAAGCTGGTCACTCGCCCGCAGTATCAAATGTGCGCGTCTAGCCCTGGAACTTCCCGCAGATCCGCATAGGCCAACCTCATAGGCCCGCATGAGGTATAACCCCGCATCGAGGGTAGCTACTCCCCGGCATCGTCCTGGACTCGCAGTCCGCATGGCCACATAGACCGCATGACCATAAAGGCCGCACACTAACCTGGAACTCCCGTAGTTCCGCATGGATCCCCTGGACCCGCATGAGGTATTCTCGAATCATGGTCCCAGACCGCCTGAGTCTACCCCGCATCGGAGGGCAGCTTAACCTCCGGAAACAAGTCAAGGTGAGTGGTATAATACCAACATAACGGCTGATAGTCAACACACTTTAAGCACAGTCGAGGGGAAAACCCCTTTACACTAACATCACAAGATACTAACACACGTAGCATCCTAGCATGTTTACTTATCAATCAACAAGAGAGTATTACAAGGCTATCACAAACCAACACAATCAGGTTATCCACACAAGGCACTCTCTACTATATGTCAACAAGTTCGGGTTTTTATCCCCAAAGTACTTCATACATTAACTCTTTAAAAGATACGTTGCTTTCACATAAGTCACACAATACCCGTAGTATAAAATAGAGTGACTGTCTTTTTAAATAAACCAAAACACTTACCTTTGTAAAATCAAGTAACAACATTATTTTCCAAATGTCCAAGTTTGCCTAATTTCAAATGTTCACGTTTCTTATTTTAAAAAGGTTTCGTAGTTCATAGTCTTATTCATTTAAGAATATAATTCTCTTTTAAACAATCTGAGAAACATAAGTCTTATATATGAGTAGGATATTCTTGTTTATAACAATCTTATTACAGCAGCCGTGATCTAGGAAATATCATTTTGTCTCATCTTAGCTTCTATGCAAATGGAAGTTTCTACTGGTTTTAATAATACTTAATTAGTCAAAACATTTCCTTTTATTAACGCAGTTGGTTTGTCGATACACATTCGATTTCAAATCGAGAAAACATTCTTAAGCCGTTATACCTAACTTCCCATAAAGCTAGTATAACTCTTAAGTTTTTCAAAAACCAAGTATTACTTCTTCTTTCAAAATGATTCAAAAATCTTTTGAAATACTTCAAGTTCTTTATTAACACATAACAAGCCAATTATAGTTCAAATCAGTTACCTTTTAAAGACCACAGTATTTTCTTACCAACATAAAGTCGTTATAACCAACTTCCCATGAGCCGTTATAACACTTTATGTTTTAAACCAATCAAATACGTTTAGCACGTATGCGTCACCGTACTACATAGTTCACACAATATCATGCTAGAAGAGATAGGAAGAGGTTCACATACCTCGCGACGAGTATCGACTAATAGCAAAACGCTCCAAGTACTTCAAACCGTCGGCTACTCCTTAGCCAGTAGATCGCTCCATACGTAGTACTTCAACCTATAAGGCCACAAGGCGCTTATTAACATTAATATCCCTTCGTAGAACATTCTACAGAAAATTCGACAGCACCTCCCCATGACAGCGTAAATCTCCTCTCTATCGGTAGGCTACCAAGCCAACCAGGGGGGGGGGTTATACATCTAACCCTAACGGGTACAATTCTACTCCACGGTACTACTACACAAGTCTACTGTAATACAGCCCTATGTAATTACAGTTCAGTACTCTTCTTTAAATTCAGGCTTAAGTCGCAAGACATTGCCGTAAGTATTATTCAGGCTTAAGTCAAAAGACATTGCCGACAACAACGTTCAGTTCTATATATAATATACTCCAATTATATAGTCTAATCAATCATGTAATTTCCAATTACAATAGAGGGACAAGATAATTACCTCGATAAGCCCATAATTATCCTAGTTTAAATGTCGATCCTGGGCAATCGTTTAGCTCCAACTCCGTGCGCTCCAACCCGCTCCAAACTACCTTTAGAAGTTCTAACCAACTTCTACAAACTACTCCAACTAACCATGGAGATTTTCCTTAGGGTTTCGTTTAGAGGCTAAAGGGACGTATAATAGTATTTTACGGGCTTTTCGTATAGAGGGTACTTTGGAAATACTACAAGGTATTTGGGCTAAAGTATTTGGGTATTATAACAATACTTGAAGAGTATTTCTCTACCAAGGGGGGTAGTATTTCGACTAGCACAACTAGGCTAGGGGGGGGTTGCTCTCGGCCAAAAGGCCACTCAAAGGGGGAGGGGGGAGTTGGACGAGACAACTACAAGGGAGGGAGTGTTTTGAGTCTAGGAATTTGCTCAAGTGTGGATGAAATAACTCATCAACTAAGGGGGTATTTATAGGGCACTCAAAGGCCAAGATTGAGCCAAGTGGTAGGCAAGTGTAAGGTGAAGATTAAGCCATGTGTTGTGTGGGTCCCACTTGGTCATCCACTCCACAAAATATCTCACAAACATTGACCAAACATTTTAGGCACAAAAGATGAAAAAAACGTGCAAGCCTAGAAGCTTCCACCAAGGAAATTTCGTCCAACCTTGGACACCTAAGGGTGACACATGTCGCCCTCCAATTGGTCCAAAATGTTTCGTCTCTCGGAAAAATCCGTAAAAATAATAAATGACATAGCCGGAATTTTCCCTACAAAAGCTGTGGAAACGTTTCGCCGGAAAATGACTCTTTTCGGCACTTGTGCACAAAAATAATTTCGGCCAAGCACTTTATCTCAAGTTCGAATTTTTCTACGTACGTCCATACGTACATACTCTGAAAATACGGGGTATAACATTCTCCCCTCCTTAGAAACATTCGTCCCGAATGTTCCTTCTAAGTCTCAAAACAAACGTGCGCCAGTATAGTCTTCACTACTATACTTACGAGAATCAATCCTGCCACACCTGGCCACAGAAACAACTGCGTAAATACTTACATCAAAGTCCACGAGGAAACACCTGTAATCATCATCGCAACACAATTCTCACCGGGGTCTAAAATATACTTCCTTCGCACCTTCTCTTTATAAAAGAAATGATCGCATCTATGCTCGCCATACATGCTCGCTTCTCTCTTTACTCGTCGTAGATACCACTTTGTCACTTTGCCTGAGGCATTAACCTTCTCAGGCGACCCAACAAATGGTACCGGGCTGCTTGCGATCCCGGAGGATGTCGTACACCCAAACTCTTGATACTGCTTCAGTTTCCGAAACTCGGGGTTACTATCTACGAGCACGGAAGAGCGTGGTACCGCTGGGAACACACTGGATGGATCTCCGATACTTTCCCTGATCATAACAATACGAAAGACCGGACGTACTGCCTCCTAAGTCGGACGGCAAAAGCTAACATATAGGCAACCTGGCCTATTCTTCACATGAACTCAAAAAGGCCCAAAGTAACTCGGGCTAAGTTCCCTCTGTATTCCAAACTCGTCACACCCAACCCGGGGTGGTACTTTCAAAAAGACCGACCGTCAACCTGAACTCTAAGTGTCGTCGCCGATTATCCGCACAACTCCTCTGAGCTGCCAGAACTTCTTCTAGACAAGCTTCGCACTATCCACAGTCTGCTGGAACAAGCCTGAACCAACTGTCTGAGCCTTGCCAACATCGAACCAATCGACCGGCGACTTACACATCCGCCCCTACAAGGCTTCAAAAGGTGACATCCTAACACTGAAATGGTAGCTTAAACACTTCTCTCTACAGGAGACAACAATCCCCACGACTACCCCTGAAATCCACACACTGGCCCGAGGGCGAATGCGATTCTGAGACTCATCTGAGTTCTTAACCCTGCCTGGTAAAACTTTTAGAAAACGAAAATAGCCACAACCTGGGCTTCACTGTCTGACATAAGGTGAAGGTAGGCACCCCGTGCAGCCTTACAACCTTTCTGATAAAACAATACTGCCGAGTAAACGGTCTTTGCTAGAAGACAAGACGGCTGACCTCCTCGGTCCGACCATCGTCGAACGTCCACGAGTTCGTACGCTGGTTAACTAAACTTGGGCCTAACACCCTCGTGACCCTACCACAAGGCGGGACCACCACAAACTGACCCCACCACCAAACATGCCGCGGGTTGACCCGCAACGTGGACTCAACCCGACCCGGCAACGCGCATAATACTAGCTCCCCGATCCAGAACAATCTCACTAATCACGTTTCGAAAACCTAGCGGTCTTCTTAGCTCAACTACCCCCTTTCATTCCACACTACTAGGGACCTATCCCAAACATAACTCACGTGCACTATGCACTTCCATAAGGATCAAACATAATACTACACCTTTACCTGAGATGGCCTTACCTCTAAGGTCTTTACGTAAACATTCTAAGGCTCACACCTTTTCTATCCCCCAAAATCTTACTCGGTTAACCCACCATGATTCTAAACACAACTAACACACCGCTATCAGAACATAGCACTTAAGGTATACTCACCTTATCACACATACTGACCTCTAGAGGGTTAAAGATATATCTATATCTACTGCTTCACTCCCCTTAGTCGTTCTAATCAAACTGCCCGTAGGCGCCATTAAGGAAAATGACGAACTACCCACCAATCCTGAAGGCTAAGTCCTCCTACAAGGACACTCTCTCGACACATGGCCCTGACGGCCGCAGGTACAACAAGTACCAACTAAAAGACGACATTCCCCGGGATGACGTCTGTCACACTGTGAACCGGAAGCCCTGGAGTTCTGACCAACTCCTACACACCCGAACGCCCCGAAATCGCGGAAGACCACTCTGCACTGGCGGAGGTGCATATCTAATCTGCTGGTGAGGCGACTCGCCTCGAAAGTTACTAAAGGACCTTGCTGCCCTGGCCCTCTTCTGCTGTCCTTTGTTAACCCGTCGATCTCTACGTTTCTCGGCCTGCTACGCATAAGCCCGTACACAGGCCATGCTCAAGCCCAACTGAAGAATTACTCTTGCACAACCCTCTTTAAGATAGTCCTCAAGATTCGCGGTACATCGGTATACTCTCTGGTAGCCAAATCTATAGCTAGTAACAGGGTCGCCTCTTTGCAATCTAAATTCTCTGTTCGATGCACTGGGCGAAGGTTCATATATCATGGCGCAGAGGCACTGCCGCCGCACTAAACTCGCTGGGCTAGTGGCGCCGCAGAACTCCCGAATGAAGCACTACCTAGGTAATGATTGGGCTGTGCCTCGCCACCTTCCGAACTCTACTCGCGCCTCCGCCGCTTTGCCCTCCCGGGCGGGTTGCCCTACGCGGAGGCATAACGATAAGGGAAATAATTTCGTCAGAGGGTCCAACTTACAACACAGCTCTAAGGCACGATCTCAGAGTGAGAAGAATAGAAACCAATCCTAAATATCCTATAGCCTCCTGATTATTGGCGTGGTGCACAACACACCGATAATCAAGACTTCTCGATACGGTGCGTAGACACTTTCCGAGGATTAATCGCTCGATACCACTTTTGTCACGACCCGTTCGGGGCGTGGATCGTGCCTTACCCCGGGCACCCTAGTGATCCAACATCAGAGTAATCAGCGGAACATAAAGACAATACATGAAATGACAGAAGTATAAACAATGAAGTAAGAAGACAGGCTAACCAAAAACGGTTACCTTCAGTATATATATAAATAACAACTCTTCCAACATGAACAGTTTAATCCTTTTGACAAACCCTGCCCACAACAGTACTACAGACCTCTAAGAATGATACGACAACAACGACGGGACAGGGCCCCGTCATACCCCTGAATGTAAGCACCTACAACAACAGGGGACTATACCAAGATAAGCCTCCGGAGAAACGGAGCTTCCCAAAAGCTGAACTGTGACCCTAAGAGCGAGGATCAACGACTGGTGTACCTTTACCTGCGGCATGAACGGCCCGAAGGAGGTCGATAACAAAGTGCAGTATGTGAAACTAAAAATATCGTAAATGAAATCATAATAGTCAATAAAGCAGCAGACATGTATGATAACCAAACTACACTTCACAATAAATAAGCAGTCAGTCAAAGTCAGGACTCACGCCCTCAAAGTCAACACTCAAATATAACTATGGGTCTCAAGCCCATAACATCAATCATGCCATGGAATACCTTCCTCACTGCCGGCAGTCTATGATAGAAAAACACCAAGGAATACACATGAACACCGTGTCCCACTGTGTCCAAATAAAACGATGCGGGGTAAGTGCGAAGGCATAGCCGACTACTAACACCAGCAAGACTAACAAGGTCATAAACCGTATCATGATGTCTGTCTGCACGTCACATGATCAAAGCCGGTCACTGCGCAGATCAAATGTGCGCGTCTAGCCCCGAACTTCCGCAGATCCGCATAGGCCAACCTCATAGGCCCGCATGAGGTATAACCCGCATCGGTAGCTACTCCGGCATCGCCCCGACTCGCGATCGCGTGGCCACATAGACCGCATGACCATAAAGGCCGCACACTAACACGGAACTCCGTAGTTCCGCATGGATCCTCGACCCGCATGAGGTATTCTCGAATCATGGTCCTGCATCACCGAGTCTACCCGCGTCGGAGGCGCCTTAACCTCCGGAAACAAGTCAAGGTGAGTGGTATAATACCAACATAACGGCTGATAGTCAACACACTTTAAGCACAGTCGAGGGGAAAACCCCTTTACACTAACATCACAAGATACTAACACACGTAGCATCCTAGCATGTTTACTTATCAATCAACAAGAGAGTATTACAAGGCTATCACAAACCAACACAATCAGGTTATCCACACAAGGCACTCTCTACTATATGTCAACAAGTTCGGGTTTTTATCCCCAAAGTACTTCATACATTAACTCTTTAAAAGATACGTTGCTTTCACATAAGTCACACAATACCCGTAGTATAAAATAGAGTGACTGTCTTTTTAAATAAACCAAAACACTTACCTTTGTAAAATCAAGTAACAACATTATTTTCCAAATGTCCAAGTTTGCCTAATTTCAAATGTTCACGTTTCTTATTTTAAAAAGGTTTCGTAGTTCATAGTCTTATTCATTTAAGAATATAATTCTCTTTTAAACAATCTGAGAAACATAAGTCTTATATATGAGTAGGATATTCTTGTTTATAACAATCTTATTACAGCAGCCGTGATCTAGGAAATATCATTTTGTCTCATCTTAGCTTCTATGCAAATGGAAGTTTCTACTGGTTTTAATAATACTTAATTAGTCAAAACATTTCCTTTTATTAACGCTGCAGTGGTTTGTCGATACACATTCTGATTTCCGAAATCAAGAAACATTCTTAAGCCGTTATACCTAACTTCCCATAAAGCTAGTATAACTCTTAAGTTTTTCAAAACCAAGTATTACTTCTTTCAAAATGATTCAAAAATCTTTTGAAATACTTCAAGTTCTTTATTAACACATAACAAGCCAGTTATAGTTCAAATCAGTTACCTTTTAAAGACCACAAGTATTTTCTTACCAACATAAAGCTGTTATAACCAACTTCCCATAGAGCCGTTATAACACTTTATGTTTTAAACCAATCAAATACGTTTAGCACATGTACGTCTACCGTACTACATAGTTCACACAATATCATGCTAGAAGAGATAGGAAGAGGTTCACATACCTCGCGACGAGTATCGACTAATAGCAAAACGCTCCAAGTACTTCAAACCGTCGGCTACTCCTTAGCCAGTAGATCGCTCCATACGTAGTACTTCAACCTATAAGGCCACAAGGCGCTTATTAACATTAAGATCCCTTCGTAGAACATTCTACAGAAAATTCGGCAGCACCTCTCCCCAGCAACAGAGTAAATCTCCTCCTCTATCGAGGCCGGCTACCAAGCCAACCAGGGGGGGGGTTATACATCTAACCCTAACGGGTACAATTCTACTCCACGGTACTACTACACAAGTCTACTGTAATACAGCCCTATGTAATTACAGTTCAGTACTCTTCTTTAAATTCAGGCTTAAGTCGCAAGACATTGCCGTAAGTATTATTCAGGCTTAAGTCAAAAGACATTGCCGACAACAACGTTCAGTTCTATATATAATATACTCCAATTATATAGTCTAATCAATCATGTAATTTCCAATTACAATAGAGGGACAAGATAATTACCTCGATAAGCCCATAATTATCCTAGTTTAAATGTCGATCCTGGGCAATCGTTTAGCTCCAACTCCGTGCGCTCCAACCCGCTCCAAACTACCTTTAGAAGTTCTAACCAACTTCTACAAACTACTCCAACTAACCATGGAGATTTTCCTTAGGGTTTCGTTTAGAGGCTAAAGGGACGTATAATAGTATTTTCCGGGCTTTTCGTATAGAGGGTACTTTGGAAATACTACAAGGTATTTGGGCTAAAGTATTTGGGTATTATAACAATACTTGAAGAGTATTTCTCTACCAAGGGGTAGTATTTCGACTAGCACAACTAGGCTAGGGGTTGCTCTCGGCCAAAAGGCCACTCAAGGGGAGGGAGTTGGACGAGACAACTACTGAGGAGGATTGTTTTGAGTCTAGGAATTTGCTCAAGTGTGGATGAAATAACTCATCAACTAAGGGGGTATTTATAGGGCACTCAAAGGCCAAGATTGAGCCAAGTGGTAGGCAAGTGTAAGGTGAAGATTAAGCCATGTGTTGTGTGGGTCCCACTTGGTCATCCACTCCACAAAATATCTCACAAACATTGACCAAACATTTTAGGCACAAAAGATGAAAAAAACGTGCAAGCCTAGAAGCTTCCACCAAGGAAATTTCGTCCAACCTTGGACACCTAAGGGTGACACATGTCGCCCTCCAATTGGTCCAAAATGTTTCGTCTCTCGGAAAAATCCGTAAAAATAATAAATGACATAGCCGGAATTTTCCCGACAAAAGCTGTGGAAACGTTTCGCCGGAAAATGACTCTTTTCGGCACTTGTGCACAAAAATAATTTCGGCCAAGCACTTTATCTCAAGTTCGAATTTTTCTACGTACGTCCATACGTACATACTCTGAAAATACGGGGTATAACAAATTCGGCCTTGAAAAAGGTGGCAAAGTATGTAGAAACAAAGGAAGTGCTGCCCGATTTTCCGTAGAATTTAGTGACCTTGTACTTAGAATATTCTACGAAGAGAACTAAAAGTTGATAGATGTGTTGTGGTTATTATAGGTGGAAGTACTACGAGTAGCGTATTCTACTTGAAGGGTGGAAAAAGCTAGCAAGGGTATAGTACTTTGGAGCATTTTGCTAATTGTCGATAATCGTCGCGAGGTATGTGAACCTCTTCCTTCTTTTGACATGATTCTATGTATGGAATATACATCTAGTACTATTTCATGATTCCTTCTACTCTTAGAAGTTAAGAGGTATGTATGTTGATTTACTCTACGTAAAGGTTATGTCTAAGTTATCCTAAGTTCTTACCAAGTCTTATGGGGGATGTTGGTAAGAGTCGTTAGGAGGTATTTGGAGCCAAGTTGACTTGGCTAAGTTACGACACAAATGAGAATAAGAATCGAACAAGCCACTGCAGCGTTAATAAAGGAAAATGTAATGACAATCAATTAAGTTAAAATGAGTAGAATTCTCCATCTGCATAGAAGCTAAGATAAGAAAAAATTGTATTACATTTTCTAGATCATGGCTACTCGATTAAGATCGTTATAAATAAGTATAACTTATTCACAACGCATCAAAGTATATGTTACTTAATTTATAAGAATTTACGTATGAGGTTTTAAGACTATGAACCTCAAATTCTTAAAAGGTTAAGAGACTTTATTTTTCAAGTTATGGGACTTGATTCTTAAAGGAAGAAATGAATTGATTTAAAAGCATAGAATACTTGATTTGGAAAGTATTGATTTCTTGCTATTCTAAAATTAAGAAACTGGTTTTCTTAAAAGTTAAGAGACTTGAAGTATTTTGAAAGCTATGTAATTCGATTTGAAAGTATAAGTCTCTTGGTTATAAAAGGAATGAAATTGTCTAAGACATAAAGAGTTATAACGGCTTTATGGGAAGTTGGTTATAACAACTTTATGGAAGATTAAAAAGAATGGTTTTCTTCAGTAATGTAAGCAAAGAAATGACTTGAAATAAAGAAGGGCAAATTGTTTTAAAGGTACCAATTGCTTAAGGTTTTAAAGAAAGAAGTCACATGATTTAGAAGCCTATAATTGTATTTATAAAAGGTATTGTGACTTGTCTTGAAAAGTATATATGACTTGATACTACGGTTATCAGTATCTTGGAAGTTTTATTTGAAAAAGAGTCATTTTAAAGGAGTAGAGGTGTGTAGTACTTTGGGTTAAATTCCCGGATTTTTATGTGTGAAACGAACGTGCCATGAGTTTATAAAAATGGAAGTCTAAAGGTTTAATGAACTTGCCTATGTTTGCTTGTGATAGCTTTGAGTGCAAGTATTATATGTTTACGTTGTCGTGACTCTCAGTTGGAGGGCCGACTGTCTTGTTGTAAGTTTACTTGGACGCATCGCAAGCGGTGATGTGGGATTCCACGGGTATGCTTCCATTATGATTGATCCTTGGACATGCTTATACGATGTGGGATTCCGGGGCATGTGACCAGGAGGCGGGTTAGATTCCCGGATTTGTTTTATTACCCATGGCCATGCTTATACGATGAGGGATTCTGGGGCATGCGACCATGCTATTACGACTATTACTCCATGGGCTAGCTCCCCATGAAGACATGTACCCACGATGAGGGATTCCGGGGGCATGTTATATTCTTATTCCATGGGCTAGCTCCCCATGAAGACCTGCACCTACGATGAGGGATGCCGATGGCACGTTATGGCAATGCTTATATGATGAGGGATTCCGGGGCATGCAGCCGCGTTATATATATATATATATGTATTGTATACGTGTACGCTGACAGTGAGGTAGGATGCCACGGGCGTGTCACCTGGTTATATGTTACACCTACGGCTGCCGGCAGTGATGGAGGATTCCACGGGCAGGAGGTATATATATGTGTACGACGACAGTGAGGTAGGATGCCACGGGCGCGTCACATGAGTATGATTTATGTCATAAACTGCCGGCAGTGAGGAAGGAATTCCACGGGCACGCTTTGATATTTGTGTGACTTGATCGCGTCCCAGATTGGGCTGGGTAGTATATGCGTCCCTCCATAAAGGGCCGGATTATGTTATGAAAGATAAGTAAGTTATATGGTAATGAACTTGACGATTTTTCCTAAGTATGCACGTAAGAAAGTGACTATAACTTTTATTGAAAAATGGGAAAAGATAATAAGGTACGATTAAGTTCACGAGATGGTAATGACACGGTAGGATCTGGTATGTACCCTTTTTATACTTGCCCCTGTCATTCTATTGTACAGTTATGATTTGTTTACTGTACCTTATTTTCCGTTCCATATTCGGCACTGTTGTTATCGACTTCGGGGCTGCGTTCATGTCCGCAGGTTTAGGTACACAGTTGTGGATCCGCGAGCTTAGGATCCTGGTTCAGCATTTTGAGATGGCTCCAATGTTCCGGAGTATTATGGCTATGTATATTCAGGAGTACGTGTCACGACCCGAACCCGGGCCCGTGACTGGTGCCTTACCCCGGGCACCCTAGTGATACAACATCAGAGAAAACCAGCGGAAATAAAACTTAAACATGTAAGTAGACATGGATTAAGATGAAAGAAAATAGGCCAACCAAAACGGTTGCCTTTCAACATATGTAAATATAAACATTAGAAGCATAATCCTTACAACCCCGCCCACAATTACTCTGCACTTAAGACGTGATAACAACTATGACGGACAGGCCCCGCCATACCCCGAATGTACAAGAACCTCTGACTCAGGTAACATACCAAAGATGAGCCTCAAGGAACAGAGCTTCCCAACACGCTGAAATGAGATCCTAAACGCGGATCGACGGTAGATGTACTTACTGCGGCATGAACGCAATGCCCGAGGAGGTCGAGATAACATGTACCAAGTATGTGAAATCGTAAAATCAGAATGAAATCATAATAGTCTATAAAAGCGGGAGACATGTATGATAACCAACTACGCTCATAACATAAAAGCGATCATGTCAAGTCGTGACTCGCCTCAAGTCATCCTCATGCCCGTGGAACTCCTTCCTCATCGCGATCTTGGTACAAATCAGGTGATACGTACAACATGTCTCGGCCCATCTTATGGACCAAGTATAGAAACGTGTGGAATACGTTCCCGGATGAACCGGTAGTCGAGTGAAATACATTCCCGGATGAACCGGTAGTCGATTGAAATACATTCCCGGATGAACCGGTAGTCGATTGAAATACATTCCCGGATGAACCGGTAGTCGAGTGAAATACATTCCCGGATGAACCGGTAGTCAAGTGAAATACATTCCCGGATGAACCGGTAGTCAAGTGAAATACATTCCCGGATGAACCGGTAGTTGATTAAAATACATTCCCGGATGAACCGGTAGTTGATTAAAATACATTCCCGGATGAACCGGTAGTTGAGTAGAACACCGTACTTGCACAACAAAGGCTATCATAATTGTTATACCCCGTATTTCCAGAGTATGTACGCAGGGACGTACGTAGAAAATTTCGAACTTCAAGTAGGCTTGGCCGATTTAATTTTGTGCACAACACCCGATTAGAGTCGTTTTTCGACGAAACGTTTTCACAGCTTTCGTAGGGGAATTTCCGGCTATGTCGTTTTTAATTTTTGCGGATTTTTCCGAGAGACGAAACATTTTGGACCAACAAGAGGGCGACACTTGTCACCCTCTCATTGGAACACCTTGGGCGGTCAAGCTTGGCCGAAAGTTGGCCATTTTTGTCATGGAGTAGGTAGGATATTTGTGTGTTAGTTGGTTAAGGGGCACTTGGCAAGATCTTGGCCCTACACTTGCCTTGCACTTGGCATGATCTTGGCCATTGGTTGGCCTTCACTTGACCTATAAATACCCACCCCTTTGGAAGACAAATGCATCCACAAATTGCCTAAGTCTTGAAAGCTCTCCTTCTCCCTTCCCTTGTGTTGAGTTCGGTGAGGCCTTCCCCTTGTGGCGAGCACCCCCTCTGGGGTGCTAGCCGAGTGTACCCCCCCTAGCCTAGTTGCTTTCGGATAATACCCCCCCTTGTGTGGTATAGAAATACTCTCCAGTATTGTTATAATGCCCAAATACCTTAGTAGATACCTTGTAGTATTCTAAGGTTATACCTATCTGAAAAGCCGTAAATACTATTATACTTCCCTTCGTCACAAAACCGAAACCCTAAGGAAAATCTCCATGGTTAGTTGGAGTAATAAGTAGAAGTTGGTTAGAACTTCTAAGGGTTGTTGGAGCGGGTCGAGCGCCAGCAGTATGAGCTAAACCTTGCTCAGGATCGACATTTAAACTCGGATAATTATGGGCTTATCGAGGTAAATATCTTGTCCCTCTATTGTAATTGGAAATTACATGATTGTTAGACTATATAGTTGAAGTATACTATATATAGAACTGAACGTTGTTATCGACAATGTCTTTTGACTTAAGCCTGAATATAAGAAACCTTTTCGAAAGAAGAGTCGAATCGTAATTACATAGGCGTATTCAGATGAGACTTGTGTAGCTTTTCTGTGAGGTAGAATTGTGCACGTCCGGTTAGATGTATGAACCCCCCCCCACCCCCCCCTGGTTGGCTTGATAGCCGGCCTCGATAGAGGAGGAGATTTACGCGGTTGCGGGAGAGTCTACGAATTTTTGGTAGAATGTTCTACGATGAGGTCTAAATGTTAATACGCGCCTTGTGGCCTTATAGGTTGAAGTACTACGTGTGGCGCGATCTACTTGACTTAAGGAGTAGCCGACGGTTGGAGGTACTTGGAGCGTTTTGCTATTAGTCGATACTCGTCGCGAGGTATGTGAACCTCTTCCTATCTCTTCTAGCATGATATGTGTGAACTATGTAGTACGGTAGACGTCTGAGTGCTAAATGTATTTGATTGGTTTAAAACATAAAGTGTTATAACGGCTTTATGGGAAGTTGGTTATAATGACTTTATGTTGGTAAGAAAATACTTGTGGTTTTGAAAAGGTAATCGATTTGAACTATAATCGGCTTGTTATGTGTTAATAAAGAACTTGAAGTATTTCAAAAGATTTTTGAATCATTTCGAAGAAGTTAAGTAATACTTGGTTTTGAAAACTTAAGAGTTATACTAGCTTTATGGGAAGTTGGGTAATAACGGCTTAAGAATGTTTTACTGATTTCGGAAATCAGAATGTGTATCGACAAACCACTGCAGCGTTAATAAAAGGAAATGTTTTGACAGATTAAGTATTATTAAAACCAAGAGAAACTTCCATCCGCATAGAAGCTAAGATGAGACAAAATGACATTTCCTAGATCATGGTCGCTTAATAAGCTTGATTATAAACAAGAATAACCTACTCACTTATAAGACATAGGTTTCTCAAAACGTTTAAAGGAGAATTATGTTTTAAAGGATTTAAAACTATGAACTACGAAACCCTTTCTAAAATGAGAAACTTGAGCATTTGAAATTAGGCAAACTTGAACGCTTGGAAAATAAGGTTGTTACTTGATTTTACAAAGGAAAGCATTTTGGTTTACTTAACAATGTTAGTCACTCTAATTTTATACTACGTATCGAGTGACCTTTGTAAAAGAAATGGATCTTAAAAGGAATTTAACGTCGTAGTACTTTAGGGTTAAAATCCGACTTTGACATAAAATGAAAGTACCTTGAGTTGTGTATAACTTGCCTATGCTTGTCGTTATGAAACTTGACCATGTTACGTGTGATAGCCTTGTTGTGCAAATATTGTGTTCTACTCGACTCACCGTTCATCCGAATGTATTTCACTCGACTACCGGTTCATCCGAATGTATTTCACTCGACTACCGGCTCATCCGAATGTATTTCACTTGATTACCGGTTCATCCGGAATGTATTTCACTCGACACGGTTCATCCGAATGTATTTCACTCGACTCACGGTTCATCCGGAATGTATTTCACTTGATTACCGGTTCATCCGAATGTATTTCACTCGACACGGCTCATCCGGAATGTATTTCACTCGACTACCGGCTCATCCGAATGTATTTCACTTGACTAACGGCTCATCCGGAATGTATTTCACGACTCTGGTTCATCCGGAATGTATTCCACACGTTTCTATATTAGGTCCATAAGATGGCCGAGACTCGTTATACGTATCACATGATTTGTACCTAGACCGGCGGTGAGGAAGGAGCTCCACGGGCGTGAGGATGACTTTGAGGCGTGAGTCCCGACTTGACATATTCGTTTATTTATTGTGATCGTAGTTTGGTTATCATACATGTGTCCCGCTTTATATAGACTACTATGATTTCATTTACGATTTATTTCGCTTTCACATACTCTGCACTGTTGTTATCGACCTCGCCCGGGCCGCGTTCATGCCGCAGTAAAGTTACATCGATCGTGATCCTCGCCTTAGGGTCACAGATTCGGCATTGGGAAAGCCGTTTCTCCGAGGCTTATCTTCGTATAGTCCCCGCTGATTGTAGGTGCTACATTCGGGGTATGGAGAGCCTGTCCGTCGTTGTTGTCATATTATTCGTAGAGGTGCAGTAATCGTTGTGGGCAGAATTTGTAAGAGGTTATCGCTCAAATTGCTATTTATATATATACCGAAGGTAACCGCTTTTGGTTAGCTTTGTCTTCTTATTTCACCGTCATATTACATTGGTTTCATGTATTGTCTTTATGTTTCGCGATTACTCGATGTTGTGTCACTAGGGTGCCCGGTAAGGCACGATCGCGAACGGCGATTCGGTCGTGACAAAAGTGGTATCGAGCGATTAATCCTCGGAAAGTGTCTGATGCACGTATCCATAGAGTCTTGATTATCGGTGTGTTGTGCACCACATCAATAATCGTGAGGCTATAGGATATTTAGGATTGGTTTCTATTCTTCTCACTCGAGATCGTGCCTTAGAGTCAGTGTTGTAAGTTAGACCCTCGACGTATTTCTTTCCTTACCGCTATGCCTCGCGTAGGGCAAACCCGCCCGTGAGGCAAGCGGCCGAGGAGGCCGCGAGTAGAGTTCAGAGGGTTGCGAGGGCACATGCCCAATCATTACCTAGGGTAGTGCTTCATTCGGGGATTTCTGCGACGTCACTAGCCCCAGAAGAGTTTAAGCACGGCGACGGCAGTTCTTACTGCGGCCATGATATGTGAACCTTCGCCCACGCACGAACAGAGAATTTAGATTGCAAAGAGGCAACCACATTAGCCATGGGTTTGGCTACTGCAGTATACCGATGTATCGCGAGTCTTGATGACTACCTAAGAGAAGGTTGTGCAAGAGTAATCCTTCAGTTAGGCTTGAGCATGGCCTGTGTACGGGCTTATGCGCAGCAGGCCGAGGGACGTAGAGATCGACGGGTTAACGAAGGACAGCAGAAGAGGGCCAGAGCAGCAAGGTCCTTTTGGTGACTTTCGAGGCGAGTCACCTCACCAGTAGATTAGATTATGCACATCCACCAGTGCAGAGAGGTCCTCCACGGGGTTCAGGACGTTCGGGGTATGCAGGGGTTGGTCGGAGCCCCAGATCTTCCGGTTCACAGTGTGACAGACGTCATCCCGGGGAATGTCGTCCTTTAGTTGGTACTGGTTGTACCTATGACCGTCAGGGTCTGATGTTGAGAGAGTGTCCTGGTAGGAGGACTCAGCCTTCAGGATCGATGGGTAGTTCGTCATCTTCCCTAGCTATGCGCCCTACGGGGCAGGTTAGATTAGGACGACTAAGGGGAGTGAAGCGGTAGATGCAGGCATACCTTTAACCCTCTAGAGTTTTGTTTACGTGATAAGGTGAGTATACCTTAAGTGCTATGTTCTGATAGCAGTGTGCTAGTTGTGATTATAAATCATGGTGGGTTAACCGAGTAAGATTTGGGGGATAGAGAAAGTGTGAGCCTTAGAGCTTTATACGTAGAGACCTTAGAGGTAAGGCCATCTCGAGTAAAAGACGTATGTTTATGTTTGACCCTTATAGGAGTGCATAGTGCACGTGAGCTATGTTTGTGGGATAAGTCCCTGAGTAGTGTGGAATGAAAGAGGGTAGTTGAGCTAAGAAGACCGCTAGGTTTTCGTAACGTGATTAGTGAGAGTTTTCCTTCGGAGAGCTAGCGTTTAGCGCGTTACCGGGTCGGGTTGAGGCCACGTTGCGGGTCAACCCGCGGCATGTATGGTGGTGGGGTCAGTTTGTGGTGGTCCCGCCTTGTGGTAGGGTCACGAGGGTGTTAGGCCCAAGTTTAGTTGACCAGCGTACGAGTTCGTGGATGCGTTCGACCAGTGGTCGGGCCGATGGGGGCAGCCCATCGTGTTCTTCGGTCGGGACCGTTCACTCGGCAGTGTTGTTGTATCAAAAAGGTTGTAAGGCTGCACGGTGCCTACCTTCACCTTATGGCGACGATGGAGCCAGTGGTACGGCTGTTTTTGTTTCCGGAAGTTTTACCAGCGTGGTTAAGAACTCAGTGAGTCTCGAATCGCATTCGCCCAGGCGGTGTGTGGATTTGGTGGTAGTTGTGGGGATTGTTGTCTCTGCGGAGGAGTGTTTAAGCTACCATTTCGGTGTTCGGATGTCGCCTTATGAAGCCTTGTAGGGGCGGATGTGTAAGTCGCCGGCCGATTGGTTCGATGTTGGCAAGATTCGATAGTTGGTTCAGCTTGTTCCAAAGTATGGATAGGGTAGAGCTTGTCTAGAAGAGGTTCGGCACCGTAGAAATCGTGTGGATAATGGCGACGACGCTTAGAGTTCAGGTTGGTCGGTCTTCTTGAAAGTACCACCGGATAGGGTGTGACGAGTTTTGGAAAAGCGAGGAACTTAGCCCGAGTTACTTTGGGCCTTTTGAGTTCATGTGAAGAATAGGCCGTGTTGCTTATATGTTAGCTTTTGCGTCCGACTTAGGAGACGGTATGTCCGTCTTTCGTATTGTTATGTTCGGGAAAGTATCGAAGATCCATCCAGTATTCCCGCTAATGATGACCACGTTAGAGATGGTAACCCGAGTTTTGAAATCGGCGATGCTCGGAGATGTGGTAAGAGTTCGAGTGTCACGGACCTCGTGGATCGCATGCAGCCCGGTACCATTTGTTGGGTCGTCGGAGCAAGGCTCGCAACAAAGTGACAAAAGTGGTATCATTTTGGTGAGGTTAGAGGTGGTTTCTCGTGGACTTGGATGTAAGCATTTTACGCACATTGTTTCGTGGCGGTGTGGCGGATTGATTCTCGTAAGTATAGTAGTGAAGACTATCTTGGCGCACGCTTGTTTGGGACTTGAAGGAACATTCGACGAATGTTTCTAAGGAGGAGAATGTTATACCCGTATTTCCGCAGTATGTACGCAGGGACGCACGTAGGAAATTCGAACTTCAAGTAGGCTTGGCGATTTAATTTTGTGCACAACACCCGATTAGAGTCGTTTTTAAATGAAACGCTTTCCACGACTTTCGTAGGGGAATTTCCGGCTATGTCGTTTTTAATTTTTGCGGATTTTTCCGAGAGACGAAACATTTTGGACCAACAAGAGGGCGACACTTGTCACCCTCTCATTGGAACACCTTGGGCGGTCAAGCTTGGCCGAAAGTTGGCCATTTTTGTCATGAAGTAGGTAGGATATTTGTGTGTTAGTTGGTTAAGGGGCACTTGGCAAGATCTTGGCCCTACACTTGCCTTGCACTTGGCATGATCTTGGCCATTGGTTGGCCTTCACTTGACCTATAAATACCCACCCCTTTGGAAGACAAATTCATCCACAAATTGCCTAAGTCTTGAAAGCTCTCCTTCTCCCTTCCCTTGTGTTGAGTTCGTGAGGGCCTTCCCCTCAGTGGTGAGAGCACCCATACAGGGTGCTAGCCGAGTGTACCCCTAGCCTAGTTGCTTTCGTATAATACCCCCCTTTTATGGTATAGAAATACTCTCCACGTATTGTTATAATGCCCAAATACCTTAGCCGTATACCTTGTAGTCTTCTAAGGTTTTACCTATAGGAAAAGCCCAGAAATACTATTATACTTCCCTTAGTCACAAACCGAAACCCTAAGGAAAATCTCCATGGTTAGTTGGAGTAATAAGTAGAAGTTGGTTAGAACTTCTAAGGGTTGTTTGGAGCTGGTCTGAGCGCACTGAGTAGGAGCTAAACCTTGCTCAGGATCGACATTTAAACTCGGATAATTATGGGCTTATCGAGGTAAATATCTTGTCCCCCTATTGTAATTGGAAATTACATGATTGTTAGACTATATAGTTGAAGTATACTATATATAGAACTGAACGTTGTTATCGGCAATGTCTTTTGACTTAAGCCTGAATATAAGAAACCTTTTCGAAAGAAGAGTACTGAACTGTAATTACATAGGACTGTATTACAGTAGACTTGTGTAGCTTTTCTGTGAGGTAGAATTGTGCACGGCCGGTTAGATGTATGAACCCCCCCTGGTTGGCTTGATAGCCGGCCTCGATAGAGGAGGAGATTTACGCGGTTGCGGGGGGGAGGTGCTGCCGAATTTTCGGTAGAATGTTCTACGATGAGGTCTAAATGTTAATAAGCGCCTTGTGGCCTTATAGGTTGAAGTACTACGTGTGGCGCGATCTACTTGACTTAAGGAGTAGCCGACGGTTGGAGGTACTGGAGCGTTTTGCTATTAGTCGATACTCGTCGCGAGGTATGTGAACCTCTTCCTATCTCTTCTAGCATGATATGTGTGAACTATGTAGTACGGTAGACGTACAAGTGCTAAATGTATTTGATTGGTTTAAACCATAAAGTGTTATAACGGCTTTATGGGAAGTTGGTTATAACAGCTTTATGTTGGTAAGAAAATACTTGTGGTTTTGAAAAGGTAACTGATTTGAACTATAACTGGCTTGTTATGTGTTAATAAAGAACTTGAAGTATTTCAAAAGATTTTTGAATCATTTCGAAAGAAGAAGTAATACTTGGTTTTTGAAAACTTAAGAGTTATACTAGCTTTATGGGAAGTTGGGTAATAACGGCTTAAGAATGTTTCTTGATTTGGAAATCGTAATGTGTATCGACAAACCACTGCAGCGTTAATAAAAGGAAATGTTTTGACAGATTAAGTATTATTAAAACCAGTAGAAACTTCCATCTGCATAGAAGCTAAGATGAGACAAAATGACATTTCCTAGATCATGGCTGCTTAATAAGATTGATTATAAACAAGAATAACCTACTCACTTATAAGACATAGGTTTCTCAAAACGTTTAAAGGAGAATTATGTTTTAAAGGATTTAAAACTATGAACTACGAAACCCTTTCTAAAATGAGAAACTTGAGCATTTGAAATTAGGCAAACTTGAACGTTTGGAAAATAAGGTTGTTACTTGATTTTACAAAGGAAAGCATTTTGGTTTACTTAACAATGTTAGTCACTCTAATTTTATACTATGGGTATCGAGTGACATTTGTAAAAGAAATGGATCTTAAAAGGAATTTAACGTACGTAGTAATTTAGGGTTAAAATCCGGACTTTGACATAAAATGAAAGTACCTTGAGTTGTGTATAACTTGCCTATGCTTGTCGTTATGAAACTTGACCATGTTACGTGTGATAGCCTTGTTGTGCAAATATTGTGTTCTACTCGACTACCGGTTCATCCGGGAATGTATTTCACTCGACTACCGGTTCATCCGGGAATGTATTTCACTCGACTACCGGTTCATCCGGGAATGTATTTCACTTGATTACCGGTTCATCCGGGAATGTATTTCACTCGATTACCAGTTCATCCGGGAATGTATTTCACTCGACTACCGGTTCATCCGGGAATGTATTTCACTTGATTACCGGTTCATCCGGGAATGTATTTCACTCGACACGGTTCATCCGGAATGTATTTCACTCGACTACGGTTCATCCGAATGTATTTCACTTGACTACGGCTCATCCGGAATGTATTTCATCGACTAGGTTCATCCGAATGTATTCCACACGTTTCTATATTGGGTCCATAAGATGGGCCGAATCGTTATACGTATCACATGATTTGTACCTAGATCGCTGGCGGTGAGGAAGGAGCTCCACGGGCGTGAGGATGACTTTGAGGCGTGAGTCCCCGACTTGACATATTCGTTTATTTATTGTGAACTATAGTTTGGTTATCATACATACACGTGTCTGCTTTATATAGACTACTATGATTTCATTTCTGATTTATTTGATTTCACATACTGCACTGTTATCGACCTCGCCCGAGTGCGTTCATCCGCAGTAAAGTTACATCGATCGTGATCCTCGCCTTAGGGTCACAATTCGGCATTTGGGAAAGCTTCGTTTCTCGGAGGCTTATCTTCGTATAGTCCCCGCTGATTGTAGGTGCTTACATTCGGGGTATGACGGCCCCGTCCGTCGTTGTTGTCATATTATTCGTAGAGTGCAGTAATCTTGTTGTGGGCAGAATTTGTAAGAGGGTTATCGCTCAAATTGCTATTTATATATATCTGAAGGTAACCGTTTTTGGTTAGCTTTGTCTTCTTATTTCACCGTCATATTACATTGGTTTCATGTATTGTCTTTATGTTTGATTACTCGATGTTGTGTCACTAGGGTGCCCGGTAAGGCACGATCGCGGGCCTGATTCGGTCGTGACAAAAGTGGTATCGAGCGCTTAATCCTCGGAAAGTGTCTACGCCGTATCGATAGAGTCTTGATTATCGTGTGTTGTGCACCACATCAATAATCGTGAGGCTATAGGATATTTAGGATTGGTTTCTATTCTTCTCACTCGAGATCGTTCCTCAGAGGTGTTGTAAGTTAGACCCTCGACGTATTTCTTTCCTCACCGCTATGCCTCGCGTAGGCAAACCCGCCCGGGAGGCAAGCGCAAAAGGAGCCGCTGAGTAGAGTTCAGAGGGTTGCGAGGGCACATGCCCAATCATTACCTAGGGTAGTGCTTCATTCGGGGATTTCTGCGACGTCACTAGCCCCAGAAGAGTTTAAGCACGGCGACGGCAGTTCTTCATCGCGGCCATGATATGTGAACCGGTTCGCGGCCATCGGAACAGAGAATTTAGATTGCAAAGAGGCAACCCTGTTACTAGCCATGGGTTTGGCTACCAGAGAGTATACCGATGTATCGCGAGTCTTGATGACTACCTAAGAGAAGGTTGTGCAAGAGTAATCCTTCAGTTAGGCTTGAGCATGGCACTATGCGGGCTTATGCGCGCAGCCGAGGGCGTAGAGATCGACGGGTTAACGGGCGACGTAAGAGTGCCAGAGCAGCAAGGTCCTTTTGGTGACTTTCGAGGCGAGTCACCTCACCAGTAGATTATATTATGCACATCCACCAGTGCAGAGAGGTCCTCCACGAGTTCGTGACGTTCGGTATGCAGGGTTGGTGAGCCCGCATCTTCCGGTTCACAGTGTGACAGACGTCATCCTGGGGAATGTCGTCCTTTAGTTGGTACTGGTTGTAGCTATGACCGTCAGGGTCTGATGTTGAGAGAGTGTCCTGGTAGGAGGACTCAGCCTTTAGGATCGATGGGTAGTTCGTCATATTCCCTAGCTATGCGCCCTACGCGGCAGGTTAGATTAGGACGACTAAGGGGAGTGAAGCGGTAGATGCAGGCATACCTTTAACCCTCTAGAGTTTTGTTTACGTGATAAGGTGAGTATACCTTAAGTGCTATGTTCTGATAGCAGTGTGCTAGTTGTGATTATAAATCATGGTGGGTTAACCGAGTAAGATTTGGGGGATAGAGAAAGTGTGAGCCTTAGAGCTTTATACGTAGAGACCTTAGAGGTAAGGCCATCTCGAGTAAAAGACGTATGTTTATGTTTGACCCTTATAGGAGTGCATAGTGCACGTGAGCTATGTTTGTGGGATAAGTCCCTGAGTAGTGTGGAATGAAAGAGGGTAGTTGAGCTAAGAAGACCGCTAGGTTTTCGTAACGTGATTAGTGAGTTTTCCTTGGAGAGCTAGCGTTTAGCGGCGTTCACGGTCGGGTTGAGGCCACGTTGCGGGTCAACCCGCGGCATGTATGGTGGGGTCGGTTGTGGTGGTCCCTTGTGGTAGGGTCACGAGGGTGTTAGGCCCAAGTTTAGTTGACCAGCGTACGAGTTCGTGGATGCGTTCGACCAGTGGTCGGGCCGATGGGGGCAGCCCATCATGTTCTTCGGTCGGGACCGTTCACTCGGCAGTGTTGTTGTATCAAAAAGGTTGTAAGGCTGCACGGGGTGCCTACCTTCACCTTATGGCAGACAGTGGAGCCCAGGGTACGGCTGTTTTTGTTTCTGGAAGTTTTACCAAGCAGGGTTAAGAACTCAGGTGAGTCTCAGAATCGCATTCGCCGCCAGGCGGTGTGTGGATTTCAGGGGTAGTTGTGGGGATTGTTGTCTCCTGTGGAGGGAGTGTTTAAGCTACCATTTCAGTGTTCGGATGTCGCCTTATGAAGCCTTGTAGGGGCGGATGTGTAAGTCGCCGGTCGATTGGTTCGATGTTGGCAAGATTCAGATAGTTGGTTCAGGCTTGTTCCAGCAGACTGTGGATAGGGTAGAGCTTGTCTAGAAGAGGTTCTGGCAGCTCAGAGAAATCGTGTGGATAATCGGCGACGACGCTTAGAGTTCAGGTTGACGGTCGGTCTTCTTGAAAGTACCACCCCGGATAGGGTGTGACGAGTTTTGGAAAACAGGGGGAACTTAGCCCGAGTTACTTTGGGCCTTTTGAGTTCATGTGAAGAATAGGCCAGGTTGCTTATATGTTAGCTTTTGCCGTCCGACTTAGGAGACAGTATGTCCGGTCTTTCGTATTGTTATGTTCGAAAGTATCGAATATCCATCCGAGTATTCGATTAATGATGACCACGTTAGAGATGGTAACCGAGTTTTGGAACCGGCGATGTCGAGAGATGTGGTAAGAGTTCGAGTGTCACGACCTCGTGGATCGCATGCAGCCAGGTACCATTTGTTGGGTCGTCGGAGCAAGGCTCGAGACAAAGTGACAAAAGTGGTATCAGTTTGGTGATGTTAGAGGTGTTTTCGTGGACTTGGATGTAAGCATTTTGCGCAAATTGTTTCGTGGCGGTGTGGCGAGATTGATTCGTAAGTATAGTAGTGAAGACTATCTTGGCGCACGCTTGTTTTGGGACTTGAAGGAACATTCGACGAATGTTTCTAAGGAGGAGAATGTTATACCGTATTTCCGCAGTATGTCTGCGAGGACGACGTAGGAAATTCGAACTTCAAGTAGGCTTGGCGATTTAATTTTGTGCACAACACGATTAGAGTCGTTTTTCGACGAAACGCTTTCCACGACTTTCGTAGGGAATTTCCGCTATGTCGTTTTTAATTTTTGCGGATTTTTCCGAGAGGCGAAACATTTTGGACCAACAAGAGGCGACACTTGTCACCCTCTCATTGGAACACCTTGGCGGTCAAGCTTGGCCGAAAGTTGGCCATTTTGTCATGAAGTAGGTAGGATATTTGTGTGTTAGTTGGTTAAGGGGCACTTGGCAAGATCTTGGCCTACACTTGCCTTGCACTTGGCATGATCTTGGCCATTGGTTGGCCTTCACTTGACCTATAAATACCCACCCTTTGGAAGACAAATTCATCCACAAATTGCCTAAGTCTTGAAAGCTCTCCTTCTCCCTTCCACTTGTGTTGAGTTCGGCCGAGGCCTTCCCCTTGTGGCGAGAGCACCCCCTGTGGTGCTAGCCGAGTGTACCCCTAGCCTAGTTGCTTTCGTATAATACCCCTTTGTGGTATAGAAATACTCTCCAGTATTGTTATAATGCCCAAATACCTTAGTAGTATACCTTGTAGTATTCTAAGGTTATACCTATCTGAAAAGCCAAATACTATTATACTTCCCTTAGTCACAAAACCGAAACCCTAAGGAAAATCTCCATGGTTAGTTGGAGTAATAAGTAGAAGTTGGTTAGAACTTCTAAGGGTTGTTTGGAGCGGGTCGGGCCTTGGAGTAGGAGCTAAACCTTGCTCGGGATCGACATTTAAACTCGGATAATTATGGGCTTATCGAGGTAAATATCTTGTCCTCTATTGTAATTGGAAATTACATGATTGTTAGACTATATAGTTGAAGTATACTATATATAGAACTGAACGTTGTTATCGGCAATGTCTTTTGACTTAAGCTGAATATAAGAAACCTTTTCGAAAGAAGAGAATCAGCTGTAATTACATAGGGTGTATTACGATGACTTGTGTAGCTTTTACGTGAGGTAGAATTGTGCGTCAGGTTAGATGTATGAACCCCTGGTTGGCTTGATAGCGGCCTCGATAGAGGAGGAGATTTCTGCGGTTGCGGGAAAATCTTCGAATTTTGGTAGAATGTTCTACGATGAGGTCTAAATGTTAATAAAGCGCCTTGTGGCCTTATAGGTTGAAGTACTACGTGTGGCGCGATCTACTTGACTTAAGGAGTAGCCGACGGTTGGAGGTACTTGGGCGTTTTGCTATTAGTCGATACTGTCGCGAGGTATGTGAACCTCTTCCTATCTCTTCTAGCATGATATGTGTGAACTATGTAGTACGGTAGACGTCTGAGTGCTAAATGTATTTGATTGGTTTAAAACATAAAGTGTTATAACGGCTTTATGGGAAGTTGGTTATAACGATTTTATGTTGGTAAGAAAATACTTGTGGTTTTGAAAAGGTAATCGATTTGAACTATAAGCGGCTTGTTATGTGTTAATAAAGAACTTGAAGTATTTCAAAAGATTTTTGAATCATTTCGAAAGAAGAAGTAATACTTGGTTTTTGAAAACTTAAGAGTTATACTAGCTTTATGGGAAGTTGGGTAATAACGGCTTAAGAATGTTTTACTGATTTCGGAAATCAGAATGTGTATCGACAAACCACTGCAGCGTTAATAAAAGGAAATGTTTTGTGATTAAGTATTATTAAAACCGAGAGAAACTTCCATCCGCATAGAAGCTAAGATGAGACAAAATGACATTTCTAGATCATGGTCGCTTAATAAGATTGATTATAAACAAGAATAACCTACTCACTTATAAGACATAGGTTTCTCAAACGTTTAAAGGAGAATTATGTTTTAAAGGATTTAAAACTATGAACTACGAAACCCTTTCTAAAATGAGAAACTTGAGCATTTGAAATTAGGCAAACTTGAACGTTTGGAAAATAAGGTTGTTACTTGATTTTACAAAGGAAAGCATTTTGGTTTACTTAACAATGTTAGTCACTCTAATTTTATACTATGGGTATCGAGTGACATTTGTAAAAGAAATGGATCTTAAAAGGAATTTAACGTACGTAGTAATTTAGGGTTAAAATCCGGACTTTGACATAAAATGAAAGTACCTTGAGTTGTGTATAACTTGCCTATGCTTGTCGTTATGAAACTTGACCATGTTACGTGTGATAGCCTTGTTGTGCAAATATTGTGTTCTACTCGACTACCGGTTCATCCGGGAATGTATTTCACTCGACTACCGGTTCATCCGGGAATGTATTTCACTCGACTACCGGTTCATCCGGAATGTATTTCACTTGATTACGGTTCATCCGGAATGTATTTCACTCGATTACGGTTCATCCGAATGTATTTCACTCGACTACGGTTCATCCGAATGTATTTCACTTGATTACGGTTCATCCGGAATGTATTTCACTCGACACGGTTCATCCGAATGTATTTCACTCGACTACGGTTCATCCGAATGTATTTCACTTGACTAGGTTCATCCGAATGTATTTCATCGACTCTACCGGGAATGTATTCCGAACGTTTCTATATTGGGTCCATAAGATGGGCGAGAAGCGTTATCGTATCACATGATTTGTACCTAGACTGGCGGTGAGGAAGGAGCTCCACGGGCGTGAGGATGACTTTGGCGTGAGTCACGACTTGACATATTCGCTTATTTATTGTGGCGTAGTTTGGTTATCATACATGTCTCCGCTTTATATAGACTACTATGATTTCATTTCTGATTTATTTGATTTCACATACTTGCACTGTTGTCTTGACCTCCTTGAAGTGCGTTCATGCCGCAGTAAAGTTACATCGGCCGTGATCCTCGCCTTAGGGTCACGATTCAGCATTTGGGAAAGCCGTTTCTCCGAGGCTTATCTTGGTATAGTCCCTGCTGATTGTAGGTGCTTACATTCGGGGTATGGCGGGCCCTGTCGTCGTTGTTGTCATATTATTCGTAAGTGCAGTAATCGTTGTGGGCAGAATTTGTAAGAGGTTATGGCTGTTCAAATTGCTATTTATATATATCTTTGAAGGTAACTGCTTTTGGTTAGCTTTGTCTTCTTATTTCACTGTCATATTACATTGGTTTCATGTATTGTCTTTATGTTCCGCTGATTACTCTGATGTTGTGTCACTAGGGTGCCCGGGGTAAGGCACCAGTCGCGGGCCCGGATTCGGGTCGTGACAATAATAAGCATAGGCAAGTTTCACAACAACATGCATAGGCAAGTTACACAACAACAAACTTAGGCAAGTTATACACAACTCAAGGTACTTTCATTTTATGTCTAGTCCGGGTTTTAACCCTAAAGTACTACGTACGTTAAATTCCTTTTAAAGAGATCCATTCCTTTTATAAAAGTCACCCGATACCCGTAGTATAAAAAAAATAGAGTGATTCACATTATTAAGTAAACCAGAACACTTTCTTTTTAAAATCAAGTACCAACATTCTTTTCCTAAAGTTCTGGTTTGCCTAATTACAAATGCTCAAGTTTCTCATTTTAGAAAAGGTTTCGTAGTTCATAGTTTTAATCCTTTAAAACATAATTCTCCTTTAAACGTTTTGAGAAACATATGTCTTATATGTGAGTAGGTTATTCTTGTTTATAATCAATCTTATTAAGCGATGATCTAGGAAATGTAATATCATTTTGTCTCATCTTAGCTTCTATGCAGATGGAGGTTTCTCTTGGTTTTAATAATACTTCTTTAGTCAATACATTTTCCTTTTATTAACGCTGCAGTTGGTTTGTCGATACACATTCGATTTCAAATCAAGAAACATTCTTAAGCCGTTATACCTAACTTCCCATAAAGCTAGTATAACTCTTAAGCTTTCAAAACCCAAGTAATACTCATTCTTTCAAAACGATTCATAAATCTTTTGAAATGCTTCAAGTTCTTTATTAACACATATCAAGCCGCTATTATTCAAATCGATTTACCTTTTAAAAACCACAAAGTATGTGCTTATCCACATAAAGCTATTATAACCAACTTCCCATAAAGCCGTTATAACACTTTATGTTTTAAACCAATCAAATACATTTAGCACGTATGCGTCTCGCACTACATAGTTCACACATATCATGCTAGAAGAGATAGGAAGAGGTTCACATACCTCGCGACGATTATCGACTAATAGCAAAACGCCCAAGTACCTCAAACCGTCGGCTACTCCTAAGCCAAGTAGATCACGCCATACGCAGATTTGACCTATAGAGGCCACAAGGCGCCTATTAACATCCTAGATCTCAATGTAGAATATTCTACAGAAAATTGGCAAAGACCTCCCGCAACAGCGTAATCTCCTCCTCTATCGAGGCTACCAAGCCAACCGAGGGGTTTGCACGCCTAACCGGACGTGTACAATTCTACTCACGATAATACTACAAGTCTCATGTCTGATCTATGTAATTCTGATTCGATTCACTCTTAAAATTCAGGCTTAAGTCGCAAGACATTGCCGTAAGTATTATTCAGGCTTAAGTCAAAAGACATTGCCGCACAACTATGTTCAATTCTATATATAGTATACTTAACTATATACTCCTACAACATGTAATTTCCAATTACAACAGAAGGTCAAGAATGTTTACCTCGATAAGCCCAAAATTATCCGAGTTTATATGTCGATCATGAGCAAGGTTTAGCTCCTACTCCGTGCGCTCCAACCCGCTCCAAACAACCCTTAGAAGTTCTAACCAACTTCTACTTAATACTTCAACCGACTATGAAGGTTTTCCTTAGGGTTTCGTTTTTGTGACTGAGGGAAGTATAATAGTATTTTCTGGGCTTTTGTATAAGTGTAACCTTGGGAATACTACAAGGTATTTGGGCCAAGGTATTTGGGCATTATAACAATACTAGGAGAGTATTTCTATACCACAAAGGGGGGTATTATACGAAGACAACTAGGCTAGGGGGGGGGTACCCCTCGGCAAAACACCACAAAGGGGAGGGGTTTCGGCCAAGGGTTGGACGAGAACCACGAAGAAGGGGAGGAAGGATTTCAAGACTTAGGCAATTTTTGGATGAAGAAGTTCATCAAGTTAGAGGGGTATTTATAGGTCAAGAAATGGCCAACCAATGGCCAAGATTCATCCAAGTGTTAGGCAAGTGTAAGGCAAGATTAAGCCGTGTGCTACCTTATCCATCTACCCAAAATATCCTACCTAACCCTCGACCACATTTTTTAGCACAAAAAACGTGCCCAAGTCGTCCTCTTTGCCGTCCCTAGCTTCCAATGTGAGGGTGACACATGTCACCCTCCCGTTGGTCCAAAATGTTTCGTCTCTCGGAAAAATCCGCAAAAATAATAAATGACATAGCCGGAATTTTTCCTACGAAAGCTGTGGAAACGTTTCGTCAAAAAACGACTCTAATCGGGTGTTGTGTACAAATTTCGAATCTTGCTTAACTTAAGGCTCAAATTTTTTATCGTCGCCTCACGCATACTCTGGAAATACGGGGTATAATGATGCGGCGGGGCCTTGTCCGTCATTGTATTTGTTCAAATCTTAGAGGTGCAGTATTCACGTGTAAATTTGGATCGTTAGAGTTGTAATTACATTTTTGGATAGTGTAAGCCCTTTTTGGGTGATTTATATTATGGCAGCCTTATCGGCTTTGCCTTGGTTTTAAAAAAAAAATGTGTGTTACTTATTTTCCGCAGTTGTTTTGGTGTTGTATGATTGGAAGGGTGCCCAGGTAGGGCACCAGTCGCGGCCCGGGGTCGGGTCATGACAATGAGTTAAAATGGCACGGTAGGATCTGGTATTTCATTTTTATACTTGCCCCTGTCATTCTTTCATACAGTTATGATTTGGTTACTGTACCTTGTTTCTGTTCCATACTCGGTACATGTTGTACTGACCCCCTTCGGGGGGCTGCGTTCATGCCCGTAGGTGTTAGGTACACAGTTTGGTGATCCTTGCTCTTAGGATCTCTGTTCAGTTTTGGGAAGAAGCTCCATTCACTCCGGAGGCTTATCTTTTGGGTACGGTTTCCCTGATGTTGTATATATATGTACATTCAGGGGTATGGCGCGGCCCTGTTCCGCCACAGATGTAATTCTTAGAGGTCTGTAGTCATATCTTGTGGGTCGGTTTGTAAAGAAGAAGGATGTAACTGCTTTTGGTTATGTATATGTATATGCGTCCAGGGAGGTAGCCTTATCGGCTAACCTGTTGTTTAATTCTTGTTGATTTATTTTATAAGTTTCATGTATGTTCCGTTGATTATCTCTGATGTATACCTGTAAGGGTGCCCAGGTAGGGCACCAGTCGCGGGCCCGGGGTCGGGTCGTGACAAAAGTGGTATCAGACAGTTAGTCCTCGGAAAGTGTCTATAGACCGTGTCTAGTAGAGTCTTGATTATCGGTGTGTTGTACACCACATCTATAATCAGGAGGCTGCAGGATATTTAGGATTGGTTTCCATTCTTCTCACTCTGAGATCGTGCGATAGAGCTGTGTAGTTAGGGTCGTCTCTCCCTAACGAGTTATGTTGATTGCAGCTATGAGAAATGCAGCAGTGACCCAGGAAGGGCTATGTGGATTGCGTATCCAGGTTGGTAATGATTGTAGTATAGTTGGTATTATGACATACAGCTATACGAAGTTATGTATGAGGGTCAGACGCGTATTGCCTAGAATGATTTTAGATTACCAGAATTGGTAATGACTAATTAGATACCGGGAAGGTATGTAACAGTTTAATAAATTCTCATCAAGGTTTTACGTACTAATTTGAGATAATTAGGAGAGGATGAGCGGTCTGAAAAGGTAATGAACCCTTAAGAAATCATGATAAGAGACTTAATGGAAGACTATGTAATAGATTAAGCTATGTAGTATGCTCAGGTGTTATGTACGGATAATATTGGGTTGTTGTGATTAAGACAGTACGATTATGAGGTAACGTAAGTTTAGGGGACATGGAATATTGGAGACCTTAGAATATTGATAACCGCTGAGACCTTAGAGGTATAAGGCCTTCTCGGGTAGTAAGATTTATTTCGGACCAAGAATGAGAATTAAGTGCGACTATGGGTCGGGTATGGGCTGTTGCGGGTCAACCCGTATCCCGGAATAGAATGAGGTCAGTTGGAGGTGGTCCCTCTAGGTGATAGGGTCACGAGGGTGTAAGGCCCAAGCCTAGTTAATCGTTGTACGAGTTCGTAGACGCGTTCCACCGGAACCGGGTCGTGAGAGCCGAAAATGACCCTAATTTGTTGGATGTAGTAACTCCAAAACAGAAGCGATGATTGAGATTATGTACGTGTACTAGAATAAGTTTGGAAGTACGAGAAGAATACGATAAGTAAGAACAGGAGAAAACAAGGGTTGAAAGAATTGAAGTGCTTATAGTTATGACTAAAGAAAAGTACGAAAATATAATCCTTTAGGGCCATGAATGGGAGTAAATAGTGATAGTGCACCCTTTGGATTTGTTTCCTCGTTTGGATTATGATGGATGGATATGCATGTGCGACGTATTAGGGCCATATGTGGCATAATTAGGTTTCATTAAGAGTAGTTTTATGAGACTATACCGAGGAATGTTTAGATGGGGCTCCGAAAGAACATTCGGGGATGAATGTTTCTAAGGGGGGAAGAATGTTATACCCCGTAATTAAAGGACATGTATACGAGAATAGGCGCGAGAACACAAGACTTAAAAATTTGAACGAAAGGAAGATTTGTTATTCTTAAGGAAAAATCTTCCGAACCTCGGGAAGGAAAAATGTTTGTTAGTAAGAATTGGGTTCCCAGAATTGTTATTTGAGATTGTGGAAATTTATTTACGGATTTGGTTACGTGGGGCCCACCCGGGAAATGTTACGTTTTGTGGGGCCCACGAGGTTTTCGATATTTTGACGAATTATGGAAATTTCGGGAAAAGGAATATTTTAGACCAATAGGAGGGCGACACGTGTCACCCTCCACATGGCTTGGTTGAAAGTCTTGATATAAGAAGACCAAGAAGAGAGCTTGACATTATTGACTATTGACTAAGATCCTAGCCACCCATATGTATTAATCTTAGCCCTTGAATGCCTTATATAACTATACTAGTAGCAAGACAAATCCCATACTTAGAAAATATCAAGAACTTTGTGCTAGCATAAGGGAGCTCTCGGTTTTGAGCTCACTTTGAGCAAGAAAATTCTTCAAAAGTTGATGATAAATCCCAATATTCAAACCTAAGATCCCTAGAGGTATTCTAAGGATAACCCAACACAAAAATTCCGGAAAAACTACGTTTTTACGTTAGTCGCAAGATGAAAACCTAAAGGTGTTTTTCAACTTTGAATTTGGAACTTGAAGAGGAGTTCTTCACAAGTTTCTAAGGGTTGCTTGGAGTGGATTGGAACGTCAAGAAGAGGAGCTAAAGTTGCTAAGGATCGACTTTAAATCTTGGATTAGATTTGGGCTTATTGAGGTATAAATCTTTGTCTTACTATTGTGATTCAAGATTCCATGTTATGATAAGTTAGAAGTGATCATGTGACATATATTATGAAGATTGATAAGTGTTATGGAATTATGGAAGCCAAAAATCCGAAACTAGCATGTTTAGCGATAATATTGTAATTTAATTTAATTGTTAGTTTTAGTCGTCGCATGTTATGTAAAGAAGTGATTATAGTTGTTAAAATTGGTTGCGACTATATAACATGTTTCAATAACAACTTGGATTGAAAAGGAATTGGAAAAAGAGATGGGAAATGAATACTTGTTGTTATATTGTGAAATTGCCGAAATGACCTAGAATTTTGGAAATTTTGGCGCAGTTTTGTGGCAGTTTTACGGGCTGTTTTAGACTTGTATATATGCAGAAATTGGGTGGTTATATATATGATTAATGTGGTAGAATTGTCTAGTGAAATTCCTAAGGAATAAAAGTGAAAAAGGGTGCAAAGAGGCTTCATATCTTATCCTAAATATTGAGGAAATTATGGACTGTTTTGTATACATTATGGGGCAGAATTTTACACGTCCTGTTAAGGCGTGTAATTCCCTTTGGTTAGTTGAATTGTTGAGCCTTAAATGTGGCGTTTGGTTATTGATTTTAGGGCCTTGAAAAAGGTGGAAAAGTATGTAGAAACAAAGGAAGTGTTGCCCGATTTTCCGTAGAATAAGAGACCTTACACTTAGTATGATTCTACGTTAAGAAGCTAGGAGCTGATAGACATGTTATGATTAATATAGGTTGAAGTACTACGAGTAGCGTATTCTACTTGAAGGGTGGAAAAGCTAGCAAGGTTAAAGTACTTGGGAGCATTTTGCAACTTGTCGCTAGTCGTCGCGAGGTATGTGAACCTCTTCCTTCTTTTGGCATGATCCTACGTATGAAATAGTCATGTGATATTATTTCATGATTCCTTCTACTCTTAGAAGTTAAGAAGTATTCACGTTGTTGATTCTAAGTTAAAAGTATGTTTAAATTATCCTAAGTCCTTACCAAGTCTTATGGGAGATGTTGGTAAGAATGGTTAGGAAGTTATGAGATTTGATTTAAAGCTACGTGTCTTGATTTATTTAAAGTAAGTAAGTTGATTTTATGTTTGAAAACGACTTGAATTTATATGTGAAAAGGGGATTGATTTTAAAAGTGGAAGATATATGATTTTAAAGAGAATAAGTTACTTGGTTTTGGAGGTGTATGCAATTTATTTATTTTTAAAGTTATGGAACTTGATTTCTAAAGTATAGATGACATGATTTTATATGTATAAGCGAAATGATTTTAAAGAGTATATGATACGAGGTTTTAAGACTATAAGCCTTGATTTTATAAGTGGAAATGACTTGATTTAAAAGGTATGGCTTCTTGATCTATTTCAAAAGTTAAGAAGATTGATTTCAAAAAGAGTATGTAACTTGAGTTTTAAAAAGAAGAATTTATTTATTTAAAAGAGGGTGTGTGGCATGATTCTTTTATAAGTATGTATGTAAGTAGTATTTTTGGGTTTAGTTTCCCTAATGTTGCAAGAATAAAGTTACTTAAGTTCTCTAAAATGAAAGGTTGTTATAATAGCTTTATGGGAAGTTGTTATAACGACTTAAGAAGAAGTGAAAATATGGTTTAAAAATGTTATGTAAGGAAAATCACACCGAGCCTACAAATAGGTCGGATTATGTTATGAGATACACCGAGCCTAAAAATAGGCCGGATTATGTTATGAGATACACCGAGCCTAAACATAGGCCGGATTACGCCATATTACCCCGAGCCTACACATAGGCCGGGTTATGTCATCTTACACCGAGCCCCACAGGCGGGCCGGATTATGCTACATGATTCCACAGTACACCGAGCCTCACAGACGGGCCGGATTATGCTACATGATTCCACAGTACATCGATCCCCACAGGCGGGCTGGATTATGCTACATGATTCCACAGTACACCGAGCCCCACAGGCGGGCCGGATTATGCCACATGATTTATCAGTACACCGTGTCCCGCAAATGGACCGAATTACGTTATCACGTATGGATAATCAAAGTAAACTCCCAAATAAGAAGTCCCTCCATAAAGGGTCGGATTATGTTATATAAGATATGTAAGTTATGTGGAAAAACTTGATCGAACTCTTAAGTATGTATGTAAGAATATGATGTTAATTCTTATTGAAAGAAGGAAAAGAACGGTTAATGTACGATTGATTTCATGAGTTAAAATGGCACGGTAGGATCTGGTATTTCATTTTTATACTTGCCCCTGTCATTCTTTCATACAGTTATGATTTGGTTACTGTACCTTGTTTCTGTTCCATACTCGGTACCTGTTGTACTGACCCCCTTCGGGGGGCTGCGTTCATGCCCGCAGGTGTTAGGTACACAGGTTGGTGATCCTTGCTCTTAGGATCTTTGTTCAGTTTTGGGAAGAATCTCCATTCATTTCGTAGACTTATCTTTTGGGCACGGTTTCCCTGATGTTGTATATTTATGTACATTCAGGGGTATGGCGGGGCCCTGTTCCGCCACAGTTGTAATTCTTAGAGGTCTGTAGTCATATCATGTGGGTCGGTTTGTAAAGAAGAAGGATGCAACTGCGTTTGGTTATGTATATGTATATGCGTCCAGGGAGGTAGCCTTATCGGCTAACCTGTTGTTTAATTCTTGTTGATTTATTTTATAAGTTTCATGTATGTTCCGCTGATTATCTCTGATGTATACCTGTAAGGGTGCCCATGTAGGGCACCAGTCGCGGGCCCGGGGTCGGGTCGTGACAAGATCATCCGTAGAGTAGGCAAGGTTGCCTATTGTCACGACCCGACATCGGGCCCGCGACTGGTGCCTTACCCCGGGCACCCTAGTGATACAACATCAGAGAAAATCAGCGGAAATAAAAACTTAAACATGAACAAGACATAAAATAAGCAATAGGCTAACCAAAACGGTTACCTTCCTGTATATATAAATCAAAATTAAACAGTTAAATCCCTTACAAACCCTGCCCACAACAAGATCTACAGACCTCTACGAATTTTATAACAACTATGACGGGACGGGGCCCATACCCCTGAATGTACAAGAACCTACAAACTCGTGGAATCATACAAAAGATAAGCCTCCGGAAAGCGGAGCTTCCCAAAATGCTTTGGCGTGATCCTATGAGCGAGGATCAACAACCGTGTACCTCTACTCGCGTGATGACGCACAGCAAGGAGGTCGACAACAGTACAAGTATGTGAAATCGAAAATCAGTAAATGAAATCATAATAGTCTATATAAAGCAGAGACATGTATGATAACCAAACTACGATTCCTGATATATATTAGCAATCATGTCAAGTCGTGACTCACGCGTAAAGTCATCACTCAAATATAACGAATTTAACGCATTAACGGCGCATGCCCGGCATCTTACCTCGGTATAAGCATGGCCATGGAACCATCCTAATGGAAACATACCCGTGGGCCACCCATCGTGTCAGTATGTCCAAAGGAAATAACAAGATAACAATCATAATGGAAGCATACTCGTGGGCCACCCATCGTGTCAGTATGTCCAAAGCAAATAATAGAATAACACTCCTAATGGAAGCATACCCGTGGGCCACCCATCGTGTCAGTATGTCCAAAAGGAAATAACAAGATAACAATCATAGTGGAAGCATACTCGTGGGCCACCCATCGTGTCAGTATGTCCAAAGCAAATAACAGAATAACACTCCTAATGGAAGCATACCCGTGGGCCACCCATCGTGTCAGTATGTCTAAAAGGATCGATATAGTGGAAGCATACCCGTGGGCCACCCATCGTGTCAGTATGTCCATCAATCAACCAGATAGCCGCCTCGGCGAGACGCGGTAGCACAGAAACACAACACTTGCACAACAAAAGCTATCACCACAAGCATAGGCAAGTTCAACATACTTTTAGACATTCTTTTTATGAACACAAATCCGGGTTTTAACCCCAAGGTACTACGTATTTTAACTCTTTAAAAGATCCATTTCTTTCACACAAAGTCACACGATACCCGTAGTATCAAAAATAGAGTAACTGTCTTTGTAAGTAAACCAAAACAATTTTCATACTTTCTTTTTAAACCAAATCATTTCTCCCTTTAAAGTCCAGTTACCATTTTAAATTTAATAATAAAACCATCCTTTTTTTTCATAAAGTCATTATAACTAACTTCCCATAAAGCTGTTATAACACTTTATGTTTTAAACCAATTTAAGACAAAACCATGCCTTTCTTTTAAACCAAAACACTTCAAATTCCTCAAGTCTCATTTCTTTTAGAAAACAAGTTCCTTACTTTGGAATTTAAGAAAAATCAATACTTGTTATTAATGATCTTATTAAAACAGCCATGATCTAGGAAATGTAATACCATTTTGTCTTATCTTAGCTTCTATGCAGATGGAGGTTTCTACTGGTTTTAATATAATTAATTATTTGTCAATACATTTTCCTTTATTAACGCTGCAGTGGTTTGTTCGATACTTATTCTCATTTCCGAAATCAAATATTCCAAAAAGTCCAAATACCAAATCTGGGAATCCAATTCCCTTTAACGAACATTTTTCCTTCACAAAATCCGGAAACTTTTCCGTCGAAAAAATCACATCTTTCTTCCTTTCCAATTTTACTGTCGTATTCTCGTACGTACGTCCTCGTATACATACCCTGGAACTACGGGGTGTAACATTCTTCCCCCCTTAGAAACATTCGTCCCGAATGTTCCTTCTAAGTCTCCAATCGTACATGCGCCAATATAGTCTTCACTACTATACTTACGAAACCAACTATGCCCCATATTGCCATAATACAACACACGCGCAACAACTAAAATCCCAGCCAATGAGAAATCACCTCTAACATTACAAAAGCTTCCACCTATGGTCTAAAGGATACTCCCTTCGCATCTTCACTTCACAACAAAATGATCTCTTTTATTCTGTTAACACACGTTCACTCCTTTCCTTACTCGTCATACCCTTCTCGTACACCCGAACTCTCTCTAGTACACGTACCGTACTCCAGTCATCGCTTCAGTTTCCAAAACCTTGGAGTCACTACCTCCAAACTTGGTCATTTTTCTAGCCTCAAATTCCTTTAAGGCCCTTCCCGGCCTTCACGATCCGATTCTGGTCGAACGCATCCACGAACTCGTACAACGGTTACCTAAACTTGGGCTTAACACCCTCGTGACCCTATCATCTAACAGGACCACCTCAAACTTGTCACGACCCATTCCGGGCCGAATCGTGCCTTCAAGGGCACCCAGAGTCATACATCAGTGTCGGCGGAAATATAAAGCAAGACATGAAACAGTTTATAAAATAAGACACAGTTTATGTGAGAAAACATCGCCTTTCGGCATATATATATAAATATGGTTTAGCAGTTACATCCGACACTGTACAACATGACTACAGAGCTCTAAGGAAATATACAACTATGGCGGGACAGGGCCCCGCCATACCTCGATCAGACAAAACTATCTACAACGGAGATCATACCTAAAAGTAGAGCCTCGGAAAAGATGGAGCTCAGACACCAACGTAGAGATCCTAAGAATGTGGATCTAGCACCTGCTTGCCCTTACCTGCGGCATGAACGCAGCCCCCCGAAGGAGGTCAGTACAACAGGTACTAAGTATATGAAACTGTAAAATACTTAAATGGAAACATATCATTTTAAAATCAGTTTTGCAAGTATGTATGAAAGAACCAAGGTAACCGCACATAGTGCCATATCATAAACAAGAGCAACAATAGGTAAATCAGAATGAGTCTTTTCTAGGTGCGAATGATCGAGCAGGCCAATTGCGTAGTATCACCATGCAAGCCTAATCATGGACTCTCGTAGTCCGCATAGGCCACTCACATAGGCCCGCATAGGGTACATAACCCCGCATCGAGGGTAGCTACTCCTCGGCATCGTCCTGGACTCGTAGTCCGCATGGCCACATAGACCGCATGAGGTATAACCCCGCATCACTAACCTGGAACTCCCGTAGCTCCGCATAGGTCCCTTGGACCCGCATAAGGTATTCTCGAATCATGGTCCCAGACCGCCTGAGTCTACCCCGCATCGGAGGGCAGCTTAACCCCCGGTAATATGTCAAGAGGTGAGTGATAGTACACTAACATAACAACTTATCTTTAAACAACAGAAGCACAACAAGAATACTCTTTTATACAAACGTTACAAGACACTAACACACATAGCATCATATCATGTCTACTTATCAAACCATCTTATTATTCTTTTCACAATTCAATATAAGTTTGTTATAAACACATAGGCAAAATGTTTCTTTTATCATTCTTAAGTGGTTATACTTAACTTCCCATAAAGCTAGTATAACTCTTAAGCTTCTGTTTTAAAAACCAATTAGTTCTCTTCTGTTAAAAAATGATTCAGTATTCTTTTGAAATGCTTTCAGTTCTTTATTATTCAGGCTTAAGCCGTGAGGCATTGCCGTAGTTATTATTCAGTTAACATATGTACGTCTACCGTACTACATATATATTGTAAAATATCATGCTTTAGGAAGAATCACATACCTTCTCAGCGAAAACCACCTGCCAAGTTGAATATGTCGCGCGCAGAGAATCAGCCTATAATAGTCAGACACGTCTATCAACGTTCAGACTACTTTGTAACCAGTTCTAAACAGAGGGTTCTATATCCTACGAAAAATTGGGCAGTACTTCCCTACCCGGTGAGCTACTCAAGTCTACTGTGAAAACAGTCCTATGTAAGTACAATTTGATTATTCTTCTTTTAAACCCTTCTACTGTGATAACAGTTCAATTCTATTCTGCAATATTCTTCTAAGTATTTAATACTTATTCTTATACTACTACAGTATGTATTCTCTAATTCAAAAGAGGGTTAGGATTATTTACCTCGGTAAGCCCAATAATATCCTAGATAAAAGTCGCGCCTGAGCAAGGTTTTGCTCCTAAGTTGTACGCTCCAAGGAAACCTTAGAAGTTCTTCACAACTTCTACTAAGTACTAAGGGATTTGGGCTAGGGTATTTTGGGCATTATAACAATACTAGAAGGCAACTTTTCTACCATGGGAGGGGGGTAGATTTCGGCTAGGCTAGGGGGTGGGGAGGCCTCGGCCAACTTTACTCGAGGGAAAGGTGTTTGGACGAAATGGCTTTAAGGGAGAGGAGAGGATTTTTCAAGACTTGGAAGTAATTTTGTGGATGAAGAACTCTTCATCTAAGGGGGTATTTATAGGTCAAGCCATGGCCAACCAAGGGTCAAGATGATGCCAAGTGCAAGGCAAGTGTAGGGTGAAGATATAGGCAAGTGTCCATTCTATCTACTACACACAAATATCCTACCAACTCCTTGACTTGTGCAAAGGCACAAAAAATGTGCCAACCTTGTCCAATTCGTCCAATGGACGATTTCAAGTCCACCAATTGGAGGGTGCCAAGTGTCGCCCTCCCGTTGGTCCAAAATGTTTCGTCTCTCGGAAAAATCCGCAAAAATTAGAAATGGCATAGCCGGAATTTACCCTACGAAAGCTGTGGAAACGTTTCGTCGGAAAACTATTCGTTTTGTGAGTTGTGCCCAAAAAAACGTCTTGTGCCTAAACTTTAAGGCTAGACTTTTGTACGTATTCCCTTACGTACATACTCTGGAAATACGGGGTATAACATTCTCCCCCCCTTAGAAACATTCGTCCCGAATGTTCCTTCCCAAGACAGTTAACGATAAGATTCTTCATAACTTAAACAGTTGCAAATGCCACACACGGCCATAGAACAACACTTAGGCATAAACGATAATGAAGATTTATAAGTAGGAAAAGTGAATTACCTGGAGGTGTGGGGAATAGGTGAGGATACTTCTGCCTCATGTCTTCCTCGGCTTCCCAAGTCATCTCCTCCCTGAGCTCGTTCCGCCACAAGACTTTGACGGAAGCCACGTCCTTGGTCGCGGATGCCTAACGACGATCGATTATCGCTATGGGAACCTCTCATACGATAACCCCTCGATCACCTGGACATCGTCAATCGGGTGCACCTAGATGGATCCGATACATCTCTCCGGCGTAGATACGTGAAACACCGGATGCCGCCTCCAGATCGGACGACAGATCCAACTCGTAGCAACCTTGCCTACCTGCGGACAATCAAACGCCCAATATACCTTGGTGAGTTTCCCTTCTTCCCGAATCTCATCACACCTTCATGGGTGACACCTTTAGGAAAACCCAATCATGAACCTCGAACTCAAGATGCCGACGACGATGATCTGCATACGACTTCATCGACTCGAGTCGATAGCGCCTCGGATAAGCTTCACCTTATCCGCACTGCTGCACCAAATCCGGTCCCACTAGCTGCACCTCGCCCACATCGAACCAACCTATAGGCGATCTCCACTTCCTCTCATACAAGGCCTCATAAGGCGCCATCTGAATACTGGAGTGGTAGCTATTATTGTACGCGAACTCAACTATAGGCAAATGATCCTCCCAGCTACCCCTGAAGTCGATAACGGGCTCGCAGATATCCTCGAAGTGCGGATAGTGCGCTCGGCTGTCCGTGCATGCGTGGATGGAATGCGATTTTCGTGCTCACTGCGTCCCTAAACCTCTCGGAAAGACCTCGAAGTTAGCGTAAAAGCCGGGCTCCTGCATGCGATATGATCGAAATAGGGACTCCATGCAGTCTGACGATCTCTCGGATGTAAAGTCTGGCATAATCCTCAGCCGAAAAAGTCGTCCTGACGGGAAGAAAGTGGGCTGATTTCGTCAGCCTGTCGACGATAACCCATATAGAATCATGTCTCCTCTGAGTGCGAGGTAATCCTGTGATGAAGTCCATGTTGATTACCTCCCACTTCCAGGTCGGGATCTCTATCGCCTGCAACAAACCACCAGGCCTCTGGTGCTCTACCTTCACCTGCTGACAACATGGGCACTGAGCTACGAACTCTGCAACGTCCCTCTTCAAGCCATCCCACCAATACACAGATCTAAGGTCGTGGTACATTTTGGTCGACCCTGGATGGATAGAGTAACGCGCGCTGTGTGCTTCCCCAAGAACCTGCTGCCGAAGTCCTGAAACATCTGGAACACACAACCTGCCCTCAAACCTTAGCACCCCATCAGGTGCTACCTCAAAAGGACCCTTGCCCTCACGAAGAGCTGTATCACGATAACGTGTCAAAACTGGATCCTCGAACTGTTGCCTCTTCACCTCCTCGACGATGGAAGACTCGGCAACCTCACGAACTCGAACCCCATCGCTATCGAATCAAACAAGCGGACACCAAGGCTCGCTATCGATGCAAATCACGAACCATGTCCTCCTCTCTGTCGCACATCCGATAGGCTCCCATCGACCTACGACTAAGAGCATCTCGCCAACATTGGCCTTCCCGGGTGGTACAGATATCAACATCGTAATCCTTAAGCAACTCTAACCACCGTCTGCCGTGAGGTTCAGCTCCTCTGGTCAAGATATACCGAGGCTCTTGTGGTGCGTATAAATATCCACGTGAACCCCATACAAATAGTGCCTCCAGATCTTCAAAGCGTGAATCACGGCTAACTCCAAATCATGGGTGGGGTAGTTCCTCGTGTTTCTTGGTGTCGGGATGCATATGCTATAACCCCGCCATGCTGCGTCAACACACATCCCAACCCGATGCACGATGCATCACAATACACGACATAACCATCTGGACCCTCGGAAGAGTAAGAAGCGAGGCGGCCGTCGGTCTCTCTTTTAGAATCGAAACCACCGCCACAAGCATCGATCCATCAAACTTGGCGCCATCGAGTCGGCTAGTCAATGGTGCGAGAGATAGAGCAAACTTCTCCGAACCGCCGATAATATTCGCAAGGCCCGAAATCGCGAACCTCTGCCGGAGTAGTAGGTCTAGGCCAAGTCTGATCGCCTCGATCTTGGCGTATCCACTCGAATGCCATCAGCCCGGCAATATGCCCAGAAACGCCATCAAGTCAACCAAAACTCACATTTGGAAAACTTGGCGTAATCGCTGATCTGGAGAAGCTGTCGGCCAGTCCTCAAATGCTCGCATGCTCTGCTCTGGCGAGAATAAACCAAGATATCATCAATGAACACTATCACAAATGTGTCCAAAAATGGTTTGAACACTCGGTTCATCAAATCCATGAATCTCACGAGCATTGGTCAACCCAAAGACATTACCACGAACTCATAATGCGTCTGGTCCGAATGCGATCCTAGGGACATCCACCTCTTTGACTCGCACCTGATGATAGCCCGATCGCAGATCAATCTTAGAAAAACATCTCGCACCCTGCAACTGGTCGAACAAATCATCAATCTCGGAAGGGTATACGTTCTTAATGGTCACCTTGTTCACCGTAATCAACACATGCGCGTGGCGTCGCCCTTCTTCTTCGAACAATCTGGCGCTCCCTGGGAGAAACACTAGGCTGATGAAGCCGCTTCTCCGGAAATCCCTAAGCCGATCCTTCAACTCTCTCAACTCGGCGGTGCCATTCTATATGGCGGAATGGAAATAGGCGAGTGTGCCGCAATATGTCAATACAAAACTCAATCTCCTCTCGGGAGGATACGGAGGTCGTCTGGAAACACGTCGGGAACTCTCGACCACTGGGCCGACGGAAAATCTGGTACCGCAGCCTTGATATCAAACACCCGAACGAGATGGTAGATATACCCGCCTGCACCATCTTCCTAGCCTTGAGGTAGGAAATAAACCTACCCGCCGGCGATACCGTGCTCCTCCCACTCAACAACCGGCTCCTCGGAAATCGGAACCGTACGACTCTCGCTCTGCACTCTACATTGGCGTAGTAACAAGCTAGCCAATCCATCCCCATGATCACGTCGAAGTCAATCATCTCCAACTCTATCAAGTCGGCTAGGGTCCGACGACTGTAAATTATCACAGGACAAGCCCTATACCCGCCGAGCTACCACCGAATCACCAGGCGTAGCTACCTCGAAAGGGTCTATGGACTCGTGCTCTATCCCTATCCTACTAGCAACAAGGGAGATATATAGGGCCAGTAGAACCGGATCTATCAAAGCATACACATCAAACCCGAACCGATAAGGTACACGTGGCGACATCGGTGAGGCCTCACGATCTGTCGGATGGACAAAGCATAAATGCGGTTACGAGGACCGCTAGAATCGACCAGCGCCACGACCTCTGCGCGACCTGCTGGTCCATGAGTACCTTTCCCTCCAGCGAGTAGGCGTCGGGGATGAAGAAGACCGACGAAAGAACTCAGTGGTGACCCTACCATCAGCCGCCCGCGGTGGACGGTTCCTCGCGTAGTGACCTGCTGGCCTGGCTCAAACAAGCTCCGTCGCACTGACTCGAAGTGGGATCTACGCATCGGCCACTGGCGAGGGGTGGTCCCGTCGGCGATACCTCTTTGCTCGGGCGTCACGAAGTCACGGGGCCTGAGTGCGCCCTCGAATATCTGGTGTCTTGAGGGCGGTGCGAGAGTGCTCGAGCCGGTGTGGTGCGAATCTAGGCTAGCTGCGAGGCCGCCCACGATAGCCACCAAAAGACCGCCCGTCTGGTCTTCTGCCGCTGCTGTCGGCGTCGGTCTCTACGCTCCTCACATCCAAGAGCATGAGCTGCGTGCGGGTAATGTCCATACGGTGAAGAAACACCCCGCGCATGACTCGGCCATATAGTCATCTAGCCGGTGGCGTAGCGGTGCACCCTATCCTCCATGCTCTGCTACCAACGCTGGGACATATCGAGCCAATGAATCAAATTCGACATTGTACTCACGACAGGTCGTCCTCTCGCCTCGGCGGTAAAAATCTATCGGCCGCGCCCTCGCCATCTGTGGAGGCAAGAAGTGAGTGAGAAAGCCTCGAGAACTCATCCCAGTAGGCGGGACGCGTGCTCTCCCGGGATAACTCCATGAATCAAACCAATCGATTGCGGTATCACGCGGCTATGTGAACCAAAGATCACGGACTCGGTCTCGACGCCCGATCACTCGGAATCCTCAGGTAGCGGATGAACTCCTGCGGATCATCCTCGGCCTCGACCGTAAAACTCGCGGGCTGACTCGTGAAGTCTCGTAGCCTCAAACTCTCGCCTCGGGTGAACCACGGTACGACCGGGCTGGATCGAAGCTGCGCATACTGACTGTCTCATGTCGCCACGATCACGGCGATGGCCGGGCTATCTCCTTGTACCTAACTCCTCCGCCCGGTGTGGGACGGAGGTGTGGGTGCGTGGTCTCTGTTGGGGCGGCGTCGTAGAACTCGCCGTCTCGGTATAGGCGGGCCGAGCCCTCGTGACTCTAGGTGTCCTCTTGGCGACTCCGCTTTGCCTTGCCGCCACGGGCGGGTTGCCTTACGTGGAGGCATAAGCTGTAAAAGGAATACGTTAGAGGTCCAACTTTAACACGACTCTAAAGCACGATCTCGAGTAAGAAGAGTGAAACCAATCCTAAATATCCTATAGCCTCCTCGATTATTGGTGTGGTGCGCACACGATAATAAAGACTCTACTAGATACGATGCTGTAGACATTTTCCGAGGATTAATCGCTCGATACCACTTTTGTCACGACCCATTCGGGGCGTGGTCGTGCCTCAAGGGCACCCAGTAGTCATACATCGTAGTAATCAGCGGAAATATAAAACAAGACATGAAACGATTTATAAAATAAGACACGGTTTATGTGAGAAAACATCGCCTTTCGTATATATATAAACAGGGTTTAGCGATTTACATCGATCTTGTACAACATGACTACATACCTCTAAGGAAATATACAACTATGGCGGGACAGGCGCATACCACTCGATACAAAACTATCTACAACAGGGAGATCATACCCAAAAGTAGAGCCTCCGGAAAAGATGGAGCTCAGGCAACGTAGAGATCCTAAGAATGTGGATCTAGCACTGCTTTGCCACTGCGGCATGAACGCAGCCCCTCGAAGGAGGTCAGTACAACAGGTACTAAGTATATGAAACTGTAAAATACTTAAATGGAAACATATCATTTTAAAATCAGTTTTGCAAGTATGTATGAAACAACCAAGGTAACCGCACATAGTGCCATATCATAAACAAGAGCAACAATAGGTAAACTGTAACAGGTCTTTTCTAGGCTGCGAATGATCGAAGCAGGGCTAATTGCCCGTAGTATCACCATGCAAGCCTAATCCTGGACTCTCGTAGTCCGCATAGGCCACTCACATAGGCCCGCATAGGGTACATAACCCCGCATCGAGGGTAGCTACTCCTCGGCATCGCCCCGACTCGTAGTCCGCATGGCCACATAGACCGCATGAGGTATAACCCCGCATCACTAACCTGGAACTCCCGTAGCTCACATAGGTCCCTTGGACCCGCATGAGGTATTCTCGAATCATGGTCCCAGACCGCCTGAGTCTACCCCGCATCGGAGGGCAGCTTAACCCCCGGTAATATGTCAAGAGGTGAGTGATAGTACACTAACATAACAGCTTATCTTTAAACAACAGAAGCACAACAAGAATACTCTTTTATACAAACGTTACAAGACACTAACACACATAGCATCATATCATGTCTACCTATCAAACCATCTTATTATTCTTTTCACAATTCAATATAAGTCTGTTATAAACACATAGGCAAACTGTTTCTTTTATCATTCTTAAGTGGTTATACTTAACTTCCCATAAAGCTAGTATAACTCTTAAGCTTCATTTAAAACCAATTAGTTCTCTTACATTAAAAAATGATTCGAGATTCTTTTGAAATGCTTTCAGTTCTTTATTATTCAGCTTAAGCGTGAGGCATTGCCGTAAGTATTATTCGAGCTTAAGCGTGAGGCATTGCCGTAGTTATTATTCGATTAACACGTATGCGTCTACCGTACTACATATATATTGTAAAATATCATGCTTTAGGAAGAATCACATACCTTCTCAATAAAACCACGCCAAGTTGAATATGTCGTAGCAGAATCGACTATAATAGTCGAACACGTCTATCAGCGTTGAACTACTTTGTAACCAGTTCTAAACAGAGGGTTCTATATCCTACGAAAAATTGGGCAGTACTTCCCTACCCGGTGAGCTACTCAAGTCTACTGTGAAAACAGTCCTATGTAAGTACAATTTGATTATTCTTCTTTTAAACCCTTCTACTGTGATAACAGTTCAATTCTATTCTGCGATATTCTTCTAAGTATTTAATACTTATTCTTATACTACTACAGTATGTATTCTCTAATTCAAAAGAGGTTTCGGATTATTTACCTCGGTAAGCCCAATAATATCCTAGATAAAAGTCGCGCCTGAGCAAGGTTTTGCTCCTAAGTTGTACGCTCCAAGGAAACCTTAGAAGTTCTTCACAACTTCTACTAAGTACTAAGGGATTTGGGCTAGGGTATTTTGGGCATTATAACAATACTAGAAGGCAACTTTTCTACCAAGGGAGGGGGGGTAGATTTCGGCTAGGCTAGGGGAGGCCTCGGGCAACTTTACTCAAGGGAAAGGTGTTTGGACGAAATGGCTTTAAGGGAGAGGAGAGGATTTTTCAAGACTTGGAAGTAATTTTGTGGATGAAGAACTCTTCATCTAAGGGGGTATTTATAGGTCAAGCCATGGCCAACCAAGGGTCAAGATGATGCCAAGTGCAAGGCAAGTGTAGGGTGAAGATTTAGGCAAGTGTAGGGTGAAGATTTAGGCAAGTGTCCATTCTATCTACTACACACAAATATCCTACCAACTCCTTGACTTGTGCAAAGGCACAAAAAACGTGCCAACCTTGTCAATTCGTCAATGGGCGATTTCAAGTCCACCAATTTGAGGTGCCAAGTGTCGCCCTCCGTTGGTCCAAAATGTTTCGTCTCTCGGAAAAATCCGCAAAAATTAGAAATGGCATAGCCGGAATTTACCTACGAAAGTTGTGGAAAGCGTTTAGTCGGAAAACTATTCGTTTGTGAGTTGTGCCCAAAAACGTCTTGTGCCTAAACTTTAAGGCTAGACTTTTATGCGTATTCCCTTACGTACATACTGCGGAAATACGGGTATAACAAAACCCGACCCCACATTCATTGCGGGTTGACTCGCGAAATTACCTCGGCAGGCCATTTCGTACTAAACTCTCGTTCCCCGATCCGGAACAATCTTACCAGTTCACGTCATGAAAGCTACTACTTCCATCTCACACTACCCATGGATTTATCACAACTTACACCATGCTAACCGAACATAGCACTCCACATGAATCTACCATAACGACCTAAACAAGTCTCTTAAGGCTGAAGATCTCCCTGTAACTACTGCCTCACTTTCCCTTTGCCGCTCTAATCAAATCTTGCTCTGTGGCGCATAACTCTGAAGGTGATGAACCGACCACCGATCCCGAATTTGAGTAACTGTCTGCGCCTCTGTTCGGACAATTTATCGCAAAATGGCCTGTCGCAAGCCTAACAAGCTATTTAAGTAGTACGACACTCCCAGCCAGAACCCTACCACTACGACCATACCGAGGTGGGGTGGCCTCTCCAGCTAACACCCCTTCCCTCCGATCCACCGAATCCATAGCGACTGGTAGGCTAAGTCATCCCACCTGTATCCCTCCTCCTAGGACATTCTCTCCTCACATGGCCCTGACGGCGCTGGTAAAACAAGCATTAGTAAGAAAGATGACATTTCCTCGGGATGACGTCTACCACATAGTGAACACCGAGAAAATCGAATCGGGTGGCTAGAACCTGAAAATCGTGAACCGAAACCACGGAGTTGACCAACTCCTAAATACCCGAGCGTCACGAAGTTCGTGGAGGACCACTCTGTCTTGGCGGAGGCGCATAACGATCTGCTGGCGAGAAGGTCCGCCTCGAAAGTTACCAAGGACCTGCTGCTCGCCTCTTCTGCGATCTTGGTTAATCTGCCGATCTCCACGTTCCTCGATCTGCTGGCGTAAGCTGTCAGACGGGCAATGTCCATGTCGATCAAGAGCTACTCTTGTACAACTCTGCTAGATAATCGTCATGTCTGTGACATATCGGTGCACTCTATCCTCCATGTGCGCACTAACGCGGGGACATAACGAGCGATAAGTCAAACTACATCAGTATTCCCGAACCGTCGCGGTTCGCCTCAACCTCATAAATCTATGCCCGAGCTCTCGCCATCTGCGAGGGCAAGAAGTGTGTGAAATGCCTCGAGGTTTTGATCACTTTCATGATCATTTGCAGCTGTCGAATAAACTCACGATGATCTTCCTCGGTCCTCAATCCATAAGACTCGGGTGGTGCGGACTCAAGAAGTCGAAGTCTCAAAATTATCGGATCTAGGGTGAACTCACGATCTGCCGGAACCACCGGCTCCGTCCGTCCTCATTCCGACCACGGACTAGTAATCGCCATCTCCTTGTAACTCATATCCTCTGTTCCTGGCCGTGGAACTGAAGACTCAGGTATCGTGGTCTCTGTAGCTACTGCTGCTGCTCTAAACTCTCCTGGGGCTAGCGGCGTCGCCGAACTCCCCGAATGAAGCACTATCTCAAGTAATGACCAGCTCTGTGCCCTCGTAACCCTCCGTGTTTTACTCGTAGCTCCTCCATTGCCTTGCCCGGTGCCTCGGTTGCCTTGCGTGAGGCATAACTAGCACAAACGAATATGCGGAGGAGTCCAACTTATAACACGGCTCTAAGGCACGATCTCGAGTGAGAAGAATGAAACCAATCCTAAATATCCTGCAGCCTCACGATTATAGGTGTGGTGCACAACACACCGATAATCAAGACTCTACTAGATACGATTGCAGAGACACTTTCCGAGGATTAGCGCTTTGATACCACTTTTTCACGACCCGACCTCGGGCCCGGGCGTGCCTTACCCCGGGCACCCTAGTGATACAACATCAGAGAAAATCAGCGGAAATAAAAACTTAAACATGAACAAGACATAAAATAAGCAATAGGCTAACCAAAACGGTTACCTTCCTGTATATATAAATCAAAATTAAACAGCTTAAATCCCTTACAAACCACGCCCACAACAAGATTTTATAGACCTCACGAATTTTATAACAACTATGACGGACAGGCCCGCCATACCCCCGAATGTACAAGAACCTACAACTCGGGAATCATACCAAAAGATAAGCCTCCGAGAAACGGGCTTCCCAAAATGTTGAATCGTGATCCTATGAGCGAGGATCAACAACCGGTACTCTACCTGCGGCGTGAACGCAATTCCCGAGGTCGATAACAGTACCAAGTATGTGAAACTTAAAATATCAGAATGAAATCATAATAGTCTATATAAAGCAGAGACATGTATGATAAGCAAACTACGATTCATAATATATATTAGCGATATGTCAAGTCAGGGACTCACGCCCGTAAAGTCATCACTCAAATATAACCCGGGAATTTAACCCGCACAACGGCCGCATGCCCCGGCATCTTACCTCGGTATAAGCATGGCCATGGAACCATCCTAATGGAAGAATACCCGTGGGCCACCCATCATGTCAGTATGTTCAAAGGAAATAACAAGATAACAATCATAATGGAAGCATACTCGTGGGCCACCCATCGTGTCAGTATGTCCAAAGCAAATAATAGAATAACACTCCTAATGGAAGCATACCCGTGGGCCACCCATCATGTCAGTATGTCCAAAAGGAAATAACAAGATAACAATCATAGTGGAAGCATACTCATGGGCCACCCATCGTGTCAGTATGTCCAAAGCAAATAACAGAATAACACTCCTAATGGAAGCATACCCGTGGGCCACCCATCATGTCAGTATGTCCAAAAGGATCGATATAGTGGAAGCATACCCGTGGGCCACCCATCGTGTCAGTATGTCCATCAATCAACCAGATAGCCGGCCCTCCAACGAGACGCCAGAGTACGTAAACACAACACTTGCACAACAAAAGCTATCACCACAAGCATAGGCAAGTTCAACATACTTTTAGACATTCTTTTATGAACACAAATCCGGTTTTAACCCCAAGGTACTACGTATTTTAACTCTTTAAAAGATCCATTTCTTTCACACAAAGTCACACGATACCGTAGTATCAAAAATAGAGTAACGTCTTTGTAAGTAAACCAAAACAATTTTCATACTTTCTTTTTAAACCAAATCATTTCTCCCTTTAAAGTCCAGTTACCATTTTAAATCCAATAATAAAACCATCCTTTTGTTTTCATAAAGTCATTATAACTAACTTCCCATAAAGCTGTTATAACACTTTATGTTTTAAACCAATTTAAGACAAAACCATGCCTTTCTTTTAAACCAAAACACTTCAAATTCCTCAAGTCTCATTTCTTTTAGAAAACAAGTTCCTTACTTTGGAATTTAAGAAAAATCAATACTTGTTATTAATGATCTTATTAAAGCAGCCATGATCTAGGAAATGTAATACAATTTTGTCTTATCTTAGCTTCTATGCAGATGGAGGTTTCTACTGGTTTTAATATAATTAATTATTTGTCAATACATTTTCCTTTATTAACGCTGCAGTGGTTTGTTCTATACTTATTCTCATTTCCGAAATCAATATATCTTATTCCTTTTAAAACTCGATTACCCATTTATCATAAATGCGGTTTCACAACTTTTTAACACAAACCAAGTCCTTAATATTTCACTTCAAGTCATTTATAAGTCAAGTCTCTTATCTTTTTAAAAATCACAGACCATTTCTTTACCTACATAAAGTTGTTATAACAAACTTCCCATAAAGTCGTTATAACACTTTATGTTTTAAACCAATCAAATTCGTTTAGCACACGTACGTCTACCGTACTACATAGTTCACACAATCATGCTAGAAAAGATAGGAAGAGGTTCACATACCTCGCGACGATTATCGACAATTAGCAAAACGCTCCAAAGTACTATCACTCTGCTAGCCTTTTCCACCCTTCAAGTAGAATACGCTACTCGTAGTACTTCCACCTATAATGGCCATAAAATGTCTATCAACTTCTAGATCTCTTCGTAGAATATTCTAAATACAAGATTCCTTATTCTACGGAAAATTCGGCAGCACCTCCCCCCCGTAACCACATAAATCTCCTCCTCTATCAAGGCCCGCTACCAAGCCAACAACTCCTAGGGGGGTTACACGTCTAACCGGACGTGTACAACACTGCCCCACAATAATACTACAAGTCTACTGTAAATACAGTCCAATGTAAATACAGTTCAATTCTTATCCATATTCATTCTACATATAGTATACTCAACTATACATTACTACAACATGTAATATCCAATTACAATAGGGGGACAAAGATAATTACCTCGATAAGCCCAAAATTATCCAAGATATAAGTCGATCCTGAGCAACGTTTAGCTCCAATTCCTTACGCTCCAACCCGCTCCAAGCAACCCTTAGAAGTTTCTAAACAACTTCTCTTAACACTTCATCTAAGCTATGAAGATTTTTCTAGGGCTTCATTTTGCGACTATGGAATAAAGTAGTATTTTCGGGCTCTTATGTTGGGATTTCTTTGGAATACCACAAGGGATTTAGGCTAAAGTATTTGGAATAACAACAATACTTGAAGAATTCTACTCAAGGTAGGGGGGGGTGTTTGGACGAGAACTCACTAAGGGAGGGAGGGAAATTTTTTTGCCTTGGAAACTTTCTAATGTGGATGAAATAAAGTCTTGCACACAAGGGGTATTTATAGGGAAATCAATTGCCAAGATCTAGGCAAGTGGATGGTGAGGATGGGGTACATGTGTGTGGGTAGTTGGCCAACAATTTGGCTACCACAAAAATGGGACAAGTGGCCACCACAAAAATGGGCCACTTGTCCACCAATAAAACGTCTCACTTGTCCTTCTCCAATTCGGCCAACATGGCCACACGGGGGTGACACGTGTCGCCCCCCTACTCGTCCAAAATATTTCATCTTCCGAAAATATCCGCAATGTCAAAAATCTGAAAATAAAGTGGGCCCCACAAAACAGAATTTTCCTGGCCCCACGTGACCAATTTCGGAAATAAAATTTCATAATTCTCAAATATTCCAAAAAGTCCAAATACCAAATCTGGGAATCCAATTCCCTTTAACGAACATTTTTCCTTCACAAAATCCGGAAACTTTTCCGTCGAAAAAATCACATCTTTCTTCCTTTCCAATTTTACTGTCGTATTCTCGTACGTACGTCCTCGTATACATACCCTGGAACTACGGGGTGTAACACCTATGAGTTGGATCTGCCATCAGATTTAGAGGCGGTACATCCGGTCTTTCATGTTTCTATGTTACGGAAGTGTATCGGAGATCCATCGAGATTTTTCCCAGCTAGCGAGGTCCAGGTGACAGAGGGGTTATCGTATGAGGAGAGTCCCATAGCGATACTCGATCGCCAGGTCAGGCGACTGCGGACCAAGGATGTGGCTTCCGTCAAAGTCTTGTGGCGGAATAATAACAGGGAGGAGATGACTTGGGAAGCGGAGGAGGACATGTTGAGAAAGTATCCTCACTTATTCCCTACACCTTCAGGTAATTCATTTTCCCCTTACTTGTCAAGTTTTAATTGAAGTATTTTGTTTAAGTGCTATTACGTGGCCACGTGTGGCATTATTGGTATGTCGGGGTGGTAAAAGGAGACTATGTCGCTATTTATAAGATGACTCCAAAAGAACATTCGGGGACGAATGTTTCTAAGGGGGAAGAATGTTACACCCCGTAATTACAGGACATGTTTATAAGAACGTACGTAATAATTCAAATGTTAAGATTTGAGACTAGTAAAAATTTATCGAAATTATGGAATTGTCGGAAAATGAAATATTACTACGAATGGGAGGGCGACACGTGTCACCCCCTTAAGTTGGTCTTGGACGATATTGACATGGGTAAAAGGGTCATTTGACCATTAATAGGATGAGCAAGTCTTGCTAAGTCTTGGAGCTTGACATTGTTGACTTGGTCAAAAGCCACTTGGCTTGATATTTAAGAGAATTTCATCCAAGCCACACATATGTGCAAATCTTGACCCTCCATGTTACTATATAGTAGTACTAGTAGCAAGACAAGCTTCCACACTTAGCCAAATTTTCAAGAAAATTGAAGAACACTTAGGGAGGCTCTCGGGTTCACTCTAGTTCCAACAAGAATTTTTTTTGTTTGTTGTCCAATAACATCCATACATTAAACCAAGGTTCCTAAGAGTGTTGTAAGGGTATCTCAATAGAAAGATCCCGAAAAAGTATCGTTTTCGTATTAGTCGCAAGGTGAAAACCTAGTCACTTTCCTAGGTTTTATTGGTTGATTAAAGGAAAGTTGTTTGTGATCTTCTAAGGGTCTGAAGTGGCAGATTGGAGTGTCAAGGAGAGGCTCTAAGTTTCTAGGGAGCGACTTCGGATCTTGAAGTGGATTAAGGCTCGCTAAGGTAACAATCTTGTTCTCTTAAGTATTATAAGATTACATATTGTTGTAGCCTTACATTTTAACTAGCATGAAGTATTTGTATTGAAAATTGATAAGTGATATGGATTGTGGAAGCCTAATGTTATGCCCCGTGGATCCGGAGTACGTGTGTGAGGACGTACGTACGAATGTATATGCCCTAATTAGGGTAAGAATGATAGAATTGATTTCCGACGAAAGTTATTTCGAACCTTGTGAAGAAAATTTACGTTTTCGATATTTTTACGACTATGGAATTCTTTCGAAAGATAAAATATTTTGGACCAATAGGAGGGCGACATGTGTCACCCATGGATTGGTCCAAGTGGACGAAAATGGGTGGACAACATGGCAAGACAAGTGGCCAACAAGTCTTGCCTAGTTGGCATAAGCTTGGACGGCAAAGTGAAGATTTGAGCAAGTCTTGCTTAGTCAAGACTTGCCTAACTTTGGTAAGACAAGTGTGGGAAGGCTCTTACACACTTCATCTCCACCCTACACTTATGTTAATCCCCTCCCTTGGTTGTTGTCACGACCCGACCTCAGGCCCGTGACTGGTGCCTTACCCCGGGCACCCTAGTGATACAACATCAGAGAAAAAAACCAGCGGAAATAAAAACTTATGAAAGAAAACAGTGAAATAAGAAAACAGGCTAACCCAAACGGTTGCCTTTTTGTACATAAATGAAAACTTGAAGCATATCCTTACAAACTCGCCCACAACAAAGGCTGCACTCTAAGAATTCTAAAATCATAATGACGGGACAGGGCCCCGCCATGCCCCTGAATGTACAAAAGTATACCACTTCAGGGAACCGTACCACAGGACAAGCTTCCGGAGATATGGAGCTTTCCGAGAACTGAACAGCGAACCTAAGAGTGCGGATCAGCAAGCTATGTACCTCAACCTGCGGCATGAACGCAGCCCCGGGCGAGGTCAAGACAACAGTACCAAGTATGTGAAATCAAAATATCGTAAATGAAATCATAATAGTCTATATAAAGCGAGACATGTATGATAACCAAACTACGCATCACATAAAAGTAGTCATGCCAAGTCGTGACTCATGCCCAGAAATCATCACTCAAATACAACCCGGGAATTTAACCCGCACAATGGTCGCATGTCCCGGCATCTCACCTCGGTATAAGCATGGCCCTGGAACCGTCCTAGTGGGCCCATCCCCGTGGACCATCCAACGTGTCGGTATGCCCAAAGGAAGTAACAAGACAACAATCCCTGGGGAAGCATACCCGTGGGCCACCCAACGTGTCGGTATGTCCAAACAACTAACAAAACAATACTCACTGTGAAAGCATACCCATGGGCTACCCAAATGCGGTCAAGATGTCAATCAAATAACAAGATACTACTCATCGTGGAAGCATACCCGGCTACCCAACGTGTCGGTATGTCCAATCAAATAACAATAATAACACCCTAATGGAAGCATACCCGGCCTCCCAACGCGGTGATGTCCATCAAGAATCGATATAGTGGAAGCATACCCGTGGGCTACCCAACGTGTCAGTATGTCCATCAATCAACCAGATAGTCGGCCCTCCAACGAGAGACGCGGTAGCACAGAAATACAACACTTGCACAACAAAAGCTATCACAACAAGCATAGGCCGATTCAGCGTATTTCATTTCATGTCAACAATTCCGGGTTTCAACCCCAAAATACTACATACTTTCATTCCTTCAAAACAAAGACCTCTTTCTACGTAAAAGCCACACGATACTAACACCCGTAGTATCGAACACATTCAGGTTTAAATCAAGCACTTTAAACACTTTTTAGCACAACGTCAAGTATACCATTTAAAAAAATCCAATAATGGGTCCATTCCTTTACTCCTATAAAGTCATTATAACTAACTTCCCATAAAGCTGTTATAACACTTTATGTTTTAAAAACAAGTCAAGGCGAAACCATGCCTTTCTTTTTAAAACAAAACACTTCAAATTCTTAAGTCTCTTTTCTTTTAGAAATTGAGTTCCTTACTTTGGAATTCTTAAGAAGATCGAAACTTGATTACAATAATTCTTATTAGAGCAGCCATGATCTAGGAAATGTAATACAATTTTGTCTTATCTTAGCTTCTATGCAGATGGAGGTTTCTACTGGTTTTAATATGATTAATTATCATTACTTCTTTCCTTTATTAACGCTGCATTGGCTTGTTCGATTCTTCTTCCCATTTCCGAAATTTAGGTAGCATTATTCTTTTAAAAACCAAGTACTCATTTCTCACGAATGAGGTTTCACACTTTTCAACACCACTTAGGTCAATTATACGTCAAGTCTCTTATCTTTTGAAATCAACAAACCATTCTTTTACCTACATAAAGTGGTTATAACAAACTTCCCATAAAGCCGTTATAACACTTTATGTTTTAAACCAACCAATTACAACTATAAGCCCTTATGAGACCAAGAGGGCTTATTCTTTAACCACCGAGTACTTATTACTAACGAATAAGATTTTCCTACTTTTCAAACAATCAAGACCTTCACACTTCATATCAAGTCATGGCACAACAAGGGAAATCAAATTCCTTTAACACACGTGCATCTACTGCACTATATATTTCACAAATAATAATGCTGAAGAGGATAGGAAGAATCACATACCTCGCGACGATTATCGACGGTTAGCAAAATGCTCCACAGTACTATCCCCCTTAAGTAGAATATGCTACTCGTAGTACTTCAATCCTATAAGGGTCATAAAATGTCTATCAAACTCTAGCTTCGAACGTAGAATAAACTAAGTGCAAAGTCCCTAAATTCTACGGCAATTTGGACAGAACTTCCTTTGTTTCTACTAACTTTGCCACCTTTTTCAAGGCCGAAATTCAATAACCAATGCCACATTTAAGGCACACAATTCAGCTAACCACAAAGGAGATTACACGCCTTTACAGGACGCGTAAAATTAAGCCCCACAATGATACAAAATAAACCAATAATTTCCATGCCATTCTTGGCCAACAATATAAACAATACTAACCCCTTTCAACTCTTTTCCAATCCAAGTTCTTAGGTCTAACATGATATATAGCCCTAGACATCTTCAACAACTACAATCCCCCTCTACAACATGCGACGACCAAATTAGTAACCAAATTGAAGTTATCATCTTAAGGCTAACATGCCCATTTCAGTTTTCAACAAGACAACAAGATCTAAATCTATTCAACTTAAATAAAACAGCCTCAGGCTCATTTCTAACTACTATAACAAGTATTAACCCATAACCAAGAGAAGGGGAACTTTTACCTTTGGAGAAGCCCACAAAAGCCCCTTTCTTCCACTTATTTTCCGTCAAACTCGTCCACCAGCGTTTCCCACAAGTTTACCCACACTTTTCCTTCTTGCCGCCGCTCCAACAATTTCTCCTAAGGCAAGGTTTTCTTCAAAATCTAGAGAGAAAAGGGAGAGGGTTTCTTAGGAGGGTTTCCAAGATGAAATGGCCAAGTCTTCCAAGACTTGGCCCTAAAATAGGACCTTATTCTGGTCAAAATGATGGGAGGGACACTTGTCACCCTCCCATAGGCTTTTAACAAAATATCCCCTGATTTTCGTCTTCTTATGAAAAATCCGCCGGCCGCGGCCGCTCCCGGAAAAAGTTCCAGCATTCCGCGCGCGGCCACGCATTCGGCGGCGCTACCCCGCGGACTCGGTACAACCGTGCCGCGCCCTGCGTTCGGCCGCGGCACTGCCCTGAACCGAAAAGCGATGTTTTGCACATTGCGCACTCAAACTTGAAACTTCCATAACTTTTGACTCCGATGTCCTATCGACGAACGGTTTGTTGCGTTGGGAACTAGATTTAACGGACTACACACTAGGCTTTTTAAACACCTCGAAATTCTTAACAACTGGGGTACAACACTCCAAGGTAGACTCAAAATCCGTCCAACACATGTTTGTCAACTTATCTTTCAACTTTCAAATCTGATATTCCTTGGTATGTTCTTATCTTATCTTATTGAATTTACGGGGTGTAACATTCTCCCCCCCTTAGAAACATTCGTCCCGAATGCTCCTTCTAAGTCTCCAAAACGCAGACGCCGGTATAGTCTTCACTACTATACTTGCGAAACCAATTATGCCACACATAGCCATAATACCACGTACGCGCAAAAACTCACATCCAAGCCAGCGAAGAATCATCTCTAAAGCATATAACAATACTAATAGCTCCACCCATGGTCCAAAGGATACTTCCTTCACAGCTTTAATTTACAACAAGGACACTTCCATCTCCTTAACACATCTTCGCCTTTTTCCTTACTCGTCGTACTTTCCTCGTACACTCGAACTCTTCCTACTATATGTACCACATTTCTGTCATTGCTTCAGTTTCCAAAATCTCGGGGTTACTACCTCCAACTTGGTCATCATTAACTGGGAACATTCTAAATGGATCTCCGACAAAGATAACCGTAAAATCTTCCACTCAAGACAGCCTTGCATCCGAGGTTCTAACTGTTATAAATCCTAAAGCTCACACTTGTCTCGTCTCCAGACTAACCCATTTTCAACTACCCATGCTTCTAAATCACTTTTTTTTTTACACAAAGCTATCCGAACATGGCACTCCGCATGTATCTACCATAACTACATAAACAAGTCTCTTAAGGGCTAAAAATATCTCCGCAACTACTGCCTCACTTTCCCTTTGTCACTCTAATCATAATCCTGCCCTGCAGGGCGCCTAGCTAAATAAGGCGATGAACCAGCCACCGATCCCGAAGGCTGAGTCTCTACATCTGTGCTACCTCTGGTCGAACAAACTCTCACCAAATGGCTGTGGCCGCAAGCACAAGTTCGTCGAGCATGACACTCCCCATAATGGAGTCTATTACAATGGCCACAACGAGGTAGGGGTGACCTCATCTGACTAACGCCCCCTTCTCCCGAACAACTGAACCCGCAACTGACCCGGTAGGCTGAGTCATCCTACCTGTATCCCTCCTACTAGGACATCCTCCCATCACATGGCCCTGACGGCCACAGGTATAATAATCTCCCAACTAGCATGACACCCTGAGGATCATCCTCAGCTCTCTATCCATAGAACTCTGGAGAACTGCAACTCAAGAAATCCCGAAGTCTCAGACTACTGGATCTAGGGTGAATCACTGGTACTGCCGGAACCACCGACTCCGTCGTCTCATTCCCACCACCTAGCTAGTAATCGGGCTATCTCCTTGAACTCATATCTCGGCTCGCCGTGGATCGGAGGCTCGTATCGTGGCCTCCGTAGAAACTGCTGACGCTCTAAACGCTGCTGGGGCTAGCGGCGTCATAAAACTCGTCGTCTTAAGTACTATCTCAGGTAATGACCAGTCCTGTGCCCTCGCAACCCTCTGTGTTCAACTCGTAGCTCCTCGATGCCTTGCCCGTACGGGCCCGTGTTGCCTTTTCAAGAGGCATAAGCGGGTACAAACGAATACGTCAGGAGTCCAACTTATAACACAGCTCTAAGGCACGATCTCAGAGTGAGAAGAATGGAAACCAATCCTAAATATCCTATAGCCTCCTGATTATAGATGTGGTGCACAACACACCGATAATCAAGACTCTACTGGATACGGTCTGTAGACACTTTCTGAGGATTAACTGCTCTGATACCACTTTTGTCACGACCCGACCTCGGGCCCGTGACTGGTGCCTTACCCCGGGCACCCTAGTGATACAATATCAGAGAAAAAAACCAGCGGAAATAAAAACTTATGAAAGATAACAGTGAAATAAGAAAACAGGCTAACCCAAACGGTTGCCTTTTTGTACATAAATGAAAACTTGAACAGTTACATCCTTACAAACTCTGCCCACAACAGTGCTACAGACCTCTAAGAATTCTAAAATCATAATGACGGGACAGGGCCCCGCCATGCCCCTGAATGTACAAAAGTCTACCACTTCAGGGAACCGTACCACAGGACAAGCTTCCGGAGATATGGAGCTTTCCGAGAACTGAACAGCGATCCTAAGAGTGCGGATCAGCAAGCTATGTACCTCAACCTGCGGCATGAGCGCACCGGAGGTCGAGACAACGTGTACCAAGTATGTGAATCGAAAGATATCAGAAATGAAATCATAATAGTCTATATAAAGCGGAGACATGTATGATAACCAAACTACGATTACCATAAAAGTAGTCATGCCAAGTCAGGGACTCATGCCCGTAAAATCATCACTCAAATACAACCCGGTAATTTAACCCGCACAATGGTCGCATGCCCCGGCATCTCACCTCGGTATAAGCATGGCCCTGGAACCGTCCTAGTGGGCCCATACCCGTGGACCATCCAACGTGTCGGTATGCCCAAAGGAAGTAACTAGACAACAATCCCTGTGGAAGCATACCCGTGGGCCACCCAACGTGTCGGTATGTCCAAACAACTAACAAAACAATACTCACTGTGGAAGCATACCCGTGGGCTACCCAGCGTGTCAGTATGTCCAATCAAATAACAAGATACTACTCACTGTGGAAGCATACCCGTGGGCTACCCAACGTGTTAGTATGTCCAATCAAATAACAATAATAACACCCCTAATGGAAGCATACCCGTGGGCCTCCCAACGTGTCAGTATGTCCATCAAGAATCGGTATAGTGGAAGCATACCCGTGGGCTACCCAACATGTCAGTATGTCCATCAAGAATCGGTATAGTGGAAGCATACCCGTGGGCTACCCAACGTGTCAGTATGTCCATCAATCAACCAGATAGCCGGCCCTCCAACGAGACGCGGTACGTAAATACAACACTTGCACAACAAAGCTATCACAACAAGCATAGGCGATTCAGCGTTAACGCCCGAACTCGCCCGCATCGTGCCTTACCTCGCACCCTAGTGATACAACATCGAGAAACCAGCGAAAATAAAACATGAATCATGAAACAAGCGATATAATAAATAAACAAAGCAACCAAAATAGCTTGCCTTCGATATACATAAAACCCGAGCAGTTTAATCCTTTTACAACCCCGCCACAACAGATTCTACAGCACTTAAGATTTACCACAACTATGACGGACAGGCCCCGCCATACCCCGAATGTACAAGAACCTACAACTCAGGAACACATACCAAAAGATAAGCCTCCGAGAAACGGAGCTTCCCAATACGTTGAATCGTGATCCTAAGGCGAGGATCCACGGCCGATGTACCTCTACTGCGGCATGAACGCAGCCTCCGGGCGAGGTCGAGACAACAGTACCAAGTATGTGAAAGCAGAAAAATATCAGAAATGAAATCATACTAATCTATATAAAGCAGAGACATGTATGATAACCAAACTACGATTCACAACATAAAAGCGATCATGTCGATCGGGGACTCACGCCTCAAGTCATCACTCAAATATAACTATGGGTCTCACGCCACAACATCAATCATGTTCGCATCACGGCCGCGTGCCGAATGCGACGGTGTAGACATGTCCATGATGCAACAATAATACCAATGCCCCACGGCCACATGCCGAGTTCTCAGACGGTAGACACGCCCATGTGACATCAACAATATATCTTGGGTGATCAACCTGCCGCACGCCACATGCCCCGAATTTACATCGGTGTAGACATGTCCATGTAGCCACAATAACAATATATCGGGTAATCAACCTCGCCGCATGGCCACACGCCCGACTTGCAGACGGTAGACATGTCCATGTAGCCACAATAACAATACAAAGAATCAAAATGGAAACATACCTGGAATTCTCCACACCGCCAAAGACGCCCAAGTAAGTTCTCAATAAGTCAACCGCCTCTATCGAGACGCGGTATACGTAAACACCACACTTGCACAACAAAGGCTATCATCACAAGCATAGGCAAGTTTCACAACAACAAGCATAGGCAAGTTTCACCACAACAAGCATAGGCAAGTTATACCTCACTCAAGTACCTTCATTTTATGCCAAAGTCCGGGTTTTAACCCTAAAGTACTACTTACGTTAAACCCTTTAAAAGATCCGTTTCTTTCACATAAGTCACACAATACCCGTAGTATTAAAATAGTGACTATCTTATTAAGTAAACAAAATACCTCCCCTTTTTGTAAAAATCAAGTAACAACATTATTTTCCAAACGTTCAAGTTTGCCTAATTTCAAATGCCTAAGTCACTTTTTTTAGAAAGGTTTCATAACTCATAGTCTTAATCTCCTTTAAAACATTTGAGTAACATATGCCATATATGTGAGTAGGTTATTCTTGTTTATAACAATCTTATTACAGCAGCCATGATCTAGAAAATGTAATATCATTTTGTCTCATCTTAGTTTCTATGCAGATGGAGGTTTCTACTGGTTTTAATAATACTTCATTACTTAAATACATTTTCCTTTATTAACGCTGCAGTGGTTTGTCGATACACATTCTGATTTCCGAAATCAGTAAGACATCATTCCCTTTAAATAAAACCAAGTACTCATTACTCACGAATGAGGTTTCACACAAACATTCACATTAAAACAAATAAGTTAAGTCTCTTATCTTATAAGATCAAGTCTCTTAACTTCTAACACCAGTAACCCATTTTCTTTACCTCTCTTAAGACATTATACCTAACTCCCCATAAAGCTAGTATAACTCTTTTTAAAACCTTTAAAACCAAGTGTTACTCTTTCTTTCAAAACGATTCACAAATCTTTTGAAATACTTCAACTTCTTCATTAACACATAGCAAGCCAGTTATAACCAAATCAGTTCCCTTTTGAAAACCACAACCCATTTTCTCACCTACATAAAGTCATTATAACCAACTTCCCATAAAGCCGTTATAACACTTTATGTTTTAAAAACAATCAAACACAGTTAACACATGTACGTCTACCGTACTACATAGTTTACACATATCATGCTAGAAGAGATAGGAAGAGGTTCACATACCTCGCGACGATTGTCGACTAATAGCAAAACGCTCAAGTACCTCAAACCGCCGGCTACTCCTGCCAAGCCGTGGATCACTCCACACGTAGTACTTCAACCTATAAGGCCACAAGGCGCTTATTAACATCTAGATCTCAACGTTCCATATTCTACAAAAATTCGAAGATCTTCTCCCGCAACAACGTAAATCTCCTCCTCTATCGGTGCGGCTACCAAGCCAACCGGGGTTTACACGTCTAACCGGACGTGTACAATTCTACTACACAATAATGCTATACAAGTCTACTGTAATACAATCCTATGTAATTACAGTTCAGTTCTTTATTCTTCAGGCTTAAGTCAAAAGACATTGCCACAATACTAAGTTCAGTTCTATATATAGTATACTTCAACTATATATTCTAACAACATGTAATTTCCAATTACAATAGAAGGACAGTAGTGTTTACCTTGATAAGCCCAAAATTATCCGAGTTTAATGTCGCTCCTGAGCAAGGTTTAGCTCTATCTGAGTGCTCCAAACAACCCTTAGAAGTTCTAACCAACTTCTACTTACAACTTCAACTACGGGTGAAGATTTCCTTAGGTTTCGTTTAGAGGCTAAAGGAAAGTATAATCGTATTTTCCGGGTTTTTCGTACAAAGGGTACTTTGGAAAGTACTACAAGGTATTTGGGCTAAAGTATTTGGACATTATAACGATACTAGGAGAGTATTTCTATACCATAACAAAGGGTATTATACGAAAACAACTAGGCTAGTGGGGTACTCATGCCAGCACCACTAGGAGGGGGGGTGGTGCTCTTGGCTAGTACTCACAAAGGGGTAGGGGTTTCTCGGCCACAAGGCCTCACAAGGGGAAGAGGGGGGGTGGTGGACGAACTACACAAGGGAGGGAGGAAGAGAACTTCAAGACTTAGGAAGATTTTTGGATGAAGAAGTCTTCCAAAGGGTGGGGTATTTATAGGTCAAGAAATGGCCAACCAATGGCCAAGATTCAACCAAGTGTAAGGCAAGTGTAGGGCTAGATTTCAACCATGTGGACCTTATCCATCTACCACACAACTTGCACAAAATATCCTACCAACTAAAGTGGTCCAAATCGTCCAAGCCAAGCCATGGTTGCCGCCCGCCTTCAATGCGAGTGACACATGTCACCCTCCCGTTGGTCCAAAATGTTTCGTCTCTCGGAAAAATCCGCAAAAATTATAAATGACATAGCCGGAATTTTCCTACGAAAGCTGTGGAAACGTTTCGTCGAAAAACGACTCCTATCGGCACTTGTGCCCAAATTTCAAACTTGTCAATTTAAGGCAAAAATTTAATACGACGCCTCACGCATATACTCGTGAAATACGGTATAACATTCTCCCTCCTTAGAAACATTCGTCCGAATGTTCCTTCTCAAGACGGACACGAAGAAGATCTTCTAACAAGTTGCCAACGCCGCTACCGCCACGAACTAATACACGCACTTTCCTTAAGGCCATTCCCGCCCTTGCGACCGCTCGGTCGAACATATCCACGAACTCATACGATGGTCATCAAAACTGGGCCTAACACCGTGACCCTACCTCTGGCGGACCACCTGAGCTGACCCCACCTCAATCCGGCCACGGGTTGACACGCAACACGCCCTCAACCCGACCCTCCGTCACGCCAACTCTCTAGTTTCTTGATCCGAACAATCTTACCTCTACAGGTCATGAAAACTACCACTTCCATTTCACACTACCCAGGGACTTACCCTTTTCACTAACCAGGTTTCTAAATCACACTTTTAGCACAAAGCTATCCAAACATAACATTAAACACATCAACAACATCAATACATACAAAACTCTGGGTTAGGGATATACCGATCTACCGCCTCCTCTAATCATAGGCACGCCTGCAGGCGCATAGTCAGTAGGCGCGATGAACCAGCCATCGATCCTCAAGGCCGAGTCGAACATCCGTGCTACCCTTGGTCGGACAGTTCGCATAAAATGGCCCCGCCGCCGCAAAATAACAAGCTCCTCGCACCACGACATTCCCGAAATGCGGTCTACCACATCGACCACACCGGTAGGTGGTGACCGCACCTGCCAACACCCTTACTCCTCGACACTGAACCCATGGAGCTCGACTGCTCCGAAGGTTGTGGAGGACCACTCTGCTGGGCGAGGTACAAAACTAGTCTGGCTGAGGCGGTCCGCTCGAAAGTCACCAGCGACTCGCCGCCCCGCCTCTTCTCGCGATCTTGGTCATTCCATCGATTTCTCCGCCTCACCTCCAAGTGCATAAGCTGCGTGCGGCAATGTCCATGCCCTACCAAGAGCTACACCCGAACAACTCTCGCTAGGTAATCATCGAGCCTCAGAACATATCGGTGCACTCGATCCTCCATACTAGCTACTAATGCGGGAACATACCGCCAATGAGTTGAACTCCACATTGTACTCCCGAATCAGACGCCTGCTTCGCCTCAACATCAAAAATTGCCGGCCGAGCCCTCCTCATCCGCGAGGCAAGAAATGTGCCGGGAAGGCCCCAAAACTCGTCCCAAATGGTGGAAGTGCATTCTCTCCCGACAACTCCTATGAATCAAACTACCGATCGCAGATCACGCACCCGATGCGAACCGAAGATCACAGACTCGGTCTCAAGCCTGATCACCCGCATGATCCTTCAGAATCGACGGATGAACTCGCGGATCATCCTCGTGCCTCGACCGTAGAACTCGCGGGCTACAACTCGTAAAATCTCGTAGCCTCAAACTATTCGCTTCGGGTGCACCACAGCCGCTGAATCGAACCGCCGCGTCCCACCTATCTCATATCTCGCCACAACCACGCCAATAATCGGGCCATCTCTCGCGACCCATCTCCTCGCTCCGCATGGGACCGAGGCTCGTATCAGAGTCTCATCAGCCACGGCCGCGGCTAAACCCGCTTTGGCCGGGCGGTGTCGCGAACCTCGCCGTCGTAAGCACTGCCTCGTCTTGGCGACGCTCGCGCTCGCATTCTCTCGAACCACACTAGCGCCTCCTCCGCTTGCCCTTCTGGGCCCTGGTCGCCTTGCGCGGAGGCATAACTGGTAAAATGAAACACGTCAGAGGGGTCCAACTTACAACTCAGCTCTAAGGCACGATCTTAGAATGAGAAGAATAGAAACCAATCCTACATGTCCTATAGCCTCCTGATTATAGATGTGGTGCACAACACACCGATAATCAAGACTCTACTAGACACGGTCTGTAGACACTTTCCGAGGACTAACTGCTCTGATACCACTTTGTAACGCCCCGAACCCGGGCCCGTTACTGGTGCCTTACCCCGGGCACCCTAGTGATACAACATCAGAGAAAACCAGCGGAAAATAAAACATGAATCATGAAACAAGAGATATAATAAATAAACAGGCCAACCAAAGCGATTGCCTTCAAGATATACATAAAACCCAACGCTTTAATCCTTTTACAACCCCGCCCACAACAGCTGCACTTAAGATTTACCACAACTATAACGGACAGGCCCCGCCATACCCTCAGATGTACAAGAACCTACAACTCAGGGAACACATACCAAAAGATAAGCCTCCGGAGAAACGGAGCTTCCCAATACGCTGAACTGTGATCCTAAGAGCGAGGATCCACGACCGATGTACCTCTACCTGCGGCATGAACGCAGCCCCCCGAAGGAGGTCAGTACAACAGGTACCAAGTATGTGAAATCAGAAAAATATCAGAATGAAATCATACTAATCTATATAAAGCAGGAGACATGTATGATAACCAAACTACAGTTCACAACATAAAAGCGATATGTCGATCGAGGACTCACGCCCTCAAGTCATCACTCAAATATAACTATGGGTCTCACGCCCACAACATCAATCATGTTCGCATCATGGCCGCGTGCCCGGACTGCAGACGGTGTGTAGACATGTCCATGATGCAACAATAATACCAATGCCCCACGGCCACATGCCCCGACCAGACGGTGTAGACACGTCCATGTAACATCAACAACAATATACTGGGTGATCAACCCTGCCGCATGGCCACATGCCCCCGGAATTCTGCATCGGTGTAGACATGTCCATGTAGCCACAATAACAATATATCGGGTAATCAACCCTGCCGCATGGCCACACGCCCCCGGAATTCTGCATCGGTGTAGACATGTCCATGTAGCCACAATAACAATACAGCAATCAAAATGGAAACATACCCGTGGAATTCTCCGTCACTGCCAGCACGTCCAAGTAAGTTCTCAACAAGTCAACCGGCCCTCTATCGAGACGCGTAATACGAACACCACACTTGCACAACAAAGGCTATCATCACAAGCATAGGCAAGTTTCACAACAACAAGCATAGGCAAGTTTCACCACAACAAGCATAGGCAAGTTATACCTCACTCAAGTACCTTCATTTTATGCCAAAGTCCGGGTTTTAACCCTAAAGTACTACTTACGTTAAACCCTTTAAAAGATCCGTTTCTTTCACATAAGTCACACAATACCCGTAGTATTAAAATAGTGACTATCTTATTAAGTAAACAAAATACCTCCCCTTTTTGTAAAAATCAAGTAACAACATTATTTTCCAAACGTTCAAGTTTGCCTAATTTCAAATGCCTAAGTCACTTTTTTTAGAAAGGTTTCATAACTCATAGTCTTAATCTCCTTTAAAACATTTGAGTAACATATGCCATATATGTGAGTAGGTTATTCTTGTTTATAACAATCTTATTACAGCAGCCATGATCTAGAAAATGTAATATCATTTTGCCTCATCTTAGTTTCTATGCAGATGGAGGTTTCTACTGGTTTTAATAATACTTCATTACTTAAATACATTTTCCTTTATTAATCGCCGCAGTTGGTTTGTCGATACACATTCGATTTCCAAATCGAAGACATCATTCCCTTTAAATAAAACCAAGTACTCATTACTCACGAATGAGGTTTCACACAAACATTCACATTAAAACAAATAAGTTAAGTCTCTTATCTTATAAGATCAAGTCTCTTAACTTCTAACACCAAGAACTCCATTTTCTTTACCTCTCTTAAGACATTATACCTAACTCCCATAAAGCTAGTATAACTCTTTTTAAAACCTTTAAAACCAAGTGTTACTCTTTCTTTCAAAACGATTCACAAATCTTTTGAAATACTTCAACTTCTTCATTAACACATAGCAAGCCAGTTATAACCAAATCGGTTCCTTTGAAAACCACAACCCATTTTTCACCTACATAAAGTCGTTATAACCAACTTCCCATAAAGCCGTTATAACACTTTATGTTTTAAAACAATCAAACACGCTTAACACATGACGCTCACCGTACTACATAGTTTACACATATCATGCTAGAAGAGATAGGAAGAGGTTCACATACCTCGCGACGATTGTCGACTAATAGCAAAACGCCCAAGTACCTCAAACCGGCTACTCCTTAAGCCAAGTGGATCACTCCACACGTAGTACTTCAACCTATAAGGCCACAAGGCGCTTATTAACATCTAGATATCAACGTTCCATAATCTACAGAAAATTCGGCAAGATTTTTCCCGCAACAGCGTAAATCTCCTCTATCGAGGCCGCTACCAAGCCAACCGGGGGTTTACACGCCTAACCTGACGTGTACAATTCTACTACACAAGAATGCTATACAAGTCTCAGAATACACCCTATGTAATTACAGATTCGATTCTTTATTCTTCAGGCTTAAGTCAAAAGACATTGCCACAATACTAAGTTCAGTTCTATATATAGTATACTTCAACTATATATTCTAACAACATGTAATTTCCAATTACAATAGAAGGATGAGTGTTTACCTTGATAAGCCCAAAATTATCCGAGTTTAATGTCGCTCCGAGCAAGGTTTAGCTCCTATTCGAGTGCTCCAAACAACCCTTAGAAGTTCTAACCAACTTCTACTTACAACTTCAACTACGGTGAAGATTTCCTTAGGGTTTCGTTTAGAGGCTAAAGGAAAGTATAATCGTATTTTCCGGGTTTTTCAGACAAAGCGGTACTTTGGAAAGTACTACAAGGTATTTGGGCTAAAGTATTTGGACATTATAACGATACTAGAGAGTATTTCTATACCATAACAAAGGGTATTATACTAAAACAACTAGGCTAGTGGGTACCCACCACTAGCACCACTAGAGGGGTGGTGCTCTCGCTAGTACTCACAAAGGGTAGGGGTTTCTACCACAAGGCCTCACAAGAGGAAGAGGGGTGGTGGACGAACTACACAAGGAGGAGGAAGAGAACTTCAAGACTTAGGAAGATTTTTGGATGAAGAAGTCTTCCAAAGGGTGGGGTATTTATAGGTCAAGAAATGGCCAACCAATGGCCAAGATTCAACCAAGTGTAAGGCAAGTGTAGGGCTAGATTTCAACCATGTGGACCTTATCCATCTACCACACAACTTGCACAAAATATCCTACCAACTAAAGTGGTCCAAATCGCCCGCTGCCAAGCCATGGTTGCCGCCCGTTTCCAATGTGAGGGTGACACATGTCACCCTCCCGTAGGTCCAAAATGTTTCGTCTCTCGGAAAAATCCGCAAAAATTATAAATGACATAGCCGGAATTTTCCCTACGAAAGCTGTGGAAACGTTTCGTCGAAAAACGACTCCTATCGGCACTTGTGCCCAAATTTCGAAACTTGTCAATTCTTAAGGCAAAAATTTAATACGTACGCCCTCACGTACATACTCAGGAAATACGGGGTATAACAAACGTACGTTCATTTCATGTCAACAATTTCGGGTTTCAACCCCAAAATACTACATACTTTCATTCCTTCAAAACAATGACCTCTTTCTACGTAAAAGCCACACGATACTAACACCCGTAGTATCGAACATATTCAGGTTTAAATCAAGCACTTTAAACACTTTTTAGCACAACGTCAAGTATACCATTTAAAAAAATCCAATAATGGGTCCATTCCTTTACTCCTATAAAGTCATTATAACTAACTTCCCATAAAGCTGTTATAACACTTTATGTTTTAAAAACAAGTCAAGGCGAAACCATGCCTTTCTTTTTAAAACAAAACACTTCAAATTCTTAAGTCTCTTTTCTTTTAGAAATCGAGTTCCTTACTTTGGAATTCTTAAGTCAAGTCTCTTATCTTTTGAAATCAACAAACCATTCTTTTACCTACATAAAGTGGTCATAACAAACTTCCCATAAAGCCGTTATAACACTTTATGTTTTAAACCAACCAATTACAACTATAAGCCCTTATGAGACCAAGAGGGCTTATTCTTTAACCACCGAGTACTTATTACTAACAAATAAGATTTTCCTACTTTTCAAACAATCAAGACCTTCACACTTCATATCAAGTCAAGGCACAACAAGGGAAATCAAATTCCTTTAACACACGCGCATTCATCGCACTATATATTTCACAAATAATCATGCTGAAGAGGATAGGAAGAATCACATACCTCGCGACGATTATCGACGGTTAGCAAAATGCTCCACAGTACTATCCCCCTTAAGTATAATATGCTACTCGTAGTACTTCAATCCTATAAGGGTCATAAAATGTCTATCAAACTCTAGCTTCGAACGTAGAATAAACTAAGTGCAAAGTCCCTAAATTCTACGGCAATTTGGACAGAACTTCCTTTGTTTCTACTACCTTTGCCACCTTTTTCAAGGCCGAAATTCAATAACCAACGCCACATTTAAGGCACACAATTCAGCTAACCACAAAGGGGATTACACGCCTTTACAGGACGCGTAAAATTCCGCCCCACAATGATACAAAATAAACCAATAATTTCCATGCCATTATTGGCCAACAATATAACCAATACTAACCCCTTTCAACTCTTTTCCAATCCAAGTTCTTAGGTCTAACATGATATCTAGCCCTAGATATCTTCAACAACTACAATCCCCCTCTACAACATGCGACGACCAAATTAGTAACCAAATTGAAGTTATCATCTTAAGGCTAACATGCCCATTTCAGTTTTCAACAAGACAACAAGATCTAAATCTATTCAACTTAAATAAAACAGCCTCAGGCTCATTTCTAACTACTATAACAAGTATTAACCCATAACCAAGAGAAGGGGAACTTTTACCTTTGGAGAAGCCCACAAAAGCCCCTTTCTTCCACTTCTTTTCCGTCAAACGAGTCCACCATCGCTTCCCACAACTTTACCCACACTTTTCCTTCTTGCCTCCGCTCCAACAATTTCTCCTAAGGCAAGGTTTTCTTCAAAATCTAGAGAGAAAAGGGAGAGGGTTTCTTAGGAGGGTTTCCAAGATGAAATGGCCAAGTCTTCCAAGACTTGGCCCTAAAATAGGACCTTATTCTGGTCAAAATGATGGGAGGGACACTTGTCACCCTCCCATAGGCTTTTAACAAAATATCCCCGATTTTCGTCTTTACCGCGAAAAATCCCGCCAGCCGCGCCCACTTCGAAAACGTTCAGCATTCCGCGCCGCTGCCTCGCATTCGGCCAGCGCTGCAACCCCGGACTCCAGTACAACCGCGCCGCGACTGCATTCGGCCGCGCGCTGCACTTCAACCGAAATCGCTGCTTTGCGTGACTGCGCACCAAACTTGAAACTTCCATAACTTTTGACTCCGATGTCCTATCGACGAACGGTTTGTTGCGTTGGGAACTAGATTTAACGGACTACACACTAAGATTTTTAAACACCTCAAAATTCTGAACAACTGGGGTACAATACTCCAAGGTAGACTCAAAATCCGTCCAACACATGTTTGTCAACTTATCTTTCAACTTTCAAATCTGATATTCCTTGGTATGTTCTTATCTTATCTTATTGAATTTACGGGGTGTAACAGTTGTGCTATATAAACCCCCTAAGTAGATGAAATCATCCACACTTAAACATTACAAGTCTTGAAAAATATTTTCCTCTCCCTCTTCCCTAGCTTGCTCTCGTCTAAACAGCCCCCTCCCCTACCTAAAGTTGTCCAAAAACTCTTAAACTTATAAGTGTTCTTCCTTAGTATGTTAGGAAGATCACCAACCAAGAGTTAGATAAGATTTTCACACCCTTAGCCTCTAAAACACCACCAAAACCGAAACTGGACAGTTTTGAAGACTAAGTGTTCTTCACCTTTTTGAGTCAAATTCTTGAATAGAGGTTGGTTGGAACTTCTAAGGGTAAACTATGGTGAGTTGGAACACAAAAAATTAGAGCTAAAACACAAATGTTTGGAGCTAAGACTTGCTTTGAAACGACTTTAAAATCTTGGATATTGTTGGGCTAGTATTAAGTTAATGCGCCTTAGACTCTTTGTGAATTTGATTGTTATGTATATATGATATTGTACATATATTGGAAGTATTTTATGGACTTGTTACTTTGGACTTCTTTTACTTATTGTTATTTTGAAGGCGAGATAGTAAACCGCGTTACCGTTTGGGCGCGTAATCCCGTTCTTTTACTTATTGATATTTTGAAGGCGAGATAGTAAACCGCGTTACCGTTTGGGCGCGTAATCCCCTTCTTTTACTTATTATTATTTTGAAGGCGAGATAGTAAACCGCGTTACCGTTTGGGCGCGTAATCCCCTTCTTTTACTTATTATATTTATGAAGGAGAGATAGTTAATCGCGTTAGTTTGGCGTGTTATCCCTTCCCATCACACGACCAACCCGGGCGTGGATCGTGCTTACCCCGCACCCAAGTAGACATACATCGAGTAATCGAACATAAAGACAATACATGAAACGATTGTAATAAGGCGGTGAAATAAGAAGACAAAGCTAACCAAAAGCGGTTACCTTCGGTATATATAAATAACAATTTGAACGATTACATCCCTTTACGCCTTTGCCCACAACGATTACTGCACTCTAGGAATAATACGATAACAATGGCGGGACAGGGCCCCGCCATACCCATGAATGTAAAAACCTACAACGACAGGGGACTATACCAAGATAAGCCTCCGGAAAAACGGAGCTTCCCAAACGCTGAACTGTGATCCTAAGAGAGAGGATCAACGATCGGCGACTTTACTCATGCAGATGAACGCAGCTTCGGGCGAGGTCAGTACAACAGGTACCAAGTATGTGAAACTGAAAATACTGTAAATGAAATCATAGTAGTCTATATAAAGCAGGAGACATGTATGATAACCAAACTACAGTTCACAATAAATAAACAGTCATGTCAAGCCAGGGGCTCACGCCCTCAAGTCATCACTCAAATATAACAATGGGTCTCACGCCCACAACATCAATCATGCCCGTGGAATACCTTCTTCACTGCCGATCTATGATATAAAAGCACCAAGGAATACACATGAACACGTGTCCCACTTGGTCATAATAAAACCGTCACGGTAAGTACGAAGGCATAGCCGACTACTAACACCTACAATACTAACAAGGTCATAAAGCGTATCATGAGATTTGTCTAGACCGCCACATGATCGGCCGCCACTACTGCAGTATCTAATGTCTTGCGTCTAGTCTGGAACTTCCCGCACTCGCATAGGCCACTCCAATGGCCCGCATGAGGTATTCTCGCGAGGGTAGCTACTCCCGATCGCCCCGACTCGCATCGCACGCCACATAGACCGCATGACCATAAAGGCCGCAAACTAACCTGGAACTCTCGTAGCTCCGCATAGGTCCCCAGGACCCGCAAGAGGTATTCTCGAATCATGGTCCCAGACCGCCTGAGTCTACCCCGCATCGGAGGGCAGCTTAACCTCCGGAAACAAGTCAAGGTGAGTGGTACAATACCAACATAACGGTTGATAGTCAAACAACTTAAGCGCAGTCGAAGGGAAAACCCCTTTACACAACCATCACAAGATACTAACACACGTAGCATCCTAGCATGTTTACTTAACAAATCAACAAGAAAGTATTACAAGGCTATCACAAACCAACACAATCAAGTTATATACACAAGGTACTTTCTACTATATGATTAACAAGATCGGGTTTTTATCCCCAAAGTACTTCATACATTAACTCTTTAAAAGATACGTTACTTTCACAAAAACCACACAATACCCGTAGTATATGAAAATAGAGTGATTATCTTTTGAAGTAAATTAAAACACTTACCTTTGTAAAATCAAGTAACAACATTATTTTCCAAACGTCCAAGTTTGCCTAATTTCAAATGTTCACGTTTCTTATTTTAGAAAGGTTTCGTAGTTCATAGTCTTATTCATTTAAGAATATAATTCTCTTTTAAACCATCTGAGAAACATAAGCCTTATATGTGAGTAGGATATTCTTGTTTATAACAATCTTATTACAGCAGCCATGATCTAGGAAATATCATTTTGTCTCATCTTAGCTTCTATGCAGATGGAAGTTTCTACTGGTTTTAATAATATTTAATCTGTCAAAACATTTCCTTTTATTAACGCTGCAGTGGTTTGTCGATACACATTCTGATTTCCGAAACCAGTAAAACATTCTTAAGCCGTTATACCTAACTTCCCATAAAGCTAGTATAACTCTTAAGTTTTCAAAAACCAAGTATTACTCTCCATTCAAAATGATTCAAAAATCTTTTGAAATACTTCAAGTTCTTTGATATCACATAACCAGCCAGTTATAGTTCAAATCAGTTACCTTTTTAAAAACCACAAGTATCTTCTTACATACATAAAGCTATTATAACCAACTTCCCATAAAGCCGTTATAACACTTTATGTTTTAGATCAATCAAATACATTTAACACATGTACGTCTACCGTACTACATAGTTACACACATATCATGCTAGAAGAGATAGGAAGAGGTTCACATACCTCGCGACGATTATCGACTAATAGCAAAACGCTCCAAGTACCTCAAACCGCTTCTACTCCTTAAGCCAAGTAGATCGCGCCACGCATAGTACTTCAACCTATAAGGCCACAAGGCGCTTATTAACATTTAGATCTCTTCGTAGAACATTCTCTGAAAATTGTGAAGACTCCCCGCAACATGGCGTAAATCTCTCCTCTATCGGGCCGCTACTAAGCCAACCGGGGGTTATACGCCTAATCCGGACGTGCACAATTCTACCTCACGAAAAGCTACACAAGTCTATTGTAATACATTCTATGTAATTACGATTCGATTCTTCTTTACATTCAGCTTAAGTCGCGAGACATTGCCGTAAGTATTATTCGAGCTTAAGTCAAAAGACATTGCCGCACAACTATGTTCCATTCTATATATAGTATACTTTAACTATATATTCAACAACATGTAATTTCCAATTACAACAGAAGGTCAAAAATGTTTACCTCGATAAGCCCAAAATTATCCAAGTTATAAAGTCGATCCTGGGCAACGTTTAGCTCCAACTCCGTGCGCTCCAACCCGCTCTAAACCACCCTTAGAAGTTCTAACCAACTTCTACATACTACTCCAACTAACTATGGAGATTTTCCTTAGGGTTTCGGTTTTGTGGACTGACGGAAGTATAATAGTATTACGGGCTTTTCGTATAGGTATAACCTTAGAATACTACAAGGTATACGGCTAAGGTAATTTGGGTATAGTAACAATACTTTTGAGAGTATTTCTACCAAGAGGGGGGTATTTATACGAGACAACACCACAAAGGGGGGGTGTATACCCCTCGGCCAACCCCACTAGGGGGGGGTACTCTCGGCCAAGGGGGGCCTCACAAGGGGGAGGACGAGAACACCACAAGAGAGGGGGGGAGGATTTCTAAGACTTAGAAAATTTTTGGAATGGATGAAGAAGTCTTCCAAAGGGGGGTATTTATAGTACAAGCCAAGGCCAACCAATGGCCAAGATTAAGCCAAGTGCCATGCAAGTGTAGGGTCAAGATTATGCCAAGTGCACCTTATCCATCTACCACCAAAATATCCTACCTACTACTTGACAAAAATGTCAAGGAAAATCGTCCAAGGGACGCCCACAATTTCCGCCAATGAGAGGGTGCCAAGTGGCACCCTCTTGTTGGTCCAACACGTTTCGACTCTCGGAAAAATCCGCAAAAATTAGAAATGACATAGCCGGAATTTTCCCTTCGCAAGTTGTGTAAAACGTTTCGTCGAAAAACGACTCTAACCGGGTGTTGTGCACAAAAATATTTCGGCCAAGCCACTTTAAAGTTCAAATTTCTCTACGTACGTCCTCACGTACATACTCTGGAAATACGGGGTATAACATTCTCCCCTCCTTAGAAACATTCGTCCCGAATGTTCCTTCTAAGTCTCAAAACAAACGTGCGCCAGTATAGTCTTCACTGCTATACTTACGAAACAATCCTGCCACACATGGCCACAGAAACAACTTGCGCAAAAAAAAAAATACTTACATCCAAGTCCACGAGGAAACACCTCTAACACCACCACAAACACCTCTCTCTGGGGTCTAAAATATACTTCCTTCGCACCTTCTCTTTACAAAAGAAATGATCACATCAATGCTCGCCATACATGCTCGCTTCTTCCCACTTTTGTCACTTTGCCGCGAGGTTCTAGTGTCACTCCGGCGACCCAACAAATGGTGCCGATCGCATGCGATCCACGAGGATGTCGTACACTTCTTGTACACTCGAACTCTTACCACATTTCATCATCGCCCGTTTCCAAATCTCGGTTATTATCTTCAACTTGGTCATCATTAATCGGGAACACTGATGGACCTCCGATTTCTTCTCGAACATAACACGAAGATCGACGCACCTTGCTTCCTAAGTTGGACGACAAATGCTAACATATAGGCAACCTGGCCTATCCCTCACATGAACTCAAAAGGCCCAAAGTAACTCGGGCTAAGTTTCCTCTTACACCCTATCCGGGGTGGTACCTTCAAGAATACCGACCGTCAACCCGAACTCCAAGCGTCGACGCCGATTATCCGCACGACTTCCGTTAACTCTGAGCTGCCAAAAACCTCTTCTAGATAAGCCTCACCCTATCCATAGCCTGTTGGAACAAGCCTGAACCAACTATCTGAACCTTGCCAACATCAAACCAATCGACCGACAACTTACACTTCCGCCCATACAAGGCTTCATAAGGCGACATCCGAACACTGAAATGGTAGCTAAAAACACTCCTTCAACAGGAGACAACAATTCTCGCAACTACCCCTGAAATCCAAACACTGGCCCGAGGGCGAATGTGATTCTGAGACTCACCTGAGTTCCTAACCTTGCACAGTAAAACTTCCGAAAAAGAAACAACCGTAACACAGGCTCCATCGTCATTATAAGCGGCGGGCACCTCGTGCAGCCTTACCACCTTCCTGATATAACAACACTGCCGAGCAAACGGTCCTGACCGAAAAACACGATGGGCTGCCCCCATCGGCCCGACTACTGGTTGCACGCATCCACGAACTCGTACGATGGTTAACTAAACTGGGCCTAACACCGCGTGACCCAAACACCGGGCGACCACCACAAACCGACCCCACCACCATACGGCCGGGTTGACCCGCAACATGGCCTCAACCCTACCCGGCAACGCGCAAAACACTAGTTCCCCGAAGGAGCGATCTCACTAATCACGTTACGAAAACCTAGCGGTCTTCTTAGCTCAACTACCCTCTTTCAGTTCACACTACTCAGGGACTTACCCCACAAACATAGCTTACGTGCACAATGCACTCCGACAAGGGTCAAACATAAAATACTTCTTTACTCGAGATGGCCTTACCTCTAAGGTCTCTACGTATAAAGCTCTAAGGCTCACACTTCCCTATCCGTCAATCTTTCCCGGTTACTAACCATGATTTCTAATCACTAATTACACACTGCTATCAGAACATAGCACTTATGATATACCCATCTTATCATACATACTGATCTCTAGAGGGTTAAGGATATACCAGATTCATCGCTTCACTCTCCTTAGTCGTTCTAAACAAACCTGCCCCGTAGGGCGCATAGCTAAGGAAGGTGACGAACTACCCACCGATCCTGAAGGCTAAGTCCTCCTGCTAGGACACCCTTCCTACTAGGACATCCTTTCCGCACGTGGCCCTGTCGGCCGCAGGTAAAACAAGTACCAACAAAAAGACGACATTCCCGATTGGCGCTGTCACCTGTGAATCTGGGAAAAGCGAGTCCTGGCCGGAAACCTACTGGTAGTCAGAACCGAAACTCGAGCCCTCACCAACTCACGCACTCGAGCGCCCCAACCGCAGCGAGGACCACTGCACCGGTGGATGTGCATAATCAATCTCTTTGTGAGGCGACTCGACTCAAAGTTATTAAAGGCTCATAGCCGCTCGCCTCTTCTCGCCCTGTTAACCCGTCGATCTCTACCTTTCGGCTGCTGCGCATAAGCCCGCATAAAGGCCATGCTCAAGCCTAATCAAGAATTACTCTTGTACAACCTCTCTTAGATAGTCATCAAGACTCGCGCAGACATCGGTATACTCTCCGTAGCCAAATCCATAGCTATTAATGAGGTTGTCTCTTTGCAATCTATATTCTCTGTTCCCGGTCGTGGGACTGAAGGTTCAAATATTATGGTCGCCAGAGGCATCGCTGCCTGCGTGCTAAACTCTCTGGCCGTGACGTAGCATAACTTCCCGAATGAAATACCACCCGGTGATGATTGGGCGTGCCCACGTAACCTCTGAACTCTACTCGCACTCCGCCGCTTCGCCTCTGGGCGGGTTTGCCTACGCGAGGCATATCGGTAAGGGAAAGAAACACGTTAGAGGGGTCCAACTTATCACACAACTCTAAGGCACGATCTCAGAATGAGAAGAATGGAAACCAATCCTAAATATCCTATAGCCTCCTGATTATTGGTGTGGTGCACAACACACCGATAATCAAGACTTCTGATCGATACGGTAGACACTTTCCGAGGATTAATCGCTCGATACCACTCACACGACCAACCGGGCGTGGATCGTGCCTTACCCTGAGCACCCAAGTAGACATACATCGAGTAATCACGAACATAAAGACAATACATGAAACCATTGTAATAAGAGAGTGAAATAAGAAGACAAAGCTAACAAAAACGGTTACCTTTCAAGATATATAAATAACAATTTGAATAGCACATCCTTTTACGGCTTTGCCCACAACAAGCATTTCAGACCTCTAGGAATAATACGATAACAATGGCGGGACAGGGCCCCGCCATACCCCTGAATGTAAAAACCTACAACGACAGGGGACTATACCAAGATAAGCCTCCGGAGAAACGGAGCTTCCCAAACGCTGAACTGTGATCCTAAGAGAGAGGATCAACGACTGGCGTACCTTTACCTGCGGCATGAACGCAGCCCGGGCGAGGTCGACAACAGTACCAAGTATGTGAAATCGAAATATCAGAATGAAATCATAGTAGTCTATATAAAGCAGGAGACATGTATGATAACCAAACTACAGTTCACAATAAATAAACAGTCATGTCAAGCCAGGGGCTCACGCCCTCAAGTCATCACTCAAATATAACAATGGGTCTCACGCCCACAACATCAATCATGCCCGTGGAATACCTTCTTCACTGCCGGCAGTCTATGATATAAAAGCACCAAGGAATACACATGAACACCAGGTCCCACCTGTGTCATAATAAAACCGTACGGGGTAAGTACGAAGGCATAGCCGACTACTAACACCCACAGTACTAACAAGGTCATAAACTGTATCATGAGATTTGTCTAGACCGCCACATGATCGAAGCTGGCCACTCGCCCGCAGTATCTAATGTGCGCGTCTAGTCCTGGAACTTCCCGCAGCTCCGCATAGGCCACTCCAATGGCCCACATGAGGTATTCCTCGCATCGAGGGTAGCTACTCCCCGGCATCGTCCTGGACTCGCAGTCCGCATGGCCACATAGACCGCATGACCATAAAGGCCGCAAACTAACCTGGAACTCTCGTAGCTCCGCATAGGTCCCCAGGACCCGCAAGAGGTATTCTCGAATCATGGTCCCGCATCACCGAGTCTACCCCGCGACGGAGGCGCCTTAACCTCCGGAAACAAGTCAAGGTGAGTGGTACAATACCAACATAACGGCTGATAGTCAAACAACTTAAGCGCAGTCGAAAGGAAAACCCCTTTACACAACCATCACAAGATACTAACACACGTAGCATCCTAGCATGTTTACTTAACAAATCAACAAGAAAGTATTACAAGGCTATCACAAACCAACACAATCAAGTTATATACACAAGGTACTTTCTACTATATGATTAACAAGATCGGGTTTTATCCCCAAAGTACTTCATACATTAACTCTTTAAAAGATACGTTACTTTCACAAAAACCACACAATACCCGTAGTATATGAAAATAGAGTGATTATCTTTTGAAGTAAATCAAAACACTTACCTTTGTAAAATCAAGTAACAACATTATTTTCCAAACGTCCAAGTTTGCCTAATTTCAAATGTTCACGTTTCTTATTTTAGAAAGGTTTCGTAGTTCATAGTCTTATTCATTTAAGAATATAATTCTCTTTTAAACCATCTGAGAAACATAAGCCTTATATGAGTAGGATATTCTTGTTTATAACAATCTTATTACAAAGAAATGCATGATCTAGGAAATATCATTTTGTCTCATCTTAGCTTCTATGCGGATGGAAGTTTCTACTGGTTTTAATAATATTTAATCACAAAACATTTCCTTTTATTAACGCTGCAGCTGGGTTGTCGATACACATTCTCGATTTCCAAACCAAGAAACATTCTTAAGCCGTTATACCTAACTTCCCATAAAGCTAGTATAACTCTTAAGTTTTCAAAAACCAAGTATTACTCTCCTTTCAAAATGATTCAAAAATCTTTTGAAATACTTCAAGTTCTTTATTATCACATAACCAGCCAGTTATAGTTCAAATCAGTTACCTTTTTAAAAACCACAAGTATCTTCTTACATACATAAAGCTATTATAACCAACATCCCATAAAGCCGTTATAACACTTTATGTTTTAGATCAATAAAATACATTTAACATATGTACGTCTACCGTACTACATAGTTAGACACATATCATGCTAGAAGAGATAGGAAGAGGTTCACATACCTCGCGACGATTATCGACTAATAGCAAAACGCTCCAAGTACCTCAAACCGTCGGCTACTCCTTAAGCCAAGTAGATCGCGCCACGCATAGTACTTCAACCTATAAGGCCACAAGGCGCTTATTAACATTTAGATCTCTTCGTAGAACATTCTACAGAAAATTCGCAAAGACTCTCCGCAACAGCGTAAATCTCCTCCTCTATCGGGGCCGACTACCAAGCCAACCAGGGGGGGGGGGGTTATACGTCTAATCCGGACGTGCACAATTCTACCTCACAGAAAAGCTACACAAGTCTACTGTAATACAGTCCTATGTAATTACAGTTCAGTTCTCTTCTTTACATTCAGGCTTAAGTCGCAAGACATTGCCGTAAGTATTATTCAGGCTTAAGTCAAAAGACATTGCCGCACAACTATGTTCCATTCTATATATAGTATACTTTAACTATATATTCAACAACATGTAATTTCCAATTACAACAGAAGGTCAAAAGTGTTTACCTCGATAAGCCCAAAATTATCCAAGTTATAAAGTCGATCCTGGGCAACGTTTAGCTCCAACTCCGTGCGCTCCAACCCGCTCTAAACCACCCTTAGAAGTTCTAACCAACTTCTACATACTACTCCAACTAACTATGGAGATTTTCCTTAGGGTTTCGGTTTTGTGACTGACGGGAAGTATAATAGTATAACTAGGCTTTTCGTATAGGTATAACCTTAAAATACTACAAGGTATACGGCTAAGGTAATTTGGGTATAGTAACAATACTTTTGAGAGTATTTCTACCAAGAGGGGGGTATTTATACGAGACAACACCACAAAAGGGGGGGTGTATACCCCTCGGCCAACCCCACTAGGGGGGTACTCTCGGCTGGGCCTCACAAGGGGGAGGACGAGAACACCACAAGAGAGGGGGGGGAGGATTTCTAAGACTTAGAAAATTTTTGGAATGGATGAAGAAGTCTTCCAAAGGGGGGTATTTATAGTACAAGCCAAGGCCAACCAATGGCCAAGATTAAGCCAAGTGCCATGCAAGTGTAGGGTCAAGATTATGCCAAGTGCACCTTATCCATCTACCACCAAAATATCCTACCTACTACTTGACAAAAATGTCAAGGAAAATCGTCCAAGGGACGCCCACAATTTCCGCCAACGAGGGTGCCAAGTGGCGCCTCTTGTTGATCCAACACGCTTCGACTCGGAAAAATCCGCAAAAATTAGAAATGACATAGCCGGAATTTTCCCTTCGCAAGTCAGTAAAACGTTTCGTCGAAAAACGACTCTAACCGGGTGTTGTGCACAAAAAAATATTTCGGCCAAGCCACTTTAAAGTTCAAATTTCTCTACGTACGTCCTCACGTACATACTCTGGAAATACGGGGTATAACACTTACTGATCGAAAGTAATGCATCTTATTTATGGCACGTCAGTTACTGTTATCGGGCTTTGTTAAAAATGGAGAATTGAGTAAAAACGGGGGAAGTGCTGCCCAATTTTCTGTAGGCTAAGAGAAGTCTCACTTAGAAGAATTCCACGAAAAACTAGAGGTTAATAGTCGTGTTTTGACTATTATAGGTTGACACTTTGCACGCAACATATCCGACTTGGCAAGTGGGTTTAGCCGAGGAGGTATGTGATTCTTCCTATCCCTTTGAGCATGATATTTTCCAAATATATATATAGTACGGTAGACGTACGGGTGTTAGATTGAACTTGGTTTTACTTTGATATCTTTGGACTGGAGTTCTAAATAATAAGAATCTTGAATATTTCAAAAAGAGTTATGAATCATTTTCGGAAGAAAAGTAATACTGGGTTTTACAAAAAGCTTAAGGGTTATACTAGCTTTATGGGAAGTTAAGTATAACGACTTAAAAGATAAGAAACGGTTTTTATTATTTGTTTATCAAATGCTTGAAATATTGTCTGAAGGTATGGTAAGTTGGTTTAATAGACATGTTATGATACCTCGTGTGTTAGTATCTTGTAACGCCTACGTAAGGAGGTTATTCTTGTTATGCTTATATTATTCAACGATTAGTCGTTGTTCTAGATTATTGTGATGATGGTATAAAGAGGTTATTCTTATTGTGCTTATGTTGTTTAACGATAAGCCGTTATGCTAGTATTGTACCACCCATCTCTTGACATGTTATACCGGGGGTTAAGCTTCCCCCCGATGCGAGGAATTCCTCATGCGGGTCTAGGGGACCTATGCGGAGCTACGGGAGTTCCAGGTTAGTGTGCGAGGAATACCTCATGCGGTATATGTGGCCATGCGGACTACGAGAGTCCAGGACGATGCCGAGGAGTAGCTACCCTCGATGCGAGAAAATACCTCATGCGGGCCTAGGTGGCCTATGCGGACTACGGGAGTCCAAGATTAGGCATGCATAATGATACTATGGGCGATTGGCCTTGCTTCGATCATTCGCGGCCTAGAAAAGACCTATTACAGTATACCTATTATTGCTCTTGGTTGTGATGTGGCACTATGTGCAGTTAACTCGGTTGTTTTCATACATTCTTGTGAATTGGTTTTAAAAATGTTATGGTTTTATATATGTGTATATATCTGTGCTTTACAGTTTCACATACTTGGTACTGTATCGACCTCCTTCTGGGCCGTTCATGCTGCAGGTAAAGGGAAGCAGGTAGCGGATCTTCAGTCTTAGGATCTTTACTCTGGTGTCAGGAGCTCCATTTTTCCGGAGGCTCGACTTTTGGTATGGTTTTCCCTAGTGTTGTAGATGTTTTGTACATTCAGGGGTATGACGGAGCCCTGTCCCGTCATAGTGTTTACATTTCCTTAGAGGTCTGTAGTCCTGTCGCATTTTGGGATTGTAACTGTTCACTATTGGGTAATGATATATATATGCCGAAAGGCAACTTTTCCTTGGATAGACTATTCTTACTTTTATTATTTCATGTCTTGGTTATGTTCCGCTGGTTACTCTGATGTTTAGCTACTTGGGTGTCCGGGTAAGGCACCAGTCACGGGCCCGGGAACGGGTCGTGACAAAAGTGGTATCAGAGCTGTTAATCCTCGGAAAGTGTCTACAGACCGTGTCTAGTAGAGTCTTGATTATCGGTGTGTTGTGCACCACATCTATAATCAGGAGGTTGCAGGACATTTAGGATTGGTTTCCATTCTTCTCACTCTGAGATCGTGCCTTAGAGCGGTGTTATAGGTTAGACCCTTCTGACGAACTTCTCTTTCTTACCAGTTATGCCTCCACGTAAGGCAACCCGGGCCCAGAAGGGCAAGGCAGCCGAGGGAGCTGCTAGTAGTACACAGAGAGTCACGAGGGCTCAGGCCCAACCCTTAACCGAGGTGATACCTCCGACGGCGAGTTCCACAGCGTCGCCGGCCCCAGCAGAGTTTAGGGCCGCAGCAGAGGCTGCTAAGGCCACGGCACCGGAGCACCCAACCCCACATCCTGGGGCAGAGGACATGGGTTATAAGGAGATGGCCCAGTTATTGGCCAGAGTCGTGGCGAGGCACGAGGATAGGCTGGATGCAGCAGTTCCAGTCCCAGTAGTACCCGTGGTTCACCCGAGGTCAGATGGTTTGAGACTTCGGGACTTTCTGAGTTGCGGACCGCCAGAGTTTTATGGGTCGAGGCCTGAGGATGATCCACAGGAGTACATCAGACAGTTACAGCAGATCATGAGAGTGATCAAGGCGTCGGAGACCGAGTCAGTGGTCTTAGGTTCACATCGGCTGCGCGATACCGCAGTCGACTGGTTTGATTCTTGGGAGCTGTCCCGGGGGGGAGCAGGCGCCTCAAGACGTTTGGGATGAGTTCTCAGAGGCATTTCTTGCTCACTTCTTGCCTCCGCAGATGAGGAGGGCACGAGCTGACAGATTTTTGATGCTAAGGCAGAGAGGGCGCACAATTCGGCAGTACAATGTAGAGTTCGACTCGTTGGCTCGGTATGTCCCCGCACTGGTAGCAGATATGGAGGACCGAGTGCACCGTTACGTCACAGGTCATGATGACTACTTGGCGGAGTCTTGCTCAGGTGTAGCTCTTCAGCCGGGCATGGACATTGCCCGCATGCAGGCTCATGCACTTGGATGTGAGGAGCGTAGAGGCCGACGGGTTGTGATATCGCCAGAAGGCGCCAGGACGACAGGGTCCTTTGGTAGTCCTCGAGGTGGACGACCTCCGCAGCGGAGTAGATTTGCACCCCAGCCAGCTCAGAGCACTCCCACACCATCTTCAGGACCGACAGGGTATTCGGGGGCAGGTCAGGGCCCCAGGACTTCAGACTTCCAGGGTAGCAAAGGTGCTAACCAATCGAGACCACCTTTGTCACGACCCGACTCCGGGGCCGCGACTAGTACCCTACCGGGGTACCCTGTCAGGTATACATCAGAGAATAGCAGCGGAACATACACAACACATAATTTATAAAAATGGTAAACATCACCGCCACCGATAAGGCCGCCCAAAAAAAAAACTTATTCGTATACAACTTATTCTTACAACCCAAACCACAAACGTGACTACTGCACTCTAGGAATAACAAGCGTATGACGGGGCCCCGCCATACCCCGAATGTACAAAAGTCTATAACCTCGTGAATCATACCAAAAGACAAAGCCTCCGAGAGATGGAGCTTTCAAGAAATGAACATGATCCTAAGAGTGCGGATCGCCAAGTTACGATCTCGACTGCGGCGTGAACGCACTCCAAGGAGGTCGATAACATGTACCAAGTATGTGAAATCAAAATACAGTAATGAAATCATATAGCATATATAAAGCAGAGACATATATGACACCAAACTACAAGATACAACATATACGCAGCCATGTCAAGTCGTGACTCACGCCTCTAAGTCATCACTCAAATATAACCATAGGTCTCACGCCTGTAACATCAATCATGCGTGGAATTTCTTCCTCACCGCCAGCCTATGATATAACAACACTAAGGAGTACACATGAACACTAGATCCCACTGTCATCGTAACTGCACGAGGCAAGTCACGAAGGCATAGCTACGGATCCACCCTGCATCCTCAACCGACCGGGGCAAGTACGAAAGCCAGCTACCAGATCCACCCGTACCAACAATACTATACCTGAATCACGAAGCTGACCGGGGCAAGTGCGATAGCCTCTACCAGATCCACCCTGCGTCACATCGCTGACCGGGGCAAGTACGCAGGCTAACCACCAGATCCACCCTGCATCACACCACTTCGCCCTAACCCTGACCGGGGCAAGTACGAAAGCCAACTACCAGATCCACCCTGCCACGCCTCTCGGCCAAGGCAAGTACGGTGGTCGACTACTAGATCCACCCCGCATCGAGACCTCATGGAGAGCTAATCCATGGAATAATATCACAACAGGAAACGAACCCTCATCATGGCCGCATACCCGTGGAATCCTCCATCACTGACGGTACGCCCAAATAGACTCATAACTACATGCTTTTAATTCGAATTGCAATATCATGCCTTTACATAAACCAAGACAATTACCATGCCTTCTTTTCACAAAAACCAAGAGAATTCTTATTTAAGCAAGCCAAAGTACTTATCAAGGCACACATAGAATAATTCTCAATTAAACAAGCCAAAGTACTATGTACGTACATTCTTTTCGAAAGCCTCCTTTTTATATAAAATCCAAGATACTAACACTCGTAGTATCAAGGCGTATCTATTTTCAAAGCAAGTTACTACACCTTTAGAAAACTCGTTTCAAAGCTTGAAACCAAGTAACTTCAATTTTTCACAATCTAGACAACTTATGCTCATTAATCAACATAGACAACTTTCATAACCTTCCATAAAGTTATTATAACCAACTTCCCATAAAGCCGTTATACTAACTTTATGCTTTAGAAATTTAAGACATCCTTATCCTTTCATAAGGCCGTTATAACTAACTTCCCATAAAGCCGTTATAACTCCTTATAAACCATTTCATTCTTTTACTAACCAAGAGACTTATACTTCAAACAAATTCATACAATTTTCAAAAATACTTCAAGCTTCTTATCTTTTAGAAAACAAGTTTCTTACCTCAAAAATTTAAGTCTCTTATCTTTTAGAATAATTCAATACTCAATACTTTCACACCAAGTACTCTATACTTCATTATGTCAAGAAATCCTTGTCTACCTTATTGAGGATAAACCATCCTTAAGAACAAGCGGGTTAACTTCTTAACCCAACCAACTTAGACATTTTCTTAAAACAAGTCAAGTATAACAAAATGATTTACTTCATTCAAAAACACGACGCTCACCGCACTATATAGTTATAACTACTCATGCTCAAGAGATAAGAAAGTTTCCACATACCTCTTCGGTCAATCCACTTGCTAAGCTCAAACTACCGCAAGTAATATGTCAACCTAAAATAACCATGATACATTTATTAACCTCTAATTTCAATGTAGAAATAATCTAAGTTCAAAGTCACTAAATTCTATGGCAAATTGGGCAGCATTTCCTTTGTTTCTACATACTTTGCCACCTTTCTCAAGGCCGAATTCAACATCCAAATGCCACATTTAAGGCTCAACAATCCAACATTTTAAAGGGGATTACACCTCCAAACTTGGGTGTGTAAAATTCCGCCCCATTAGGTACAACAATTCACTAAATAATTCTAAGGTAGTTTTTAGGCTACAACATGCTCATATATATCTTCTTAACCAATTCTTTTATATCCAAACCACATTTCTTGCATGCAATGACTCTAAGAGCATTATCTACCACCACAAGTTCTTCCTTTTTAACATGCAACACTAGAAACTAATTCTAAAGGAAGAAATGTTACCTTAAAGCTTTAGACAAATCATTCCAACCACTTGCTAGTTTTCTTTTCAAGAACACCACCACAACAACCTTCACAAGCTAGCCACAAGCTTCCCTCTTGCTTTTACTTTTTCAGATTTTTCCTAAGGCTAGAATGTCTCTTGGGATTTTAGAGAGAAGGAGGAGCTTGAACTTTTAATAGAGAAGGAAGAGCTTTTGTCTAAGAGAGAGAGATGAAGTATGACCAAGTCTTGAAATATAATGCATGCAAAAATCACATGGGGGGGGGGGACACTTGTCACCCTCCCAAGGTCTTTTAAAAGAAAAATCTGACTTTACCTAAGTTTTTCCGCCTGAATCCGCGCCGGCCATGCCTCGCTTCCGGCCATGCTGAAACCTCCGCGACTTCTCTAAACTTCCGCGCCATGCCCTGCTTCCGGCGCGGCGCTGCAACTTCAGCGGCCCTCGATTTCCGCACCGCGCCTCGCATCCGCGCGCCCTGTCGCCCTTGTCCGAAACACATTTCTGTCCGACTGCGCACTGAACTTGTAACTCCCATAACTTTCTACTCCGACGTCCTATCGACGAACGGTTGGTTGCGTTGGAAACTAGACTCAACTAACTACTCACTAGGACTTTAAAATACTTAGGAACTCTCAATGTACCGGGTCATAACCCGCCTCAAAGTTGACCAAAACCCATCCGGAACAATCCGTCAACCTATCTCTTGAAAATTTTAAGTCTTACTCCCTTTCGTACGCTCTCATGCGCATGACCTGAACTACGGGGTGTAACAACCTTCCTCTCAGTGTGTTCGATGTGGGAGATCCCATTTTGAGAAATGTGGTACTGCTTCGGGAGTTTGTTTCACTTGTGGCCAGCAGGGTCACTTTGCGAGAGAATGTCCGACTAAGGGCGACGCAGATAGTAGAGTTCAGCCTACAGGGTCTTTTGCCGGATCTTCATCTCCTACAGTTACTCGCCCCGGAGGGCAGGGTTCTCATGGGCCAGCAGGTCGCGGCAGAGGTCGTGGCAGGGGTGCTAGTTCCAGCGGTCCTCAGAACCGCATTTATGCCATGTCCAACCGCCAGACTGTGAGGCGTCACGGATCTCATCACAGGTACTTTATCAGTTTCGTGTTGCGACGTATATGCCTTGATATATCCAGGTTCTACCTTGTCCTATATATCTCCCCTTATTGCTAGTAGGATAGGGATAAAACCTGAGTCCATAGACCCTTTTGAGGTAGCTACACCAGTGGGGGATTCGGTAGTAGCCAAGCGGATATATAGAGCTTGCCCAGTGACTATATGCAGTCGTCAGACCCTAGCCGACTTGATAGTGTTGGATATGACCGATTTTGATGTGATCATGGGTATGGATTGGCTAGCTTCTTGTTACGCCAATGTAGACTGTAGGAAACGATTGATGCGGTTCGATTCGGGAGCCGGTTATCGAGTGGGAGGGGAACACTTTGTCGCCGAGGGGTAAGTTTATTTCCTACCTCAAGGCCAGGAAGATGGTTCAGAAGGGGTATATCTACCATCTCGTTCGGGTATTCGATACGGAGGCGGCGACACCGCACTCACGCCGCCCAGTAGTTAGAGAGTTTCCGGATGTGTTCCCAGACGACCTCCCGGGTATCCCTCCTGAGAGAGAGATAGAGTTTTGCATCGATATTCTGCCTGATACTCGACCTATATCCATTCCGCCATACCGAATGACACCTGCCGAGTTGAGAGAACTGAAGGACCAGCTGAGCGATTTGCTGGAGAAAGGCTTCATTAGGCCTAGTGTTTCTCCCTGGGGAGCGCCGGTATTGTTCGTGAAGAAAAAGGATGGGACGCTGCGTATGTGCGTTGATTACAGGCAGCTGAACAAGGTGACTATTAAGAACAGATACCCCCTTCCTAGGATCGATGACTTGTTCGACCAGTTGCAGGGCGCGAGATGTTTCTCTAAGATAGACCTACGATCTGGTTACCATCAGGTGCGAGTTAGGGAGTCGGATATCCCTAGAATCGCGTTCGGACCTGCAGACGCACTATGAGTTTAGGGTCATGTCTTTCGGCTTGACCAATGCTCCGGCGGTATTCATGGATTTGATGAACCGAGTGTTCAAACCATTTTTGGATACGTTCGTCATAGTATTCATTGATGACATCTTGATTTATTCTCGCTCGGAGCAGGACCATGCAGAGCATTTGAGGACGGTGCTGAGAGTCCTCCGGGACCAGCAGTTATACGCCAAGTTTTCAAAATGTGAGTTTTGGTTAGCTTCGATGGCGTTCTTAGGACACATTATAGGGACCGATGGTATTCGGGTAGATACGGCAAAGATCGAGGAAGTCAAGAGTTGGCCCAGACCTACTACCCCGACGGAGGTACGCAGTTTTTTAGGCCTTGCGGGTTACTACCGAAGGTTTGTGGAGAAGTTTGCTTCTATTTCAGCACCTTTGACTAAGCTGACTCAGAAGGCAGCTAAGTTTCAGTGGACGGATGCTTGCGAGAAGGGCTTTCAGTTACTAAAAGAGAAGTTGACAACCGCCCCAGTTCTTACTCTTCCAGAGGGGCCAGACGGCTATGCGATTTATTGTGACGCGTCGGGTGTCGGTCTTGGATGTGTGTTGATGCAGCAGGGAAAGGTTATAGCTTACGCATCTCGACAGCTCAAGAAGCATGAGAAGAACTACCCCACACATGACTTGGAGTTGGCAGCAGTGATTCACGCCTTGAAGATCTGGAGACATTATTTGTATGGAGTTCACGTGGACATTTACACCGACCACAAGAGCCTCCAGTACATCTTCAGCCAGAGGGAGCTGAACTTGCGACAGAGACGGTGGTTGGAGCTACTCAAGGATTATGATGTCGATATCTTATACCACCCAGGGAAGGCCAATGTAGTGGAAGATGCCCTTAGTCGTAGGTCGATGGGTAGTCTGTCAGATGTTCAGCCAGATAGGAGGGGCATGGTCCGCGAGTTACATCGGCTAGCGAGCCTTGGAGTCCGATTGATTGATTCTGATGATAACGGGGTTCGGGTTCGAGAAGTTGCCGAGTCTTCCATCATCGAGGAGGTGAAGAGGCGACAGTATGAGGATCCGATTATGACACGGTATCGTGATATGACTCTTCATGAGGGGAAGGGTCCTTTTGAGGTAGCACCTGATGGGGTGCTAAGGCTTGAGGGCAGGTTTTGTGTTCCAGATATTGCAGGACTTCGACAGCAGGTTCTAGGGGAAGCACACAGCGCGCGCTACTCTATCCATCTGGGGTCGACAAAGATGTACCACGACCTCAGATCTTTGTATTGGTGGGACGGCCTGAAGAGAGACGTTGCAGAATTTGTTGCTCAATGCCCTAGTTGTCAGCAGGTCAAGGTAGAGCACCAGAGGCCTGGTGGGTTGTTGCAGGCTATAGAGATTCCGACATGGAAGTGGGAGGTGATCAACATGGACTTCATTACAGGATTACCTCGCACTCAGAGGAAGCATGATTCTATCTGGGTTATCGTCGACAGGCTGACGAAATCAGCCCACTTTCTTCCCGTCAGGACGACTTTTTCGGCCGAGGATTATGCCAGACTTTACATCCGAGAGATCGTGAGACTGCATGGGGTCCCTATATCTATCATATCTGACCGAGGAGCCCAGTTTACGGCTAACTTCTGGAGGTCTTTCCAGAAGGGATTAGGGACGCAGGTGAGCCTCGATGATCGCATTCCATCCCTGCATCAAGGGCGACGCGATCGTACTATCCAGACACTTGAGGATATGCTGCGAGCCTGTGTTATTGACTTCAGAGGTAGCTGGGAGGATCATTTTCTGCTAGTAGAGTTTGCGTATAACAACAGCTACCACTCCAGTATCCAGATGACGCCTTACGAGGCCTTATATGAGAGGAAGTGCAGGTCACCGATAGGCTGGTTTGATGTAGGTGAGGTACAGTTAGTCGGTCCAGACTTGGTTCAGCAGGCAGTGGATAAGGTGAAGCTTATCCAAGAGCGGTTATTGACAGCTCAGAGTCGACAGAAGTCGTATGCAGATCACCGGCGTCGACATTTGGAGTTTGAGGTTGCTGATTGGGTTTTTCTGAAGGTATCACCCATGAAGGGTGTGATGAGGTTTGGCAAGAAAGGGAAGCTCAGCCCAAGGTACATTGGGCCTTATCAGATTGTCCGTAGAGTAGGCAAGGTTGCCTATGAGTTGGATCTGCCGTCCGATCTGGAGGCAGTACATCCAGTTTTTCATGTTTCTATGCTGAGGAGATGTATCGGAGATCCGTCTAGAGTACACCCGGTTGATGATGTCCAGGTGACAGAGGAGTTATCGTATGAGGAGATTCCCATAGCGATACTTGATCATCAGGTTAGGCGACTGCGGACAAAGGATGTGGCTTCCGTCAAAGTCTTATGGCGAAACGAGAACAGAGAGGAAATGACGTGGGAAGCAGAGGAGGACATGAGGCAGAAGTATCCCCACCTATTCCCCACACCTCGAGGTAACTCACTTTCATACCGGTTAATTTAAATCGTCATATGTACTTAAGTATTCTTTTGTGGCCGTATGTGGCATTTTGATAGTTGTTCAAATTATGGGAGACTATGTCACTATCTGAGTTATCGAGTCTTGAAGGAACATTCGGGACGAATGTTTCTAAGGAGGGGAGAATGTTATGCCCCGTGGTTCCGGAGTACGTGTGTGAGGACGTACGTACAAATGTATATGCCCTAATTAGGGTAAGAATGATAGAATTGATTTCCGACGAAAGTTATTTCGAACCTTGTGAAGAAAATTTACGTTTTCGATATTTTTACGACTATGGAATTCTTTCGAAAGATAAAATATTTTGGACCAATAGGAGGGAGACATGTGTCACCCATGGATTGGTCCAAGTGGACGAAAATGGGTGGACAACTTGGCAAGACAAGTGGCCAACAAGTCTTGCCTAGTTGTCATAAGCTTGGACGGCAAAGTGAAGATTTGAGCAAGTCTTGCTTAGTCAAGACTTGCCTAACTTTGGTAAGACAAGTGTGGGAAGGATCTTACACACTTCATCTCCACCCTACACTTATGTTAATCCCTGTTCTATATAAACCCCCTAAGTAGATGAAATCATCCACACTTAAACATTACAAGTCTTGAAAAATATTTTCCTCTCCCTCTTCCCTAGCTTGCTCTCGTCTAAACAGCCCCCTCCCCTACCTAAAGTTGTCCAAAAACTCTTGAACTTATAAGTGTTCTTCCTTAGTATGTTAGGAAGATCACCAACCAAGAGTTAGATAAGATTTTCACACCCTTAGCCTCTAAAACACCACCAAAACCGAAACTGGACAGTTTTGAAGACTAAGTGTTCTTCACCTTTTTGAGTCACATTCTTGAATAGAAGTTGGTTGGAACTTCTAAGGGTAAACTATGGTGAGTTGGAACACAAGAAATTGGAGCTAAAACACAAAGTTTTGGAGCTAAGACTTGCTTTGAAACGACTTTAAAATCTTGGATATTGTTGGGCTAGTATTAAGGTAATGCGCCTTAGACTCTTTGTGAATTTGATTGTTATGTATATATGATATTATACATATATTGGAACTATTTTATGGACTTGTTACTTTGGACTTCTTTTACTTATTGTTATTTTGAAGGCGAGATAGTAAACCGCGTTACCGTTTGGGCGCGTAATCCCCTTCTTTTACTTATTGATATTTTGAAGGCGAGATAGTAAACCGCGTTACCGTTTGGGCGCGTAATCCCCTTCTTTTACTTATTGTTATTTTGAAGGCGAGATAGTAAACCGCGTTACCGTTTGGGCGCGTAATGCCCTTCTTTTACTTATTATATTTATGAAGGAGAGATTATTAATCGCGTTCCGTTTGGGCGTGTTATCCCCTTCCTTACTGATCGAAAGTAATGCGTTTTATTTATGGCACGTCAGTTACTGTTATCGGGCTTTGTTAAAAATGGAGAATTGAGTAAAAACGGGGGAAGTGCTGCCCAATTTTCTGTAGGCTAAGAGAAGTCTCACTTAGAAGAATTCCATGAAAAACTAGAGGTTAATAGTCGTGTTTTGACTATTATAGGTTGACACTTTGCACGCAACATATCCGACTTGGCAAGTGGGTTTAGCCGAGGAGGTATGTGATTCTTCCTATCCCTTTGAGCATGATATTTTCCAAATATATATATAGTACGGTAGACGTATGGGTGTTAGATTGAACTTGGTTTTACTTTGATATCTTTGGACTGGAGTTCTAAATAATAAGAATCTTGAATATTTCAAAAAGAGTTATGAATCATTTTCGGAAGAAAAGTAATACTGGGTTTTACAAAAAGCTTAAGGGTTATACTAGCTTTATGGGAAGTTAAGTATAACGACTTAAAAGATAAGAAACGGTTTTTATTATTTGTTTATCAAATGCTTGAAATATTGTCTGAAGGTATGGTAAGTTGGTTTGATAGACATGTTATGATACCTCGTGTGTTAGTATCTTGTAACGCCTACGTAAGGAGGTTATTCTTGTTATGCTTATATTGTTCAACGATTAGTCGTTGTGCTCGATTATTGTGATGATGGTATAAAGAGGTTATTCTTATTGTGCTTATGTTGTTTAACGATAAGCCGTTATGCTAGTATTGTACCACCCACCTCTTGACATGTTATACCGGGGGTTAAGCTTCCCCCCGATGCGAGGAATTCCTCATGCGGGTCCAGGGGACCTATGCGGAGCTAAGGGAGTTCCAGGTTAGTGTGCGAGGAATACCTCATGCGATCTATGTGGCCATGCGGACTACGAGAGTCCAGGACGATGCCGAGGAGTAGCTACCCTCGATGCGAGAAAATACCTCATGCGGGCCTAGGTGGCCTATGCGGACTGCGGGAGTCCAAGATTAGGCATGCATAATGATACTATGGGCGATTGGCCTTGCTTCGATCATTCGCGGCCTAGAAAAGACACATTAAGATACCTATTATTGCTCTTGGTTGTGATGTGGCACTATGCGATTAACTCGGTTGTTTTCATACATACTTGTGAATTGGTTTTAAAATGTTATGGTTTTATATATGTGTATATATCTGTGCTTCTGATTTCACATACTTGGTACATGTTGTACTGACCTCCTTCGGGGGGCTGCGTTCATGCCGCAGGTAAAGGGAAGCAGGTAGCGGATCCTCAGTCTTAGGATCTTTACTCTGGTGTCAGGAGCTCCATTTTTTCGGAGGCTCGACTTTTGGTATGGTTTTCCCTGGTGTTGTAGATGTTTTGTACATTCAGGGGTATGACGGGGCCGTGTCCCGTCGTAGTGTTTACATTTCCTTAGAGGTCTGTAGTCCTGTCGCATTTTGGGATTGTAACTGTTCACTATTGTGTAATGATATATATATGCCGAAAGACAAATTTTCCTTGGATAGACTATTCTTACTTTTATTATTTCATGTATTGGTTATGTTCCGCTGGTTACTCTGATGTTTAGCTACTTGGGTGTCCGGGTAAGGCACCAGTCACGGGCCCGGGAACGGGTCGTGACACCTAATATCCGAAATGACATTCTAGCCATTTGAACTTGAAATACAATTTTGGTCGTTAATTAGAATCGTCGCATGTTACCTACTTGAAGATTGTAGTAGTTATAATCGATAGCGGCTTGATAATATGTTATACTAAACAACTTGGATTGAAAAGGGATTGGAAACAAATTTGTATTATTGCCTCTCAAATTGCCGAATTGGCAAAGTATGTTGGATTTGTTTAATATCAATTGTGGGGCGGAATTTTACACGTCTTCTAAGCGTGTAATCCCCTATTGTTAACTACATTGTTGATCCTTAAATGTGGCGTGTTTGGCTATTGAATTCGGGCCTTGAAAAAGGTGGAAAAGTAGAATTTAGTGACTTTACACTTAGAATATTCTACGTTTGAAATAAGAAGTTAATAGACGTATTATGGTCATTATAGGTTGACATACTACGTGCGGCACATTGGACTTATCAAGTGGATTGAATCGAAGAGGTATGTGGAACTTTCCTATCTCTTGAGCATGAGTAGTTGTACCTATATAGTACGGTAAACGTACAAGATTTTGATATTCTTTACTTGTTTTACGAATGTCCATGTTGGTTGAGTTAGGGGATTAACTCACTTGTGAAAAAGATTAAGGATGTCTTAATTCTCAAGGTTAAGGGACTTGATGTATTTTTGAAAGTGTGTGATACTTGTCTTGTTTGAAAGTATAAGTCCCTTGGATATGGAAAAATGTAATTGCCTAAAGCATAAGGTTAATATAACGACTTTATGGGAAGTTGGTTATAATAGCTTTATGGAAAGTTAAAAAGAGAGGTTTACTCTAAGTAATATAAGTAAGGATAAATGACTTGAATTAATGTAAGGCAAATTTATTTGAAGGCATCAATTGCTTAAGGTTTTAAAAGAAAAGAAGTCACTTGATTTAGAAGCCTATAAATATATTTCTAAAAGGTATGGTGACTTGTCTTGAAAAGTAGTTATGACTTGATACTATGGTTATTAGTATCTTGGAAGTTTTATATGAAAAAGAGTCATTTTTAAAAGAGTAGAAGTACGTAGTACTTTGGGTTAAATTCCCGGATTTTATAATGACATGTTAGTGCCTTAAGTAAACTAAAATTAGAGTGTATATGAACAAGACTAATAAGAAGTTAGGGGATTTCTTAACTTACTTATGTTATGTATGATAAGCCGGTAGTGCTTATGTTATGTATGATAGCCGGTTTGTGCTAGTGATATATTATTCATTAAGGGGTCATTCCCCGGGTTTGTGGCATTTGCATATTCCGTGGATTTGCTACCCATGATGTGAGGAATACCTCATGCGAGTCCGTAGGGCTCATGCGGGTGAAATAGTCCTATGCGGGGCGGACCAGTCCTATGCGAGGAATACCTCATACGGGTCCACACGACCTATGCGGGCGGATACAGTCTATGCGAGGAAGTTACCTCATGCGGGTCCATACGGCCTATGCGGGTGAAATAGTCCCAGGAGTAGGATTGCTTAATGATACTACGGGCGGATAACCTTACTTGATCATGAGCCTCCTATTTTTATGCAGTAAAGTTTATACTTGTTACTCTCATTGTTAGTAAGGCACAATGTACTGTAATTTGATTATCATACATGTCTCCAGCTTTATTTTAGACTTATGATGTAATTACAGTATTTTCCAGTTTTACATACTTGGTACATCTGTTGAATCAACCCTTTCCCGAGGCGGCGTTAAATGCGCGGTAGGGGTAGCGGTGGTGGATCCTCATTCTTAGGATCACTGATCAGGTGTCAGAAGCTCCATTCCTCCAGAGGCTTGTCTTTTGGTACGGTTTTCCCTGATGTTGTAGATTTATGTACATTCAGGGGTATGGCGGGGCCCTGTCCCGCCACAATTGTTATTCCTAGAGGTCTGTAGTCACATTTGTGGATTGGGTTTTAAAAACAGAGATGTACTACTTTATTTTTGGTCTATGTATATGTTACGGAATGTGGCCTTATCGGCTAGCCTGTTGATGGTCGTTGTCTATGTGTTTATATATGTTGTGTATGTTCCGCTGCTATTTTCTGATATATACCTGAACGGGGTTCCCAGGTAGGGCACCAATCGCAGCCCCGGGGTCGGGTCGTGACAAAAAGCACTTTCACTATTAAAACCAAGTTACTTATGTCTTTAAATCAAGCCACATCTTCTTTCAAAACTCAAGGAACTTACTTTTTAAATCAAGTAACTCCCTTTTTCAAAATCAAGTAACTTATACCTTTTAAATCAAGTTACTTCTACTCTTTAAATTAAGTAACATATACTTTTCAAATCAAGTTATCTATATTTTTCAAATCAAGTTACTACACCTTTATGAATTCCATTCAAGGTTTTGAATTTAAGCGACTTCTCTTTAAATCAATCAAGTAACTTATACCTTTAAATCAAGTTACTTCTCTTCTTTAAAATCAAGTCACTTCTTCTTTCAACATTTAAGTAAATTATTCCTTTAAATCAAGTAACTCATTCTTTTCCAATGATGTTACTCCTATCTTTTTAAAGTCAAGTAAGCTTGTACTTTTCAATTCAAGTATTATAACTTTCAAAATAAACCAAGTCTCTTATCTTTAAAATTCAAGTATCATATACTTCAAAATCAATTCACTTATACTTCATATAATCAAATCACACAAACTTACAAATCAAGTCCCATAACTTGAAAATAAAGTCTCATAATCATTTAAATAAAACAAGTCTCATGACCTTGGAAATCAAGTCTCATAACTTTAAATCAAAGTCTCATAATCTTGAAAATCAATACTCATTTGAACCGTGAATAGGTTATACTTGTTTCTAATACTTCCTAACGACTCTTACCAACATCCCCCATAAGACATGGTAAGAACTTAGGAATCTTTTAGACAGGCCTTTAACATAAAATCAATAACATGAATACTTCCTAATGACAAGGTAAGTACTTCAAGAAAACAAGTCACGTATACTCCAAATAACAAGGCAAGTATACTTCAAGAATAAGTCATGTATACTCCAAAACAAGGCAAGTATACTTCAAGAATAAGGCGACTAACCCAAACAACAAGTAGCAATACACTCCAATGTACTTTAACCTCATTGGCGATTCCACCCTCCAAGTAGAATATGCTACACGTAGTACTTCAACCTATAATAACGATAGCACTTCTATCAATTTCAAGCTTACTATAGTAAGACTTATACCAAATAATTGCCCTCTAATTCTACGGAAATTTGGGCAGCACTTCCTTTGTTTCTACATACTTTTCCACCTTTTCCAAGGCCCGTATTCATCAACCAACAAGCCACATTTATGGCACATCCAACAGTTAACCAAAGGGGATTACACGCCTAACTTGACGTGTAAAATTCTGCCCCACAATATATACAAAACAGTCCACAATCCTCGGCACAAAATAGTCCACAATTCTACAATATTAAGGGTACAATGTGAAGCCTTTTACACCCTTTTTATACCCCTATTCTTTAGGACTTTCATTAGACATTTTACCACATTAATCATGCATGTTAGGGGCTGATTTTACAGCATTACAACACGCCTAAAACAGTCCATAAAAACTGCACGACTATCCAACAATTTTATAGATTCTACGGCCAACAACTAAAATCCGATAACTCTTTCCTTAATCCTTTTTATTCCAATTCGAGTTCCAACTGTCACGACCCGAACCCGGGCCCGTGACTGGTGCCTTACCCTGGGCACCCTAGTGATACAATCATCAGAGTAATCAGCGGAACATAAAACAAGACAGGATATAATATGAAATGTGAAACAGTTATCTGAGAAAACTTGCCTTTCGGCATATATATATATAAACTTTAAAACAGAACAGTTACATCCCTTTTACAAACTCTGCCCCTGGCGATTACTACGGACTTCTAAGAATGATATGACAACAATGCGGGACGGGGCCGCCATACCACGAATGTAAGTACCTACAACGACAGGGGACTATACTACTGATAAGCCTGCGGAGAAACGGAGCTTCCCAAACGCTGAACTATGACCCTAAGAGCGAGGATCAACAACTGGTGTACCTTTACCTGCGGCATGAACGCAGCCCCGAAGAGTCGATTACAACAGTACCAAGTATGTGGCCCGAAAATCGTAAATGAAATCATAGTAGTCTATATAAAGCGGGAGACATGTATGATAACCAAACTACGATTCCTGATAAATAGCGATCATGTCAAGTCAGGGACTCACGCCCTCAAAGTCATTACTCAAATACAACTATGGGTCTCACGCCCATAACATCAATCATGCCCATGGAATACCTTCCTCACTGCCGACAGTCTATGATATAAAAGCACCAAGGAAATACACATGAACACCAGGTCCCACGTGTCATAATAAAGCCGTCACGGTAAGTCTGAAGGCATAGCCGACTACTAACACCAGCGGTACCAACAGTCATAATCGTATCACGAGATCTGTCTAGCGTCACATGATCGGCCGCCACTCGCCGCGATATCAAAATGTGTGCGTCTAGTCCCGGAACTTCCGCGACTCGCGTAGGCCACTCATATAGGCCCGCATGAGGTATTCCTCGCGCGTCGGTAGCTACTCCCGGCGTCACGGACTCTCGGTCGCGTGGACACATAGACGCGTGACCATAAAGGCGCGCACTAACACGGAACTCTCGTAGCTCGCGTAGGTCCCAAGACCGCGTAGGTATTCTCGAATCATGGTCCCATACCGCCTAAGTCTACCCGCGTCGGAGGCGACAACCCGGAATCATGTCGAGGTGAGTGATGTAATACTAGCATAACGACTTCTTGTTAGACAACATAAGCACAACAAGGAAACCCCTTTACACAAACATCACGACACTAACACACGTAGCATCCTAACATGTTTAATTATCAATCAATAAGGAAGTATTACAAGGCTATCACAAACCAACACAATCAAGTTATTCACACGAGGTACTTTCTACTATATGTCAACAAGTTCGGGTTTTTATCCCCAAAGTACTTCATACATTAACTCTTTAAAAGATCAGTTTCTTTCACAAAAGTCATTCAATACCCGTAGTATAAAAATGGAGTGACTATCTTTTTAATTAAACCAAAAAACTTCCCTTTGTAAAATCAAGTAACAACATTATTTTCCAAACGTTCAAGTTTGCCTAATTTCAAATGCTCAAGTTTCTCATTTTCGAAAGGTTTCGTAGTTCATAGTTTTAATCACTTAATGATATAATTCTCCTTTAAAACAATTTGAGAAACATATGCCTTATATGTGAATAGGTTATTCTTGTTTATAACAGTCTTATTAAAGCAGCCATGATCTAGGAAATGTAATATCATTTTGTCTCATCTTAGCTTCTATGCAGATGGAGGTTTCTACTGGTTTTAATAATACTTAATTAGTCAATACATTTCCCTTTATTAACGCTGCAGTGGTTTGTTCGATACTTATTCTGATTTCCGAAATCAGTAAAACATTATTCCTTTTAAAAACCAAGTACTCATTACTCACGAATGAGGTTTCACATATTTTAACAAAATTCATATTAATTAAGTTAAGTCTCTTATCTTTTAAGATCAAGTCTCTTAACTTCTAAAATCAATAAACCATTCTTTTTATCTCTCTTAAGTCGTTATACCTAACTTCCCATAAAGCTAGTATAACTCTTAAGCTTTTAAAACCAAGTATTACTCTTCTTTCAAAAAGGTTTCTTAATTCTTTTGAAATACTTCAAGATTCTTATTATTCAGGCTTAAGTCAAAAGACATTGCCGAAAAACTACGTTCAGTTAACACACGCGTCGTCTAGTACTATATATATATTCTTTTAAAATATCATGCTCAAGAGGATAGGAAGAATCACATACCTCGCGACGATTATCGACAATTAGCAAAAGCGCTCATTCTATAACGGCTAGCCTTGTCCACCTTTCAAGTAGTACATGCTACTTTGCAGAACATTCAACCTATAAAGGTCATATCGTCTATCAACTTCTAGACTACTCGTAGAATATTCTAAGCGATGAGGTTCTCTATTCTACGGAAAATCGGGCAGCACTTCCCTACCCGTTAAGCTACACAAGTCTCATGTAAATACGATCTATGTAAATGATTTAATCCTTCTTCTTTAATATTCTTACGATGTGATTTGATTCAAGTCTTTTACGTAATATCCTTCTATTACAGTTCAATTCTCTTCTATGAATCTTATATTCATTTCTATCCAACTACAGTATGTAATTTCCAATTACAATAGAAGGTCAAGAGTATTTACCTCGATAAGCCCAAAATTATCCAAGTTTAAATGTCGATCTGAGCAACGTTTAGCTCCTACTGCAGGTGCTCCAACGCTCCAAACAACCCTTAGAAGTTCTACGCAACTTCTTCTTAATACTTCAACCGGCTATGAAGATTTTCCTTAGGGTTGTGTTTTGTGACTGAAGGGAAGTATAATAGTATTTCTGGGCTTTTCGTATAGGGGGTAACCTTGGAATACTACATGGTATTTGGGCCAAGGTATTTTGGAATAGTAACAATACTTGGAGAATACTTTTCTACCAAGTGGGGGGGTGTACTTCCGGCCAAGGGGGAGGGGTGCTCTCGGCCAAGGGGCCTCACAAAGGGGGAGGGGTTTCGGCTAGCACAACAAGGAAGGGGAAGGGATTGCAAGACATAGAAATGATTTAAGGGATGAAGAAAACCTTCAAGTTAGGGGGGTATTTATAGGCCAACCAATGGCCAAGATCAAGACAAGTGGTGGGCAAGTGTAAGGTCAAGATTTGGACAAGTGTTTGTGGGTCCCACTTGCTCATTAACTACACAAAATATCCTACCAACTCCAAGGCTTCAATTCGTCCCATTGACGCCCACAAGTCCGCCAATTAGAGGGTGACAAGTGTCGCCCTCTCGTTGGTCCAAAGTATTTCATCTCTCGGAAAAATCCGCAAAAAATATAAATGACATAGCCGGAATTTTCCCTTCGAAAGTTTTGGAAGATGTTTCGTCGGAAAACGATTCTTTTCGTGTGTTGTGCACAAAATTTTCGGTCCTAGCCTAACTTAAGGCTTAAACTTTTATGCGTACGCCCTCACGTACATACTCTGGAAAATACGGGGTATAACATTCTCCCCTCCTTAGAAACATTCGTCCCGAATGTTCCTTCTCAAGACAGATAACGATCAAGTTCCTCATAGCATAACCAGTTTGCAAATGCCACACATGGCCACAGAAAACACCCGCGCAAATACTTACATCAAAGTCCACGAGGAATCACCTCTAACATCACAAAAACTCCCACCCAAGGGCTAAAAGATACTCCCTTCGCACCTTTACTTTACAAAAGAAATGATCACAACTATGCTCTTAACACATGCTCGCTTCTTCCCTTACTCGTCGTACACTTCTCGTACACTCGAACTCTTTCTCATAACTTACCACACTTCTGTTACTGCTTCAGTTTCCAAAATCTCTGGGTTACTATCTCCAACTTGGTCATCATTAACTGGGAATACTCTGGATGGATCTCCGATACTTTCCCGACCATAGCAACATGAAAGACCGGACGTACTGCTTCCTAAGTCGGATGGCAATGCTAACTTATAGGCAACCTGGACTATTCTTCACATGATCTGAAAAGGCCCAAAGTAACTCGGGCTAAGTTTCCTCTGTTTTCCAAAACTCGTCACACCCTTTCCGGGGTGGTACCTTCAAGACCACCGTCAACTGAACTCTAGGTGTAAATGCGACTATCCATACGACTTCGCTGACTCGAGTGCCAAAAATCTCTTACGGATAAGCTTCACTTATCCACACTCTGCCAAACAAGTATGAACCAACTATCGAACTTTGCCAACATCGAACCAATCGGCCGTGACTTACACTTCCGCCCCTACAAGGCGTCATAAGGCGATATCCGAATCTTGAAATGGTAGCTATAAAACACTCCTCAACAGAGGCAACAATCCTCACAACTACCCACGAAATCCAAACACCGCCCGAGGCGAATGCGATACTAAGACTCACCTAAGTTCCTAACCCTGCCTGGTAAAACCTCCAGAAAAGAAACAGCCGTAAACTGGGCTCCACTGCCTGACATAAGGTGAAAGTAGGCACCTCGTGCAACCTTACAACCTTCCCGATATAACATCTCGCATAACCTGCCGAGTAAATGATCTTGGTGAAGACAAGAGGATCGACCTCATCGGCCCGACTACTGGTCGAACGCATCCACGAACTCGTACGCTAGTTAACTAAACTTGGGACTAACACCCACGTGACCCCACCACCTGGCGGGACCACCGAACCGACCACTCCACAAAAGCAGTGCGGGTTGACGCGACAGCCTCAACCCGACCCACTTTCGCGCAAAAACACTTGCTCCCCGATCCGGAACAATCTCACTAATCAAGTTACGAAAACCTAGCGGTCTTCTTAGCTCAACTACCCTCTTTCATATCATACCACTCAGGGACTTATCACACAAATATATCTCACGTGCACTATGCACTCCGATGAGGGTCAAACATAAAATACCTCTTTTACTCGAGATGGCCTTACCTCTAAGGTCTCCACGTATAAAACTCTAAGGCTCACACTTTCCCTTATCCCCAATCTTACCTTTCTAACTAACCATGGTTTCTAATCACAATTTACACAATTTTATCTGAACGTAACACTTAAGATATACTTATCTTATCACACACACTAATCTCTAGAGGGTCAATGATATACTGGTATCTATTGCTTCACTCCCCTTTTGTCGTTCTAATCAATCCTTCCCTGTTGGGCGCATAGCTAGAGAAGATGATGAACTAGCCACTGATCCCGAAGGCTGAGTCTCTACATCCGCGCCACCTCTGGTCGGACAATTTCTCGCAAAATGGCCCTGCTGGCCGCAAGCAAAACAAACTGTCGAAGAAGCACGACATTCCCCACAATAACCAGTGAATTATCCTTCCTTCCTTGACATCGTTGATTTTAGTAAGTCTATGTGACTTGTTCGGTTGAAGTAAATAAATTGATGTTGGAAGTATGAAATACGTGAATTTGAAAGCTAAGAGACGGAGATAAGAACGTACGATCATTGAAGGATTTTATGCTAAGTGCCTGTCACGACCGTTCGGGGCGTGGATCGTGCGCTAAGGCACCCAAGTAGTCATACATCAGAGTAATCAGCGGAAATATAAAGCAAGACATGAAACAGTTTATAAAATAAGACACAGTTTATGTGAGAAAACATCGCCTTTCGGCATATATATATAAGATCATGGTTTAGCAGTTACATCCGACATCGCATAACATGACTACGACCTCTAAGGAAATATACAACTATGGCGGGACAGGGCCGCCATACCTGGCATAAAACTAACTACAACAGGAGATCATACCAAAAGTAGAGCCTCGGAAGAGATGGAGCTCCGACACCAACGTAGAGATCCTAAGAATGCGGATCTAGCACTGCTTGCCGCCTGCGGCATGAGCAGCCCCAGAGGTCGATAACAGTACTAAGTATGCGAAATCGTAAAATACTTAAATGAAAACATATCATTTTAAAACCGGTTTACAAATATGTGTGAAACAACCAAGAAACCGCACGTAGTACATCACAAACAAGAGCAACAATAGGTAGCGTAATAGGTCTTGTCTGAAAGTGCGAATGATCGAAAGCAGGCCACTCGCCCATATCATCATTCGAAAGCCTAATCACGACTCGAGTCCGCATAGGCCACTCACGTGGGCGCATGAGGTATAACCCGCATCGAGGGTAGCTACTCCTCGGCGTAAATCTGGACTCGTTGTCGCATGGCGCATGTATCGCGTGAGGTATAACCCGCATACTAACACGGAACTCTCGTAGCTCGCATAGGCCCCTGGACCGCGTGAGGTATTCTCGAATCATGGTCCTGCATCGCTGAGTCTACCCGCGTCGGAGGCGGCTTAACCCCGGTATCATCTCAAGAGGTGAGTGATAGTATACTAACATAACAACTTATCTTTAAACAACATAAGCACAACAAGGATACTCACCTATACAAACGTTACAAGATACTAACACACATAGGCAAACTTGTTTCTTTTATAAATCTTAAGTGGTTATACTTACTTCCCATAAAGCTAGTATAACTCTTAAGCTTCCATTTAAAAACCAATTAGTTCTCTTACATTAATATGATTCATGAGTCTTTTGAAATGTTTTGATTCTTTATTATTCAGCTTAAGCGTGAGGCATTAGTAAGTATTATTCAGCTTAAGCGTGAGGCATTGCCGTAATTATTCAGCTTAAGTCAAAGACATTGCCGTAGTTATATTGTAAAATATCATGCTTTAGGAAGAATCACATACCTTCTCGTGAAAACCACCGCAAGTTGAATATGTCGCGAGAGAGTCGACTATAATAGTCACAGATATCTATTAAAGACTACTCTGAAGGTCATTCTAAACAGGGGGTTCATAATTCTACGGTAAGTCGGGCAGCACTTCCCTACCCGGTGAGCTATATAAGTCTACTGTGAAAACAGTCCTATGTAAGTACAGTTTGATTATTCTTCTTTCAAACCCTTCTACTGTGGTAACAGTTCAATTCTATTCTGAGATATTCTTCTAAGTATTTATACTTATTCTTATACTATAACAGTAAGTATTCTCTAATTCAAAAGAGGGTTAGGATTATTACCTCGGTAAGCCCAATAATATCCTAGAAAAAGTCGCGCCTGAGCAAGGTTTTGCTCCTAAGTTGTATGCTCCAAGAACCTTAGAAGTTCTTCACAACTTCTACTAAATACTAAGGTATTTGGGCTAGGGTATTTTGGGCATTATAACGATACAAGAAGGTAACTTTTCTACCAAGTGAGGGGGGGTAGATTTTTGGCTAGGCTAGGGGGTATTCGGCCAGGGCCACTTAGGCTAGAGGGGGAAGAGGGCTTGGACGAAATGGCTAACAAGGGAGAAGGGAGGATTTTCAAGACTTGGAAAGTAATTTGTGGATGAAGAACTCTTCATCTTAAGGGGGGTATTTATAGGTCAAGAAGTGGCCAACCAATGGCCAAGATTTAGACAAGTGCAAGGCAAGTGTAGGGTGAGGATTAACTATACACAAATATCCTACCAACTCCTTGACTTGTGCACAAGGCACAAAAAACGTGCTCCTCCTAGTCCAAATCGTCCAAATGGACGATTTCAAGTCCATCAATTGGAGGGTGACAAGTGTCGCCCTCCCGTTGGTCCAAAATGTTTTGTCTCTCGGAAAAATCCGCAAAAATTAGAAATGGCATAGCCGGAATTTACCCTACGAAAGCTGTGGAAACGTTTCGTCGGAAAACTATTCGTTTTGTGAGTTGTGCCTAAAAAAAACGTTTTGCCTAAACTTTAAGGCTAGACTTTTTGTACGTATTCCCTTACGTACATACTCTGGAAATACGGGGTATAACAGTGCCCTTGGTGGTGCTTGGAGTTGTTAGTGTGGCGGTTAGGGCCACGACTTCCCGAATGATTTCGGGAAAATGCCCAATGCAAGAATAAGATAAGTACGAGTGCTGCCTGCGGAAAACCGAAGACATCATTGGTGGGTTTTAAGAACCTACACGATTTTTAAGGCGGTGCTTGATGATTAGATATGTACAGGACCGCAAGAGGACCCTGTGAGTAGGGTTGTAGCTTCAAGGAAAGATTATGAAAGGGAGATAAGCTCTCTCCCCCACGTAACAGGATAGTTGTACGTAGTATTGAGGGTTATGTGTACCCTTTTACCTAAGCCATAGATATGGGACTGGTAAAGTCCCCAGCTTCGTTATGCAATAAGTTACAATTTAAATAACCTTGGAAAAAAGGTATTTTGTTGGGGTAATTGAGAACGACATTAGGAAATGGTCGAGCATGTGTCTTAAGGATATAAATGCTGGTTATAAGCATAAATGGAAATGTATGACCCAGGAGCGAGGTAGAAATATTTTGGGTTAGTAATTAGTATGATGAAGGGTTATGACCAGAATAATAAGGAGAATGCAATTACAATCATGAAGGTCTCCCAAGGCATAATTACCCAGACTAGTGTAAAGACCATTAGAAATGATGGGCAGTTAGGAACACCTCGACGATAGGTGGCAAGCCTGTAATGACGGGCCAGACCATATATACGGGGAGGTAAGAGACCCCAGGGCAACTTGTAAAAAAAATAAAAATAATAATAATAAAGGTAAGACGAGTGGATACTCAAACGATAAGAAATCTTGGCAAGCCATTAGACTATGTAATAACATGCATTGAGGTTGAACACCTGACTATAAGCTCTATGAGCTGGAAGAAATAATAGAATTACTACTTGACGAGATCAAGAAAGTCTCCCCCTAAATTGTGATTGGCAGGAAGTCTTAGCCATGAGGCAAGTAAAGGAATCGAATCTAAGTATAGTGACCAAGTTTGGTTGCAACAGAGAAATGGAAACAGGAATCATAATTGAGATTATATCCCCGAATATTTCGGAAGTATGAGACAGGCTTCCAGTTATTGGAAGACAAACTGACTACGACTATAGTTCTAACCCCTCCTGAGGGACTAGATGGTTAGGTTATTATTGTAACACTTTGGGTGTTGGGCCAGGTTGTGTGCTGATGCAATGCGATAAGGTTAGAGCCTATGTATCCCGACGATTATGGGAGAATGAAAGGAATTACGCTACTCACGATTTAGAGTTGGCGGCAGTTAATCATGCTTTGAAGATTTGGAGGCATTACTTATGTAGATTTCATGTGGATATTTGGCAGACCACAAGAGCCTCCGGTATATCTTCAGACAGAGGCAACTGAATTTGTGACAGAGACGGTGGTTAGAGTTACTCAAGGATTGTGATGTTGATATCCTATACCACCCGGGGAAAGTCGATATGGTTACAGATGCTCTTAGTCGTAGATCTATGGGTAGTCTGTCAGGTGGACAGCCTGATAGACAGGACGTGGTCCGTGAGATTCATCAACTACCGAGCCGGGGGGCTTGATTATTTTGTTTCCAAGGTTAATGGAGTTTGGATTCGAGAGGTTGCCGAGTCTTCATTCGTCGAGGAGGTGAATAGGCGACAATATAAGGATTCAGTGTTAGTACGGGATCGAGACACCGCTCTCCGAGAGGAGAAGAGCCTGTTTGAGTAGCACCGGATAGGGTGATGTGTTATGAGGATAACTTGTGGGTGCCGACGCTGCAGGACTTGACAACAAGTTTTAAGGAAGGCACGCAGTGCTCATTGCTCTATTTGTTCGGGGTCGACTAAGTTGTATCGTGACCTCAGATGTATGTGTTGGTAACATGTCCTGAAGAGGGACGTAGCAGAGTTGTTGCTTAGTGTCCGAATTAGTAGCAGGTCAGGGTTGAGCACCAGAAGCCCAGTGGGCTATTACAGGTGATTGAGATCCCTACTTAGGAATGAGAGGTGATTGATATGGAGTGGTTCCAGGGGTACATTGTACTCAGAGGAAGTGCGACTCCCTGAGGGTCATAGTAATCAAGCTGACGAAATCAGCCCATGTTCTTCCGGTCAGGACCACTTACTCGGCTGAAGATTATGATAGATTATATAGAAGAAAGATTGTGAGACTGCACGGGGTTCCTACATTTATGATGTCAGAAGGAATTAGGGACACATGTGAGTCTCAGTATTGCATTTCGCCCTCAGACCGACGAACAGGTTGAGCGTACTATCCAGGCACTTGAGGATAAGTTGCGGGCCTGTGTTCTTGATTTCAGATATAGCTGGGAGGATTATTTGCCTCTTGTTGAGTTACGTACGTGTTATACCCCGTATTTCCAGAGTATGTACGTAAGGACGTACGTAGAAAATTTGAACTTTTTTTTTTAATAAGGCTTGGCCGAATTATTTTGTGCACAACACCCGGTTAGAGTCGTTTTTCGACGAAATGTTTCCACAGCTTTCGTAGGGAAAATTCCGGCTATGTCATTTTTATTTTTTGCGGATTTTTCCGAGAGACGAAACATTTTAGACCAACAAGAGGGCGACACTTGTCACCCTCTCATTGGAAGGACTTGGGCGGTCAAGGGTGGACGAATTGCTTGGCTTTTTGTCAAGTAGTAGGTAGGATATTTTTTTGTGGTAGATGGATAAGGTGCACTTGGCATGATCATGGCCCTACACTTGCCTTGCACTTGACATGATCTTGGCCATTGGTTGGCCTTTGCTAGACCTATAAATACACCCCCTTTGAAGACTTCTTCATCCATTCTACAAATTCCAAGTCTTGAAATCTTCCCTCCCTCCTTGTTGGTTTCGTCCCACCCTCCCCCTTTGTGAGTCCTTGTGGACGAGAGCTCTCCCCCTGGCGAGTACCCCTAGTGGGAGTGGTAGAGGGTATACACACTTGTGGTGTTGTCTCGTATAAATACCCCTCTTGGTAGAAATACTCTCAAAAGTATTGTTATAATGCCCAAATTACCTTAGCAGTATACCTTGTAGTATTCTAAGGTTATACCTATCTGAAAAGCCCGTTATACTATTATACTTCCCGTGGGTCACCAAACCGAAACCCTAAGAAAAATCTCCATGGTTAGTTGTAGTAGTATGTAGAAGTTGGTTAGAACTTCTAAGGGTAGTTTGGAGGCGGGTTGGGCGCCACGGAGTTGGAGCTAAGCGTTGCCCGGGATCGACTTTATACTTGGATAATTATGGGCTTATCGAGGTAAATATCTTGTCCTCTATTGTAATTGGAAATTACATGATTGTTAGACTATATAGTTGAAGTATACTATATATAGAATCGAGCGTTGTTATCGGCAATGTCTTTGGACTTAAGCTTTGAATTATAAGAAACCTTTTCAAAGAAGAGTGTTGAAGCGTAATTACATAGGGTGTATTCTGAGACTTGTGTAGCTTTTACGTGAGGTAGAATTGTGCACGTCGGATTAGGCGTATAACCCCTGGTTGGCTTGGTAGCGGCCCGATGAGAGGAGATTTACTGTTGTTGCGGGGAGGTCTTCTGAATTTTCGTAGAATGTTCTCTGAAGAGATCTAAATATTAATAAGCGCCTTGTGGCCTTATAGGTTGAAATCGCGTGTGGCGCGATCTACTTGGCAGGAGTAGCCGGTTGGAAGTACTTGGGCGTTTTGCTATTAGTCGATACTCGTCGCGAGGTATGTGAACCTCTTCCTTTCTCTTCTAGCATGATATGTGTGTAACTATGTAGTACGATAGACGTACATGTGTTAAATGTATTTGATTGGTCTAAAACATAAAGTGTTATAACGACTTTATGGGAAGTTGGTTATAACAGCTTTATGTAGGTAAGAAAATACTTGTGGTTTTTAAAAAGTGGTAACGATTTGAACTATAAGCGGTTGGTTATGTAATAATAAAGAACTTGAAGTATTTCAAAAGATTTTTGAATCATTTTGAAAGAAGAAGTAATACTGGGTTTTTGAAAACTTAAGAGTTATACTAGCTTTATGGGAAGTTAGGTATAACGGCTTAAGAATGTTTTACTTGTCACGACCCGAACCGGGGCCCGTGACTGGTGCCTTACCCCGGGCACCCAAGTAGACATACATCGAGTGTCAGTGGAACAAACACAACAACATGAGATAATAGAAGTATAAAACAAAAATCGAGGAAAACTTGCCTTTCGGCATATATATAAATAACAACTTTCAACATGAGCAGTTTAATCCTTTTACAAACCACCGCCACAAAAGATTACGGACCTCTAAGAAAAGATCGACAACAATGGCGGGGACAGGCCGCCATACCACGAATGTAAATACCTACAACGACGGGGACTATACAGATAAGCCTCCGAGAAAGCGGAGCTTTCCCAACGCCGACGTGACCCTAAGAGCGAGGATCAACGGCGGTGTACCTTTACTGCGGCATGACGCGGCCCGAAGGAGGTCGATCTGAGTACCAAGTATGTGGCCCGAAAATAAATCGTAAATGAAATCATAGTAGTCTATATAAAGCGGGAGGCGTGTATGATAACCAAACTACGATTCACAATAAATAGCGATCATGTCAAGTCGTGACTCACGCCTCAAAGTTATCACAATAAAACCGTGCGGGGCAATGCGAAGGCATAGCCGACTACTAAGACCCACGATGCAAAAATACCACAAAGCGTATCCGAGGTCTTTCTAGACCGCACCACATGATCGAAGGCGGCCTCGCGCAATATCAATGTGCACGTCTATCCACGAACTCGCGACTCGCATAGGTCCCACACGGACCCGCGTGAGGTATTCCTCGAATCATGGTCCCGGACCGCGAGGTATACCCGCGTCGAGGCGACAACCCCGGTATCCGCCAGGCTCGCAACCCGCATAGTCTCAAAAGATCGCATAGTCTCAACGGACCGCATAGAATCCCGCGTCGGGCTAAACACCGGAATGATCAATCCTGGAGCTACCGCGACTCGCGTAGTCACAAGGACCGCATAGGCCGTATAGACCCGCATCAAGGGTGGCAAGCCCTCGGTATAATAAGTCAAAGGGGTATGTGATACAATAATAGTACAATGGCTTAACGTTTAACAATGTAAGCCCAAAGAATGACCCACTTTCATCACGATCATACAAGATACTAACACACGTAGCATCCTAACATGTTTACTTATCACATCAACAAGAAAGTATTTACAAGGCTATCTCGACCAACACAATCAAGTTATTCACACAAGGTACTTTATGCTAACAAGTTCGGTATCTATCCTAAAGTACTTCATACATTAAATCCTTTAAAAGATCCGTTGCTTTCACATAAGTCACACCATACCCGTAGTATAAAAATAGAGTGACTGTCCTTTTAAGTAAACCAAAATACTTACCTTTGTAAAATCAAGTAACACATTATTTTCCAAGCGTTCAAGTTTGCCTAATTTCAAATGTTCACGTTTCTTATTTTAGAAAGGTTAATCGTTCATATTATTAACCACATAATAATATATTCCTCTTTTAAAACAACTGAGAAACATATGCCTTATATGTGAGTCGGATATTCTTGTTTATAACAATCTTATTCATGACCATGATTTATTACATGACCGTGATCTAGGAAATATCATTTTGTCTCATCTTAGCTTCTATGCGGATGGAAGTTTCTCTTGGTTTTAATAATACTTAATTATTCAAAACATTTCCTTTTATTAATGTATTTGCGGTGGTTTGTCGATACACATTACGATTTCAAATCGGTAAAACATTCTTAAGCGTTATACCTAACTTCCCATAAAGCTAGTATAACTCTTAAGTTTTCAAAACCAAATATTACTTCTTTTTTCAAAATGATTCAAAAATCTTTTGAAATACTTCAAGTTCTTTATTAACACATAACAAGCCAGTTATAGTTCTAATCAGTTACCTTTTAAAAACCACATGTATTTTCTTACCAACATAAAGTTGTTATAACCAACTTCCCATAAAGTGTTATAACACTTTATGTTTTACACCAATCAAATACATTTAGCACGTATGCGTCACCGTACTACATAGTTCACACATATCATGCTAGAAGAGATAGGAAGAGGTTCACATACCTCGCGGCAGTATCGACTAATAGCAAAACGCTACAAGTACTTCCAAACGTCGGCTACTCCTTAAGCCAAGTAGATCGCGCCACACGTAGTACTTCAACCTATAAGGCCACAAGGCGCTTATTAACATTTAGATCTCATCGTAGAACATTCTACCGAAAATTCGCACACCTCCCCGCAGCGTAAATCTCCTCCTCTATCGGTAGGCTATCAAGCCAACCAAGGGGTTATACATCTAACCCTAGCAGTACAATTCTACTCCACGGTACTACTACACAAGTCTCTTGTAATACAGCCTATGTAATTACGGTTCGATATTCTTCTTTCAATTCGAGATTAAGTCGCAAGACATTGCGTAAGTATTATTGAGCTTAAGCCGTGAGGCATTGCCGATAACTACGCTCAGTTCTATATATAGTATACTTCAACTATATATTCTAACAATATGCAATTTCCAATTACAATAGAGGGACAAGATAATTACCTCGATGAGCCCATAATTATCCTAGTTAAAGTCGATCCTGGGCAATCGTTTAGCTCTAACTTCGTGCGCTCCAACCCGCTCCAAACTACCCTTAGAAGTTCTAACCAACTTCTACATACAACTCCAACTAACCATGGAGATTTTCCCCAGGGTTTCGGTTGGGTGACTGACGGTAAGTATAATAGTATTTCTGGGCTTTTCGTATAGGTATAACCTTAGAATACAACAAGGTATATGGCTAAGGTAATTTGGGCATTATAACAATACTTTTGAGAGTATTTCTACCAAGAGGGGGGGTTATTATATGAAAACAACTAGGCTGGGGAGGTACCCAGGCTAGCACCCAAGGAGGGGAGGGTGTATACCCTCGGCCTACCCACTGGGAAACTCTCGGCGAGGGGAGGGGGAAGGCTTTTGGACGAGAACCACAAGGAGGGAGAGGGAGGGATTTTAACACTTAGAAGATTTTAGGATGAAGAAAGTCTTCAACATAGGGTGGTATTTATAGGCCAACCAATGGCCAACCAATGGCCAAGATCTTGCCAAGTGCAAGGCAAGTGTAAGGCCAAGATCTTGCCAAGTGCCCCTTAACCAACTAACACACAAATATCCTACCAACTAAAGCCATTCCAATCGGCCCTGGCCAGCCTCGCGTCATGATGGGAGGGTGCAAGTGGCGCCCTCTTGTTGGCCCAACACGTTCGTCTCTCGGAAAAATCCGCAAAAATTAAAAATGACATAGCGGAAATTCCCTACGAAGGTGAAAACGTTTCGTCGAAAAACGACTCTAAACGGGTGTCGTGCACAACTAATTTTCGGCCAAGCCAATATTAAAAGTTTCAAATTTTCTACGTACGTCCTTACGTACATACTCTGGAAATACGGGGTATAACATTACTGATTTCGGAAATCAGAATGTGTATCGACAAACCACTGCAGCGTTAATAAAAGGAAATATTTTGACAGATTAAGTATTATTAAAACCAGTAGAAACTTCCATCTGCATAGAAGCTAAGATGAGACAAAATGATATTTCCTAGATCATGGCTGCTGTAATAAGATTGTTATAAACAAGAATATCCTACTCACATATAAGGCTTATGTTTTCTCAGATGGTTTAAAAGAGAATTATATTCTTAAATGAATAAGACTATGAACTACGAACCCTTTCTAAAATAAGAACCGTGAACATTTGAAATTAGGCAATCTTGGCCGTGTGGACAATAATGGTGTTACTGGAGTTTACAAAGGTAAGTGTTTTGATTTACTTCAAAAGATAATCACTCTATTTTCATATACTACGGGTATTGTGTGACTTTTGTAAACGGAACGTATCTTTTAAAAGATAATGTATGAAGTACTTTGGGAATAGATACCCGATCTTGTTAATCATATATTAGAATGTACCTTGTGTGTATAACATGATTGTGTTGGTTTGTGATAGCCTTGTAATACTTTCTTGTTGATTTGATAAGTAAACATGCTAGGATGCTACGTGTGTTAGTATCTTGTGATGTTTTGTGTAAAGGGGTTTTCCTCATTGCGCTTAAAGTTGTTTGACTCTCAAGATTATGTTGGTATTGTACCACTCACCTTGACTTGTCTCGGAGGTTAAGGCGCCTCCGTCTGGGGTAGACTTCGAGCGATGCAGGACCGTGATTCGAGAATACCTCATGCGGGTCGGGGATCTATGCGGAACTACGGAGTTCGAGTTAGTTTGCGGCCATTGTGGTCATGCGGTCTTTGTGGCCATGCGGTGCGAGTCGGGGCGATGCGGGAGTAGCTACCCTCGATGCGAGAATACCTCATGCGGGCCTATGAGGTTGGCCTATGCGAGCTACGGAGTTCGAGGCTAGACGCGCACATTTGATCTGCGAGCGAGTGACGGCTTTGATCATGTGATGCAGACAGATATCATGATCTGATTTATGACCATGTTAGTCTTGTAGGTGTTAGTAGTCGGTTATGCCTTCGTGCCACCTGTCTTGTTTTATTAGGACACGAGTGGGACACAGTGTTCATGTGTATTTCTTGGTGTTTTTATATCATAAACTGCCGGCAGTGAGGAAGGTATTCCACGGGCATGATTGATGTTATGGGCGTGAGACCCATAGTTACATTTGAGTGATGACTTTGAGGGCGTGAGTCACTGACTTAACATGACTGCCTATTTATTGTGAACTGTAGTTTGGTTATCATACATGTCTCTGCTTTATAGACTATTATGATTTCATTTCTGATATTTTTTGATTTCACATACTTGGTACTGTTGTCTTGACCTCCTTGAAGTGCGTTCATGCCGCAGGTTGAGGTACACCAGTCGTTGATCCTCGCTCTTAGGGTCACAGTTCAGCGTTTGGGAAAGCTCCGTTTCTCTGGAGGCTTATCTTGGTATTGTCCCCTGTTGTTGTAGGTGCTTACATTCAGGGGTATGGCGAGCCCTGTCCGTCGTTGTTGTCATATCATTCGTAAGTGCATGAAATCTTGTTGTGGGCGAGTTGTAATGGGATATCGTTCGGTTTTAAATTGATTTATATATATATGCCGTAAAGCGAAGTTTTCTCGAACTATTGTTTCATACTTCTTGTTATTTCATGTTATCGTCTTATGTTCCGCTGATTACTCTGATGTTGTATCACTAGGGTGCCCGGGGTAAGGCACCAGTCACGGGCCCGGGTTCGGGTCGTGACAAAAGTGGTATCAGAGCAGTTAATCCTCAGAAAGTGTCTACAGACCGTATCCAGTAGAGTCTTGATTATCGGTGTGTTGTGCACCACACCAATAATCAGGAGGCTATAGGATATTTAGGATTGGTTTCTATTCTTCTCACTCTGAGATCGTGCCTTAGAGCTGTGTTGTAAGTTGGACCCTCTCACGTATTTCTTTCCACTACCGTTATGCCTCGCGTGAGGCAACCCGGGAGAGGCAAGCGGCCGAGGAGGCTGCGAGTAAATGCTGAGAGGGTTACGAGGGCCTGAGCCCAACCATCACTGAGTTAGGTGCTTGATCGGGAGTTATGCTCGTCACCGGCCAGCGAGTTTAGCTGCGGCAGCGATTCCCTCTGCGGCCATGATATATGAAACTTCAGTCCCACGACCGGGAACAGAGAATATAGATTGCAAAGAGACAACCCTGTTACTAGCTATGAATTTGGCTACCATAGAGTATACCGATGTACCGCGAGTCTTGATGAATATCTTAGAAAGGGTTGTGCGAGTAATTCTTGATTAGGCTTGAGCATGGCACGTATGCGGGCTTGTCGCGGCGAGCCAAGCGTAGAGATCGACGGGTTAACGAAGGGCGAGAAGAGGGCGGGGCGAGAAAGGTCCTTTGGTAACATTCGAGTCGAGTCACCTCGCGTGATTAGATTATGCACATCCACGGTCGCGAGTGGTCTTCCACGGATTTGGGGCGTTCGGGGTATCGAGAGTTGGTCGAACTCGGGGCTTCCGGTTCACGATGTGAGCGTCATCGGGAATGTCGTCTTTTAGTTGGTACTTGTTGAACTACGACCGTCGAGTCGATGTCGAAGGAGTGTCCTTGTAGGAGGACTTAGCCTTCAGGAATCGGTGGGTAGTTCGTCATCTTCCCTAGCTATGCGCCTACAGGCGAGTTTGACTAGACGACTAAGGGAGTAGCGATAGATATATATATATCCTTAACCTCTAGGGGTTAGTATTTGAGATAAGGTGAGTACACCTTAAGTGTTATTCTGATTGCATTGTGTAAATTGTGATTAGAAATCTTGGTTAGTTAACCAAGTAATATTTGGGGGATAGAGAAGGTGTGAGCCTTAGAGTTTTTTTACGTAGAGACCTTAGAGGTAAGGCCATCTCGAGTAAAGGTGTAGTGTTATGTTTGATCCTTATCGGAGTGCATAGTGCGTAAGCTATGTTGTGGGATAAGTCACGAGTAGTGTGGAATGAAAGAGGGTAGTTGAGCTAAGAAGACGCTAGGTTTTAAACGTGATTAGTGAGAGTTTTCCTTGGGAGCTAGCGTTTTTGCGGCGTTCTTAGGGTCGGGTTGAGGCCACGTTGCGGGTCAGCCGCGGCATGTATGGTGGTGGGGTCGGTTGTGGTGGTCCCGCCTTGTGGTAGAGTCACGAGGTGTTAGGCCCAAGTTTAGTTAACCGTCTGGTCGTGGATGCGTTCGACCCGATGGTCGGGCGAGGTCGGTAGTCTTGTCTTAGCAAAGACCGTTTACTCGGCGGTGTGGATTTATCGAGAAGGTTGTAAGGCTGCAGGGTGCCTACCTTCACCTTATGTGACAGCGGAGCCAGTGCAGCTTTCTTTTACGGAGGTTTTACGAGCAAGGTTAGGAACTCGGTGAGTCTCGAATCACATTCGCCTCGGGCGATGTTTGAATTTCGAGGATAGTTGCGAGAATTGTTGTCTCTGTTGAAGAGTGTTTAAGCTACCATTTCGGTGTTCGGATGTCGCCTTATGAAGCCTTGTAGGCGGATGTGTAAGTCGTCGGTCGATTGGTTCGATGTTGGCAAGATTCGGATAATTGGTTGAGCTTGTTCCAAAGGTATCGTGGATAGGGTAAAGCTTGTCTAGAAGAGGTTACGCGGCTCGGAGAAATCGTGTGGATAATCGGCGGCGACGCTTAGAGTTCGAGTTGACGGTCGGTCTTCTTGAAAGTACCACCTCGGGTTGGGTGTGACGAGCTTTGGAAAGCAGAGGAACTTAGCGAGTTACTTTGGGCCGCACGAGTTCATGTGAAGAATAGGCGGGTTGCCTATATGTTAGCATTTGCCGTCCGACTTAGGAAGCGATGCGTCCGATCTTTCGTATTGTTATGATCGGAAAGTATCGGAGATCCATCAGTGTTCCCGATTAATGATGACCACGTTAGAGATAGTAGCCCAGTTTTGAAGCGAGCGATGCTCGAAATGTGGTAAGAGTTCGAGTGTCTGACGACCTCGGGGATCGCGTGCGGCCGGTACCATTTGTTGGGTCGCGGAGTGACACTAGAACCTCGCGGCAAAGTGACAAAAGTGGTATCACGGCGAGTAAAGGGAGAAGCGAGCATGTATGGCGGCATAGATGTGATCATTTCTTTTGTAAGGAGAAGGTCGCGAAGGAAGTATATTTTAGACACAGGAGAGAGGTGTTTGTGGTAATGTTAGAGGTGTTTCATAGTGGACTTGGATGGAGGTATTTGCGGGTGTTTACGTGGCCATGTGTGGCGATTGTTCTCGTAAGTATAGTAGTGAAGACTATCTTGGCGCGTTTGTTTGAGACTTAGAAGGAACATTCGAGGCGAATGTTTCTAAGGAGGAGAATGTTATACCAGTATTTCAGTATATGCGTGGGGCGTGCGTAGAAAATTTGAACTTTTTTTAATAAGGTTTGGCGAATTATTTTGTGCACAACACGGTTAGAGTCGTTTTTAAATGAAAGCGTTTCCACGACTTTCGTAGGAAAATTCGGCTATGTCATTTTTATTTTTTGCGGATTTTTCGAGAGGCGAAACATTTTGGACCAACAAGAGGCGACACTTGTCACCTCTCATTGGAAGGACTTAGGCGGTCAAGGGTGGGCGAATTGCTTGGCTTTTGTCAAGTAGTAGGTAGGATATTTTTGTGGTAGATGGATAAGGTGCACTTGGCATGATCATGGCCCTACACTTGCCTTGCAGCGTGATCTTGGCCGTTGGTTGGCCTTTGCTAGACCTATAAATACACCCCTTTGAAGACTTCTTCATCCATTCTACAAATTCAAGTCTTGAAATCTTCCCTCCTCCTTGTTGGTTTCGTCCCACCCTCACTTTGTGAGGCCTTGTGGACGAGCTCTCCCCTTGGCGAGAGTACCCACAGTGGGGTAGGCGAGGGTATACACCCACTTGTGGTGTTGTCTCGTATAAATACCCCATCTTGGTAGAAATACTCTCAAAAGTATTGTTATAATGCCCAAATTACCTTAGCCGTATACCTTGTAGTATTCTAAGGTTATACCTATCTGAAAAGCCCAGTTATACTATTATACTTCCGTCGGTCCACCAGAAACCACTAAGAAAAATCTCCATGGTTAGTTGGAGTAGTATGTAGAAGTTGGTTAGAACTTCTAAGGGTAGTTGGAGCGGGTTGGGCGCGGAGTTGGAGCTAAACGTTGCCCAGGATCGACTTTATACTTGGATAATTATGGGCTTATCGAGGTAAATATCTTGTCCCTCTATTGTAATTGGAAATTACATGATTGTTAGACTATATAGTTGAAGTATACTATATATAGAACTGAACGTTGTTATCGGCAATGTCTTTGGACTTAAGCCTGAATTATAAGAAACCTTTTCGATAGAAGAGTCTTTGAGTAATTACATAGGGTATTATTCTGATGAGCTTGTGTAGCTTTTACGTGGTAGAATTGTGCACGTCCGGATTAGACGTATAACCCCCCCCCTGGTTGGCTTGGTAGCCGGCCCCGATAGAGGAGGAGATTTACGCTGTTGCGGGGGGGGAGAGGTGCTGCCGAATTTTCTGTAGAATGTTCTACGAAGAGATATAAATATTAATAAGCGCTTTGTGGCCTTATAGGTTGAAATCGCGTGTGGCGCGATCTACTTGGCTTAGGAGTAGCGAAGCGGTTGGAAGTACTTGGAGCGTTTTGCTATTAGTCGATACTCGTCGCGAGGTATGTGAACCTCTTCCTATCTCTTCTAGCATGATATGTGTGTAACTATGTAGTGCGATAGGCGTCATGTGTTAAATGTATTTGATTGGTCTAAAACATAAAGTGTTATAACGACTTTATGGGAAGTTGGTTATAACGACTTTATGTAGGTAAGAAAATACTTGTGGTTTTAAAAGGGTAATCGATTTGAACTATAAGCTGGTGGTTATGTAATAATAAAGAACTTGAAGTATTTCAAAAGATTTTGAATCATTTTGAAAGAAGAAGTATCTTGGGTTTTGAAAACTTAAGAGTTATACTAGCTTTATGGGAAGTTAGGTATAACGGCTTAAGAATGTTTCTTGATTTGAATCGAGAATGTGTATCGACAAACCAACGCAGCGTTAATAAAGGAAATATTTTGTGATTAAGTATTATTAAAACCAGTAGAAACTTCCATCCGCATAGAAGCTAAGATGAGACAAAATGATATTTCCTAGATCATATCTTTGTAATAAGATTGTTATAAACAAGAATATCCTACTCATATAAGGCTTATGTTTTCTCGGATGGTTTAAAAGAGAATTATATTCTTAAATGAATAAGACTATGAACTACGAAACCTTTCTAAAATAAGAACCGTGAACATTTGAAATTAGGCAAACTTGGGCGTTTGGAAAATAATGTTGTTACTTGATTTTACAAAGGTAAGTGTTTTGATTTACTTCAAAAGATAATCACTCTATTTTCATATACTACGGTATTGTGTGACTTTTGTAAACGTAACGTATCTTTTAAAAGATAATGTATGAAGTACTTTGGGAATAGATACGATCTTGTTAATCATATATTAGAATGTACCTTGTGTGTATAACATGATTGTGTTGGTTTGTGATAGCCTTGTAATACTTTCTTGTTGATTTGATAAGTAAACATGCTAGGATGCTACGTGTGTTAGTATCTTATGATGTTTTGTGTAAAGTGGGTTTTCCCTCGACTGCGCTTAAAGTTGTTTGACTCGGTAGTTATGTTGGTATTGTACCACTCACCTTGACTTGTCTCGGAGGTTAAGCGCCTCCGTGCGGGGTAGACTTCGGTGATGCAGGACCGTGATTCGAGAATACCTCATGCGGGTCGGGGATCCATGCGGAACTACGGAGTTCGGGTTAGTTTGCGGCCGCGTGGTCATGCGGTCTTTGTGGCCATGCGGACTGCGAGTCGGGGCGATCTTGGGAGTAGCTACCCTCGATGCGAGGAATACCTCATGCGGGCTATGAGGTTGGCCTATGCGAGCTACGGAGTTCGGGGCTAGACGCACATTTGATCTGCGGCGAGTGACCGGCTTTGATCATGTGATGATCTAGACAGATATCATGATCTGATTTATGACCATGTTAGTCGCAGGTGTTAGTAGTTGGTTATGCCTTCGCACTTACCTGTCTTGTTTTATTAGGACACAGTGGGACCTGGTGTTCATGTGTATTTCTTGGTGCTTTTATATCATAAACTGCCGGCAGTGAGGAAGGTATTCCACGGGCATGATTGATGTTATGGGCGTGAGACCCATAGTTACATTTGAGTGATGCCTTTGAGGGCGTGAGTCCACGACTTAACATATTTGCTATTTATTGTGATCGTAGTTTGGTTATCATACATGTCTCTGCTTTATAGACTATTATGATTTCATTTCTGATATTTTTGATTTCACATACTTGGTACTGTTATGACCTCCTTGAAGTGCGTTCATGCCGCAGGTTGAGGTACACCAGTCGTTGATCCTCGCTCTTAGGGTCACAGTTCAGCGTTTGTGAAAGCTCCGTTTCTCCGGAGGCTTATCTTGGTATAGTCTCCTGTTGTTGTAGGTGCTTACATTCAGGGGTATGGCGGCCCTGTCCGTCGTTGTTGTCATATCATTCGTAAGTGCATGTAATCTTGTTGTGGCGAGTTGTAATGGGATGTAATCGTTCGGTTTAAATTGATTTATATATATATGCCGTAAGACAAATTTTCTCGAACTATTGTTTCATACTTCTTGTTATTTCATGTTATCGTCTTATGTTCTCCGATTACTCGATGTTGTATCACTAGGGTGCGGGTAGGCACGATCCACGGCCCGGTTGGTCGTGTGATCGATAATAGATACCCTTCCAGTATTCAGATGACCCTGTATGGGGCTTTGTAAGAAAGGAAGCATAGATCGCCGATTGGTTGGTTCGACGTAGGCGAGGTTCGGTTAATTGGCCCAGACTTGATTCAACGGGCTGTGGATAAGGCGAAGCTTATCCAGAAAAGATTATTAGTAAGCTCAGAGTCAGCAGAAGCTTTATGCAGATAACCAACGTCGACACTTGGATTTCAGGTTGACGTTTTAGTATAAGTATTGTTATGTGGCCATGTGTGGCAAGTATGATTATGTTAGGTGTAGTCAGGGGACTATGCCAATATCCGTAAAGATGGAACCTCGAAGGAACATTCGGGGATGAATGTTTCTAAGAAGGGGAGAATGTTACACCCCGTATTTCCAGGACTAGTATAAGAGAATAGACGGGAGGTCACAAGACTTAAAAATTTGAACGAAAGAAAGAATTGTTTTCCAAGGGAAAAATCTTCCGAACCTCGGGAAAGAGAAATGGTTGTTAATGAGAATTGGGTCTCGAAATTTTTATTGAGACTTTTAAGAGTTTATCGGAATTATGGAAGTTTAATAACAGAGTTGGATACGTTGGGCCCACCCGAGAGATTTTACGTTTTTGTGGGGCCCACGAGGTTTCCGATATTTTGACTAATTATGGAAATTTCGGGAAACGAAATATTATGGACCAATGGAAGGGAGACACATGTCACCCTCCACATGATTCATCTTGGACGAAATTTGTGGCTAGTGTAGCAAATTTTTAGCTTGTTAAAAATGGACCAAGTCAAGGGTCAAACTTGGCTTGACATTCTTGACTCAATCCTAGCCCATCAAGTGTATTAATCTTGGCCCTTAGATGTGTTATATATTACACTAGTAGCAAGACTAATTCTCAACACTTAGAAAATTTCACACATTATTGTCTTGAGGGGGAAACTCTCGGCTTTGAGCTTAAATGGGAAGAACAAATTTTTCGTTTGTGGTTCAATAATCTCAATACTTCAACCCAAGGTTCCTAAGGGTATTACAAGGATATCTCAATAGAAAGATCCCTGAAAAACTACGTTTTCACGTTAGTCGCAAGGTGAAAACCTAAGGTGTTCTTCATCTTTGAAGTTGGAAATTGAAGAGAAGTTGGTTATGAGCTTCTAAGGAGTGCTTGGAGCGGATAGGAACATAAGAAGATGAGCTAAAAATTGCTAAGGATCGACTTGAAGTCTTGGATAATATTTGGGCTTATTTGAGGTATAAATCTTCGTCTTACTATTGTAATTGAAGATTCCATGTTATATAAGTTAGAAATGATCATGTGATATATATTATGAAGATTGATAAGTGTTATGGAATTTTTGGAAGCCTAAAATCCGAAACATGCATGAATTGCCTTTGAGATTGTAATTCAATTTAGTTATTAGTCTTAGTCGTCGCATGTTATATAAAGAGGAGATATAGTTGTTAAAGTTGGTTGAGACTATATAACATGTTGGAACGACAATACGATTGAAATAGAATTGTAATAGACTTCGCATTGTTGCTCATATTAGCCGAGAATGGCATTGACTATTGGACTATTTTTGTATATTGTGGGGCAGAATTTTACACGTCTTGTTAGGCGTGTAATCCCCTTTTGTTAGCTACATTGTTGAGCCTTAAATGTGGAATGTTTGGTTATTGAATTCGGGCCTTGAAAAAGGTGGAAAAGTATGTTGAAACAAAGGAAGTGCTGTCCGATTTTCCGTAGAATTTGGTGACTTTACACTTAGAATATTCTACGTTTGAAGCTAGAAGTTAATAGACGTATTATGGTCATTATAGGTTGACATACTACGTACGGCATATTGGACTTAGCAAGTGGATTGAACCGAAGAGGTATGTGGAACTTTCTTATCTCTTGAGCATGAGTAGTTGTAAATGTATAGTACGGTAGACGTACGAGATTTAAATGAACTTAGTTTCATTTGATATCCTTGACTTGTTTTAAGAATGTCCAAGTTGGTTGAGTTAGAGAATTAACTCACTTGTTTTAAAGGTTAAAGATATCTTAGTTTCTAAAGTTATGAAACTTGATTTCTAAAGTTAAGAGACTTGGAGTATTTTTTTTCCCGGGTAAATGGTAATATTATTACTAAGAAGAAACTGGAAACTTACAATCTATTATTGAGGGTTCTCAATCCTCAACGTAACAAAAAGCAAGAAATGAAGGAGGGAAGGGGTGTTCACTCAGAGGTGACGTTACAAGAGGAGATTAAATCATAAAGAACTCTATATGTTGTTGTTTGAACTTTTGCCACAACTTCCACCACTGTTGACCTAGTGTCCGCAAATAGCATTTCATTCCTTGCTCTCCAAATCTCATATACCACTATGCAAAAAGCTAGTAGGATGGCTTTGGATCGAATGCTAGTCCCACGGTGTTCTTTCTTGATCCACTTGAGTGCACTTTCAATTGTTGTCATTTCTCTTCTAATTCCCAACCATTCTTTTGTGTGCTTCCAAATCTTGTGAGTGAAGGGGCATGAAAATAAGAGATGAGACCTTGTCTCATTAGCACGCTTGCAGAATCCGCAAGTTTTATCTTCTATGTTGAGGAAGGAGAGAGTACCTTTAGTAGAAAGACGCTTCCTACAAGTGAGCCAAACCGTGAATGAGAATTTAGGAGGAATGTAACCTTTCCATATTTGAGACATCCAAAGCTTGTGTTCTCTCGGGGTACGCAAGACGTCGTACACAAGACCCGAATCAAATCTTCCATTGATGCAACACTTTTCCAAGCCGGCAATAGTGTTTCCTTGATTCCCAAAGATGCTTAAGAAAGTGTCACGGATGCAACAAAGCTTCTTGAATAAAGGAGAATCTCTAGAGCGTACCTCATAATCCCAAATGGATTGATTCCTTAAGTAGTGGCTATTAATGCATTGAACCCATAATGTATCCGCCTTAGTGTGAGCTTGCCAGATGGATTGAGAGAGTAAGGCGTGATTCCATACCTTGATGTCCATGAGGCCTAAGCCTCCCTCAGATTGAGGCACACAAATTTCATCCCAAGCGACTCTAGGTGGCTTGCCACCCCATAAGAACTGGATGCAAGCAGAACGAACCTTGTTGAGCACTGATGAGCTAATGGGTAGAGCTCGAAACCAAAAGCTCTCAACCCCCTGAACCACTGATCTGATAAGTTCCAATTTACCCGCGTATGAGAGCGAGTGGTGTCCCCATTTCTGAATGTAACCTGAGATTGCACTAGTGAAAGGGGCAAACTGATCCACAGAGACAGAGATTGGAGACAACGGGACACCTAAGTACCGCACAGGAAAGACTCCTAAAGGGCAGCCAACTCTTGCCAAGATCAAGTCGCGGATAGAATCTTGCACTCCCACAATGTAGATGGATGATTTTGACAGGTTTAGTGTTAGGCCAGAAACCGCCTCCAAATCTTCAAGAAAATCCATAAGGACACCAACGGAAGATAAATCACCTTTGGCAAAAAGCATGAGATCATCCGCAAAGGCAAGGTGAGAGACGTCTAGTCTTTTGCACTTAGGATGAAAAGAAAAGGATCTATCCGAAGTTTTGAGCTTGAGCAATCTGGATAGGTATTCAATGCATAGGATAAAGAGCATGGGAGACATAGGATCACCTTGCCTCAATCCGCGTTTACCCATAAAGTAGCCATGTAACTCTCCATTGATTGAAAGTGAGAAAGAAGTTGAGCTTACACATTCTATAATCCACCTTATAAATCTGTCCGGGAACCTGAGACCTTTTAGCACCGATTCGAGGAAATTCCAGGAGACTGTGTCAAAAGCTTTCTGAAGATCTATCATGAGCATACACCTTGGGGAAATTCTAGTTCTGTTATAGCCTCTCACGAGTTCTTGGGCAATGAAGACATTTTCAACCATGTTTCTTCCTTTCACAAAAGCACCTTGGCATTTATCAACTAAAGAAGGAAGAAACCTTGCCATCCGGTTAGCTAGTATCTTAGTAATGATCTTGTATACCACATTTGTTAATCCAATTGGTCTAAAGTCACTCACCTTGGGGTCCCGATCAGTTTTGGGTAGAAGGGTGATTATAGTATGGTTCACTTGCTTCAAGAGCACACCGGAAGAGAATAATTCTTGTATACTTCTTACAACATCATCTCCCACATCCTTCCATATATTCTTGAAAAAGGCGGCTGAAAAACCATCCGGGCCAGGTGCTTTGTCATTGCCAATATCGAATAGAGCATCCCAAACCTCCTTTGGGGAGACAGGATGTAGAAGGAATGAACCATCCTCCTCCCCTAGTTTCGGACCACAATCAAGTACCGCAAGGTCAATGCTTGTTACGGGTTGAGAGGAGCCAAGAAGTCCTTTATAGAACTCAACCAACATGCCTATTACTTCACCGGGAGATGTTGTGGTAATGCCATTGTCTTTTACGAGATAAGTAATCGAGTTCTTAACATTGCTTCTCTTGATCAGACTATGGATGTATTTGGAGCACCTATCACTTCCAATCAAATGTTTTTGCCTCGCCTTTTGTCTTAAGAAGTGTCTCTCGGATTCAAGGAGGTGATTGGATTTAGCTCTTAAGGACTTGACCTTGGCTTTTAATTCTTCATCAAAGGGATTCTCCATATGCTCATTTATAGCTTCCTTAAATTCCATGTTGGCCGCATTTGCTCTTTGTTCAATACTCCCGAATTTAAGGAGCAATTCTGAATTCTCCGAGGTCCCTAAGTGCATAAGGCGTGAGTGGAGGACCACCGGCCTTGTCTTGAGGGTAGAAATAAGTGTTAAAATATCCAATGATCATCCAAGGCATGACAATACCCGTACCCAAGTGAGTGAGGTGGTTCCAAAGTTTCCTTCGTTCCGGAATGCTATAGACCGGATACACAAACGTAGCAAGAAAGGACACTTGAGAAATGTTACAACGTGCTTGGACATGGATATGTTGAGAGTCCATACCAAGCACATCACAACTAACTCTGGAGGGGTCCCATAGTACTAGCAATCTCCCGCCACCAATGAAATCTATGTTGGAGCAAAATTTCCAAGCACGGAATCTTTGAGAAGCAAAAGAGTCCACCCGCAATCGGTTGAATTTAGTTTCTATTAGGCAAATCAAAGCCACATCATGCTATTTTGCAAGCCTACACACAAGAGTTTGTGTGGCTGCCCTATCCTCTCGTCAAAGACCACGGACATTCCAACAAAGAATTTTCATTAGGAAACAATGGAGGGTTTAGTAGCACCCCGCCGCATTTCTTGCCAAGCGCTATTTCTCCTTGGAATGACTTCATCCATCATACATCACGACCGAACCGGGCGTGGTCGTGCCTTACCGGGTACCTAGTGATACAACATCAGAGAAAATCAGCGGAAATAAAAACATGAACATGAATTAAGAGACAAGACAAATAAACAGCAACCAAACAGTTGCCTTCATCATATATACATAAATACGAACAATTATCTTTTTACAAACCACGCTTGCCACAACTCTGCACCTCTAAGATTTTTACAACAACTATGACGGGACAGGGCCCCGCCATACCCCTGAATGTATAAGAATCTACAGACTCAGGGTAACATACCAAAAGATAAGCCTCCGAAGAAATGGGGCTTCCCGACACGCTGAACTGTGATCCTATGAGCGAGGATCCACAACCGATGTACTTCCACCTGCGGCATGAACGCAGCCCCCCGAAGGAGGTCAGTACAACAGGTACCAAGTATGTGAAACTGTAAAAGACTGTAAATGAAATCATAATAGTCTATATAAAGCAGGAGACATGTATGATAACCAGATGAAATACGTGTCCCGGCCCATCCCGTGGGACTCGGTGAATAATCAGATGGAATACGTGTCCCTGCCCATCTCGTGGGACTCGGTGTATAATCAGATGAAATACGTGTCCTCGCCCGTCGTGGGACTCGGTGTATAATCAGATGGAATACGTGTCCCTGCCCATCTCGTGGGACTCGGTGTATAATCAGATGGAATACGTGTCCCTGCCCATCTCGTGGGACTCGGTGTATAATCAGATGGAATACGTGTCCCTGCCCATCTCGTGGGACTCGGTGTATAATCAAATGAAATATGTGTCCCTGCCCATCTCGTGGGACTCGGTGTAGAATCGTTCATAACAAATCAACCGGCCCTCCATCGAGAGACGCGGGGGTACAGAAATACAACAAAGGCTATCACAACAAGCATAGGCAAGTTTCACAACAACAAGCATAGGCAAGTTATACACAACTCAAAGTACTTTCATTTTATGCCAAAGTCCGGGTTTTAACCAAGTACTACGTGACGTTAAATTCCTTTTAAAGATCCATTTCTTTTACAAAGGTCACGACACCGTAGTATAAAAATAGAGTGACTAACATTGTTAAGTAAACCAAAATGCTTTCCTTTGTAAAATCAAGTAACAACCTTATTTTCCAAACGTTCAAGTTTGCCTAATTTCAAATGCTCAAGTTTCTCATTTTAGAAAAGGTTTCGTAGTTCATAGTTTTAATCCTTTAAAACATAATTCTCCTTTAAACGTTTTGAGAAACATATGTCTTATATGTGAGTAGGTTATTCTTGTTTATAATCAATCTTATTAAGCGATCATGATCTAGGAAATGTAATATAATTTTGTCTCATCTTAGCTTCATGCAGATGGAGGTTTCTCTTGGTTTTAATACCATACTTCATTATTCAATACATTTTCCTTTATTAACGCTGCAGTGGTTTGTCGATACTCATTCTGATTTCTGAAATCAGTAAAACATTATTCCTTTTAAAACCAAGTACTCATTACTCACGAATGAGGTTTCACACTTTTAACAAAATTCATATCAATACCATTAAGTCAAGTCTCTTATCTTCTAAAAATCAGTAAACCATTCTTTTTATAACTCTTAAGACGTTATACCTAACTTCCCATAAAGCTAGTACAACTCTTATGTTTTCAAAGCCAAGTATTACTCTTCTTTCAAAAAGGTCTTTTTGAAACACTTCAAGTTCTTTGTTACTACACATCAAATCCGTTATAAGTCAAATCAGTTATCCTTTGAAATCACAAAGCATTTTCTTACCTACATAAAGCTGTTATAACCAACTTCCCATAAAGCCGTTATAACACTTTATGTTTCAAACCAATCAAATACATTAAACACCAGACGCGTCTGTACTACATAGTTATACACATATCATGCTAGAACATATAGGAAGAGGTTCACATACCTCGCGACGATTATCGACTAATAGCAAAATGCTCCAAGTACCTCAAACCGTCGGCTACTCCTTAAGCCAAGTAGATCACGCCGTACGTAGTACTTCAACCTATAGAGCCCTGAGGCTCCTATTAACATCCTAGATCTCAATGTAGAATATTACGAGAAAATTCGGCGACACCTCCCGCAACATCGTAAATCTCCTCTATCGAGGTGGCTACCAAGCCAACGGGGGTTTGCACGCCTAACCGGACGTGTACAATTCTACTCACGAGAATACTACACAAGTCTCATGTCTGATACCTATGTAATTACGATTGATTCACTTCTTAAAATTGTGCTTAAGTCGCAAGACATTGCGTAAGTATTATTCAGCTTAAGTCAAAAGACATTGTCGCACAACTATGCTCGATTCTATATATAGTATACTTAACTATATACTCCTACAACATGTAATTTCCAATTACCACGGAAGGTCAAGAATGTTTACCTCGATAAGCCCAAAATTATCCGAGTTTATATGTCGATCTGAGCAAGGTTTAGCTCCTACTCAGTGCGCTCAACCCGCTCAAACAACCCTTAGAAGTTCTAACCAACTTCTACTTAACACTTCAACCGACTATGAAGGTTTTTCCTTAGTGTTTCGTTTTTGTGGTGAGGAAGTATAATAGTATTTTACGGCTTTTGTATAAGTGTAACCTTGGGAATACTACAAGGTATTTGGGCGAGTATTTGGGCATTATAACAATACTTGGAGAGTATTTCAATACCACAAAAGGGGGGTATTTATACGAGACAACTAGGCTAGGGGGGGGTACCCCACGGCTAAACACCACAAAGGAGAGGGGGGAGGCTCTCGGCCAAGGGCTCTCAAAGGGGGAGGGGGTGGTGGACGAAAACTCACAAGGGAGAGGGGAGGATTTGAGACTTAGAAAGATTGCTCAAGATTTTGGATGAAGAAAGTCTTCAACTAGAGGGGTATTTATAGGCTAACCAAAGGCCAACCAATGGCCAAGATCAAGCCAAGTGCATAGCAAGTGTAAGGCCAAGATTTAGCCATGTGCTACCTTATCCATCTACACAAAATATCCTACCTAACCCTTGACCAAAATTTCAACACAAAAAACGTGCAAGACTAGCCCAAATTGCCGTCCAAACATGCCACTTGAGGGTGACACTTGTCACCCTCTCGTTGGTCCAAAATATTCCGTCTCTCGGAAAAATCTGCAAAAATTATTAATGACATAGCCGGAATTTTCCCTACGTAAGCTGTGGGAACGTTTCGTCGGAAAATGACTCTTTTTGACACTTGTGCACAATTTCGAACTTCGCCTAACTTTAAGGCTCAAATTTTATACGTACGCCCTTACGTACATACTCTGGAAATACGGGGTATAATATTCTCCCCTCCTTAGAAACATTTGTCCCGAATGTTCCTTCTCAAGACGGATAACGAAGAAGTTCCTTCTTAACTTAAACAAGTTGTCAATGCCACATATGGCCACAAAATAACACACGCTCCAATACTTAATCCAAGTTTACGAGGAATCACCTCTAACATAACAAAAGCTTCCACCCAGGTCTAAAGGATACTCTCTTCGCATCTTCACTTCACAACAAAATGATCTCTTATTCTGCTAACACACGTTCATTTCTTTCCTTACTCGTCGTAGTCACTTGAACTCTCCCGATAATCGTACCACTTGATCATTACTTGATTCCCAAAATTTCGGAGGCACTACCTCCAAACTTGGTCATCTTACTAGCCTCGATCTTCTTTAAGGCCATCCCCGGCCTTCACGAACGCTGCAGTCGAACATACCCACGAACTCATACGATGGTCACCTAAACTTGGGCACTGGCGCCCTCGTGACCTACCACTGGCGAGACCACCTCGAATCGGCCCACCCAAACCGGGCTGCGGGTCGACCGCGAACGGTCCTCAACCCGACCACATCGCCCCGAACTCTTGTTCCGATCCGAACAATCTTACCTATTCAAGTCCCGAAAGCTACCACTTTCATCACACACAACCAGGAAATTTCCCCTGATACATTTTACGCATACCAAGTATTTCAACAAAGACTAACCGTAAGAATCTCTTATTTAAGACGACGCACCTCTAAGGTCTCAACATGAAATATTCTAAGGTTCACACTTCCCATGCCCCCCCAAACTTATCCTTTCAACAACCAGGTTTTCTAACTCACAAATAACACAACGCTATCCGTACATAGCACACAATAATAAGGTCATCATATCACGCATACAAATCTCTAGAGGGTTAAGGATATACATGAATCTACCGCTCCACTCTAATCATAAGCACATACTGCGGCGTAGTTGTAGAAGGCGATGAACACGCCTTGACCGTGGTGAGTCATTCTGTTTGCATCCTTCCTACTAGGGCGGTTCTCGTCATATGGCCCGACGGCGCGGAAAAACAAGCACCCGATAAAAGATGACATTCCCGGGATGGCGTCGCACATCGTCGTGCACCGAGAAAACACGAACGTGGCTAGAACCCGTGTATATCGTGAACGAAGCCACGGAGCTCGACCGGCTCGAATACCTGAACGCCCCGGCGGCGTGGGGAACCACTCTGTCTTGGTGGAGGTACATAACTAGGCTAACTGAGGCGGTCCGCCTCGAAAGTTACCAAAGGACAACTGCTTTTTCGCCCTCTTCTGGCGATCTCGGGTATTCCGTCGACCTCTCGTGCCTCACATCCTAGTGCATGAGCTTGCATGCGGGCAATGTCCATGCCCGGTGAAACTACACCGTACAAGCCTCGCCAAGTAATCATCGGCCCGGTGGCGTGGCGGTGTACTCTGTCCTACATATCAGCTAACACAGCGGGAACATACCTAGCTAATGAGTCTAACTCCACATTGTACTCTCTAACCGTCGCGATCTGCCTCAACGTCAAAAATCACCGGCCGAGCCCTCCTCATTTGTGGGGGCAAGAAATGTCGAAAAAGCCGCCGAGAACTCGTCCCAAACGGCTGGAGGTGCATGCTCTCCCCGGGACAACTCCCACGAATCAAACCAGTCGACTGCAGTATCACGCAGCTGATGCGAACCCAATACCACCGACTCTGCCTCTAAGACTCTGATCACTCTCATGATCCGCTGTAGCTGTCGGATAAACTCCTGAGGGTCATCCTCAGCTCGATCCATAGAACAACGGCGGGCTCTGACTCGTAAAGTCCGTAGCCTCAAACTGCGCTCGGGGTGAACTACGGGTGCTCTTGAAGTGGGCTGCTGCATCCGGCCTATCCTCATATATCGGCCCACGACCACGGCGATGGCGGGCCATCTCCTTGTACCCCATCTCATCTGCTCCGGTGTGGGACCGAGGCTCGAGTGCGTAGTCTCGGCCATCGCTGCGGCTCTAAACTTCTTTGGTCTTTGGCGGCGTCGCGAAACTTCGTCGTCGGAAGCTGTCTCGTGCATGGCCAGGGCTGCACCCTCGTGCTCTATGTATCTCACTAACGACTCCTCGATCGCCTTGCCCATCTGGGCTGCAGGTTGCCTGGGAGGCATAGCGGTAAAGGAAAGGAATACGTCGGAGGGTCCAACTTATCACACGGCTACAGGGCACGATCTCGGAATGAGAAGAATGAAACCAATCCTAAATGTCCTATAGCCTCACGATTATAGATGTGGTGCACAACACACCGATAATCAAGACTCTACTAGACACGGTGCGTAGACACTTTCAGAGACTAAGCGCTCGATACCACTTTTGTCACTTTGCGTGAGTCTCACTCGGAGACCCAACAAATGGTACCGGGCTGCTTGCGATCCCATACAGCGGGACGTGCCATACGGAGAGCCACGGTTGGTCATTTCGTGGTAGAGGCTCGGCCTCTTTACGCTCGGCCCGAAGGAGGTCGATCTAACAGTACCAAGTATGTGAAGCGTAAAAGGCGTAAATGAAATCATAATAGTCTATATAAAGCGGGAGACATGTATGATAACGGATGAAATCGTGTCGGCCCATCCGTGGGACTCGGCGAATAATCGGATGGAATACGTGTCCTGCCCATCTCGTGGGACTCGGTGTATAATCGGATGAAATCGTGTCCTGCCCGTCGTGGGACTCGGTGTATAATCGGATGGAATACGTGTCACTGCCCATCTCGTGGGACTCGGTGTATAATCGGATGAAATCGTGTCCTGCCCATCTCGTGGGACTCGGTGTATAATCGGATGGAATACGTGTCCTGCCCATCGTGGGACTCGGTGTATAATCAAATGAAATCGTGTCCTGCCCATCTCGTGGGACTCGGTGTAGAATCGTTCATAACAAATCAACCGCCCTACATCGAGACGCGAGTGCGTAAATACAACAAAGGCTATCACAACAAGCATAGGCAAGTTTCACAACAACAAGCATAGGCAAGTTATACACAACTCAAAGTACTTTCATTTTATGCCAAAGTCGGGTTTTAACCACTAAGTACTACGTCGTTAAATTCCTTTTAAAGATCCATTTCTTTTACAAAGGTCACCCGACACGTAGTATAAAAATAGAGTGACTAACATTGTTAAGTAAACCAAAATGCTTTCCTTTGTAAAATCAAGTAACAACCTTATTTTCCAAATGTTCAAGTTTGCCTAATTTCAAATGCTCAAGTTTCTCATTTTAGAAAAGGTTTCGTAGTTCATAGATTTAATCCTTTAAAACATAATTCTCCTTTAAACGTTTTGAGAAACATATGTCTTATATGTGAGTAGGTTATTCTTGTTTATAATCAATCTTATTAAGCAGCCATGATCTAGGAAATGTAATATAATTTTGTCTCATCTTAGCTTACATGCGGATGGAGGTTTCTCTTGGTTTTAATACCATACTTCATTATTCAATACATTTTCCTTTATTAACGCTGCGATGGTTTGTCGATATTCATTCGATTTCGAAATCGATGAAACATTATTCCTTTTAAAACCAAGTACTCATTACTCACGAATGAGGTTTCACACTTTTAACAAAATTCATATCAATACCATTAAGTCAAGTCTCTTATCTTCTAAAAATCAGTAAACCATTCTTTTTATCACTCTTAAGACGTTATACCTAACTTCCCATAAAGCTAGTACAACTCTTATGTTTTCAAAGCCAAGTATTACTCTTCTTTCAAAAAGGTCTTTTTGAAACACTTCAAGTTCTTTGTTACTACACATCAAATCCGTTATAAGTCAAATCAGTTATCCTTTGAAATCACAAAGCATTTTCTTACCTACATAAAGCTGTTATAACCAACTTCCCATAAAGCCGTTATAACACTTTATGTTTCAAACCAATCAAATACATTAAACACCTGTACGTCTACCGTACTACATAGTTATACACATATCATGCTAGAACAGATAGGAAGAGGTTCACATACCTCGCGACGATTATCGACTAATAGCAAAATGCTCCAAGTACCTCAAACCGTCGGCTACTCCTTAAGCCAAGTAGATCACGCCGTACGTAGTACTTCAAGCTATAGAGGCCACAAGGCTCCTATTAACATCCTAGATCTCAATGTAGAATATTCTACGTAAAATTCGACACCTCCCCGCAACATCGTAAATCTCCTCTCTATCGGTAGGCTGCCAACAACGGGGTTTGCACGTCTAACGGGCGTGTACAATTCTACTCACGATAATACTACACAAGTCTCTTTATGTCTGATCTATGTAATTACGATTCGATTCACTTCTTAAAATTCAGCTTAAGTCGCGAGACATTCCGTAAGTATTATCGAGCTTAAGTCAAAAGACATTGCGCACAACTTTGCTCGATTCTATATATAGTATACTTAACTATATACTCCTACAACATGTAATTTCCAATTACCACGAAGGTCAAGAATGTTTACCTCGATAAGCCCAAAATTATCCGAGTTTATATGTCGATCTGAGCAAGGTTTAGCTCTCTACTCGTGCGCTCCAACCCGCTCCAAACAACCCTTAGAAGTTCTAACCAACTTCTACTTAACACTTCAACCGACTATGAAGGTTTTCCTTAGGTTTCGTTTTTGTGGTGAGGAAGTATAATAGTATTTTCAGGGCTTTTGTATACGTGTAACCTTGGGAATACTACAAGGTATTTGGGCCAAGGTATTTGGTCATTATAACAATACTTGGAGAGTATTTCAATACCACCAAAGGGGGGTATTTATACGAGACAACTAGGCTAGGGGTACCAGGCTAAACACCACAAAGGAGGAGGGAGGCTCTCGGCGAGGGCTCTCAAAGAGGAGGGGTGGTGGACGAAAACTCACAAGGAGGGGAGGATTTGAGACTTAGAAAGATTGCTCAAGATTTTGGATGAAGAAAGTCTTCAACTAGAGGGGTATTTATAGGCTAACCAAAGGCCAACCAATGGCCAAGATCAAGCCAAGTGCATAGCAAGTGTAAGGCCAAGATTTAGCCATGTGCTACCTTATCCATCTACACAAAATATCCTACCTAACCCTTGACCAAAATTTCAACACAAAAAACGTGCAAGACTAGCCCAAATTGTCGTCCAAACATGCCACTTGAGGGTGACACTTGTCACCCTCTCGTTGGTCCAAAATATTCCGTCTCTCGGAAAAATCTGCAAAAATTATTAATGACATAGCCGGAATTTTCCCTACGTAAGCTGTGGGAACGTTTCGTCGGAAAATGACTCTTTTTGACACTTGTGCACAATTTCGAACTACGCCTAACTTTAAGGCTCAAATTTTATACGTACGCCCTTACGTACATACTCTGGAAATACGGGGTATAATATTCTCCCCTCCTTAGAAACATTTGTCCCGAATGTTCCTTCTCAAGATGGATAACGAAGAAGTTCCTTCTTAACTTAAACAAGTTGTCAATGCCACATATGGCCACAAAATAACACACGCTCCAATACTTAATCCAAGTTTACGAGGAATCACCTCTAACATAACAAAAGCTTCCACCCAGGTCTAAAGGATACTCTCTTCGCATCTTCACTTCACAACAAAATGATCTCTTATTCTGCTAACACACGTTCACTTCTTTCCTTACTCGTCGTAGTCACTTGAACTCTCCCAGTATACGTACCACACTTCAGTCATTACTTCAGTTCCCAAAATTTCTGGAGGCACTACCTCCAAACTTGGTCATCTTACTAGCCTCGATCTTCTTTAAGGCCATCCCCGGCCTTCACGAACCGCTTCTGGTCGAACATACCCACGAACTCATACGATGGTCACCTAAACTTGGGCCTGGCGCCCTCGTGACCCTACCACCTGGCAGGACCACCTCGAAATGACCCCACCCAAACCAGGCTGCGGGTCGACCCGCGAACGGTCCTCAACCCGACCCACAATCGCCCCAAACTCTTGTTCCCCGATCCGGAACAATCTTACCTATTCAAGTCCTGAAAGCTACCACTTTCATCACACACAACCCAAGGAAATTTCCCACAATACATTTTACGCATACCAAGTATTTCAACAAAGACTAACCGTAAGAATCTCTTATTTAAGACGACCTTACCTCTAAGGTCTCAACATGAAATATTCTAAGGTTCACACTTCCCATGCCTCCCCAAACTTATCCTTTCAACAACCAGGTTTTCTAACTCACAAATAACACAACGTTATCCGTACATAGCACACAATAATAAGGTCATCATATCACGCATACAAATCTCTAGAGGGTTAAGGATATACATGAATCTACCGCTCCACTCTAATCATAAGCCTGCCCTGCAGGGCGCATAGTTGTAGAAGGCGATGAACCTGCCACTGACCCGGTAGGCTGAGTCATTCTGTTTGCATCCTTCCTACTAGGACAGTTTCTCGTCATATGGCCCTGACGGCCGCAGGAAAAACAAGCACCAGTAAAAAGATGACATTCCGGGATGGCGTGCCGCATCGTGCACTGCGAGAAAACTCGAACCCGACTGGCTAGGACCCATGTATATCTGTGAACGAAGCCCGGAGCTCGACCGGCTCGAATACCGAACGCGTCGGCGGCGGTGGGGAACCACTGCATCTTGGTGGAGGTACATAACTAGACTGCTGCTGAGGCGGTCCGCCTCGAAAGTTACCAAAGGACACTGCTGTTCTGGCCCTCTTCTGCTGATCTCGGGTATTCCGTCGACCTCTCCGTGCCTCACATCCTAGTGCATGAGCTTGCATGCGGGCAATGTCCATGCCCGGCTGAAGAGCTACACCCGTACAAGCCTCTGCCAAGTAATCATCGGCCGGTGGCGTGGCGGTGTACTCGTCCTCCATATCGGCTACCACAGTGGGAACATACCGAGCTAATGAGTCGAACTCCACATTGTACTCTCTAACCGCCCGCGATCTGCCTCAACGTCAAAAATCGCCGGCCGAGCCCTCTCATTTGTGGGGGCAAGAAATGCGAGAAAAGCCCGAGAACTCGTCCCATACGGTGGAAGTGCATGCTCTTCCGGGACAACTCCCACGAATCAAACGATCAGCTGCGGATCACGCGGTGATGCGAACCAATACCACCGACTACGCCTCAAACTCGATCACTCTCATGATCCATGTGTCGGATAAACTCTGAGGTCATCCTCGGCTCTCGATCCATAGAACATCAAGCGGGCTGACTCGTAAAGTCCGTAGCCTCAAACTGCGCTCGGGGTGAACTACGGGTGCTCTTGGGGTGGGCTGCTGCGTCCGACCTATCCTCATATCTGCCACGACCACGGCGATGGCGGGCCATCTCCTTGTACCCCATCTCATCTGCTCCGGTGTGGGACCGAGGCTCAGTGCTGTAGTCTCGGCAGCCATCGCTGCGGCTCTAAACTCTCTTTGGTCTTTGGCGGCGTCGCGAAACTTCGCCGTCGGAGGCTCTTTGTCTCGACCAGGGCACTGCACCCTCGTACTCCTATGTATCTCACTACGACTCCCTCATTGCCTTGCCCGTACGGGCTGCAGGTTGCCTTACGCGGAGGCATAGCGGTAAAGGAAAGGAATACGTCGGAGGGTCCAACTTATCACCACTCTCTGTGGCACGATCTCTGAATGAGAAGAATGGAAACCAATCCTAAATGTCCTATAGCCTCCTGATTATAGATGTGGTGCACAACACACCGATAATCAAGACTCTACTAGACACGGTCTGTAGACACTTTCCGAGGACTAACTGCTCTGATACCACTTTTGTCACTTTGCCGCGAGTCTCACTCCGGAGACCCAACAAATGGTACCGGGCTGCTTGCGATCCCATACACAGCGGACGTGCCATACGGAGAGCCACGGTTCGGGTCTGTTCCCGTGGTAGAGGCTCTGGCCTCTTTATACGCTCAGCCCCCCGAAGGAGTGATCTGAGTACCAAGTATGTGAAAGCGTAAAAGGCGTAAATGAAATCATAATAGTCTATATAAAGCGGGAGACATGTATGATAACGGATGAAATCGTGTCGGCCCATCCCGTGGGACTCGGTGAATAATCAGATGGAATACGTGTCCCTGCCCATCTCGTGGGACTCGGTGTATAATCAGATGAAATACGTGTCCCTGCCCATCTCGTGGGACTCGGTGTATAATCAGATGGAATACGTGTCCCTGCCCATCTCGTGGGACTCGGTGTATAATCAGATGAAATACGTGTCCCTGCCCATCTCGTGGGACTCGGTGTATAATCAGATGGAATACGTGTCCCTGCCCATCTCGTGGGACTCGGTGTATAATCAAATGAAATACGTGTCCCTGCCCATCTCGTGGGACTCGGTGTAGAATCGTTCATAACAAATCAACCGGCCCTCCATCGAGAGGCGAAGTACAGAAATACAACAAAGGCTATCACAACAAGCATAGGCAAGTTTCACAACAACAAGCATAGGCAAGTTATACACAACTCAAAGTACTTTCATTTTATGCCAAAGTCCGGGTTTTAACCCTAAAGTACTACGTACGTTAAATTCCTTTTAAAGATCCATTTCTTTTACAAAGGTCACCCGACACCCGTAGTATAAAAATAGAGTGACTAACATTGTTAAGTAAACCAAAATGCTTTCCTTTGTAAAATCAAGTAACAACCTTATTTTCCAAATGTTCAAGTTTGCCTAATTTCAAATGCTCAAGTTTCTCATTTTAGAAAAGGTTTCGTAGTTCATAGTTTTAATCCTTTAAAACATAATTCTCCTTTAAACGTTTTGAGAAACATATGTCTTATATGTGAGTAGGTTATTCTTGTTTATAATCAATCTTATTAAGCAACCATGATCTAGGAAATGTAATATAATTTTGTCTCATCTTAGCTTATGCAGATGGAGGTTTCTCTTGGTTTTAATACCATACTTCATTATTCAATACATTTTCCTTTATTAACGCTGCAGTGGTTTGTCGATACTCATTCTGATTTCCGAAATCAGTAAAACATTATTCCTTTTAAAACCAAGTACTCATTACTCACGAATGAGGTTTCACACTTTTAACAAAATTCATATCAATACCATTAAGTCAAGTCTCTTATCTTCTAAAAATCAGTAAACCATTCTTTTTATCACTCTTAAGACGTTATACCTAACTTCCCATAAAGCTAGTACAACTCTTATGTTTTCAAAGCCAAGTATTACTCTTCTTTCAAAAAGGTCTTTTTGAAACACTTCAAGTTCTTTGTTACTACACATCAAATCCGTTATAAGTCAAATCAGTTATCCTTTGAAATCACAAAGCATTTTCTTACCTACATAAAGCTGTTATAACCAACTTCCCATAAAGCCGTTATAACACTTTATGTTTCAAACCAATCAAATACATTAAACACCTGTACGTCTACCGTACTACATAGTTATACACATATCATGCTAGAACAGATAGGAAGAGGTTCACATACCTCGCGACGATTATCGACTAATAGCAAAATGCTCCAAGTACCTCAAACCGTCGGCTACTCCTTAAGCCAAGTAGATCACGCCGTACGTAGTACTTCAACCTATAGAGGCCACAAGGCTCCTATTAACATCCTAGATCTCAATGTAGAATATTCTACGTAAAATTCAGCGATACCTCCCACAACAGCGTAAATCTCCTCCTCTATCGAGGCCGCTACAAGCCAACAGGGGGTTTGCACGTCTAACGGACGTGTACAATTCTACTCACGTAATAATACACAAGTCTCAGTAATACGGTCTATGTAATTACAATTCGATTCACTTCTTAAAATTCGTGCTTAAGTCGCAAGACATTGCGTAAGTATTATTCGAGCTTAAGTCAAAAGACATTGCCGCACAACTATGCTCGATTCTATATATAGTATACTTAACTATATACTCTCCTACAACATGTAATTTCCAATTACCACGTAAGGTCAAGAATGTTTACCTCGATAAGCCCAAAATTATCCGAGTTTATATGTCGATCTGAGCAAGGTTTAGCTCCTACTCGTGCGCTCCAACCCGCTCCAAACAACCCTTAGAAGTTCTAACCAACTTCTACTTAACACTTCAACCGACTATGAAGGTTTTCCTTAGGGTGTCGTTTTTGTGGTGAGGAAGTATAATAGTATTTTCTGGCTTTTGTATAAGTGTAACCTTGGGAATACTACAAGGTATTTGGTCCAATGTATTGGGTCATTAAAACAAAACTTGGAGAGAATTTCAATAACACAAAAGGCGGGTATTTATACGAGTCAAATAGGCTAGGGGTACCCTAAACACCACAAAGGGAGGAGGCTATCGGCCAACGGCTCTCAAAGGGGTAGCGGGAGGTGGACGAAAACTCACAAGGGAGAGGGGAGGATTTGAGACTTAGAAAGATTGCTCAAGTTTTTGGATGAAGAAAGTCTTCAACTAGAGGGGTATTTATAGGCTAACCAAAGGCCAACCAATGGCCAAGATCAAGCCAAGTGCATAGCAAGTGTAAGGCCAAGATTTAGCCATGTGCTACCTTATCCATCTACACAAAATATCCTACCTAACCCTTGACCAAAATTTCAACACAAAAAACGTGCAAGACTAGCCCAAATTGCCGTCCAAACATGCCACTTGAGGGTGACACTTGTCACCCTCTCGTTGGTCCAAAATATTCCGTCTCTCGGAAAAATCCGCAAAAATTATTAATGACATAGCCGGAATTTTCCCTACGTAAGCTGTGGGAACGTTTCTTCGGAAAACGACTCTTTTTGACACTTGTGCACAATTTCGAACTTAGCCTAACTTTAAGGCTCAAATTTTATATGTACGCCCTTACGTACATACTCTGGAAATACGGGGTATAACACCTTCATCCTTGTCATTAGAAGCCAAGGCAGGGGTCTCAAAGTTGCTATGCTCACCGCGCTCAAAGTTTATGCAACGTGATGCGAGGATAAGCTCTTCTTTAGAATTCCTACAAGAACCCGCATCTAGTGGAGTCTGCGGGTCAGATGATATGCTCCTTTCAGTCTGCAAAGTGTCTTTACTTAGAATCTCATGTTGCACAATAGCAGTGTAGGGATGCTGATCAGAGGACCCCTCAAGTGATACCCGTAAGCTCGAAGTGCCAGGAAGACCCGCAACCGGAGGGATTTGAAGGTTTAGTGCCTCCCCAACACTTCCGGGAATATGCGGTACAAAATGCACAATATTTTCAACCTCCATCAAGTTAACACTACCCACAGGTTGATGAGTGTTACACCCCGTAAGTCCAGGACATGTTTAAGAGAATGTACGTAAGGAACTCAAGACTTTAAATTGGTACGAAAAGAAGAATTGTGTTTCCGACGGAAAATCTTCCGAACGTCGGAAAGGAAAAATGTTCGTTGAGGAGAATTGGATTCTCAAAATGCATTATTTGAAGAGTATGGAACTTATTATCATTATGGAAATTTATTTTTATAGATTTGGTCATGTGGGGCCCACCCGAGGAATTTTACATTTTGCGGGGCCCACGAGGGTTACAGAATTTTATGGACGAATGGGAGGGAGACACGTGGCACCCCCCACATGGTGTTGGACGAAATTTGCAAGGTTAAAATGGTCATTGATCATTGAAGATGATAAGTCTTGCTAGCTTGATAATATTGACCAAGTCAACTTGTCCACTTGGCTATTTAATTAATGTTCTTCATCCTAGCCACACATTTGTTATAATCTTGACCCTTCATTTTGTTTTACATACACACTAGTGCAAGACAAGGTCTTCCACACTTAGAAAAAATTAGAGAAGCTTTGTGCTAGCCATGTTGCTCTCGGCTTTAGGGAGATTTCCACACAAAAAATTTGCAATTGTTGTCCATAATTCACAAGACTTTGACCCAAGGTCCCTAAGGGTATTTTAAGGATATCTCAATAGAAATATTTTCGGGAAAACGACGTTTTCACGTTAGTCGCAAGGCGGAAACCCAAGGTGTTCTTCAACTTTGAAGTTGGAAATAGAAGAGGAGTTTTTCACAAGCTTCTAAGGGTTGCAAATAGCGGATTGGAACGTCAAGAAAAGGAGTTGGAGTTGCTAAGGATCGACTTAGGGTTTTGGATCATTTTGAGCTTAAGGAGGTAATAATCTCCGTCTTGCTATTCTAATTCAAGATTTCATGTTGTAGTAGTTAGAAATGATCATGTGGATTATATTATGAAGAATGATATGTGTTATGGAATATTTGGATGGAATCCGAAAGTTGCATGATTTAGCCTTTAAGATTGTAATTCAATTTAGTTACTAGTTTAGTCGTCGCATGTTATCTAAAGAGTTGATTAAGGTGGTTATAATTGCTAAGTTGTTTATGACTATATAACATGTTAGACCTAAGAAGTTGGATAGAAAAAGAATTGGAAAAGGACTTTGTGTTGTTGTATATGTTTAGCCAAGAATGGCTTTAAATATGGAACTAGTTTCGTATTAATTTGTGGGGCGGAATTTTACACGTCCTGTTAAGGCGTGTAATCCCCTTTGGTTAGCTGAATTGTTGGGCCTTAAATGTGGTGTGTTTGGTTATTGAATTCGGCATTGAAAAAGGTGGCAAAGTATGTAGAAACAAAGGAAGTGTTGTCCGATTTTCCGTAGAATTTAGTGACTTTGCACTTAGAATATTCTACGTTCGAAGCTAAAGGTTAATGGACGTATTATGACCATTATAGGTTGAAGTACTAAGTATAGCGTATTCTACTTGAAGGATGGAATAGCTATCAAGGTTGAAGTACTTTGGAGCATTTTGCTATTTGTCGATAATCGTCGCGAGGTATGTGAACCTCTTCCTTCTTTTGACATGATTCTATGTATTGAATATACATGTAGTACTATTTCATGATTCCTTCTACTCTTAGAAGTTAAGAGGTATGTATGTTGATTTACTCTACGTAAAGGTTATGTCTAAGTTATCCTAAGTTCTTACCAAGTCTTATGGGGGATGTTGGTAAGAGTCGTTAGGAGGTATTTTGGAGCCAAGTTGACTTGGCTAAGTTACGACACAAATGAGAATAAGAATCGAACAAGCCACTGCAGCGTTAATAAAGGAAAATGTAATGGCAATCAATTGAGTTAAAATGAGTAGAATTCTCCATCTGCATAGAAGCTAAGATAAGACAAAATTGTATTACATTTTCTAGATCATGGATACTCGATTAAGATCGTTATAAATAAGTATAACTTGTTCACAATGCACCAAAGTATATGTTACTTAATTTATAAGAATTTACGTATGAAGTTTTAAGACTATGAACCTCAAATTTTTAAAAGGTTAAGAGACTTTATTTTTCAAGTTATGGGACTTGATTCTTAAAGGAAGAAATGAATTGATTTAAAAGTATAGAATACTTGATTTGGAAAGAATTGATTTCTTGCCATTTTAAAGATACGAGACTTGATTTCTAAAGTTAAGGAAGCTTGATTTCAAAAGTTAAGAGACTTGAAGTATTTTGCAAGCTATGTGATTTGATTTGAAAATATAAGTCTCTTGGTTATAAAAAGAATGAATTTGTCTAAGACATAAAGAGTTATAACGGCTTTATGGGAAGTTGGTTATAACAACTTTATGGAAGATTAAAAGAATGGTTTTCTTCAGTAATGTAAGCAAAGAAATGACTTGAAATAAAGAAGGGCAAATTGTTTTAAGGGTACCAAGTGCTTAAGGTTTTAAAGAAAGAAGTCACTTGATTTAGAAGCCGGTAAATGTATTTCTAAAAGGTATTGTGACTTGTCTTGAAAAGTAGATATGACTTGATACTACGGTTGTTAGTATCTTGGAAGTTTTATTTGAAAATGAGTCATTTTTTAAAAGGAGTAGAGGTACGTAGTATGTTTGGTTAAATTCCCGGATTTTATATGACTTTACCGCGTCCCAGGAATGGGCCGGGCAGTATACCTGTTACACCCCGTAAGTCCAGGACATGTATAAGAGAATGTACGTAAGGAATCAAGACTTGAAAATTGGTACGAAAGGAAGAATTGTTTTTCCGACAGAAAATCTTCGGGACGTCGGAAAGGAAAAATGTTCGTTGTTGAGAATTGTATTCTCAAAATGCATTATTTGAAGAGTATGGAACCTATTAACATTATGGAAATTTATTTTTACGTATTTGGTCACGTGGGGCCCACCCGAGGAATTTTACGTTTTGTGGGGCCTACGAGGGTTACGGAATTTTATGGACGAATAGGAGGGCGACACGTGGCACCCCTCCCACATGGCTTGGTCGACTTATGCAAAGGGCAAAAGGGTCATTTGACAATTGTGTAGATGAGAAAGTCTTGCTAAGTTAGAGCTTGAGATTGTTGACCAAGGTCAACTTGTCTACTTGGGCTTGATCCATGTGATCTTCATCCTAGCCTTTGATTTATTTATATATACTACTACTACTACTAGTAGCAAGACTTCCACACTTAGAAAAAAATTGAAGAACATTTGTTCTTGTTCTTAGGAGCTCTCGGCCAAAGGGGCTTTTGAGAGAAGAAATTTTTCGTTTGTGGTTCATTAGCCACAAGACTTTAACCCAAGGTTCATGAGTGTGTTGTAAGGATATCTCAATAGAAAAATCCCAGAAAAAGGTAGTTTTCGTATTAGTCGCAAGGAGGAAACTTAAGGGGTTCTTCAACTTTGAAGTTGGAACTTGAAGATGGGTTCTTCATAGGCTTCTAAGGAGTGCTTGGAGCGGATTGGAACTTAAGGAAAGGAGCTAAGAATTTCTAAGGCGCGACTTTGAATCTTGGAAATTTTAAGGGCTTGGAAAGGTATAAATCTTGTCGTTTTAGCAATTAAAGATTTCTTATTGTTGTAGCTTTGGATTTTAGCAAGCATGAAGTATATGTGTTGAAGTTTTATAAGTGTTATGGATTGTTGTAGCCTAAAATCCGAAATGACATATTAGCCATTTGAAGTTGGATTACAAGTTGGTCGTAGTTAGAATAGTCGCATGTTACTTACTTGAAGATTATAGTAGTTATAATCAATTGCGACTTGATATCATGATATGCTAACAACTTGGATTGAAAAGGAAATTGGATAAGAATTGGTATTGTTGTATCCTAGATTGCCGGATTTGGCCTAATAGTTTGTATTAGTTTAATGTCAATTGTGGGGCGGAATTTTACACGTATTGTAAGGCGTGTAATCCCCTTTGATTGGTTGTTGTTTTGAGCCTTAAATGTGGCGTGTTGGTTATTGTATTCGGCCTTGAAAAAGGTGGCAAAGTGAGTAGAAACAAAGGAAGTGCTGCCCGATTTTCCGTAGAATTAGAGACCGTATACTTAGTATTATTCTACGTTAGAGACTAGAAGTTGATAGTCTTGTTGTGACCATTATAGGTTGACACTTCTACGTACGGCGTATTCGGCATAGCTTGTGGATTTAGCCGAAAAGGTATGTGAAATATCTCATCTTCTAGCATGATTCCTTAAGATAAAGAAAGTATGCCCTACTCCTTAAATGATCCATCCCTTGATTGTACTTTGATGTTTAAATTGTATGTTGTATAATCCATTTCCTTAGTGAAGTTGGATTCTTAAAAGTGAAAGTATTTTACTTAAAGTACATGGAGTCTTGAAAAGGAAGTGGTTTCCAAACCTTTTGGCTAGTGCCTTAGTTCCAAAACCTAAGGGTTGTTGTAATGACTTTAGGGGAGTTAAATGAGTGATTTACTTAATTGTTTTAAGAGATGAGAAATGACATGATTTAAGAGAAGTAACTTGTTTTAAAGGTGTGAGTTACTTGAGGTTTAAAAGTAGAAGAAACTTGTTTTCTAAATATTAAGGGACTTGAAGTATTTTGAAAGTGAAGAAACTTGATTTGAAAGTTTGTTGTCACGACCCGTTCCGGGGCCCGTGACTGGTGCCTTACCGGGGCACCCAAGTAGTCATACATCAGAGTAACCAGCGGAATATAAAACAAGACAGGAAACAGTTTATAAAATAAGACACAGTTTATCTGATGAAAAGCTTGCCTTTCGGCATAATATAAATAACTCAAGTTTTGCGATACATCCCAACTGCATAATAGTACTACAGACCTCTAAGGAAGTAAACAACTATGGCGGACAGGGCCCCGCCATACCCCGATCAGACAAAACTATCTACAATACAGGAGATCATACCCAAAAGTAGAGCCTCCAGAAGATGGAGCTCACGATACCAACGCAAAGATCCTAAGGATGTGGATCTAGCACTGCTTGCCTCTTACCGCGGCATGAACGCAGCCCCCCAAAGGAGGTCAGTACAACAGGTACCAAGTATGTGAAACTATAAAGTACTTAAAAATGAAATCAAAGTATTTAAAACCTTTTCACAATACAATCAGTTCAATTGCACATAGTGCCACATCACAAACAACAACAAGAATAGGAAAATCAGAATGTGTCTATTCTAGGCCGCGAATGATCGGCAAGGCCAATCGCCCATAGTATCATTCTGCGTGCCTAGTCCTCGACTTCCGCGGCCCGCATAGGTCCCACACGCACCGCGTGAGATATTTCTCGCATCGGGGCAGCCAACCCCAGATCCGCCTAGGCTCCCGCACTCGCATAGCCTCAAAAGACCGCATAGTCTCAACAGACCGCATAGGAGTCCCCAGATCAAAGCGCCGAATGATCAATCACGAGCATACCGCTGCTCGCATAGTCTCACAGACCGCGTAGGCCGTATAGACCCGCGTCAAGGGGCAAGCCCTCGTATAACAAATCGAGGGTAGGTGATACAATAACAAGACAATAGACTTACCTTAGCAACGTAAGCACAAGAAGAACGACCCTTACACAAAGATTACAAGACACTAACACGTAGCATCATAACATGCCTACTTATCAAACAATCTTACTACACTTAATGTAAATCAATACAAGGCTTTTATAAACAAACAAGTAAACAGTTCCTTTTATCTTCTTAAGTTGTTATACCTAACTTCCCATAAAGTCGAATAACTTTTAAGCTTTTGTTTTAAAACCAAATATTTATCTTCCATTAAAAATGATTCAGATTCTTTTGAAATGTTTTCGCTTCTTTGTTATTCAGCTTAAGCCGTGAGGCATTCTGTAAGTATTATTCAGCTTAAGCCGAGGCATTGCCATAAGTATTATTCGGGCTTAAGTCAAAGACATTGCCGTAGTTATTATTCGATTAACACCGTACGCTCACCGCACTATATATTGTAAAATATCATGCTTTAGGAAGAATCACATACCTTCTCAAATAAAACCACCGCCAAGTCAATATGTCGCGCGCAGAGAGTCAGCCTATAATAGTCACAGATATCTATCAAAGACTGCTCTGAGGGTCACTCTAAACAGGGGGTTCATAATTCTACGGAAAGTCGGGCAGCACAACCCTACCCGTGAGCTATGTAAGTTCATCAGTGAAAACAAATTCTATGTGAGTACAATTCAATTATTCTTCTTTAAACCCTTCATCGTGATAACAGTTCAATTCTAATCTGTGATATTCTTCTAAGTATCTAATACTTATTCTAATATTACAACAGTAAGTATTCTCTAATTCAAAAGAGGGTTAGGATTAGTTACCTCGGTAAGCCCAATAATATCCTAGAAAAAGTCGCGCCCGAGCAAGGTTTTGCTCCTAAGTTGTATGCTCCAAGAACCTTAGAAGTTCCTCACAACTTCTACTAAGTACTAAGGTATTTGGGCTAGGTTATATTTGGCATTATAACGATACAAGAAGGTAACTTTTCTACCAAGGGAGGGGGGGTAGATTTCGGCTAGGCTAGGGGGGTAGGCTCTCGCCACACTACACAAGTGAGGAGGAAGAGGTGTTGGACGAAAAGCTTAAGGGAGAGGAGAGGATTTTTAGACTTGGAAGATAACTTTGTGGATGAATAACTCTTCATCTCTAAGGGGGTATTTATAGCTCAAGCCTTGGCCAACCAATGGCCAAGATGAAGACAAGTGCAAGGCAAGTGTAGGGTGAGGATTAACTAAACACAAATATCCTACCAACCTTGACTTGTGCACAAGGCACAAAAACGTGCCTTGGCTCTCCTCCAATTTCGTCCATGGACGCCAAGTCCACCAATGGGAGGGTGCCAAGTGTTGCCCTCCCGTTGGTCCAAAATGTTTCGCCTCTCTAAAAATCCGCAAAAATTAGAAATGGCATAGCCGGAATTTTCCTACGAAAGCCGTGGAAACGTTTCGTGAAACGATTCTTGCGAGTTGTGTACAAAAACGCCCAAGGCTAACTTTAAAGCCAAACTTTTTGCGTATTCCTTTACGTACATACTCGAAATACGGTATAACATTCTCCTCCTTAGAAACATTCGTCCCGAATGTTCCTTCTCAAGACGATTATCGAAGAAGCTTAAACAGCTAGCAAATGCCACACACGCCACAAACAACACTTAGGCATAAATGATAATGGAAATTTACAAGTAGGAAAGTGAATTACGGAGGTGTGGGAATAGGTGAGGATACTTGCCTCATGTCCTCCTCGGCTTCCCACGTCATCTCCTCCTCGAGCTCGTTCCGCCACAAGACTTTGACGGCCACGCCCTTCGTCCGCAGACGCCTAACTCCGACGATCGACTATCGCTATGGAATCTCTCATACGATAACCCTGGCACACCGACATCGTCAATCGGGTGTACCCTAGATGGATCCCCGATACATCTCTCAAAGATAGATACGTGAAACACCGGATGCACCGCCTCCGATCGGACGGCAGATTCAACTCGTAGGCAACCTTGCCTACCTCGCGACAATCTGAAACGCCCAATGTACTTGGGCCGAAGTTTCTTCTTCCCGAATCTCATCACACCCTTCATGGGTGATACCTTTAGGAAAACCCAATCATCTATCGCGAACTCGGATGCCGACGACGATGATCTGTGATACGACTTGCCGACTCGAGTCATTAATAGCCGCCTCGGATAAGCTTCACCTTATCCATCGCCGTACTCAACCGTCCCACTAGCCGCCCTCGCCCACATCGAACCAACCTATAGGCGATCTGCACTTCCTCCCATACAAGGCCTCATAAGGCGCCATCCAATGCCGGAGTGGTAGCTATTATTATACGCGAACTCAACTAGAGGCAAATGATCCTCCCAACTACCATCGGTCAATAACACAGCTCGCAGATATCCTCGAGTGCGGATAGTGCGCTCGCTGTCCGTCTGCTCGTGGATGAAATGCGATTTGTGCTCACTCGGCCCCTAAACCTCTCGGAAGGACCTCAGTTAGCCAGAACCGGGCTCTCTCGTCGATATGATCGGTAGGGACTCCATGCGATCGACGATCTTCGGATGTAAAGTCGGCATAATCCTCACCAAAAAGTCGCCCCGACGGAAGAAAGTGGGCTGATTTCCACCGTCGACGATAACCCATATAGAATCATGTCTCCTCCGAGTGCGAGGTAATCCCGTGATGAAGTCCATGTTGATTACCTCCCACTTCCGTGTCGGGATCTCGATAAATCGTCAGAACAAACCACCGGGCCTCCGTGCTCTACCTTCACTGCCGACAACACGCACCGAGCTACGAACTCGCAACGCCCTCTTCAAGCCATCCCACCAATACACGATCTAAGGTCGTGGTACATCTTGGTCGACCGGATGGATAGAGTAACGCTACCGCGGTGCTTCCCAAGAACTCACAAGTCACAAACATCCGGAACACACATGCGCCTCAAACCTTAGCACCCCATCGTGCTACCAAAAGGACCCTTGCCCTCACGAAGAGTCAGATCACGATATCGAATCAAAGCGGGATCCTCGAATCGCCTCTTCACCTCCTCAACGATGGAAGACTCGGCAACCTCACGAACTCTAACCCCATCGCTATCGGAATCAATCAAACGGACACCAAGGCTCGCTAATCGATGCAAATCACGAACCATGTCCCTCCTCTCTAGCCGCACATCCGATAGGCTCCCATCGACCTACGACTAAGAGCATCCGCCACAACATTGGCCTTCCCGTGGTATAGGATATCAACATCGTAATCCTTAAGCAACTCTAACCACCGCCTCGCCGCAAGTTCGACTCCTGCGTGAAGATATACCTGGAGGCTCTTGTGGTGCGTATAAATATCCACGTGAACCCCATACAAATAGTGCCTCAGCATCTTCAAAGCGTGAATCACTACCGCTAACTCCAAATCATGCGGGTAGTTCCTCCGTGTTTCTTCACCGCCGGATGCATATGCTATAACCCCGCCATGCTGCATCAACACACATCCCAACCCGATGCCCGACGTCACAATACACGACATAACCATCCGACCTCCGAAGAGTAAGAACGGGCGGTCGCCTCTTTTCAAGAATCGAAACCCCGCCACAAGCATCACCATCAAACTTGGCCGCTTACGAGTCACCTAGTCAATGGTGCGTAGATAGAAGCAAACTTCCACGAACCGATAATAACTCGCAAGGCCCGAAATCGCGAACCTCGCTTGAGTAAGAGGTTCAGGCCAAGTCCTCGATCGCTTCGATCTTGGCCGTATCCACTCGAATGCCATCACCCATAATATGCCCAAGAAACGCCATCAAGTCAACCAAAACTCACATTTGGAAAACTTGGCGCATAAATCGCGATCTCGAGAATCACAAGACAGCCTCAAATGCTCGCGTGCTCCGCTTCGAGCGAATAAACCAAGATATCATCAATGAACACTATCACAAACGTGTCCAAAAATGGTTTGAACACTCGGTTCATCAAATCCATGAATACCGCGAGCATGGTCAACCCAAAAGACATGACCACGAACTCATAATGCCCGTCTCGTCCGAATGCATCTAGGGACATCCACCTCTCTGACACGAACCTGATGATAGCCCGAACGCAGATCAATCTTGGAGAAACATCTCGCGCCCTGCAACTGGTCGAACAAATCATCAATCCTGGGAAGGGGGTATCTGTTCTTAATGGTCACCTTGTTCAGCTGCCTGTAATCAACACACATGCGCAGCGTCCCGTCCTTCTTCTTCACGAACAATACCGGCGCCCCCCAGGGGGAAACACTGGGCCTAATGAAGCCCTTCTCCAGCAAATCCCTCAGCTGGTCCTTCAGCTCTCTCAACTCGGCAGGTGCCATTCTGTATGGCGGAATGGAAATAGGCCGAGTGTCTGGCAATATGTCAATACAAAACTCAATCTCCCTCTCAGGAGGGATACCCGGGAGGTCATCTGGAAACACGTCTGGGAACTCGCTGACCATCGAATCGATCAAAATCTGTACCGCAGCCTTCGATCAAACACCCGAACGAGATGGTAGATATACCCTTTGCACCATCTTCCTAGCCTTGAGGTAGGAAATAAACCTATCCCTCGGCGACACCCTGCTCCCCTCCCACTCACCAACCGCATCCTCAGGAAACTGGAACTGCATTACTCTCTCATAGCCTACATTGGCGTAGCAAGAAGCTAGCCAATCCATCCCCATAATCACGCGAAGTCAATCATCTCCAACTCTATCAAGTCGGCTAGGTCCGACGATCTAAATGGTCACAGGACAAGCTCTATATACCCGCCGAGCTACCACCGAATCACCCACTGGCGTAGCTACCTCGAAGGGGTCTATGGACTCAGGCTCTATCCCTATCCTACTAGCAACAAGGGGAGATATATAGGACAGAGTAGAACCCGGATCTATCAAAGCATACACATCAAACCCAGAAACTGATAAGGTACCTGTGACATCGGTGAGGCCTCACGATCTCGCTGGACAAAGCATATATGCGGTCGAGGACCGCTAGAATCGACTCGCGCCACGACTCTGCCGCGACCCGCTGATCCATGTGTACCTGGCCCTCCGGGGCGAGGAACTGTCGGGGATGAAGAAGCGGCAACCGACCCGCTAGGCGGAGCCCTACCACCAGCGCCGCCCCCGGTCGGACAAACTCGCAAAGTGACCCTTCTGGCCACAAGTATAGCAAGCTCCGAGTACGCCGTAATGGTATTCGCCACAACGCACACCGAAAGCACTCGAACGTTAGCACCTCGCTACTCGAAATCAAGTCCCGGGCCCCGACCGCCCCGATCGCCTGGGCCGTGGCTGAATGAGGTAGGAGCGCTACCGGGCCGTGGTGCAACCGACTTCACGACGCCGCCACCGAGGACCACCAAAAGAACCGCCGTCTTGGCCTTCTTCGCCGCTGATATCGCTTACCCGGGTCTCTACGCCTCACATCCCAACAGCATGAGCTCAGATACGGGTTATGTCCATGCTCGGTGAAGGGACACACCCGCACAAGACTCGCCATGTAATCATCCAGCCCTGACATAGCGATGCACTGCCCTCCATCTCGCTACAGCAGTGGACATATCGAGCCAAAGAATCAAACTCGACATTGTACTCCTCACCAAGCGTCCTCCCGCCAAAGAACAAGAATCTATCACCGTGCTCCTCATCTGCGGAGGCAAGAAGTGTGTGAGAAAAGCCTCAAAACTCATCCCATACTGCTTGGAGGTGCATGCTCTCCCGAAAGCTCCTATGAATCAAACCAATCGATCGCGGTATCACGCACCGATGCGAACCGAATGTCACAACCTCGCCTCAAGCCCTCGATCACCCGCATAATCTCTGCGGTGACGGATGAACTCCTCGGATCATCCTCCGCCTCGACCAGTAAAACTCGCGGCTACAACTCAAGAAATCTCGTAGCCTCAAACTATACGCCTCGGTGCGATCGAGCTGAGCTGAACTGCCGTGATCCAGCCTCTCTCGACGGGCCACAACTTTAGCCAATAGTCGGGCTATCTCCTTGTACCCTAACTCTCCGCCCCAAGCCGGGACGAGGCGTGGTACCGTGGTCTCTTTGGGCCAAGGCCATAGAACTCCGCCTCTCGTATAGACCGGGCACGAGCCTCGTAACTCGGGTGTCTGCTAGCGCCTCCTACGCTTGCCCTTCGGGCCCGGGTTGCCTTACGCGAGGCATAATCAGCATGGAAAGGAATACGTTAGAGGGTCCAACCTATAACACGCCTCTAAAGCACGATCTCGTAATGAGAAGAATGGAAACCAATCCTAAATATCCTATAGCCTCACGATTATTGGTGTGGTGCACAACACACCGATAATCAAGACTCTACTAGATACGGTCTGTAGACACTTTCCGAGGATTAATCGCTCGATACCACTTTTGTCACGACTGCCCGGCCCGTGGATCGTGCTTACCGGCACCCAAGTAGTCATACATCGAGTAACCAATGGAATATAAAACAAGACAGAAACAGCTTTATAAAATAAGACACGCTTTATCTCGATGAAAAGCTTGCCTTTCGCATAATATAAATAACTCAAGTTTTGCGCTACATCCCAACTGTATAATAGTACTACGCACTTCTAAGGAAGTAAACAACTATGGCGGGACAGGCTCCGCCATACCGATCAGACAAAACTATCTACAATACGGGAGATCATACCCAAAAGTAGAGCCTCCTGAGAAGATGGAGCTCCGATACCAACGCAAAGATCCTAAGGATGTGGATCTAGCACTGCCGCTTACCGCGGCATGAACGCACTTCGAAGGAGGTCAAGATAACAGTACCAAGTATGTGAAACTATAAAGTACTTAAAAATGAAATCAAAGTATTTAAAACCTTTTCACAATACAATCGTTCAATTGCACATAGTGCCACATCACAAACAACAACGAATAGGAAAATCAGAATGTGTCTATTCTAGGCCGCGAATGATCAAGCAAGGCCAATCGCCCATAGTATCATTCTCGCGTGCCTAGTCCTCGACTTCCGCACTCGCATAGGTCCCACACGCACCGCATGAGATATTTCGCATCGGGGCAGCTAACCCCAGATCCGCCTAGGCTCCCGCAGCCGCATAGCCTCAAAAAGACCGCATAGTCTCAACAGACCGCATGTGAGTCCCCGTGATCAGCTAAACGCCCGAATGATCAATCTCGAGCATACCGCCGCTCGCATAGTCTCACAGACCGCATAGCCGTATAGACCCGCATCAAGCGGGCAAGCCTCGTATAACGATCGGGTAGGTGATACAATAACAAGACAATAGACTTACCGGTTAGCAACGTAAAGCACAAGAACGACTTTACACAAAGATTACAAGACACTAACACAGTAGCATCATAACATGCCTACTTATCAAACAATCTTACTACACTTAACAAATCAATACAAGGCTTTTATAAACAAACAAGTAAACAGCCTTTTTATCTTCTTAAGTTGTTATACCTAACTTCCCATAAAGTGGTATAACTCTTAAGCTTTTGTTTTAAAACCAAATATTTATCTTCTCGTTAAAAATGATTCAAGATTCTTTTGAAATGTTTTCGTTCTTTGTTATTCAGCTTAAGCCGAGGCATTGCCGTAAGTATTATTCAGCTTAAGCCGAGGCATTGCCATAAGTATTATTCAGCTTAAGTCAAAGACATTGCCGTAGTTATTATTCGCTTAACACCGCACGCCTACCGTACTATATATTGTAAAATATCATGCTTTAGGAAGAATCACATACCTTCTCAAATAAACCACCGCCAAGTCAATATGTCGCACAGAGAGTCACCTATAATAGTCACAGATATCTATCAAAGACTACTCGAGGGTCATTCTAAACAGTGGGTTCATAATTCTACTGAAAGTCGGGCAGACAACCCTACCCATGAGCTATGTAAGTTCATCGTGAAAACAAATTCTATGTGAGTACAGTTCAATTATTCTTCTTTTAAACCCTTCTACTGTGATAACAGTTCAATTCTAATCTGTGATATTCTTCTAAGTATCTAATACTTATTCTAATATTACAACAGTAAGTATTCTCTAATTCAAAAGAGGGTTAGGATTAGTTACCTCGGTAAGCCCAATAATATCCTAGAAAAAGTCGCGCCTGAGCAAGGTTTTGCTCCTAAGTTGTATGCTCCAAGAACCTTAGAAGTTCCTCACAACTTCTACTAAGTACTAAGGTATTTGGGCTAGGGTATTTTGGGCATTATAACGATACAAGAAGGTAACTTTTCTACCAAGGAGGGGGTAGATTTCGGCCAGGCTAGGGGGTAGGCTCTCGCCACACTACACAAGGGAGGGAAGAGGTGTTGACTAAAAGCTTAAGGGAGAGGAGAGGATTTTTAGACTTGGAAGATAACTTTGTGGATGAATAACTCTTCATCTCTAAGGGGGTATTTATAGCTCAAGCCTTGGCCAACCAATGGCCAAGATGAAGACAAGTGCAAGGCAAGTGTAGGGTGAGGATTAACTAATCACAAATATCCTACCAACCCTTGACTTGTGCACAAGGCACAAAAAACGTGCCTTGGCTCTCCAATTTCGTCCATGGACGCTTCAAGTCCACCAATGGGAGGGTGCCAAGTGTTGCCCTCCCGTTGGTCCAAAATGTTTCGTCTCTCGGAAAAATCCGCAAAAATTAGAAATGGCATAGCCGGAATTTTCCCTACGAAAGCTGTGGAAACGTTTCGTCGGAAAACGATTCTTTAAGCGAGTTGTGTACAAAAAAAACGTCCAAGGCTAACTTTAAAGCCAAACTTTTTGTACGTATTCCCTTACGTACATACTCTGGAAATACGGGGTATAACATTTGTGATACTTGGTTTTAAGTATAAGTCTCTTGGGTATAAAAAAAGAATGAAATTGTCTAAAACCATAAAGGGTTATAACGGCTTTATGGGAAGTTGGTTATAACGGCTTTATGGAAGGTTAAGAAAGTTGTCTATTTTGATTATTGGGCATAAGTTGCCTAGATTGTGAAAATTTGAAGTTACTTGATTTCAAGCTTTGAAATGAGTTTTCTAAAAGTGTAGTAACTTACTTTGAAAAATAGACACACCTTGATACTACGGGTGTTAGTATCTTGGGATTTTACATAAAAAGAGTCTTTGAAAAGAATGTCGACGTAGTACTTTGGCTTGTTAAATGAGAATTATTCTATTTGTGCCTTGATAAGTACTTTGGCTTGTTAAATGAGAATTATTCTATTTGTGCCTTGATAAGTACTTTGGCTTGTTAAAAGAGAATTATTCTGTTTGTGCCTTGATAAGTACTTTGGCTTGTTAAATGAGAATTATTCTATTTGTGCCTTGATAAGTACTTTGGCTTGTTAAATGAGAATTATTCTATTTGTGCCTTGATAAGTACTTTGGCTTGTTAAATGAGAATTATTCTATTTGTGCCTTGATAAGTACTTTGGCTTGTTAATTGAGAATTATTCCATGTGTGCCTTGATAAGTACTTTGGCTTGATTAATTGAGAATTGCCTATGTGTGCTGGTGATAGCCTTTGAGTGCAAGTATTATGTTTTATTGCGTTGCGCGACTCGGTTGGAGGTCCGTCTTGTTGTAAGTTACTTGGACGCACTGACGCTGATGTGGGATTCCACGGGTATGCTTCCGTTATTTGTAGTACTTGGGTTAAATTCCCGGATTTTTATAAAAGACCTGGTAGTGCTTATGTGTTGTTTGACGGCCGGTTGAGATAGGGTAAGAGTATAAGTGAGGGGTAAACCCCCAAGACGCTATTCTCAGGACCCGTTCCGGGGCCCTTGACTGGTGCCTTACCCGGGCACCCAAGCAGTCATACATCAGAGAAAATCAACGGAAATATAGAACAAGACATGAAACATTATGAAAAGAGAAAACAGTTTATCTGAAGAAAAGCTTGCCTTTCGGCATATATATATAACCCAAGTTTTGCAGTTACATCCCAACTGTACAATAGACTACGCACTCTAAGGAAGTAAACAACTATGGCGGGACAGGGCCCCACCATACCCTGAATGTACAAAACTATCTACAATACAGGGAGATCATACCCAAAAGTAGAGCCTCCGGAGAAGATGGAGCTCCTGACACCAACGCAAAGATCCTAAGGATGTGGATCTAGCACTGCTGCCTTTACTGCGGCATGAACGCAGCCCCAAGGAGGTCGATAACAGTACTAAGTATGTGAAATCAGAAAGTACTTAAATGAAATCATATCATTTTAAAACCAATTTTATAAATATGCAAAACAACCAATGTAACCGCACATAGTGCCACATCATAAACAAGAGCAACAATAGGTAAATCGTAATGTATTTTCTAGGTCGCGAATGATCAAGCAGGCCAATTGCCCGTAGTATCACCATGCAAGCCTAATCTCGACTCCGTAGTCCGCATAGGCCACTCACATAGGCCCGCATAGGGTATAACCCCGCATCGAGGGTAGCTACTCTCGGCATCGCCCCGACTCGTAGTCCGCATGGCCACATAGACCGCATGAGGTATAACCCCGCACACTAACCTGAAACTCGTAGCTCGCGCATAGGTCCCCGACCCGCATGAGGTTTTCAATCACGGTCCTGCATCACCGAGTCTACCCCGCACGGAGGCAGCTTAACCCCAGAACATGTCAAGAGGTGAGTGATATAATACTAACATAACAGCTTATCGTTAAACAACATAAGCAAAACAAGAATACCCTCTTATACAAACGTTACAAGTCACTACCACACATAGCATCATATCATGTCTACTTATCAAACCATTTTATTATTCTTTCATAATTCAATATAAGTCTGTTATAAACACATAAGTAAACTGTTCCTTTTATAAATCTTAAGTTGTTATACCTAACTTCCCATAAAGCTAGTATAACTCTTAAGCTTTTTGTTTAAAAACCAATTAGCTCTCTTCTGTTAAAAAATGATTCAGTATTCTTTTGAAATGCATCAAGATTCTTATTATTCAGGCTTAAGTCAGAAGACATTGTCGTAGCTTTTATTCAGGCTTAAGTCAGAAGACATTGCCGTAGTTATTATTCAGTCAACACATGTACGTCTACCGTACTATATATATATATTTTAAAATATCATGCTTTAGGAAGAATCACATACCTTCTCGGCGAAAACCACCTGCCAAGTTGAATATGTCGCGCGCAGAGAATCAACCTATAATAGTCAGACACGTCTATCAACGTCTAGACTACTCTGTAAACAGTTCTAAGCAGAGGGTCCTTTATTCTACGGAAAATCGGGCAGACTTCCCTACCCTGAGCTACTCAAGTCTCTGTGAAAACAAATTCTAAGTAAGTATAGTTCAATTATTCTTCTTTTAAACCCTTCATCGTGATAATACCAATTCTATTCTCAGAATATTCTTCTAAGTATTTAATACTTATTCTTATACTTCTACAGTATGTATTCTCTAATTACAAAAGAAGGACAAGATTATTTACCTCGGTAAGCCCAATAATATCCTAGATATAAGTCGATCCGGAGCAAGGCTTAGCTCCTAAGTTGTACGCTCCGATAGCTCCAAGGAAACCTTAGAAATTCTTCACAACTTCTACTAAGTACTAAGGGATTTGGGCTAGGGTATTTTGGGCATTATAACAATACTAGAAGGCAACTTTTCTACCAAGGGAGGGGGGGTAGATTTCGGCTAGGCTAGGGGGGGATTGCCTCGGCTAAGCTTCTCCAAGGGGGGGGGGGAGGTGTTTGGACGAAAAGGGCTAACAAGGGAGAGGGGAGGATTTTAGACTTGGAAAGCTTTTGTGGATGAAGAACTCTTCATCTCAAGAGGGGTATTTATAGGTCAAGGGATGGTCAACCAATGGCCAAGATTATGCCAAGTGCAAGGCAAGTGTAAGGTCAAGATTTGGGCAAGTGTCCTTAGCCAACTTGCACACAAAATATCCTACCAACTACTTGACAAAAATGGTCATCCAATTTGGCTCACTTCCGCCACACATCCACCAATGAGAGGGTGACAAGTGTCGCCCTCTCGTTGGTCCAAAGTGTTTCGTCTCTCGGAAAAATCCGCAAAAATTAGAAATGACATAGCCGGAATTTATCCTACGCGAGTTGTGTAAAACGTTTCGTCGGAAAACGATTCTTTTAATGAGTTGTGCCCAAAAAACGTCCCATTGCCTACTTTAAGGCTAAACTTTCGTACGTACGCCCTCACGCATATACTGAAATACGGTATAACATTTTCCCCTCCTTAGAAACATTCGTCCCGAATGTTCCTTCCCAAGACAGTTAACGATAAGATTCTTCATAACTTAAACAGTTGCAAATGCCACACACGGCCACAGAACAACACTTAGGCATAAACGATAATGAAAATTTACAAGTAGGAAAGTGAATTACCTGGAGGTGTGGGGAATAGGTGAGGATACTTCTGCCTCATGTCCTCCTCAGCTTCCCACGTCATCTCCTCCCTGAGCTCGTTCCGCCACAGAACTTTGACGGAAGCCACGTCCTTGGTCCGCAGACGCCTAACCTGACGATCGATTATCCCTATGGGAATCTCCTCATACGATAACCCCTCGGTCACCTGGACATCGTCAATCGGGTACACCCTAGATGGATCCCCGATACATCTTCTCAGCATAGAAACATGAAACACCGAATGCACTGCCTCCAGATCGGACGGCAGATCCAACTCATAGGCAACCTTGCCTACCCTGCGGATAATCTGATACGGCCTAATGTACCTTGGGCTGAGTTTCCCTTTCTTCCCGAATCTCATCACACCCTTCATGGGTGACACCTTCAGGAAAACCCAATCATCAACCTCGAACTCCAGATGCCGACGACGGTGATCTGCATATGACTTTTGTCGACTACGAGCCGCGAGCAACCGCTTCCCGATAAGCTTCACCTTATCCATCGCGCTGCACCAAATATGGTCCACTAATCGCACTCGCCACATCGAACCAGCCTATCGGCGATCTGCACTTCCTCCCATACAAGGCCTCATAAGGCGCCATCTGAATACTGGAGTAGTAGCTATTATTATACGCAAACTCAACTTGAGGCAAATGATCCTCCCAGCTACCCTCGGTCAATAACAAAGCTCGCAAAGATATCCTCGAGTCCGGATAGTGCGCTACCGCCCGCTCGCTCTGCAATGGATGGAATGCGATTGTGCTCACTCGCCCCCAAACCCTTCGGAAGGACCTCGGTTAGCCAGAATCGGGCTCTTCGTATGATATGATCGAAATAGGGACTCCATGCATCGACGATCTCTGATGTAAAGTCCGCATAATCCTCGGTACCGAAAAATTGTCCCGACGGAAGAAAGTGGGCTGATTTCACACCGTCGATGATAACCCATATAGAATCATGTCTCCTCTGAGTGCGAGGCAATCCTGTGATGAAGTCTATGTTGATCACCTCCCACTTCCAGGTCGGGATCTCTATCGTCTGTAATAAACCACCAGGCCTCTGGTGCTCTACCTTCACCTGCTGACAACACGCACCGAGCTACGAACTCGCAGCGTCCTCTTCAAGCCATCCCACCAATACACGGATCTAAGGTCGTGGTACATCTTGGTCGACACGGATGGATAGAGTAACTCACGCCGCTGTGCTTCCCAAGAACTCTGCCAAGTCCTCAAACATCCGAACACACAACCTCGCCTCAAACCTTAGCACCCCATCGTGCTACCTCAAAAGGACCCTTCCTCACGAAGAGCCGTATCACGATAACGTGTCAAAATCGGATCCTCGAATCGTTGCCTCTTCACCTCGACGATGGAAGACTCGACAACCTCACGAACTCGAACCCCACCGCTATCGTAATCAATCAAACGGACACCAAGGCTCGCTAATCGATGCAAATCACGAACCATGTCCCTCCTCTCGCCGCACATCCGATAGACTCCCATCGACCTACGACTAAGAGCATCCGCCACAACATGGCCTTCCCGGGTGGTACAGATATCAACATCGTAATCCTTAAGCAACTCTAACCACCGCCTCTCGCCGTAAGTTCACTCCTCTCGCCGAAGATATCTGAGGCTCTTGTGGTCTCGTATAAATATCCACGAACCCCATACAAATAGTGCCTCAAGATCTTCAAGGCGTGAATCACCGCTGCCAACTCCAAATCATGGGTGGGGTAGTTCCTCTCGTGTTTCTTAAGCTGCCGGGATGCATACACTATAACCTTGCCCTGCTGCATCAACCCACATCCCAACCCGATGCCTGACGCATCACAATACACGACATAACCGCTCGACCTCCGGAAGAGTAAGAACGGGGCGTCGCCGCCTCTCCTTCAAAGAATCGAAACCCCGCCACAAGCATCACCATCAAACTTAGTTGCCTTCGAGTCACCTAGTCAATGGTGCAGAGATAGAAGCGAACTTCTACGAACCGCCGATAATAACTCGCAAGGCCCGTAAAATCGCGTGAACCTCTGCCGAGTAGTAGGTCTAGGCCAAGTCCTGATCGCCGATCTTGCCGTATCCACTGAATGCCATCACCACAATATGCCCAAGAAAAGCCACCGGTTAACCAAAACTCACATTTGGAAAACTTGGCGTATAATCACTGGTCTTGGAGAATCACAAGACAGCCTCAAATGCTCCGCATGCTCCCGCTCGAGCGAATAAACCAAGATATCATCGATGAACACTATAACAAATGTGTCCAAAATTGTATTGAACACTACGTTAATCAAATCCAGGAATACCACGAGCGTTGGTCAAACCAAACGACATAACCCTAAACTCGTAGTGCGCATCGGGTCCGAATGCACCTAGGGATGTCCGACTCTCGACTCGCACTTTGATGATAGCCCGACCGTAGATCAATCTTGGAGAAACATCTCGCACTTCGCAATCGGTCGAACAAATCATCAATCCCGGGAAGGGTGTATTCGTTTAATAGTCACCTTGTTCACCGCTCAGAATCAACACACATGCGCGGCCCCGCCCTTCTTCTTCACGAACAATACCACGCGCTCCCGAGGAGAAACACTAGGTCTGATGAAGCCCTTCTACAGCAAGTCTCTAAGCTTATCCTTCAACTCTCTCAACTCGGCAGGTGCCATTCTGTATGGCGGAATGGAAATAGGCCGAGTGTCCGCAAAGACATCGATACAAAACTCAATCTCCTCGTGAGAGGATACCCGAGGTCGTCTGAAATACGTGCGGGAACTCTCTCGACCATCGAATCGATCAAAATCTGGTACCGCAAACCTCGTTATCAAACACCCGAACGAGATGGTAGATGTACCCCTTCTGCACCATCTTCCTAGCCTTGAGGTAGGAAATAAACTTACCCCTCAGCGATACAGTGTTCCCCTCCCACACAACCACCGGCTCCCCAGGAAACTGGAACCGTACCACTCTCTCCCTGCAGTCTAAATTGGCGTAGCAAGAAGCTAGCCAATCCATACCCATGATCACGTCGAAATCGGTCATATCCAACTCTATCAAGTCGGCTAGGTCCGACGATCAGAATGGTCACTGGACAAGCCCTATATACCCGCCGAGCTACCACCGAATCACCCACTGGCGTAGCTACCTCGAAAGGGTCTATGGACTCAGGCTCTATCCCTATCCTACTAGCAATAAGGGGAGATATATAGGACAGAGTAGAACCCGGATCTATCAAGGCATACACATCAAATCCAGAAACTGATAAGGTACCTGTGACGACATCAGGTGAGGCCTCCTGATCCTGCCGGCTGGACAAGGCATAAATGCGGTTCTGGGGACCGCTAGAACTGGGACCCGAGCCACGACCTCTGCCGCGACCTGCTGGTCCATGAGTACCGCCTCGGGCGAGTAAATCGTCGGGGATGAAGAAGACCCGGCAAAGAACTCGTAGGTGACTTACTATCTGCACGGCCCTTGGTCTGACAGTTCCTTGCAAAGTGACCCAGCTGGCCACAGCTGAAACAATCTCCCGTAGCAGCACCACAACTCCCGAAGTGGGATCTACCGACGGCCACACCGAGGGGTGGTCCCGACGCCGCATTTCGCCGCTCGATGTCCAAGCCCCGGGCCCCGGCCGCCTCGAATATCTCGGCCGTGGCCGAGGACGGTGCAGGGTGCTCGAGCCGGCCGTGGTGCAAATCTAGATCGCCGCCGAGGCCGCCACCACGATAGCCACCAAAGACCTGCCGCCCCGGTCTTCTTCGCCGTCACAACCCGCTGCCGGTTCTACGCCTCGCATCCAAGAGCATGAGCCTGCATGCGGGTAATGTCCATACCCGGCTGAAGAGAAACACCCGCACAAGATTCGGCCATATAATCATCTAGCCCGGTGATGTAGCGGTGCACCCTATCCTCCATATCTGCTACCAACGATGGGACATATCGAGCCAATGAATCAAACTCGACATTGTACTCCCTAACAGTGCGTCCTCATCTGTGGAGGCAAGAAGTGAGTGAGGAAAGCCTCCGAGAACTCATCCCAAGTAGCTGGGGACGCGTGCTCTCCCCGGGATAACTCCCATGAATCAAACCAATCGACTGCGGTATCACGTAGCCGATGCGAACCGAAGGTCACGGACTCGGTCTCTGACGCCTTGATCACCCGCATGATCCTCTGCAACTGACGGATGAACTCCTGCGGATCATCCTCTGGCCTCGACCCGTAGAACTCTGGCGGGCTACAACTCAGGAAATCCCGTAGCCTCAAACTGTCTGCCCTCGGGTGAACCACGGGTGCTATCGGGCCGAATCGAATCGCCAGATCACTGGCGCCTCATGTTCGCCACGATCTGGCGATGAATCGGGCCATCTCTCTGTAACCCATCTCATCTGCTCCAGTGCCGTGGACCGAGGTGTAGGTATCGTGGTCTCATCGACCATCGCTGCGCTCCTAAACCTCTCGCGGGTCGGCGTCGTAGAACTCGGCCGTCTGCGTATCGGCCGGGCCCGAGCCTCGTGACTCTAGGTGTCCCACTAGCGCCTCCTCCGCCTTGCCCTTCTGGGCCCGGGTTGCCTTACGTGGAGGCATAACTGTTACAGAAAAGGAATACGTTAGAAAGTACCTTGTGTGAAGAACTTGATTGTATTGGTTTGTGATAGCCTTGTAATACTTTCTTGTTGATTTGATAAGTAAACATGTTAGGATGCTACGTGTGTTAGTATCTTGTGATGTTGTGAAAGGGGGTTATTCTTGTTGTGCTTACGTTGTTAAACTTTAAGCCCGTTGTACTGTTATTATATCACATACCCCCTTGACTTGTTATACCGAGGGCTTGCCACCCTTGATGCGGGTCTATACGGCCTATGCGGTCTATGTGACTATGCGGAGCAGCGGTATGCTCCAGGATTGATCATTCCGGGTGTTTTATCCCGATGCGGGGGATGCCCTATGCGGTCTGTGTGACTATGCGGTCTATTGAGACTATGCGGATCGCGGAGTCCGTGAGGGTACCGGGTTAGCTACCCCGACGCGGTCTATACGACCTATGCGGTCTATGTGTGACCTATGCGGCCGCGGAAGTCGAGATTAGGCACGCATAATGATACTATGGGCGATTGGCCTTGCTTCGATCATTAGCGGCCTAGAAAAGACCAGTTACAGTATATCTATTTCGCTCTTGTTTATGTTGTGGGCGTGAAACCCATAGTTATATTTGAGTGATGGCTATAAGGGTGTGAGTCCCTGACTTGACATGACTGCTTATTTATTGTGAACTGTAGTTTGGTTATCATATATGTCTCCTGCTTTATATAGACTACTATGATTTCATTTACTGATTTTCGGGCCACATACTTGGTACCTGTTGTACTGACCTCCTTCGGGGGGCTGCGTTCATGCCGCAGGTAGAGGTACACCAGTGTTGATCCTCGCTCATAGGGTCACAGTTCAGCGTTTGGGAAGCTCCGTTTCTCCGGAGGCTTATCAGTGGTATAGTCCCATGTCGTTGTAGGTACTTACATTCAGGGGTATGGCGGGGCCCTGTCCCGCCATTGTTATTATAACATTCTTAGAGGTCTGTAGTACTGTTGTGGGCAGAGTTGTAAAAAGGGATGTAACTGTTCTAGTTGTTATATATATATGCCGAACGACAATTTTCCTCAGACAAACTGTTTCGCACTTCTTATTATTTCATGTCTTGTTTTATATTCCGCTGATTACTCTGATGTATGTCTACTTGGGTGCCCGGGTAAGGCACCAGTCATGGGCCCGGGTTCGGGTCGTGACAAAAGTGGTATCAGAGCAGTTAATCCTCGGAAAGTGTCTACAGACCGTATCTAGTAGAGTCTTGATTATCGGTGTGTTGTGCACCACACCAATAATCAGGAGGCTATAGGATATTTAGGATTGGTTTCCATTCTTCTCACTCTGAGATCGTGCTTAGAGCCGTGTTATAAGTTGGACCCCTCTAACGTATTCCTTTCCCGTACCAGTTATGCCTCCGCGTAAGGCAACCCGGGCCCAGGAGGGCAAGGCACCGAGGAGCCGCGAGTATAACCTGAGGGTTACTAGGCACGTGCCCAATCATCACCGGGTGGTGCTTCATTCGGGAGTTCTGCGGCGTCGCCAAATTTCAAATGAGTTTAGCACGGTGGCAGCAGTTCCTACTGCGACCATGACATTTACACCTTCAGTTCCACGACCAGGAACAGAGAATATAGACTGCAAAGAGACGCACCGCATTAGCTAGGATTTAAGCTACCAGAGGGTATTTGATGTACCGATTTATCGTGGGCCTTGAGGAATATCTAAGAAAAGGTTATGTAAGAATAGCTCTTCAGTCGGGCATGAGCATGGCCTGCGTACGGGCTTATGCGCGGCAGGCCGAGAGACGTAGAGATCGACAGATTAACCAAGATCGCGAAGAGGCCGACGGCAGGGTCCTTTTGTAACTTTCGAGGCGAATCGCCTCAGCAGCAGACTGGATATGCGCCCCCGCCGGTGCAGAGTGGTCCTCCACAGGGTTCAGGACGTTCGGGGTATGCAGGAGTTGGTCAAAGCTCCAGGGCTTCTGGTGCACAGATACACGTAGGTCCAGCCAGCCGGATTCAGTTTTTCCCCAGTGTTCACAGTGTGACAGGCGTCATCCCGGGGAATGTCATCTTTTGTTGATGCTTGTTTTACCTGCGGCCGTCAGGGCCATGTGTCGAAAGGATGTCCTAGTAGGAGGGATGCAAGTAGGAGGACTCAGCCTACCAGATCAGTTGCGGATTCAGTAGTTCGGAGAGGAAGGGGTGTTAGCCAGAGGAGGCCACCCCCACCTCGGTGTGGCCGTTGTGGTAAGTGTCATTGTGGGGAGTGTCGTATTTCTTCGACAACTTGTTATGCTTGCGCCCAGCAGCGGTGATTGATTGGAACGCAGAGGTAGTGAAAGAGATATAGATATATCCTTAACCCTCTAGAGATTTGTACGTGTGATAAGATGGGTATATCTTAAGAGTTATGTTCAGATAACATAGTGTTAATTGTGATTAGAGATCATGATTAGTTAAAAGGGTAAGATTGGGGATAAGGAAAGTGTGAGCCTTAGAGTTTTATACGTAGAGACCTTAGAGGAAAGGCCATCTCGAGTAAAAGATTTATATTTTTATGTTTGACCTCAATGAGTGCATAGTACACGTGAGATATGTTTGTGTGATAAGACCCTGAGTAGGGTGAAATGAAAGGGGGTAGTTGAGCTAAGAATACCACTAGGTTTTCGTGACTCGATGAGGAGATTGTTCTGGATCGGGAACAAGAGTTTGGCGCGATAGCAGGTCGGGTTGAGGCCCGATCGCGGCTGAACCCGCGGCCTGTTTTGTGGTGGGGTCAGTTTGTGGTGGTCCCGCCAGGTGGTGGGGTCACGAGGGTGTTGGGCCCAAGTTTGGTTAACCAGCATACGAGTTCGTGGATGCGTTCGACCAGTAGTCGGGCCGATGAGATCAGCCATCTTGTCTTTCAGCCAGGACCGTTTACTCGGCAGAGGGTTATGCGAGATGTTATATCAGGAAGGTTGTAAGGTTGCACGAGGTGCCTACTTTCACCTTATGACAGTGCGATGGAGCCCGTTTACTGCTTTTTCTCGGAGGTTTTACCAGCAGGTTAGGAACTCAGTGAGTCTCGATGTCGCATTCGCCCTCGGGCCAGTGTTTGGTGTTCAGGGGTAGCTGTGAGGATTGTTGTCTCCTGTTGAGGGAGTGTTTAATAGCTACCATATCAGTATTCGGACATCGCCTTATGACGCCTTGTAGGGGTGGAAGTGTAAGTTGCCGGTCGATTGGTTCGATGTTGGCAAAGTTCAGATAGATGGTTCATTCTTGTTTCAGCAGGATGTGGATAGGGTGAAGCCTATCCAGGAGAGGTTATCGGCAGCTCAGAGTCAACAGAAGTCGTGCGGATAATCGGCGACGACGCTTGGAGTTCATATTGACGGTGGGTCTTCTTGAAGGTACCACCCCGGAAGGGTGTGACGAGATTCGGAAAACAGAGGAAACATAGCTCGAGGTATTTTGAGCATTTTCAGGACAATTGGAAGGTAGGCCAAGTTGCCTATAGTTAGAATTGTCGTCCGACGTAGGAGGCAGTATGTCCGGTCTTTCGTGTTGCTATGTTCGGAAAGTATCGGAGATCCATCCAAAGTGTTCCCAGTTAATGATGACCAAGTTGGAGGTAGTAACCCAGAGATTTTGGAAACTGAAGCAGTAACAGAAATGTGGTAAGTTGAGAAAGGGTTCGAATGTACGAGAGGGGTACGACGAGTATGAGAATAGAGGTGATCATTTCGTTGGTAAAGAAAAGGTGCGAAGGGAGTATATTTTAGACCTCGAGTGGGAGCTTTTGTAGTGATGGAGGTGATTCCTCGTGGACTTGGATTAAGTATTTGCGCATGTGATATTTTGTGGCCAGGTGTGGCAATGGCAACTTGTTATGTTTAGAGGAACTTACCATTATCTGTATCGAGAAGGAACATTCGGGACGAATGTTTCTAAGGAGGGGAGAATGTTATACCCCGTATTTCCAGAGTATGTACGTGATGGCGTACGTATAAAAGTTTAAGCCTTAAGTTAGGCTAGGACCGAAAATTTTGTGCACAACACACGAAAAGAATCGTTTTCCGACGAAACGTCTTCCACAACTTGCGAAGGGAAAATTCCGGCTATGTCATTTATTATTTTTGCGGATTTTTCCGAGAGATGAAATATTTTGGACCAACGAGAGGGCGACACTTGTCACCCTCTAATTGGCGGACTTGTGGGCGTCAATTGGACGAATTGGAGCCATGGAGTTGGTAGGATATTTTGTGTAGTTGTTGAGCAAGTGGGACCCACAAACACTTGTCCAAATCTTGACCTTACACTTGCCCACCACTTGTCTTGATCTTGGCCATTGGTTGGCCTATAAATACCCCCTTTGAAGACTTCTTCATCCTAAAAATGTTTTCTAAGTCTTGCAAATCCTCCCCCCTCTTGAAGAGCTCTCGTCCAAAGAAGCCTCCCCCTCCCCCTTTGAGTGGCCCTTGGCCGAGACACACACACCCCCCCCCTTGGTAGAAAATACTCTCCAAGTATAGTTACTATTCCAAAATACCTTGGCCCAAATACCTTGTAGTATTCCAAGGTTACACCTATACTAAAAGCCCAGAAATACTATTATACTTCCCTTCAGTCACAAAAACGAAACCCTAAGGAAAATCTTCACAGTTGGTTGAAGTATTAAGAAGAAGTTGCGTAGAACTTCTAAGGGTTGTTTGGAGCGGGTTGGAGCACCCGGAGTAGGAGCTAAACGTTGCTCAGGATCGACATTAAACTTGGATAATTTTGGGCTTATCGAGGTAAATACTTTTGTCCTTATATTGTAATTGGAAATTACATACTGTTGTAACATAGAAATTAATATAAGATTCATAGAAGAGAATTGAACTGTAATAGAAGGATATTACAGAAAAGACTGGAACTGAAATCGCATCAGTAGAATATTAAAGTAGAAGTTGATAGACTTATATAACCTTTATAAGTTGAATGTTCTGCGAGTAGCATGTACTACTTGAAAGGTGGACAAGGCTAGCCGGGTTATAGCCGTGGAGCGTTTTGCTAATAGTAGATAATCGTCACGAGGTATGTGATTCTTCCTATCCTCTTGAGCATGATATTTTAAAAGAATATATATATAGTATGGTAGACGTACGTATGTTAACTGAACGTAGTTGTACGACAATGTCTCTTGACTTAAGCCTGAATAATAAGAATCCTTTTTGAAAGAAGAGTAATACTTGGTTTTAAAAGCTTAAGAGTTATACTAGCTTTATGGGAAGTTAGGTATAACGACTTAAGAGTGATAAAAAGAATGGTTTATTGATTTTAGAAGTTAAGAGACTTGATCTTAAAAGATAAGAGACTTGACTTAAATAAATTAATTATGAATTTTGTGTGAAACCTTATTCGTGAGTAATGAGTACTTGGTTTTTAAAAGGAATAATGTTTTACTGATTTCGGAAATCAGAATAAGTATCGAACAAACCACATCAGCGCTAATAAAGGGAAATGTATTGACTAATAAAGTATTATTAAAACCAGTAGAAACCTCCATCTGCATAGAAGCTAAGATGAGACAAAATGATATTACATTTCCTAGATCATGGCTGCATTAATAATATTGTTATGAACAAGAATAACCTACTCACACATAAGACATATGTTTCTCAAATTATTTTAAAGGAGAATTATACCATTAAGTGATTAAAACTATGAACTACGAAACCTTTCGAAAATGAGAAACTTGAGCAATTGAAATTAGGCAAACCTGAACGTTTGGAAAATAATGTTGTTACGTGATTTTACAAAAGGAAGTGTTTTGGTTTACTTAAAAAAGATAGTCACTCTATTTTTATACTACGGGTATTGTGTGACTTTTGTGAAAGAAACGGATCTTTTAAAGAGTTAATGTATGAAGTACTTTGGGGATAAATTCCCGAACTTGTTAACATAAAGTAGAAAGTACCTTGTGTGAAGAACTTGATTGTATTGGTTTGTGATAGCCTTGTAATACTTTCTTGTTGATTTGATAAGTAAACATGTTAGGATGCTACGTGTGTTAGTATCTTGTGATGTTGTGAAAGGGGGTTATTCTTGTTGTGCTTACGTTGTTAAACTTTAAGCTGTTGTATCGTTATTATATCACATACCCTCGACTTGTTATACCGAGGGCTTGCCACCCTTGATGCGGATCTATACGGCCTATGCGGTCTATGTGACTATGCGGAGCAGCGGTATGCTCCAGGATTGATCATTCCAGGTGTTTTATCCCGATGCGGGGGATGCCCTATGCGGTGTGTGACTATGCGGTCTATTGAGACTATGCGGATCGGGAGTCCGTGAGGGTACCGGTTAGCTACCCCGACGCGGTCTATACGACCTACGCGGTCTATGTGTGACCTATGCGGTCGCGGAAGTCCAGGATTAGGAACGATAATGATACTATGGGCGATTGGCCTTGCTTCGATCATTAGCGGCCTAGAAAAGACCGATTCTGATATATCTATTTCGCTCTTGTTTATGTTGGGTGTGAGACCCATAGTTATATTTGAGTGATGGCTTTAGGCGTGAGTCACGACTTGACATATTCGCTTATTTATTGTGAATTGTAGTTTGGTTATCATACATGTCACCGCTTTATATAGACTACTATGATTTCATTTACTGATTTTCGATTCACATACTTGGTACCTTTGTACCGACCTCCTTGAAGCCGCGTTCATGCCGCAGGTAGAGGTACACCGATGTTGATCCTCGCCATAGTGGTCACAGCGTTTGGAAAGCTCCGTTTCTCCGGAGGCTTATCAGTGGTATAGTCCCCTGTCGTTGTAGGTACTTACATTCAGGGGTATGGCGGGGCCCTGTCCCGCCATTGTTATTATAACATTCTTAGAGGTCTGTAGTACTGTTGTGGGCAGAGTTGTAAAAAGGGATGTAACTGTTCTAGTTGTTATATATATATGCCGAACGGCAATTTTCTCGCATAAACTGTTTCGCACTTCTTATTATTTCATGTCTTGTTTTATATTCCGCTGATTACTCTGATGTATGTCTACTTGGGTGCCCGGGTAAGGCACCAGTCACGGGCCCGGGTTCGGGTCGTGACAGAAAGTGACCCAAATCGGGATATCCATGAATAAGTCATCCGTTAGTAATACTCCTTTATCAATTGGTTTTAACATCATAGTTTTGCCAAAGGCCATATAAGGGCCTCCGTGGAGCACATTCGTGCGTTCCTCCTCCGTCATGAATTTGAATATTGTCCATCCTTTGCCGTATGGGATGATACGACACTTAACTCCCCACCCCTTTACAATAGAATTCAGCGCTTCTCTTCCGGGGAAATGACCCGTGAAGCAGCCTATGAGACAATATCCCCAGGTTTCAATGAAGGGGACTTCATCCGTAGCTTCTAGTTCTACATCTTCTCCTTGTTGATCAATGAAATGAAGTTTCATTCCTTTTGATTCAAGTCTGGAACCCGCAAAGACTCCCGCATAGGTTTTCTTTTGCGGATTGGGACCATTGCGTTGAGAGGGGGTACATCTCCCTTTGAAGTCTCACCAGATGGATGCGCATTATGAAATATGGAATTATCAGTGGACATGTTACCTACTGTCCTTCTTGGTAGTGTAGACTGAGGGATAGGGTTAGAGGGGGTGGAGCTTGGGCCCGCATCTGGAGATAGTATGCGAGTGCCATTTGGGAGGGTAGGGAAAGAGGCGGGCATTTCGGGTGAGGGTGATGTTATGGAAGGGGGCGGGGTGTGTCATTATGAATTCTGGGAGGTATTAAGGAGGTAGATGATGAGAGATGTGGAAAGTTCTTATCGTTTCCATTTTCCAAGGAAGAAGTAAATGAAAATGGGATATTGGGATTCTTATGTTGAAGTCCGTTTAGAAAACTGGTTAGGGAGGGGAAGGGATGGTTCATGGTTCTAGGAGGGCTCAAAGAAGGCTGATTATTAGAGATGTGTGACTCTTTGGCATCCGCGAAAGTAGGCTGCCCATTAAAGATAATAGACTCGTTGACTCCCGCGCCAATAAAGAAAGGTAAGTTACTAGGCTCCTTGGGAATAGATGACCCTTCGGTATCCACATCATGTAGTGTACCCTGAGGTCCAGAAGTAATTGTAGACTCATGGATACCCTCCTGACCCGCCTTGCCAATTTAACCCACCACCCGACCCGGTTTAGGCCCGAGAATACCTTCATGCAAAGTTCCGCCGATTGAAATTCCTCGCCCAGAATTTCTAGCCTTTCCGGCTCTTCTGGGCAATAAACCTCTAAGAGATGAGTTTTTAATGCTCCCGTGGTTGCCCTTCTCTTCCGTAGTGGTCCCGGAGTTCACAGAATTACCCGCGTTTGTATTGCCATTCCTAGGAGAGGATGGAGTGTCTATAGTTGTCCGAACTTCAAAAGAATTGCCTGGAGCTTTGGAGGGGACATTATCCTGAGGCTTGTGGACAGAGATAGGGGTATCATTCATAGTTTTTTCACCTTCACACTTGCTTCTGTCCGGGCTAGCAACCTCTATACTTTTTCCCCAATGATGAATCTTTTGTAACGTAATATCATCCACCACATGTTCTAGTGGAATGCGCATATCAGGAGTTACATGTACTAACACCGTGGGGTCGGAGATTGTTGGAATTAAGTTCTCTTTAACAATAGTTGAACTTCCACCATTCTTTTTCTTTTTCTTGGATCTAGATTTCGACGAACCTCCGGAACCACTGGAATCATTGCTAGAACGTGTAAACCGCTTTGTATTTCTCATGTCATGAACTCAAAACGTAGATTATTGAAGAATCAATTGAGAGTGAGAGAATATGAGGAGAGGGAAGAACAAAAACCGTGAGGAGCAACCAAGGAGAAACGTTGAGAGTGTTTTCCTTAGTGAGAGAAACTTCTCTCTAACTCCTTGCTTTTTCAACTTGGAGTATTTTGAAAGTATATGACACTTGGTTTTTGAAAGTATAAGTCTCTTGGTTATAAAAGAATGTAAGTGTCTAAAGCATAAAGTTAGTATAACGGCTTTATGGGAAGTTGGTTATAATAACTTTATGAAAAGTTAAAAGAATGGTTTACTCTAGTGAAGTAAATAAAGATAAATGACTTGAAATGAAGAAAGAAAAATTGATTTAAAGGCATCAATTGCTTAAAGTTTTAAAGTAAAAAGTCACTTGGTTTAGAAACCTATAAATGTATTTCTAAAAGGTATTGTGACTTGTCTTGAAAGGTAGATATGACTTGATACTACGATTATTAGTATCTTGGAATTTTATATGAAAAATAGTCATTTTAAAAGAATAGAAGTACATAGTACTTTGGGTTAAATTCCAAGATTTTATAATGACATGTTAGTGTCTTAAGTAAACTAAAATGAGAGAGTATATAAATAAGGCTAATAAGAAGTTAGGTGATTACTTAATTTGCTTATGTTATGTATGATAAGCCGGTGGTGCTTATGTTATGTATGATAAACCGGTGGTACTTATGTTATGTATGATAAACCGGTGGTACTTATGTTATGTATGATAAGCCGGTGGTGCTTATGTTATGTATGATAGTCGGTTGTGCTAGGTTATGTTATTCTTGTGGGGTAAACCCCCGGGTTACTACTTATTCCATAGATTTGCTACCCATGATGCGAGTGCGTCATTTGTACTCATTGCGGGCCCACCGGGCCCATGCGGGTGAAATAGTCCTATGCGGGTGAAATAGTTTCATGCGAGGCGGATGACCTCATTGCGGGTCCACAGGACCTATGCGGGTGAAATAGTCCCAGGAGTAGGATTGCTTAATGATACTACGGGCGGGTGGCCCTACTTTGATCATGAGCCTCCTATTTTTATGTAGTAAAGTATACTCTTGTTTACTCTCATTGTTAGTAAGGCACAGTGTACTATTATTTGAGTTATCATACATGTCTCCAGCTTTATTTTAGACTTTATGATTTCATTACGCATTTCTTCCACATACTTGGTACATGTTTTACTGACCTCCTTCGGGGGGCTGCGTTCATGCCGCAGGTAGAGTTATACAGGTTGCTGATCCTCACTCTTAGGATCACTGTTCAGCTGTTGAGAAGCTCCATTACTCTGGAAGCTTATCCTTGGTTCAGATCCCTGTTATTGTCGGTTGTTATACATTCAGAGGTATGGCTGGGCCCTGTCCCATCACAGTTGTTATTCTTAGAGGTCTGTAGTCATGTCTTGTGGATTGGGTTGTAAAGAAAAAAAAGATGTAACTGTTGTTTTTGGGTTATGTATATTTCACGGAAGGTGACCTTATCGGCTATTCTGTTGATATTCTTGTCTAAGTATTTTATGAATTCACAAGACTTTAACACAAGGTTCCTAGGGGTATTATAAGGATATCTCAATAGAAAGATCTCGGAAAAATGACGTTTTCACGTTAGTCGCAAGGCGAAAACCTAAGGCGTTTTCATAAGTTTTGATTGGAAATGGAAGAGAAGTTGTTTGTGAACTTCTAAAGGCTTCAAATAGCGGATTGGAGCGTGAAGGAAAGGAGCTAAGATTTGCTAAGGAGCGACTTTGAATCTTAGAATTTTATAAGGGCTTATCAAGGTAACAATCTTGTCGTTTTAGTAATTAAAGATTACTTATTGTTGTAGTTATGGATATAAACTAGCATGAGATGTATATACTGAAGTTTGATAAGTGTTATGGATATTGGAACCACTAATCCGAAACTAGCATGATTAGCCTTTGAGATTACAATTCAATTTGGTTATTAGTTTAGTCGTCGCATGTTATATAAAGAAGGAATGGTAGTTGTTAAAGTTGTTTACGACTATATAACATGTTAGACTTAACAACTTGGATTGAAAAAGAATTGTAAAGGACTTTGTGTTGTTGTACATGTTAGCCGAAAATGGCTTTGGATATTGAACTACTTAGTATTAGTTGTGGGGCAGAATTTTACACGTATTGTAAGGCGTGTAATCCCCTTTTATTGGTTGATGTATTGAGCCTTAAATGTGGCATGTTGGTTATTTATTTTCGGGCCTTGAAAAGGTGGAAAAGTACGTAGAAACAAAGGAGGTGCTGCCCAATTTTCCGTAGAATAAGATACCGTATACTTAATATCATTCTACGTTAGAAACTAGAAGTTGATAGTCGTGTTGTGTCCATTATAGGTTGACAATTCTACGTGCGGCGTATTCGACTTAGCTTGTGGATTAAGCCAAAAAGGTATGTGAACCATCTCCTCTTCTTCTAGCATGATTCCTTATGATAAAGAAAGTAAATCCTACTCCTTAAATGATCCACTCCTTGATTGTACCTGGATTGCCTAATATAGAAGTTGTTCTATATACTTCCTTGATTGTACTTGGATTGCCTAATATAGAAGTTGTTCTATATACTTCCTTGATTGTACTTTGAATGTTTAAATTGGAAGTTGTTATAATCCATTACCTTGACGAAATTTGGATTTTCAAAAGTGAAAGTGTTTTACTTGAAGTACATAGAGTCTTAAAAAGGAAGTGGTTTCCAAATCATTTGAATAGTGCCATAGTGCTAAAACCTAGAGGTTGTTATAACGACTTTAGGGGAGTCAAAGGAATTTACTTAATTGATTTAAAAGAGGAGAAATGACATGATTTAAAGAGAAGTAACTTGTTTTAAAGGTGTGAGTTACTTGGGATTTAAAGTTAAGAAACTTGATTTCTAAAGTTAAGAGACTTGAAGTATTTTGAAAGTTATGTAACTTGATTTCTAAAGTTAAGAGGCTTGAAGTATCTTGAAAGTTATGTAACTTGATTTGAAAGTATATGATACTTGGTTTTAAAAAGTATAAGTATCTTGGTTATAAAAAGAATGAATTTGTCTAAACCATAAAGGGTTATAACAGCTTTATGGGAAGTTAGGTATAACGGCTTTATGGAAGGTTAAGAGAGTTGTCTATTTTGATTGATAGGTAGGAGTTGCCTAGGTTGTGAAATTAGAAGTTACTTGGTTTCAAAGTATTGAAATGAATTTCTAAAGATGTAGTAACTTAATTTGAAAAATAGACATGCCTTGATACTACGGGTGTTAGTATCTTGGGGTTTTATATAAAAAAGAGTCTTTTGAAAAGAATGGAAGTACGTAGTACTTAGGGTTAAATTCCCGAATTTTTAGGTGAAACGAAAGTGCCTTGAGTTTATAAAATGAAATTCATTTTTGTATGATAATGAAAGTCTAAAGATTTTATGAACTTGCCTATGCTTGCTTGTGATAGCCTTTGAGTGCAAGTATTATATTTATACGCTGCCGTGACTCTCAGTTGGAGGGCCGACTGTCTTGTTATGAGTTGACTTGGACGTAACGACAATGATGGGGGATTCCACGGGTATGCTTCCATTATGATTGATCCTTGGACATGCTTATATGATGTGGGATTCCGGGGCATGCGACCAGGATGCGGGTTAGATTCCCGGATTTGTTTTTATTACCCCATAGACATGCTTATATGATGTGGGATTCCGGGGCATGCGACCATGTTGGATATTGTTATTCCATGGACTAGCCCGCCATGAGGTTTAGTGACACAGGATGGTCTGGTAGTTGGCTTTCGTACTTGCCCCCGTCGGTGGCTGACGCAGGATGGTCTGGTAGTTGGCTTTCGTACTTACCCCCGTCAGTTATGTAGCACAGTTTGGTACGGTAGACTCCGGTAGATAGCTTTCGTACTTGCCCCCTTCGGTGGCTGACGCATGATGGTATGGTAGTTGGCTTTCGATTTGCCCCGTCGCTACCAGAGTACGCTTTGGTACCAGACTCGGAGATAGCTTCGCGACTTGCCCTGGCCATATCTCGTGATGACAGGATCCGTAGTAGTTGGCTTCGTACTTGCCCGCCGATTATCGACGCAGGTTGGATCTGGTAGTTGGCTTTCGTACTTGCCCCGGTCAGTTTTATGATGCAGGCTAGATCTGGTGGTCGCTTTCCTGCTTGGCCCATACTGTTTTTATAACACAGGTGGGACTTGGTGTTCATGTATGCTTATTGGTGTTATATTATATCATGGACTGCCGGCAGTGAGGAAGGGATTCCACGGGCATGATTGATGTTATGGGCGCGAGACCCATGGTTATATTTGAGTAATGACTTTGAGGGCATGCGTCCCTGACTTGATATGACTGCTTGTATATTGTGTATTGTAGTTGATTATCATACATGTCTCCTGTTTTATATAGACTGTTATGATTTTATTACGGTATTTTCAGTTTCACATACTTGGTACATTCTTCGTACTGACCTCCTTCGGGGGGCTGCGTTCATGCCGCAGGTTTAGGTATGCAGTTTGGTGATCTGCAAGTGTTGGACCCTTGCTCAGTGTTTTTGGATAGATCCATCTGTTCAGGAGTTTATCATTTTGGTATAGATCCTTCAGTACAGGCTTTTGTACAGTTATGGGTACGGCGGGGCCTTGTCCCGTCATAGTTCAGTAAAACTCTTAGAGGTCTGTATTCATATGTGGGATTGGACTCATGTACAGTGTAGTGCCTTTTGATTATGTATATTATATGGCAGCCTTGTCGGCTTTGCCCTTGCATGTTCGTTGGTTTTAAAAAAAAACGAGGTGTTGTTTAGTTCCGCGGTTTACTAGTGTCGCTAGTAGGCGTGCCGTGTAGGGCACTACCACGCCGGGGTTCGGGGCGTGATAGATTATTTGCCTCTTGTTGAGTTACGTACGATAGCAGATACACTTCCAGTATTCAGATGGCCCTGTATGAGGCTTTGTATGAAAGGAAGTGTAGATCGCCGATTGGTTGGTTCGACGTAGGCGAGGTTCAGTTAATTGGCCCAGACTTGATTCAGCGTGCTGTGGATAAGGCGAAGCTTATCCAGGAAAGATTATTAGCAAGCTCAGAGTCAATAAAATCTTTATGCAGATAACCGACGTCGACACTTGGAGTTCAGGTTGACGTTTTAGCATAAGTATTGTTATGTGGCCATGTGTGGAAAGTGTGATAATGTTGGGTGTAGTCAAGGAACTATGCCAATATCCGTTTAGATGGAACCTTGAAGGAACATTCGGGGACGAATGTTTCTAAGGAGGGGAGAATGTTACACCCCGAAATTCCAGGACATGTATATGAGAATAGACGGTAGAACACAAGACTTAAAAATTTGAACGAAAGAAAGAGTTGTAAATTCTAAGGAAAATCTTCCAAACCCCGGGAAGAAAAATTGTTCGTTAAGGAGAATTGGATTCTCAAATTGTTATTTAAGAATTTTAAGAGTTTATCGGAATTATGGAATTTTATTTTCAGAGTTGGATATGTGGGGCCACCCGAGAGATTTTACATTTTTGTGGGGCCCACGAGGTTTCCGATATTTTGACCAATTATGGAAATTTCGGGAAATGAAATATTATGGACCAATGGGAGGGCGACACGTGTCACCCTCCACATGAATCATCTTGGACGAAATAGTGTGGTTAGTGTAACAAGTTTTAGCTTGATAAAATGGACCAAGTCAAAGGGTCAAAATAGCTTGATATAATTGACTCTATCCTAGCCACACATTTGTTTTAATCTAAGCCATTGATTTTATTATATATAGCTACTACTACTAGTGCAAGACTAGTCTTCAACACTTAGAAAACAAATCAAGAAATTGTGTAGCTCACTTAGAAGCTCTCGGCCAAGCTCTATTGAAGAGAAAGAAATTTTGCAATTTTGCTTCATAAATCCCAATATTCAAACCCAAGATCCCTAAAGGTATTCTAAGGATATCCCCTCACAAAAATCCCGGAAAAACTACGTTTTTACGTTAGTCGCAAGATGAAAACCTAAGGGGTTTTTCATAGTTGGAGTTGGAACTTGAAGAGGAGTTCTTCATAAGCTTTTAAGGGTTTCTTGGAGTGGATTGGAACATCAAGAAGAGGAGCTAAAGTTGCTAAGGATCGACTTGAAGTCTTGGATAATATTTGGGCTTATTAAGGTAATAATCTTCGTCTTACTATTGTAATTAAAGATTCCATGTTATGATAAGTTAGGAATGATCATGTGATATATATTATGAAGTTTGAAAAGATTTGGATCATGTCGACATGTTAAAAACCGAAAGTGGGCATGTTAGCCATTTATGTTGTAATCATTTGGTCGATAGGTACAATCGTCGCGTGTTAAAAATAAATGATTTATAGTTGTTATAATTGTTATAGGGTATATAACATATTAGAATAACAACTTGGATTGAAAAAGGAATTGAAGGGAAATTGATATTATTGCGGCATTGATTGTAGCCGAGAAAGGCTTAAGTTGTTGGATAGTTTTTATATTAATTGTGGGGCAGAATTTTACACGTCCTGTTAGGCGTGTAATCCCCTATGAATTGCTGAATTGTTGAGCCTTAAATGTGGCATTTGGTTATTGATTTTCGGGACTTGAAAAGGGTGGAAAAGTACGTAGAAACAAAGAAAGTGCTGCCCGATTTTTCGTAGAATTAAGAGTCCTTATACTTAGAAATATTCTACGTTGAAAGCTAGTAGTTGATGGACGTATTATGGTCATTATAGGTTGACATTCTACGTACGGCGTATTCAACTTGGCAAGTGGTTTAAGTCGAATAGGTATGTGGAACTTTTCTTATCTCTTGAGCATGAGTAGCTATAAATGTATAGTACGGTAGACGTAGGAGATTTAACTGAATTTAGTTTCATTTGATGTCCTTGACTTGTTTAAGAATGTCCAAGTTGGTTGAGTTAGAGAATTAACTCACTTGTTTTAAAGGTTAAAGATGTCTTAGTTTCTAAAGCATAAAGTTAGTATAACGGCTTTATGGGAAGTTGGTTATAACAACTTTATGGGAAGTTAAAAGAATGGTTTATTCTAATAAGGTAAACAAAGATTTCTTGACTTGAAAATGTATAATACTTGATTTGGAAAGTATTGATTACTTGAACTATTCTAAAGTTAAGAAACTTGATTTCTAAAGTTAAGAGACTTGAAGTATTTTGAAAGTATATGATACTTGGTTTTTGAAAGTATAAGTCTCTTGGTTATAAAAAGAATGTAATTGTCTAAAACATAAAGAGTTATAACGTCTTTATGAGAAGTTAAGAGAGTGTCTACTTGATTTATAGGCACGAGTTGCCTAGGTTGTGAAAGTAGAAGTTACTTGGTTTTAAAGCCTTGAAATGAAATTCTAAAGGTGTAGTAACTTGATTTGAAAAATAGACATGCCTTGATACTACAGGTGATAGTATCTTGGGGTTTTTATATAAAAAGGGTTCTTTTTAAAGGAACGGAAGTACATAGTACTTTGGGTTAAATTCCCGGATTTTTAATGACATGTTAGTGCCTTAAGTTAAATAAAATGAGAGTGCATGATAATTAAGACTAATAAGAAGTTAGCGGAATTCCTAACTTGCTTATGATAATTATGATAAGCCGGTGGTGCTTATGTTATGTATGATAAGACGGTGGTGCTTATGTTATGTATGATAGCCGGTTGTGCTAGTGTTATGTTATTATTGCGGGGTAAACCCCCGGGTTACTACTTATTCCATGGATTTGCTACCCATGATGCGAGTGCGGCGTTTGTACTCATTGCGGGCCCACCGGGCCTAAGCGGGTGAAATAGTCTTGTGTGGGTGAAATAGTCTCATGCAAGGCGGATGACCTCATTGCGGGTCCACATGACCTATGCGGGTGAAATAGTCCCAGGAGTAGGATTGCTTAATGATACTACGGGCGGGTGGCCCTAATTCGATCATGAGCCTCCTATTTTTATGCAGTAAAGTATACTCTTGTTTACTCTCATTGTTAGTAAGGCACATTGTACTGTTAATGTGATTATCATACATGTCCCCAACTTCATTTTAGACTATTATGATTTCATTACTGATTTCAGCCACATACTTGGTACTGTTATCGACCTCCTTCGGGGGGCTGCGTTCACGCCGCAGGTAGAGTTATACAGGTTGCTGATCCTCACTCTTAGGATCACTGTTCATCTGTTGAGAAGCTCCATTACTCCGGAGGCTTATCTTTGGTTCAGATCCCTGGTATTGTTGGTTGTTGTACATTCAGGGGTATGGCGGGGCCCTGTCCCGTCACAGTTGTTATGTTAAAATTCTTAGAGGTCTGTAGTCATGTATTTGGGTCGGTTTGTAAAGAAAAAGGATGTAACTGCTTTTGACTATTTATATATCTATATCCAGGAAGGCAGCCTCATCGGCTAGCATGTTGTTTACTTCTTACTGATTTAAGTTGTGTGTTCTATGTATGTTCCGCTGACTTTCTCTGATGGTTACCTATAAGGGTTCCCAGGTAGGGCACCAGTCGCGGGCCCGGGGTTGGGTCGTGACACTACCACTTGCATGTATAGCTATCATGAGCAATTTAATTCCTCTTTTGTCTCTCAATACTTCTTTAAAATGGACTTTCATTTTAGAAAACTCAAGGCATTGTCATGTCATGCATCATAAACTATTAAAATGAACTTTCATTTTAGAACTACCAATACACTAGCACATCTTGTATAAATCATTAAAATGAGCTTTCATTTTAGAACTACCAAGACATTATCACATCTTGTAATATTAGGGACATAAACCCAAAAGTACTATGTACGTCCACCGTACATTCATTTTATAAAAAGAGTCATATCATGTATCGTTAGAGACTTGAACCCAAAAGTACTATGTACGTCCACCGTACATTCATTTTATAAAAAGAGTCATATCATGTGTCGTTAGGGACTTGAACCCAAAAGTACTATGTACGTCCACCGTACATTCACTTCATATAAAACATGCCAAAAGAAGAAGGATAGTTCACATACCTTATAGGCTATACCAACTTGACAACTAGAATACGTCTCAAGTAGTACTTCAACCTATAATGACAACAACATGTCTATCAATTCCATGATACTAGTATACACTTATACTACATAATGACTCTTCTTTCGTATAAAAAGTCCGGCAGCACTTCCCCTATTTATACATACTTTTCCACTTTATAAATAAGGCCCAATACATCAATAACCAAGCACCACTTAAGGGAATAACCAAAACAGCAACCAAGGTGATTCACACACCTATTTATTATGTAAATCCGGCCTCTTAATCCATATAAAAACAGCCCATAAAAATAGTCCATACTTCTACAACAATGAGGGTAAAATGTGAAGTTTACAACACCTTTATATACCCTTATTCCTTTAGGACTTACGTTAGCGATTTACCACATTAAACATGCATAATGAGAACTGAATTTCCAGCATTATAACACCACAAAACAGTCCCTGAAACTGCACAATAATATCCAACAACTTTAGGCAGTTTTCGGCCAACACCACAACTAAATCCCTTTTCACAATTCCTTATAATTCAACTCACATTCCAACATGTTTATATACACCATAACAGCTTGTAACAACATTATTTCATTTATTTTAACATGTGATTAGCGACGTTAAATAACAACAATAACCAACGAATCCAACATTACCAAAATTGTCTAGTTTCGGCTATCATGCCCAAAACTGTGACATGCATTTCTTATTCTCCTTTTTACTTAACACATGTTCATCTATCAATTATAACATCATGTAACTTTTAATTACTTCAAGAGAAAGAAGAAATCTTACCTCAAATATTATCCCAAAACAGTCCACTAGTCTCGGCCAAACCGTGACCAACCTTCACCTTTGCACCACTTCTTCACGTTACAATCACACACATGTATCCTCTACAAGCTTGTAACAATCTTGCTTTCTTATTTTTCTTCCAAAAAGTTCATAAACAAGCTTAGGGTTTTAAGGCATGTTCTCGCCCAAACCATGATCACCAACTTTGGAAGGTTAACTTGGTTTAGAACTTAGTCTAGGTGCTTAATCTTGGAAAGAAAATAAGTTGATCTTGTTCTTCTCTTTTTCTATGGCATTTTCGAAAGCTTCAAGGAGAGAAAGAGATATGAGTGTTTGAAGATGAAGATATTTGTTCTAAGTCTTCAAGTCTTTGTAAAGCCTTGTATACATATAAGTGTATACATAACACAAGTGGAGAGGGACCCATGGACTCCCACTTGTCCACTTGTCTTTCTTTTACACAAAATATCTCACACTTAGCCATATTTTCCTCAATATTTCGATGGCCTTACTGTGACGCCCCGAACCCGGGCCCGTCACTGGTGCCTTACCCCGGTCACCCTAGTGATACAACATCAGAGAAAATCAGCGGAAATAAAAAAAACATGAACATGAATTAAGAGACATGATATATAAACAGGCCAACCAAAACAGTTGCCTTCAGTAAAAATACATAAACACCCGAACAGTTATCCTTTTACAAACCCCGCCACAACAACAAAGGCATGCACTTAAGATTTACAACGACAATGACGGACAGGGGCCCCGCCATACCACGAATGTACAAGAACCTACAACCTGGGGACACATACCAAAAGATAAGCCTCCGAGAAACGGAGCTTCCCAATACGTTGAATCGTGATCCTATGAGCGGGATCCACGATCGATGTACCTACTCGCGCAGATGAACGCAGCCCCGGGCGAGGTCAAGACAACAGTACCAAGTATGTGAAATCACAACATCAGAATGAAATCATAATAGCTTAAAAAGCAGGAGACATGTATGATAACCAAAATACAGTACGCAACATAAAAGCAGTCAAGTCAGGGACTCACGCCCTCAACATCAATCATGCCCGTGGAATGCCTTCTTCACTGCCGGCAGTCTATGATATGATAACACCAAGAAGTACACCAGCACACCAAGTCCTACCTGATGCCAAAGCTGTATTAACAATTCAAATGGAAGCATACCCGTGCGGTACGCATCGTGTCAGTATGTCCAAAAGGGAACCACGAGACAACAATCAAAATGGAAGCATACCCGTGCGCTACGCATCGTGTCAGTATGTCCAAAAGGAAACAATAAGACAGCATTCCAAATGGAAACATACCCGTGCGCTACGCATCGTGTCAGTATGCCCAAAGGGAAACAATAAAGCAGTATCAACATGGAAGCATACCCGTGCGCTACGATCGTGGTATGTCCAAAGCGATTAGCAAAAGTAACACAATCAACGAACGCATCTGCGGAATTTCTCCATCACCGCCGCATGTCCATGTAACATCAACAATAATAACAAGCGCCGCACGCCACATGCCCCGAATCGATCGGTAGACATGCCCATGTAACCTCAATAACAATATATTGGGTGGTAAACCACGCCGCACGCCACATGCCCCGGAATCTGCGACGGTGTAGACGCCCATGTTGCGCAATAACCATATATCGGTAATCAACCCGCCGCACGCCGCGTGCCCCGGAATCTCGTGACGGTGTAGACGTCCATGTGACATCAACAACAAGACAAGAATCAAAATGGAAACATACCCGAGGAATTCTCCATCACCGCCAAAGACGCCCAAGTAAGTTCTCAATAAGTCAACCGCCTCTATCGAGACGCCAGAATACGTAAATACCACACTTGCACAACAAAGGCTATCATCACAAGCATAGGCAAGTTTCACAACAACAAGCATAGGCAAGTTTCACAACAACAAGCATAGGCAAGTTTCACAACAACTCAAAGTACTTTCATTTTATGCCAAAGTCCTTTTTAACCCCAAAGTACTACATACGTTAAGTTCGTTTAAAAGAGATCCATTACTTTTATAAAAGTCACCCGATACCCGTAGTATTAGAATGACCAACCCACATTCCTTTTCAAAATCAAGTAACAACATTCTTTTCCTAAGTTCCAGTTTGCCTAGTTTCAATTACTCAAGCTTCTCATTTTCAAATGGTTTCATAGTTCCCAAACTTAATCACTTGATTCCTTTTTAGAACAATTGAGTAATATATGTCTCACGTGAGAGTAGGTTATTCTTGTTTACAACATTCTTATTACAGCAGCCATGATCTAGAAAATGTAATATCATTTTGTCTCATCTTAGTTTCTATGCAGATGGAGGTTTCTACTGGTTTTAATACAATTCATCATTATTCAATACATTTTCCTTTATTAACGCTGCAGTGGTCTGTCGATACACATTCTGATTCCCGAAATCAGTAAAAACATTATCCCTTTAAATAAAACCAAGTACTCATTACTCACGAATGAGGTTTCACACAAACATTCACATTAAAACAAATAAGTTAAGTCTCTTATCTTATAAGATCAAGTCTCTTAACTTCTAACATCAGTAAACCATTTTCTTTACCTCTCTTAAGACATTATACCTAACTCCCCATAAAGCTAGTATAACTCTTTTTTAAAACCTTTAAAACCAAGTGTTACTCTCCCTTCAAACGATTTATAAATCTTTTGAAATACATCAAGTTCTTTATTATAACTAGCCAGTTATAATTCACATCAGTTACCTTTTAAAACCACAAAGTATTTTCTTACCTACATAAAGCTGTTATAACCAACTTCCCATAAAGCCGTTATAACACTTTATGTTTTAAGAACAATCAAACACAGTTAACACATGTACGTCTACCGTACTACATAGTTCACACATACCATGCTAGAAGAGATAGGAAGAGGTTCACATACCTCGCGACGATTATCGACAATAAGCAAAAAGCTCCAAGTACTACAACCTTGCTAGCCCTTTCCACTCCTCGAGTAGAATACGCTACTCTTAGTACTTTCACCTAAAAAGGTCACAAACGTCTATTAACTTTTAAACACACGGTTCCATTTCTCTACAGAAAATTCGGCAGCACCTCCCCCCCCCCCCCCCGCCACAGCGTAAATCTCCTCCTCTATCGAGGCCGGCTACCAAGCCAACCAGGGGGGGGGTTTACACGTCTAACCGGACGTGTACAATTCTACTCAGTAATACTACACAAGTCTACTGCAATACAGTCCAATGTAAATACAGTTCAGTTCTTTTCTTTATTCTTCAGGCTTAAGTCAAAAGACATTGCCACAAACTAGGTTCAGTTCTATATATAGTATACTTCAACTATATATTCTTAACAACATGTAATTTCCAATTACAAATAGAGGGACAAGATAATTACCTCGATAAGCCCATAATTATCCAAGTTAAATGTCGGTCCTTAGCAACGTTTAGCTCAACTCCGGTGCTCCATCCCGCTCCAAACAACCCTTAGAAGTTCTAACCAACTTCTACCTAAATACTTCAACCAATCAACGAAGATTTCCTTAGGGTTTTGTTTGAGACTAAAGGGACAAAAGGTAGTATTTCCTGCTCTACGTATAGAGGTATCTTTGGAATACTACAAGGTACAAGGCTAAGGTATTTTGGGCATTATAACAATACTAGGAGTATTTCTATACCACAACAAGTGGGTATTATACTAAAACAACTAGGCTAGGGGTACCCCGCCAAGGCACCACAAAGGGGAGTGAGGAGGCCTCGGCCAAGACTCTCAAAAGAGGGGATGAGTTGGACGAACTCAACACTAGAGGAGGGGAGGATTTTAGGCTTGGAAGGTTTCATTTGTGGATGAAGAGTTCATCAACATAAGGGGGGGTATTTATAGCAAAACCAAAGGCCAACCAATGGCCAAGATCTAGCCAAGTGCAAGGCAAGTGTAAGGCCAAGATCAAGACAAGTGCACCCTAACCCCTACTCCACAAAACATTGCACCAAACAAGCCACAAAACAAGGCCAAAACAAGGCACAAAACAAGGCACCAATAGGACACAAAACGTGAGCCAAAAGATCAAGCCAAAACGTGAACCACTTCGCGCACTGACGCCCACTTGTTTCGATGTGAGGTGACATGTCACCCTCCCGTTGGTCCAAAATGTTTCGCCTCTCGGAAAAATCCACAAAATTTAAAAAGGACATAGCCGAATTTTCCTCGCAAGTTATGTAAAACGTTTAAAAAACGACTCTAACCAAGGTCAGGCACAAATGTCATTCGGCCCAAGCCACTAGGCGGGGTGACACGTGTCACCCTCCTATTGGCCCAAAATAAAACATCTTCCAAAATATCCACAATGGCCAAAATCTCAAAACAAAGTGGGCCCACAAAATCAGAATTTCTCCCGTGGGCCCCACGTGACCATTTCCAAAATAAAATTCCATAATTCTCTAATATTCCAGAAGTCCGAATACCACATCCGGGAATCCAATTCCCATTAACGAACCTTTTTCCTTCACAAAACCTAAACTTTTCCATGGAAAAATCACCTCTTTCTTCCTTTCCAATCTTTCTGTCAGATTCTCGCACGCACGCCCCACGCATATACTGGAAATACGGGGTATAACATTCTCCCCTCCTTAGAAACATTCGTCCCGAATGTTCCTTCTCAAGTCTCCACACAAACCTGCGCTAGTATAGCCTTCACTGCTATACGTACGAAAACAATCATGCCACACCTGGCCATAAAAAAATAACAAACGCACCAATACTTAAACCCAAGTCAACGAGGAAACACCTCTAATCATCACAAAAACCCCTTACCTGAGGTCTAAAATATACTCCCTTCACACCTTCATTTCACAAAAGAAACGATCACACACGTTCACTTCTCCCCTATCTCGTTGTCCCCTTCTCGAACACTCGAACTCTTTCTAGTATTCGTACCACACTTCCGTCAACACTTCTGTTTCCAACCCTTGGAGTCACTACCTCCAAACTTGGTCATCTCACTAACTTCGATCTTCTCTAAGGCCGTTCCCGGCCTCCACGATCCGCTTCTGGTTGAACATATCCACCAACTCATACGATGGTCATATAAACTTGGGCCTAGCATCCTCGTGACCCTACCACCTGGCGGGACCACCCAGAACTGACCCCACCTTAATCCGGGCTACGGGTTGACCCGTATCACGTCCTCCACCCGACCCACAATCGCGTCAAGCCCTTTGTTCCCCGACACGGAACAATCCTGCTAAATCACATCATGAAAGCTACCACTTCCATCTCACATTACCCATGGACTGATCACACATATAAAACCCACGTATACTACGCACCCTGATAAAGGTCAAACGTAAAACGAATCTTTTACTCAAGACGACCTTACCTCTAAGGTCTCAATCGTGACAGTCTAGGGTTCACACTTACCACACAGCTCTAAGGCACGATCTCAGAATGAGAAGAATGGAAACCAATCCTAAATGTCCTATAGCCTCCTGATTATAGATGTGGTGCACAACACATCGATAATCAAGACTCTACTAGACACGGTCTGTAGACACTTTCCGAGGATTAACTGCTCTGATACCACTTGTGACGCCCCGAACCCGGGCCCGTCACTGGTGCCTTACCCCGGGCACCCTAGTGATACAACATCAGAGAAAATCAGCGGAAATAAAAAAAACATGAACATGAATTAAGAGACATGATATATAAACAGGCCAACCAAAACAGTTGCCTTCAGTAAAAATACATAAACACCCGAACAGTTATCCTTTTACAAACCCCGCCACAATAAAGCATGCACTTAAGATTTACAACGACAATGACGGGACAGGGCCCCGCCATACCCCTGAATGTATAAGAACCTACAACTCAGGGGACACATACCAAAAGATAAGCCTCCGGAGAAACGGAGCTTCCCAATACGCTGAACTGTGATCCTATGAGGGGATCCACGACCGATGTACTCTACCTTCTCGGATGAACGCAGCCCTCAAGGAGGTCGACAACAGTACCAAGTGGCATGTGAAATCACAACATCAAATGAAATCATAATAGCTTAAAAAGGCGAGACATGTATGATAACCAAAATACAAGATGCAACATAAGCGGTCAAGTCGTGGACTCACGCCTCAACATCAATCATGCGTGGAATGCCTTCTCACCGCCGGCGATCTATGATATGATAACACCAAGAAGTACACCAAAGACACCAAGTCCTACCGATGCCAAAGTCAGATAATAATTCAAATGGAAGATACCCGCAGCGCTACGATCGTGTCGGTATGTCCAAAAGGGAACCACGAGAATGCAATCAAAATGGAAGCATACCCGCAGCGCTTACGATCGTGTCGGTATGTCCAAAAGGAAACAATAAGACAAAGATTCCAAATGGAAACATACCCGCGCGCTACGATCGTGTCGGTATGCCCAAAGGGAAACAATAAAGCGAGATCAACATGGAAGCATACCCGCGCGCTACGCATCGCGGTCGATGTCCAAAGCGATTAGCAAAGTAACACAATCAGCAGAACGCGTGCGTGGAATTTCTCCATCACCGCCGCATGTCCATGTAACATCAACAATAATAACAAGCGCCGCACGGCCACATGCCTGAATCTGCGACGGTGTAGACATGCCCGTGTAACCTCAATAACAATATACTGGTGGTCAACCTCGCCGCACGCCACATGCCCGAATCTCGCGACGGTAGACACGCCCATATTGCGATAATAACCATATATCGGGTAATCAACCCGCCGCACGGGCCGATGCGCCGGAATCTTGCGACGGTAGACACGCCCATGTGACATCAACAACAAGACGAGAATCAAAATGGAAACATACCCGTGGAATTCTCCATCACCGCCAAAGACGCCCAAGTAAGTTCTCAACAAGTCAACCGCCTCTATCGAGACGCCAGAATACGTAAATACCACACTTGCACAACAAAGGCTATCATCACAAGCATAGGCAAGTTTCACAACAACAAGCATAGGCAAGTTTCACAACAACTCAAAGTACTTTCATTTTATGCCAAAGTCCGGTTTTTAACCCCAAAGTACTACATACGTTAAGTTCGTTAAAAGAGATCCATTACTTTTATAAAAGTCACCCGATACCGTAGTATTAGAATGACCAACCCACATTCCTTTTCAAAATCAAGTAACAACATTCTTTTCCTAAGTTCCGGTTGCCTAGTTTCAATTACTCAAGCTTCTCATTTTCAAATGGTTTCATAGTTCCCAAACTTAATCACTTGATTCCTTTTAGAACAATTGAGTAATATATGTCTCACGCGAGAGTAGGTTATTCTTGTTTACAACATTCTTATTACAAGACCATGATCTAGAAAATGTAATATCATTTTGTCTCATCTTAGTTTCTATGCAGATGGAGGTTTCTACTGGTTTTAATACAATTCATCATTATTCAATACATTTTCCTTTATTAACGCCGCAGTGTCTGTCGATACACATTCGATTCCCAAATCAAGAAAAACATTATCCCTTTAAATAAAACCAAGTACTCATTACTCACGAATGAGGTTTCACACAAACATTCACATTAAAACAAATAAGTTAAGTCTCTTATCTTATAAGATCAAGTCTCTTAACTTCTAACATCAAGAAACCATTTTCTTTACCTCTCTTAAGACATTATACCTAACTCCCATAAAGCTAGTATAACTCTTTTTAAAACCTTTAAAACCAAGTGTTACTCTCCTTCAAACGATTTATAAATCTTTGAAATACATCAAGTTCTTTATTATAACTAGACGCTTATAATTCACATCGATTACCTTTAAAACCACAAAGTATTTTCTTACCTACATAAAGTCATATAACCAACTTCCCATAAAGCCGTTATAACACTTTATGTTTTAAGAACAATCAAACACGATTAACACACGTACGCTCACCGTACTACATAGTTCACACATACCATGCTAGAAGAGATAGGAAGAGGTTCACATACCTCGCGACGATTATCGACAATAAGCAAAAAAGCTCCAAGTACTACAACCTTGCTAGCCCTTTCCACTCCTCGAGTAGAATACGCTACTCTTAGTACTTTCACCTAAAAAGGTCACAAACGTCTATTAACTTTTAAACACACTTCCATTTCTCTGAGCAAAGACTCTCCCCGCCACAACAGAAATCTCCTCCTCTATCGAGGCCGGCTACCAAGCCAACCAGGGGGGGGGGGGGGTTTACACGTCTAACCGGACGTGTACAATTCTCCTCACGAATACTACACAAGTCTCGCAATACATCAATGTAAATACATCATTCTTTTCTTTATTCTTCAGCTTAAGTCAAAAGACATTGCCACAAACTAGGTTCGATTATATATAGTATACTTCAACTATATATTCTTAACAACATGTAATTTCCAATTACAAATAGAGGGACAAGATAATTACCTCGATAAGCCCATAATTATCCAAGTTAAATGTCGGTCCTTAGCAACGTTTAGCTCCAACTCCGGGTGCTCCATCCCGCTCCAAACAACCCTTAGAAGTTCTAACCAACTTCTACCTAAATACTTCAACCAATCAACGAAGATTTCCTTAGGGTTTCGGTTTGAGACTAAAGGGACAAAAGGTAGTATTTCCGGGCTCTACGTATAGAGGTATCTTTGGAATACTACAAGGTACAAGGCTAAGGTATTTTGGGCATTATAACAATACTAGGGGAGTATTTCTATACCACAACAAGGGTATTATACGAAAACAACTAGGCTATGTGTGGGTACCCCACGGCCAAGGCACCACAAAGGGGAGGAGGAGGCCTCGGCCAAGACTCTCAAAAGAGGGGATGAGTTGGACGAACTCAACACTAGAGGAGGAGGGATTTTAGGCTTGGAAGGTTTCATTTGTGGATGAAGAGTTCATCAACATAAGTGGTATTTATAGCAAAACCAAAGGCCAACCAATGGCCAAGATCTAGCCAAGTGCGCAAGTGTAAGGCCAAGATCAAGCCAAGTGCACCCTAACCCCTACTCCACAAAACATTGCACCAAACAAGCCACAAAACAAGGCCAAAACAAGGCACAAAACAAGGCACCAATAGGACACAAAACGTGAGCCAAAAGATCAAGCCAAAACGTGAACCACTTCGTGCACTTGGACGCCCACTTGCTTCCAATGCAGGGTGACACATGTCACCCTCCCGTTGGTCCAAAATGTTTCGCCTCTCGAAAAATCCACAAAATTTAAAAAGGACATAGCCGAATTTTCCTCGCAGTTATGTAAAACGTTTCGAAAACGACTCTAACCGGTGTTGTGCACAAATGTCATTCGGCCATTACCTAGGCGGGGGTGACACGTGTCACCCTCCTATTGGCCCAAAATAAAACATCTTCCGAAAATATCCACAATGGCCAAAATCTCGAAAACAAAGTGGGCCTCACAAAACCGTAAATTTCTCCCGTGGGCCCCACGTGACCATTTCCGAAAATAAAATTCCATAATTCTCTAATATTCCAGGAAGTCCGAATACCACATCTGGGAATCCAATTCCCATTAACGAACCTTTTTCCTTCACAAAAACCGGAAACTTTTCCGTGGAACAATCACCTCTTTCTTCCTTTCCAATCTTTCTGTCGTATTCTCGTACGTACGTCCTTACGTACATACTCTGGAAATACGGGGTATAACACTTACATACCATATACCAAGACTTAATTAATTTACACTTAGTCCATAATTTCTATTAGAAAGAATTCATCCTCTAAAAATTAATTCTCGTTGTCACATTTGTAGTATCCAAAATTATTCCGTATAGAAAATGTAAATATACTTTTCTTCCAACTTTCAAATCTTATTTCCATAATCATGTTCTCACTTAGTAGCCATGGAATTATGGGGTGTAACATTCTTCATCCCTTAGAAATATTCGTCCAGAATATTCATAATCGGTCTCAAGCTATAACAGTTCGGCATAGTCCCCTTAACTATACCCAACAACCAATATTCAACAAACACAAAGAAGTCTCACATGGCCACAATATAGCAATCAATCAGATAACCGGTCCTCCATCGAGAGAAGCGGTAGCATAGAAATACAACACTTGCACAACAAAGATATCACAACAAGCATAGGCAAGTTCAACGTACTTTTAGACTTTCATCTTATGCCAGCAATCCGGGTTTTAACCCCAAAACACCACATATTTTCATTCTTTCAAAAAGACCTCTTTTTTCGTAAAATCCACACGATGCTAATACTCGTAGTATCAAAACACATTTTCTTTTCAAACCAAATTACTATACCTTCAGAAAAATCTCTACAAGGCCTTTAAAATCAAGTACTATATATTTTTAAAACAACCTCAAGTATACTTTTAAGACCCAAGTAACTCACTCTTTTTAAAACAAGTAACCTATTGTCACGACCCGAACCCGGGCCCGTGACTGGTGCCTTACCCCGGGCACCCTAGTGATACAACATCAGAGAAAAACCAGCGGAAATAAAACATGAACATGAAATAAGAGATATTATAAGTAAACAGGTCAACCAAAACAGTTGCCTTCCGCATAAATATATACAAACCCCGAGCTTTAATCCTTTTACAACCACGCCTGCAACAAGATTACAGCACTTAAGATTTAGAACAACTATGACGGGACAGGGGCCCGCCATACCACGAATGTACAAGAACCTACAACTCGGGAACACATACCAAAGATAAGCCTCCAAGGAACGGAGCTTCCCAAAACGCTGAAATGAGATCCTAAGCGCGGATCGGCAAATGATGTACTCTACTGCGCATGAACGCACTTCGAAGGAGGTCGATAACAGTACTAAGTATGTGAAATCAGAAATATCAGAATGAAATCATAATAGTCTATAAAAGCGAGAGATGTATGATAACCAAACTACAGACACACAAATAATGATTATATCAATTCTGGTCTCATGCCCATTAACATCAATCCCGCCGTGAGTACCTTCCTCACTACCGGCAGTCTATGATATGATAACAACAAGACATCAATCCAAATGGGAGCATACCCGTGCGCTACGCATCGTGTCAGTATGTCCAAAGGGAACAAATAAGACAACATTCCAAATGGAAGCATACCCGTGCGCTACGCATCGTGTCAGCATGTCCAAAGGGAAACAATAAGACGGCATTCCAAATGGAAGCATACCCGTGCGCTACGCATCGTGTCAGTATGTCCAAAGGGAGCAAATAAGACAACATTCCAAATGGAAGCATACCCGTGCGCTACGCATCGTGTCAGCATGTCCAAAGGGAAACAATAATACAACAAGCCGGTAATCAAAGTGGAAGCATACCCGTGCGCTACGCATCGTGTCAGTATGTCCAAAGTGATTTAACAAAAGTAACACTATCAGCGAACGCGTGCGGGTGGAATTTCTCCACACCGCCAAGACGCCCAAGTAAGTTCTTAAAAAGTCAACCGACCCTCCATCTAGAGACGCGTTAGTATATAAACACAATCTTTGCACAACCAAGGCTATCACAACACGCATAGGCAAGTTTCACAACAACCAGCATAGGCAAGTTTCACATCAACAAGCATAGGCAAGTTTCACAACTCAAAGTACTTTCATTTTATGCCAAAGTCCGGGTTTTAACCCTAAAGTACTACGCACGTTAAATTCCTTTTAAAGAGATTTATTCCTTTTATAAAAAGTCACCCGATACGTAGTATAAAAATAGAGTGACTTATATCTTTTAAGTAAACCAAAACAACTTCCATACTTTTTTTTTTTTTTTAAAGTCAAGTTACCACGTTAAAACCAATGATAAAACCTTTATTTGTTTTCATAAGGTCGTTATAACCAACTTCCCATAAAGTCGTTATAAGCGTAACGCCCAACCGGCCCAGATCGTGCCTTACCCCGCACCCTAGTGATACAACATCGAGAAAACCAATGGAAAATAAAACACGAGTCATGAAACAAGAGATATAATAAATAAACAGCCAACCAAAACAGTTGCCTTCAGATATACATAAAAACCGAACGATTAACCTTTTTACAAACCCCGCCTACAACAAAGGTCTGCACTTAAGATTTACAACAACTATGACGGACAGGCCTCGCCATACCACGAATGTACAAGAACCTACAACTCGTGGAAACATACCAAAGATAAGCCTCCAAGGAACGGAGCTTTCAACACGCCGAAATGCGATCCTAAGAGCGGATCCACGACCGATGTACTCTACTGCGCATGAACGCAGCCCGGGCGAGGTCGATAACAGTACCAAGTATGTGAATCACAACATCAGAATGAAATCATAATAGCTTAAAAAGCGGAGACATATGATAACCAAAATACGATGCAACATAACAAAGAAGCCAAGTCGGGGACTCACGCCTCAAAGTCACCACTCAAATATAACTATGGGTCTCACGCCCACAACATCCATCATGTTCGCGTCATGGCCGCGTGCCCGGAATCGCCTCGGTGTAGACATGTCCATGATGCAACAATAATAAAGGCCGCGTGGCCACATGCCCGAATCTCGTGACGGTGTAGACACGCCCATGTAACCTCAATAACAATATCTTGGGTGGTCAACCACGCCGCAGCCACATGCCCCGGAATCTGCGACGGTAGACACGCCCATGTTGCGAATAACCATATATCGGTAATCAACCCGCCGCACGGGCCGCGTGCCGGAATCTGCGACGGTAGACATGTCCATGTGACATCAACAACAAGACGATAATCAAAATGGAAACATACCCGTGGAATTCTCCATCACCGCCAAGACGCCCAAGTAAGTTCAACAAGTCAACCTACTCTATCGAGAGACGCGGTAACGTAAATACCACACTTGCACAACAAAGGCTATCATCACAAGATAGGCAAGTTTCACAACAACAAGCATGGCGAGTTTCACAACAACAAGCATAGGCAAGTTTCACAACAACAAGCATAGCAAGTTCACACAACTCAAAGTACTTTCATTTTATGCCAAAGTCGGGTTTTAACCCCAAAGTACTACATACGTTAAGTTCTTTTAAAAGAGATCCATTACTTTTATAAAAGTCACCCGATACCGTAGTATTAGAATGACCAACCCACATTCCTTTTCAAAATCAAGTAACAACATTCTTTCCTAAGTTCCGGTTGCCTAGTTTCAATTACTCAAGCTTCTCATTTTCAAATGGTTTCATAGTTCATAAACTTAATCACTTGATTCCTTTTAGAACAATTGAGTAATATATGTCTCACGTGAGAGTAGGTTATTCGGTTTACAACACTCTTATTCTGTGACAAGCATGATCTAGAAAATGTATATCATTTTGTCTCATCTTAGTTTCTATGCAGATGGAGGTTTCTACTGGTTTTAATACAATTCATCATTATTTAATATATTTTCCTTTATTAACGCTGTAGTGGTCTGTCGATACACATTCTGATTTCCGAAATCAGTAAAACATTATCCCTTTAAATAAAACCTAGTACTCATTACTCACGAATGAGGTTTCACACAAACATTCACATTAAAACAAATAAGTTAAGTCTCTTATCTTATAAGATCAAGTCTCTTAACTTCTAACACCAGTAAACCATTTTCTTTACCTCTCTTAAGACATTATACCTAACTCCCCATAAAGCTAGTATAACTCTTTTTAAAACCTTTAAAACCAAGTGTTACTCTTTCTTTCAAAACGATTCACAAATCTTTTGAAATACTTCAACTTCTTCATTAACACATAACAAGCCAGTTATAACCAAATCAGTTACCTTTTAAAAACCACAAAGTATTTGCTTATCCACATAAAGCTATTATAACCGACTTCCCATAAAGCCGTTATAACACTTTATGTTTTAAACCAATCAAATACATTTAGCACATGTACGCTCACCGTATACATAGTTCACACATATCATGCTAGAAGAGATAGGAAGAGGTTCACATACCTCGCGACGATTGTCGACTAATAGCAAAACGCTCCAAGTACCTCAAACCGCCGGCTACTCCTTAAGCCAAGTGGATCACTCCACACGTAGTACTTCAACCTATAAGGCCACAAGGCGCTTATTAACATCTAGATCTCAACGTTCCATAATCTACAGAAAATTCGGCAGCACCTCCCCCCCCCCGCCACAGCGTAAATCTCCTCCTCTATCGAGGCCGGCTACCAAGCCAACCAGGGGGGGGGGTTATACGTCTAACCGGACGTGTACAATTCTACTCAGTAATACTACACAAGTCTCTTTGCAATACACCCTATGTAATTACTGATTCGATTCGATTCTTTATTCTTCAGGCTTAAGTCAAAAGACATTGCCCCAATACTACGTTCAGTTCTATATATAGTATACTTCAATTATATATTCTAACATGTAATTTCCAATTACAATAGAAGGACAGTAGTGTTTACCTCGATAAGCCCAAAATTATCCAAGTATAAAGTCGATCCTGAGCAACGCTTAGCTCCTACTCCGAGCGCTCCAAACAACCCTTAGAAGTTCTAACCAACTTCTACTTACAACTTCAACAACGGGTGAAGATTTCCTTAGGGTTTCGTTTTTGTGGCTAAAGGAAGTATAATCGTATTTTACGGGCTTTTGTATAAGTGTAACACAGGAATACTACAAGGTATTTGGGCGAGGTATTTGGACATTATAACAATACTAGAGAGTATTTCTATACCACAACAAGGGTATTATCACGAAAACAACTAGGCTAGGGGTACCCACGGCTGGACACCACAGGGGAGGGTGTTGCTCGCCAAAGGCCTTAACAAAGGGAGGGGTGTTGGGCGATTTCAAGGTTGAGGAGAGGAGAGATCTTTAACACTTAGAACAATTTGGGATGAAGAAGTTCATCAACATGGAGGGGTATTTATAGGTCAAGCAACGGCCAACCAATGGCCAAGATCCATCCAAGTGTATAGCAAGTGTAGGGCTAGGATTCACCTAAGTACACCTTATCCATCTACCACCAAAATATCCTACCTAACCCTTGACTAAAAGCCAAGGCCAAATCGTCAAGCCTTGCCATGTTTGCCGTCAAGCCTTCCAATGTGAGGTGACATGTCACCCTCCGTTGGTCCAAAATGTTTCGTCTCTGGAAAAATCCGCAAAATTATAAATGACATAGCCGGAAATTCCCTACGAAAGTGTGGAAACGCGTTTAAAAACGACTCTAACCGTGTTGTGCACAAAAGAATTCGCCAAGCCTAATGAAGTTCGAAAATTTCTACGTCGTCCCCACGCATACTGAAATACGGTATAACATTCTCCTCTTAGAAACATTCGTCCGAATGTTCCTTCTAAGTCTCAAACAAGCGTCGCCAAGATAGTCTTCACTACTATACTTACGAGAATCAAACATGCCACACTGGCCACAAAATAACATCGCGCAAGAAACCCAAATCCACGTCAACGAGGAACCACCTCGCTTAGCACAAAAGTCCCCACCAAGGTCTAAAATACACTCCTTCGCACCTCATTTCCCAAAAGAAACGATCACACACGTTCACTTCTCCCCTATCTCGTCGTACCCTTCTCGAACACTCGAGCTCTCTCTAGTATCCGTACCACACTGACGTCAACGTTTCTGTTTACAACCATTGGAGTTACTACCTCCAAACTTGGTCATCTTACTACCTCGATTTCTCTAAGGCCATTCTCGGCCTCCACGAACCGATTCTCGTCGAACATATCTATGAACTCATCGATGGTCATCTAAACTGGGCCTAGCACCTCGTGACTCGCCACCCGCGACCACCCTGCAGCTGACCCTTCCTCGAAATGGGGCGCGGGTTGGCCCGCAACATGGCCCCAACCCGACCCATCAGAGCGCCAACTCCCGCCTCGACACGGAACACATGGAAGCTACCACTTCCATCTCACACTAACCAGATTTTTAAATCACACTATAGCACAAAGCTATCCGAACATAACACTTAACACATCATTAACATCAATTCATACAAGTATCTACGAGGTTAAGGATATACGAAACTAGGCGGTTCGAGGACCGCTAAAATCGAACTTCCACCGCGACCTCCGTGGCCCGCATCGCTTCTAGTAGTCTGTGTTATCCTACGATGCTACCCCAGTGGACAGTCTCGTCATATGGCCTGTTGGCCGCAAGAATAACAAGCTCCTCGTACTACGACACTCTCCAAATGCGGTCTACCACATCGACCACACCGAGGTAGGGTGATCGTCCGCCAACACCCTACTCCCGAACATCTCAAACACGGAGCCTGCACGCTTCCCGAATATCCGAGGTCCCGGCTGCGGAGGACCACTGCAATGGCGGAGGTACATAACTAGTTCGGCCGAGGCGGTCCGCCTCGAAAGTCGCCAAAATATCCGGCCGTCTTGGCCTTCTTCTGTGGCGGTCCACCTGCCGATCTGCGCTCCTCGCACCCAAGTGCATGAGCACGAATGCGGCAATGTCCATGCGGTGAAGAGAAACACCAACAACTCTGCTAGGTAATCATCGAGCCTGTAACATATCGGTGCACTCGATCCTCCATACTAGCTACTAATGCGGGAACATCACCGCCAATAAGTCGAACTCCACATTGTACTCCCGAATCAGACGCCTGCTTCGCCTCAACATCAAAAATCACGGCGAGCCCTCCTCATTTGTGGAGGCAAGAAATGTGCCGAAGGCCCGAAAACTCGTCCCAAACGGTGGAAGTGCATGCTCTCCCGGAAAGCTCCCACGAGTCAAACCAATCGATCGCGGTATCACGCGGCCGATGCGAACAAATATCACGCACTCCTCTGAAGCCTTGATCACCCGCATGATCCTGCAGAATCGACGGATGAACTCCTGCGGATCATCCTCGGCCTCGACCAGTAAAACTCAAAGGGCTACAACTAAGGAAATCAGTAGCCTCAAATGCGCGCCTCGGGTGCACTACAGTCTTCTTTGGGCTGAGGCTAATCGTCGGCCTATCTCATATCGCCACAACCACGGCGATAATCGCCATCTCGCGTGACCCGTCTCCCGCTCTCCATCGTGGGGTGGAGGCTCGTCTCAGAGTCTCGCAGCCATCGTTGCGCTCTAAACTCTTTGGTCTTGCGGCGTCGCAAAACTCGCCGTCAAGCACTACCTCAGTCTTGGCCGCTGCGCTCGTACTCTCAATCCCACTAGCGGCTCCTCGCCGCTTGCCCTTCGGGCCCCGGTTGCCTTTCGCAGGCATAAGCGGTAAAAGCGAAACACGTCGGAGGGTCCAACTTACAACACGGCTCTAAGGCACGATCTCGGAATGAGAAGAATGGAAACCAATCCTAAATGTCCTATAGCCTCGATTATAGATGTGGTGCACAACACACCGATAATCAAGACTCTACTGTAGACACGGTCAGACACTTTCCGAGGACTAAGCGCTCGATACCACTTTGTAACGCCCAACCTCGCCCACATCGTGCCTTACCCCGCACCCTAGTGATACAACATCGAGAAAACCATGGAAAATAAAACACGAGTCATGAAACAAGAGATATAATAAATAAGCAAGCAACCAAAAGCAGTTGCCTTCGTATATACATAAAAACCCGAGCAGTTAACCTTTTACAAACCCCGCCACAACAAAGGCATGCACTCTAAGATTTACAACAACTATGACGGGACGGGGCCCGCCATACCCACGAATGTACAAGAACCTACAACTCGTGGAAACATACCAAAGATAAGCCTCCAAGGAACGGAGCTTTCAACACGCTGAAATGCGATCCTAAGAGCGAGGATCCACGGCCGATGTACTTACTCATGCGGATGAACGCGGCCCGCGAGGTCGATAACAGTACAGTATGTGAAATCACAACATCAGAATGAAATCATAATAGCTTAAAAGCGGAGACATGTATGATAACCAAAATACGACGCAACATAACGGCCAAGTCGGGACTCACGCCTCAAAGTCACCACTAAATATAACTATGGGTCTCACGCCCACAACATCCGTCATGTTCGCATCATGGCGCGTGCCCCGAATCTTGCCTCGGTGTAGACATGTCCATGATGCAACAATAACAAGGCCGCGTGGCCACATGCCCCGGAATCTTCGCCGGTAGACACGTCCATGTAACCTCAATAACGATATCTTTGGGTGGTCAACCCTGCCGTAGCCACATGCCCGAATCTGCGACGGTGTAGACGCCCATGTTGCGATAATAACCATATATCGGGTAATCAACCCGGCCGCGTGGCCGCGTGCCCCGGAATCAGACGGTGTAGACATGTCCATGTGACATCAACAACAAGACGAGAATCAAAATGGAAACATACCCGTGGAATTCTCCATCACCGCCAAGACGCCCAAGTAAGTTCTCAACAAGTCAACCGCCTCTATCGAGACGCCGGTAACGTAAATACCACACTTGCACAACAAAGGCTATCATCACAAGCATAGGCAAGTTTCACAACAACAAGCATAGGCAAGTTTCACAACAACAAGCATAGGCAAGTTTCACAACAACAAGCATAGGCAAGTTCACACAACTCAAAGTACTTTCATTTTATGCCAAAGTCCGGGTTTTTAACCCCAAAGTACTACATACGTTAAGTTCTTTTAAAAGAGATCCATTACTTTTATAAAAGTCACCCTACGTAGTATTAGAATGACCAACCCACATTCCTTTTCAAAATCAAGTAACAACATTCTTTTCCTAAGTTCCAGTTTGCCTAGTTTCAATTACTCAAGCTTCTCATTTTCAAATGGTTTCATAGTTCATAAACTTAATCACTTGATTCCTTTTTAGAACAATTGAGTAATATATGTCTCACGTGAGAGTAGGTTATTCTGGTTTACAACACTCTTATTACAGCAGCCATGATCTAGAAAATGTATATCATTTTGTCTCATCTTAGTTTCTATGCAGATGGAGGTTTCTACTGGTTTTAATACAATTCATCATTATTTAATACATTTTCCTTTATTAACGCTGCGTTGGTGCTGTCGATACACGTTCGATTTCCAAATCAAGAAACATTATCCCTTTAAATAAAACCTAGTACTCATTACTCACGAATGAGGTTTCACACAAACATTCACATTAAAACAAATAAGTTAAGTCTCTTATCTTATGTCACGACCCGAACCCGGGCCCGTGACTGGTGCCTTACCCCGGGCACCCTAGTGATACAACATCAGAGAAAACCAGCGGAAATAAAAACTTAAACATATAAAACAGTGAAATAAGAAAGCAGGCTAACCCAACGGTTACCTTTTAGTACATAAAATTAAAACTTGAACAGTTACATCCCTTACAAACCTGCCCACAACAGTGCTACAGACCTCTAAGAATTTTGAAACCATAATGACGGGACAGGGCCCCGCCATGCCCCTAAATAAACAAAAGTCTACTACTTCAGGGAACCGTACCACAGGACAAGCTTCCGGAGATATGGAGCTTTCCGAGAACCGAACGGCGATCCTAAGAGAGTGGATCAGCAAGCTATGTACCTCAACCTGCGGCATGAACGCAGCCCCCCGAAGGAGGTCGATAACAGTACCAAGTATGTGAATCAGTAAAATCAGAATGAAATCATAATAGTCTATATAAAGCGGAGACATGTATGATAACCAAACTACGATACACAACACATAATATCGTATCAAATCGGGGACTCACGCCAGTAAAGTCATCACTCAAATACAACCCGAGTTTAACTCGCACAATGGCCGCGTGCCCCGTCTCACCTCGGTATAAGCATGGCCATGGAACCGTCCTAGTGGCCCGTACCCGTGGACCATCCAACGTGTCGGTATGCCCAAAGGAAATAACAAGATGATACTCATCGGAAGATACCCGGGCTACCCAACGTGTCAGTATGTCCAAATAACCAACCAGATAACACTCCTAATGGAAGCATACCCGTGGGCTACCCAACGTGTCAGCATGTCCAAGAGGATCGATACAGTAGAAGCATACCCGTGGGCTACCCAACGCGTCAGTATGTCCATCAATCAACCAAATAGTCGGCCCTCCATCGAGAGACTCGGTAGCACACAACCAAACACTTGCACAACAAAGGCTACCACAACAAGCATAGGCTAGTACACACAACTCAAGGTACTATTTAAAACCCAAGTACTTAACCCCTTTAGGATCAAGGTACTCCTACCTTTTATAAACAAGTCACTTATGTTTTTCATCACAAGGAGTTCAATATTTGAAAACGAGTTACTTCCCTTTTTTTCAAAAATCAAGTTACCATTTTAAACCTAATAATGAATCCCTTCCTTTATATTCTTAAAGTCGTTATAATTAACTCCCCATAAAGCTATTATAACACTTTATGTTTTAAAACAATACAAGACAAAACCATGCCTTTCTTTTAAAACAAAACACTTCCAACTCTTAGGTCTCTTTTCTTTTAGAAATCGAATTCCTTACTTTGAAATTTTTAAGAAGATCAAAACTTGATTTCAATAGTTCTTATTAGAGCAGCCATGATCTAGGAAATGTAATACAATTTTGTCCTATCTTAGCTTCTATGCAGATGGAGGTTTCTACTGGTTTTAACATGATTGAATGTCATTACTATTTCCTTTATTAACGCTGCATTGGCTTGTTCGATTGTTCTTCCCATTTCCTAAATTTGGGTAACATTATTCCTTTTTAAAAACCAAGGACTCATTTCTCACGAATGAGGTTTCACACTTTTTGACACCATTTAAGTCAAATCACCTGTCCTTTGAAATCAACAAAACATTCTTTTACTTACATAAAGTGGTTATAACCAACTTCCCATCAAGCCGTTATAACACTTTATGTTTTAACCCAACCAATTACACTATAGGCCCTTATGAGATCAAGAGGGCTTATTCTTTAACAACCAAGCACTTATTACTAACGAATAAGATTTTCCTACTCTTTTCTTCAAACAATCAAGACCCTTACACTTCATATCAAGTCAAGGCACAAAAGGGAAATTTAATTCCTTTAACACACGTGCGTCTACCGCACTATATATTTCACAAATAGTCATGCTGAAGAGGATAGGAAGAATCACATACCTCACGACGATTGTCGACAATAAGCAAAATGCTCCACCGTATTATCGCCCTTAAGTAATATGCTACACGTAGTACTTCAATCCTAAGGGTCATAAAGCGTCTATCAATATCTAGCTTGAGCGTAGAATAAACTAAGTGCAAAGTCCCTAAATCCTACGACAATTTGGACGGCACTTCCTTTGTTTCTACTAACTTGCCACCTCTTTCAAGGTCGAATTCAATACAAACGCCCCACAATAATACAAAATAACCCAATACTTTCCATGCCATACTTGGCCAACCATAAACCAATTCTTTCCAATCCAAGTTCTTAGTCCTAACATGATATCTAGCCCTAGACATCTTTAACAATTACAATCTCCCTTTACAACATCGGCGCCCCAATTAGAAAACCAATTGAAATTCTGATCTTAAGGCTAACATGCCCATTTCAGTTTTTAACAAGACAACAGATCCAAATCTATACAATATAAAACAGCCTCAGGCTCAACTCTATACTACTACAATATAACAGCCTTAGGCTCAACTCTAAACTACTAAAATAAAACAGCCTCAGGCTCACATCTATACTACTAAAATAAAACAGCCTTAGGCTCATAACCAAGAGAAAGGGGAAACTCTTACCTTAAGGAATAGCCCACAAAAGCCCCTTTTTCTTCCACCTCTTCCACAAAATCGCCCACCAGTTACCCACAAGTTTACCCACACTTTTTCTTCTTGCCGCCGCTCCAACAATCTCCTCTAAAGCTAGGTTTTCTTCCAAAAACTAGAGAGAAGGGAGAGGGTTTTTCTTAGGAGGGTTTGGAAATGAAATGAAATGGAATGGCCAAGTCTTCCAAGACTTGGCCCTAAAATAGGACCACTTACTGATAAAAGGATGGAGGGACACTTGTCACCCTCCCATAGGTTATAAACGAAATATCCTGTTTTTCATCGCAAAATTCCGCCTCTGCCCGCGCCACGGCCGCCAAGGCTCCACTTCAAAAATAAATCTTCCGCATGTCGCGCCGCGTTCGCATTCGGCGCGGCTGCAACCCTGCGACCCCGAACAACCGGCGCGCCTGCGTCCGTGCAGCGCCGCTGTACACACTGCATCGGAAATCGCGGCACTGATTGCGCACCAAACTTGTAACTTGCCTAACTATTGACTCAGCTGTCCAAACGACGAGCGGTTTGTTGCGTTGGGATCTAGATTTAACGGACTACACATTAGGCCTTTTAAACACCTCGAAATTCTTAACAACTGGGGTACAACACTCCAAGGTAAACTCAAAATCCCAACACATGTTGTCAACTTATCTAACTCCTTGAATTTACTGGTGTAACATTCTCCCTTAGAAACATTCGTCCCGAATGTTCCTTCTAAGTCTCCAAAGCGCAGACGCCAGATAGTCTTCACTACTCCACTCATGAAAGAATCGGTTATGCCACTCATGGACTTATCACTAGAAAAATACTCCCACATACTATGTACTCCACAGGATCATCAGTAAAATCTTTTACTCTAGCCGGTCTCACCTCTAAAGTTTCGATTGTTATAAATTCTAAGGTTCAAAGTTTTTCTCATCCCCAGACTTACCCTCTTCACTAATCAGGCTTCTAAATCACATTTTTAACACAGAGTTATCCGAACATAACACATAACACATCACCCTAACATCGATGCATACAAGTCTCTAGAGGTTTAAGAATATACCAGAACTCTTTGCTTTACTTTCCTTTTGTCGTTTCTACTCATGTTCCTTCTCGCACGGCGCACAAAAGGAGAGATGAATCGACCATCGATCCCGGCGTTGAGTCTCTACATCCGTGCTATCTCTGGTTGGACAATTCCTCGCAAAATGGCCCTACTGGCCGCATGCAAAACAAACCCCCATTCCAACACGACACTCCCCACCATGGATCCTACCACAACGGCCACAACGAGGTAGGGGTGGTCCCATCTGACTAACGTCCCTGCTCCCCCAAAACACGAAACACAGGTGCCACGACTGCTCTCGAATTTCTGAGCGTCCGAAGGCGTGATGGAGCACTCTGTAATGGCTGAGGTAAATAACTAGCTCTTCTGAAATTTGGCTGCCTCGAAGGTCACCAGAGGACTCTACCGCCCCGCCCTTCTGGCGATCTTGGTTATTCCGTCGACCTCTCGTTCCTCGACTGCCGCGCATGGCTGGATGCGGGCAATGTCCATGCCCGGCTGAAGAGCTACAGCTGTGCATCCCTCCGCTAAATAATCATCGAGTCCGGTGACATAACGGTGCACTCTATCCTCCATATTGGCCACCAAAACGGGGACATACCGGGCCAATGAGTCAAACTCTACATTGTACTCCCGAACGGTGCGCCCTCTTTGTCTTAGCATCAAAAATCTGTCGGCCCGTGCCCTCCTCATCTGTGGAGGCAAGAAATGGCCAAGGAAAGCCTCGGAGAACTCACCCCAACCAGCTGGAGGAGCATGTTCCCCCCGGGACAGCTCCCACGAATCAAACAAGTCGACTGCAGTATCACGCAGCCGATGTGAACTCAAAACCACTGACTCAGTCTCCGAAGCCTTGATCACTCTCATGATCCGTCAGAATCGCTTGATGAACTCCTCGGATCATCCTCGTGCCTCGACCAGAACTCCGTGGGCTACAACTCGGAAAATCCCGTAGCCTCAAACTATCTCGACCTCGGGTGAACTATGGGTGCTCTTTGGAATCTGCTGCGTCGATCTATCTCGTGCACGCCACGATCACGCCAATAAGCGCCATCTCTTGTAACCCATCTCCTCTCGCCTGTGCCGCGGATCGAGGCTCGGCCGTAGTCTCGGGAGAGACCGCCGCCGCTTACTCGCAGACTCCTCTCGCCGCTTTGCCTTCCGGGCTCGTTGCTTGCGCGAGGCATCACGGTATACAAAGAACACGTCGGAGGAGTCCAACTTATAACACCGCTCTAAGGCACGATCTCGGAGTGAGAAGAATGAAACCAATCCTAAATATCCTATAGTCTCTCGATTATAGATGTGGTGCACAACACACCGATAATCAAGACTCTACCGATACTGATGCATCAGACACTCTCAGAGGATTAAGCGCTCGATACCACTTTTGTCACGACCGAACGGGCGTGGTCGTGCCTTACCGGGCACCCTAGTGATACAACATCAGAGAAAACCGGCGGAAATAAAAACTTAAACATATAGAACAGTGAAATGAGAAAGCGAGAACCCAACGGTTACCTTTTAGTACATAAAATTAAAACTTGAGCGATTCATCCCTTACAAACTCGCCACAACAAAGGTTAACAGGACTTAAGAATTTTGAAACCATAATGACCAGGACAGGCCCCGCCATGCCCCTAAATAAACAAAAGTCTACTACTTGAGGAACTGTACCACGTGACAAGCTTCCGAGATATGGAGCTTTCCGAGAACCGAACAGCGATCCTAAGAGAGTGGATCGCCAGCTATGTACCTCGACTGCGCATGAACGCAGCCCGGGCGAGGTCGATAACAGTACCAAGTATGTGAAACTGTAAAATACTGTAAATGAAATCATAATAGTCTATATAAAGCAGGAGACATGTATGATAACCAAACTACATTACACAACACATAACAGTCACGTCAAGTAAGGGACTCAAGCCCGTAAAGTCATCACTCAAATACAACCCGGGAATTTAACCCGCACAATGGACACATGCCCCGGCATCTCACCTCGGTATAAGCATGGCCATGGAACCATCCTAGTGGGTCCATACCAGTGGACCATCCAACATGTCGGTATGCCCAAAGGAAATAACAAGATGATACTCATCGGAAGATACGTGGGCTACCCAACGTGTCGGTATGTCCAAATAACCAACCGGATAACACTTAATGGAAGCATACCCGTGGGCTACCCAGCGTGTCGGCATGTCAAGAGGATCGTCTGATGAAGCATACCCGTGGGCTACCCAACGTCGGTATGTCCATCAATCAACCAAATAGTCGACCTCCATCGAGAGACTCCTGGTGTACACAACCAAACACTTGCACAACAAAGGCTACCACAACAAGCATAGGCTAGTACACACAACTCAAGGTACTATTTAAAACCCAAGTACTTAACCCCTTTAGGATCAAGGTACTCCTACCTTTTATAAACAAGTCACTTATGTTTTTCATCACAAGGAGTTCAATATTTGAAAACGAGTTACTTCCCTTTTTTTCAAAAATCAAGTTACCATTTTAAACCTAATAATGAATCCCTTCCTTTATATTCTTAAAGTCGTTATAATTAACTCCCCATAAAGCTATTATAACACTTTATGTTTTAAAACAATACAAGACAAAATCATGCCTTTCTTTTAAAACAAAACACTTCCAACTCTTAGGTCTCTTTTCATTTAGAAATCGAATTCCTTACTTTGAAATTTTTAAGAAGATCAAAACTTGATTTCAATAGTTCTTATTAGAGCAGCCATGATCTAGGAAATGTAATACAATTTTGTCCTATCTTAGCTTCTATGCAGATGGAGGTTTCTACTGGTTTTAACATGATTGAATGTCATTACTATTTCCTTTATTAACGCTGCATCGCTTGAGCATTCGATTGTTCTTCCCATTTCCTAAATTTGGGTAACATTATTCCTTTTTAAAAACCAAGGACTCATTTCTCACGAATGAGGTTTCACACTTTTTGACACCATTTAAGTCAAATCACTTGTCCTTTGAAATCAACAAAACATTCTTTTACTTACATAAAGTGGTTATAACCAACTTCCCATCAAGCCGTTATAACACTTTATGTTTTAACCCAACCAATTACACTATAGGCCCTTATGAGATCAAGAGGGCTTATTCTTTAACAACCAAGCACTTATTACTAACGAATAAGATTTTCCTACTCTTTTCTTCAAACAATCAAGACCCTTACACTTCATATCAAGTCAAGGCACAAAAGGGAAATTTAATTCCTTTAACACACGTGCGTCTACCGCACTATATATTTCACAAATAGTCATGCTGAAGAGGATAGGAAGAATCACATACCTCGCGACGATTGTCGACAATAAGCAAAATGCTCCACCGTATTATCGCCCTTAAGTAGAATATGCTACACGTAGTACTTCAATCCTATAAGGGTCATAAAACGTCTATCAATCTCTAGCTTCGAACGTAGAATAAACTAAGTGCAAAGTCCCTAAATCCTACGACAATTTGGACGGCACTTCCTTTGTTTCTACTAACTTGCCACCTCTTTCAAGGTCGAATTCAATACAAACGCCCCACAATAATACAAAATAACCCAATACTTTCCATGCCATACTTGGCCAACCATAAACCAATTCTTTCCAATCCAAGTTCTTAGTCCTAACATGATATCTAGCCCTAGACATCTTTAACAATTACAATCTCCCTTTACAACATGCGACGTCCCAATTAGAAAACCAATTGAAGTTACAATCTTAAGGCTAACATGCCCATTTCAGTTTTTAACAAGACAACAGATCCAAATCTATACAATATAAAAGCGACCTCGGGCTCAACTCTATACTACTACAATATAACAGCCTTAGGCTCAACTCTAAACTACTAAAATAAAACAGCCTCAGGCTCACATCTATACTACTAAAATAAAACAGCCTTAGGCTCATAACCAAGAGAAAGGGGAAACTCTTACCTTAAGGAATAGCCCACAAAGCCCCTTTTTCTTCCACCTCTTCCACAAAATCGCCCACCAGTACCCACAAGTTTACCCACACTTTTTCTTCTTGCCGCGCCAACAATCGACTCTAAAGCTAGGTTTTCTTCCACAACTAGAGAGAAGGGAGAGGGTTTTTCTTAGGAGGGTTTGGAAATGAAATGAAATGGAATGGCCAAGTCTTCCAAGACATGGCCCTAAAATAGGACCACTTATTGATAAAAAGGATGGGAGGGACACTTGTCACCCTCCCATAGGTTATAAACGAAATATCCATTTTTCGTCAAGGCTGCGCCAATTCGCCTCGGCCCACACGGCCACGGCTTCCACTTCAAAAATAAATCTTCCGTATGTGCGCCATGCCTGCGTTCGGCCGCGGCGCTGCAACCCTGCGACTTCTGCAACACCGCGCCACGTCGCATCCGGCCAGCCGCACTGCATCGAGAATCGCGGCACTGATCACGCGCCAAACTTGTAACTTCCATAACTTTTGACTCCGATGTCCAAACGACGAACGGTTTGTTGCGTTGGGATCTAGATTTAACGGACTACACATTAGGCCTTTTAAACACCTCGAAATTCTTAACAACTGGGGTACAACACTCCAAGGTAAACTCAAAATCCGTCCAACACATGTTGTCAACTTATCTAACTCCTTGAATTTACGGGGTGTAACATTCTCCCCCCCTTAGAAACATTCGTCCCGAATGTTCCTTCTAAGTCTCCAAAACGCAGACGCCGGTATAGTCTTCACTACTCCACTCATGAAAGAATCAGTTATGCCACTCATGGACTTATCACTAGAAAAATACTCCCCACATACTATGTACTTCCGACAAGGATCACTGTAAAATCTTTTACTCTAGCCGGTCTCACCTCTAAAGTTTCGATTGTTATAAATTCTAAGGTCTAAAGTTTTTCTCATCCCCAGACTTACCCTCTTCACTAATCAGGCTTCTAAATCACATTTTTAACACAGAGTTATCCGAACATAACACATAACACATCACCCTAACATCGATGCATACAAGTCTCTAGAGGTTTAAGAATATACCAGAACTCATCGCTTACTTTCCCTTTTTGTCGTTTCTACTCATGTTCCTTCCTCGCACGGCGCACAAAAGGAGAGATGAATCAGCCATCGATCCCGGCGGTCGAGTCTCTACATCCGTGCTATCTCAGTTGGACAATTCTCGCAAATGGCCCTGCCGCCGCATGCAAAACAAACCCCCATTCCAGCACGACACTCCCCACCATGGAGCCTACCACAACGGCCACAACGAGGTAGGGGTGGTCCCATCTGACTAACGTCCCTGCTCCCAAAACACGAAACACGGGTGCCCCGACCGCTCTGAATTTCTGAGCGTCCCAAGGCGTGATGGAGCACTCTGTAATGGCTGAGGTAAATAACTAGCCTGTTGCTGAGGCTGCCTGCCTCGAAGGTCACCAGAGGACTCTACCGCCCCGCCCTCTTCTCGATCTTGGTTATTCCGCCGACTTACGTTTCTCGGACTGCGCATAGGCTGGATGCGGCAATGTCCATGCGGTGAAGAGCTACTGTTTGCATCCTCCGCTAAATAATCATCGAGTCCTGACATAACGGTGCACTCTATCCTCCATATTGGCCACCAAAACGGGGACATACCGGGCCAATGAGTCAAACTCTACATTGTACTCGAACGGTGCACCCTCTTTGTCTTAGCATCAAAAATCTGTAGGCTCGTGCCCTCCTCATCTGTGGAGGCAAGAAATGGCCAAGAAAGCCTCGGAGAACTCACCCCAACCACCGAGGTGCATGTTCCCCGACAGCTCCCACGAATCAAACGATGACCGCGGTATCACGCGGCCGATGTGAACAAAACCACCGACTCGGTCTCCAAGCCTTGATCACTCTACGATCCAGAATCGCTTGATGAACTCTGCGGATCATCCTCGCCTCGACGTAGAACTCCTGGGCTACAACTCGTAAAATCCCGTAGCCTCAAACTATCTCGACTCGGGTGAACTATGGGTGCTCTTTGAATCGCCGTGATCCGCCTATCTCGTGCACGCCACGATCACGGCCAATAATCGCCATCTCGCGTAACCCGTCTCCTGCGCGGTGCGCGGATGGAGGCTCGGTGCCGTAGTCTCGGGAGAGACCGCCTTTGCTCTACTCGCGCCTCCTCTCACGCTTTGCCCTTCGGCTCGTTGCCTTGCGTGGAGGCATCACTGGTATACAAAGAACACGTCAGAGGGAGTCCAACTTATAACACCGCTCTAAGGCACGATCTCAGAGTGAGAAGAATGGAAACCAATCCTAAATATCCTATAGTCTCCTGATTATAGATGTGGTGCACAACACACCGATAATCAAGACTCTCTTGAATCTGATACGTGAGACACTCTCAGAGGATTAATCGCTTCGATACCACTTTTGTCACGACCAACCGGCCCGTGGTAGTGCTACCGGGCACCCTAGTGATACAACATCAGAGAAAACCAGCGGAAATAAAAACTTAAACATATAAAACAGTGAAATAAGAAAGCAGGCTAACCCAACGGTTACCTTTTTGTACATAAAATTAAAACTTGAACAGTTACATCCCTTACAAACCTGCCCACAACAGTGCTACAGACCTCTAAGAATTTTGAAACCATAATGACGGGACAGGGCCCCGCCATGCCCCTGAATAAACAAAAGTCTACTACTTCAGGGAACCGTACCACAGGACAAGCTTCCGGAGATATGGAGCTTTCCGAGAACCGAACGGCGATCCTAAGAGAGTGGATCAGCAAGCTATGTACCTCAACCTGCGGCATGAACGCAGCCCCGGGCGAGGTCGATAACAGTACCAAGTATGTGAAGCGTAAATATCAGTAAATGAAATCATAATAGTCTATATAAAGCGGGAGACATGTATGATAACCAAACTACAAGACACAATACATAATCCGTCAAATCGGGGACTACGCCAGTAAAGTCATCACTCAAATACAACCGGAGTTTAACCCACACGATGGCGCGTGCCCGGCATCTCACCTCGGTATAAGCATGGCCATGGAACCGTCCTAGTGGCCCATACCGTGGACCATCCAACGTGTCGGTATGCCCAAAGGAAATAACAAGATGATACTCATGTGGAAGCATACGTGGGCTACCCAACGTGTCGGTATGTCCAAATAACCAACCGGATAACACTCTAATGGAAGCATACCCGTGGGCTACCCAGCGTGTCGGCGTGTCCAAGAGGATCGTCTGATGAAGCATACCCGTGGGCTACCCAACGCGTCGATGTCCATCAATCAACCAAATAGTCGGCCTCCATTGAGAGACTCGGTGTACACAACCAAACACTTGCACAACAAAGGCTACCACAACAAGCATAGGCTAGTACACACAACTCAAGGTACTATTTAAAACCCAAGTACTTAACCCTTTAGGATCAAGGTACTCCTACCTTTTATAAACAAGTCACTTATGTTTTTCATCACAAGGAGTTCAATATTTGAAAACGAGTTACTTCCTTTTTTCAAAAATCAAGTTACCATTTTAAACCTAATAATGAATCCTTCCTTTATATTCTTAAAGTCGTTATAATTAACTCCCATAAAGCTATTATAACACTTTATGTTTTAAAACAATACAAGACAAAACCATGCCTTTCTTTTAAAACAAAACACTTCCAACTCTTAGGTCTCTTTTCTTTAGAAATCGAATTCCTTACTTTGAAATTTTTAAGAAGATCAAAACTTGATTTCAATAGTTCTTATTAGAGCGACCGTGATCTAGGAAATGTAATACAATTTTGTCTATCTTAGCTTCTATGCAGATGGAGGTTTCTCTGGTTTTAACATGATTGAATGTCATTACTATTTCCTTTATTAACGCTGCATGGCTTGTTCGATTGTTCTTCCCATTTCCTAAATTTGGGTAACATTATTCCTTTTAAAACCAAGGACTCATTTCTCACGAATGAGGTTTCACACTTTTGACACCATTTAAGTCAAATCACTTGTCCTTTGAAATCAACAAAACATTCTTTTACTTACATAAAGTGGTTATAACCAACTTCCCGTCAAGCCGTTATAACACTTTATGTTTTAACCCAACCAATTACACTATAGGCCCTTATGAGATCAAGAGGGCTTATTCTTTAACAACCAAGCACTTATTACTAACGAATAAGATTTTCCTACTTTTCTTCAAACAATCAAGACTTACACTTCATATCAAGTCAAGGCACAAAAGGGAAATTTAATTCCTTTAACACACGTCGTCTACCGCACTATATATTTCACAAATAGTCATGTGAAGAGGATAGGAAGAATCATATACCTCGCGACGATTGTCGATGATAAGCAAAATGCTCCACGTATTATCGCCTTAAGTGTAATATGCTACCGTGGTACTTCAATCCTATAAGTGGTCATAAAACGTCTATCAATCTCTAGCTTGAGCGTAGAATAAACTAAGTGCAAAGTCCCTAAATCCTACGACAATTTGGACGGCACTTCCTTTGTTTCTACTAACTTGCCACCTCTTTCAAGGTCGAATTCAATACAAACGCCCCACAATAATACAAAATAACCCAATACTTTCCATGCCATACTTGGCCAACCATAAACCAATTATTTCCAATCCAAGTTCTTAGTCCTAACATGATATCTAGCCCTAGACATCTTTAACAATTACAATCTCCCTTTACAACATGCGACGTCCCAATTAGAAAACCAATTGAAGTTACAATCTTAAGGCTAACATGCCCATTTCAGTTTTTAACAAGACAACAGATCCAAATCTATACAATATAAAACAGCCTCAGGCTCAACTCTATACTACTACAATATAACAGCCTTAGGCTCAACTCTAAACTACTAAAATAAAACAACCTCAGGCTCACATCTATACTACTAAAATAAAACAACCTTAGGCTCATAACCAAGAGAAAGGGGAAACTCTTACCTTAAGGAATAGCCCACAAAAGCCCCTTTTTCTTCCACCTCTTCCACAAAATCGCCCACCATACCCACAAGTTTACCCACACTTTTTCTTCTTGCCGCTCCAACAATCTCATCTAAAGCTAGGTTTTCTTCGAAAACTAGAGAGAGGAGAAGGTTTTTCTTAGGAGGTTTGGAAATGAAATGAAATGGAATGGCCAAGTCTTCCAAGACTTGGCCCTAAATAGGACCACTTATCGATAAAAGGATGGGAGGGACACTTGTCACCCTCCCATAGGTTATAAACGAAATATCCCTGTTTTTCGTCACTTATGCGCAAAATTCGCCTCGGCGCGGCGCCACTTCCAAAATAAATCTTCCGATCGGTAGCCATGCGACCGCGATTCGGCGCCACAGCAACCCTTCGACTTCGGAACAACCGCGCCGCGCCTCATCGTCCGCGGCTGCACTGTCGCATCAAACTGCGGCACTGATGCGCCAAACTTGTAACTTCCATAACTTTTGACTCCGATGTCCAAACGACGAACGGTTTGTTACGTTGGGATCTAGATTTAACGGACTACACATTAGGCCTTTTAAACACCTCGAAATTCTTAACAACTGGGGTACAACACTCCAAGGTAAACTCAAAATCCGTCCAACACATGTTGTCAACTTATCTAACTCCTTGAATTTACGGGGTGTAACATCTTATAAGATCAAGTCTCTTAACTTCTAACACCAGTAAACCATTTTCTTTACCTCTCTTAAGACATTATACCTAACTCCCCATAAAGCTAGTATAACTCTTTTTAAAACCTTTAAAACCAAGTGTTACTCTTTCTTTCAAAACGATTCACAAATCTTTTGAAATACTTCAACTTCTTCATTAACACATAACAAGCCAGTTATAACCAAATCAATTACCTTTTAAAAACCACAAAGTATTTGCTTATCCACATAAAGCTATTATAACCGACTTCCCATAAAGCCGTTATAACACTTTATGTTTTAAACCAATCAAATACATTTAGCACATGACGTCTGCCGTCTTACATAGTTCACACATATCACGCTAGAAGAGATAGGAAGAGGTTCACATACCTCGCGACGATTGTCGACTAATAGCAAAACGCTCAGTACCTCAAACCGCGGCTACTCCTAAGCCGTGGATCACTCCACACGTGGTACTTCAACCTATAAGGCCACGGAGCTTATTAACATCTAGATCTCAACGCGTTCCATAATCTACGAAAATTGGCAAAGACATCCCCCGCCACAACAGAAATCTCCTCCTCTATCGAGGGCCACCAAGCCAACGGGGTTATACGTCTAACGACGTGTACAATTCTACTCGAATACTACACAAGTCTCGCAATACACCCTATGTAATTACGATTCGATTCGATTCTTTATTCTTGAGCTTAAGTCAAAAGACATTGCCCCAATACTACGTTGATTACATATATAGTATACTTCAATTATATATTCTAACATGTAATTTCCAATTACAATAGAAGAATGATAGTGTTTACCTCGATAAGCCCAAAATTATCCAAGTATAAAGTCGATCACGAGCAACGCTTAGCTCCTACTCGGCGCTCCAAACAACCCTTAGAAGTTCTAACCAACTTCTACTTACAACTTCAACAACGGTGAAGATTTCCTTAGGGTTTCGTTTTTGTGGCTAAAGGAAGTATAATCGTATTTTACAGGCTTTTGTATAAGTGTAACTTGGGAATACTACAAGGTATTTGGGCCAGTATTTGGACATTATAACAATACTAGGAGAGTATTTCTATACCACAACAAGGGTATTATACGAAAACAACTAGGCTAGGGGTACCCGCTAGACACCACAAAGGGGGAGGGTGTTGCTCTCGGCCAAAGGCCTTAACAAAGGGAGGTGTTGGACGATTTCAAGGTTGAGGAGAGGAGAGATTTTTAACACTTAGAACAATTTTGGATGAAGAAGTTCATCAACATGGAGGGTATTTATAGGTCAAGCAAAGGCCAACCAATGGCGAATCCATCAGTGTATAGCAAGTGTAGGGCTAGGATTCACCTAAGTACACCTTATCCATCTACCACCAAAATATCCTACCTAACCCTTGACTAAAAGCCAAGGCCAAATCGTCCAAGCCTTGCCATGTTTGTCGTCCAAGCCTTCCAATGTGAGGGTGACACATGTCACCCTCCCGTTGGTCCAAAATGTTTCGTCTCTCGGAAAAATCCGCAAAAATTATAAATGACATAGCCGGAAATTCCCCTACGAAAGCTGTGGAAACGCGTTTAAACAACGACTCTAACCGGGTGTTGTGCACAAAAAGAATTCGGCCAAGCCTAATGAAGTTCGAAAATTTCTACGTACGTCCCCCACGTACATACTCTGGAAATACGGGGTATAACAATAACACCTTATGGTTTAAACCATTTTAAGACAACACAATGCCTTTCTTTTCCCTAAGGTTCCAGTTTGCCTAATTTTAATTACGCAAGTCTCTTTTTGAAAAGTTTCATAGTTCAATGTCTTAATCTCTTTTAAAACAATTGAGTAACATATACCATAGGCGAGTAAGTTATTCTTGTTCATAATCAATATTATTAAGCAACCATGATCTAGAAAATGTAATATCATTTTGTCTCATCTTAGCTTCTATGCAGATGGAGGTTTCTACTGGTTTTAATAATACTTAATTATTCAATACATTTTCCTTTATTAACGCTGCAGTGGTTTGTCGATACATTCGATTTCGAAATCAAGAAACATTATTCCTTCCAAAAAAACCAAGTACTCATTACTCACGAATGAGGTTTCACACAAACATCCATATTAAGTCAAGTCTCTTAACTTCTAAACCATTAAACCATTCCTTTTATCTCTCTTAAGGCGTTACACCTAACTTCTCATAAAGCTGGTATAACTTTTATGTTTTCAAACCAAGTATACACTTCTTTCAAAAAGGTTTCTTAATCTCTTAGAATACTTGAGTTCTTTTACAACAAGTCGGTTATAAGTCAAATCAGTTATCTTTTAAAAACCACAAGGCATTTCTCATTTACATGAGGCATTATAACTGACTTCCCATAAAGCCGTTATAACACTTTATGTTTAAAGACAATCAAATACATTTAACATATGTACGTCTACCGTACTACATAGTTATACACATATCATACTAGAACAGATAGGAAGAGGTTCACATACCTCGCGACGAGTATCGACTAATAGCAAAACGCTCAAGTACCTCAAACCGCTCACACTCTCGGTCAGCGGATCACTCCTCACGTAGTACTACAACCTATAGAGGCCCTGGCGCCTATTAATATCTTTAGATCTCAATGTAGAATATTCTGCGAGAAAAGACTCTCCCCGCACAGCGTAACAGAATCTCTCTCTATCGAGGGCTACGAAGCCAACCGGGGTTAACACGTCTAACCGGGCGTGTACAATTCTACTACACATGTATGCTACACAAGTCTGTAATACAGTCCTATGTAATTAGCCATTTCTCTTCTTTAAATTCAGCTTAAGTCGCAAGACATTCAGTAAGTATTAATCGAGCTTAAGTCGCAAGACATTGCCGTAAGTATTATTCAGGCTTAAGTCAAAAGACATTGCCGCACAATTATAATGTTCAGTTCTATATATAGTATACTTCAACTATATATTCCTACACTATGTAATTTCCAATTACAATAGAAGGTCAAGAGTGTTTACCTCGATAAGCCCAAAATTATCCGAGTTTATATGTCGCTCCTGAGCAAGGTTTAGCTCTACTCAGTGTGCTGACCGCTCCAACCAACCCTTAGAAGTTCTAACCAACTTCTACATATAACTTCAACTACGGGTGAAGATTTTACTTAGGGTTTCATTTTTGTGACTGAGGGAAGTATAATAGTATTTTATGGGCTTTTGTATAAGTGTAACCTTGGGAATACTACAAGGTATTTGGGCCAAGGTATTTGGGCATAATAACAATACTAGGAGAGTATTTCTATACCACAAATGGGGGTATTATACGAAGACAACTAGGCTAGGGGTACCACAGTAAAACACCACAGCGGGAGGGGTTTCGACGAGGTTGGCGAGAACCACAAGGGGAGGAAGGATTTCAAGACTTAGGCAATTTTTGGATGAAGAAGTTCATCAAGTTAGAGGGGTATTTATAGGTCAGAAATGGCCAACCAATGGCGAAGATTCATCCAAGTGTTAGGCAAGTGTAAGGCCAAGATTAAGCCACGTATACCTTATCCATCTACCCAAAATATCCTACCTAACCCATGACCACATTTTTAGCACAAAAAGCGTGCCCAGTCGTCCTCTTTGCCGTCCCTAGCTTCCAATGTGAGGTGACACATGTCACCCTCCCGTTAATCCAAAATGTTTCGTCTCTAAAAATCCGCAAAAATTATTAATGACATGCCGGAATTTTCCTTCGAAAGTAATGGAAACGTTTCGGTCAACGACTCCTTTTGGTAGCTATGCACAAATTCGAACCTATGCCTACTTTAAGGCTCAAATTGTATACGCACGCCCTCACGTATATACTCTGGAAATACGGGGTATAACATTCTCCCCTCCTTAGAAACATTCGTCCCGAATGTTCCTTCTCAAACAGATAACGAAGTTCTTCTAACAAGTTGTCAGCGCCACGCCGCCACGAAATATCACACGTTCTTCCTTCCTTACTCGTGGCCCTTCGGACACTTTAACTCCTCTAGCATACGCATCACACTTGTCATTGCTTTCCCAAAACTTTGAGTCACCACCTCCAAACTTGGTCATCTTACTAGCTTGATCTCCTTAAGGCCATTCCGGCCTTCACGATCCGCCTGCGGTCGAACATATCCACGAACTCATACGATGGTTATCTAATCATGGGCCTAGCACCTCGTGACCTACCACCTGGCGGGACCACCCGAGTGACCCCACTTTGAAACCGGCCGCTGGTCGCCCTCAACATGGCCCCAACCCGACCCACTTACGCATCAAGCTCTTGTTCCGTCCGAACAATCTTACTATCTGGTCATGAAAGCTACCACTTCCATTACACACTACCAGGACTTTATCACACAAAATGTTCTAGGCATAAAATGCACTCGACAAGGATCACTTGCAAATCTGGTACTCAAGCGGCCTTACATCAAAGGTCTCAATCGTAATATTCTAAGGTTGTCATTTTCTCACCTCAAGCTTACCCTTCTCACAACCAGGTTCTACATCACGTTTTAGCACAACGCTATCCAAACATAACACTAAACACATCATCACATCATCAATACATACAAAACTCTAGAGGGTTAAGGATATACCTGAAAATAGGCGATTCAGAGGACCGCTAAAACTGGGAACTTCCACCGCGACCTCTACCGTGGCGCCGGTGTATGAACATCCTGCCTGACTATGGGAGGTGAAGAACCTGCACCGATCCCAGAGTCGGCTATCCTACCAGCCTTCTACCAGTCGGACAATTTCTCCCAAAATGGCCCTTGTCGCATGTAAAACAAACTCCGGACTAGCACGACACTCCCACCGTGGAGTCTACCACGGCAGTCACAACGAGGTAGGGGTGGCTTCACCGCTAACACCTCTGCTCTCAAAATCAACCTGGAGCCTTGACTGCTCCCCGAATACTGGATGCTCGCGAAGATTGTGGAGGACCACTCAGTCGGGCGAGGCGCATAACTAGTCTGCTGAGGCGGTCCGCCTCGAAAGTCACCAAAGGACCACTGCTCGCCCTCTTCGCCTGTGACCTTGGTTATTTCGTCGATTTCTCCGCCTCACCTCCAAGTGCATAAGCTGCGTGCGGGCAATGTCCATGCCCTGAAGAGCTACACCCAACAACTCTGCTAGGTAATCATCGAGCCTGTAACATATCGGTGCACTCGATCCTCCATACTAGCTACTAATGCGGGACGCGTCTGGGCCAATGAGTCGAACTCCACATTGTACTCCGAACCGACGCCTGCGCGCCGCAACCCCAAAAATCGTACCCGAGCCCTCTCATCCGTGGAGGCAAGAAATGTGCAAGAAAGGCCTGCGAGAACTGCGTCCCGTCAAGCCGAAGTGCATGCTCTCCCGGACAGCTCCGAATCAAACCACGATCGCGCGGTATCACGCGCCGATGCGAACCTAGGACCAGCGACTCGGTCTCCGATGCCTTGATCACTCATGATCCGTCAGAAGCTGCCGGATGAACTCCTGCGGATCATCCTCGGGCCTCGACCCATAAAACTCGGCGGGTTACACCTCGAGAAAATCCGTAATCTCAAATGCGCTGGGGTGAACTACGGTGCTCGGATTGGAATCGCTGCGTCCGACTTATCCTCAAGTCTCGCCACCACGGCCATTAAGCGGGTCATCTCCTTGTAACCCGTCTCATCTCGCTGACTGTAGGATGGAGGCTCGTCTTGTGGTCTCTGAGATCGCCACGCTCTACTCGTATCTTCCTTCACGCCTTGCCTTCCGGGCGGGTTGCCTTGCGCGGAGGCATGGCGGTAAAGGAAAGGAATCGTCGAGAGGGTTCAACTCATCACACAACTCTAAGGCACGATCTCAGAATGAGAAGAATGGAAACCAATCCTAAATGTCCTATAGCCTCCTGATTATAGATGTGGTGCACAACACACCGATAATCAAGACTCTACTAGACACGGTCTGTAGACACTTTCCGAGGACTACCTGCTCTGATACCACTTTTGTCACGACCCACCTGGCCCGTGGTAGTGCCTTACCCCGGGCACCCTAGTGATACAACATCAGAGAAAAACCAGCGGAAATAAAACATGAACATGAAATAAGAGATATTATAAGTAAACAGGTCAACCAAAACAGTTGCCTTCCGCATAAATATATACAAACCCTGAACAGTTTAATCCTTTTTACAACCACACTTACAGCGATTACAGGACCTCTAAGATTTACAACAACTATGGCCAGGACGGGCCACTTGTACCACAGATGTACAGAACCTCTGACTGGAACACATACCAAAAGATAAGCCTCAGGAAGGAACGGAGCTTCCCAAACGCTGAAATGAGATCCTAGCGGGGATCGGCGGTAGATGTACTCCTACTGCGGCATGAGCGACCCCGAAGGAGGTCGATAACAGTACCAAGTATGTGAAGCAGAAAATCTCATAAATGAAATCATAATAGTCTATAAAAGCGGAGAGGTGTATGATAACCAAACTACGATACACACAAATAATTATATCAATTCGGGGTCTCGTACCCATAACATCAATCTGCGAGTGAGTACCTTCCTCACTGGCGGTACATGATATGATAACAACAAGACATCAATCCAAATGGGAGCATACGCGTGCGCTAGCGTCGTGTCGATGTCCAAAGGAACAAATAAGACAACATTCCAAATGGAAGCATACCCGTGCGCTCGCGTCGTGTCGGCGTGTCCAAGGAAACAATAAGGCGGCATTCCAAATGGAAGCATACCCGCGGCGCTTACGCATCGTGTCGATATGTCCAAAGGAGCAAATAAGACAACATTGTTATACCGTATTTCGAGTATGTCGTGGGAATACGCATGGTTGGCTTTAAAGTTAGCCTTGGGCGTTTTATTTGTGCACAACACAGAAGAATCGTTTCGAAAGCGTTTCCACGACTTCGTAGGGAAAATTCGACTATGTCATTTAGTATTTTTGCGGATTTTTCAGAGGCGAAACATTTTGGACCAACGGGAGGCGACACTTGTCACCCTCCGATTGGTGGACTTGACACGGCAATAGGGCCGATTGGGTTGGCTTCTTTTGTCTTGGAGTTGGTAGGATATTTTGTGTGCAAGTTGGCCAAGGACACTTGCCTAAATCCTCACCCTACAC